>JAYESD010000005.1:1245077-2490154 GCA_036927565.1 Tuctoria greenei
GGGTCGCTCCGCGCTGCTGCTGCGACCCGACGCGCCCCGCTCCTCCTCCTCCGCCCGCTCGCCGCGGCCGCCGCGACCCTGCTCCCGGCGGCGGGGCGCGGGACGACGCGGTGCTACGCCACGCAGCCGGCGACCTCCTCGCTGCGGGACTCGTCCCCCAACTGGAGCAACCGGCCGCCGAAGGAGACGATTCTCCTCGACGGGTGCGACTTCGAGCACTGGCTCGTCGTCATGGAGCCGCCGCCCGGCGATCCCGGCAACCCTGAGCCCACGCGTGACGAGATCATCGACAGCTACATCAAGACCCTTGCCCAGATCGTTGGCAGGTATGTATCACATCACCGGATCCGTTTCCTCCTTGCCAGCTTCCTCCTGTTAGGTTTTTGTTCGGTGTGTTTCGTCCGAGGAATTGAGGTGCTTGGATGTGCGGTATCAGTATTTTGTTGAGCGGAATGTGAGGCTCCTTGGGTTTAGTGGTGTTTACAACGGGCAATGGGTCGTTGCCTTTTATTTTATAGTTAAACTAGGTTTGATCTTGTAGTACTTATACAAAATATGATTACTGTATCAGCTGCTTCCGTCTGGTGGGAGCATGTGCGATTGTGTAAACTGTGAGTGATTTACTCTGCCACCATATGGTTGTAGACTTTTAGTTTGGTCTCCGTTGCCGTGTGATTAGGACATTCTGATATTTGACATTTTATGTTGGTGAAAATACTTGCATGACTATGAATTGATCGGAATACAGTGCTCCTTGGCATTTTATTTATATATTATCTGCATCTAAAGCCAATTATATGTTTCAGTGAGGAAGAAGCAAGGATGAAGATATACTCGGTATCAACACGTCATTACTTTGCTTTTGGTGCTCTTGTATCCGAGGAACTTTCTTACAAACTTAAAGGTATGTTCTCATGATGTGACCAGAAGAACTTTCACCTTGGAGTGCTGTTAATGTCTTGCTTGGATCTGATGCCTCTTACTCATTCGCAGAGCTGCCCAAGGTCCGCTGGGTCCTTCCAGATTCATACTTGGATGTGAAAAATAAGGACTATGGAGGTAAGAGTTGTAAATATCCTATCTGAATATAGATCATTCATCATTCTTTTGCATGTTCCTCCCATCATCCAGATTCATTCATGGATAGTGTCCTGTTTTACATTCGACATTATTGTTGTTGGTTCCTTGTTGGATTTTTTCCCCGAGGAAACCCTTGTTGGATATATTATAATTGAAATTAAATTGAGCAACTCAACTCTTCACGTTATAGAGCATAGGTAAATGGTATGTCAGCTTACATCCAAACGTGTCTTGGGAATTTTGCTTTCCTTTATATAGTTCAATTGCCAGTTATGTGCCCACTTCTATGATGTGATGAGTTTTATTGCTAAAGCTGCTCTTACAGGGTAGATTAGCTAATGTTATGAACTCCTGGAGCTTTGTTCAATTATCTAAGATAATTTAGTGTGTTTGGCATCTTGTGAGTTGCGAGCCTCACTGAAAAACACCTAATACGGATTAAGCATCCTATTTGGCATAACGTTTCCACTTTATTGCATGTCCTTTTGTGGGATGGACCAGGTGTTCTTTTTCTGTCTCACCTGTGTCAAGGCAAACTGATTCTCTGAGTTTTGTTTATATAAAGAGTTTTCTCTTAATGCGACAAGAAGCAATGAATTAACCCCTCCATGCTTTTGTACTCTATTTACTTCTTGTTTCAGGTGAACCTTTCATAAATGGGGAAGCTGTTCCTTATGATCCTAAATACCATGAGGAATGGGTCAGAAACAATGCACGTGCCAATGAAAGGTCTCGGCGCAATGACAGGCCCCGCAACTTTGACAGATCAAGGAATTTTGAGAGAAGAAGGGAGAACCAGCAGAACTTCCAGAACATGAATTCACCTCCCGGGCAGGGTTTCAGTGGCCCGCCCCCACCTGGCCAGAACCCGATGCCGCCCCGTGAGGGTCCCCCAATGCACCATGCTCAGGGCATGCCTTCACCACCGCCACCACCTCATGCTGCTGGTGGTCCACCGAACTTCCAGAACATGAATGGACCTCCCAGGCCGGGTTTCAGTGGCCCGCCTCCACCTGGTCAGAACCCACCCCGTGAGGGCCCCCCAATGCACCATGCTCAGGGCATGCCTCCGCCACCGCCACCACCCCATGCTGCTGGTGGCCCACCGAACTACCAGCCTGGAATGCCAAACCCACAGGCAGGCTACAACCCTGGTGCTAACTACCAGCAAGGACCTCCTGGCTACCAAGGCGGACCTCCTGGCTACCAAGGTGGTAACCAAGGTTATCAAGGGAACCCAGCCCCAGCTTACCCTGGGGCCAACCCTGGATACCAAGGTGGTGCACCAGGTTACCAAGGTCCCCCTTACCAAGGAGGCAATCCCAACACACCCCCGTACCAAGGTGGCGGCAATCCTGGCTACAATGGTGGGGCACCAGGCTACCCAGACCACGGAGGCAACCAGAACTATAAATGAGTGTTAGACGAGTATGCGTTCGTGCACCTTTCAGTAAACTTATGAAAGAGATGGTGTGCCGTAGTATAAATTGAACCCTTGTTGCTGCCTGATGTTTAGGGATTATCACTGTATTCACCTAATTACTATATACGCTCAAACTTTAGTTTTGATGCCTGGGTGCTTGATGGGTTTCAATAACTTGATCATATGTAATCGATGGCACTTGTTTGTTTGAAGCATGCCTATTGACATACTGTACTTTGCTGTCTTCTCTCCCTTAGGGAAGGCCAGCGCAATCCCGCATGCTAGCAGAAATTGCCCCCGTAATTTTGTTTTGAATCTAACAGAGCAATCTTCTACTACTTGTAACTTCTTTGACATTATTTCTACTTTGCAACTTGTTGTAGTGAACTGTAGTATCCATTCTGCGTTTGCAGCGTGTGATGGTAGCGATGTTCTGATGTGGATCCTAAAGTTAAATCATTGAGGCATGCTTTAGCAATTCAACGGATGGTTCTGTTATTGTCTTCGTTTTCTTTCTTGATCAGTATCTTGTTCAGGACAGAAGAGACTATCAAGAAAACTGAAGTGACAGGGTGTTCACTAGTCTTATGCTGACTAGAGAGGACAGGTTGCACAGCTCATATTTGGTCTTTTCTAAATAGTGGTACAGTACTTAATTGGTGAGGATACTTCAAACTAGTAATACTGACACCAGAGTACAACTTAATTAGAGGCACTATCACGCGATCAATTCATAAGCTATAGGACACGCACATAGTATCGGTTACGGTTGCAGAGTGCTACGCGATCCATCCGTGGTCACTCCGCGGCGACAATCTAGATGATTTCCGGCTTCTCGGGGTGCCATCGGATTTAGCGTGCGGCTTGTTGCATGTCTCGGCGGGCAGCTCCATGAGTTCCACCGGCGGGACCGGGGCGGCGGCGCCGTGGGTCTTGGTCGGCAGCGTCGCGCTGACGACGTTGGCGTTCCTGGGCTTGTTGCGGTACCAGAAGTAGAGCCCGATCTGGATGCAGCTGAAGAGGAATCCGCCGACGTTCGGGTACTGAACAATATCAATAAATATGCAACAAGCATCGGTTGGTCGGGACGGAGTCGAAGGATCGTGTCATTCATAATCGATCACAATGTGTTTGAATATGCAACCAGTCAAATGATTATTACAGTAGCAGTAGTTACCATGACGTATGGGTCGTTGGTGAAGAGCCCGTAGCAGAACCAGGCGACGGCGCTGAGGGCGAGGCAGAAGGACAGCCCGACGGGCAGGAACTCGACGCTCTTGGTCCGCACCACCCTCACGATGACGCTGAGCGGCGCGACGAAGACGGCCATGGAGAAGGCGAGGCAGACGCCGCCGAGGAACGCGACGCGGCGCGGGCCGGGGGCGACGAGCCTGAGCGTGGCGAGCGCGACGAGCGCGAACGCCGCCACGTCCAGCAGCAGGACGTAGGCGACGGTCCTGACCCGGGCCTTCCGGCTCGGCGCGTACACCAGGTACACGGCGATGTAGGCCGCCTCGACGCCGCAGCCGAAGGCGTTGATGGTGAGCAGCGGTTTCGAGTCGGTCTTCTTCACCAGCGCGTAGAAGATCAAGAGCTCGCAGCTGAAGAGCGCCACCACGTACGGCACCGAGCTGAACCCGCCCGTCGACTTCTTGCGGTACACCTGCACGAACGTCGTCCTACGTACGTACGTACAGGTACAGTACATCCAACAACAGAATAATAGTCAGAGATCGCGTGAAGACGTGTACATGATGAATTCGGAAACGACCAATGGGGACTGGGGACAGTAGTGAAAAGAATTCTTACACTGGTGCGAGGAACACCAGGAAGGATATGACGTTTCCTGCAGGAAAAAATGTAGAAGATGGATAGACTTGTCAGTGATATTTTCAGACATGCGGTATGTCCAATCATAAAGTTCGTTAACATTGGCTATAGCTCAACTTCAATAATTTTATCATGGATGAAGAGTGTGTCACTCTCCATGGACGGCATGCATGCATGTCTTAATTTACCTGCGACACCGGCGATGGTGATCGCCGGGTGAGCCATGGACAAGAACCCTCCTCCTGCCATTTGCTGGACGATCGATGTGTTGACTCAATTAAGCTAGCTAGGTATGCATGGTTCGCCCTTGAGGACGATGAGCCAAGCTTTATAGAGGCGCCCGCCGGGGAGCAGAGCACTCCCCTGGCCTTCCAGGTTCCAGCTGGGACGGGAAGAAGACGACACGTACGGTGCCAGTAGTTCGGCACGTCCCACTCCTAACCGTACGTATGACTGACTCATCCACCACACTCATCGTCGGTGAAGGACACGGTATACACGCACCAGCAACGGATCGTCACAGACGGTGCATCTAACATGCGCTTTCGTTTGGAGTCGAGATTGGGTTTGCCTCGATGAGCAAGGAGTAGTTCGTACGTGGTATCCAGCTGCGTCTGCGTCTGCTAGCTTCTTCACTTGAGAAAAATGGCGAATCTTCTGGGCTAGGTTGGGCTGGGCGAGATGAAATCAACAAGAGGGAATGAGTCAAACTCTCTGCTTCGATGACCAAGACGTTGCTCAATCGGATATCCGATTTGACGGCCCAAACCTTCTTCTCCGGCCCATAGGCCCATGGCCTAGCCTGGGAGACCGGTCCATAAATCAACCATTCAGGCCCACAAACCCCGCTGCTACGTCCCCCCTCCCGTGCGCGCGAACGCCAGACGACACGACGCGACACGACACGCGCGCACGTCCCAACAACGCCAGCGTCGGAGCCCACCCCTCCCTCCGACTCCGACCTAACCCGAAGACCTCCACCTCCTCCTCTCCCCACCTTTCCCCTTCTCCTCCTCTCCGCGTCCCCCAACCCAATCCTCCTCCCGCCGCCGCCTCCACCTCACCGCCGGGAGGACGCCTCGGTGCCGTCGCGTGGTGGGGGGTAGGCAGGAGGCCGCGCTCGGGAAAAAGGCCCTGCTGGCTGGCCCGTCGTCGACCGCACGTGAGGAGCGACGGAGGGTTGGGACCGCTAGGGCTCCTGTCCCCTCTCCGCCGGCGAAATGTACGTGCCGCCGCTGCGCGGCGACGCGCCGGACGGCAAGCAGCCTAGGGTTTACCAGGTCTGGCGGGGAAGCAATGTAAGGACCCCATCTCTCCCCCTCCCTCTCCGCCTCGTTCGCTCTCAGCGTCCCCGTCTCCAGACGTACGTACGTACGGTGGTTACGGATCTGGATGACCTGCTCCGCGATTGATTCAGTTTTCAGCGAGGTGTTGATGTAATCGAATCGGTAGATACTCTACCGATTGGGTGAGCAATTGCTTGGTGTATTCGACAATTAGTGAATGATCTTCTCATTTGGTTGCTTGGTGTATTCGACGATTAGTGAACGATCTCTACTTCCAACTTATTTCGCGCTTAGTACGAAATGCAAGTCCCATTTCAAAAATACTAAACACGTGTAGTTAATTGGACCCTACCCATATTACCCGTCAGTCATCATTTCCAGCGTACGCGGCTGTAGTGAGAATGCATTGCATTTCCTTGGTCATGTGGTGCGTTAGCTGCTTTGAGTTATACGAGAAGAATGGTTCTTTGATCAGGTAGATTTATTTGGGGGAGACACTAGTACACTACCAACCAATTTAATGATCAGACTTTGCTATAATGGAGTAACTACGTCCACATTCACATCAATGACTTCAACGATGCTCCTAGTGGCTCTTTGGGACTTTGAAATGGTATGTTAATTAGATACTTGGTGAAATGAAATGGTACATTGGTTAGGTATTCGAGACTTCAAAGATGCTCCTAATGGTTGTCGGTACTCAGCTTGAAAATAGCATGTTGCAAGCTTTTGAGCTTTGTATAAGATGTTGTCCTTAGTCAATGTGACAATTTAGGAACAATCGAGTCATTTTTTTCTGTGTTTGCTGGTGTTGTAAAAACCTAGTTGGTTGCTTGGTGTATTCGACGATTAGTGATTGATCTCTACTTCCAACTTTTTTGTGCTTAGTATGAAATGTAAGTCCTGTTTCAAAAATACTAGACACGTGTACTTAATTGGACCGTACCCATGTTACCCGTCATCATTTCCAGCGTACGCCGCTGTAGTGAGAATGGATTGCATTTCCTTGGTCATGTGGTGCGTTAGCTGCTTTGATTTATACGAGGAGAATGTTTCTTGGACCACGTAGATTTATTTGACCCTGTTATGTAGGGAGACACACACTTCTAACCAATTTAGTGATCGGACTTTTCTATAATGGTGTAGCTACGTCCACATTCACATCAATGACTTCAACAATGCTCCTAGTGGCTCTTTGGGACTTTGAAATGGTATGTTAATTAGATACTTGGTGAAATGAAATGGTATATTGGTTAGGTATTCGAGACTTCAAAGATGCTCCTAATGGTTGTCGGTACTGAGCTTGAAGATAGCATGTTGCAAGCTTTTGAGCTTTGTATAAGAAGTTGTCCTTAGTCAATGTGACAATTTGGGAACAATCGAGTCATTTTTTCTGTGTTTGCTGGTGTTGTAAAAACCTAGTTGGTTGCTTGGTGTATTCGACGATTAGTGATTGATCTCTACTTCCAACTTTTCTGTGCTTAGTGTGAAATGCAAGTCCCATTTCAAAAATACTAGACACGTGTAGTTAATCGGACCCTACCCATATTGCCCGTCATCATTTCCAGCGTATGCGGCTGTAGTGAGAATGCATTGTATTCCCTTGGTCCTGTGGTGTGTTAGCTGCTTTGAGTTACATGAGAAGAATGTTTCTTGGACCAGGTAGATTTATCTGGCCCTGTTATGTAGGTAGACACACACTACCAACCAATTTAGTGATCGGACTTTGCTATAATGGAGTAACTACGTCCACATTCATATCAATGACTTCAACGATGCTCCTAGTGGCTCTTTGGGACTTTGAAATGGTATGCTAATTAGGTATTTGGTGAAATGGTATATTGATTAGGTATTCGGGACTTCAAAGGTGCTCCTAATGCTTGTGTGTACTCTGCTTGAAAATAGACTGTTGTAAGCTTTTGAGCTTCATATAATAAGTTGTCATTAGTTAATGTGACAAAATAGGGACAGTCGAGTCTTTTTATGTGTGTTTGCCGGTGTTTCGAAACTTAGTTGAGGCATCGTTGATGGAATTTTTTACATTGGTGTCTGTTTTGTTTGCAGGAATTCTTCTTGCAGGGGAGATTCATATTTGGGCCTGATGTGAGATCCATCTTTCTCACCATGTCCCTCATCATTGCACCAGTTGTGGTCTTCTGTGTGTTTGTCGCAAGACCTCTTATGAATGAATTTCCCGATCACTGGGGTATCTCAGTGATGGTAGTGGTGGTCGTCTTCACCATTTATGTAAGCATAGTAATAAAACCGCTAACCACATCATTATTATAGTTACGATAAGTGGTTAATTTTTCTTTTCCCCTTAGAATTGTTTGAATGGATTATTTTCTTTTGCTTACTTTTTGATTGAGCTCAGTTGACTTGCTGATAAGTTTACTGTTTCATTTTTCAAAGATGTATGAATTTTTTTAGTGTATAGATAACAGAACTCCTTTTCCTTTACTAGGATTTGACGCTGCTTCTTCTTACCTCCGGTAGAGATCCTGGTATCATACCTCGTAATACTCGTCCTCCTGAACCTGAAGCCGTTGATGGGACCAGTGACATTGGAGGTCAGACTCCGCAACAATTACGTTTGCCCCGCACAAAGGAAGTTATTGTTAATGGAATCAGTGTAAGGGTCAAATACTGTGATACCTGCATGCTGTATCGACCACCTCGATGCTCACACTGTTCTATTTGCAATAACTGTGTCGAACGGTTTGACCATCACTGTCCATGGGTTGGCCAATGTATAGGATTGGTAAGTTTTTCTAGATTTCCAGCAGTTCTGTAGGCATTTTTTTCTTTACAAAAGACATCATGTTATGTGTGTGCACTTGCACTGGTATTTTCAGAGCTTTTCTTTCTAGTTACATTTATCATTTGTACAATTTACAATTTTTTGAGCCTGATCCTCAACATATGTATGCAGCGTAATTACCGGTTCTTCTATATGTTTGTATTCTCGACCACATTGGTCTGCCTGTATGTATTTGCCTTCTGCTGGGTGTATGTGTTCAAGATTAGAGAAGCTGAGCACTTGTCAATTGGGAAGGCCATGTTAAAGACACCAGCTTCTATTGCTCTAATTGGCTACTGCTTTCTTTGTGTGTGGTTTGTCGGTGGTCTGTCTGTCTTCCATTTCTATCTGATGAGCACCAACCAGGTAGGCGTTAGATAATTCCATTTGTTTTTTTTTCATGTTCTAGAAAGAAAATGTTCTTAATATTGCAGGTGCAATTTATAGCTAATCTCACCCATCTTTTGCAGACAACGTATGAGAATTTCAGATACCGCTATGATCGTCGTGCTAACCCATATAATAGAGGTATTCTGAACAACTTTCTAGAGATATTCTGCACTGCTATCCCACCTTCGAAGAACAATTTTCGGGAAAGGATCTCAGTAGAGCAAGGGCTGCAACAAACGCGTGTGCAATCTAGAGATTTCATGAGCCCCAACATAAGCAAGCCTATGGGAGATCTTGAAATGGGAAGGAAGCCAGTAGCATGGGATGAGCCGAGGATGGCTGCTGATATTAGGGACTTGGAAGCAGGTCTTGGGGGCATGTTTGATGAGAAGGAGGCCGGCAGGATCACCCATGCATCTCCAGATGTCAGCAGAGACAGAGACGATCTTCCAGCTGAGCTCACCGAAGGCCGAGCTGGTATGCACTCGAGGCATTCAAGTTGGGTTCACAGAACTGGAACCTCAGACTCAATGGACACCATCGCATTGCAGATAGCTGATGTGGATGCTAGTAAGGTTGGCCATACTGCAACGGGAGGCGAACGCTAGCAAAAGGAAAGGAAAAAAAAAACTACAGTGTGTTTCAATTCTGCATCGAGTGGGTGGGTTGTTGATCATGTTCCAACACGAACTGCCATGTGTTCACCACGTGTGCCAGGACAAGG
The DNA here is from genome assembly GCA_036927565.1 of Tuctoria greenei. Classification (NCBI taxonomy): domain Eukaryota; kingdom Viridiplantae; phylum Streptophyta; class Magnoliopsida; order Poales; family Poaceae; genus Tuctoria; species Tuctoria greenei. The sequence goes on from JAYESD010000005.1 coordinate 1,254,611, forward strand.
TCGTCCTGGATCAATGTAATTTTAAACACGCTTCCTGTTGTTCATCCCTTGTAGTGCATGAGCTACTGCTGCTGTTGTGGTTTATTTTGTGTTTTAAGAAAGTAGTAGCTGAAGAGCACATTATTGTTCGGATGATTTATCTGTATATATTGTTGTTGGATCAGGTTGTTGGGTGGTTTCTCGTGTTGGTGTGTAAAAGTTGTCAGAATGTGATGTCTTAGCTAATGATTATTGCATAGCCAGTTTTAAATGGATGGGTTCCTGTAAATGTGATTTCGTCCTCCAGGGGAATGAAGTGTCAGTTAGCTTCTTATCCATGCAAACCGATGGAGGAGCATATTGCTTCTGTATGCCGGTACCCGCACATTTCAGAGTCCAGGGCAACCAATGCATCCTGAAGTTTTGCAGCATATGCCCAATGGCCAATAATTGTACAACTGGCTTGACATCACTCGATCTGCTCGACTACTAGATGACTCCATGGGTGGACATGGACGCCCTTCATCGCTCGCACTAGCAAGTATTCCTTCAAAGTTTATCATTTTGTAGCGACAGGCTTTCAAGAATAAAAGAAGTAGCAAGTAGTACACGCACTAGTAGCAACTACATTACTGCATGCTGCCATGCATACCTGTAGTAGATGAACAACCGCAACCGCAGGATCCATACGATATCTCTTCTCAATTGGAAGACATCGATCGAGAAAGGTGTTAAGAATAATACAAGTGTGAATAGTTAATCCCCAATAACCGACACCAGTGGCGGTTCCATCGGCCATCCTCTCAACGGGTGCGACGACGGCAACGGCGGTTCCACAGCGAAGAGGCGCCAATGTCCATTGAACATGTATATAAGAAACACAAGAGATCAATGAGAATAACAGAATTCATTTCTGTCTAAACATTTGTCTACTTCTATTTCTACTTATTTTATAATACGTTATCAGACACGTAGTTCAACCAGAGAGTTCATAGGCTTCAAGAATTGAAGGTAAAAATGGTGAAGAATGATCTTACCGAGTTTTTGATCAATAATCTACGTCAACTATTGGACCAAATCGGTTCATCAAATGGCAATCGTCGAAACCGTCATTGGCAACACCCTACAACAAGCAGCAGTAGAGACAATCGACAAAATCAAGTACAGAGAAGTCGACAGCGGCGCCATAGGCGACGGCGAAGGTCTGGACTTCGCTGGAATGGAGGGAATCCAAGGGCCGGTTCATCAAGCCAAGCAATGGACCAAATCCCGAACCCTAGGGTTAGGGTTGACAAACGACCAAGGTCCTCATCCCCAAATTCTCCATTGTATTGTCCGATAGAGCCCTCAAACCCTGCATACTCTCCATGGAGTCGCCGGGATGTTGCTTGTGCCATCCATGGTATGGATGCATATCCATACCCGGTTGCACAAAAACAACCGGTCTTATCATCACCGGGTAGGGGAGAGGAAGAAGAAGAACTTACCGAAGGCGTCAGTAACGACGAGGTCACCGTCGTCGAACAAGAAGGCGACATGCTCGTGGTGGCCGTCGCCGCCGAAGACGACCGTCCGGTCGACTTCATACCAGTACCGAACTCACCAACCCCTAGTCCGACATACAAGAAAACGGCAAGAATCTGAATCGGGCCACTAGGATGCCCTACCGGACCCCTAGCACCAAGAACAAGTGCAAAACAAGATGAACAAAGTGCAATGGTGTAAGGATCGAAACGCCCAAGAGGGGGGGTGAATTGGGCTTTCTTTCAATTTTTAAAGCAATTAAGATTAACGACCTCAAGCCCAATTCCCTATGCGATTAAACTATGCAATCAATGTAAATTAAAGTTGCGGAATGAAGATTGCATAAGTGTAAAAAGGGAGAGGGATGCAAACGCTCAAGGTACACGGAGTTTATCCTGTGGTTCGGCAAGATCACAAGGATCTACCTACATCCACGTTGTGGCACCCACCGAAGGGTTTTGCCACTCCCAAGTCACCGAGACAAGGGGGTTCTTCACTATTCTTCTCCGTTCGCCAACCTCGGCAAGGTGGAGCTCAAGCCTTGTACACTTTGGAATCCTCCGGGCTTCCACAATCTTCTTGGCAAGCTCCGGAAGTCGCACACACCAAGGGACACTCCCTTATGGCTCTCACTACACTAGAGACTCCAATCACCAAGAGTGGAGGCACCCAAGCACTATCTCTAGCTAGTTCTAGCCTATCTCTTGGTGTACAAATGATGAGCAAATGATGTGAAAGTGGTAGCTCTATTGCTTGAATGCTCTAGGATGTGTAGAGTATGTCTAGGCTTCAAGTCTTGTCGATTTGACAGGTTGAAGGGGTATAAATAGCCAGCCTCCACGAGATAGCCGTTGAAAAAGTAGGCTGACATCACTTCTCTGCGAACACCGGATGATCCGATGTCTCCCTTTCAGTTAACATCGGTCAAAGCCAAATTAGCTGATGTCACTGTGTCAGATATGACCGTTGTTAGACCGATGTTGATCTGTCTTCTCATCGGATGATCCGGTGGCTCTTCCTCCAGAATTTTGCTTGATCTTGAAGCTTACTGGAGTGATCGACCGATGTGTGTAAGTCTGCACATCGGATGATCCGGTGCTTCACTTGGTCCAACAGTGTTGCAATCTGTGATGATGGACCGATGTCACTGAGCCACCCACATCGGATGATCCGGTGAGTTCTTTGCTCTGAGGTATTCTTCTTCTGTTGACACAACTCGACCGATGCAGTCAACTCAAAGACCATCGGATGATCCGGTGTGTTCAACTTGTTGACTTCGAGTTGTTTTGAGTTGTTCTTTTGGAATTTGAACTTGTGACCTCTTTGACACTTGTTTGAAATGTTGTTTTGATTGTCTTCAAGCATTGAGTGATATCAAGTTAGAGCTTTCACTTCTTGTCTTCATATGATTTGATTTGATCTCATTCGTTGATTTTATATGGGCCTCCAATGTAATTTTGATTTCATTTGATTGAGTGTTATTGAGACCTTGCATTCATAAATTCATTAGTAATATCGAATGGTTGTCATTAATCACCGAAACCGTACCTCATGGGGCCTAGATGCTTTCAATCTCCCCCTTTTTGGTGATTGATGACAATACAATAATTTAAAGCGCAATAATAATGAATTTGATGATAATACTCAAGTATATATGCAATGAATACATCATAGGACACGTTAAGCTTGTAAAACGCAAAAGAAATTTGTGGTGCGAAAAGCTCAATTGATTAAAAACATAAGCAAATGAGACAAGCGAAAGAGTGCTTAATTAAAATTACAAAAGAGTACTCAAGCACGAATACAAAGGATAAGCACACACTCCCCCTTCACTCCCCCTGAGACTACTACTACCACTCCCCCCTGACTCTTCTACATCTTCTCCCCCTTTGGCATCAAGACACCAAAAAGGGATCAGAAAGCCTACAGACCCTGAGAGCTGGGCGCGAGGATGAACTGGGCACCGTCGCAGTCGTCAGAGCTAGAGTCGCCGGTCGTAGGAGCTGCCGGAGCGGCGGGAGCTGGAGGGTCTGCTGCCGGTGCTGGAGGAGAGGAAGCAGGTACTGGAGGTGCCGGTGGAGCTGGAGGAAGTGGAGCGCTCACCACGGACGCTGGCGTCTGCTGGAACAAGATCGTCGCCGGCAGTGGTGAGTGAATCGGTGCGCTGGATGCCAGAAGCGGTGACATACTGATTGAAGGGATAGGAGTAGTAGGCACCTGAGCAACACCTGGAGCCAGTCCCAGTCCAGGCTGCAGTGGAGGAAGGGCGATCCCGGTCTGAGTGTAAAGGTTGGTGATCAACCCTAGGATCCCCATCATGGCCTGCTGGGTCTGCTGCTGCTGGTCGAGGGTACGGCGGTGCATCTGATCTACCAGGTTGGTGAACCGGTCCGTATCCTCTCGCCTCTGACGGGCGATCTCCAGCTGGAGCTCCTGCTGCTGCCGCTACAGCTGTGCCAGGTGAGCAGCCTGCTCTGCCCTGGCCTGCTCAGCAGCGAGCCTGTCCTGGCGCTGCTGCTCGATCATTTGCTGGAGAAGTGTCGACAGCTCTGACGGCTGTGACACCTGCGCCTCGGACACAGGAGGTGGTGTCGGTGGCGGAGCAGCTGATCCTCCTGCCTCGGCGTCGTGCTGCCTCGGTGAAGGTGGAGGAGGAGGGAAGTACTCCTCGACACTCTCGTCTGTGTCGCTCTCGGACCAGACGTGCTGCAAGTCTCCACCTTGAGCTTCTGCCTCAGCCAGACGCTCATCTTCCCTCTCGAGGTCAGACCAATCCTCCTCAGTCAAGCGAGCCCTGACCTGGCACTCAACTGGACGGCCAAGGCGGCGGTCTCCAGGGGCAGGGGCACGGTAACGTCCGAACCGTGTCACACTCTCGTCAGAGAGACGATCGTGCACGGCAGACTCCTCTGGAACCATCATCGTGAGCAAGTAGTTGATCCAGTGCCCATATGCTAGCTGCCTCATCATGCCCACTCCATCTGTGATGACATCCTCCATCTCGCAGATAATGACATCCACTATATCAAAGTCCATCCCGTTCATGATGTAAAACAGGATCGTCTGCTGGAGGCTAGTGAAACCCTCAAGATAGCCGGACCTCGGCAGGAGGGAGCGACGCAGGGCAAGGTGCACCGTGCGCGCTGCAGGAGTCAACAGGGCCGAAACTCTCGGCTGGTTTGGAGAGAAAGTAGGTCCAAAGAGTGATCTGATCTCCTCCAGAGCGGGAGCCACTCCTCCAGTGAGCGGCCTCCTCGGCGGGTCTGCCTGACCGTAGACTCTCTCATGTATGCAGATGTCGTGCAGGTCTACTCCAAGCAGCTGTCCCAGTGTCTGCCTCGTCAGATGGTAGTGCTGACCCATGAACATGAAGTCAATGGATTGTCTGCCCTCAGAGACGTAGAGGGTGGCGTAGAACACGCGGACCCAATCCTCTACGTAGGCACTCCGCTCATAGGATAGCAGCTGCACCAGACCCCTGTACCTCTCAAAGAACAGCCTGATCTCTGTCCCTGCGGCCACTTCAAGCTGAACCCAATCCATGTAGTTGTGTTGGAACAGCTTGTGGCCACAACGTCTGTAGGTCTCGTAGAGAGACGCCTGCGTGACCGTCCAGAACCGACTGTCCACCAAAGCTTCCCGGGGCTGCGGGTACCACTCCTCAAGCAATACACTCCATCTGAGCTTTCGGAGTTGCTTGGCCTTCATCTTCCGGTAGTCCGTAAGACGGACTCCCTCACCGACCCGGACGGCCGTGTCCATCTCATAGATGGCCCTCTCGGCCTCCCTGTCCTCACGATGGTCGGCAGCCGTCGGTATCGGACGAGGAGCCGCCTCGGTGTGACCCCCACGCGTCCGGGCAGAGCGCCGGCGGACGAGAGGCTCAACCGGCTCCTCTTCGGCGTCGGAGTCGTCGATCACGGGAGGCTGCCTGGAACGAGCCTCGCGGATCCTCAGGGACCCTCCTCGGCCACGCTCACGCTCCTCGGCGGCGCGAGCGGCCATCAAGGCCTTCTTCTCATCCTTCGAAAGTTTGCGCTTCTTCGCGGCGGGCTCCGCGATCGCCTTTCCCTTTCCTTTGCGGTCGCGACCCATCTAGACGACGGAGAGCTAGGGTTAGCGACGAAGAAAGAAAGGACAATGAAAAAATAACGATGGACGTCGCACGGCACGAAACAAACCTAGGCGACGGAGAGCAAACGGGCTGGGTGCGAAGTTGAAACGGCGGCGAGGAGAGGCGGCGGCGAGGTTGGTGGAGACGTCGGAGGTGAAGGCGGCGCGTGGACGGCGGAGGCCGGAGGGCGACGGCGGCGTCCGGCGGCGGTGGCGCGTGAGGTGGTGGTGGAGCGGCGATGGGGGCGGTGAGTGGTGAGGTGAGGCGGCGGCGGCGCTAGGCGGCGGCAGCGCTTGCGAGCAGGGGGACGACGGCGGCGGACGATGGCGTCTGGCGACGGCACTGTAGTGGGCGGCGCTTGGGTGCGGCGGCGGAGGTGGCGGCGATGGAACAGGAGGCGTCGGGGAGAGAGAGAAAGGGTGGCGGCGTGTGGGTTAAATAGTGGACCCCAAACCCTAGCCGATATTTTAACACCGGATGGACCGATGTTAAGAGAAGTGAGCATCGGTCGAATGCCACAGAAAGGATATTCAAGAATTGCTGTTGACACCGGATGGACCGACGTCTAGGGTTTTGATCATCGATCGAATATCCCAGTAAGGGTGTTCAAAAGAGTGATGTAAACACCGGATGGTCCGACGTTGAAGGGAGTAAACATCGGTTGAATTGACCACAGCTCCAGAAGAGTGAACATCAGATGGAACGATGTTTTCCAGAATGAACGCGTCGGAGCATTTGAGGTTCTGACTAAACTGGGCCTTGAAAATTGAACACCTATTGATCCGATGAGGGATGGGCTAGGGCATCGGATAATCCGATGATAAAAGAACAAAAACATCCCATATATGTCCTTTGACCAAACAAACAATTAACTAGAAACACATGTCTTAGGACTTTTTGGGCAACCCCTTACCCCTCAAGAAGCTAATATGCCAATAGCTTGGCTAGACCTTAATGCAAATGGAACACCGAGAAAAATGGAGGAAAATATCCAAATAAAATGTAAGGCCCATGCTTTGTGAGGTAGAGTATGAAGACTTATATCTCTTTGAAGCATGATCCTCTAGGCATTAACGTACCTAACATTTTATTCTTTCCACCTTATATGAGTTGAGATATTGCATTTCAAACAAGTCTCCTTCTCATGAGGTGGGTTCCCCTTTGTGACAATCTACCGTATGCAATGCCAAACAAATTATAGTGCAAGAGATTAAATGAGTGCAAGTTTATATGGCAGGGATCATGCAAGGCATAAAATAAATCTATCTTGCCAAGTTTGAACCTTCCAAAGGCTTCCTCAGGGAAAACTACCTCTAGATTGCCCCTATCCTTTGGGAGTTAGACAAGACCTATATGATATGCATCCTTACATGAACATGGCAACTTACATGACGTTAGATGCATCTAGCACATTTAATTCACTTCTAAGTCTAGAAAAGGTTTTCTCATCAAGTGGTTTTGTGAAGATATCCGCCAATTGTTCTTCGGATCTAACACCTTGCAAAGAGATGTCTCCTTTAGCCTCATGATCCCGCAAGAAGTGATGGCGAATATCAATGTGCTTAGTGCGGGAGTGTTGAACGGGGTTTCTAGCTATCTTAACCGCACTTTCATTGTCACAAAGGAGAGGCGCACAACCAATTTTAATTCCAAAGTCCAAGAGGGTTTGCTTCATATATAGAATTTGGGCACAACATGCACCGGCCGCTATATACTTCGCCTCCGCGGTGGACAAAGCCACGTAATTTTGCTTTTTGCTCGACCAAGATACTAGGGAACGCCCAAGTAAGTGGCACCCACCGGAGGTACTCTTGCGATCCACACGACATCCGGCAAAGTCCGAATCCGAGTATCCCAAGAGATGGAAACTAGCGTTCTTGGGGTACCACAAATCTACACTTGAGGTATGCTTGAGATACCGAAGTATCCTAAAGACCGCCTTCTTATGCGATTCTTTAGGTGCCGCTTGAAAGCGAGCACACAAGCACACACTAAACATAATATCGGGCCTAGATGCGGTAAGGTACAATAATGAACCAATCATGGAGCGGTAGTGAGATTCATCAATAGGTTTACCGTCCAAGTCCGCGTCGAGATGACAATTTGTCGCCATTGGAGTACTTCTTGTGCTACAATCTCCCATTTCAAATTTCTTCAAGAGGTCCTTGGTGTACTTCTCTTGGTAGATGAAGGTGCCCTCTTGAAGTTGTTTGATTTGAAATCCAAGGAAGAAGTTGAGCTCTCCAATCATTGACATCTCGAATTCCCTAGACATCATGGTGCCAAACTCATGGCTAAGAGATTTGTTAGTTGAGCCAAAAATGATATCATCGACATAAATTTGACAAATGAATAAATCCCCGTCGATGTCCTTGGTGAAGAGTGTAGTGTCCACCCTCCCGATCTTGAATCCTTGCATGACCAAGAAATCCCTTAGACGTTCATACCACGCCCTAGGTGCTTGCTTGAGCCCGTAGAGCGCCTTGTGTAACCTATACACATGGTTAGGATTCCTCGGATCTTCAAACCCGGGAGGTTGCTCAACATAAACAAGTTCGTTAATATAGCCATTGAGAAAGGCACTTTTAACATCCATTTGATAAAGCATTATATTGTGATGTGAAGCAAAGGCAAGGAGTATGCGAATAGCTTCTAACCGAGCGACCGGAGCGAATGTTTCTCCAAAGTCTAGTCCTTCAACTTGTGAAAAACCCTTGGCCACAAGTCTTGCCTTGTTGCGGACCACGACGCCATTCTCGTCTTGCTTGTTCCGGTATACCCACTTCGTACCGATGACGTTCTTGTCCTTGGGTCGCTCCTCCAACACCCAAACTTCATTGCGGGTGAAGTTGTTGAGTTCTTCTTGCATGGCCATCACCCAATTTGGATCTTGGAGTGCTTCCTCTATATGAGTGGGTTCTACACACGAAACAAAAGAGTAGTGCTCACAAAATGAAGCGACATGGCGAGAACGAGTACTTACTCCCCGTGACGGACTTCCGATGATTTGATCAATCGGATGCGCCTTGGAGATGCGTCCATGCCTCATAAGTGATTGTGGTACACTTGGCGGTGGTGAAGCATCTTGCGCGTCTTGTGTTTGGACTTGATCTTGGACTTCTTCTTGTTGTTGGTGTTGTGTGGCTTGTGAATCTTGCATTGGCAATGGATCATCTTTCTGTTCTTCTTCTTCATCAACTTGAGGCACCATGGAGGTGTTGATGTTGGAACTTTATGCTCCCCCTTGATCACTGCTCTCCTCAACTTCGGGCTTGATGTCTCCAATGGTCATGTTTTTCATGGCTTCTCGTAGAGGCTCATCATCTATATCATCATGACCAAAACTCTCCTCTTGGGAGCCATTAGTCTCATCAAACTCAACATCACAACTTTCTTCAACTAACCCGGAGGTTTGGTTGAATACTCGATATGCTTTTGAGTTTGACGCATAACCAAGAAAGATACCAACATCACACCTTCTTTCAAACTTACCGAGCCTTTTCTTGCGGTAGATATAGCATTTGCACCCGAAGACTCGGAAGTAGGAGATGTTGGGCTTTCTCCCAATGAGGAGCTCATATGGGGTCTTTTGGAGTAGTCGGTGAAGATAGACCCTATTTGCGGCATGACACGCCGTGTTGATTGCTTCGGCCCAAAACTTCTCCGACGTGCCATAGTCATCAAGCATTGCTCTAGCAAGGGTGATGAGAGTCTTGTTCTTCCTTTCAACTACACCGTTTTGTTGAGGGGTGTATGTGGCCGAAAACTCATGCTTCACGCCTTCACGATCACACCACTCCCCAATGTTGTAGTTTTTGAACTCGGTGCCGTTGTCACTCCGGACCTTGATGATGGGAAGTTGAAATTCCCTTTGAGCACGTTTAGCAAAGGTCTTGAAGATTTCCAGAGTTTCACCCTTGTCACCTAGAAACAAGGTCCAAGCATATCTAGAATAGTCATCAACAATAACAAGACAATATAAATTACCACCAAGACTTTGATATGTGGACGGTCCGAAGAGGTCCATGTGGAGTAGTTCAAGCGGCTTGGAGGTTGACACCATTGTCTTCATTGGGTGGTGTGAAGCAACTTGCTTCCCGGCTTGACAAGCACTACAAAGCTTGTTCTTCTCAAACGTGACATCCTTCACGCCGGTCACCATCCCAAGCTTGAACGACTTCTTAAGCTTGCTCATCCCAATGTGAGCAATGCGTCGATGCCATAGCCAACCCAAGCTTGTCTTAGTGAAAAGACAAGTGGTCAGGCTAGCATCCTTGTTGGAGAAGTCCACCAAGTAAAGATGTCCATGCCGAAATCCTTTGAAGATTAATTCTTTGCTTGATTCACTAGTTACTACAACACCATTCTTGTCAAAGGTGCACGTTAGTCCAAGATCACATAGTTGTGCAATGGAAAGTAGATTGAAACTAAGTGACTTAACATATAGTACATTAGAAATGGACAAATCATGCGAAATAGCAATTTTACCTAAACCAATTACCTTCCCCTTTGAGTTGTCACCAAAGGTGACTTATTCATGATTATCGGGGTTCTCTATGGTGGTGAACATACCATCATTGCCGGTCATATGTTGAGTGCACCCGCTATCGAGTACCCAATGCTTTCCTCCGGCTTTGTAGTTCACCTACACACATGAAGTTAGTTTTTGAGTTTAGGCACCCAAGCTAACTTAGGTCCTTGTATGTGTGATACAAGTGATTTTGGGACCCAAAGTTGCTTGGGGAGCTTCCCCTTCATGCCCTTAATGTCTTTGCCGATGAACCTTGCCTTCACCTTGCCACCTACTTTGCTTAAGAGATAGTGATAATCATGGAAAGTAGATTTGTAGTTAGGAGGCAATTTGGGAGAAGGACGGTTGGGAAGAGGACACTCCCTCGTGTGGTGTCCGGTGACCTCACAATGTTGGCAATAGGATCCAACTTCTTTGATGAAGCTCGTCCTAAGCTCCGGTGAGGGCACCTTCCCTTTGTTGAGCACCGGGAAGGATCCAAGTCCTCTCTTGTTGAAGCCTTTGGCTTGTTGGTAGAGGATTTCCTTGTGCTTGTCCTCCCCCTTGGAAAGTCTCACCACACTAGTGCGGAGACTTTCAATTTCGTCCATCAATTCCTTCTCCCTAAGGCTTGCTTTCAAAGGCAAAGACTTATCCAAAGTATTAGTGGCATGTGAAATAGTTGATACTTTGCCATCAAGGGTTTCCTTTTTCATGTTTTTCATTTTTAGTTCAATTGCTTCATAAGCAAGGTTAAGCACTTTATGTTCTTGAACCAAGTCATTGTGCTTTCCCAATAGTGCTTGGTTTGCTAAGTCAAGCTCATGATGATCATGCTTGATTTGAGCATTCTCTTTCTCGATTTGCTTGACATGTGATTTGAGCGTGTCTTGCTCTTTAAGTATGGTTACATACTTGTCATGCAAATCGAGCTTTGCACTCTCAAGCGTGGCACAAGCTTGTTCAAGTGCCTTAACCTTGCTCTTCTCCCTTTTTATGATGACATGGTATTCATTAATCATAGATGCTAGTTCATCGGGGAAGAGCTCATCATCATCATCGCTAGAATCGTCACATACCTTAGTGTTACCTTTAGCCATGAGGCACATAGGAGGTGGACGAAGAGGTGAGTTGTCTTTGTCGACGATGGCAAGGCCCGCCAAGTTTTCTTCATCTTCACTCTCTTCGTCGCTTGACTCTTCATCCGTGATCCACTCATTTGCCTCGCACATGAAGACTTTTTGAGGCCCTCTTCTCTTCTTTGGAAAGAGATTGGTCTTCTTGCCCTTGTCAAATTTCTTCTTTCCAAAGGAGCGCTTGGGTTTGACCTCTTCTTCATCTTCATCACTTTCTTCTAGCTTTCTATACTTTCCTTTGTGGTTGTCCTTCCTCTTGTCGGGTCTTGGACAATCATATGATATGTGGCCTTGATCACCACAATTGTAGTATGTCTTGTTTTCATCTTTTCTTAGGAGGAAGGCTTTCTTCTTTGGATCAAAAGAGTATCCCTTCTTTGCGATTTTGGAGTTTAGACGTGAGAATTTTCTCATCATCAACGCAAGCTCATCATCGTCATCTTCGCTTGTTGCTTGCTCTTCTTCGCTTGAGCTAGGCTCAACCACTTTCTTTTTCTTGGGAGTTGTCTCCTTGGTTGAAGCCTTGAGAGCAATAGTTTTTGACAATGACTCCTCCATCATTCCAAGTACGCTCATCTCATGAGCATGAATTTCTCCAATGAGCTCCGAGACTTCAATGTTGTCAAGTGATTCCTTTTGGAGCATTGAGTTGATAATGTTGTACTTGGGCTTGGGTAGAAGCATGAGGATCTTGCGGTTGATAAGTCCCTTACCAAAAGAAGCAATGTCAAGTGCGTTAATCTCCTCAATGAGCACATTTAAGCGAGAAAATATTTGGTTAACATTCTCATGAGGAAGCATTTTGAATTCATCATACTTGGATTTTAGCAAGTGATATTTGAGTTCTTTAACACGAGATGAGCCCTCATGAATTTCAATTAAACATGCCCAAATTTCACAAGCTTTCTCTTTACTAGCAATTCTAGCAAAAACGTCTTGACTTATGCATTCATAGGTGGCATTTATAGCCTTAGCATCCCATTTTAGTTGATCACCAACATAATTGAGATCTCCAAATCCCGCATGGGTCGCTTCCCAAACTTCGGGAGCAATAGCCTCAAGGTAGGCACGCATGCGTGCTTTCCAATAGGCAAAGTTCTTGCCCTCGAAGGTGGGAACCGAACCCCCATTCTTGGCCATTTAAGCTCTCTAGCGGTGAAGCTAGAATGATCCTATGAGCAACCTTGCTCTGATACCAATTGTAAGGATCGAAACGCCCAAGAGGGGGGGGGTGAATTGGGTTTTCTTTCAATTTTTAAAGCAATTAAGATTAACGACCTCAAGCCCAATTCCCTATGCGATTAAACTATGCAATCAATGTAAATTAAAGTTGCGGAATGAAGATTGCATAAGTGTAAAAAGGGAGAGGGATGCAAACGCTCAAGGGACACGGAGTTTATCCCGTGGTTCGGCAAGATCACAAGGATCTACCTACATCCACGTTGTGGCACCCACCGAAGGGTTTTGCCACTCCCAAGTCACCGAGACAAGGGGGTTCTTCACTATTCTTCTCCGTTCGCCAACCTCGGCAAGGTGGAGCTCAAGCCTTGTACACTTTGGAATCCTCCGGGCTTCCACAATCTTCTTGGCAAGCTCCGGAAGTCGCACACACCAAGGGACACTCCCTTATGGCTCTCACTACACTAGAGACTCCAATCACCAAGAGTGGAGGCACCCAAGCACTATCTCTAGCTAGTTCTAGCCTATCTCTTGGTGTACAAATGATGAGCAAATGATGTAAAAGTGGTAGCTCTATTGCTTGAATGCTCTAGGATGTGTAGAGTATGTCTGGGCTTCAAGTCTTGTCGATTTGACAGGTTGAAGGGGTATAAATAGCCAGCCTCCACGAGATAGCCGTTGGAAAAGTACGCTGACATCACTTCTCTGCGAACACCGGATGATCCGATGTCTCCCTTTCAGTTAACATCGGTCAAAGCCAAATTAGCTGATGTCACTGTGTCAGATATGACCGTTGTTAGACCGATGTTGATCTATCTTCTCATCGGATGATCCGGTGGCTCTTCCTCCAGAATTTTGCTTGATCTTGAAGCTTACTGGAGTGATCGACCGATGTGTGTAAGTCTGCACATCGGATGATCCGGTGCTTCACTTGGTCCAACAGTGTTGCAATCTGTGATGATGGACCGATGTCACTGAGCCACCCACATCGGATGATCCGGTGAGTTCTTTGCTCTGAGGTCTTCTTCTTCTGTTGACACAACTCGACCGATGCAGTCAACTCAAAGACCATCGGATGATCCGATGTGTTCAACTTGTTGACTTCGAGTTGTTTTGAGTTGTTCTTTTGGAATTTGAACTTGTGACCTCTTTGACACTTGTTTGAAATGTTGTTTTGATTGTCTTCAAGCATTGAGTGATATCAAGTTAGAGCTTTCACTTCTTGTCTTCATATGATTTGATTTGATCTCATTCGTTGATTTTATATGAGTCTCCAATGTAATTTTGATTTCATTTGATTGAGTGTTATTGAGACCTTGCATTCACAAATTCATTAGTAATATCGAATGGTTGTCATTAATCACCGAAACCGTACCTCATGGGGCCTAGATGCTTTCAAATGGTTACCAGATCCGGCGACCAACCGACAAACCAACCGCCAAATCCTTCGGATCCAACAGCAACAAGCGAAGAGCCACCGCTCCGGAGCCCCAACGGGGGCTGAATCCTTCAACATTTTGCCCACCTTGCGAAACCAAGCAACTCGTACTGACGCCCAGGGGCTTGGTCCTTCCCTAGTCGGTCATGAGGACCAAGAGATGGAGAGGTGGGGTGGGGGAAGGAGGAGGACCGGACAAAGGTGCGGCGCCGACGGCATCGCACGGGATCGAGGCGGAAGGACCGAGGCGGAAGACTCGGGAAGCTGCGGCGGCGAGGAGGAAAAAGAGAGGGGGGGGGGGCGGATAACCCTAACCCCCTGACCCCCTTACAATGGCCGATTGGGCCATATGGCCGGATGGCCGGATGGGCCAAACCAAATGGCCGTGTGGGCCAGGCCGAAAGGCCGATTGGAACAAAAAAAAACCCAGTGCGGCTGATGTTTATATGTATAGTTTATTTATTTGCTTTAAGTGTGTACTTAGCATTTAAATTTCTGTAAATTCCAGTTTAATATACTGAAGATTGTATAATTATGGTGTTGTATAAATATTTAGTCATTTTTCATTTTATAGAATTTGAAATTATGGTTAATAAAGACATTTTAACCATGATTTTATGTGAAGCATGGAAATTTCATCAAACTCATGGAGTTTACAAAGATGAATTACACATATAATTATAAACTCATGGGGTTTATTTTACATAACCATAATTTATAGAACTAAACATGAAATTATAGATTTCATTTGATGTGAAACCAAAAAGATAACAACATATGATGTTGAATGAGTGTTTATCACTCAAATATCACAAGATCACTAATATACTTGTGTATGTCACAATATAACCTAGATTCTGATAAAATCTTGGTTAAACATTGTAGTATAAATGGCTTGTGAATTTGAAGAGTTTGCTCTAGATGGGCATAATTATCCTACATGGGCGATGAACGTCAAGATAAGCTTAAATCTTAGAGAGATTTCTGAGGCAATACTTCCACCAGAAAGTAGGCAACAACAATTGCCTAACACATATATATACAATGCCTTGTATATATTAAGGAATCATACACATCCTGATTTGAAATCAGAGTATGTACTGGAAGAAGAACCAAGTATCCTTTGGACTGCTTTACAAAATAGATATGAACAACAAAATGCAGTAATCCTACCTGAGGCAAATCATGATTGGGTACAACTACGCCTACAGGATTTCAAATCTATTGGGGATTACAATCACGCTGTTCATAAGATTTGTGCTAAACTACGGTTTTGTGAGAAGGAACCATCTGATGAGGAGAAAATTGAGAAAACTCTCACTACTATGCTTCCATCAGATATGATCTTAAAGCATCAATACCGTGCCAAAAATTATCAACATTACTCAGAACTCATACAAGACATTCTTCAAGCAGAGAAGCATGATGAACTAACTATGAGAAATCATCACTAACGTCCCGTTGGTACTGCTCCACTGCCTGAGGTTAACTATGGTTCAAAGGGTAAAGAAAAGAATGATGATTCTAAATCATCTAAAATGTTGGTAAGTTTAAAAAAGGCGATAATAATAAACACAAGAAGAATAAATCCAAACGACGGAGAAAGGGGAAAGGAAAGAAACCTTACAAGTGCTACCGATGTGATGGTCCTAATCATATTGCAAAGAAATGCAAGACTCCCCAACACTTGGTTGATTTGTATCAGAAATATATCAAAGAAGAAGGAAAAGCTAAAGGACCATATGAAGCACATTTTAATGCTACATCTGATGAGGCTACAACTTCGGGAAAAGTCCCCGATGAAGAAATAAAGCCAAGTCCATCAAATAATGATGACTACATTGACGATGAGAACATGATCGTTGAATATATCAACGATGTGTTTGAAGATCAAGAATAGCTCTATTAATCTTACTAGATTTTTAGTTAATCTAGCGTCTATATAAATATTAGTGACATTGTGGATTGTGATATGTATTATACATATGATATGTAAATACTATGTAAATAGATATAACTATCTATGCATGTATGTTTCTATACTGAATAAAGTTATTATTCTTTATAGATAATTGAAGTCAATCAAATGGAACAAGAAATGTGCATTGTGGATAGTGGCACAACGAACACTATACTTAGAGAGACAAAATATTTCCAAATTCTTACAAAGAGAACTGGGAATATTTTGACCATTGTAGGACATGATACAAATATAGTAGGCTCTGGACGTGCTACTATAGTCCTTCCAATGGGTACGCAAGTAACAATCGAGAATGCACTTTTGTATCCCGATTCTACTCGTACATTGCTAAGTTATAGAGATATCCGTATGAATGAGTTACATGTAAATACCCATGAAGAAAATAATGAGAAGTTTCTCCACATTATTAAGAAAAACGGTGATAGCTATGATACTCTAGAGAGAATGTCATGCTTATTGTCGGTGGTTTTGATCCGGCAGATCTCCCGACACTACTAAAGTGTTAGAGGAGTTTGAGATTCGGTATGGGCGCGCGGAGATTCAAGAAGGTGAGATGTCGAGTGACACAAGAGACACCAAGATTTATGTGGTTCGGGCCGCCTGAGCGTAATACCCTACTCCACGGAGTGTGTTGATGTTGTATTGGATGTATGTCTAGAGCGTTTGTCTAGTATTTGTGTCCAGTGTGCAGAGCGTGTGTAGAGAGTCTCCCTTATGTATCATCGGCCTGTCCTTTTATAGTACAAGGGCAGGCCGTTACAAGTTAGCCTGGCCCAACATGTGGCCCCGACGGTTACTGATATTGATACACATTCAACACGTTTAATTGCCCTTAATGACCGAGTTATGGGCTTTGACAGCACCGTTACTGGTAATTAAGGTCGTCCGATCATGTGTCATTAATATAGTATTAATGACACTTGATCGGGTCTTGAAGTCCTTGATTCCCCTTTGAAGATCCGGAGCCATTGTGGAGTCTTCCGGAGGTTAGAGGCTGAAGATCCGACGGTTGGACACGTGGCAGCGTCGGAGCACACTGTGGGGAACAGATGGCTCCGGTGTTACCCGACACGTGTCAGCACTGGAGCTTCCCTCGGTCTGGGGTTAGGTCCGGGGGTGCCATTTCGGTACATAGCCCGAAGCTTCCCCCTTGCGGGCGGTAGCTCCGGTTTGATAGTACACGTGGCGACCCTGGGACTAACCATGTTGGAGAAGCGGGTCCGGACATGTCTGACATGTGGGTCTCTGAAGGTCTTCAAATCAAGTAGATGACTTTCCCTTGAGATCTTTGCAATCCTAAGGAGTATATGGTACCCAGGGTACCGACACTTACCGTCTGGATTGTGTTATACATACATACAACCCGTACCACATGTTTCATACAAGGTAGTCTTCCAAGATGTAGATGCATTCAAAATATGACATGAAAGACTTGGACATCCAGGAGTTGGAATGATGAGGAAGATTATAGGTAATACTTATGGTCACAATTTAGATTCAGCCAAATTTCTGAAATCTTCAGATTTTATGTGCACAGTTTGTGCAACTGGAAAACTAATCTTGAGACCATCACCTCTTAAGATTAAAGTTGAACCACTTAAGTTTCTTGAAAGAATTCAAGGAGATATTTGTAGACCTATAAGACCCTTATCGGGACCATTCAGGTACTTTATGGTTTTAATAGATGCATCAACGAGATGGTCACATGTGTGTCTTTTGTCGACACGGAACCATGCATTTGCTAAATTTATGACTCAAGTCATAAGATTAAAAGCAAATTATCCTGAACATAGACTGAAATCCGTAAGATTAGATAATGTTGCAGAGTTTACTTAAAAGACTTTCAATGATTATTGTATGGCTCAAGGCATTGAAGTGCAGTATTCAGTACCATATGTACATACTCAAAATAGTTTGGCTGAATCACTTATTAAGATAATTAAGTTGATTGCAAGACCATTATTACATAATTGTAATTTACCAATTACATGCTGGGGTCATGCAGTTTTTCATGCTGCAGACTTAATACAATTGTGACCAACTGCATATCATAGTGTCTCCCCACTACAGTTAGTACGTGATAATGCTCCAAGCATTTCCCATCTGCGGAAATTTGGGTGCACAGTATATGCACCAATTTCACCACCGCAGCGTACACAAATGAGTCCTCATAGAAAGATGGGTATTTATGTGGGATATCACTCTCCCTCGATCATAAAATACCTGGAACCCATGAATGATGATTTATTCACAACAAGATACGCTGACTGTATATTTAATGAGGATCATTTCCCGGCATTAGGGGGAGAATTTCATAATAGTTCAGAATGCCAGGAAATAAATTGGGATGATAAATCCATTATATCCTCAGATCCACGTACACAAGAGACTGAACTTCAAGTTCAAAGAATAATAAATTTGTAGAATGCTACAAATAATTTGCCAGATGCATTCACAGATTATAATGGAGTTATGAAATCTTGGAATCCCGCGGTAAATGCACCCGAACGAGTGGAGGTACCAAAGAAAACCACTCTGACTCCTTCTATACGGAAGAGGGGGGGGGTAGAACCTAAAAGAAAGAATATTGCTTCAGAAAAGCAATCAAGAAAAGAGAAAACAAAAGCTCCAAGAAAACCTAGGACTGTGAGAAAAACTAAAGGGGTACAACCTCAAGTGAATGTGAATGATCCATAGTCTAGTTCTCAAGCGCGCAATATAAGTGAGACTAGAAGATCGGAAAATCCTAACAATCTCGTATTGGGAAATCATGAGATGTCAAATAGGATAGAAGAGATTTTCATTAATTATACTAGTTCGGGGAAAGTTTATAATCGTAGTACTACAATTGCAGACATATGCTTCTCAACTGTCATTGCTGAAAATTTCCAAGATGATCCAGAACCTAAGTCCATGGCAGAGTGTAAGACACGCTCAGACTGGAACAAATGGAAAGAGGCAATTGAAGTTGAGCTTAAATAATCTTAAGAAAGAGTTTGAAATGAAAGATTTGGGTAAAACTAAATTCTGTTTACGACTACAAATAGAACATCTACAGAAGAGTATCCTTCTACACTAGTCTGCTTATGTCAAGAACGTATTGGAAAGATTCAATATGGACAAAGCATACCCGCAAAGGACTCCAATGATAGTCCGTGCCTTAGAAAAGGATAAAGATCCATTTAGGCCGAAACAAGAAGAAGAAGAAGTATTGAGAGCAGAATACCCATACCTTAGTGTCATTGGTGCATTGATGTATCTAGCAAACAATACAAGACTAGACATTGCATTCGCAGTGAATTGTCTTGCTAGACACAATGCATCACCAACTATGCATCATTGAAAAGGTATTAAAAATATCATGAGATATTTATATGGCACAATAGATTTTGGTTTATTCTTTCAAAGGAAACAAGAATCTGATTTAGTCGGATATACCGTGCCGGCTATTTATCTGATCCACATAATGGTAGATCACAAACTGGATTTGTGTTTTTACATAATGGGACTGCTATCTCATGGAAGTATTCAAAACAGACTTTAATAGCTACGTCTACAAATCACTCAGAAATTATCGCACTATACGAGGCATCAAGAGAGTGTGTCTGATTCAGAAGAGTGATTAACCACATAGAAACTTCATGTGGTATAGGTGAAATAAAGTCACCTACGATTATCTATGAGGATAATGCGCCTTGTGTTGCTCAGATGCAAACATGATACATAAAGACTAATTATACGAAACATATTTCTCCAAAACTATTTTATCCATATGAACTACAACAACATGGAGAAATAAGTGTTATACAAACAAAGTCTTGTGACAATCTTGCAGATTTATTCACAAAGTCATTACCACTAGCCATATTTGACAAATGCGTCAAAGGAATTGGAATGAAAAGACTTAAAAGACTTGCAAGGTTCAGGGGGAGAACCTCTATGAAGTATCCTAATTAAAACATCACATTGTACTCTTTTTCCCTTTATGAGTTTTAAAGAATTTCTCATTGAAAGGTTTTTAATGAGGCAATGTGCACATAAGATTATGTTTGTCTCTCAATTTTTTCCCAAATGGTTTTTGAAGGAGACATATAGACATGTTAATAATATATGATAAATGGGCATCAACTGTTCAAGGGGGGGTGTTAAGAATAATACAAGTGTGAACAGTTAATCCCCAATAACTGACACCAGTGGCGGTTCCATCGGTCATCCTCCCAACGGGTGCGACGACGGCAACGGCTGTTCCACAGCGAAGAGACGACAATGTCCATTGAACATGTATATAAGAAACACAAGAGATCAATGAGAATAATAAAATTTATTTCCGCCTAAACATTTGTCTACTTTTATTTCTACTTATTTTATAATAAAAGGGACTGCCCGTGTGCATGCAGATGCAGTGCGCGCGGCCGGCTGGGGACGACATGCACGCACAGCTCAACAACCCGGCCCAATCCCTGCACCTGTGTGTACGTACATGCATCTGCGCTGCTTGACCTCGCTTTTGCTGTGTTCCCCCCCCAACGAGACGGCGCACCACAAGAGCATCAGAGGAATATTCATCTCCACTGGCGCAAATTGCTTGGAGGGCGGAGGCTGGTGGTGGTTGCACGCAGCAGGCAGCTGGGTTTGTGCGGCATACGGCAAAAGCGGCGGCGGCCGAGTCAGGATCACCCAGACAAGCTAGAGTGCAAGTGATCGATCTTGCTCGCTCGGCCACTGGAGTCAGCAACACCCAGCTGCTAGCTCTATCGATCCAGCCAGGCCAGGTGAGGCGTGCATGAATCATCCAACTTGCCAAGTTGCATGGCCGCCGTCCAGGCCACGGAGTAAGAATCCGACCAGTAAAGTAAGCGAGCGTGCATTATTAAGCCCGAGGAGGAGCAAGCAAGCATGACCTGTGCTGTGCATTCCTTTGTCGATTCCATCATCGACTACGAAGCTTCGTTCCTCCCCCCTCCCCAAGATAATGTCGACGGGGCAGAGCTGCACGAAGTCGAGCTCGACCCCTACTAAAAACACTTACCCTATCAGTCTATCACCTCATCATGTCTCTACATTTGGGGCTCTGAATCTGTCGACGTCACTGAACAGGCGCCAAAACTTCGGCTGGAATCAGCGGCAGTTGTTGTTGCTCTGGGTTTGTCAGTGCTGGTTTCGACCTGGAAAAGTCTGATGATAGCGAGAGGACTGATCATGAGGGATTCAGATACTACGTGTACGAGAATTTTGATCAGTGTCCCTCGATACAAGCAGCATCTTGGATTTCAAGTGGCCGGTTGTACAAAATGGAGAAAGCCTTGCTACATTTTTTCTGAGAATGACACTGTTTAAAACTGTAACAATACCTCATGTGTTTGCGCGTGAATATTCCAGTTTCTTTCGAGTGCAGTGGGATCGATCCTGTTCCAGCATGACTGGGCACTCCACCATTGGCTGGCCACTGTCGACTAGACGAAGCAACGACACTCTACCACTGTCCACACGGTCCACTGTCCACGCCACACCATTACTAGCTAGCTAGCACCATCATCAGTCGTCCACCAACCATCCCTGCAAAAACCTCGGACACGCGCGAGGCGACAACGCGCACTTTAATAATGCATCGATCGGCGATCGATCATCAGTGGCCACATCGGCCGCGGCACGTACGCTGTAATCAGACGAGATTAATTGGCACACTGGCAACAACCAGCTGACGATGACACTTGCGAATCGCCGAATCCTAGTGGTGATCGAGGCGTGGACGCGCCAGCTGCAACTAGATGATGAGGACAATGCATGGCCGGCGGCGTCTCCACATCAGCCGAGCGTCGGAGCGTCTTCACCCAGCACAAGTAGATGCTGCAGGCTAATGTAATGCTAGGAACGAAGGTAAGCCAACCGTGGCCAACTTGTGCGTTGGTGCTTCAGATGAAATCATGCCGGCCTCTTCTCTGGAAGATACGGGGCCGGGGGAGATGAGATGAGATGTGCCGGCCGGCCGTTCTCGCACTGGTGTCTGCAGTGGCGTGTTGGCGTCGGGTAGGGTCAGAACTCATCAGAAGTGCTGGTGGTGGCCGGAATGCGATCGATCAGAGATAGAAGAGGGCAAAGGCAAAGGCAAAAGCGGGCCTTAGCAAATCGCCTTAGCTCGACGACCTATGGATCGACTGCATGCAATGCGATCGAGCGCCACTAGCAACAAGTGTAAGTTGGCTGCATGCAGGTTTCGGCCCGACCACACAAAGTTGCCCGCGCGAGCATCTCATCTTATCCCTAATAGCTCGCCGGCCGGGACGATCGACGATCACCTTCACCTCCAACTCAACCAACAACAAATGGGTACAGCGCGCATTACCATCACCACCACCACTACGCGTCTGCTGGCCATCATCTACTGGTCGCGTACGTTCTAGCAAAGCGAAACAAAGCCACTTGCAATTAAGGCTAGGCTAGCTTGGTCGGATGCATGGCAATTAAGCCACTGCAGCTAGCTAGCTAACTGTTGTCTAGCTGGGGGTCTTTGATAAGCCACTTCATTCAGCGTTGGTGATTCAGACCCACTTATTTGTCGAGAGAAAGGTCCTATCAGTCTAGCTTGTCTCCTCCAATGGTATTGACAGTTTATACGCGTAATCAAGTCAAGATTACGACGCCTACGTTGCATGTGTGTCATTAGTTGGTAATAACTGGCATTATTGTTGGCTATTCAGAGATTGTGACGGCTGTTCTTCCCTCTATCTGATGGTAATGCATGACTCACTACTACAAAAAGCATTTTTACAGGCGCCTCAAATTTTCAAACACATACGGTCCTTAAAAATATGCGACTGTGATGACGAATAATATAATAACCGTCTGTGATGAAAGAACAACACAAGCGGATTTTAAAGAACAACCGTCTGGGTAAATACATGATCTTCACAGACGGTTCTTAATTAAGAACCGCCTGTAATGCAATGAACTTCACAGACGGATTTTAAGAAACAACCGCCTGGGTAAATACATGATCTTCATAGGCGGTTCTTAATTAATAACCGCCTGTAATGTAATGAACTTCACAGATGGTTCTTAATTAACAACGGCCTGAGAAGATCATGTATTTTCAGTGGCGGTCATTGTTTAAGAACCGTATGTAGTTGTTCAATTATCACAAGCGGTTTTCATTGAAATTACAGGAATGTAGTCGTTGCAATTAACACAACCATATGTAGTCGTTGCAGGGAAAATTGTATCAGGAAAAAAACACAGATGAGCGGATACTAGTACAGTAATGCATTATAGGAAATGCTCGATCACAAGTGAGGCTGGCTTAATTGTGATAATACACCATTAGAGGCTTTACAATTGTTCAAAGATAATTTCTTTACACACTGAACAAAAATCATGCTACATTCATTATAGATCGACGATGAAGCTCCCATCGATCAATCTAAATTGTACCGTCCTGCTTGCTCCCGAACACGTCTCTTATATTCCGCTGGATCCTGAAAATATTGACATTATTTAAATTAACAAATGTTGAAGGAGGAATGAATAACCTACATTGGTCACTGTCGACTGTTGGAGTCGGCAGATCTCCTAACTCTATGAAAAGTGTTTGAAGGGGTTTGTGGTTCGGTCTGGGCGCGCGGAGATCTAAGAAAGTGAAATGCGATTTGGACACGAGTGACACGGTGGTTTACGTGGTTCGGGCCGCCTGAGCGTAATACCCTACTCCACGGGTGTGTGTTTGTTGTATTAACTTGTGAGCTTCCGAGTCCCCCCTTTGTGTATCGTCGGTTTGTCCTTTTATAGTACAAGGACCAACCGTTACAAGTCAGCCTGGCCCGACATGTGGCCCTGGCGGTTATTAGTATTGATACACGAGATTAATTGTTGTTATTAACCCTGTAACGGCTCCGACAGTGCCGTTACAGGTGTTAAGGCTGTCCGATTAATTATCATTAACGCGGAATTAATGGTAATTAATCGGATCTTGAAGTCTGCGGCTGTCCTTTGGAGTTCCGGAGCCGTTACAACGTCTCCCGGGGGCTTTAAGCATCTAGCTCCGTCGTGTGGACACGTGGCAGCTCCGGAGCTTGCTTGGGAGAAGCGGGAAGCTCCGGGGTGACCTGGCACGTGTCATGTCCGGAGCTTCTCTCGGTCGGGGGCTACCTCCGGAGGTGCCGTTTCAGTACTTGGCCCGGAGCTTTACCCTTGCGAGTAATAGCTCTGGGCTGACAGTACACGTGGCAACCTAGAGGTTAACCATGTTGGAGAAGCGGGTCCGGCCACGTCTGGCGAGTGGGCCCCCGAGGGTCTTCAATTTGAGTTGATGTCCTTCCCTTGAGATCTTTGTAACCTCAGGGGGTGTATGGTTTTTAGGGTACCGACAGTGGCCCCCTGGATCTACCTCCGGGGAAGGCCAACGGGATGAAGTCGTTCCGCCGGAGGTGGGTCCATACTTGTGACTCTTGAACTGGGTCTTCAAGAGTCTTCGGAGGTGCCTTTGACGGGGCTTTATGGTTGAGTCCCGACGCGTGGCGCACCTCAGGCGGCGGATAAGATCTTTGACATGCGGATCTCTCGCAATTGAAGGTCGTCGGTTCCCGATACGAAAACCGTATCGGTTCCGCGCGCCTTGTCAGTCCGCCGCCTTTGGGTTTCCCGCCTCGTGATGACAACTGTTTGCCTGGATAAGAGCCTCGACTTGGTCGTCGGGGTGGTCCCGGGCCCTCTTGTCATCGGCTGGGTTGAATTCTTGAGTAGTATGCTTGATTCCCCTGCAGTTTCCATCCAAGCGTTGCGAGGGCTTACTTAAGAAGGAAAGCGCACCGTCGGGAGTTCTTTACGCTTTCCATCTGTTCTTGCGCTCAAACTCCCAACTCGTGCTTTGCTTTTCTTCTCTCGCCTAGCTGTGCTGCGATGGAGTTGGGTCTGCGTGAGAGTCGTTTGAAGACGGAGAGCGATCTGAAGAAGGTCCGAGCCCTCATGGGGTGGTCATCGGACTTCTTCAACCGTTCAATCCGCACCGGAGGAGAGCTTCCCTTTAAAAAGGAGCACTCCGGCGAAATGGTATACTTTTCATCGTATGCCATGGTGGGGCTGATCCCACCATTTTCTTCCTTCTTTTTGATGCTGCTGGACTTCTATGGTCTGCAGCTATACCACCTTGGCCCTCACTCCCTTCTCCTTGTGTCCATCTTTGTCCACTTCTGCGAGATGTGGGTGGGCATTCCTCCCTGCATCGAGCTCTTCCGCACTTTCTTCACCGTCCAAACCACCGGCCGAAGTGACGAGTACCTTGGCTTCTACTACTTTGTGAAGCGCAAGAAGTGCCCGTTCAAGTACCTCCGGTCGTTCCCTTCCGGGAAGTGGGATGACTGGAAGAAAGATTGGGTAGTTGTCCGGGTGGAGGAGCACGAGCGGTTGGAGCTGCCAGAAGGTCTGCCCGGCATTGACACGTCGGTGTGGAGCGAAGTTCCGGTGCTAGCGGCAGCCTTCGATCCCGTCCTATCAAGGATCCGCCAATGTGTGGAGGGAGGATTGACTCCCCAGGCGGTGTTTTGCAACTTCCTGTTCAACAGGTGGGCACCGCTGAAGAGGAGGGAGAAGCTTGCCTGGGCCCTCAACAGCGTGATGGACGAAGACCGGGTTGAGACCGGGTTGAAGTCCAGCATGGTGGGGAAGTCCTTGGAGTTTCACCTCAAGAAATTCCAGCACGGTATCGATGTAGACGGAGCGTACTTGACTCCGCCACCGGCTTTCCTCCCCCTGAACGAGGAAGTTGAGTTCAGCAGGGAGCTCCGGCGGAAGATGCCCGCGCTTGACGACCTTGGCGTCGTCGAGAGAAGATCGACCGCCCCGTTGGCGATCCCCGGGTTGTCGGAAGGCGGCTCCGCCCCTGTCTCTCAGCCAAGAGCTGAGGTCACCGGCAAGGGCAAGGAGCTGGCGGAGGAGCCGGAGAACCGGAAGAGGAAACTGCGACATGCTGACGGAAGGTCCGTCGGGCTTGCTACTTCACCGCCAGTTCCCCGTCCTCAGGAAGGAAGATCCTCCGCAGCTGTAGCATCTGTCCCCGTGGTGGGGTCTTTTCGAAGCGCTACTGTTCCGGCGGTGGGATCCTCCCGGAGTGCAGCTGTTCCTGTGATGGGTCCTTCCGGTAGTGCCAGTTCCGGACGGGCGACTCCGGTTCAAGAAGCGGTGAGGGCCTCCAGGTCTAGGAGTTCCTCCCGATCAAGGAGAGCTCCGACCCGGGAAACGCCCGTGGCTACGGCAATTCCTGGGAGTCCTCCCGGAGCTCCTACGCCGACCGTGGCCAGCCCGGAACGTCCGGGAAAGAGGTTCCGCGCAAGCTGGTGCGTGAGCCTCCCAAGGTAATCTTTCTTGCTTACCTCAATTAACTTTTAATTATAGCATCTGTTTGCTCAATTTCTCCATTCTTCATCTGCAGCGTTCCTAAGAAGGGGAGTGAAGCTTCGCCCTCAGCCACAGTGTCTGAGGCTACGAGGGCTTCTGCTCCAGCTCCGGTGCTGCCCCAGGCAGAGGCTGCGACAGCTCCGGCGCCGGCTGTCGTGGTCATGGACCTCGACTCGTCTCCAGAAGTTCCCGAGGTAGCGCCGGACCACGGGATTGAAGATGCGCCAGCGGCACCCGCTCCGGAGGTTGAAGCTCCGGGCCCTGGTGCTGCAGAAGTAGATGCTCCGGCTGCCGAGCCGGAGGAAGTAGCGGTCCCGGCTTCAGAGCCGGAAAATGCTGGAGTTTCGGCGGTCGAGCCGGAGGCAGCTGAAGCCCCGGCGTGCGAGCCGGAAGTTGAAGTGGTTCCGGCGATTGAGCCGGTTACTTCTGAAGCTCCGGTCGTAAGGCCGGTAGTTATTGGAGCGCCGGCTGCAGAGCCGGTGGTGGTGGAGGCGGGGGAGCTTGGGCTCCCCTCAGAAGAAGCGTCCCGGCCGGAGCCATTGGAGGCGACGACGTCGATGGTACCCGTGGCGGAGCCAGAGTGCCTGAACGAAGTCGCCGGCCCCCAGCCCGAGGGGGCGAATGAGGATTTGGTGGCGGGACCTTCTTCGGTGGCGACTGGGGCCATCCCGGAGGAGGGCCCTAGTGCCTTGGAAGCTCGGGGTTCCGCTCTCGCAGAGTGGGACCCAATTTTTGTAAATGAAGACCCGCTGGAACCAGCGGAGGAGACCCCAGAAGGTCCGGAGCCCATCTCACTGTCGATGTCCATCGACAACGCTTGCTCCAGTCTGCGCCAAGTCCAACTAGCCTTCTTCCACGACAGCAAGGTTCTTGAAGAGGAGCGCCAAACCCTTAGGAGGTGGCGTAATAGACTCCAATTTGAGACCAAGCTGGCGCAGTCGAGGATCGCTGCGGACAAGGAATGGATCAAGCGGGAGAAGGTCCGCTTGGAGCTCTGGGGTGAGATGCTGGACGAGAGGGAGAGCATGACTCACAACCTCGACGCCCAATCCCGGGAGTACCACGACCAAGCTAAAGCTGCCAATGATGCGGCCAACGCTCGGTTCGATCAACTCGAAGCCATCAGTACCGCACTCATCAAGCGCCGAGAAGCGCTTGAGGGAAGGGAAAAGCGGCTCGAGGATGAGGAGCAAAAACTCCTGGAGCTACGGGATGACGTCTTGCGACGTGAAGAAGAGCTTGCCGAGAAGACAGCTCTGGCGGACAAAGGTATCGAGGAGCGTGCTAAAAAATTGGAAGAGCGCTGCCTCGAAGAGGAGGAGAAGACCTGGGTGCGAGGGCAGGAACTCTACGAGTATGAGTGTGCCCTCATCGCCCGGGAGAAGAAAATAGAGGCTAGGGAGAAAGACCTGGTCGACCGTCGGAACAAGATCCACCTCCGGGAGGAGGAGCTCGGGAGACTCGAAAAGCGGGTTGCTGCGAAAATTCAGCAAAACGCCAAAGAAGTTGAGCGCCTCTCCCGCGAGAACTCAGAGCTGGCGGCGACCCGGAGGTCCTTGGAGGAGATGAAGGGCCTGAGAAAAACGGACTCCCTGCAAATTTGGGAGTTCCTGAGTAAGACCGACGATGCGCTAGCGCCGTTGGGTTTCAGCCCCGTGCTTCCGGATGATCCGGAGCCGGAGCCGGACCTTGCATTGCAGGCGTTAAACGCCGCGGGTGGCAAGCTCTCCAAGGTGGGCGACGTCATCGCGGACCAGCTTGAGGTCGAGGGGCAATCCCTGGCTAGAAACGTCACAGAGTATGTGTTGACGTGTTACACTAGCCGGAACCCTCGATTCCCTCTGGACCCGGTGCTTGAAGGCCCCGTTGAAGGAGAAGGCGAAGCTACCCGAGCCAGCGTGTCGGAGGTCGCCCAGAAGGTCGCTGAGTTCTTCCATAGGGTCTAGGACTATCTTTCTTAGCCTTTATTTGTATTTTCTCTTCTTCCTCAATTTTGTAATCCTTTGTCCCCAGATGTAATCTCTGGTCTTCCAATGAAATGAAATCCCCAATTTTTCGTGAATTTCATTTTTTGTCTTCAACGCATCTTTGTCTTCACTTGGCCCCCTGGTAGATGTGCACAATTTGATTGTGGACATGTACCAAAAGGATGTTGATTTTTGTTGAAGACAGATTTGCTTCGAACTCGTATAGTTTAGGTCCGAAGTTTTCGATAGTGAAGGTCCCTTGAAGTCGTCGGAGCTTAGAAGCTCCGGCACTGTCCATCGTCGGAGCTTAGTAGCTCCGGCAGGAGCCTCTACCAACACGTTGAGTGTCGGTAGTTAATACTTCAAGGTGTCGGAGCTTAGTAGCTCCGGCAATGACCCTTGCCACGCCTGGCTGGCAACAGACTCTAATGATAGAATCTTCTCACCATCTTTAAGTTAACGCCGATGGGAGTCGGAGGTTGGTTACCCCCGATTTTTCTCCATCAATATTATTTTTCCTGCACACTTAAGCCAAGAAAAACAGTAAAATTCGTTCCTTATCTATAACTTCATCGCGGCTTACGGTTCTCAAGAGAATTTCAAGTTGAACACGATTTTTAGTATAATTGGATGAATTGTCTTTTCTTTTAGATCCAATTGTCCATGGACCCACCTTACTTTGGCCTGCCTGGGTGTAGGTAGAGTGGCGTACTTAGGGTGCTTGACCAGGCTAAGTCGATAGCGCACTCCAGCCCTAGAATGGCTTGGCGGCTTTCAGGCGAGTTGACCACAGACGATATTTAAATCTAAAAAATCTGACAATTCAACTCAAATTGTACATAAACCGGTTAAACTAGAACTTCTTAAGAATTGCACGTTTCTGTTATAGACAAGAAAGAGAAAAATAAAAATGTCGAGCTTTATGCCAAAATGAATGCACGTGGAGTCTATTTCACATGAAGATGTCTTTCATTATAGGTCCGGGGTACAGATGAAACAAGTACACTCTTAGGGTACGGAACCAGGCTAAGTGTGTTTGGTTTCTCGTTTCACCCAGGGTAATTAGCTACACTTCTAGTCTGGAGACTGTATCAAGTGTTGCATGAGCTTTCCAAACCTTTCGGGAAAGGTCCGGCTGCTCTCCCGGAGGAACTACCCGACTCTGTACAATGACTCTATAACATACACTTCAAGTTACTTAAGACTCACCTCCGTGGAATTAAGTGTAGAACTTACGGAGGTGCTCGATGTTCCAAGGGTTTGGGAGAGGTGTCCCATCCTCGGCGGCCAAGCGAACGCTTCCGGGACGGGATACTTTGATCACTCGGAAGGGCCCTTCCCAGCCGGGGGAGAGTTTGTTTTGCCCTTCTCTGGATAGTATTCTCCGTAGCACCAGATCGCCTTCCTCGAGCTGTCGGTTGTGTACATGCCGCTGATGATAGCGCCGTAAGGCTTGGCGGTATCGGGCGTTCCGAACAGCTGCTTGGCACCTTCCCTCCTCGAGGAGGTCTAGGTCTTCACGCCGGAACTGGTCCTGCGCGGCTTCGTCGAAGGTCCGGACTCGGAAGGAACCCAGGGTGATCTCCGGAGGAAGGATTGCTTCTGCTCCGTACACCAAGAAGAAGGGTGTTTCTCCGGTTGCCCGACTTGGAGAAGTCCTGTTAGCCCATAGAGTGGGCGGAAGCTCTTCGATCCAATTAGCTCCGTGTTTTTTCAAACGCTCATAAGTTCGCGTTTTTAGTCCTTTAAGGATCTCTGCGTTTGCTCTCTCGGCTTGCCCATTGCTGGCAGGATGAGCTACGGAGGCGTAGCAAACTTGTATGCCGAGGTCTTCGCAATATCCTTGAAATGCGGAGCTTGTGAACTGAGTCCCATTATCAGTGATGATCTTGTTTGGGACTCCGAATCTGCTCACGATAGATTGTAGAAAATTGATTGCAGATTGTTTGTTGATCGTCACAACAGGAGTAGCTTCCGGCCACTTGGTGAACTTGTCGATGGCAACATACAGGAACTTGTAACCTCCGACGGCTCTTGGGAAGGGTCCCAAGATGTCCATCCCCCACACGGCGAAAGGCCACGTAGGAGGTATCATTTGTAAGGGCTGAGCAGGTGTATGAATTTGCTTTGCATGAAATTGGCATGCTTTGCATTTCTTCACTAGCTCAGTAGCATCCTGGAGCGCTGTAGGCCAGTAGAAGCCATGCCGAAAGGCTTTTCCGACCAGCGTGCGGGAAGACGCGTGGTTCCCACACTCGCCTCCATGGATTTCTGCGAGGAGCTCGCAACCTTCTTCCCTTGTGATGCACCGCATTAGGATGCCGTTGGCACCGCGCCGGTAGAGATCCCCTTCTACCAACGTGTATCTTTTAGCCAATCTGACTACCCGGTCAGCGGATACGTCATCGTCAGGAAGGATGTTGTCTTTCAAGAAGTTCCGGATCTCCGAGATCCATGCATCGGAACTGACTTGAGCATTTGAGTCTTGCGTGCTGGGTTGCTCGGAGCTTCCGGCAGCACCTACGACCCTTGATGGCTGCCATGGTAACAGGGCCATCGGGACCGTCAGCTTCGGGATGCTGATCTCGCCCCCTTCGTTCAGCTCGGCAGGCTGAACTGTGGGTTTTGACATCCTCCGGACAAAGGTTCCGTCTGGAGCCGGAGCTCCGGTTGACGCCTTAGTCGAGAGTTCGTCAGCTTCAATGTTGTGAGCACGCTGAACATGGTGAAGGTCTAGGACTTCAAAGTCCTTCTGAAGCCTCTGGACTTCAAGGAGATAAGCAGCCAGCTGGAGATTATTGCAGGAGCATTCACCCTTCACCTGTTTGATAACAAGTTGTGAATCTCCTTTGACCAGCAACTGCTTGACACCAAAGGATAGTGCCACCTTTAATCCATATATGAGTGCTTCGTACTCCGCCATGTTGTTGGTTGCCTTGAAATCAAGGTGCACCATGTATCTTACCTTCTCCCCGGTTGGTGCGAGGAGAAGAACTCCAGCTCCGGCTCCCTGCTTCTGCATGGAACCGTCGAAGTAAAGGGTCCAGTGAGGCTTAGTGAAGGCCGGAACTTGTGGTTCCTTCTTCTGCTCGCTGGGGCCCCCAGAGTTTAATGGAGAGGGAGTCCATTCTGCCACGAAATCTGCCAACGCTTGACTCTTAATTGCTTGTCTTGGAATGAATTCGAGGTCGAATTCAGCCAGTTCCGCTGCCCACTTCGCTATATTCCCAGTTGAATTGGGATTATGCAGAATCGCTCGAAGTGGATATGAGGTTACCACCGAGACTTTGTGAGCTTGGAAATAGTGTCGAAGCTTCCTTGAGGCAATAAGAACTGCGTAGAGCAGCTTATGTACCTCTAGGTATCGAGTCTTGGCATCATGTAACACTTCACTGATGAAGTATACTGGGCGTTGAACGGTTCGGACCCTCCCGGAGGGGTCCGGAGCTTCCTCTCCATTGATCCGGACCCTGTCGGAGGGATCCAAACTATATTCGGGGACCTCCGGGTTCTGGGTGGAGGAACCCGGAGCTTCTTCAGGAATGACCTGGATCCTATCAGAAGGATCCGGGTCCTCTGAAGTGGCTTCTTGAGGATTCAAGTCTGGGAGCTGGGACCCAGACCTGCTTTCGTGAACCTCCGGATCCTCCCGAAGGGATCTGGATTCCTGAGTATTGGGTAGTTCCGGTCTCTCCGCAACCAGAACCATACTGACGACTTCGTCAGTTGCTGAAATATAAAGCAATAAAGGCTCACCAGGGTTCGGAGCTACCAAGACTGGTAGAGTGGTGAGGAACTGTTTCAGCTCCTGGAATGCCTTCTCTGCCTCTTCAGACCATTGGAATGGTCCGGACTT
Source organism: Tuctoria greenei (assembly GCA_036927565.1). Classification (NCBI taxonomy): domain Eukaryota; kingdom Viridiplantae; phylum Streptophyta; class Magnoliopsida; order Poales; family Poaceae; genus Tuctoria; species Tuctoria greenei. The sequence continues at coordinate 1,286,681 of JAYESD010000005.1, forward strand.
CCTCAGTAACTTGAAGAAGGGAAGCGCCCTTTCCGCCAATCTTGAAATGAATCGACTGAGGGCTGCTAGACATCCAGTTAATTTTTGGACGTCTTTGATGCGGGTTGGTGGCCGCATGTCTTCGATGGCTTTTATCTTCGCCGGATTAGCCTCTATACCCCGGTGACTTACCAGGAAACCAAGAAGCTTTCCGGAACTAACCCCGAAGACGCACTTGTCTGGGTTTAGCTTCGTGCGGGTGGCCCTCAGCTTGTCGAAGACAGCCTGCAAGGTATCCAAGAGGGACTCCTTGTTTTTGACTTTGACCACAATGTCATCAACGTACACCTCCACTATGTCTCTGATGAGTTCTTCGAAAGTTTTGTACATTGCTCGTACAAAAGTTGAAGCTGCATTCTTGAGACCAAAAGGCATGGCTGTGTAACAATACAATCCATCCACTGTGATGAATGAAGTATGTTCTTCATCTTCCCTAGACATCCGGATTTGATGATATCCTGAATATGCGTCTAGAAAACACAGCAACTCACACCCAGAGGTGGAATCCACTATCTGGTCTATTCTAGGTAATGGGAATGGATCTTTTGGACATGCCTTATTCAGTGTGGTGTAGTCGATGCACATCCGAAGTTTCCCGCCGGCCTTAGGCACAACGACTGGGTTTGCCAGCCATTTTGGATGGTAGACTTCTCGGATGAATCCGGCTTCGAGCAACTTCTTCACTTCTTGTCGGATGAAGTTCTGCCACTCTACAGATTGCTTCCGAGGTTTCTGGTGTACAGGCCGAGCGTCAGGGTAAATCTTCAGATTGTGCTCAATCACTTCCCTGGGGATCCCAGGCATTTGTGACGGTTGCCAGGCAAACACGTCAACATTAGCCCGGAGGAAAGTGATGAGCGCGAGTTCCTATTTGTCGTTCAAGCCACCCGATATGCGAGTAGTTTGAGTGACATCGGAACCAATTTGGACGACTTTGACGGGAATGTCGGTGTCGCCGCTTGGCTGCACACGGGGTGCAGAGGTTGAGCCTCGTTGACGAATGCTCGGAGGTTGTGGAGCTTGCTTCTGTCTGGAATCCTCCTCTTGCGCTGTGGTGAGTGCATGGAGTTCTTCCAGAGCAGTTACTCCGGCAGTGCGATCTCCACGGATCCGGAGAACGCCTACTGGTGTCGGCATTTTCAACACCAGGTATCCATAATGAGCAGCTGCCATGAATTTGTACAGGGCAGGTCTACCCAAAATGGCGTTGAATGGTAAGTTGATCTGAGCGACGTCGAAGACCAACTTTTCAGTGCGATACTTCTCCCGGGTCCCGAAGGTAACAGGGAGAGTGATAGCTCCGAGTGGGGTTATGGCCCCCGGACCTACTCCGGAGAAAGGTCGAGAGGGCTGGAGGTCTGAAGGTCGAAGCTGAAGCTTAGTGAAAGCTTCGAAGCTGATGAGATTAAGCCCCGAACCTCCATCTACCAGGACATGATGGAGCTGGATGTTGTTGATGGTGGGGGATACCATCAAGGGCAGCTGGCCAGCTCCGACCATGCTTTGAGGACAGTCCGAAGCATCGAAAGTGATGGGTGTGTCCATCCACTTTCGATGTGGCTCCGGTCTAGCTGTAGGAGCTACTGCAGCCATATCCCGTCGCATGGTCTTAATGACGCGACGAGAGGTGATGTCCCATGATCCACCAAAGATGGTGTTCATGGTTTTTCGACGTTCGTTGTCGGAGACGTCGGAATCATCGTCGACGGAGGTGTAGACGGCTTTCAAGACCTTTTTGGGGTCTTGAAACCCTAACTCCTCTTCAGCCGGAGCTTCATCGACCTTTTGTTTTCCCTCCCTCTGACGGAAGGGAGACCCTTCCCGGCGCTTGTGGTAGCGCTCGGCAAGGTTTTGGACCTCCCGGCAATCCTCCAGCCTGTGGCTGCCCGTTTTGTGAATGGGGCACCACATCTTGGATTTGCCACCGTCTTCGGAAGACGGTCGAGGTCGCTTCTCGGGGCGTGGCCCCCGGCCACCAGGAGTTGCAGTGGCTGCAACGTTGGATGTGCCGGCCGACGGCTTCTTCTTGCCGTTGGTCTTCTTTTTCTTCTTGCCACTCCCGGATGTAGCGGCTTCTTCTTTGGAGGATTTTTTATGATCCTCCAAGGCTGGTTTGGAGTGCATTTCACGGCCCTCCGCAGCTCTGGCACATTTGTCAGCCAGGCTGAAGAGCTCCGTGACACTGGTGATCTCTTTGATCGCCAGTTTCTCCAACATCTTCTTGTCTCGTACACCCTGTCTGAATGCTACAATGACAGAAGCGCTTGAGATAGAAGGGATTGTATTACGTACCTGAGAGAATCTCTGGATGAATGACCGCAAAGATTCTCCTCCTTTTTGCACGACCGCAAAAAGGTCCAGTTCGGTGCCCGGACGGGTGTATGAACTCCCGAAATTGGCGGTGAACTGGCGGCATAGCTCCTCCCAACTGTCGATAGAGTTGGGCGGAAGGCTCATAAACCAGGACCTAGCAGTCCCAGTTAAGGCCACTGGAAAGTAATTGGCCATTACAGCCTCATTCCCTCCAGCTGCTAGGATCGCAGTGGAGTATATCTGTAGAAATTCTATGGGATTGACAGTCCCGTCGAATTTTTCCGGCAAATGTGGCCGGAACTTCTGTGGCCATCTAACCATACGTAGGTGCATGGCTAGGGCGGAACAGCCTCCTCCTACTCCTTCCAGAGTAGAAAGATTTTGAGCATCTCGTCTTTCTCGAGCTCGCTCGATGTGGACACGGCCATCCTGTTGGCGGTATCGGCGATCAAGCTCAGCTCGGAGGTCGTGTGTCGAAAGCCGAGATGCAGTATGGGCACGTCGTACCCCAGAGGGCAACGACGTCACTTGCTGTGACGCAGCTCTTCTCCGGTTGTTCGAGACATGTGGACCAAGTCTTCCAGACAACGTTCGTCGCTGCGACGGGGCCCGCCCTGAAGGAGGTGGACCCTGATTGTTGAGGCGTTCGGCCGCTGCTGCGACCAAATGCTCAATATCAGCTCTCCATTGCTCCATGGCACCTTGAGATGCATCCGGAGGTGGTGGTCGCTGAAGGAGAGCACGTGCTGCATGGAGCGCGTGTTCTGGGTTGTCACGACTTGCCGGCGCAGAAGGTGACGCTGGTGCACCATCATGTCGTTCGGCATGCCTTGCCGGAGAAGATGGTGGTGGTGGGAGTGTGACTCCCGCTGGAACTGAGGCTCCTGCTGGTGGTTGCATGTTGGAGGGATTGCCTCCGACAGTCTGAGCAGCAGGTTGCCCGTTGGATGATCCAGCTGCAGAATTCACCATTCTTGAAGATCTCAGGCGCCCCTACCTGGCGCGCCAACTGTCGACTGTTGGAGTCGGCAGATCCCCTAACTCTATGAAAAGTGTTTGAAGGGGTTTGTGGTTCGGTCTGGGCGCGCGGAGATCTAAGAAAGTGAAATGCGATTTGGACACGAGTGACACGGTGGTTTACGTGGTTCGGGCCGCCTGAGCGTAATACCCTACTCCACGGGTGTGTGTTTGTTGTATTAACTTGTGAGCTTCCGAGTCCCCCCTTTGTGTATCGTCGGTTTGTCCTTTTATAGTACAAGGACCAACCGTTACAAGTCAGCCTGGCCCGACATGTGGCCCTGGCGGTTATTAGTATTGATACACGAGATTAATTGTTGTTATTAACCCTGTAACGGCTCCGACAGTGCCGTTACAGGTGTTAAGGCTGTCCGATTAATTATCATTAACGCGGAATTAATGGTAATTAATCGGATCTTGAAGTCTGCGGCTGTCCTTTGGAGTTCCGGAGCCGTTACAACGTCTCCCGGGGGCTTTAAGCATCTAGCTCCGTCGTGTGGACACGTGGCAGCTCCGGAGCTTGCTTGGGAGAAGCGGGAAGCTCCGGGGTGACCTGGCACGTGTCATGTCCGGAGCTTCTCTCGGTCGGGGGCTACCTCCGGAGGTGCCGTTTCAGTACTTGGCCCGGAGCTTTACCCTTGCGAGTAATAGCTCTGGGCTGACAGTACACGTGGCAACCTAGAGGTTAACCATGTTGGAGAAGCGGGTCCGGCCACGTCTGGCGAGTGGGCCCCCGAGGGTCTTCAATTTGAGTTGATGTCCTTCCCTTGAGATCTTTGTAACCTCAGGGGGTGTATGGGTTTTAGGGTACCGACAGTCACTAAGTCAAAGTGTCATCTAACCTTGATAAGTAGATTATAGCAATCATTTTCAACATCAGGCACATTTGGCTGATGCAGCAAACGTTGAACTTCAAGTAGTATAGTTTTGATTGTAAAAGCACTGCACCACCCCTACGAAATATAATTTAAGCAATATAAAAAACCAATTCAAATAAGTTTGACAACAATTATAAGTAATAATTACATGAACAAAATAGGTCTATCTTACAGTCTCTTGATCAAGAATCCCGATGCAGAGTGCTCCCGAACGATGGACATTTGGGTGGAAGAACCCAATTGAAAAGACGCATCTTGTAATTGTGAAAAACAATTATCACAGGCGGCTAGGCATGACTGTGAAAAACAATTATCACAGGTGGCTAGATACAAGTAAAGAACCATCTGTGATAACCTAATTTTCACAGGCGGTGACTGTTATGGTAGAAACCGTCTACGTTAAAAGGTCTTCACAGACGGCTGATGTAGGTAAACGTCTGTCTGTGATAACACCATTATCATAGACGGTTAGTTATGCTTCAATACCCGCCTGTGAAGACACATTATCATAGGCGTTTAGTTATGCTTCAATATCCGCCTGTGATAAGACATTTATCACAGGCGGTTATATATGTTGCACGACCCGCCTGTGATAAAATATCTTCACAGACGGCTAGCCTAAGTAAAGAACCGCCTATGATAATGTGTCTTCACAGGCGGCTAGCCTAAGTAAAGAACCGCCTATGATAATGTGTCTTCACAGGCGGTATCACTTCTCCGCCTGTGAAATTGCGGATTATCACAGGCTCTTTGTTTCACGCGGTTTTAAAAGCCGTTTGTGATAATATGTTTGGAGCCGCCTGTGATGAGGCTTATTGTAGCAGTGACTCCAAGTTCTTTTTGGCTTACAAGTGGCGGCTATCACCTCAACGTTATTTGCTTGGTTATTTAGGGAGTGTGGTGCTTTTCCTTATGTTCTCTCATGGAGCTTTTTCCGGTCAAGTACCACGCAGCGCTCCAAACTGAATGAACATTGTATGCAAAGCGTCTTTGAGTTAATTCTCCACCTCTTCATCACCATGCATGGTGGTTTTCTTCCACCCAGTAGCTTCAAGTATCAAAGGCGAGTGAGAAAGTAAACAGAAACAGTGTACTGTGTACCCTTCTACATCTACGATGTCTAAGCACTACAGGAATATCGATCACTTACGTCGGCCAGGGCCGACGTAAGTAAGGCATAAACCGACGTAACGAACTTAATTACGTCGGTTTTCCTTTAATTACGTCGGCGACTGGTCGACGTAGCAGTTTGGACGTAATTAAGGTAACTTACGTCGGCCACCAACGTAAGTTACTTAATTACGTCGGTCTGCAGAAGCCGACGTAAGTTAAGTGGCGGGATGGGCCTTGGGCTGGGTCGGAGTACTTACGTCGGCCAGATCATGCCGACGTAAGTTATGTGCCCTAACTTACGTCAGTTAGAGCCAAACCGACGTAAGTTAAGTGGTTTAACTTACGTCGGTATGGCCTGACCGACATAAGTTAAACTGGGCTAACTTACGTCGGCAATTCCATAGCCGACGTAAGTTAAGTTTTTGAATTTTTTTAAAAAACAGAAACTGACTACCTCGCTCGATGGCGAGAGCACAAATCACAACAACACAGCAGCATATACAGTTATACAGCAACAATTATAAATAATATCCAAAACATAGACAACAACAACACAATTTGCCTCTGGGCTACACGCTAGCCCCTCCACTACCTCTCGGATCTCGACGCGTTCCCGAACCCTGCAAAAGAATCATAATTAGGATAAATTAGAAGTCCAAAATTAGAAGTCCATAAAACAACTAGTCAATAGTGTGAGTAACACATTTGCTAAATTAAATGTGATGCAAGTAACTTATGTAACATAATGAAAAGGGAATCAAACTCCTAGGGCCCTCAAACTCCTAGAGCCGACCCTGAGTTGGTGGTGGATCAAAAGGGAATCATGCATTCAACATAATGAAAATCTATGTTATGGGAGCGGTGGAAGTTGCATTTCGGGGACGACATGGATGTCCTCCTCTAACAAGTTTCTATTCGACACTAAGGCTAAAACTCACAATAACAAGCTGTACAGAAAACAAAAAGAGGGATAGACAATATTACCTGCTCCGGTGTCTACTGCGGCGGAAGCGTAGGAATCTCGATGTCCTGACCGCTGTTGTAAGACCTATGTGTGCTGAATACATTGGCTTGTAGTGAATACACTTGGCTTTGATGATAAAAGTTTTAAATATCACCAAAACACCTTTTTATCAAGGTCCGACTCTAGCTCCGAGTTACAGCAAGGTCCGACGATAGGTCCGGCTTGCTTTGGGTAGCTCCGGCTACGTTAGATGCTAGGTCCGGCTTCTTGGTAAGGTCTGACCAGCTTTAGTTAGCTCCGGTGAGCTTTATGTTTAGCTCCGGCATGTCTTAGATAGCTCCGGCATATATCTGATAGCTCCGACATGTTTTTGCTAAGCTCCGACTTACTTTGTCTAGCTCCGGTTTTGGGTTGACTAGTTCCGACTAGTTTTGGTAAGCTCCGGATCCAGGATCTACTAGTTTTGGTAAGCTCCGGCGCTAGGTTCTACTAGCTCTTGTTAGCTCCGGCTCAAGCTCCGGGTTGCTCTGGCAAGGTCCGGAACTTGACTGCAGTGTTTCTTGTTAGCTCCGGCTCAAGCTCCGGGTTGCTCTGGCAAGGTCCGGAACTTGACCAAAGTGTTTCTGCTTTTCATTTGCAATGATTCGTACTTGCTTTACTTGTTAGGAAAGATTGCTTAGTATTCATTTGCTAAGTTTTTGGTGCGTTTTGGATGATATGGTTGATATCGTTTTCTACTGTGGTTTTGCAACATGCTTATGTGAGGTTCTCACGTAAGGTGTTGTGTTCGGAACTAACGTGAGTCAAGTCGAGGACTTGGGCTCGTATGGATTGTTTGTTTATTCATGTGCAGGTGTTGCTTGACTTCAAGTCATGGCTGGTGACGGGATCCATTGGACTAGTCTCAGGAGGAGATGAGGTTCCAACAACCAAGTTCGGGAGGAACTGTGGTTGAGCGGGTCAGGAGGTCGCGCAGGATGATTGAATCAAGGGCAGTGCATATGAAGGTCGAAGGAAGGTGTTCGCACGTATGCATGAGGTGCATGACGTGGCAATATGCTTCTAGAGACGGATTATGGAAGGAAGATCTGATTGGAAGGATCGGATCGTATCGGTTGAAGACTTTGGCTGCGGCAGAGTTGGTTATGACTCGGTATGGGAAGTATCGAGTTGGTTATGTTAGGATTTCGTGTGTGTCACGAAATTGGGTTTTTTTTAGGAATGTGGGATACGTTCCTAAGGTGTTTGGAAGTCTTAAGATTGCTTCTATCTGCGTGTAGAAGAATCTTGAGTAGTTATGGTAAGTTCCGATTGTGATCGGATTAGGATTAGAGTCCTAGTTGTATTGGGATGGCCTAAGGGCTGGTTATATAAGCAAGGGAAGGCCAAAGCTCGTGGTGCACGACTTTGGGGCTGTTCCTCTTGTGTTCTATTGAATAAAATTCGTAGTTTGAAGGAACTTTGTGCCTTGTTCGTCCGACTTGTTCCAGACAAGTTTTACTCGTCGAGTTTCTGGACAGCACTACCTTTCGTCGGTGGTTTTATCATAACTCGAGTTTTACTGATCCAATTGACGTGATTATTTTTGGGTTGTCTTCACAACTTGATTGTCTATCATCTGTCAAAATTTCACGGTCATTGGATTTGTGGTTTTTGATCTACACGAGTTTCTTTGCAGCACTCCAGAAACTGTTTTTCTCGGGTAGGTCAGATTGACCAGTGTTTGATTTTTTGATCATAACTTGAGTTTTTCTCGACGGATTTGAGTAATTCTTTTTGTGTTGTCTTCGTGACTTGATTCTCTCTGATAACTATCACTTTTGTCACGATGAAACACGTTTAGATTAGTCTCACACACAACTTCTTTAATAGATCGTTTTACTACCGAAGGGATTAGGGTTTTATTGTTTCCGTTGCGTAAGATTTTTAAATCTACCATTCACCCCCCCTCTGGTAGTTTTTCACGTGCTCTTCGATCCTACAATTGGTATCAGAGCCACGGTGCTCTAATCTTTGTGATTTGCACGTGTTTTTGACTAATCATCATGGAGAAGTACTCCGCCAAACCTTGTGTGTTTGCTGGTATTGATTTTCAGGTTTGGAAGGCACGCATGGAGGCTTTTATCCAGGCACAAGGCTTTGCAATATGGGAGAAGGTGTATAAGCCTTATGAAGTGCCACCCAATGATCAAGTCACGGCCACGAACCTCCGGGACGTCGACAACAACAACAAAGCCCGAAACTTGATCATCCAAGGACTCACTCAAAGCGACTTTGATCGTGTCGCGCACCTCCGGTCAGCATACGACGTTTGGAGAGCTCTCTGTGATTATCATGAAGGCTCCAACACAATCAAGGAGGTAAAACAAGATATGTTCAAAAAGGAATATATGCGTTTTGAGATGCAACCAGGTGAGTCGATTGATGAACTCTTTGCTCGTTTCAATAAAATTCTCAGCAACTTACGTAGTGTCAATGTAAATTTTTCTGATGCTGAGAATGCTAGACAACTTCTTAGTGCATTAGACATGTCAGTTTGGGAGATGAAAGTAACATCCATTCGTGAATCAACTATCATGAGTTCTCTTACATTAGATGTACTTTATTCTAAACTAAAAACTCATGAAATTGACATCCTAGCACGTAAGAACCCAAACAAGTCTATTGCATTTGTCTCACAACGTGATATGTCTAGCTCCGGTCAATCATCATCCTGCAATACTCTTGCTTTGTTGTCCTCACTAACCCTGGAACAGATCGAAGAATTTCCAGAAGAGGAGTTGGCACTCATCTCTACTAGATTCTCAAAAGCATTGCAAAATGTGAGAACTAGAAGGAGAGGAAGCTCCGGACCTCAACGTTGTTTTGAATGTGGTAAAATAGGACACTTTCGTACAGAATGTCCTAACCTTTCAGGTCCGACCACCCGGGAAGAGAAACAAAGCAAGGTCCGGACCTCCTCCGGAATTTCCTACAAGAAAAAGAAGGGTACCATAGGACGCAAGATGATCAACAGCTTCATCACCGCGCTTCAAGAGCTCAGTTCAAGTGACATTGATTTTGAAAGTGATGAAGAGAATGATGACTTAGCCAACTTATGCTTCATGACGGGCAAAGCAAGATCAAGAACAAGTCAGGAGGAAGCAGAACACAACAGTGACGATGATGAGGTATGTTCTACCTGCAATGAAATGTGTGATGCTATTTCTCGTGCAACTATTATTGTCAAGAAAAAGGACAAAAAGCTTAGGGATAGTGCTGCTAAAATTGAATCACTAGAATCTGAAATTAACCGTTTAAAAACTTTGATTCCTAGTGATGATGCATGTCCCTCATGTGACTTGATCTATGAACAATTGTCCACATTAAGAAGTGCACATTCCTCCACTCTAGACAGACTTGATGAAGAAATTGAAAAGAACAAAAAGCTTGCTGCACTTAGTGATAAAAACTTAAAAGATGCTTCTTGTTCTACAGATGATTTGCATTGTTCTGCATGTGAAAATCTTGATAAGAAACTAAAAGATGCAATGAATGAAATTTCCATTCTGAACAATGCTTTACGATCTCATGAAGTTAAAAATTGTTCCAATTGCAAACTAAAAGGAAAAACTTCATGTGCAAACTGCCTAGACATGTCTAAGAAACTTGATGACATGAATAGGACACTAGGTCGGTTTTGTAATGGGAATAAGAATCTGAACCTGCTGTTGAATTCTTCTAAATCTTGCAATGATAAATCTGGTTTAGGTTTTGATTCTCATGCTCATGCTAAGGCACATCCACCTAAAATTGAAAAGTCATTAGGAAGTGGTTTGATTCAAACAGATCCTAAACAAAAAGGAGTGGTTTTCAAATCTGCAGAAGTGCTTTCTAATTCTGTTTCTAATGTTGGGTGCTCATCGAGACATGATTACAAAGTTAAATTTCATTGTACCTACTGTGGTAGAGATGGTCATGTCATAGATTTTTTGTTATAGACTAGCTAAACAACAAAAAAGGGAAAGAATGTCTGCTAGATCTCATAACTTTCATGCTAAACCGAAAATTAGAAACATGCAACCTGCTTTAGTGAGTCAGAAATTTGAAAAGGTAGCTTCCGGACCTTCTGGTAAGAAATCTACAAAGGCAGCTCCGGTAGTTATGATAGCTCCGAGAGCTCCCGGATCTTCTGTTGTTCCCTCCGGAGCTTCAGTTTTTGCCTCCGGACCTTCTGCTTTTACCTCCGGAGCTACTGGTTTTCACTCTAAACAAGTAAAAACTTCTAAATCAACTGTTAAGAAAAGAAAACCTCAATCTTTGACTCATAAACCTGCTGTTTTATTTCAGCATTCGCGTGTTTTTCCTGGTGCACGTCGCGTGACTCAGTACAGGATTCCTAAATGCCTTTTGACTAACCCCAGTATTGAGTCATCGACGTATTGTGCTTCTATGTAGGTTACACGCTTGAGGAAGGAGAATATTTGGATTGTGGATTCAGGTTGCTCACGCCACATGACCGGTAACAAAGATTGGTTCTCCTCCCTCACCTTTGTGTCACGTGTAGAGAATGTTACTTTTGCCGATAATTCTTCAACTCCTATAATTGCTAAGGGTTCGGTTAGAGTAAATGATCACTACACTTTGAAGGATGTGGCACTTGTCAAAAATTTGAAATATAACTTGCTTTCTGTTTCACAATTGCTAGATGAAAATCTAGAAATTACTTTCAATAAAAACTGCTGCAAAGTTGTAGATTCAAATAGTGAGCTTATTTTTAACATGTCTCGGTTTGGAAGAGTTTTTAAAGCTGATTTTGATATGTCTTCTTCTAAGCATAGGTGTCTAGTTGCTAATGATTCAAAGGACTTATATTTTTGGCATCGTAGACTTGGTCACGTAGGCTTTGATCACCTTATGCGTGTCAGTGCTCTTGATCGCATACGTGGGCTGCCTAAGCTAAAAGGGGACAAAGAAATTGTGTGCTCTTCTTGTAGACATGCTAAGATGGTTGCAGGTTCACATACTCCTCTCACAATGATAATGACAACTGAACCATGTCAACTTTTGCATCTTGACACCGTAGGACCTTCACGTGTTCAATCCTTCGGAGGTAAATGGTATGCTCTTGTTATTGTTGATGATTATTCTAGATATTCTTGGGTGTATTTTATGGCGTCTAAGAATGAAGTCTTTAGTCACTTTAGAACTTTATTTCTTAGATTATCAATTGATCACCCAGGATCATTAAAAGCAATTAGAAGTGATAATGGAACTGAATTTAAAAATCAATTCTTTGATCACTTTTGTGCTGAAAATAGAATAGATCATCAATTTTCTTCACCATATGTACCTCAACAAAACGGTGTTGTAGAAAGAAAGAACAGAACCCTAGTTGAGATGGCTAGGACTATGCTTGATGAATATCAAACCCCTAGGAAATTTTGGGCTGATGCATTAGCAACTGCTTGTTATGTCTCAAATCGTGTTTTCTTGCGTACTAAGCTAGGTAAAACACCATATGAGCTCCGGTTTGGACATAGGCCTAGTGTTACACACTTTCGGGTCTTTGGTTGCAAATGCTTTGTTAAGAAACATGGTAATCTTGATAAATTTGAACCTAGATCCAATGATGGCATGTTTCTTGGTTATCCATCTCATACTAGAGGCTACCGTGTTCTTTTACTTGACACTAACAAAATTGTGGAGACTTGTGAAGTGTCTTTTGATGAAGCTAGCCCAGGTACTAGCTCCGGTGTTGCAGGACCAGATTCATATTCTCAGGGGGAGGGTATTTTCGAAGATGAAGAAGAGCCGGTGATACTGCCTGGTAGTTCCGAAGTTGACACGTGTCCAACTCCGGACATTGAACAAGCTCCGGCTGTCACCTCTGCTGGTCCTGATCATCCACAAATCACAAGCTCATCAATCTACAATGAACCTAATGAAAAAGAAGCTTGTGAGACATCTGTTCCCCTACGTTTTTACAAAGATCATCCCCCACAACAGATGATTGGAAGCTTGCATGAACGAGTCACACGGTCCAGGTTTTGCGATCCAAACTCTCATGCCCATTCTGCTTTTGTTGCCTCTTTTGAACCTAAAGATATATCACACGCACTCACTAATGAATCTTGGATTATTGCCATGCAAGAAGAGTTAGAAAATTTTGAAAGAAATAATGTTTGGAAACTTGTACCTCCACCTCAAGGCCACACTTTAATTGGAACTAAATGGGTATATAAAAATAAACAAAGTGAGGATGGGGTTGTGATTAGGAATAAGGCTAGGTTGGTTGCTCAAGGTTTCACTCAAGTTGAAGGTCTAGATTTTGATGAAACTTTTGCTCCTGTCGCTAGATTAGAAGCCATAAGAATTTTGTTAGCTTTCGCAGCATCTAAAGGTTTTAAGCTATATCAAATGGATGTTAAAAGTGCTTTTCTTAATGGCTACATAGATGAGGAGGTTTATGTCAAACAACCACCAGGTTTTGAAAATCCAGATTTTCCTAATCATGTTTACAAACTGTCCAAAGCCTTATATGGTCTCAAACAAGCCCCTAGAGCATGGTATGATAGGTTAAAAACATTCTTACTTGAAAAGGGGTTTACAATGGGAAAGGTTGATAAAACTCTTTTTGTGCTTAATCATGGAAATGACTCATTATTCGTTCAAGTGTATGTGGATGATATTATCTTTGGTTGTGCTTCTCATGATCTTGTGTCCAAGTTTTCAGCAATGATGAGTTCCGAATTTGAAATGAGTATGATGGGTGAACTCACTTACTTTTTGGGGCTGCAAATCAAGCAAACCAAGGAGGGTACCTTTGTGCATCAAACAAAGTATACCAAAGATCTCCTAAGGCGCTTCAACATGGACAAAAGCAAGCCTCTTCGGACACCAATGGGAACAGCAACAACACTTGAACTTGATGAAGATGGTGAATCCGTGGATCAAAAAGAATATAGAAGTATGATCGGATCACTTTTGTACCTTACAGCATCAAGACCGGACATACAATTCAGCGTATGTCTTTGTGCACGGTTTCAAGCTTCCCCACGTGTTTCACATCGTCAAGCTGTCAAAAGGATTCTCAGGTACTTACATGGAACTCAAGAATTTGGCATTTTTCTTCCTTCTTCCTCAATCATTTCTTTGAAAGCTTTTTCGGATGCTGATTTTGGGGGTTGTAGGATTGATAGGAAAAGTACTTCCGGTGCTTGTCATTTTCTTGGTAATTCTCTTGTTGCTTGGTCCTCTAGAAAACAAAGTTCAGTTGCACAATCCACAGCCGAATCTGAGTATGTAGCTGCTGCTAGTGCTTGTTCACAAATTCTTTGGATTGTTCAAACACTTAAGGACTATGGGGTTGATCTAAATAGTGTTCCACTGTTTTGTGATAACACTAGTGCTATTTGCATTGCTAAAAACCCCGTGCAACATTCTAGAACTAAGCACATTGACATTAGGTATCACTTTCTCCGTGATAATGTTGAAAAAGGGAACATTGTGCTTCACCATGTAGATACCGAACAACAATTGGCTGACATTTTTACAAAACCTTTGGATTTCACTCGTTTTTGTTACATTCGTAGTGAAATAGGGGTTATGCATCCTCATGGCTTAAATTGAGGGGGAGTTTTTGAAACTTAGGAAGTCTATGTGTGAATCTGAAATTAAGATAATATGAGCATATTATTTCATACATATATGACTTTGTGATTCCTTCTACATGCTGAAAGTTCTTACTACATTACTCGTGTTATACTTTTTGTAGTTTTTGCCATGTCTAGTAATTGGAATAATTACTTACACTAAATCTGGTCATGGTCGAACTTTCTTGCTGTTTTGAACTTGTTACATGCTCACAAATGCTTTTAATCATTAAGAATTTATCAAGTAATCAACTCACATGTTGAGTTTTTATGAACAAATATAAATTGAGAAAAGATCAAGAGAATATGCATGCATCGCACTTCTTCTTTCGAGATGGCTTGTCATTGCACTTAGATATGAACTTGGAAGAAGTTGTGTATGACTAAAACCATGTCCTTAAGCTTCTGATTGTCAAATGACATAGGCTTGGCTTGGTTGGTTAGAATAAGGCAGATGCGCATATAATCTCTTGCAAATATCATATGATCTAGATTTATGCTTTGAAAATAATAAAATACAGCAACTTGTGTCATGCTTTCAGGTTTTGAAATAGTTAAGTTTGTGAGATCATGACCTGCTAAAATTGAAAATCACACTTGCTCTCTAGCATGGCTTACACTACATTATGTATCTCATTGATGTGATAGTGTAAGTTACTTGATAGTATGACTTGGATGAGCTTTGTTTATAAGTATATGTTATGCTCATAACAACTAAAGACGGAGAGATAATTTGTTTATATCTCATAACAATTAAAATTTCTCTTTTACCTTGCTGAATACATTGTCAAAGGGGGAGAGATTAGTCACACATTAAAAAAAAAAGGAGAGATAATAAAGGGGGAGACATTTTCATTTTCAAAAGGGGGAGAGATTTTCATTTACGTTTGTTTTACAAAAAGGGGAGAAATTGTTTTCAAAACTTTTATGTGAATAAGCCAATGTTCGGATTTTAAATGGTGTTGCCAATGCATTCATCAAGGGGGAGATTGTAAGACCTATGTGTGCTGAATACATTGGCTTGTAGTGAATACACTTGGCTTTGATGATAAAAGTTTTAAATATCACCAAAACACCTTTTTATCAAGGTCCGACTCTAGCTCCGAGTTACAGCAAGGTCCGACGATAGGTCCGGCTTGCTTTGGGTAGCTCCGGCTACGTTAGATGCTAGGTCCGGCTTCTTGGTAAGGTCTGACCAGCTTTAGTTAGCTCCGGTGAGCTTTATGTTTAGCTCCGGCATGTCTTAGATAGCTCCGGCATATATCTGATAGCTCCGACATGTTTTTGCTAAGCTCCGACTTACTTTGTCTAGCTCCGGTTTTGGGTTGACTAGTTCCGACTAGTTTTGGTAAGCTCCGGATCCAGGATCTACTAGTTTTGGTAAGCTCCGGCGCTAGGTTCTACTAGCTCTTGTTAGCTCCGGCTCAAGCTCCGGGTTGCTCTGGCAAGGTCCGGAACTTGACTGCAGTGTTTCTTGTTAGCTCCGGCTCAAGCTCCGGGTTGCTCTGGCAAGGTCCGGAACTTGACCAAAGTGTTTCTGCTTTTCATTTGCAATGATTCGTACTTGCTTTACTTGTTAGGAAAGATTGCTTAGTATTCATTTGCTAAGTTTTTGGTGCGTTTTGGATGATATGGTTGATATCGTTTTCTACTGTGGTTTTGCAACATGCTTATGTGAGGTTCTCACGTAAGGTGTTGTGTTCGGAACTAACGTGAGTCAAGTCGAGGACTTGGGCTCGTATGGATTGTTTGTTTATTCATGTGCAGGTGTTGCTTGACTTCAAGTCATGGCTGGTGACGGGATCCATTGGACTAGTCTCAGGAGGAGATGAGGTTCCAACAACCAAGTTCGGGAGGAACTGTGGTTGAGCGGGTCAGGAGGTCGCGCAGGATGATTGAATCAAGGGCAGTGCATATGAAGGTCGAAGGAAGGTGTTCGCACGTATGCATGAGGTGCATGACGTGGCAATATGCTTCTAGAGACGGATTATGGAAGGAAGATCTGATTGGAAGGATCGGATCGTATCGGTTGAAGACTTTGGCTGCGGCAGAGTTGGTTATGACTCGGTATGGGAAGTATCGAGTTGGTTATGTTAGGATTTCGTGTGTGTCACGAAATTGGGTTTTTTTAGGAATGTGGGATACGTTCCTAAGGTGTTTGGAAGTCTTAAGATTGCTTCTATCTGCGTGTAGAAGAATCTTGAGTAGTTATGGTAAGTTCCGATTGTGATCGGATTAGGATTAGAGTCCTAGTTGTATTGGGATGGCCTAAGGGCTGGTTATATAAGCAAGGGAAGGCCAAAGCTCGTGGTGCACGACTTTGGGGCTGTTCCTCTTGTGTTCTATTGAATAAAATTCGTAGTTTGAAGGAACTTTGTGCCTTGTTCGTCCGACTTGTTCCAGACAAGTTTTACTCGTCGAGTTTCTGGACAGCACTACCTTTCGTCGGTGGTTTTATCATAACTCGAGTTTTACTGATCCAATTGACGTGATTATTTTTGGGTTGTCTTCACAACTTGATTGTCTATCATCTGTCAAAATTTCACGGTCATTGGATTTGTGGTTTTTGATCTACACGAGTTTCTTTGCAGCACTCCAGAAACTGTTTTTCTCGGGTAGGTCAGATTGACCAGTGTTTGATTTTTTGATCATAACTTGAGTTTTTCTCGACGGATTTGAGTAATTCTTTTTGTGTTGTCTTCGTGACTTGATTCTCTCTGATAACTATCACTTTTGTCACGATGAAACACGTTTAGATTAGTCTCACACACAACTTCTTTAATAGATCGTTTTACTACCGAAGGGATTAGGGTTTTATTGTTTCCGTTGCGTAAGATTTTTAAATCTACCATTCACCCCCCCCTCTGGTAGTTTTTCACGTGCTCTTCGATCCTACAGCTGTGTCGAGCAAGAGCCTGCTATTGCAAAATATTAGAAGATAACTAAGAGTTATTGAAGTGCTGTGAAATTTAACTACGGTACTTTAAATTACTTACCGCCACCGCTGCTTGCATCTGGGCCATCATTAAGGCCGTCCTCTGCTGCTCCTCCCTTGCCTCCGCTCTCGTCCTCTCCAGCTCTGCTTGGGTTTGCGTCAGCGTCTCCCTCATGGCCCGGAGCTCCAGCTGAGTCTGCGAGAGACGACCACTGGTCCCAACGGTCGAAGCCTGCAACGATGAAGCGCCTCTCAAAGGTCGCGTCGACCTCGAGTCGACAACTCCATCAAAAATGGCAAACCTGCAAAAGAATGAAAACACTAAGTAGAAGAAGATTAATTGAAAAAGAAATGAAACACACGAAGAACTCACCATCCGTGGGCCTTCCCGCCTCCGCTTGCGTACGTGGGCCTTCCCAATTGTAATCCGCACCGTGTATCTTCGCGACCTCCTGCGCGTACTTTGTCTACAAAACAAATAAATCTTGTAAGCATGTCAATAATAGTATTAGTTATAATGAAAATGATGAATTTCGAAAACTTACCAGTCGGTCGGTGGCGACCTGACTACACTGCCCTGGCTGAGAAGGGTCACTTCCCTTGTGACATCTCTTCCAAACCTGGGTCGGGGTCGGCTCATGACCCATCTCTCGCTCCTGTACAGCCGTGTTAGTGAGATAAGTAATATATTAGGAACACATAAATAAAATAAAAAGGTACTTACCATGCGCTTAGCCAAACGCTAGTAGCCGTCGCCGCCATAGTTGTGCTTGCCCTCGGACCCCATGCGGCACTGTCTAGCCTTTGTGGACATGTTGATGAAAGCGTCGCTAGCCCAATACCGACAGAGAGCTAAGTACGCCTCGATGTTACCATGTAACTAGGAAATACTAACCTGCACATATTTCATTTTTCATCAACGCAGTTAACATACGTAGATATTGTAAATATTTAACAATATTAAAAACTTACCTCTGCGTACTGCTCCTCTGTCAAGTAGGAGTCCGAGTCCTTCCTAAATACACCCCTTTGCTGCTCCTGCTCCTGCTCCCGGGGGTGCCGCTTGTAGTACGCGTTGACACCCTGAATCCAGGCGTACGACAACGCCGCCGTCGTGAGCTTCCGAGCGTTGTAATGGAACACACGTCTCGCGTGGTCCTCCATGCCCGGTTCCTCTACTTGGTACCTCAGCTTTAAGTAAACAAATATTTAAGTGATATGCAATTAAGAATTCAAACGAGTTGAAAAATGAAACAGTTGAACTTACCATAAAATCGTGCCACGCGGCTCCCTGAACCGTGCCGTGCACCGGATGAGAGACCCGAGCGTAGTCATCCTACGATAGGGCAAGAAAACCGTCAATTACACCGAGGTAGTGCAACTTGACGATAACACCGAGGGCACTGTTAACCTGCCTGTGGTGCTTCTCGGTCCCCGTGAACGAAAAGTCGTACCAACATCTACAAAATATATTAAATCTTTAAGTAAAGGAAAACAACATCTAATATTTAATATACTATATATAGTATTTATACCTGTCTCCAACGGGGCAGATTGTGGTCTGCTGAGTAGTAACCGGAGGAGGAGCCGCAAAGTGGGTTCTCCTCGTCTGTCGCCTCTGCTGCGACGCTGCCGCGTCCTGTGACCCTGAAGGCTCTGCAGAACCCCCGGAGCCTCCAGGAAGGCTAGTGGTAGCTGGCTGCCCAGGGAGGCTAGCACTAGCCGGCTCTGAAGGGAGGCTAGCACTAGAGGGCTCCTGTAGTGGCCCCCTAGCCTCTGAGTCGGGCTCCTGTAGTGGCCTCCTAGCCTCTGACTCTGACTCTGACTCAGAAGTCTCTGAGTCAGACTGCACAAAAGGAAAAGATTGACAATTAATAATTAATAACAATTGCAAGTTCAAAAATAACTTTATTGTAACTAAAATTTACCTCTATCCGCTGAAAGCACACGACAGCTGAGGGTGGAGCGTGTGCCAGAAAGAGCTCACGGCTAGAAAGGAACGAGCTCCCTGAGCAAGGGTCTCCTGGCGGCTCAAACCCTCTCACTGGCTTCCCCTTCCCCTTCCCCTTCCCCTTCCCCTTCCCCTTTGACGACATCCTGTTGCAAGGAATAAATGATTAATATGCAAAGATAATATACAAAATTAATGTTAAATTAGTGAATAAAACATTACTTCAAAATTCATCAACATCACGATCATGCACCCTACTCCTTAAACCAGCTCATCGATCTTCTTCTTCCGCATATCGTTTTCGTTTGCGCAAATCAGCAGGTTCGACTATGTCATCGATATCTCCAGTTTCTGATTCTGATTATGTTTCCGCTTCCGTGCCAGCCTCGATATCTCGAACGTCTCCAACTAGGTTATCGAGTCCTACACCGGGCTCGACTGAGAAGGAGTCTGGCAACTCTTCCTCTTGGTAGACACAATCAACCTCAGCTTCGTCGTGGTAATCATCATCTCCTGGAGCGTATAACCGCTCACGAGGATTCACCTTATGTACCACTGAAAGCATCTAGGCCCCATGAGGTACGGTTTCGGTGATTAATGACAACCATTCGATTTTACTAATGAATTTGTGAATGCAAGGTCCCAATAATCACTCAATCAAATGAAATCAAAATGACATTGGAGACCCATATAAAATCAACTAATGGGATCAAATCGAATCATATGAAGACAAGAAGTGAAAGCTCTAACTTGACATCACTCAATGCTTGAAGACTATCAGAACAACATCTCAAACAAGTGTCAAAGAGGTCACAAGTTCAAATTCCAAAAGAACAACTCAAAACAACTCGAAGTCAACAAGTTGAACACACCGGATCATCCGATGATTTCTGAGTTGACTACATCGGTCGAGTTGTGTCAACAGAAGAAGAAGACCTCAGAGCAAAGCACTCACCGGATCATCCGATGGATGGCTCAGTCACATCGGTCCATCAGTACAGTTTGCAACATCATTGGACCAAGTGAAGCACCGGATCATCCGATGTACAGAGGTGTGAACATCGGTTGATTACTCCAGTAAGCCTCAAATTCAAGATAATTCTGAAGGAAGAGCCACCGAATCATCCGATGACGAAGATGAAGCTACATCGGTCTAACAACGGTCATATTTGACACCATGACGTCAGCCATCTTAATTAGACTGATGATAACCAAGGGGAAGACATCGGATCATCCGATGTGTACAATAAAGTTCTGTCAACCTACTTTTCCAACGGCTATTTCGGGGAGGTTGGCTTTAAATACCCCCTAAGCCAGTCATTACGGCAAGTCTTGATACTCAGAAGCTAACAACACATCCAAGAGCACTCAAGACCAAGAGCTTACACTTCTACACCCATTAGATCATTTGTATAGGCCAGATCTAGCTAGAGAAAAGCTTGTGTGCGTCCTTTCTCTGTGATTGGAGTCTCTAGGCTAGTGAGAGGTTGAAGAGATCCTTCCGGAGCTTGCCAAGGTGTGTGTGGAAGCCCGAAAGATCAAGGATTGTACAAGGCTTGAGCTCCACCTTGCCGGAGATGGCGAACGGAGAAGATTAGTGAAGATCCCCTTGTCTCGGTGACTTGGGAGTGGCAAAACCCTTCGGTGGGTGCCACAACGTGGATGTAGGAAGATCCTTGTGATCTTGCCGAACCACGGGATAAACTCCGTGTCTCCGTGTCTTTTGAGCGTTTGCATTCCTCTCCCTCCTCTTTACATTATGCAATCTTTATTCCGCAATTTATATTTACGTTGATTGCATAGATAAACCGCATAGGGAATTGGGCTTTAGTCGTTAACTTTTAATTGTCTTAAAATTTGAAAGAAAGCCCAATTCACCCCCCCTCTCCCTCCTCTTTACATTATGCAATCTTTATTCCGCAATTTATATTTACGTTGATTGCATAGATAAACCGCATAGGGAATTGGGCTTTAGTCGTTAACTTTTAATTGTCTTAAAATTTGAAAGAAAGCCCAATTCACCCCCCCCTCTTGGGCGTTTCGATCCTTACAATTGGTATCAGAGCAAGGTTGCTCATAGGATCATTCTAGCTTCACCGCTAGAGAGCGAAAATGGCCAAGGTTGGGGGTTCGGTTCCTATCTTCGAGGGCAAGAACTTTGCCTATTGGAAAGCATGCATGCGCGCTTACCTAGAGGCTATTGCTCCCGAAGTATGGGAAGCGACTCATGCGGGGTTTGGAGAACATAATTATGTTGGTGATCAAATTAAATGGGATGCTAAGGCTAGGAATGAAATCTATGAATGCATAAGTCAAGATGTCTTTTCTAGAATTGCTAGTAAGGAAAAGGCTTGTGAAATTTGGGCTTGCTTGATAGAAATTCATGAGGGTTCATCTCGTGTAAAGGAACTTAAATATCACATGCTTAAAGCAAAATATGATGAATTTAAGATGCTTCCTCATGAAAATGTTAATGAAATGTTTTCACGCTTAAATGTTCTTATTGAGGAGATTAATGCTCTTGACATTGTGTCTCTTGGCAAGGGACTCATCAACCGTAAGATACTCATGCTTCTTCCCAAGCCAAAGTACAACATCATCAACTCCATGCTCCAAAAAGAGTCACTTGACCACATTGAAGTTTCAGAGCTCATTGGAGAAATACACGCTCATGAGATGAGTGTACTTGGGATGATGGAGCAATCATCATCAAAAACTATTGCTCTAAAGGCCTCCACCAAGAAAACGAGCTTCAAGAAGAAGAAGGTGGTTGAGCCTAGCTCAAGTGAAGAAGAGCAAGCATCAAGTGAAGATGATGATGATGAGCTTGCCTTGATGATGAGAAAGTTCTCACGCTTGAACTCCAAGATCGCCAAGAAGGGATACACCTTTGATCCCAAGAAGAAAGCGTTCCTACCAAGGAGAGACGATCGCAAGACTTGCTACAATTGTGGTGATCAAGGCCACATCTCCTATGATTGTCCAAAACCGGACAAAAGGAGAGAGAACTACAAAGGCAAGCAACGCAAGCTTGAAGAAAGTGATGTTGACGAAGAAGAGGTCAAACCCAAACCAAGAGCCTTTGGGAAGAAGAAACAAGACAAGAGCAAGAAGGCAAGACTCTTCCCAAAGAAGAGAAATGGCCCACAAAAGGTGTTCATGTGTGAGGCAAATGAATGGGTCACCGATGAAGAAACAAGTGATGAAGAGAGTGAAGAGGAAGAAGAAAGCTTGGCCGGCCTCGCCATCACCAACAATGATGATGCACCTCTTCATCCACCGCCCATGTGCCTCATGGCGAAAGGTAACACCAAGGTATGTGATGACTCTAGTGATGATGAGCTTTCCCCCGATGATTTAACTTATTTGATAAATGAATATCATGCTATCATTAAGAGAGAAAAGAGTAAGGTTAAAGTGCTTGAAGAAACTCGTGCTAAACTTGAGAGTACTAACCTTGATTTGCTTGACAAGTATGAAAGCATACTTAAAGAGCATGACACGCTCAAATCCCATGTCAAGCAAATTGAGGAAGAAAATGCTAAAATTAAGATAGATAATCATGAACTTGACTTAGCACACCAAACACTCTTGGAAGAGCACAACAAGTTAATACAAGAACATCAAACACTTAACCTTGCTCATGACATGCTTGATCAAGAATTGAAAAATATGAAGAAGCAAACTCCTAATGATAAGATATCCATTACTTCTCATGCCACTAATACTTTGCACAAGTCTTTGCCTATGAAAGCTAATGCTAGGGAGAAGGACTTGTTGGAAGAAATTGAGAGTCTCCGCACTAGTGTGGCTAGACTTTCAAAAGGAGAAGTCAAGCACAAGGAAATTCTCTTCCAACAAGCTAAGGCCTTCAACAAGAGAGGACTTGGATCCTTCCCGGTGCCTAACAAAGGAAAGGTGCCCTCACCGGAGCTAAGAACAAGCTTCATCAAGGAAGTTGGTTCTTATTGCCAACATTGTGAGGTCACCGGTCACCACACAAGGGAGTGTCCTCTTCCTAACCGACCTTCTCCTAAATTGCCTACTAACTATAAATCTACTTTCAATGATCATTATTATCTCTTGAGTAAAGTACAAGGCAAGGTGAAGGCTAGGTTCATTGGCAAAGACATGAAGGGCATGAAGGGGAAGCTCCCCAAGCAACTTTGGTTCCCAAAAACACTTGTATCACACATACAAGGACCTAAGTTGGCTTGGGTTCCTAAAGCCAAAAATTTAATTCATGTGTGTAGGTGAACTACAAAGCTGGAGGAAAGCATTGGGTACTCGATAGCGGGTGCACTCAACATATGACCAGCAATGATGGTATGTTCACCACCATAGAAAACCCCGGCAATCATGAACAAGTCACCTTTGGTGATAACTCTAAGGGAAAGGTAATTGGGTTAGGTAAAATTGCTATTTCAAATGACTTGTCCATTTTGAATGTCTTGTACGTTAAGTCACTTAGCTTCAATTTACTTTCTATTGCACAACTATGTGATCTTGGACTAACGTGCACATTTAGCAAGAATGATGTTGTTGTGAGTAGTGAAACTAGCCAAGACATAGTCTTCAAAGGATTCCGGCATGGACATCTCTACCTAGTGGACTTCGCCAACAAGAATGCTAGCTTGACCACTTGTCTTTTCACTAAGACAAGCTTGGGATGGCTATGGCACCGACGCATAGCGCACATTGGAATGAGCAAACTCAAGAAGTCATTCAAGCTTGGGATGGTAACCGGTGTGAAGGATGTCACATTTGAGAAGAACAAGCTTTGTAGCGCTTGTCAAGCCGGGAAGCAAGTTGCTTCACACCACCCAATGAAGACAATGGTGTCAACCTCCAAGCCACTTGAACTACTTCACATGGACCTCTTCGGACCGTCCACATATCAAAGCCTTGGCGGTAACCTCTATTGTCTCGTTATTGTTGATGACTATTCTCGCTATGCTTGGACTCTATTTTTAGGTGACAAGAGTGAAACTCTGGAAGTGTTCAAGACCTTTGCCAACCGCGCTCAAAGGGAATTCCAACTTCCCATTATCAAGGTCCGGAGTGACAACGGCACCGAATTCAAAAATTACAACATTGGGGAGTGGTGTGACCGTGAAGGAGTGAAGCATGAATTTTCGGCCACATACACCCCCCAACAAAACGGTGTTGTTGAAAGAAAGAACAAGACACTCATCACTCTTGCAAGAGCAATGCTTGATCACTATGGCACGTCGGAGAATTTTTGGGCCGAAGCAATCAACACGGCGTGCCATGCCGCAAATAGGGTCTACCTACATCGACTACTTCAAAAGACCCCGTACGAGCTTCTCATTGGGAGAAAGCCCAACATCTCCTACTTTCGAGTCTTTGGATGCAAGTGCTATATATACCGCAAGAAAAGGCTCGGTAAGTTTGAAAGAAGATGTGATGTTGGTATATTTCTTGGTTATGCATCAAACTCAAAAGCATATCGAGTATTCAACCAAACCTCCGGTTTAGTTGAAGAAAGTTGTGATGTTGAGTTTGATGAATCTAATGGCTCCCAAGAGGAGTGTTTTGGTCATGATGAAATAGATGATGAGCCTATACGAGAAGCCATGAAGAACATGACCATTGGAGACATCAAGCCGGAAGTTGAAGAGGGCCATGATCAAGGGGGAGCTTCAAGTTCCAACAACAACACCTCTATGGCGCCTCAAGTTGACGAAGAAGAGAAGAATGATCCATTGCCAACTCAAGACTCACAGGCACAACAACATCAAGAAGAAGAAGAAGTCCATGATCAAGTCCAACCACAAGAGGAACAACACGCATCACCTTCGCCAAGTGCTTCACAACCGCTTATGAGGCATGGACGCATCTCCAAGGCGCATCCAATGGACCAAATCATTGGAAGTCCGTCAAGGGGTGTAAGTACACGTTCTCGCCACGTTGCTTCGTTTTGTGAGCACTACTCTTTTGTTTCGTGTGTAGAACCCACTCACATTGAGGAAGCGCTCCAAGACCCAAATTGGGTGATGGCCATGCAAGAAGAACTCAACAACTTCATCCGCAATGAAGTTTGGGTGTTGGAGGAGCGACCCAAGGACAAGAACGTCATCGGAACAAAGTGGGTGTACCGCAACAAACAAGATGATAATGGCATTGTGGTACGCAACAAGGCAAGACTTGTGGCCAAAGGGTTCTCGCAAGTTGAAGGACTAGATTTTGGGGAAACATTTGCCCCGGTCGCCCGGCTAGAAGCCATCTGTATACTTCTCGCCTTTGCTTCACATCATAGTATTAGACTTTATCAAATGGATGTGAAAAGTGCCTTTCTTAATGGCTACATTAAGGAGCTTGTTTATGTTGAACAACCTCCTGGGTTTGAAGATCCGAGGAATCCTAACCATGTGTATAGGTTGCACAAGGCGCTCTACGGGCTCAAGCAAGCACCTAGGGCGTGGTATGAACGACTACGGGACTTCCTCATCATGCAAGGATTCAAGATCGAGAGGGTGGACACCACACTCTTCACCAAGGACATCAACGGAGATTTGTTCATTTGTCAAATTTATGTTGATGATATTATTTTTGGTTCAACTAACGAAGCTTTTAGCCATGAGTTTGGCAAAATGATGCCTAGGGAATTCGAGATGTCAATGATTGGTGAGCTCAACTTCTTCCTTGGATTCCAAATCAAGCAACTTCAAGAGGGAACCTTCGTCTATCAAGAGAAGTACACCAAGGACCTCTTGAAGAAATTTGAGATGGGAGATTGTAGCTCAAGAAGCACTCCAATGGCAACAAATTGCCATCTCGACACGGATAAGGACGCTAAACCTATTGACCAATATCACTACCGTTCTATGATTGCTTCATTGCTTTATCTTACCGCATCTAGGCCCGATATAATGTTTAGTGTATGCTTATGTGCTCGCTTTCAAGCGGCACCTAAAGAATCGCATAAGAAGGCGGTCTTTAGGATACTTAGGTATCTTAAGCATACCCCTAGTATGGGCTTGTGGTACCCTAAAGGTACAACCTTCCACCTCTTGGGATACTCGGATTCGGACTTTGCCGGATGCCGTGTGGATCGCAAGAGTACCTCCGGTGGGTGCCACTTGCTTGGGCGTTCCCTAGTCTCTTGGTCTAGCAAGAAGCAAAATTCTGTCGCTTTGTCCACAGCGGAAGCGGAATACATTGCGGCCGGTGCATGTTGTGCCCAAATTCTTTACATGAAACAAACCCTTTTGGACTTTGGAATTAAACTTGGTTGTGTGCCTCTCCTTTGTGACAATGAAAGCGCGGTTAAGATAGCTAAAAACCCTGTTCAACACTCCCGCACTAAGCACATTGATATTCGCCATCATTTCTTAAGGGACCATGAAGCTAAGGGAGACATCTCTTTGAGAGGTGTTAGGTCCGAAGAACAATTGGCGGACATCTTCACTAAACCACTTGATGAGAAAACCTTTTCTAGGCTAAGAAGTGAATTAAATGTGCTAGATGCAACAAACGTCATGTAAGAATGCATATCATATAGGTCTTGTATAACTCCCAAAGGATAGGGGCGAGCTAGAAATAGTTTTCCCTGAGGAAGCCTTTGGAAGGTTCAAACTTGGCAAGATAGATTTACTTTATGTCTTGCATGATGCCTGCCATATAGATTTACAATTTCTTGCATTATAAAATGATTGGCATTGCATACGGTAGATTGTCACAAAGGGGAACCCATCTCATGAGAAAGAGACTTGTTTGAAATGCAACATCTCAACTCATATAAGGTGGAAAGAACAAAATGTTAGGTGCGTTAATGCCTAGAGGAACATGCTCTATTGAGATAGAAGTCTCCATACTCTACCTCACAAAGCATGGACCTTACATTTTATTTGGATATTTTCCTCCTATTTTTTCTCCGTGTTCCTTTTGCATTAAGGATTAGCCAAGTTATTGGCATATTAGTATCTTTGAGGGGAAAGGGGTTGCCCAGAAAGTCCTAAGACATGTGTTTCTCTTTGCTTGGTTGTTTGGTCAAAGGACATATATGGGATGTTTTTGTTCTGTAGTCATCGGATGATCCGATGCCTAGGTCAATCCCTCATTGGACCAATAGGTGTTCAATATTCAAGGGTCAGTTCAGTCAGAAACTCAAATGATCCGACGAGTTCATTCCGAAAAACATCGGTCCATCCGGTGTTCTCTTTTCTGGAGTTGTGGTCTATTCAACCGATGTTTACTTTCTCCAACGTCGGACCATCCGGTGTCAACATCACTCTTTTGGACACCCTTACTGCGCTATTCGACCGATGATCCAAACCCTATACGTCGGTCCATCCGATGTCAACAGCATTTTTTGAATATCCTTACTGTGGCATTCGACCGATGCGTCCATCTTGTAACATCGGTCCATCCGGTGTTAAAATAACGGCTAGGGTTTGGGACCCACTATTTAAGCCCAAGCGCCGCCGACCCTTTTCTCTCTCCCCGACGCTTTGCTCTCCCGTGCCCTCGCCGCCGCCGACCACGCCGTCCGCCGACCGCCGCGCCGCCGCCACCGCAACCTCGCGCCACCGCCGTGCTCCCGCCGGACGCCGCCGCCGCACACCCGCGCCGCCGCCTCACCTCCAAGCGCCGCGTCGCCGCCTCCACCCTCGCACCGCTCGTCGCACCGCCGCCTCCATCCACGCGCCTCTTCACCGCAGCCACCGCTGCCGCTTCTCCTTGCCATCGCAGCGCCTCCACCCAAGCGACGCCGACATCTTCGTGGTGCCTCCCACGCTCCATCGCCGCTAGGGTTTCGTCCGCGACACAATTGTCGTTTCCCCGTGCGGTCGACACCGTCAAAGCTCAACTCGGCGATTGCAATGGCTCGTGACAAGAAGAACAAGGGCAAGGCTATCGCGGAGCCCGCCGCGAAGAAGCAAAAGCTGTCCAAAGAAGAGAAGAAGGCGTTGATGACCGCTCGCGCCGCCGAGGAGCGTGAGCGTGGCCGAGGAGGGTCCCTGAGGATCCGCGAGGCTCGTTCTAGGCAGCCTCCCATGATCGACGACTCCGAGGCCGAAGAGGAGCCGGTTGAGCCTCTCGTCCGCCGGCGCTCAGCCTGGACACGTGGGGGTCACACCGAGGCTGCAGTTCCTTGTCCAAGACCGACTGCTGCCGACCGTCGTGAGGACAGGGAGGCCCAGCGTGCCATCTACGAGATGGACACCACTGTCCATGTCGCAGAAGGAGTCCGTCTCACGGACTACAGGAAGCTGAAGGCAAAGCAGCTTCGGAAGCTCAGATGGAATGTGCTACTGGAGGAGTGGTATCCGCAGCCCCGGGAAGCTTTGGTGGATAGTCGCTTCTGGACTGTCACGCAAGCGTCTCTCTACGAGACTTACAGGCGCCGAGGCCACAAGCTATTCCAGCACAATTATCTGGATTGGGGACAGCTAGCTTTGGCAGCAGAGACGGAGATCCGTCCGTACTTTGAGAGATACCGAGGCTTGGTGGAGTTGATGGCATATGAGCGGAGTGCCTATGTGGAAGATTGGGTCCGCGTCTTCTACGCCACCCTCTATGTCTCGGAGGGCAGAAGATCCATTGACTTCATGTTCATGGGTCAGCACTACCACCTGACGAGACAGACGCTGGGACAGTTGCTTGGAGTAGACCTACACGACACCTGCATACATGAGAAGGTCTATGGACAGGCAGATCCGCCAAGGAGGCCGCTCACTGGAGGAGTGGCTCCTGCTCTGGAGGAGATCAGATCATTGTTTGGACCTACTTTCTCTCCAGACCAGCCGATGGTGCCGGCTTTGTTGACCCCAGCAGCGCGCATAGTGCACCTCGCCTTGCGCCGCACGCTTTTGCCGAGGTCCGGCTATCTTGAGGGATTCACTAGCCTCCAGCAGACGATCCTGTTCTACATCATGAACGAGATGGACTTTGACATAGTGGATGTCATCATTTGTGAGATGGAGGATGTGATCACAGACGGTGTGGGCATGATGAGGCAGCTTGTCTATGGGCACTGGATCATCTACCTGCTTACCATGATGGTTCCCGAGGGGTCCGTCGCGCACGACCGTCTCTCTGACGAGAGTGTGTCACGGTTCGGACACTACCGAGCTCCAGCTCCAAGGGACCGCCGCCTTGGCCGCCCTGTTGAGCGTCAGGTTAGGGCGATGCTATCCGAGGAAGACTAGTCAGACTTGGAGAAAGAGGATGAGCGTCTTGCTGAGGCAGAGGCTCAGGGAGGAGACCTGCAGCACGTCTGGTCCGAGAGCGACACAAACAAGAGTGTCGAGGAGTACTTCCCTCCTCCTCCTCCTTCACCGAGGCAGCACGATGCAGAGGCAGGAGGTTCAGCTGCTCCACCACCGACACCACCTCCTGTGTCCGAGGCGCAGGTGTCATAGTTGTCAGAGCTGTCAACACTTCTTCAGCAGATGATAGAGCAGCAGCGCCAGGACAGGCTCGCGGCTGAGTAGGCCAGGGCAGAGCAGGCTGCTCACCTGGCACAGCTTCAGAGGCAGCAGCAGGAGCTTTAGATGGAGATCGCCCGACAGAGGCAAGAGGATACGGACCGGTTCACGAACCTTGTTGATCAGATGCACCGCCGTACCCTCGACCAGCAGCAGCAGACTCAGCAGGCTATGATGCGGATCCTAGGGTTGATCACCAACCTCTACTCTCAGACCGGGATCGCCCTTCCTCCACAGCAACCTGGACTGGGACTGGCTCCAGGCGCGACTCAGGTGCCTGCTTCTCCGATTCCTTCTATCAGCATGTCACCTCTTCTGGCACCCAGCGCACCGATCCACTCTCCTCTGCCGGTGACGACTCTGTTCCAGCAGACGCCGGCATCTGTGGTCAGTGCTCCGCTTCCTCCAGCTCCAGCTCCACCGGCGCCTCCTGTACCTGCTACCTCCTCTCCAGCACTGACAGCGGTTCCCCCAGCTCCCTCCGCTCCAGCTCCTGCGACCGGCGACTCTAGCTCCGACGACAGCGACGGTGACCAGTTCGTCATCGCGCCTAGCTCTCAGGGTCAGTAGGCTCTCTGATCCCTTTTTGGTGTCTTGATGCCAAAGGGGGAGAAGAGGTAGAGGAGTCAGGGGGAGTAGTTTCCTAGTCTCAGGGGGAGTTTTTATTTCTATCTATTTCTTATGCAATTTTGTGTGCTTGAGTACCTTTTTGTAATTTTAATTAAGCACCTTTCTACTTGTGTCATTTGCTTATGGTATTAATCGATTAAGCTTTTCGCGCCATTTCATTTGATTTCTTCAAGGTCACTGTGTCCTATCTTGTATTCATTGCATATCCATTTTTGAGTATTGTACCATCAAATTCATTACTATTGTGCTTTAAATTATTGTGTTGTCATCAATCACCAAAAAGGGGGAGATTGAAAGCATCTAGGCCCCATGAGGTACGGTTTCGGTGATCAATGACAACCATTCGATTTTACTAATGAATTTGTGAATGCAAGGTCCCAATAATCACTCAATCAAATGAAATCAAAATGACATTGGAGACCCATATAAAATCAACTAATGAGATCAAATTGAATCATATGAAGACAAGAAGTGAAAGCTCTAACTTGACATCACTCAATGCTTGAAGACTATTAGAACAACATCTCAAACAAGTGTCAAAGAGGTCACAAGTTCAAATTCCAAAAGAATAACTCAAAACAACTCGAAGTCAACAAGTTGAACACACCGGATCATCCGATGATTTCTGAGTTGACTACATCGGTCGAGTTGTGTCAACAGAAGAAGAAGACCTCAGAGCAAAGCACTCACCGGATCATCCGATGGATGGCTCAGTCACATCGGTCCATCAGTACAGTTTGCAACATCATTGGACCAAGTGAAGCACCGGATCATTCGATGTACAGAGGTGTGAACATCGGTTGATTACTCCAGTGAAAGTTGCCTAGAGGGGGGGGTGAATAGGCTAATCGACCTGCAAATGACTTAATAAAACAAGATTAAATCACAGGGGGCGGACTAGTCCGGTCTGGGGGCGGACTAGTCCGGTCAGCCGGCGTGAAGAACCATAAAAAGTGTTTCTAGCAAGTTTTAAGGGGATTTTCTCGAGGCTACAAGTGAGGATATGTTTATGACAAGTTTAGAAACTATCAACACAAGAGTGAGTCAAGTTTCAATAAGATTAAGCAAGGAGAAACACAAAACAAAACTAGCAACCCTAGAATAGAATATTCGATGAACAAAGTGCAAAGAACATGGAGACACAAGGATTTTATCCCGAGGTTCGATTCCACACAAGAATCTACGTCCCCGTTGAGGAGTCCACAAAGGACTGGGTTCACCAACCCTTCCCTCACCAAGTTTACCGCACGGGCCTAACTTGGTTCTCCACTAATCACAAGGGTGATTACAAAGTTCGTTGGGGCTTCTCACAATCTGAGGCTCCCACGCCACAAAGATGATCAACAACACGAAACACACTCAACACACAGCTCACAAAGACTCAATGAGTGCAAGAGATCAAACTGGGAGCACAAGCGCGATGTTCTTCCTCTTCTCCACCTCACTAAACCCTAATCCACTCAAGAATTAGTTTTAGAGGGAAAGTTGGCAAGAAAGAGGCTTAAGAGTGCTCCAAGTTGGCTGTGGCAGCGCTAGGGTTCGAGAGAGTTTGAAATGAGGCCGGGGGTCCCCTTTTTATAGGGATCCCGAGCCCAAACTGCTGACCTCAGCAAAAGGGCGGACTAGTCCGGCCTCAGGCCCGGACTAGTCCGGCCTAGGGGACCACTGACCCCTCTGACAACTATCGCACTGCGCGGCAATCGTCACGCTACCTGCCAAACTTCAAATTCAAACGGTAACTTCGACAACGGACTAGTCCGGCCCTTACCGGACTAGTCCGATCTCACACAGAACCTTTTGTTCCGTGTGAAAACGGACTAGTCTGGAGACCACGGACTAGTCCGGCCTACCCAGACTTAGTCGCAAAACCTCTCTGCACTCGGCACCACGGACTAGTCCGGCCCACGGACGGACTAGTCCGATCTCACACAGGACCTTTTGGTCTGCCCCAAAACGGACAAATCCGCTCTCTAGGACTTAGTCCCGAAACTCCACTTCAAGGGGTACCACGGACTAGTCCGGTCCACTACGGACTAGTCCGAAGTCACACAGGACCTTCTGGTCCGTGTGAAAACGGACTAGTCTGGCCAGGAGCGGACTAGTCCGGCCCTAAGGCGGACTAGTCCGGCCATTCCTGCCAGACTACTCTAACTTCAACTTCAAATAGGATTTCTACCTCAACCACCACTCTTGAGCTCCTACTTTGATCTCTTTGCACTTTACGCACACACCCTCCTATTTCTACGGCTAGTCTAACTCAACACGCTAGAAACCCTAGTTTCTATGCTTCGAGTCGACTCCGTTTCCATCCTTTTCCTTTTTGAGGGTTTGCATCTCCGATCGAGTCCACACCTGTGCTAAGATCATATGAGCTCATTAGAGACTTAATTGTCGTCATCAATCATCCAAAACCCACGGGGAACCAAGATGCACTTTCAATCTCCCCCTTTTTGGTGATTGATGACAACACATCAAGTCCTTCACAATTAAGAGTATAAATTTTGGTTTTCATAACTTGTGTGCGTATGAATGACTCCCCCTCAATGTATGCAGCATGTAAAAGAGGTGGAGGAGATCTTTCATACCCACACACGTTATGGTGGGGTGCCTACGTGATGTGCTCAATAATTGTGACAAGACATAAAAAGCATCAATATAATCAAAAGATTGGCAATAGGAACATTATATTGATATTTAACAACATTAGCAAGTCTTGCACAAATGTAAACAACCAAGTAGCATGAATAAGTTACAAAAGAGGTCCAAATGACAAGAACACACCACACAAAAGACTGCTACTTCCCCCAAACACACACAAAGGACTGACTCCCCCTAACACTCCCCCTTTGGCATCAAGGCACCAAAAAGGAAAAGAAGAGGGGGACAAGGACCCAAAAGCTAGTCCTCGTCCTCATCACTATCGCCGTCGCGGGAGTCGCTCTCCGTGGCCTCCGGGTCCTCGACGTCTTCCTCATGATCGTCGTCGTCGTCGTCGGAGCCCGGTGAGGAGGTACCCTCCGTCTCACCCAAGAGTGCCAACTCCTAGGGGGTGAGAAGGGGGTATGGAGTGAGCTCGTCGTCGGAGGCCTCAGGGCTCATCGGAATCTCCATCTTGTCGCAGAGCTTCCTCACGTAGCGCTCAGTCCGCTGAGCTCGCACCTCGGCTTTGCGGCATGAGGTGAAGATGGACCGAAGAAACTTGAGGACTCCGCTGCTAGAGGAGCCACCGGGTGAGTGAGAGGCACGGCGAGAGGCTCCACCACGAGGTTCCTCCGGCTGAGAGGGAGGATCCGCGTTCTTCCAGCGCGGAGGAATCGGGACAGCAGGTGGAATCTGGGGTCGAAGAGGCTGGTGAGTGGTGTCCTTCACAAACACAAGCCCGGACACCTTCTCGATCAGACACATAATGTATGGGGCATAGCCACAGGCACGGTTGGGTGTGTGTGAGATGTTGTAGATATCATCAAAGATGTAATCTACAAGGTTGAACATCTCATGTCCATCAATGAGAGCCAACAGGTGCCTGAGGTGACCCTGGATGATCCCTGCATCTCCTTCTTTGGGAGCCACTGTCCTCCTGAGAATCCTGTTAAGGATGTTGTAGAACGGGAGGATGTTCCTGGCCAATCCAGCTTCACACCAGACGTGAGGAGGGTACATATAGCTCATGTCATCCCTGTCCATGGCCTTGAGATTGGAGATAATGATCTCATGGTCCAGGTGACTCTCCAGACCAAGAGCCTGAGCAAACACCTCAAAGGTGGCATAGTACTGCTCACCGTTGGTCATCCAAGCGATGGCTCGGTCACCACGAGAATGGAAGTGAACTGTGGTATAGAACTGTACTATGACCTCCTCATTCCAGTCATACTTGAATCCAAGAATGTCCTTGATTCCGTGGCGCTCAGCTGCCTCGATCACTGCATCAAACGCCTCGTGTTTCTTCTTGGCCATATAGGTCCAGTCCACCCATTGAGCCTGGATCACTGGCTTCTTCATGGCCTGGTAGACTGTGCGATAGTAATCGCAATGGAAGTCACACCAGAACCGAGGATCGGCGGTGGACCTCTCATACCTATAGACATTCTCATCTCTGAGCCTCCTTGCCTTCTCAGCTCCTTTTCCCTTGAATGTGTTCGCTGAGAGATTGGGCTGACGGTTTGGGTTGCGTGCTGGACTGTGCATCACAAGAGGGCCAACAACCTGAGCCTTCCCTTTTTCACGAATCATAACTCCTCTGGGTGCCTTCTTGGCTGGCACCTTGACGGAGGGCTTCTTCTTCTTCGGCTCGACTGGAGCCGGAGCCTTTCCTTTCTTAGGGTCACGCTCGACCCTTGGCTCTTCTTCCCTTTGGGCTTGCTCCTTACCCTTTGTCTTCTCGCCAACAGTGACGAGTTTCTTCCTTTTAGGGGCATTGGCCTCAACGGCCCTGGAGTTGTGAGCCTCCCTGTCTTGCCTTTTCTTTCTCCTTAGCTCATTCAGGGATTCTGCAGTTGCTCGTGCCAAGGCTTCTTCTTCATTGTAGATGGTGGTAGCTACTTTGGAGGCTTCGAGGGCCTTCACCCGCCTTTCTTCTTTTTCCTTCTGCACCTTAATGAGGGTAGCTTTCGTCCTTGCTTCGACGATCTGAGCCTTGGTGCGGCCCTCCTGGGGTACTTCCGCACCTCTCTCCTCGGTGCGGCCCCGATAGGTCTCAGGGCGTTCTTCATCGCCCGCGGGGTTGAGACGAGAAGGGGAGCGCTCCGAGTTCGACATGCTGCGGAAAATACATAGACGGGAAGGTATGAGTTCAAGGAGATGGAAGCATTGCGGAAGAAGTCTCGAGAGAAGACTAGGACTAGGGTTTGCTCTGTGCAAACCGGACTTGTCCGCCAGGGGCCGGACTAGTCCGGGTTGCGCAGGATAAACCCTAACCCTAATCGAATCATCGAAAAATCTTCAAATCAGCGCGCAATACTCCTAGGCTATGATCACAAGGGTATATGGAGCAATATCTATGAAGGTGTTCCTATCAAAAACCTCAAGAATCAAAAATGGGGAAAGTTTTTGAAAAAGTGGGAATACCTTCTCAAATCCACGAGAATCGACGAAATCGACGATGGATTGCGAAGGTGAAGTGCGGGGAAACGATCCCTCACTCCCAAAGACTCCAATGCACGGATTGGAATCGAGATTTGGTGGTTGGAGCGAAAAATCGCCGAAGAGGGCGGTTTCTAGCGCGCGTGAGGGAGAGAAGCGGGAGTGAGAGGGAGAGGAAGGGTTTTGGCCGCCCCTGGGGTTTAAGTCCCCAAGGGCCGGACTAGTCCGGTGGCAGAGACGGACTAGTCCGGTCTGCGGACCAGCCGCGGACTAGTCTGGACCCGGACTTGTCCGTCCACAGGGGCGGACTAGTCCGGTCCGACTGGGCTGAAAGGCGATGTTTTTGAGTTGCACACACACTATTGGTCCTTATGGATAACAAGCAACACAAACATGATTATTGAAGATAAATATGACAAAAACATGATCAATTTCCAAGAAAAAGTTTTCTCAAACAGATTTTGAAGAGAAATCACGATAGAGAAGAGTTTTTCGAAATATAGCTCAAAAAATGTGAGGAATGTGGTTTAAGCCACATTCCTAGAATCCAAAATGTTGAGCTCACTTCTTAGCTCACAGAAACGCTTCTCATCAAGAGGCTTGGTGAAAATATCCGCGAGTTGATGTTCCGTCCTCACATGAGAAATCACAATATCTCCCTTCATTGAGTGATCTCTCAAGAAGTGATGTCATATGTCTATGTGCTTGGTCCTAGAGTGCTCCACCGGATTATGGGCTATCTTTATGGCACTCTCATTGTCACACAAGAGTGGAATGTTGCGCAAGTTAATCCCATAATCCCTAAGGGTTTGTCGCATCCAAAGAAGTTGTGCACAACAACTTCCGGCTGCAACATATTCCGCTTCGGCGGTGGAGAGAGCAATAGAGTTTTGCTTCTTGGAGGACCAAGACACTAGAGATCGACCCAAGAATTGGCATGTACCCGATGTGCTCTTCCTATCAACTTTGCACCCCGCATAGTCCGCATCGGAATATCCAATGAGGTTAAACTTAGATCCTTTGGGGTACCAAAGTCCTAAGGAAGGTGTGTGTACTAGATATCTCAAGATCCTTTTAACGGCGGCCAAATGACAAGCCTTAGGTGCCGCTTGAAAGCGTGCACACATACACACACTTAGCATGATATCGGGCCTTGATGCACAAAGATAGAGAAGTGAACCAATCATAGACCTATACAACTTTTGATCCACACTTGGACCATCCTCATTTAGGTCTAGGTGTCTATTTGTTCCCATAGGGGTTTTGATGGGATTTGCCTTATCCATGTCAAACTTCCTTAGAATATCTTGTGTATATTTAGTTTGACTTATGAACGTCCCTTCTTTGAGTTGTTTTACTTGAAATCCTAGAAAGAACTTCAACTCACCCATCATGGACATTTCAAACCTCTCCGTCATTATCTTGGAGAACTCATCACAAAACACCTTATTTGTGGAACCAAATATGATGTCATCCACATATATTTGGCACACAAAAAGATCTTCGTTGAAGTGCTTTGTGAAAAGGGTATAGTCCGCTTTGCCTATCCTAAAACCATTTTCAACCAGAAAGTCTCTTAGGCACTCATACCAAGCTCTAGGAGCTTGCTTGAGGCCATAAAGAGCCTTTCGCAATTTGTAAACATGGTTAGGATAGTCTTGGTCTTCAAACCCTGGAGGTTGCTCTACATAAACTTCTTCCTTGATTGGGCCATTTAGGAATGCACTCTTAACATCCATTTGGTAGAGCTTGAAGTCATGATGAGTAGCAAAAGCTAGTAGTATCCGAATTGACTCAAGCCTAGCTACGGGGGCAAATGTCTCATCAAAATCCAATCCTTCAACTTGTGAGTACCCTTTTGCCACAAGTCGTGCCTTGTTCCTAGTTACCACGCCATGCTCATCTTGTTTGTTGCGGAACACCCACTTGGTTCCAACAACATTAGCTTGTGGGCGCTTGACAAGCTCCCAAACCTTGTTCCTTTCAAAGTTATTGAGCTCCTCTTGCATGGCAACTACCCAATCCGGATCTCTTAAGGCATCTTCAACCTTATGGGGTTCCAAGGATGAGACAAAGGAGAAATGCTCACAAAAGTTTGCAACACGTGAACGTGTTGTTACTCCTCTTGTGATATCTCCTAGAATGTTGTCAACGGGGTGATCCCGTTGAACACTTTGATGAACACGAGGATGAGGAGGTTGAGCTCTTGAATCACTTGCTTTATCTTCTTCACTTTGGTCTCCCCCTTGATCCATGCCTCCCCCTTGATCTTCATTCCCATTATAATTTTGGGGAGCATCTTGTGGATCTCCAACTTGTCCAATGGGGGTTCGACCTACTTCATAATGATGATGGTCACTTGGGCTTTGGGATGGTTCTTGTGGGCGAACATCTCCAAGTGCCATTCTCCTTAGAGCTTCTAGTGGAGGTTCCTCTTTATCAATGGCATGTTGATCAACTTGCTCCACTTGAGAGCCATTGGTTTCATCAAACACCACGTCATGTGCTATTTCAACAATTCCGGAGGATTTGTTGAACACACGGTACGCATGTGTGTTTGAGTCATATCCAAGCAAGAAACCCTCATCGGACTTTGAAGCAAACTTTGAAGTCCTAGGCTTCTTGTTGAGGATATAACACTTGCTACCAAAGACACGAAAGTAAGAAACATTGGGCTTCTTACCAACGAGAAGCTCATAAGGAGTCTTCTTGAGGAGGCGATGAAGGTACAATCGGTTTACGGCATGGCAAGCGGTGTTAACCGCTTCCGCCCAAAACTGGTCCGATGTTTTGTACTCATCTAGCATCGTCCTTGACATCTCAATAAGCGTCCTATTCTTTCTTTCGGCAATTCCATTTTGTTGAGGAGAATAGGGAGCAGAAAACTCATGCTTGATGCCCTCCTCATCTAGGAACTCTTCTACTTGCATGTTCTTGAATTCGGTGCCATTGTCACTCCTTATAGCCTTTATCCTTAAGTTGAACTCATTTTGAGCTCTCCTTAGGAATTTCTTGAGGACACCGGGGGTTTCACTCTTATCATGCAAGAAGAACACCCAAGTATATCTAGAGAAGTCATCAACGATGACTAGACCATACTTGTTGCCACCGATGCTAATGTAAGCAATGGGGCCAAAAAGATCCATATGGAGTAACTCCAAAGGTCTAGTTGTCATCATGACATTCTTAGAGGGGTGTTGAGCTCCTACTTGCTTTCCCGCTTGGCATGCACTACATGGCCTATCCTTTTCAAATACCACATCCTTTAGGCCACGAACGTGCTCTCCTTTAAGGAGCTTTTGAAGGTTCCTCATTCCAACATGGGCTAGCCTTCTATGCCAAAGCCATCCCATGTTGGCTTTCGCCATTAAGCTTGTGTCAAGTTGAGCTTTATCCGTGGTAAAATCCACAAGATAGAGCTTTCCCTTGAGCACTCCCTTAAAGGCTATTGAGTCATTACCCTCTCTCAGAACATTCACACCCTCACTAGTAAAAACACACTTATATCCTTTATCACAAAGCTGTGATATGGATAGGAGATTATAGTCTAGGGAATCAACATGCAAAACATTAGATAAAGTATGCGAAGGGGAGATAGCAATTTTACCGGAGCCAAGGATTTTCCCTTGGCTATTATCCCCAAAGAAGATTCCTTCACTTGGGTCCTCATTCTCCTCATACTCTATGAACATGCTCCTCTCTCCGGTCATGTGGTTGGTACATCCGCTATCCAACACCCATTTCGATCCACCGGAGGAGTAAGCCTACAAAACAAGTTTATGCCTTCCTTTTAGGTACCCAAACGGAGTTGGGTCCTTTCACGTTAGTAGTTAGGCATTTGGGCACCCACACGCAAGTCTTGGGGCTCTTGCGGAGTGGCCCAACATATCTAGCAAACACTTTGTCGTGTTTGTTCCTCTTTAGCACATAAGATGCATCAAAATCATGGAATAGAGGATGCGATTCAGATTTAGGCAATTTGTTGCTAGAGGGTGAGTTCTTTTCAATTTTAGTTGGGGATGAACTCCCCTTAACAAAGACAATCATGTCTTTGCCATACTTGGAGGTTTTGGCGTTATGCCTTCCACCTCTAGTATAGCCAAGACCATCCTTGACATGGGGAGGTCTTGTGTTGGTGTATGCACTTCGTGCATACGCCACCTTCTCCTTGTCAAAGATGGCACCCTTAGGTGCTTGCTTGCCTTGTGCTGAGTTGAGTTCATCCTTAAGCTTAAGGATTAAGTTAGAGCACTTGCAAGGCGGAGTTGCATTGGATGAGGCCTTTGAGAAGGTTGAGCTCTTAGAGGAAGAGGCTACATTGTTCTTGAGAGACTCAACTTGAGTCTCAAGGATCTTGTTAACTTTTGACAAGTTACCAAGTTCATCCTTGAGCTCAATTGTTTTCTCCTCAAGACTTGAACATGTTTTCTTACTTAGAGAAAGTTCGTGTTCCAATGCCTTGCTCTTCTTTCTTTCGAGCTCAAGGAGCTCGTTGAGCTCTTGACATCTCTCCTTTTCAAGGATGAGCATGTCCTCTTGTCTGTTAATGAGATCCTCCTTCTCAAAGATCTCATCCATAAGCAATTTCATCCTTCACAAGGTGCTTTTGCTTATGTCCTTAAACATGTGTTCATTCTCACTAGCACTATCAAATTCATCTTGTGAGGAAGTTGAGGAGGAGGGATGAGATGTTACCTTTCTCCTTCCCTCCCTTGCCATAAGGCAAGTAGGTTTGTAGTCGTCGTTGAGGTTGGGGAATAGCTTGCTTCCCTTGGAGCTCCTCCCGATGGCTATGGTAGCCATCTTCTCCTCTTCTTCTTCGGAGGAGGACTCATCGTTAGAGTCCCACTCCTTCCCCAAGTGGGCTTGTCTGGAGGGCCTCTTCTTCTTGAAGAATTTCTTATCTTGAGGCTTGCCCTCCTTCTTCTTCTTTGCTTCTTCATGTCGGCAATCAGCGATGAAGTGCCCATACTCGCCACAATTGTAGCAAGACCTTTTTGATTTGGGCCTTGCTCTTTCCTTCCCTTTGCCCTCATGGTTGTATCCACCTTTCTTCCTCCTCATCATTCTCTTGAATTTGTTGATGAAGAAGGCCTCTTCCTCATCGGTGTCGAGGCTCTCCTCATCACTTTCCTCTTGCTCCTTTGAAGAGGGTGTTGCCTTGAGTGCAACGTTCTTCATCTTGGAGGCGGTGAACTTCTGAAGGTCGTTGTAGAAGAGTGCCTCCTTCTCCATGATCTCGTGGTTGATGATCCTACCAAGGACCTCCTCCGGGGTCATTTGAGTGAACCCCGGGCTTTCTCGAATCATGGAGCAAAGAGCGACGTTCCTAGGCATGAATGCCCGGATCATCCTCTTCACAACCTCGTGGTCGGTCCACTTGGTGCAGCCATATGATCGGCTCTTGTTGA
Source organism: Tuctoria greenei (assembly GCA_036927565.1). Lineage (NCBI taxonomy): Eukaryota > Viridiplantae > Streptophyta > Magnoliopsida > Poales > Poaceae > Tuctoria > Tuctoria greenei. The sequence continues at coordinate 1,327,099 of JAYESD010000005.1, forward strand.
TAAGTACCTTCAACCGGTTGTACATGTCTTGGGGGGATTCACCATCCAAGATGGCGAATCTCCCAAGCTCTCCTTCGATGAGCTCGATCTTGGCCTCCTTGACCACCCGATTTCCTTCATGCGCCGTCTTGAGGGTGTTCCATATGTCTTTGGCCACCTCAAGGCCATCGACGCGGTTGAACTCATCTCTTGAGAGAGATGAGATAATCACACCCGCAGCTTGAGCGTTGCGGTGGATGAGGATGGCTTGTTCTTGAGTGATGTTGTCCTCATCCTTCGGAATCTCCACCCCGGTCATGACAATTTGCCACAACGCCGGGTTGAGTGACACGAGGTGGATCTTCATATTATGTTTCCACATCCCGTAATCAGTTCCATCGAATTGGGGAGGTTTCCCCAATGGGATGGAGAGGTAGTGGTTGTTGGCGGCAAGGCATTCATAGTTGAACCCTTGTCGGTTGTAGTTGACTCTGCCACTACCACTTGATTGGTTCGACGGATCGATCTTGGAGATGTTCAGCTTCTCCCGGAGCTTCGCCTTGAGTTGGCGAGTCTCCTCATCGTCCGTTGGCTTATCTTGATAGGCCAGTGTCTCCTCACGGGTTGCCTCGTAGTTGCTGCTCGAGGCGTCGTCATTCACCACTCCGGCCATCTCTCCGAGTTGTTAGACTCTTTGTGGAGAGTCCTGCTCTGATACCAATTGAAAGTTGCCTAGAGGGGGGGTGAATAGGCTAATCGACCTGCAAATGACTTAATAAAACAAGATTAAATCACAGGGGGCGGACTAGTCCGGTCTGGGGGCGGACTAGTCCGGTCAGCCTGCGTGAAGAACACTAAAAAGTGTTTCTAGCAAGTTTTAAGGGGATTTTCTCGAGGCTACAAGTGAGGATATGTTTATGACAAGTTTAGAAACTATCAACACAAGAGTGAGTCAAGTTTCAACAAGATTAAGCAAGGAGAAACACAAAACAAAACTAGCAGCCCTAGAATGGAATATTCGATGAACAAAGTGCAAAGAACACGGAGACACAAGGATTTTATCCCGAGGTTAGATTCCACACAATAATCTACGTCCCCGTTGAGGAGTCCACAAAGGACCGGGTTCACCAATCCTTCCCTCACCAAGTTTACCGCACGGGCCTAACTTGGTTCTCCACTAATCACAAGGGTGATTACAAAGTTCGTTGGGGCTTCTCACAATCTGAGGCTCCCACGCCACAAAGATGATCAACAACACGAAACACACTCAACACACAGCTCACAAAGACTCAATGAGTGCAAGAGATCAAACCGGGAGCACAAGCGCGATGTTCTTCCTCTTCTCCACCTCACTAAACCCTAATCCACTCAAGAATTAGTTTTAGAGGGAAAGTTGGCAAGAAAGAGGCTTAAGAGTGCTCCAAGTTGGCTGTGGCGGCGCTAGGGTTCGAGAGAGTTTGCAATGAGGCCGGGGGTCCCCTTTTTATAGGGATCCCGAGCCCAAACTGCTGACCTCAGCAAAAGGGCAGACTAGTCTGGCCTCAGGCCCGGACTAGTCCGGCCTAGGGGACCACTGACCCCTCTGACAACTATCGCACTGCGCGGCAATCGTCACGCTACCCGCCAAACTTCAAATTCAAACGGTAACTTCGACAACGGACTAGTCCGGCCCTTACCGGACTAGTCCGATCTCACACAGAACCTTTTGTTCCGTGTGAAAACGGACTAGTCTGGAGACCACGGACTAGTCCGGCCCCAAGGGCGGACTAGTCCGGCCTACCCAGACTTAGTCGCAAAACCTCTCTGCACTCGGCACCACGGACTAGTCCGGCCCACGGACGGACTAGTCCGATCTCACACAGGACCTTTTGGTCCGCCCCAAAACGGACAAGTCCGCTCTCTAGGACTTAGTCCTGAAACTCCACTTCAAGGGGTACCCCGTACTAGTCCGATCCACTACGGACTAGTCCGAAGTCACACAGGACCTTCTGGTCCGTGTGAAAACGGACTAGTATGGCCAGGAGCGGACTAGTCCGGCCCTAAGGCGGACTAGTCCGGCCATTCCTGCCAGACTACTCTAACTTCAACTTCAAATAGGATTTCTACCTCAACCACCACTCTTGAGCTCCTACTTTTATCTCTTTGCACTTTACGCACACACCCTCCTATTTCTACGGCTAGTCTAACTCAACACGCTAGAAACCCTAGTTTCTACGCTTCGAGTCGACTCCGTTTCCATCCTTTTCCTTTTTCAGGGTTTGCCTCTCCGATCGAGTCCACACCTGTGCTAAGATCATATGAGCTCATTAGCGACTTAATTGTCGTCATCAATCATCCAAAACCCACGGGGAACCTAGATGCACTTTCATCCAGTAAGCCTCAAATTCAAGATAATTCTGAAGGAAGAGCCACCGGATCATCCGATGACGAAGATGAAGCTACATCGATCTAACAATGGTCATATCTGACACCATGACGTCAGCCATCTTAATTAGACCGATGATAACCAAGGAGAAGACATCGGATCATCCGATGTGTACAATAAAGTTCTGTCAGCCTACTTTTCCAACGGCTATTTCGGGGAGGTTGGCTTTAAATACCCCCTCAGCCGGTCATTACGGCAAGTCTTGATACTCAGAAGCTAACAACACATCCAAGAGCACTCAAGACCAAGAGCTTACACTTCTACACCCATTAGATCATTTGTATAGGCCAGATCTAGCTAGAGAAAAGCTTGTGTGCGTCCTTTCTCTGTGATTGGAGTCTCTAGGCTAGTGAGAGGTTGAAGAGATCCTTCCGGAGCTTGCCAAGGTGTGTGTGGAAGCCCGGAAGATCAAGGATTGTACAAGGCTTGAGCTCCACCTTGCCGGAGATGGAGAACGGAGAAGATTAGTGAAGATCCCCTTGTCTCGGTGACTTGGGAGTGGCAAAACCCTTCGGTGGGTGCCACAACGTGGATGTAGGAAGATCCTTGTGATCTTGCCGAACCACGAGATAAACTCTGTGTCTCCGTGTCTTTTGAGCGTTTGCATTCCTCTCCCTCCTCTTTACATTATGCAATCTTTATTCCGCAATTTATATTTACGTTGATCGCATAGATAAACCGCATAGGGAATTGGGCTTTAGACGTTAACTTTTAATTGTCTTAAAATTTGAAAGAAAGCCCAATTCACCCCCCTCTCCCTCCTCTTTACATTATGCAATCTTTATTCCGCAATTTATATTTACGTTGATTGCATAGATAAACCGCATAGGGAATTGGGCTTTAGTTGTTAACTTTTAATTGTCTTAAAATTTGAAAGAAAGCCCAAGTCACCCCCCCTCTTGGGCGTTTCGATCCTTACAACCACCCACCAAGCTTTGAATTTATTGCATGGATAAGGTAGATAGTACACTTGCTCTACTTGGTGTGCAATAACTAATGAATCGAATCCTTTCAACCATTCCTTGTGTTTTACTTCGACCATGCCAAATTCGTTTACTCGAATTCCACGAATGGAATCTGTCGGTACCCTGGGAACCGTACACCCCTTGAGATTACAAAGATCTCAAGGGAATGTCATCTACTTGATTTGAAGACCTTCAGAGGCCCACATGTCCGACATAACCGGACCCGCTTCTCCAACATAGTTAGTCCCAGGGTCGCCACATGTACTATCAAACCGGAGCTACCGTCGACAAGGGGGAAGCTCCGGGCTATGTACCGAAATGGCACCCCCGGACCTAACCCCAGACTGAGGGAAGCTCCGGAACTGACACGTGTCAGGTGGCCCCAGACCTATCTGTTCCCCATAGTATGCTCCAGAGCTGCCATGTGTCCAACCGACAGATCTTCAAATCTCTAACCTTCGGAAGACTCCACAACGGCTCCGGATATTCAAAGGGGAATCAAGGACTTCAAGACCCGAATAAGTGTCATTAATACTATATTAATGACACACGATCAGACGACCTTAATTACCAGTAATAGTGCTGTCAAAGACCGTAACTCGGTCATTAAGGGCAATTAATCGTGTTGAATGTGTATCAATACTAGTAACCGTCGGGGCCACGTGTCGGGCCAGGCTAACTTGTAACGGCCTGCCCTTGTACTATAAAAGGACAGGCCAACGATACATAGAGGGGGACCGAACACGCTCACTCTACACTCTCAACTTACGTTGAGCTCATACATCCAATACACCAACACACCCCGTGGAGTAGGGTATTACGCTCAGGCGGCCCGAACCACGTAAATCTTCGCGTCTTCTGTGCCACTTAACACTTCACCTTCTTGAATCTCCACGCACTCACACCGAACCTCAAACTCCTTTAACACTTTAGTAGTGTCGGGAGGTCTGCCGGATCAAAACCACCGACAGTTGGCGCGCCAGGTAGGGGGAGCGCCTGAGATTTCAAGAATGATGAACTCGGCCGCTGGATCATCCAATGGTCATCCCGCTGTTCAAGCTGTTGGGGGCAATCCCTCCAATATGCAGCCACCAGCAGGAACCACGGTTCCAGCATGAGTCACGCTTCCACCACCGCCGCCTCCACCAGCAAATCAAGCTGGTCAGCGCGATGGTGCACCGGCGTCAATCACTGCGTCGGTGAATCTTGACAACCCGGAACATGCGCTTCATGTAGCACGTGCTCTCCTTCAACGCCCACCACCTCCGGATGCATCCCAGGATGCCATGGAGCCGTGGAGGGCCGATGTGGAACATTTGGTTGCAGCAGCAGCCGAACGCATCAGCAACCAGGGTACTCCTCCTTCAGGACGGGCCCCGTCGCAGCGACGGACATTGTCTGGCAGACTTGGTCCACACGTTTCCAACAACAGGAGATGTGCTGCATCACAGCAGGTGACGTCATTGCCCTCCGGGGCACGACGCACTCACACGGTATCGAGGCTTTCAACTCATGACCTCCGGGCGGAGCTTGATCGCCGATACCGTCAACAAGATGGTCGAGTCCATATTGAGCGTGCTCGTGAAAGACGAGAAGCTTAAGACATTCCTGCTCCTGAAGGAGTAGGAGGAGGCTGTTCAACCCTGGCCATGCATCTGCATATGGTCAGGTGGCCACAGAAATTTCGGCCTCACCTACCGGAGAAGTTTGACGGGACTTTTAATCCCGTCGAATTTCTTCAGATTTACTCCACTGTTATCCTGGCAGCTGGAGGAAATGAGGTCGTAATGGCCAATTATTTTCTAGTGGCTTTAACTGGGACCGCCAGGTCCTGATTTATGAGTCTTCCACCCAACTCCATCAACCGTTGGGAGGAGTTGTGCCGGCAGTTCACCGCCAACTTCGGAATTTCATACACCCGACCAGGCACCGAACTGGACCTTTTTGCAGTTGTGCAAAAAGGAGGAGAATCCCTGCGATCATTCATCCAAAGATTCTCTCAGGTACGAAACACTATCCCTTCTATCTCTAGCGCCTCTGTCATTGTGGCATTTAGACAGGGAGTGCGGGATAAGAAGATGCTGGAGAAACTGGCGATCAAGGAGATCACCAGTGTCATGGAACTCTTTAGCCTGGCTGACAAATGTGCCAGAGCTACGGAGGGCCGTGAAATGCACTCCAAACCAACTATGGAGGATCACAAGAAATCCTCCAAATGAGAAGCCACTACCTCTGGGAGTGGCAAGAAGAAGAAAAAGACCAATGGCAAGAAGAAGCCGTCGGCCGGTGCATCCAATGCTGCAGCCGTTGCAGCTCCGGGTGGCCGGGGGCCACACCCCGAGAAGCGACCTCGACCGTCTTCTGAAGACGGTGGCAAACCCAAGGTGTGGTGTCTAATTCACAAAACGGACATCCACAGTTTGGAAGACTATCGGGAGGTCCAAAACCTTGCCGAGCGCTACAACAAGCGCCGGGAAGAAGCTCCTTTCCGACAAGGGAAGGAAAACAAAAAGTTGACGAAGCTCTGGCTGAAGAGGAGTTAGGTTTTCAGGATCCCAAAAAGGTCCTGAAGGCCGTTTACACCTCCGTCAACGACGATACTGACGTCTGTGACAACGAGCGTCGGAAGACCATGAACACCATTTTTGGTGGATCATGGGACATCACCTCCCGCCGCGTCATCAAGACTATGCGTCGGGACATGGCTGCTGTAGCTCCTACAGCTAGGGTGGAGCCTCATCGAAAGTGGATGGACACAGCCATCACTTTTGATGCTTCAGACTGCCCTCGAAGCATGGTTGGAGCAGGTCAGTTACCTTTGATGGTATCTCCTACCATCAATAACATCCAGCTCCACCATGTCATGGTAGACGGAGGTTTGGGGCTCAACCTCATAAGCTTCGAAGCTTTTACCAAGCTTCAGCTCCGATGTTTGGATCTCCACCCCTCCCGACCTTTCTCCGGAGTAGGTCCGGGAGCCATTACCCCACTCGGTGCTATTACCCTCCCCGTTACCTTCGGAACCCGGGAGAAGTATCGCACCGAAAAGTTGGTATTTGATGTTGCTCAGATCAACTTACCCTTCAATGCCATCTTGGGTAGGCCTGCCTTGTACAAATTCACGGCAGCTGCTCATTATGATTACCTGGTGTTAAAAATGCCAGCACCAGTAGGCGTTCTCTGGATTCGCGGAGATCGCACTGCCGGAGTAACTGCTCTGGAAGAACTCCATGCGCTTACTACGGCGCAAGAGGAAGACTCCAGACAAGAGCAAGCTCCAAAACCCCCGAGCATTCGTCAGCGAGGCTCGACTTCTGCACCTCGTGTGCAGCCAAGCGGCAACACCGACATTCCGGTCAAAGTCATCCAAATCAGTTCTGATGCCGCTCAGACCACCCGTATATCGGGGGGATTGAACGACAAATAGGAACTCGCGCTCATCGCTTTCCTCCGGGCTAATGTCGACGTGTTTGCCTGGCAACTGTCACAAATGCCTGGGATTCCCAGGGAAGTGATTGAGCACAATCTGAAGATCTACCCCGACGCACGGCCTGTGCATCAGAAGCCTCGGAAGCAATCAGTGGAGCGACAGAACTTCATTCGACAAGAAGTGAAGAAGTTGCTCGAAGCTGGATTCATCCGAGAAGTCTTCCATCCAAAATGGCTGGCAAACCCAGTCGTTGTGCCCAAGGCCGGCGGGAAGCTTCGGATGTGTATCGACTACACAACACTAAATAAGGCATGTCCAAAAGATCCATTCCCATTACCTAGAATAGATCAGATAGTGGATTCCACCTCCGGGTGTGAATTACTGTGTTTCTTAGACGCATATTCTGGGTATCATCAAATCAGAATGTCTAGGGAAGATGAAGAGCATACCTCTTTCATCACAGTAGATGGATTGTACTGCTATACAACCATGCCATTTGGTCTCAAGAATGCAGCTTCAACCTTTGTACGAGCTATGTACAAAACCTTTGAAGAACTCATTAGAGACATAGTGGAAGTGTACGTCGATGACATCGTGGTCAAGGTTAAGAACAAGGAGTCACTCCTTGACACCTTGCACGCTGTCTTCGATAAGCTGCGGGTCACCCGCACAAAGCTAAACCCAGACAAGTGTGTCTTCGGGGTTAGCTCCGGAAAACTTCTTGGTTTCCTGGTAAGTTACCGGGGCATAGAAGCTAATCCGGCGAAGATCAAGGCCATTGAAGACATACGGCCACCAGCCCGCATCAAAGATGTCCAAAAGATGACTGGATGTCTAGCAGCCCTCAGCCGGTTCATTTCAAGACTGGCGGAACGGGCACTTCCCTTCTTCAAGTTATTGAGTGTGACGCCCGGTTCCAAAAACTGAACCAAGCTAACGCATATGTGTGCCCAGGATGTTCAACACACATACACGAGTGTAATCACAAAAGAGTATACAGAAAATTACCACAAGACAAGATTTATTTACCAAATTTTATTACACAAACCATATCATCCTCGAATACAAGCTCTAATGAATATTAATTACAAGTTCAACTAATCAGCGGAAATAAACTAATTAAGCAACTATGCAGCATAAGCGACAGGGTATGTATGCGCAGCTCCAATCAACATCACAGGCAAAGCTGACGGTAGACACGGCCTAGAACTCCGCATTATCACCATTAAACTCCCAATCCTGACCTGCAACTGTTGGGGGGGGGATTGCAAGAGTGAGTACATATCGTACTCATCAAGTGTGGAAAGTATGACATGTGGCTGATTCAAATGACGACAATAATAATGGCAAAGTGCTGAAAAGTACAGTAAACCATTTGAAAAGCAATATATCTTATATATGTGAAGTAAACCCATCATAATCATAAATAACACCATAATACCAATCTGAATTCACTACCATCATCAATAATTCCAGATTTCACCATTGCCAATAACCATATTCAATACCAGAAATTAATCCATAACCATCCATAACCATTACCAGACCATAACCATCCCAAATTCCAATTTTCCCTCTAATCATGTAGGTCATCCAGGCGCTCATAACCGGGAGCACGACTATCATGATAGTTTATTTAGACTCTGCAGAGTTTGTACCTCTTTACCCACATGTTTGTGATTTCATCACCCGTCGGCGACTAAAGAAACCTCTCTTATGCCAATTACACTTCCTTTGGTGTATGACCAAGAGATCACAAAATAGCATTTACAAAGGGATTACTAGCCTATTCAGACCCCACTGAGGTTTCACCGGTGGCGATGCCTCCAACTGAGCACATCTTCAACCAAGGGCCCCCTCTTGAGCCATTCGGATCCCAGGATAGTCCCACCAATCATCAACAAACCCAATCCGACTACCCCTTCCTCGAGCATCCACAATGGTCCAAACAGCACTAGCAAAGCCCTAATTAATCAGCTACGCCGCACCCATACTTGGCCTCGTGGTGGCACTGTAGTCCTGGCTTATTCTCGCATGAACCAGTCCTTAGATCTAAAGCAAGCAAACCACCATAACATCCAATCCATCCACATACCAGGCTTGCTTAGATCACCCATTACAATACCATATTAACTAGTTCATGTTATCCAGAATCTCATCCATGCATAAATAAATTGATTGGTATAGTTGTTTTCCATCCTAGTTGATTAAGCGAAGCAAAAAGTAAAAAGCCTTTCCAACTCTCTACCATAAATTCCAGGTGACAAGGGTGGTCAAACAAAACTGGTAAACTTCCTACCATAGGATTTCCCATCAAATTGACACAAGCATGCAGTTTTGCAAACAAAACATTTATTTTAAAAACAGGATCAATATGCTTCAAGGACACTTGCCTTGCTCTTGCTGTTGATTAGGGTCAAAGCCTTCAAACTCCTGGTGCTGTAGATCCTCCGCGGCACTTCCTAGCGCAAATCCGTCTAATCCACACAATAACATACAAGACAAGAAACACAATCAAAGAGTGCACAAATATTACTCAATATGACATGACATGCATGATTGATGCAAATGCAAGGTAGAACTTGTTACTAGATTGCTTTTAATGATCTCTAACTAGTTCTAATAGCTTTTAACAAGTTTATATAGGTTTGGAGTTGATTAGATCAAATTTTAGAATTAATTCAACACAATTTAACCAGAAAGATCGGACTAGTCCACTAGGGACCGGACAAGTCCGCACTTGACGAGATCAGCAGATTAGGGTTTTCTAGATCGATGCAAATTCGGAGATTAGGGGTTGAATTCTCGTAAGGAAAAGAGAATAGGAGTTATACCAGGTGTTTAGAACTCCAATGAATCAAGAAACTTGGAGGTAGCACTTGGATCTTGATGATCTAGGGTTGGTGATGAACTTGGAGATGAATTGGTGGTGAAGGACGAAACTTGGTGGAGATCTTGATCCTCCTTCGTTTCCTCCTCTTCTTCCTCTTGCTTGGGATCTTCTCCTCCCTCCTTGATGGTGGCTCCCCACGAACTAGGGTTTGGGTGGGTGGAAAAGTGGCAAATAGATGTCAACCCAAGGGGTGGGGCTGTTTATATAGAGGTGGAGGCTAGGGTTAGATGGATTTCGAGTTTTGGGATGAGTAGAGGCTGGTTTAGAGTCCCACATGGGCTCTAAAAGAGTTGGGCACGATGTCCCTAGGCCCACTTAACGTGAAACCCAAGAAAGTCGTAAAACAAAAGGTCAATCTCGGAGTCGTGAAATATCGGACAAGTCCGGACAGGACCGGACTAGTCCGAAGTCGTCCAGAGAGAAAATCGGACAAGTCTGGCCAAAAATCGGATAAGTCTGATCTTAGTCAGAAAGGAAAACGGACAAGTCCGCTGGAACACCGGACTAGTCCGGAAAAGTCCAGGGACTTAGCAAATTTTCAAGGATTCATGGAATATCGGACTAGTCCGCACAAGATCGGACAAGTCCGAAGTTGTCCAGGGGCAAATATCGGACTAATCCGCAGCAAAAACGGACAAGTCCGGTTTTAGACAGAGATAAATCGGACTAGTCCTCAGTAAAATCGGACTAGTCCGCACTTTCCTGCGTTTTAAGTGCGGTTTTGCTCCAAATCAATTTTAAATGCTCCAAATCAATTTTAAACTTGTTCCTCTTGATGTGGGTTAATGTTAAACATGTATATGAATGCATGTAGGGCATGATGCATGAAAATGAGGGTGTTACAAACCTACCCCCCTTAAAATGAATCTCGCCCTCGAGATTCGACGCGGAAGAGAAGAGATAGGGAAATTCCTTCTTGAGATCATCCTCTAATTCCCACGTTGCTTCTTTTTCTGTGTGGTGCTTCCATTGAACCTTACACCATCTAATGACCTTGTTCCTTGTGACTCTCTCCTTAGTTTCCAAGATTTTGACCGGTTGCTCGGCATACGTCAAATCTTCCTCTAGTTCCAATTCTTCCATTGGCACTCGTTCTTCCGGTACTCTCAAACACTTCTTGAGCTGGGAAACATGAAAGACATCATGTACGTCTGAAAGATGAGCTGGCATCTCCAACCTATACGCTACTTCTCCTCTTTTGTCCAAAATCTTGAATGGTCCAATATAGCGAGGTGCGAGCTTACCCCTTATGTTAAACCTCTTATGACCTCTCATTGGTGACACCTTGAGGTAAACAAAATCTCCTATTTCAAAGGCTAATTTCCTTCTCCTATTGTCCGCATAGCCTTTCTGTCTTGATTGGGTAGCCCTCAAGTTTTCACGAATTATTTGGACTTGCTTTTCGGCTTCTTGCAACACGTCCGGACCAAATACTTGAGTTTCTCCTGCCTCGTTCCAGAATAAAGGTGTCCTACACTTCCTCCCATAAAGCGCTTCGTACGGTGACATCTTCAAACTTGCTTGGTAACTATTGTTGTATGAAAACTCCGCGTATGACAAGCTTTTGTCCCAACTTTTCCCATGCTTTAAAGCACAATCTCTTAACATGTCCTCCAAAATCTGATTGGTCCTCTCGGTTTGTCCATCCGTTTGAGGATGATATGCTGAACTAAAATTCAACCTCGTTCCCAAAGCTTCATGCAACTTTTGCCAAAACTTGGAAGTAAATTGAGAACCTCTATCCGAGACTATCTTATTCGGTACTCCATGTCGGCACACAATATGCTCCATATACAATTCTGCTAGCTTTGCGGTGGTATATGTGGTCTTGACAGGGACAAAATGAGCTGACTTGGTTAAGCGATCCACAATTACCCAAATTGAGTCATACCCGGACTGAGTACGTGGTAACCCAACTATGAAGTCCATTCCAATTTCTTCCCACTTCCATTCCGGAATCTTCAACGGTTGCAATAATCCAACTGGCCTTTGGTGTTCTGCTTTAACTCGTTGGCACACATCACACAATGCGACATATTCAGCTATGTCCTTTTTCATGCTGGCCCACCAATAGCATGTCTTCAAGTCCTTGTATATCTTTGTACACCCGGGATGAATTGAGTACGGCGAGTCATATGCCTCCTTTAATATTGTCTCCCGAATATGCTTTACATTAGGCACAACGATCCTCTTTCCAAGCCATAAGGTACCATGTTCGTCTTCGTCAAATCTGAATTCTCTCCCTTCTTCGGTTCTTTCCTTGATTTCCTTGATCTCCTCATCCGTGGTTTGTGCCTCTCGAATTTCTTGCTCCAAGGTTGGGTTTAACTCCATCATCTCCATCTTGTTTACAAACCCAAGGTTCAACCGTTCAAACTCCTTGCATAGCTCGGATGGTATCTCTCGAACTGTGAGTTGGTGACTTACTCCCTTTCTACTCAAAGCATCGGCCACTACATTGGCCTTCCCCGGATGATAGTTGATCCCCAAATCATAATCTTTGATGAGCTCCAACCATCTTCGTTGCCTCAAGTTCAGATCCGTTTGTGTGAAAATATACTTCAAACTCTTATGATCCGTATAAATTTCACACCTATGTCCGAGAATATAGTGTCTCCAAATCTTCAATGCATGTACTACGGCCGCGAGTTCCAAATCGTGCGTGGGGTAATTCTGCTCATGTTTCTTCAATTGTCTTGATGCATAGGCGACCACTTGACCTTCTTGCATCAATACACATCCAAGCCCTTGTCTTGATGCGTCACAATAAATATCGAAACTCTTGCTTACATCCGGCAATACCAAAACTGGGGTTGTTGTTAACCTCTTCTTCAACTCCTCAAAACTATTCTGACAAGCTTGAGTCCATCGGAATTCCTTCCCCTTCATTAGCAATTCCGTCATAGGCTTGGCTATCTTGGAAAAATCCTTGATAAACCGACGGTAATATCCAGCCATCCCAAGAAAACTCCTTATTTCCTTGACATTTTGCGGCGGCTCCCACTTCAACACGTCTCTCACTTTACCAGGGTCAACCGATACTCCTCCTCCTGAGATGATATGACCCAAAAATGGCACCTCTTTCAACCAAAACTGACACTAGTTAAACTTGGCATACAACTGATGCTCCCTCAATTTTTGCAGCGTAAGCCTCAAGTGTTCCTCATGTTCCTTCTCATCCTTCGAGTAGATCATAATATCATCAATAAACACCACAACAAATCTATCCAAGTACTCCATGAAGACCTTATTCATGAGGTACATAAAGTAGGCAGGAGCATTTGTCAATCCAAAAGACATCACGGTGTACTCATAAGATCCATACCGTGTCCTAAAAGCTGTTTTGGGTATGTCCGATGGTCTGATCTTCATTTGAAAGTATCCCGACCTCAAATCAATCTTGGAAAATACACAGGCACCTTTCATCTGATCAAACAAATCCTCTATACGGGGCAAGGTGTACTTGTTCTTGATGGTCACCTCGTTGAGAGCTCGGTAATCCACGCACATCCTTTGGGATCCATCCTTCCTGTCCACAAATAGAACGGGCGCTCCCCAACGTGAAGAACTAGGGCGAATAAAACCCTTCTCTAATTGCTCTTGAATTTGCTTCTTGAGCTCCGCTAATTCCATAGTAGGCATCCTATACGGCCTCTTAGCTATAGGTGCAGTTCCAGGTATTAAATCAATAACAAACTCAATGTCTCGATCAGGTGGCATACCTGGCAACTCGTCTGGAAAAACATCCAAAAATTCACACACCGCCGGAATCTCCTCAATTGCGACACCGTCCATATGATTCAATTCCAATTGCTTCAGTGCGGTTTGAGATGCTTCAAATTCTACGGTGATCCCTTCCTCATTGGTCAACTTCACCGTCTTTGTGGCACACTCAATAACTCCATTGTGCTTCCTCAACCAGTCCATACCAAGTATAATGTCCAATCCTTGAGAATCCAAAACTATGAGGTTGGCGGAGAAGTCTACCCCCCTTATTCTAAGGCTTACTTTTGGACATATTATATTTGTCCTCATCTCTTCTCCAGGAGACTTAACCAATAGAATAAACTTCATATGAGAGATAGGCAAACTATACTTGGCAACATACTTCGATGCAATGAATGAATGCGATGCTCCAGAATCAAATAACATAGTCGCGGGGTTGGAGTTGGCGAGAAACATACCAATGACCACGGCATCCGCTTGTTGAGCATCCTCCGTAGAGACATGGTTCACGTTGCCACGAGCAAAATTCTGCTGTCCACGGCTTCCTTGTGGCTGTCCTCCATTGGGTCTTGGGTTTTGCCTCGGCGCATTGCTTCCTTGACCAAGGCCTGACTTAGGACATTGATGTGCAAAGTGTCCAACTTCTCCACAAATATAACACTTCTTAACCCCACCAGAATTGTTGGGACGAGCTTGGTTTTGAGCATTTGCAGCAGGAAAATTAGCATGAGGCTCATAAGGCATTGGAGGCCTAGGTTCTTGCATAACAGGGCGCTGCTGCACAAACTGAGTTGGGCGCGGTGCATAACCAGGACGCTGAGCAGGAATAGAGGAGCTGTAATGAGGCACATTGGGCGGCGCAAAGCGAGGGCGCACATTACTTCCTTGTTGTTGTCCTTGATACGGCGCCTTTCTCTTGATTTCTTGCTCCATCTCACGGATCTTGTTCTCAACCAAAATTGCTTTGTCCACAAGCTTCTGAAAATTGACATAATCACAATTGAGCAATTGCACTTGGATCTCATTGTTCAAGCCCCTCATGAACAAGTATTGCTTCCGGCTGTCCCGACTAACATCCTCAGGCGCATACCTTGAGAGTTGAGTGAATTTATTGAGATATTCACTCACGCTTGATCTTCCTTGTCTCAAGTTCTCAAATTATTGCCTCTTCAATATCATAACACCCTCGGGCACATAATGAGAACGAAAATTTTCCTTGAATTTGGCCCAAGTGATTCTTTCTTGGTTCTCATGAGCATTGCAATAAGAATCCCACCAATCCGCAGCTGCTCCAACGAGTTGATGAGAAGCGAATAGGACCTTCTCCCTATCAGTGCACTAGACAATAGCTAGCTTCTTCTCCACGGACTTGAGCCAATCATCCGCATCCATAGGGTTTGCGGCTTGAGCAAAGGTTGGCGGCCTAGTCCTCATAAACTCTCCCAATCGGTTATGAGGAGGCGGCGGTGGCGGTGGAGGCATGTGGGGCTGATTGTTGATGTTGCCAGCCTGCAGCTGTCCCATTGTTTGTATCATGGTCTGCATGAGCTGGTTTTGCATGGCCAATAGCTGCTCGATGTTGATACCTCCCTGAGTAGATCCTTGCCCATTGTTGTTCTGAGGCACTCCATGGTTCTCCTCCTCATCATTGCCATCCCTCTGGTTGTGAGTCCTCACCATCTGAAGAAAAGCGATAGGTAAGAATTAGAGAACGTCCCCAACTATATGCATCAAGGGATATGAAACTAAACAGCTAGCTACACTAGCCTAGGTGGACATAGCAATGCTAAAGCATCCCAAAATCCTCTATTAAGCACACAAGCAAACAATATATATATATATATATATATATATATATATATATATATATATATATATATAGCAAATAACACACCAACAAAATCAAATCGATTCCTGAGTGCTCCTATGTGTTCTAAAGTGTCCATTCTATCTAGGCTGCGTCCTACGGTCAACCTGTGGCTCTGATACCAATCTGTGACGCTCGGTTCCAAAAACTGAACCAAGCTAACGCATATGTGTGCCCAGGATGTTCAACACACATACACGAGTGCAATCACAAAAGAGTATACAGAAAATTACCACAAGACAAGATTTATTTACCAAATTTTATTACACAAACCATATCATCCTCGAATACAAGCTCTAATGAATATTAATGACAAGTTCAACTAATGCAGCGGAAATAAACTAATTAAGCAACTAAGCAACTATGCAGCATAAGCGACAGGGTATGTATGCGCAGCTCCAATCAACACCACAGGCAAAGCTGACAGTAGACACGGCCTAGAACTCCGCATTATCACTATTAAACTCCCAATCCTGACCTGCAACTGTTGGGGGGGGGATTGCAAGAGTGAGTACATGTCGTACTCAGCAAGTGTGGAAAGTATGACATGTGGCTGATTCAAATGACGACAATAATAATGGCAAAGTGCTGAAAAATACAGTAAAACATTTGAAAAGCAATATATCTTATGTATGTGAAGTAAACCCATCATAATCATAAATAATACCATAATACCAATCTGAATTCACTACCATCATCAATAATTCCAGATTTCACCATTGCCAATAACCATATTCAATACCAGAAATTAATTTATAACCATCCATAACCATTACCAGACCATAACCATCCCAAATTCCAATTTTCCCTCTAATCATGTAGGTCATCCAGGCGCTCATAACCGGGGGCACGGCTATCATGATAGTTTATTTAGACTCTGCAGAGTTTGTACCTCTTTACCCACGTGTTTGTGATTTCATCACCCGTCGGCGACTAAAGAAACCTCTCTTATGCCAATTACACTTCCTTTGGTGTATGGCCAAGAGATCACAAAATAGCCTTTACAAAGGGATTACTATCCTATTCAGACCCCACTGAGGTTTCACCGGTGGCGATGCCTCCAACTGAGCACATCTTCAACCAAGGGCCCCCTCTTGAGCCATTCGGATCCCAGGGTAGTCCCACCAATCATCAACAAACCAAATCCGACTACCCCTTCCGCGAGCATCCACAATTGTCCAAACAGCACTAGCAAAGCCCTAATTAATCAGCTACGCCGCACCCATACTTGGCCTCGTGGTGGCACTATAGTCCTGGCTTATTCTCGCATGAAACGGTCCTTAGATCTAAAGCAAGCAAACCACCATAACATCCAATCCATCCACATACCAGGCTTGCTTAGATCAACCATTACAATACCATATTAACCAGTTCATGTTATCCAGAATCTCATCCATGCATAAATAAATTGATTGGTATAGTTGTTTTCCATCCCAGTTGATTAAGCGAAGCAATAAGTAAAAAGCCTTTCCGACTCTCTACCATAAATTCTAGGTGACAAGGGTGGTCAAACAAAACTGGTAAACTTCCTACCATAGGATTTCCCATCAAATTGACACAAGCATGCAGTTTTGCAAACAAAACATTTATTTTAAAAACAGGATCAATATGCTTCAAGGACACTTGCCTTGCTCTTGCTGTTGATTAGGGTCAAAGCCTTCGAACTCCTGGTGCTGTAGATCCTCCGCGGCACTTCCTAGCGCAAATCCGTCTAATCCACACAATAACATACAAGACAAGAAACACAATCAAAGAGTGCACAAATATTACTCAATATGACATGACATGCATGATTGATGCAAATGCAAGGTAGAACTTGTTACTAGATTGCTTTTAATGATCTCTAACTAGTTCTAATAGCTTTTAACAAGTTTATATAGGTTTGGAGTTGATTAGATCAAATTTTAGAATTAATTCAACACAATTTAACCAGAAAGATCGGACTAGTCCGCTAGGGACCGGACAAGTCCGCACTTGACGAGATCAGCAGATTAGGGTTTTCTAGATCGACGCAAATTCGGAGATTAGGGGTTGAATTCTCGTAAGGAAAAGAGAATAGGAGTTATACCAGGTGTTTAGAACTCCAATGAATTAAGAAACTTGGAGGTAGCACTTGGATCTTGATGATCTAGGGTTGGTGATGAACTTGGAGATGAATTGGTGGTGAAGGACGAAACTTGGTGGAGATCTTGATCCTCCTTCGTTTCCTCCTCTTCTTCCTCTAGCTTGGGATCTTCTCCTCCCTCCTTGATGGTGGCTCTCCACGAACTAGGGTTTGGGTGGGTGGAAAAGTGGCAAATAAATGTCAACCCAAGGGATGGGGCTGTTTATATAGAGGTGGAGGCTAGGGTTAGATGGATTTCGAGTTTTGGGATGAGTAGAGGCCAGTTTAGAGTCCCACATGGGCTCTAAAAGAGTTGGGCACGACATCCCTAGGCCCACTTAACGTGAAACCCAAGAAACAAGTCGTAAAACAAAAGGTCAATCTCGGAGTCGTGAAATATCGGACAAGTCCGGACAGGACCGGACTAGTCCGAAGTTGTCCAGAGAGAAAATCGGACAAGTCTGGCCAAAAATCGGACAAGTCCAATCTTAGTCAGAAAGGAAAACGGGCAAGTCCGCTGGAACACCGGACTAGTCCGGAAAAGTCCAGGGACTTAGCAAATTTTCAAGGATTCATGGAATATCGGACTAGTCCGCACAAGATCGGACAAGTCCGAAGTTGTCCAGGGGCAAATATCGGACTAATCCGCAGCAAAAACGGACAAGTCCGGTTTTTAGACAGAGAGAAATCGGACTAGTCCTTAGTAAAATCGGACTAGTCCGCACTTTCCTGCGTTTTAAGTGCGGTTTTGCTCCAAATCAATTTTAAATGCTCCGAATCAATTTTAAACTTGTTCCTCTTGATGTGGGTTAATGTTAAACATGTATATGAATGCATGTAGGGCATGATGCATGAAAATGAGGGTGTTACATTGAGGAAGTCCGGACCATTCCAATGGTCTGAAGAAGCAGAAAAGGCATTCCAAGAGCTAAAACAGCTCCTCACCACCCTACCAACTCTGGTAGCTCCGAACCCTGGTGAGCCTTTGCTGCTTTACATTTCAGCTACTGACGAAGTCGTCAGTATGGTCCTGGTTGCGGAGAGACCAGAACCATCCCATACTCAGGAATTCAGACCCCTTCAGGAGGGTCCAAAGGTTCCTGAAAGCGAGCCTGGGTATCATCTCCCAGACTTGAAGCCACAAGAAGTTACTTCAGAAGACTCAGACCCCTCCGGGAGGGTCCAGGTCGCTTCTGAAGAAACTTTGGGTCCCTCCAGCCAGGGCCCAGAGGTCTCCGAAGAAGGTACGGATCCCTCAGGGAGGATCCAGATCAATCAAGAGGAAGCTCCGGGCCCCTCCGGGAGGGTCCGGACCATTCAACACCCAGTGTACTTCATCAGTGAAGTACTTCATGATGCCAAGACTCGATACGTAGAGGTGAATAAACTGCTCTATGCAGTTCTTATTGCCTCCAGGAAGCTTCGCCATTACTTCCAAGCTCACAAAATCTCAGTGGTGACTTCCTACCCACTTCGAGCAATCTTGCATAATCCCAATTCAACTGAGAATATTGCAAAGTGGGCAGCGGAATTGGCCGAATTCGATCTCTAATTCATTTCAAGGCAAGCAATCAAGAGTCAATCATTGGCAGACTTCGTGGCGGAATGGACTCTCTCTCCATCAAACCCTGGGGGCCCTAGTGAGCATAAGCCGGAACACAAAGCTCCGGTCTTCACCGAGCCTCATTGGACCCTCTACTTCGACGGCTCCATGCAAAAGCAGGGGGCCAGAGCTGGAATCCTTCTCCTCGCACCAACCGGGGAGAAGGTAAAATACATGGTACACCTTGACTTCAAGGCGACCAACAACATGGCGGAGTACGAAGCACTCATCTATGGACTAAAGGTAGCACTGTCATATGGTGATAAGCAGCTGCTGGTCAAGGGAGATTCACAGCTCATCATTAAGCAAGTGAAGGGTGAATGCTCCTGCAACAACCTCCAACTAGCTGCTTACCTCCTTGAAGTTCAGAGGCTTCAGAAGGACTTCAAAGTCCTAGACCTCCACAATGTCCAGTGTGCCCACAATGCTGAAGCTGACGAACTCTCGACGAAAGCGTCAACCGAAGCTCCGGCTCCTGACGGAACTTTTGTCCGGAGGTTGTCAAAACCCACAGCTCAGCCTGCCGAACCGAGCGAAGGGGGCGAGATCAGCATCCCGAAGCTGACAGTCCCGATGGCCCTGTTACCATGGCAGCCGTCAAGGGTCGTAGGTGCTGTTGGAAGCTCCGAGCAACCCAGCACGCAAGACTCAAATGCTCAAGTTAGCTCTGATGCATGGATCTCAGAGATCCGGAGCTACTTGAAAGACAACATCCTTCCTGACGATGATGTATCCGCCGACTGGATAGTCAGATTGGCTAAAAGATACACGTTGGTAGAAGGGGATCTCTACCGGTGCGGTGCCAACGGCATCCTAATGCGGTGCATCACAAGGGAAGAAGGTTGCGAACTCCTCGCAGAAATCCATGGAGGCAAGTGTGGGAACCACGCGTCTTCCCGCACGCATGTTGGTAAAGCCTTTCAGCATGGCTTCTACTGGCCTACAACACTCCAGGATGCAACTGAGCTGGTGGAGAAATGCGAAGCATGTCAATTTCATGCAAAGCAAATTCACACACCGGCTCAGCCCCTACAAATGATACCTCCTACATGGCCCTTCGCTGTGTGGGGGATGGACATCTTGGGACCTTTCCCAAGAGCCGTCGGAGGTTACAAGTTCCTGTACGTTGCCATTGACAAGTTCACCAAGTGGCCGGAAGCAACTCCAGTTGTGACAATCAACAAGCAGTCTGCTATCAACTTTTTGCAATCCATGTATGCAGATTTGGAGTCCCAAACAAAATCATCACTAATAATGGGACCCAATTCACAAGCTCTGCATTTCAAGGATATTGCAAAGACCTCGGCATTGAAGTTTGCTATGCCTCTGTAGCTCACCCGGCAAGCAATGGCCAAGCCGAGAGAGCAAATGCTGAAATCCTTAAAGGACTCAAAACGCACACTTTTGAGCGTTTGAAAGAACATGGAGCGAACTGGATTGAAGAGCTTCCACCCACTCTATGGGCCAACAGGACAACTCCAAACCGGTCAACTGGAGAGACACCCTTCTTCCTGGTGTATGGAGCTGAAGCAATCCTTCCTTCGGAAATCACCTTGGGGTCACTCCGGGTCTGGACCTTCGACGAAGCCACGCAGGACCAGCTCCGGCATGAAGACCTAGACCTCCTTGAGGAGGGAAGGTGCCAAGCAGCTGTTCGGAATGCACGATACCGCCAAGCCCTTCAGCGCTATCATCAGCGGCATGTACACAACCGACAACTTGAGGAAGGCGATCTGGTGCTATGGAGAATACAATCCGGAGAAGGGTTAAACAAACTCTCCCCCAGCTGGGAGGGACCCTTCCGAGTGATTAAAGTATCCCGTCCCGGAAGCGTTCGCTTGGCTACCGAGGATGGGACACCTCTCCCAAATCCTTGGAATATCGAGCACCTCCGTAAGTTCTACACCTAATATCACGGAGGTGAGTCTGTAGTAGCTTGAGGTGTATGTTATAGAGTCATTGTATAGAGTTGGGTAGTTCCTCCAGGAGAACAGCCGGACCTTTCCCGGAAGGTCCGCAAAGTTCATGCAACACTTGTCACAGTCTCAGGACTAAAAGTGTGGCTAGCTACCCTGGGTCAAATGAGAAACTAAACACGCTTAGCCTGGTTCCGTACCCTAAGAGTGTACTTGTTTCCCCTGTACCCCGGACTTATAATGAAAGACATCTTCATGTGAAACAAACTCCACGTGCATTTATTTTGTACAGGCTCAACATTTTTTATTTTTCTCTTTCTTGTCTATAACAAAGTTGTGCAATTTTTAAGAAATTTTAGTTCGACCAGTTCGTGTACAATTCGAGTTGTATTGTCAATTCTTTTGGATTCAAATATTGGTCATGGCCCACTCGCCTGAATGCCGCCAAGCCAATCTAGGGCCGGAGTGTGCTATCGACTTAGCCTGGTCAAGCATCCTAAGTACGCCACTCTACCTACACCCCGGCAGGCCGAAGTAAGGCGGGTCCAAGTACAATTGGATCTACAAGAAAAGACAACGCATTCGGTTGTATTCAGAATCGCGTTTGACCTAAAACTTTATTGAGAATCGTAAGCAGCGACGAACTTATAGGCAAGGAACGAATTTTACTATTTTTCTTGGCTTTAGTGTGCAGGAAAAATAAAAAATTCACGTTGATGGAAAAAAGCCGGAGCTAACAAAGCTCCGACTCCCCTAGGTGGCTTGTAATCGATGTTAAGCATTGAAAACGAGCATCACCGGAGCAACCAAGCTCCGGTAAAGCTAGGGGGCCAACCGTCGATGCAAAATAAAAGAGGGTGAGAAGACCCCACAAGTGGAGTCTGCTGCTGACAAACTACACGTTGGTAAAGATCACTGCTGGAGCTACTAAGCTCCGACACCCCGGAGGGCTAACTATTGATGCTCTATGCGTTGATAGGGACTATTGTCGGAGCTTCTAAGCTCCAACCATAGTCAATGCCGGAGCTTCTAAGCTCCGACAACCCCAGGGAGCCTTCACTATCGAAGACTTCAGACCTACACTCTACAAGTTCGAAGCAAATGAGTCTTCAACAAAACACAATATCCTCTTGGTACATGTTCACAATCAAATTGTGTACATCTACCAGGGGGCAAGTGAAGACAAAAGTGTTGAAGACAAAAAATGAAATTCACAAATTTGGGGATTTCATTCATCTGGAGACAAAGGATTACAAAATTGAGGAAGAAAAAGAGAGAATACAAGTGGGAGCTACAGAGATGGTCCTAGACCCTATGGAAGAATTGGGCGACCTTCTGAGCAACCTCCGACACGTTGGCTCGGGCGGCTTCACCTTCTCCTTCGACGGGACCTTCAAGCACCGGGTCCAGAGGGAATTGGGGATTCTGGCTGGTGTAGCACGTCATCACATACTCTACGACGTTCTTCGCCAGGGATTGCCCCTCAACCTCCAACTGGTCCGCGATGACGTCGCCCACCTGGGAGAGTTTGCTACCCGCCGAGCTCAACGCTTGCAACGCCAGGTCCGGCTCCGGATCATCCGGATGCACGGGACTGAAGCCCATCGGTGTCAGCGCGTCGTTGGATTTGCTTAGGAACTCCCAAACCTGTAGGGAGTCCGCCGTCCTCAAACCCTTCAGTTCTTCCAAGGATCTTTTGGCCGCCACCAGTTCAGAATTCTCACGAGCAAGGCACTCAACCTCTTTGGCATTTTGCTGAATCTTTTCAGCAACCTGCTTCTCGAGTTTGCCGAGCTCCTCCTCCCAGAGGTAAATCTTGTTCCGGCGATCGACCAGGTCCTTCTCCTGGCCCCTAACTTTCTTCTCCCTGGCAGCGAGGGAACACTCTTGCTGGTAGAGTTGCTGCCCTTGCACCCAGGCCTTCTCTCCTCCTCAAGGCAACGCTCCTCCAACTTTTTGGTGCATTCCTCGAGACCCTTGTCAACCAGAGCCACCTTTTCGGCGAGCTCCTCCTCCCTCCTCAAGATGTCATCCCGCAGCTCTAGGAGTTTTTGCTCTTCATCTTAGAGCCTCTTCTCCCTCTCCTTAAGTGCCTCCCGACGCTTGATGAGAGTAGTGTTAATGGCCTCAAGCCTTTCTTGGCGTTCATCAGCCGCACTATTAGATACTTTGGTCTGCTCATAAATGGCCCGAGATTGAGCGTTGAGGGCGCGAGTCAAGCTCTCTCTGTCATCCAATAATTTGCCCCAGTACATAGCCCCTTGTCGTCGGCCAGCCTCGACTGCGCCAGCTTGGCCTCGAAGTATAGCCGGTTACGCCACCGCCTAAGGGTTTGACGCTCCTCTTCAAGAGCCTTGCTGTCGTGGTAGAACGCTAGCTGGACTTGACGCAGGCTAGAGCAAGCGTTGTCAATTGACAACGATAGGGGAATAGGTTCCGGACCTACTGGGGTCTCCTCCGCTGGTTCCAACGGGTTCTCGCTTAGAAAAATTGGGTCCCACTCTACAAGAGTGGTCCCCTGAGCCTCCACGACACTAGGGCCGTCCTCCGGGATAGCCTCAGTTGCCGCCGAGGAGGGTCCCGCGGAAGAAGTTCCGACCTCCGGAAGTGGTTCCGAAGGTCCTGCCGCCAGGTCTTCATTTGCCCCCTCAGGCAGGGGGCCAGCGACTTCATCTGGGCATCCCAGCCCAACAGCATGCACCTCCGCCATCATCCCTTCCGGAGCAGGGACCACTTCAGGCTCTGGCCTGGACTCCTCCTCCGCTGGTGGCTCGGATGTTGGCGCCTCGACCATCATTGGTTCGAGTGCCGATGCCTCCGCAACAACCGGCCCTGCGGCCGAAGCTTCAACCTCAACCGGCTCGGGCGCCGGAAGGTCTTCAACTGCCACCGGTTCTAAGTCCGGAGCTTCGGAGGTAGCCGGCTCAACCGCCGGAACTTCCTCCACATCCGACTCACTTGCCAGGACTTCAATAACCTCCGGCTCAACCGCCGGGGCTTCGATAATTTCCGGCTCTAGGGCCAGAATTATTGCTTCTTCCGGCTCAACGGTCGAAGCTTCCATCATCTCAGCACCCAGACCCGGAGCTTCAACCTCCAGGGCAGGTGCCGCTGGCGCATCTTCTCTCCCATGGTCCGGCGCTACCACAGGAGTCTCGGGGGATGAGTCAAGGTCCATGACCACGACAGCTGGCGCCGGAGCTACCGCAGCTTCAGCCACCACTTGGGGCGGAACCGGGACAGGAGCAGAGGCTTCCGCCCTCACAGCTTCAGCTGTTGTGGCTGAGGGTGGAGCCTCACTCCTCTTCTTTGGAACGCTGCAAATGATGGATGAAGAAACTTAAAAAAATAGTTACTACAATAAAACAATTGTATGAGGTAAAGATTAAAAATTACCTCGGGAGGCTTCTGCACCAGCTTGCGCGGAACCTCTTCCTCGGGTGTTCTGGGCTAACCATAGCCGCCGTTGGCATGGAAGCTCCGGAAGGCCCCCTGAAACTTGTTGCATCCACGGGCATTTCCTTAGTCGAGGTCCTTCTCGACCGGGAAGGACCTCCGGACCTAGAGTCCTCAACTGGCCCTGGTGATGGAGTCGCATGCCCGGAGCTAGCACCCCGGGAAGACGCCGCTGCGGGTACAGTCGCCGCATTTGTAGAAGACCTCCCTCTTCGGGGAGAAGGAGCTGATGCAGAGGTTGCAGGCCTGACAGACCTTCCGTTGGCATGCTGCAGCTTCCTCTTCCGGCTCAAGGGTTCGTCCGCCGGCTCCTTTCCCTTGCCGACGACTTTGATCCTTGGCTTCGGGTCAGGGTTGGAGCCACCTTCGGAAGCCCCAGGGATCACCACCCTAGAGGTCGATCTTCTCTCGACGACACCAAGGTCATCAAGCACCGGCATCGTCCGTCGGAGCTCCCTGCTGAACTCTACTTCCACAATTAGAGGGAGAAAGTATGATGGCGGGGTCAAGTCATCTCCCGCGACGTCGATGCCGTGCTGGAACTTCTTGAGATGTAACTCCAAGGTTGCCCCCGCCATGTTGGACTTCAGTCCGGTCTCGACCCAGTTGTTGTCCATCACGCCGTTGAGGGCCCAAGAGAGTTTTCTCTCCTCTTCAGTGGTGCCAACTTGTTGACCAGGAAATTGCAAAATACCGCCTGAGGAGTTAATCCTCCCTCCACGCAATGGCGGATCCTGGTCGGAGCAGGGTTGAAGGCATCCGACAGCACCGGAGCTTCACTCCAGACTGCAGTGTCAATGTTGGGGAGGCCTTCGGGCAGCTCCAGCTTCTCGTGCTCCTCCACCCGGATGACTATCCAGTCCTTCTTCCAGTCATCCCACTTTCTAGAGGGAAACGACCGGAGGTACTTGAATGGGCACTTCTTGCGCTTCACAAAGTAGTAGAAGCCAAGGTACTCATTACTCCTATCGGTGGTATGGACGGTGAAGAAGGTCCGGAAAAGTTCAATGCATGGGGGGATGCCCACCCACATTTCACAGAAGTGGACGAAGATAGACACAAGAAGAATGGAGTGGGGGCCAAGGTGGTACAGCTGCAGACCATAAAATTCTAGCAGCATCAAGAAAAAGGAGGAAAAAGGTGGGATCAACCCCAACATGGCGTACGAAGAGAAGTACACCATCTCGCCGGCGTGCTCCTTCTCGAACGGGAGCTCTCCTCCGACGCGGAACAGACGGTTGAAGAAGTCCGGGGACCATCCCATGAGAGCCCGGACCTTCTTCAGGTCACCTTCGGTCTTCAAACGGCTCTCGCAGAGACCCAACTCCATCGCAGCACAACAAGGCAAGAGAGGAAAAGCAAGCACAAGTTGGGAGTTTGAGCGCAAGATCAGATGAGAGGCGTAAAGAACCCCATACAGTGCGCGCTTTCCTTCTTAAGTAAGCCCTCGCAACGCTTGGATGGAAACCGCAAGGAAGTCGAAGATATTACTCAAAAATTCCACCCAGCCGATGACAAGAGGGCCCCGGACCACCCCGACGATCAAGTCGAGGTTCTTACCCAGGCGAGCAGTTGTCATCATGAGGCGGGAAGCCCGAAGGCGGCGGCCTGAAAAGGCACGTAGAACCGATATGATTTTCGTATGGGGAACCGGCGACCTTCAATTGCGTGAGATCCGCACGCCAAAGATCTCATTTGCCGTACACAGGATATGCCACACGGCGAGGATTTAACTCCAAACTATCGCCAACGGCACATCCGAAGACCTTTGAAGTTCAAAAGTCGAAGGATGGACCCACCTCCGGCGGAATGACCTCACCCAAGGGATATTCCCCAGAGGTGGGCCCAGGGGGCCACTGTCGGTACCCTGGGAACCGTACACCCCTTGAGATTACAAAGATCTCAAGGGAATGTCATATACTTGATTTGAAGACCTTCGGAGGCCCACATGTTAGACATAACCGGACCCGCTTCTCCAACATGGTTAGTCTCAGGGTCGCCACGTGTACTATCAAACCGGAGCTACCGCTCACAAGGGGGAAGCTCCGGGCT
This sequence comes from Tuctoria greenei, assembly GCA_036927565.1. Taxonomy (NCBI): domain Eukaryota; kingdom Viridiplantae; phylum Streptophyta; class Magnoliopsida; order Poales; family Poaceae; genus Tuctoria; species Tuctoria greenei. Next base: position 1,353,515 of record JAYESD010000005.1, read on the forward strand.
ATGTACCGAAATGGCACCCCCGGACCTAACCACAGACCGAGGGAAGCTCCGGAACTGACACGTGTTAGGTGGCCCCGGACCTATCTGTTCCCCACAGTATGCTCCGGAGCTGCCACGTGTCCAACCGACAGATCTTCAAATCTCTAACCTCCGGAAGACTCCACAACGGCTCCAAATCTTCAAAGGGGAATCAAGGACTTCAAGACCCGAATAAGTGTCATTAATACTATATTAATGACACACAATCAGACGACCTTAATTACCAGTAACGGTGCTGTTAAAGCCCGTAACTCAGTCATTAACGGCAATTAATTATGTTGAAAGTGTATCAATACTAGTAACCGTCGGGGCCACGTGTCGGGCTAGGCTAACTTGTAACGGTCTGCCCTTGTACTATAAAAGGACGGGCCGACGATACATAGAGGGGGACCGAACGCGCTTACTCTACACTCTCAACTTACGTTGAGCTCATACATCCAATACACCAACACACCCCGTGGAGTAGGGTATTATGCTCAGGCGGCCCGAACCACGTAAATCTTCGCGTCTCCTGTGCCACTTAACACTTCACCTTCTTGAATCTCCATGCGCCCACACCGAACCTCAAACTCCTTTAACACTTTAGTAGTGTCGGGAGATCTGCTGGATCAAAACCATCGACAGAATCAAACCATTCGCAGTCAAAGAATACCGCTCGAATTGGCTTGTTTGCAACAAAAGTGAATTTGAGGATTTTTTAATAATCCCGTAGTACTGCGTTTCACGATCTTGCGAATCGATTGACCTCATCACAACTCCGGTATTACATGTTGCTACGAGAGGACGAAGAGATTCAAATTGAGTTGTACGGAATCGAAAGCCGTTGATATCATATCGACCATAGCTTCTAACATTAACCACTCCACGGGATAGTTGTCGCAAATCTTCATGGACGTTGGCATCTTTTTGGCACTGTCCAAGATATGGAGTTATTAGAAAACGTAAGCGTTCTTAAATTATAAGAAAACGTTGTTAACATTGATTAGTTATCGAGAAAACGTTACGTGATCTCGAAACCAGGAGAGAAAATTAGATCCCCCGTTTATTCCTTCCCGTCGAATATGTTCTATTTGCTTGCTCGTGGGTTGATGTCTATGTATCCAATTTTGCTTGTCGAAAATACTACACAATAAAGAGAACCTTTTAGAATACATGTGTCGGAAAAGATGGTGAAAAGCATAAGTGTAGGAGAAACACTTACTTGAAATATTCAATTCATTTCTTCCATATTAGCGTACATGTAGAAGAATGCAGCACGCCTTTGTTTTTTGCTAACATCATACAAAGTGTAACTACCAACAATAGTGCCTCTTGTTGCAAAAATGGAGAGAACGCTACAAGGAGGTTTCTCATCTATATTGTATCGCATTACCGAAGTATTAACATTGTTTTCCTCTACAAAGTAAACACTTGAGAAGTATCCTACTTCCTTAAGAGTAAAAGCTTCGATGATGCAACCTTCAACCCTTGCCCTGTTACCAACCATTGGTTTCAGATATCTAAGTGATCTTTCAATATGATACATCCACCTATATTGCACGGGACCGCCCACTTTCGCTTCAAATGGAAGATGAATTAAGAGATGTTGCATTGGATTGAAAAATCCTGGAGGAAATTTTTTTCCATCTTACACAAAAGTACTAGAACCTCCTTTTCCAATTTAGTCATCATCTCTGGCGTGATTTCTTTAGCACAGAGTTGCCTATAGAAGTGGCTAAGCTCGACTAACACCTTCCACACTGCATCGTTAAAATAGCCTCGAAACATAACAGGCAGAAATCTTTCCATGATTATGTGATAATCATGACTCTTCAACCCAATGAGCTTTCCTGTTTTCACATTCACGGCTCGTCTCAGACTAGCTGCATAACCATCTGGGAATTTCAACCTTTGCAACCATTCGAGAACTTCTTTTTTCTCTTTAGGTCGAAGACAGAAAGGAGCGCGTGGTTTACCACCATTTTCGGAGAGCTCAAGAGTTTGACGGTTACAAAGCTCGGCAAGATCCTTTCGAGCCTTTAAATTGTCTTTTTTTTTTGCCCGTCATGTCCATGCATGTGCTTATGATACATTCGGCCATGTTACGCTCTTGATGCATAACATCAATGTTGTGCCTTAGGATCAACGACTTCACATACGGTAACTCCCAAAGTCCACATATGTGAGTCCAATTGTGTTTGTCTCCGTAACCTTCGAAATATCCAGGACGACCTTCATCTGGCACCAATTTGTCCAACATATCAGATATTTCTGACCCGTCAAGACGTTTCGGTGGTCCTTTAGTGACAACGGTGTTCTTTCTGAAGACGTTCCTCTGTTGTCTAAACAAGTGATTCGGAGGTAGCCAATGTCTATGACAATCGAAGTAAGATATCTTGCCTCCATGGGTAAGTTGAAAGCAATCGGTATCCGAGGCACATATCGGACACGTCAACCGACCATGAGTGCTCCATCCAGAAAACATGTCGTATGCCGGAAAATCATGAACGAACCACAAATAAGCAGCTCGGAGGTTGAATTTCTGTTTCTTGTAACAGTCGTACGCTTTGACTCCTGTCCATGACATTTTCAAATCTTCGATCAACGGTTTCAACATCACGTTGAGACGTGACCCAGGATGATCTGGCCCAGGTACAATGAGGCTAAGAAACATAAACTCATTCTTCATGCAAAAAGTTGGTGGAAGATTGTACGGAATGACAAAGGCGGGCCAACAGGAGTATGGTGCGGCGTTTGTGCTGAACGGCGTGAACCCATCTGTCGCTAACCCGATGCGAACATTTCTCGCTTCACGAGTGAATTCTGGGTCGAACCAGTCCAGAGCCTTCCATGCCTCACCATCGGACGGGTGCGTCATGACTCCATTATTCTCACGCTCACCTTCTTTGTGCCATCTCATGTGTCTGGCCGTTTTTTTTTTTTGAAAGGAACTACCGTTTCAACCTCGGTGTCACGGGTAAGTAACAAAGTTGCTTACGTGCGACTTCCGTCGCCCAAAAATGGTGCAGCAGAGAACAATAGGGTTACGCCACCAAAATCTCGTCCAAATCCGGAACCGCGTCTCGTCACAAGCCATGCCCCCTCGGTCACTCCGAGGCTGTCCAAAAAGGGACAATTCCGAACCTGCACGTCTCACATGCCAATGGCATGTGAGACGTGCCGATCCGAAACAGGTAATACATTGCTATAGGTTACATTGCTCATTTTCATTTTGAGGTCATTTAATAGAGAGGAAAGAACTAGAGAAAGACTGAGAGGAAAGTTGGTCTTAGATAACAATTCCACATCCATTTCCACCGTCCACACAATCGCGGGTCATTGACGTTCTTAAGGCGGTAAGGCGACTTAAGGCGACAAATCCCCCTGCTCCCGCGGCGCCAGCTTTCCCTGCCGCCGCCGGCTTCCCTGGCCGCCGCCGCCTTACCCTAGAAAGCAAGGCAACAGGGACGCCTTACGATGCTGGAGCGCCTTACCTCTTTGGCGTCGCTAAAGCGACGCCTTAATAACTATATTCAACGACAAAATATACCGCATTTCTCAATTCATCACAGGCGCGAGCTTCTTTTGCGTGCCGCCCACCGCCTCGAGCTCCTCCGCCGCCCCGATCTCCTCTGGTCACCCCTACACACGACCCACGGTTTCTCTCTCTCTCTTGGAGCTACCGGCGACGTCGTGGCACCCGACAGTCGGCCGTCCCCGACGCTGCCCTCCTCATGGTGCAATTAACCACTTAACAATAAATAGATAAACCACTTGAGCATAATTAAACGCATAACCAAATTAACAACTTAAATAAACCAATTAAGCATAATTAAACAAATTTAAGCAATTAAGCAAAAATAAGCAAATTAAGCATAATTAAATAAACCGCTTAAGCTTAATTATGCATAATTAAGCAAATTAAGCATAATAAAATAAACCACTTAAGAATATTTAAGCAAATTAACAACCATAATTAAATAAATAGTTAAGCAAGCACTGTCATTATAGAATCACTTGAGCAATAAAGCACGACATTAAGCTAACAATTCTAAGGCTACAACGATAGCATAATAAGTATTTGAAAGCACTAAAGTCCGAATTGAAGTACGTACCTAGTGATCGATGGGTGCTGACAGACGGACGGCCGGAGGCGAGGGCGTAGGGCCGGCGGGGCCGGGGGCGGGCCGGCGGCGGCGGCGCAGGGGCGGGCCGGCAGCGGCGGCGGGGCCGGGCGGTGGCTGGGGCGCGGAGGCGAGCCGGCGGCGCAGGGGCGGCGGGGGCGGGTCGGCAGCGGCAGCGCAGTGGGGTCGGGGCCGCGCGGGTCGGGGCGGCGCCGCGGGGGCGGGGCCGCGAGCGGGAGGGGGTGGCGGCCGGGCGGCGACGGCGGGGCGGCGTGCCGGTGGTGGGGCGGCGACGGGGGGCAGGCGGTGGGGCGGCTCTAAGTCGGCGGCGGCAGGGCGGCTCGGGGTCAGCGGCGGCGGTTGGGAGAAGGCGCGCGTGAAATGAAACAGGCGCGCACCGCTCGCGCGGTTAGGTTAAACCACAACTTACGTCGGTTGAGATTACTTACGTCGGCCGACGTCAGGGCCGACGTAAGTTAGTGTTAAATTACGTCGGTTCTTTAACTTACGTCAGTTATGGCCGAGGTCGACGTCAGTACCGTTTATTACTGTCGGTCCCTTTACTTACGTCGGCCACCACTACTACAAAAAGCATTTTTACAGGCGCCTCAATTTTTCAAACACAGGCGGTCCTTAAAAATATGCGACTGTGATGACGAATTATATAATAACCGTCTGTGATGAAAGAACAACACAGACGGATTTTAAAGAACAACCGTCTGGGTAAATACATGATCTTCAGAATCGGTTCTTAATTAAGAACCGCCTGTAATGCAACGAACTTCACAGACGGATTTTAAGAAACAACCGTCTGGGTAAATACATGATCTTCACAGACGGTTATTAATTATTAACCGTCTGCAATGCAATGAACTTCACATGCGGATTTTAAGAAACAACCGTATGGGTAAATACATGATCTTCACAGACGGTTATTAATTATCAACCGTCTGCAATGCCATGAACTTCACAGACGGATTTTAAGAAACAACCGTCTGGGTAAATACATGATCTTCGTTGGCGGTTCTTGATTAATAACCGTCTGTAATGCAATGAACTTCACAGATGGATTTTAAGGAACAACCGTCTGAGTAAATACATGATCTTCGTTGGCGGTTCTTAATTAATAACCGTCTGTAATGCAATGAACTTCATAGCCGGTTCTTGATTAACAACGGCCTGAGAAGATCATGTATTTTCAGTGGCGGTCATTGTTTAATTATCATAAGCGGTTTTCATTGAAATTGCAGGGATGTAGTTGCAATTATATATCACAGCCGCATGTAGTCGTGCAGGCAAAATTGTATCAGGAAAAAAACACAGATGAGCTAGCGGATACTAGTACAGTAATGCATTATAGGAAATGCTCGATCACCAGTGAGGCTGGCTTAATTGTGATAATACACCATTAGAGGCTTTACAATTGTTCAAAGATAATTTCTTTACACACTGAACAAAAATCATGCTACATTCATTGTAGATCGACGATGAAGCTCCCATCGATCAATCTAAATTGTACCGTCCTGCTTGCTCCCGAACACGTCTCTTACATTCCGCTGGATCCTGAAAATATTGACATTATTTAAATTAACAAATGTCGAAGGAGGAATGAATAACCTACATTGGTCACTAAGTCAAAGTGTCATCTAACCTTTATAAGTGGATTATAGCAATCATTTTCAACATCAGGCACATTTGGCTGATGCAGCAAACGCTGAACTTCAAGTAGTATAGTTTTGATTGTAAAAGCACTGCACCACCCCTACGAAATATAATTTAAGCAATATAAGAAACCAGTTCAAATAAGTTCGACAAAAATTATAAGTAATAATTACATGAACAAAATAGGTCTATCTTACAGTCTCTTGATCAAGAATCCCGATGCAGAGTGCTCCCGAACGATGGGCATTTGGGTGGAAGAACCCAATTGGAAAGGAGCATCTTGGAGGCACCAAGGGATAGTCCTCAGAGAAGGAGATTGTCAGGGGGTAGTAACCATCTTCCCATTCAGTCTGCAAAAGAAATTTATTAATAGGAGGACGATAGTTAAACTCATATTGTGCTTGTTCTTCATGACTTACCCCTTCTTTACCGGGGACGATGCACTGCCACTTCAATAAATCTCCCGATTCAGGCTTCGCAGAGAAACCCTACGCGGAGAAATTGAAAATACCAAAAACAAACAACACGGAAAAACAAACTACAGTTAAGTTCATCAGTCCATTACAGATACATATGTATATACAACCATGTGACCGGTGTGCCATATGTACATACATGGGGATGGTTCTTGCGCCACACCAAGCGCTCCTCCTTCAATCGGCTACACGCCCGAGACATCATTATCTGAAGAAAGACCAAACTTCCAAACTTCCAAATCATTGAGTCCAAACGCATATGTACACAAATGCAAAAGGACACAATCCATATACCAACATTGTTCTAAGTTGATTTCAGAAGATACAAATATATACAATATATATCATCTCGCATTGCTATATACATTTTTTCCAGCATTGACATCTTCTCGCATATAGGGTTTCAAATTCTTTTTAATGCTTCTCTCTACGCGCTTGATGTTTTCTGGTTCGGTGAAAAGGTACATCTCTTCATACTGATTATATTCCTCTTCATTATCTCCCACATTGTCAACCCCAACAATATTTTGCTTTCCAGAAACAACTACGTGCAACTTCTCAGTTTCTGGATCTTGAACATAAAAAACTTGTGCAACATTATCGGCGAGAACCCACAGGTCATCTTTGTAACCCACTTTATTCAAGTCTACCAGTGTCAGTCCGTAATTGTCCACTTTCAAACCATCAGGATGTTTGACCCATTGGCACTTAAATACGGGCATTACCATTCTTTCGCCATAATCGAGTTCCCATATTTCCTCTATGAACCCGAAGTATGTGGTCTTCTGCCCTTGTGAATCATAAGCCTCAATACGAACACCACTATTTTGTGCAACACTCTTACCGTCTTTTTCTTTAGTGTAAAATGTGTAACCATTGATGTCATATGCTTGCCATGATGTTACCAAAGCAGATGGGCCACACGCTAACTTTTTCATTGTTGCCTCTTCTATAGTGTTTCCGTATGATATATTTTTGTCCATTAACCATTCAGTGAAACATCTTTTGTGCTCTTTCATGATCCAGTCCTCTTTGCGGTCTTGGTTTTTATCACGAAGCTCAATTTGGTGTTCCTCGATGTACGGCTCAGCTATTGCGAGCTGTTGTAGTACACCAAAATGTGCACGGTGTACATTCTTGTAATCTTGAACAATAAAAGTTTTCTTACCCACTTTGCCTCTCCCACGTAGTCTACCCTCATGTACCGGTATAGGCACACCTATCGATTTTCCATCTTTGATGTAATCAGCGCAACCCTCAATCACTTCTTCAGTGGTGTATCCTTCCATAATTGAACCCTCTGGGTGAGCACGGTTCCGCACATAACCTTTTAATACTCCTAAATATCTCTCCAACGAAAACATATGATGTAAATATAGTGGCCCCAATGCTTTTATCTGATCAACAAGATGTATGATTAGGTGTACTTGCATATCAAAAAAGGATGGTGGGAAACACATCTCAAGCTTGCACATTGTCTCGACAATGTATGTTTTCAGATAGTCTAAATCTTCACGTGCTATCACCTTTTGCGATACTGCATTGAAGAAGTAACACAAACGTGTGATGACAACTTTTATATGCTCAGGTTTGATTACTCTTATTGCAATGGCAAGGAAAATTGTCATCATCATGTGACAGTCGTGAGAATTATAACCGAATAAAGACAAGTCTTTCATCGAGACTAGTTTGCGGATATTGGATGAGAAACTTGTGGGCACTTTGATCCCACGCAAGCATTCGCAAATTGCTTTTTTCTCTTCTAGCGTCAAGTTGTAGCTGGCTGGGGGAAGGTAATGCTTCCCGTTCGCCTTTTCTACTGGATGAAGCTCTGGTCTCAAATCAAGATTTACTAGGTCCATACGTGAATTTAATCCATCCTTTGTCTTCCTCGGCATGTCCAGCAAGGTCCCAATGATGCTGTCAAATACATTCTTTGTAACGTGCATCAAATCAATACTATGGCAAAATTCCAGATTCTTCCAATACGGAAGATACTTGAAAAAAATTGATTGTTTCTTGAAAGCCATGTCAGTTGTATCATCCGAAGATGTACTTTTCTTTCTCTTAATTCCTTTACTCTTTTTTCCCTTACCGAAAGCAATATGAATGTTCTTGACCATTTCAAACACAAGTTTTCCACTGTAAGGTTTCGGTGCAGTATCTTTTTCGATTTTGTTATCAAATTGTTCTTTCATCTTCCTATACTTGTGTGTATCTGTCAAGAACCGTCGATGTCTCATGTACACCGTCTTTCTGTATGAAGTGAGGTATAGATATCCAGTTCTATCCACGCACCTAACGCAACCTTTCTTCCCTTTCATTTGTCCCGATAATGTAAACAGTCCGGGATAATCATGCACGGTAACGAATATCATTGCTCTTAGCGTGAAATACTCCCGCTTGTACTCATCCCATGTTGTACCCCTTCATTCCACAATTTCGCCATATCTTCCATTAAAGGTTCCAAGAACACATCAATTTCGATGCCAGGTTGTTTCGGACCTTGGATAAGAACAGATAATAAGATATATTTCCTTTTGTGACACAACCACGTCGGTAGGTTGTACATAGTTAAGACCACGGGCCATGTGCTGTGTATGCTCCTTTTTTCACCAAACGGATTCATTCCATCTGTACCCAAGGCAAACCTCACATTTCTGATTTCCTTCGCAAATTCTAGATACTGAATATCAAAATTTTTCCACTGTGTTGCATCACCAGGGTGTCGTATATGTTTTTCATTCTTCTTGCGTTCCTCGGAATGCCAACGCATAAGTTCAGCCTCCCTAGGGTTTGAGAACAAACGCTTCAAGCGATCAATTACCGGAAGGTACCACATCACCAATGCAGGAATTTTTCTCTTATTCTTCCCGTCTACATCGCCAGAAGTATCGTCATCGTCACCTTTAGGGCCAATAATAAACTTCTTATTCTTCTGAGTCTTTTTCATGTTGGTAACATACTGGTGATTGTAGTCCTTCTTATATCTACTGACACCACAAATGGGGCATCTAGTTGCGAGCTCATGCTCTTTGCGATACAGAATACAATGGTTCACACAAGCGTGTATTTTTGTCACACCTAGTGCCATCGGGCAAAGAAGTTTCTTCGCTTTATAAGTGCTTCTAGGCAGTTTATTTGGATTTGGAAGAATTTCTGCCAGAAGATTCAAAAGATCAGAGAAACTACAATCGGACCATCCGTGCGTAGCTTTCAACTTTAGTAGTTCTAAGACTGCACGCAATGTAGTAAACTCTTTATCACAACCGTTTGATTCATCATATAAAAGCTCTGTGGCCGCATTCTGCAATGTCTCCATTTTACTTAAACCTTTGCTTGCTCCCATAGAAGTCAGTACATATGGTTCAATGTGACGCAACATCTCCTCACAATCGAACTCATCATCATCATCACCAGCTTGATTGTCACTACCATCATCGATATGAACATTATCATCATCTGAGCCTCTCTCATCATCTTTATCCACATCATGTGTATCTAACTCACCATGCTCTGTCCATATTGTGTAGTTATTTTTGAAACCTCTTTTCACCAAATGAGATTGGATTACTATAGTATCTGTCCAAGCAATCTTATTTTCGCAGTCGATACATGGACATAATATGTCATCTATCTTTTGCAACTTCGCATGTCTCTTGGATGCTTCAATAAAATTTGCAACATTACGAATGTACATAGGATCGGGTCTTGGCATGTTATACATCCACGCTCGACGGTCCATGCTTCAATAATAGAATTTTTTGTCAGATTTACAAAATTTGGCCACAAATATTCTCTAAAGGTCTTCTATAAAATGAATTTACAGAGACATAACAAGTATGATTAGGGCGACTAATGTAGGAGACGGGCGACGTCTTGAGGCGGACGGAGTCAAAGGGGGAAACAGGCCCAGCAGCATGGGCTAGGTCTGGGTGGGATCCAGTCCGTTATATCGGGAAACAAGGCCCAGATGCATCTTATATATATTACAATAGCATCTGTTAATTAAACATCATATTCATGTCACATAATAGGTACAAAAAGGAAACAATCCATATAGTCCATACATCAATATACCAGAACACAATCCATACAGTCCTTACACATGCAAAAGGACAGAATCCATATACCAGAACACACAAAACTAACAGCTTATCAGCTAATGAAAATATACAAAGAAAAAGTAAGGAAACTACATTTACCTTGCAGAGGCGTCAGCACGGTGGGGAGGCGTCAGCACGGTGGGCCGGCTGGGTGGAAAAGTGGCGGTGCGGGGTTGAGCGGCGGCGCGGCAGTATGGGCTGGGCGGCGGAGCGGCGGCGCGGCGCAGGGGAAATTTCAACAGCCTGGCGGCGTCGATATAAATTCTCCAGGGTTGCGTTTTGACTGCGGTGAGGGGTCCTTATATAGACGTAGGTTTTTCACAGGCGGTTTTTAACTTTATCGCAGACATGTTTTACTTACCAACCGCCTGAGATGATGTTTATTAATTAAGAAGTAAATATCTTCACAGGCTGTTGGTACTTAATAACCGCCAAGGAAGATTTTTATCTCAGGCGGGTATTACTTAACAACCGTCTAAGATAATGCCAACTGAACAAAATATTTTTAAAACTTGTATAGCTGACGTTGAAATGTTTTGGTAAATATCAAATTAATTTCTACTCACATATTATTCACATTTGTGTATCTCATAAAAAAAGATCTTTCACTCAAAATTGTTGGTACGAACATATTTGCATAATTTATACATGTATGAATTTTTTTAATTTTTTTAAAAGCACTCCAACATGTCAAACTTCAAATTATCCACCAGTATTCATTGACACTTGATTGAAATATGTACAAAACACAAGAAAAATGTACAAGAACACTTGATTGAAATCCTAAAACTACACTACGGCCCCGCCTCCTCCATCCTCTCCGCCAGCTTCTCAAACCAAGCCAAGCGGTCCTCCTCTGACTCGTCGTCGTAGTCGTCACCATGGTGGTGGTCGCCGTCGTCGTTGTCGCCGTCGTCAGTGTACGACTTGTCGTCGCCGTCGTCGGAGGACGACTCGTCGTCATCATCGTCATCATCGTCGTCGAAGTCGTCCTCCTCCTCCTCCTCCTCCTCCGGCGACGATGCAGCAGGAGAGAGGGTCGGCTTCTCCGGCTGAGCCGATTGCTCCGGCTGTACCGGTGGCTCCGGCTGCACTGGCGGTGGAATGCGCTGGTCGTCATTCACCCTCTCGGGGGAGCTGCAGCGTATCCGCTTGCAGGATGGCTGCCTCGGCGGGCTAGGTGGCGGAAGGTTGGCCATGGCTGTGGTGGTTAATCGGCGGCGGGCTAGGAGAGGTGGAACGATGGAAGAAGAAGAAAGGAGTGGAGAAAAGTTTTGTGCTTGTCCATAACCGACGACGCGCCTTATATAGGTTTGTGCGGAGTAGACGAGGGAGCGGTTCGTTTCCCGCGCATTGAACTCTTTGCAGACCTCGTGCGGCGCACAATTAAACCACTGTGGAAGACGATCTTGAGAGATCCTTGCACGCGTCCCTGCACCACGGCTTCTCAACTTCTCCGCAGACCTCGTGCGGCGCGTCAGTTAATTAACACTTCTCAGGCCGTTAATTAACATATTGTAGTTTCAAAAATGATTATCTCAGGCGGGTATTACTTATAAACCGCCTGAGAAAAAAGAAGTAAAAATCTTCACAGACGGTTGGTACTTAACAACCGTCTACAAATACGTTTATCTAAGGCGGGTATAACTTAACAACCGCCTAGGATAATGCTCGATACTGTTCTGCAGTTTCCTTATCCCTTGCTTCTTTTTTATTTAGATTCCATTATAAATACTCAAACATGTTTACATTCTGCAAATTGTGTTCAAATTCGATGATTCTTTCTTCTACATTTGTATTAAATTAACATCTACCAACTGAACAAAATATTTTGTTCATTGCGCATTGAACTCTTTGCAGACCTCGTGCGGTGCACAATTAAACCACTGTGGAAGACGATCTTGAGAGATCCTTGCACGCGTCCCTGCACCACGGCTTCTCAACTTCTCCGCAGACCTCGTGCGGCGCATCAGTTAATTAACACTTCTCAGGCCGTTAATTAACATATTGTAGTTTAAAAATGATTATCTCAGGCGGGTATTACTTATAAACCGCCTGAGAAAAAAGAAGTAAAGATCTTCACAGACGGTTGGTACTTAACAACCGTCTACAAATATGTTTATCTGAGGCGGGTATAACTTAACAACCGCCTGGGATAATGCCCGATACTGTTCTGCAGTTTCCTTATCCCTTGCTTCTTTTTTATTTAGATTCCAATATAAATACTCAAACATGTTTACATTCTGCAAATTGTGTTCAAATTCGATGATTCTTTCTTCTACATTTGTATTAAATTAACATCTACCAACTGAACAAAATATTTTGTTCATTGCGCATTGAACTCTTTGCAGACCTCGTGCGGCGCACAATTAAACCACTGTGGAAGACGATCTTCAGAGATCCTTCCGTCGCACGCGTCCCCTGCACCACGGCTTCTTAACTTCTCCGCAGACCTCGTGCGGCGCGTCAGTTAATTAACATAGCATTTGTTGTATGTTTTTTATGTTCTGACCAATTTCAAAGGATTTATGAAGTGAAATTTAATGGTAACCTTTACTTATCAATAATATTACAAGAAAGTAGATTTTTGCCTTTTTAAAGGACCACATTTAATCAAGAATATTAATTAAGAAGAAGTAAATATCTTCACAGGCGGTTATTGCTTAACAACCGCCTGAGATAATGCCCGATACTGTTCTTCAGTTTCCTTATCCCTTGCTTCTTTTTTATTTAGATTCCAATATAAATACTCAAACATGTTTAGATTCTGCAAATTGTGTCCAAATTCGATGATTCTTTCTTCTACATTTGTATAAAATTAACATCTACCACCTGAACAAAATATTTTTAAAACTTGTATAGCTGACATTGTAATGTTTTGGTAAATATCAAATTAATTTCTACTCACATATTATTCACATTTGTGTATCTCATAAAAAAAAAGTTCCTTCACTCAAAATTGTTGGTATGAACATATTTGTATAATTTATACATGTATGAATTTTTTTAATTTTTTTAAAAGCATTCCAACATGTCAAACTTCAAATTATCCACCATTCTAACTAAATGCTCATATTCATATGAGGCATTCATCAAATTATGAACACACATTGATTCCAAAAAATTTAAAAAAAATATGAAAAAATTCGTAGATGTTGGTATGATGATTAAAAATGTCCACTGAAAAAATAAATGAAAAAAGCATTATATTCATCAAGATAGAAAAATGAAAAATAGCATTTGTTGTATGTTTTTTATGTTCTGACCAATTTCAAAGGATTTATGAAGTGAAATTTAATGGTAACCTTTACTTATCAATAATATTACAAGAAAGTGGATTTTTGCCTTTTTAAAGGACCACATTTAATCAAGAATATTAATTAAGAAGAAGTAAATATCTTCACAGGCGGTTATTGCTTAACAACCGCCTGAGATAATGCCCGATACTGTTCTTCAGTTTCCTTATCCCTTGCTTCTTTTTTATTTAGATTCCAATATAAATACTCAAACATGTTTAGATTCTGCAAATTGTGTCCAAATTCGATGATTCTTTCTTCTACATTTGTATAAAATTAACATCTACCACCTGAACAAAATATTTTTAAAACTTGTATAGCTGACATTGTAATGTTTTGGTAAATATCAAATTAATTTATTCTCAGACGTGAAATTTTAATTAACGATGAACACACTACATTCATTAACAATATTCAATCATTCACACAGTTGAAGAACACACAAGATACTCATTCATTAACAATATGCACATCTCACAAAAGAACACACAAGATGCACAATATTTACACAAGAACACACAAGAACACAAAAGATACACAAGTAATATTCAATCACATAGATGAAAAAAGATAGTTTTCATTCATTAACAATATTTACAAAACAGAAGCAACTAAAAACAACAAAAAGAAAAACTAATTAAATCCTACTCCTACTCCTCTTCCTTCTCCTCCTCCTCGTCCTCCGGCGGCGACTCCGGCACCGGTGCAACAGGAGACAGGGCCGGCTGCACCGGCTGCACCGGCTGCACCGGCTGCACTGGCGGTGCAACCCCGAGGTTGCTAGCCGTCGCCTCCACCAGCGTTCTACGGCCCTCGGGGCCAAGAACCTGGGCCATCGTCGCGAACAGAATGTCGAGACGATCAGCCACCCCCACGAGGGCGTAGAGGTAGTGGCCCAAGGTACCCATTCCAGTATACTCTGGAAGGGTACCCAGCCCCAAGGCACTCATGGCGCGAGACGTATTGTTGTACGCCTCTCGCGCCATGAGGAGGCACTGCTCGGTGTTGATCTTCTTGGGGGAGCTGCAACATTGTTTCTTGCAAGGTGGCTCCCTCGGAGGGCTTGGCGGCGGAAGGTCGGCCATAGTGGTGTTGGGTCGTCGGAGCGGAGGAAGACGAAGAAAACAAGAGGATTCAAAGTGAGCGATGCGCTTGTGAGCGATAGCGCGTCTTTAAGGCCACGCGGAGTGGAAAAGAAAGGTCGCACCTCGGGGAAAAGAAAGGTCGCGCACGCGTGACATGGTCACTGACGTGTGGGACCGGGTCCACATGTCAGTGACCGCTGATTAAGTCAGGGGATCCTCATCGCGGTTGGTGAGGGGTCTTTATGTAGGCGTTCATCAAATTAAGAAGAAGTAAATATCTTCACAGGCCCATGTTTAACTCAGGCGGGTGTTACTAACCAACCGCCTGAGATAATTGTATCTTCTCAGGCGGTTGGTAAGTAAAATCCGACTGAGGTAACAGTCTTCCCTGACGATCGGTACTTAAAATCCGCCTGAGAAAATGTGAGTCTATATATACCCCTCGTCAGCATTGGAAAAACCTAACCCGGGCGAAACACTTAGACGCCGTTAGGCTGCCAAAATTTCGTTTGCCGCCAAGTGTTCCCCCTCGTCACTTCCAGGTACGCCGCCGAGCTTCGCCGTCGCCGAGCTTCGCCGTCGTCGCCGAGCTTCGCCGTCGTCGCCGAGCTTCGCCGTCGCCGCCGAGCTTCGCCCTCCTCACTTCCAGGTACGCCGAGCGAAGCCATTTCCGTCGCCGCCGAGCTTCAAGGTAAACCCTAAACCCTTCGACCTTCCATCCTCCTTCGCCGTGCCGCCTCCCTCCCCGCCCTCGCTGCCGCCTTGCATATCCTTGGTTAGGGTTCGGGAATTAGATAATGGTAGGCATCCTTGGTTAGGGTTCGGTGGAATTCGAAAAACTGTCAAGTTCGGTGGCATCTTTGGTTAGGGTTCGGTGGGGCAAGATTTATGTGGATGGTTATATCACGATAAATTGGTAGTTGGTTCTGTGTGTCTGAAACTGTTCTGACACATTAGTGGTAAACATGATTCTAGACTCTAGTAACAGCAGTATATTCCCTATTTCTGTCATCGGCCTTGCATATGCCACATAATTCTCTATTAGGGGCAAGATTTAGCTATATTTGGTTAAGTTGACCAAATTTGGCTAATTTTGGCTAAGTTACATTAGATATAGTTATACTTGACTAATTTTGACTAAGTTATGCTATATTTAGCTATATTTGGCTACTTTTGCTTAGAGTTAGCTATGCTAGACTAAGTTTGGCTAAGTTTGCTTTTATTTCTCTAAGTTTCATTTGACCAATTGTAGCTAATCTGTGCTACCAAAGATGTCTGCACTTGTGGCTCCATCAGCTTCATTTGAGCAATTGTACCTAATCTGAGCTACCAAAGTTATGCTATATTTAGCTCTAAAGCCAAACAAAAGTTGCTGGTCAACTCATTTGTGATGCCAGGAGCATCCTCACGCCCATATCTAGGTAACACTAGGTGTGGCGATGGAGTCTGAGCATATGATGCTGATCTCTATGATACAAGAATTTAGTTAGACCTATATAACTTCAAAAATGTGTTTTGGCTAAATTTACTTAATTGAGCCAAAATTGAGAAAATTTGTTTTAAATATGACCAAATTTAGTTATGCCATTTATTAGATTTTTTGTCTTATTAGATCTAGCATGGAAAGCCCTAAGAAGACTGGTCCTGATAGTAACAACAAAGAAGACAATATGGAGTTTACTGACTCCAGCAGTTCAGGCTCCTATCACAGTCCTTCGGATCCTTTTCCGAATATAAAAATTAAAAAGACTTCAGTGGATCTAGACCCGGAATATGATCCTGCCGACGAGGTATGGATCACGAATCTTAACTTCAGCAGTTCAAGTTAATGTTGGTTGTCAAGTATACGAAGTCTTATAATTTTTTTCTACCTAGATTAATCTCGAAGACAATGAGGTGACATCGGCTCCTAAAACCGCAGAAGGTTCACCAATGGATGAATCCTCAGCTTCACTCAAGCGGAAACGAGGGCAACGAGGTCCCAATAAGGGTCCATTGGACCGCATCATGTACATAACAAGGGTCGGTCCAGGTGGGCTTCCCCAAGAACCACTGGATTCAGTTACCAAGTACCGTAATGCATGCGGTTTTCTTGTTAGGGAGGTTGTGCCGATCACAACCGAGAATTGGAGGAAATTACCCGAGCAGACCAAGAATGAGTTGTGGGAAAAGATAAAGAAACAATTCAAGTTCCCGAAAGGCACAGAAGAAGCTGTAAAGAAAGCAACATTGGTCTCTTGCGGCAAGAAGTTTCGATGCTGGAAGAGTGAAATGAATGCTTATGTTAAGGCCAATAAGGTCCCTAGCCCGAGGAAGATGGGAAAAATCACACAAGCTCAGTGGCAAGAGTTTGTTCGTCAAAAGAGCACACCTGATGCTAAAGCTCTAAGTGCAACTAGGTCAGAGCTTGCAAAAAAGAACAAATACCATCATCGCTTGGGGTCTACCGGATATGGCCCCAAAGTCCAGAAATGGAATAAGATAATAGACGAAATTCTTAGTAAGGGCAATCCTCACCCATTAGAAGGGTGCGATGAGCGAACTCAACGCTGGGTCTTTGCTCGGTCAGGTTTGACCAGCGAGGGCAAATTTGAAAAGTCCGACTCTCTGAATGAAGTAGAGGATAAAATGAAAGAAGTAATTGAAAAGCAACAGAAGGGTCTCTTCAAGCCGAAGAGGGAGAATGACCAACTTACCGCTATATTGGGAAACCCTGAACACAGCGGACGGGTTCGAGCGGTCTCTTCTCAAATGTCTTGGCTAGATGGTTTCCCTAAAGATAAAGACACATATAGAAGACGTGAGAAGTTTAAGAAAACACTTGATGAAACAATTGCTCAAAAGGTCAAAGAAAATATGCAAGAAATAATGGAACAACTTAGACAATCAGGACAATTAGTGGCACCGAGTATAATGATGGTTCCGGTGCAAAAGGAGCAATTAGTATCTCCAACTGCCTACCCTAGCAGCGTTGGTTCCGTGCCAGGCTCAGGGTCAGCCCATAAGTTCCCTGTCGATGATATTGCTAACGACAAATCTTGTCGTCTTCTTGTCCCGATAGGCAGAGCAGGGAACAAAACCAAACAGATTGCCACTGCTATGGCAAAGCCTGATCGTGACTTCAACGGGAGTCCACTTCCGTTGTATTATTCTGTGGTGCAAGTTCTTCAGATCATTGATAATGATTATGAAGATTATGAAATAGACCACGTCACACCTGAGGGGATCGCGACTCTGGGGCAGGCTGTCAACCAATTAATCATTTGGCACCGACGCGATATCGTGTTGGACGATGAGCCAATTTCTAGCCCCGTCGCATCTCCAAATACTGCAACCCCATCTTCTAAGGCGAAAGTGCATGAAGATCCACTCCCAGTCCGGGAAGATCCACTCCCCCTATGTCTGAGCAAGGATGATGATATCCAAGAGCAACAAGTTGGACAACAACTTCAAGCAGTACCAGAGCAAGCTGTTGCTAGTAAAGAGCAACTAGTTGAGCAACAGCTTGAAGTAGTACTAGAGCCAGCTGCTGGGAGTAAAGAGCAATCAGTTGAACAACAGGTTCAACAACAAGCCAGTGTCCAACTTCCGACGACTACTCCTCGATCATCAGTGCCTGTCAAAGTTAGCTCATACGAAAATAAGAAACCTTCATCAGAAGTGACAAAGTATTTGGAAGCTATGAAGGAAAATATTAGAAAATCGAGTGCATCTCGTTCTTCTCATGAGCCAGCATTAGAAGATATCGAGGAGTGGGAAGAAGACGGTGTCATGTATAATCGGCGGACGGCTTTAGTTAAACCAGGAGTTCCAATATACAAGCTTGAGGATGTTCCTCCTAAATTTGAGAATGGGAAGCCGTTAATGACATCCGTACAACTTAGCAAACAACCCGTCGCGCTCAGAAGAATGCATGAGTGGTACATCACTGCCAGCACAAAATATGGTCTTAATTGCGTCACATTTCGTATTCCAAAAGAAGCATTCTGGAGCACTGGAGTAGATAAACGAGTCATTTTATTTGACGAGCTCCTTTCCCTTTTCCATCGGGGCATGCTCGAAATCAACCTGCTGCTCGTCTGGTGCTTGTAAGTGCTCTAATATTTTGTATTTGCTTTTCTTACTACACGCATACGCATTTCATGAGATTATAACAATTCTGGACTTCTTCAATAGGATGCAATACATGGATAATGAAAAGTTGGCGCACAAGACAGGTATCCTTGACCCTACTAGGATTGCAAAGTCGCTATTCGACGTCCAGGCGAATCGAGAATCAAGCCAGTACAAACACATGAAAAAAAAAGATTTTGAAAGAGCAATTGCAAAACTTAAGAAGGATAGAAAGGCAGAAGTTGCAGCTTACATAGGACATGCGATGTTTAACTTTGTCAGAGACGGCCAGGACCTCGTAAAGGCTCCGTACCACTTCGAGTAAGTTCGACACATGGCATTGAAATAGCAATTATTGGTAATTGTTAACACGTGTGTTTGTATATTTGCAGTAATCACTACATAATGATCTTCATCAAGCCAACGCAGGGAATGGCAACAGTCTTGGACTCGGCCGATTACCCACCAGATCGTTACAAAGATTTCCTTTCCATTTTGAAAAAGTACGTTTATTCAATAATTTTAATTTACGCACATTTAGAATGTGTTGACAAGTTTTATATGACATTTCTTGTATTACAGCGCTTGGCGGTTTTACGCGGAACAGCTTGGCGATCAGAGACCTCCTAATACGAATGCATTGGACATTAAAACGTATTATGCTTGTCCGAAGCAGCCTGCTGGGAGTGTCTTATGCGGGTATTATGTATGCGAGCATCTTCGGACCGCCGCCGTATATAGAGTCAATCGTGAGGATGTAAGTTATCCTTAATGTCGATACCTTATTTTCTTACTTTTGTGTTTCATTTTCATTGTAACTAGCATAGTTTAATGCTTATATTCTCTGTTGTTCAATATTACCAGAAACATTATTTTCATATTTTGATTCCAACTTCAAAATTCAATTGCTCATAGTACAACTGCTCCAAAAATACCTACTAAATTCTTGTATACTCTCACTTTGATCTATACTTTGAGATTGTTCAAACCAACACATTCTAAACCTTGTTATGTGTTATATTGCAGCACAAGAAGAATCTGAACGAAGAATGGCCGGTTTGTAGAAGTATTCCTGATGGAGGAGCCGACATGATTGCTTCTGAACTCTGTCAGTTCATTCGTCGCGAAATTTTGCACAAAACGGGGAAGTTCTTTGATAAGAGAGGTTCAGCAGTTGATGTGCCAGAACTTTGTGACTATACCAATCTAAACAGTTTTTAGTGAAAACTTGTAAACTTTGAGATGAAATTGTATCTGTAACTTGTGTGTATGTATATTGTTTTAGTGAAATTGACTTCTGTGATGATAATATTGTTGTCTTTTGTTCTGTGATGATTGTTGTTTTTTGTTCTGTGATTATATTGAATTGACCTGGAAATTAGAAATAACAGCAGTAGTACTGCATGACTGTGAAAAACAATTATCACAGGCGGCTAGATACAAGTAAAGAAACATCTGTGATAACCTAATTTTCACAGGCGGTGTCTGTTATGGTAGAAACCGGCTGCGTTAAAGGATCTTCACAGACGGCTGATATAGGTAAACTCCGTCTGTGATAACACCATTATCATAGACGGGTTAGTTATGCTTCAATAACCGTCTGTAAAGACACATTATCATTGACGGTTGGTTATGCTTCAAAACCCGCCTGTGAAGACATATTATCATAGGCGGTTAGTTATGCTTCAAAATCCGCCTGTGAATACACATTATCATTGACGGTTAGTTATGCTTCAATACCCGACTGTGAAGACTCATTATCATAGGCGGTTAGTTATGCTTCAAAATCCGCCTGTGAAGACAAATTATCATTGGCGGTTAGTTATGCTTCAATACCCGCCTGTGAAGACTTCTTATCATAGACGGTTAGTTATTCTTCAATAATCGTCTGTGATAAGATGTTTATCACAGACGGTTATATATGCTGCACGACCCGTCTGTGATAAAGTATTTTCACAGACGGCTAGCCTAAGTAAAGAACCGCCTATGATAATCGGTCTTCGCAGGCGGCTATCCTTAGTGAAGAACCGCCTATGATAATTAGTCTTCACAGGCGGTTTCACTTCTCCGCCTGTGAAATTGCGGATTATCACAGACTCTTTGTTTCAGGCGGTTTTAAAAGCCGTCTGTGATAATAGGTTTGGAGCCGTCTGTGATGAGGCTTATTGTAGCAGTGCACCAGGCACCGACGTAAGTTACTTACTTACGTCAGCCGGCCGACGTAAGTTGCTCCGCCCGACGTAAGTGATTGATATTTCTATAGTGAAGTGTGAAGTAAGTGCATTAAGCAGGGATCAGTGGCGACTTGGGCTGCCAGATCAATGCTGCCTGTCATGTCACATAGAAAAGCCTTGGCTCATCGCTCCTTGGACGCGAAATGTCAAGCAAGGAAGACGTACGCATGGACCAAGCAACGGATCCCTTGTGTTGTTGTTCTCCAATAAGCAACATGCTCAGTCCTGGCTTAGCTGCATGCACCATTATTGACAAGAGAGAGCTAGTGGGCTGCTGCTCCTTTATTTTGTGCGTGTGATCTCTCTTTTTCCAGCCATTGGTGAACTGTAGTGGGTAACTAGACACCACGTCTTTCGGTCTCCAAGTTCATGATTGGGTAAATGTAGCAGCATCAACAAGTTCAGCGAAAGTGAGAAGATCGATGACTCTTCTAAAAAAATTCCTGGCGATATTCTAGGGAACAAATTGCATCTTGCACAATATTGTGCTTGTGAAGGCTGTAGATTTAATTAGTCACGCCATGTTCCGCACTCAGGAATTTTTCCCGGTTCATGTGAGAATGCAACAGCTGTATATGAATTTTGATCATTAGTAATATTTCTTTTTAAAATGTAACCGACTTTCTTAGGCACAAAAAATTAAATCGAGGAAAGAGTTTGCCGATAGAAACCAGCAACTTATGGGTTAGGTAGTTTGGCACAAATAAAAGTAGGAGGTTCCTATATATGTACAACAATAGGTAAGCACATTGCAAAAAGGTCAAACTAGGTGTTGCATCTACAATATCTAGATCATGTTATCTTTTGCATTTTCAGACAAGATAGCATGCATGCATATGCCTATAGAATAAAATGACTGTTAATATTGGCATGATAAGAACTGACAACCCTATCCGGGCTCATTTTGAAAATGAAAACGATAACCTGATGAACTGCCCTGACACAAGGCAAACATCAAATTTCGTATTTTTTTAGCGTTTGACGTTTGAATACATATATATATTTGGAAAAGGCAACTTAAGACGCAAGAGAGAAGATCCCAATAAGGTATCACAGAAAAAATAAAGCATCAAATCTAGCACCTACATAACCCATTATCTAAAATTCTAGCACCTACATTTTATGAAAAAAATAAGAAGTAAACCTATCATCTTAGAGTATGCATGAGCTGCAACAGAAAAAATTGGTTACGTTCCTATTACCATTGCTTACAAGCTACACCAAAATTGATTAAAGAAAGATTGATGAGTTGTCCTTCCATTCCTTGACAGATAGAGAACATTTATTATTGATTGATGGCGATATGAGTACATTTATTCCAGGGAACAGAAACTGTCCCAGAAGAGTAAGAAATGCTAAAAATACCAACCTATCACTTCAATTTTCAGCAGTTTTGTCTTGTGTACGAGGAAAAAAGTTTATATTGTCTCAGAAAATATTTATTTTTCTTTTCGAAGTAGATCATTTCACAGTCAGTTTAACGTGCCTGCACTTTGATCTGTATTTACTCAAGTCCAATCTTGACAAATGCTGTTGATGCCTCAAGACCTAGCGGCGCAAGAAGACATTTGTCAGAAGGAAAGACAGCCATGAAGTGTGCTATCCTGCACAAACCTCCGGAGCAGGACAACAATTTTATTTGCTTTTGCCGGTGTTATTTGAGCCTGAAGGGCCCCTGACTCCGCATTCCCAGGCTCTTGATAAGAAAAAGATATTATAGAATCTAGAAGTTGTTTGTTGATCATCTTTCAGTCCTTCTTTAAAAGAATTATCAAACTTGATTCCTGCCTCAACTATTCTTGAAAAAAATACTCCCTTTGTTTCTTTTTATTTGTCACCGGTTAGTTCAAAAATGAACTAGCCGACGACAAATAAAAAAAAAACGGGGAGTAGCTCCTTGTTCATTCATGTTTATTTATTAATTAGAGTTCATTCTCAGTTTCTCTATTATAATTCAGTCATTCATAAATTTCATGTATACTGCGGTGGTGGCTATCTTGGATAGCTTGCATGATGGGTTATTAGCAAGCAGTTACATGGGCACTAATTAATTTTTTTTTTTCGAAAAACCCATTGGCATTAATTCATGATGGTGGCGTGAAATGAATAAACATTGGATGCATGCAAACAACTTTTAGTATTGATATTTACGACTGAATTTATATCATTCCTTTTTTTTGAAAGATCCAACTCTGTTGACTTGTATTCATAAGTAGGATGGAGTTACAGTGTCATCGTTTACAACATAGAATGTTCAGCGTACAAGGAGTACACTAATCAACGGTGGGTAACAACTAGAGTTTGAAGTGCATGCCCTTAGCACCCGCCGCAGTCCAGAGTGCAATCATCTCTGATATACAATGCAACAGTTGGTCCGGGGTCTGTTCGCGTTGATCGAAGACTCGCCGGTTCCGCTCACACCATAATGCCCAGCAGGTAAGGATGACAAGTGAGTGCGAGCCATTTGCATGTTGGCTCCGGCGCAGGGTGTTGAGGCACTGGAACCATGCCGCAATGTCTTCCGCACGAGTCCATGCAGCAGGGTGCAATATTGGAATAGCAGACCCGTGGGATACTCCGGTCCAAACGGTTCTGAAGAAGGGGCATTCCGCAAATAAGTGTAGTGCAGTCTCAACATTTCGGAAGCAAAGAGCACATAGGTACTGGTTCGGCCATTCTCGTTGCTGGAGTCTAGCTGCTGTCCATAACCGATCTTGTACCAACAGCCAGGCGAAGACTTTGCACTTGCGCAGTGCCCAAACTTGCCAAATTCTGGACGGGAACCAGGAACGGGTGCCCCCTTCAAACTGTAATAAGTAGGCTGATTTTGCAGAGTACTCCCTAATGGCGGAAAAGGTCCAAACTATCTCATCATGTTGTTGAGGGTCATCAATTAAAGTAATATCCTGCAAGAGAGCCCATAGCTGCGCAAATTCAGAGAGCATGGCCAATGAGATGTGATGGACAAGGTCGCGCACCCAGTTGAGGTCTCTCGGAGGGCATTGGCGACTGTTCTGCCCTTTCTGCATCGTTCCTTTTTTATTTACGTAATAAATAATGTTGTGTGGACTACACAGAGGTCAAAATGTAATTTTATTTTATTTTTTTAAAAAAAAATATCCTAATCACTCCTTGTTATTCGGTTAAGGTCAAAATCTGGATATAGATATTTTCGCAGGACATGTACAGATACTCAGAAGAATCAATTCAGTTCCTTGTTATCCCAACAAGATCTAGGAAATATCCTCCCGGCCTAAATCATCTTTTCTGCAGAAAAGGAAGAGATACAGTGAAAAGGGGAAAATAAAAGTCACTCCTATCTACTGTACATCATAAGCTAGCATGAACAGTTTAGACGAAGAAAATCAAGCCGACAAGAGCAATGGTTCCAATACATATTGACTGGTGAGGAGTATATAGCAGAGCATATAGCCACAGCGAAAGCATCTGCTTCAGTTCTCCCATGAACACTGAAAGTGCGTGCATGGCTTTATCTTCAACAGTACACACTTAGCATGTTGTCCTCCACCGAGAGTGCCCAGCTGGCCAGCTTGCTATGAATACGGCAAGGGCTGCTGATCCGATTGGAGGAGAAAACACGTAGTTGAGTCGTACGTGCATGTGTGTACAAGCTAGCCAACAGCAGGAAGACCACACAAGAAGATCCGTGTATCTTAGAAACAGTATTAATTATGATATATAGATTGCTTGCAACCAATCAGGGATATCATTTTTGGTATAGGCATTCTGTTACACGTACTTAGCTTGTACTAATACCAAATCCAAATGTAGCTACCAATGATTATATATAAGCTGACTGGTGCGTCCAGTTTTAGCAAGTAATCAAACTAATGCTTGCTTTCTCAGGATGATGACCGTTTCGCTTACGCATTTCTTCCCTGATCCTGCGCAGTTATAACCAAAATCAGATGTGAAAAGTCGTTTCCCGTCTGATTGGAAAACCAGAATTCAGATTTCCTCTTTCACACAACACAGGTTGATCGTTCTCCGTGTTTTAGCATGTTTATTTTCTGCAAATGCATACAATGCATAACTAGAAGTTGCGATAATAACTCTTTCTCTAGTACTTGCGAAATAAGTGAACAACAACCCCACACCAACCAGCACATTTCTACTTGTTCCAAATGCAAAAAATGTTGGCCGAAATGTATTGATCTTAGTTACCTTCAGACACATGATAAAATCCATTGGCAGGCACAGAGCAAGCTGGCATGCACAGAGATTATTTCTTACTGAGGTAAAAAGAGAAATCGGCTACAAGAAAGTTCGGATTAGATACACCACCATTTGTATGACCACGATCAGCAGCTGGTGCACGCGCATACAATATCGTTTGATGCATATCACGCGGCTAGTAGGACACTGGACCCAACTGTCGAGCACCCAGCAGTGGCCTGAATCAGGCAGAGGCTCCATCTATATAAACCACTACCCATCACAAGGCCAAACCACACATGCAGTTATAGCAGCAACAGCACTTTGTAGCTTAGCTTCTCTCCTGAGGAGGGGTCAGGGTAAGGGAGTAGGAAAGAGGTTCTGGTTTCTTCTCTCTGACAAGGAGAAGAACGAAGATCTCTCTTCTTGAGAGCTCTAGCTTTTTGCTAGTCTCTCTCCTCCTGCTCTCCTCCTCACCAACACCACCTTTGTCGTCGTCGTCTTCGTTGTTGTAAGAACTAATGGCAGGCTTCTTGTCCATGGCTCACCCGGCCATCGCCCTCTCCGGCATTGCAGGTACGTAACGGTCCGTGCTAGCCATGACCGGCGAGGCGGCGACCATGCACTATAGCTAGAAAACTGGCCCGTGCATGCATGCATGTTTCGTATTGCGTCCTGCAGCTCCTGCATGTGTGGCCGCCTTCACAACAACAACAGTCTTGTTGATTGATATCAATTGCGTTCTTGTTATGCTCTGTACGTCTTTAAAACTTATGTCCCCATCGATCTATTTTTTCTAGTTTAATTACCATCATCACTGGCACGGCTAATTAATATACCCTAGCTAGAGCGTCCCTCCAAAACCTAACAACTCCTGTTCTTGGCTGCAACAACACACGCATGCAAAGCATCGCCTATCAACTTTTCAACTAAAGATCGGTAGGACACCACAGCTACAGTTCTTGAAAGTGCTCTATACTTCATTGTGCAGTTAATCACCGATTAAATTAGAATGAAAGCAGCAAATAAAACAACTGACTTTATTATAATAAATAAATAAATTAGAATAGGCAACAGGTCACACCATGCACTCGCAATGGGGTCAGTACTATATATGCATGCCTCCTTCCTTGAAATGGCGATCGGTTGAGCAGTGATGAAGGCGTGCTCCTGCAAACTTTGCCATATTGTAGAGCGGCGCCTGGAAATATATAGATCAATACCGTAATTATTACTCCCTCCTTTCTCAAAAGATTGTCACCTTTAGTTCAAAAAATGAACTAAAGGTGACAATCTTTTAAGAAAGGAGGGAGTATTATTTTTTCACCCAAACGACCTCCTCGGATATTGTAGTATACTGTTTTTCTAGCAATAGTAACAAACTTTCTGATTGGACATGCTAGTGTGCATGTCTGAAGAATATACTGAATAATATCACTGACAAGTCGTGTCCCTCATTTTCTGCAGGAAACATCATATCCTTCCTGGTGTTCCTCGCACCATTGTAAGAATTAGTTTCACTGTGTCATCATTGATCGTTTCCGAATTCATCATGTACGTACGTCTTCACGCGATCTCTGACGACCGAATGTCGTGTTCTGTTGTTGGATGCATGTACTGTACGTATAGGACGACGTTCCTGCAGGTGTACCGGAAGAAGTCGACCGGCGGGTTCAGCTCGGTGCCGTACGTGGTGGCGCTGTTCAGCTCCGTGCTGTGGATCTTCTACGCGCTGGTGAAGACCAACTCGAGGCCGCTGCTCACCATCAACGCCTTCGGCTGCGGCATCGAGGCGGCCTACATCGTCTTCTACCTCGCGTACGCGCCGCGGAAGGCCAGGGTCAGGACCGTCGCCTACTTCCTGCTGCTGGACGTGGCGGCCTTCGCGCTCATCGTGCTCACCACGCTGAGACTCGCCCCGGCGCACCGCGTCAAGTTCCTCGGCAGCGTCTGCCTCGCCTTCTCCATGGCCGTCTTCGTCTCGCCGCTCAGCATCATCGTGAAGGTGGTCAAGACGAAGAGCGTCGAGTTCCTGCCCATCAGCCTCTCCTTCTGCCTCACCCTCAGCGCCGTCGCCTGGTTCTGCTACGGCCTCTTCACCAAGGACCCATACGTCATGGTAATTAACGACTAATCATTTGGACTGCATGCCGTTACGTTGCAGCTAGCTTCGACGACTGACTCTGTCCTGACTAACAACCGTACCGATGCTTGCACATTGTTCAGTACCCGAACGTCGGCGGGTTCTTCTTCAGCTGCATCCAGATGGGGCTCTACTTCTGGTACCGCAAGCCCAGGACGAACACCAACGCCGTGCTGCCGACGACCACCGACGGCGCCGCGGCCATCAAGGCAGGCCAGCAGGCGGCGATCGAGCTCCCCGCCGGCCACACCGTGTTCATCCGGTCCGTGAGCCCCATCTCCATCCTCGGCGTGCACAAGGTCGTCGAGGCGGCGGACCAACAACTGCCGGCGGTCGTCGACGCCACCGCCGACAAGGACCAGCTGCACCACAACAAGGCCGCCGTCACCGCCATCGAGACCTGCATGTTCGCGGCCGGGAACGCCGAGGGCGGCGGCATCAATAACAAGCCGGATCAGGTCATCGAGATCGAGATCGTCGCCGCCGCGTGACCAATCGAGATCGAGCGCGCGCGCGGATGGACAGGTCGAACGAAGCTGCATGCAAGCATCTACTAGCTACCACACGGTGGCGTGCCGTTATCAACTGGTCGTTTATTAGTTGGTTAATCGATCAGCCATTATTCGATTGTCGTTGTCGTGTGCGTGTTTGTTTGTGTGGTTAATTAATAGTTTACCATTCGGCGTAAGTTAATATTACCTCTCTAATTACGTGTTGTTAGTAGTTTGGGCGCTGTGCTAATAAGGCGAGCTGCTGCTAGCTGCTACCTACTGTATTATGCATGTGTGTGTGGTCGATCTAGTCGTCGTTGCAGTCTTATTACTACAGTCCTCTGGTGTCAATGTACGTACGGCGCGATAAGACTGTAACGTGGCATCTATTTTAACTTTATTATTAACATATTCTTTGTGTGTGTGTATCAGCTTTGTCACTTCAGTTGTTATACTAGTTTCTCTTATCATGAGCATGCATGGTACACTCCACTAGCTTATGCTTCCTTTGCAGTTGCAGCTGCACTAATTAAGTCAAGCTCGCCCTGCTCCACCGGACCTTCGTCCTCGTTGTACTGGCCTTGGCGGCGGAGAAACCGGCG
The DNA here is from genome assembly GCA_036927565.1 of Tuctoria greenei. Taxonomy (NCBI): domain Eukaryota; kingdom Viridiplantae; phylum Streptophyta; class Magnoliopsida; order Poales; family Poaceae; genus Tuctoria; species Tuctoria greenei. The sequence continues at coordinate 1,382,041 of JAYESD010000005.1, forward strand.
AACCATGCATGGGGCCGGCCGGTACATGGGTGGCACCGGCTCCACTGTCGAAACAAGAGATCGAACCAATCAATCAGATCTCTGACAAATCAACGATACGTAAAAGCAAACGACGAGATCAATTCATCAATGCACCCACAAAAACACATGAAAAACGCTCGGATCGACAGGGCGGCGGCGCCGCAGGCCGCCGGGAGGAAGAAGAGGGCTGGCGCAAGGTGAACGGGGTCGCGGGCGAGGGTGTAGTTTGTTGATGTCCGTGTGGCCAGGACGTGGCACAGGCAGATCATGCTCTTGCCGTCGACGAGGATGATGGACTCGATCGAGGGCCGCGCAGCAGCAGCCGGGCGTCGGGGCGGGGGGGGGGGGGGGGGGGGGGGGGCGGGGGGCGCACGCTCATGTCGGTGAGGAAGTCCACGCATGCATGAGAACAACGGGCCCAGAGGCTCCGTGCAGGACGGCGGCGACGACGCAGACGCACTTGGTGGAACAGGGAGCTGGGGCAGTAGAGGAAGCGGCGGCAGTGGCTGATGGGTTTGGCCCACGCGAGCAGTGACGCGAAGGCGAGGAGGAGGTGCAGGGCCTTCGTCATCTTCACATCCTTGCTAAAATTGTTCCATTCCTGCTCTGCTCTGCACGGCAGTCACCTCAGTAATATATGCTCGGAGTTGTTACCCATCAAACCAATTCTTTCAGACATGCTAGCAGGTACTTCATTTGTTCTAAAAAGTTTGTCGCTTACAAACTTTTTTTGAGATGGAGAGAATCTTCGCAATGTATTCGCATAAACCGACCAAAGCCACAGTTCCGGCGACGAGCACAACAGCCGCGCTGTTCTCCTCATCAACCGTCGGCATCTCCCCCAGGGGCGTGTGGGCCTCGTCTCCAAAATAAACTAAATGCGACAAATTTTGAAGATAGAGAGAGTACATATTTAGTCCATTTAACTATAACTGTTATTTCCTACAATTCTCTTCAAAAATGACATATGGCACAGTTGTCATTTCCTGCAATTTTCAAAATGGCAATAGTTAATCATCCCACTTCGAGTAACACCCCAGAGCACCCAATCCCGGCAGAACATCACCAAGCGTCAGTACCGGCGGTTTACGAGAAGTTACAAACTACGAGCTGCGACCATCGAATTTGTTACTACTAATTCATAACAAGGGTATGGCCATGTATGCTAAAGCCGGTAAAAAGTTCCATCACGAAAGGCGATCGGTTACAGAAAGGCTCAGGTGATGCGTATGAGCAGAACCACCATAATAAACATGCAAGTCATCATAAAGATGAGCAGCCACTGGAAGCACGTCGTCTTGGAAGTCAGCGAGTAGACCTCCGCTGCCCGTGAGGTTGCGCGGCCAGTGCTTGCCAGGCTATGCTCCACAGCTCTCTCAGTGGAGTCGAGGATCTGCAACGTCAAAAATTAATAAGGAAGTGGGAGATGGGAGAGTATCTTCTGTGTCAACAGAACTACGTTCTCCCTGGAGAGGAGGAACCAGTGTCAACACGACAAAAGGCAGTAATGGATCAAATGAAGCGGAACACACCTTCTCTGTCTGTTTGACCGATTGGTTCATCATAAGGCTGCTTTCCTTCAGTTGGCGTGCTAATTCCACCATTTCATCAGTTAAATCTTCTTGCAACTTCCTGCCCAGTTAGAAGATCCCGTATCGGTAAGAAAACAGTCAGAATACCCGCAAAAATTAAAACAAAATATAGCATACCTATGCTTCTCAATATGAGCCTGAGCTTCTGCATCCAATTTGATAGGGCCTCCGATATCTCCTTTCCTCTCATGATGCTTTGGATCAATCTTCCCATGAGCTCTACTTGGTTACATCCGCAAGTTCATTAGATGTAACAGGTAAGAAGAAAACGAAAAAAAAACAGAGAAAAACTAACTTACATCGATCGCCTTCGCAACCCTGATGATAAGGATATTGAATCTTCTGCCTTTTCCTTTTCATAAGAGCTTTCTATTTCTCTGCTTTCAGCAATTGGTTTTTCATCTTCTGGCTGCAGCAACAAGAATAAGCTAATAAGAAGTGTATCTGAGAGATATATGAGATAAAGGTTCAGATAAAAATTTAACAACACTGTTGTGTTTTCTTTGAATTCTAGTATGAAGCATTGGCAAATGATTTAAGCATGGCAATGGCAACGATGAATCAAGACAATAAAAGCGTACCACTGAAGCAGTGAGCCTGGCAGCTAGTGCTTCAATCCTTTCTGAATACTCAGAAAGCTTAGCTTTTGAAATACTGAAAAAAGAACAATGCATTAGAAACATGATCTTCTGCTCCTGGAAAGGAAATACAGCACAAGAAGAAAGTTTCATTGTATGTGATTGTGTGCTTTGCTACTCAATTGCTAATATCACTGAAACAGGTATATGAAGACTCATGAAAAGGCCAAGCAAAGGGTCAAGAAATTATTATCACCATGAAACAAAAGATGGTGGGAACCTAAGACTATGAACCTTTGCACAAGGGTTCTGAGATGCAGGATGGATCACACACTTATAGAAATAGTGTCCAGATTTCAGAAACAACTTTCTAGGAAATACGAATGACAAAATTATGCACTTGTGAAGAGGATACCTTCTGCACCTTTCATGTAAAGAAGAATTTTTTGAAGCCAAGTTATTGTACCGCTTGGATGTAAAGGAAAGGCTATTCAGATGATGCTTAATAGTACCGCAATCTACATTCCTTTTTTAAGACCATTATTGCATTATGATAATGTAAAAAAGTTTTCTTTTTTTGAGAGGATGTAAAAAAGTTTTCAGTGGTAGCAGAAAACACACCTCGATGTCCCTTCTGACGTAGCCTCCGCTCCTAGCTGCTCCAACAGCTCCCTGGCTGTGGTCACATACTGCAACAATAGAATGGAGGCTGTCAGTGCACCGAAACTCGATGGGCAAGATTCAGATACCACATGTGGTGTCGATACTGAAAAACAAACACCATCAGACATCCAACTGGAACGCCGAATCAGGGACACCTACATGGACAAGCTTAGCCTGATTCTGCTGCCGAGGAGCCGCCTCCAGCAGTCTTCTCAGGTTCACTTCCACCTTGTTGAGCCTCATGTCGAAACAGTGGCAAACTTGATGCAGGGCATGTGGGGTTCAGCTGAACACTCGAAAATGTCAGAAAACAGCCCCCTCCCCGCCTCTGACGATCGATCTTTCTCCTCTCGAGGAAGAAGAATAACCTAATCAAACGGAGCATATCAGATTAGCAGGGTATGAGGCAGCAGGCATGGACCCAGCGATAGGGCGAGGTAGGGCGGCTGCCCTGCCTAACGCCAGCGGTGAGAACCCTCTCCTCCGAGAGATGGAAACCCCCCTCCCGATCCCCATCCACAAATAGGATGAAACCTGCACGTCCCCGTTCACGCACCCAACCCCGTCCTCGAGCACGGATCGACCCATCCCCGCTACATCCAGCCCAAATGTCAGCTACGAACGGAAGAAGGGGGATCTCTATAGGATTGGGGAGGAGATTTCGGATCTCACCTGGAGGAGCAGACGCTGGCCGCATCCAACTTGTGCCGTTGTGCACCGTCGCCGGCAGTGATCTCCCCTCGACGATGATCCGGCGGCCAAATAGGGAGGGAGGACAAACGAGGGGACGTGACCGACCAAACACGACAGGAGGATGGAAGTTTTCAGTTTTACCTCTCCAACATGTTTGTTAATTTATTTTTATTAAAAAACGATAATTTTCTGAAGACGGAAGAGTAACTCTCGAAATTTATTATGTTTAATTTGTTTTAAATTGAATAATCTAAAAGATGACAATTTTTAGTTACGGAGTGGGTAGCTGGAATTTGTGTCAAGGCCATCTCTTTGACTGAGATAGTACTAGGTCACGGTAACTGCTTGCAGTGTGCAATTGAATGTTCACTTTGGAATTTGCGTGACATCTCCAAAATTCAAACCGGGTACGAAAATTCAATGAAACACAAACACTCCTGTTGCATAACCTTGAATATATTTCGTCAAATCAGTCAGCCATCCAGCAGTGTTGTACACGTTATAGGCTGCAGACAGTGACGAAGCTAGCCTATAAATTATCCTGGTGCATCACTTCTTTCATGACAATTTTTTCATGTAAAGTTCAGCAAATTATGTGATATTTAAAGGAACATTTCATTTTGACCATAGTTCATATGCACCAGGGAAAGTGTGGCTGAAGAGTTGTTGACCATGCAAGCGTCACACATTTACTCAGAAAATCCACTTCCATTTGCTAAAAAAAACTAGTATTATATCAAATACCATTATCTACAAAAAAAAAACTATTACATCAACGACAGGTTTTCATCGGCATTACCACTGGGATAACACAAACAGAACAGAGCAAATTCGTGTGTAAGCAACATGAGACAGCAAATAAACCGAGATGTCAAACCAGTCGACCGCAGCCAAACAGCAGCAGCATAGTGCACCTTCTCGGCAACAAACCAGGCGCTCCCTTTTTGTTACTAGCTCAGTGAAAGAGGGCAGTAAAAAGACAGAAACGCGCAACGTGTACTAGGGTTCGAAAATGAGCCTTAAGTTCTGCAAACGGAGAAGAGCAAAAAGGGACCCGTGTACATTTAACCGTGGCAGAAATCCTACATTCAACAGACCAACCAACACCAAGTACAGTAGTAGAACAAAAGGATTATACAGTCAACTATAAATGGTATATCTCGCACCAATATCAACACCACGGCAGGCCACACCTGAACTATGAATCCCAAACTGGACGTAACAAAGGACCAACCTTAAGCATGTACAGAAAAAAAGTGATTTGGATTGAAAATTGCAGTCTCGTCATCTCATCTACTAACTCCTTGTGCTAGCAACCCAGAGCCACGGCCTCTTTTGGAGTAGAGGTGACACCCTCTTTTGGAGTAGAGGTGACACGAAGGATTGCTTGTGCGCTTAATGCAGAAAGCTTTGATTGACAGAAGGCCTCCCATGATTCAGCATTCGGTGACTCCGAAAGTGTGCCGTCATTCTGACCAGAAGCTGAGGCCTGAGACTTCTCATAGAATACCTGCAGCTCCAATGCAAGGCTGCGAGCAGCCTCCCTTGATTCAGGAAGCTGGTCACTTAGTTGAGTTGCTGCTATCTGGATGAGCTTATCCATTCCATATTCTTTGATACCCTCCACTCCCTGCATGAAAAGAAAACATGGTTTGCTGTGAAGTAACCATAGCTAACAACGGAAATGTTATGCACAGCAACAAACAGTACTACTAACATGTAGATACACAGTGTACAAAAATGTCTCCGGAGTCCGTCCTTGAAAGTTTATCACTTTGTAGTTCAAAAATGTACGACAAAGCAACAAACTTTCAAGAACGGAGGGAGTAACATATTAACCTTCAACTGCTGTTGCACTAATAGAGGTGAAGGTGAAAATATTTCTGAAACTATAAGGTACAGATAAATGCATACCTGCCATCTTAATATTCCCAAACACAACTATATCAGTTTTTGGCCATGTACCAGCTACACATTGTAATAAAAAGATTGTGCAGGTTCAAAATATTCATATATGTCGCTAAAAAAAGCAAAAAAAACCTGGAAGGTTGGAGTTACACTAAACAAAACCAAGGATAGAGAGACTAGCACACAAAAGGATCCATTTTTTATACCTAATTGTGCATTTGTGATATCAGATAAATAAACTACAAGCAGTATTTAATAACGCTGCGCCCAATCATAAGTTGCTTTAGTGAAAAGAAAAGAAAGTCTACAAAAGCCACGCTGATGAAAATTTTCAGGTGAGACATTCACTTACAAGGTGAGGTACACTCTTGTTGAAGCACACTGATGCTTTTGCTCGAATTCGTGGATTCCTGTTTTTGAGGTAGGGCTGCATTCTGGGTAACAGTAACAAAGGGGAGATCCAAGTCGTCATCGACATAAGAGCTGCCTCAGCAGCTTCACAGACAAAGCGTTTATCTTGTGATGCTTTTAGAAACAGCTGCAGTAGCTGTCAACACATTTGAAAGAACAAGATATTTTGAGAGACTATAATGCATACAATTCTAAACAGCGCATTTGAGAATGGCAATACAGACCAGCAGATCAATTGAGTCAACCATGAGATCACCAAAGGCCTTAAAGATGTCAGCACATGTCATTAGTGCTGTTTTGCAGACAGCACTCCTAGGGTTCTTTATAGATTTCACAATGAGAGGAACTAGGGGCTCCCTGCGATTCAAACAGTCCATACAAAATAATTAATACAGGGGGTGGTGTACAATTTTTAAACATTGGCATGTAAATGGTGTCATAGGAAACAAAAATGTCTGTCCCTAACAAAAAAAAAACATTTCAAGTGCAAATGTCAGGGAAAAACTTACAGCAGCTCCTGCAATCTTTCCTTGTGGTATTTTGCCAACTGGCGAACATTGTTGAGAGCTTCACATGTCATAACCCAATCTTTTGTATCCAACCTTTTAACCAAAGTCTTTTGGAGAAAACAGAAAACAATAAGGCTCAGCTTTGACTAGTACAGAAAAGTAAATCAATTGTGTTGTAACAGCAAAATATCATGAATAAGTAAATTAGCAACATACACTAAGAGTTGCATCAACATCCAGGAGATCTTTCAGATTCTCAGAATCGATGTACTCAACATCTATATTTCCAGCCTCATTTCCATTAGTCACCACATCAGGCACAGGAGGGGCATTCTCTTCCTTGTTGACACATTTGTTGCCATTTGACACAGGTCTGTTGGTGCAGGACTTCACAGAACTATCTTTCCCTTTCTCCAGGTCTGCTGATTGAGAAATATTGAGATCTTGCAAAGCGCTTGCTGACATGTTCACGACCTGCACTATAAGTCGGCAGAAAAGGGTGAAAAAACATGACGTACAACTGTGTTGAGCATTTCCTATAAACAGATGTACAACTGCAGCTAACCATTGGGTCAACAGAGAACAAGTAAAAATCGAGGCACAAAAATCATAAGCAGTTCAAGGTGAAATTTAGAAAGTTCCAGCAGATCAATCATTGCCTGAAGCAAGTCAATCAAGTCACACAATCACAAATAATGACAATCACTGATAATACAAATCCACCACAATATGGATGGTGTCGACTGTTGAGTTCTCACTAACGTATGGAACCAGATCGGCCAACAAACAGATTTAATAATGCCTCTCGTACTCGCAGCCACAACCAAGTGAAGCCCCCCATCCAGTTCCAGTTCCAGTAGCGGCATAGAGTGCCGGGAGGGGAGTGCGACGCATCGCAGAGGCGATTCCAATGGAAGGATACCTGGCTGGGCTGCCTCGCTGCCGGGCTCCTCACTGCCGATGACGAGGCAAGCCCCCCGTTGCCGCAGCTACAAAGTCCTACCCCGAGATCCACGGAAACAACAACGAAATCCCGCGGCCATAAATCCCTAACCCGACTAGACGGTAGAGATCCGGGAGGGCGGGGAAATGTCGCGGCGGGAGAGGAACGTGAGATCACGGGGAGGAACAGGGAAGCGGGCGTTACCTGAGACGAGACCGAGCGGGGAGCCGGAGGCGTGGGCGCGACGGGCGGAAGGGGCAGCAAGCAGTTCGTTCCTGCACTATCGCTCGCGCGCTAGCTAGCTGCGGAGGCGGCGGCGGCGGCGGCGGCGTCCTCTGCCGTCTCTGGGCTGGAGCGCGTCAGTTATACTACCGAGGAGGCGGTGTCCTGTTGTTGCTGTTGCTGATGAGCTCTGGACTTGCATTCGAGGACCTGGATAATTGGGATATCATATCCCAGTAGCTTCAGCACATGTAATGTTTGCATTGGAAGTTTGGAACTGCACACCCCCTCTAATCTCTATACATAGATACTCCATTTAAAAATGTAAGGTAAAAATGTGAACAAGGAAACAAATTGCCTTTTTCCATGTTAAATCGATAACAAAATACTACTATCAATTTTGAAATATCATTCTTTATAAAACATCGTCGCTGCATCTTTCTGAGAACTAGAGAAGGTCGAGTAGAATTGAAATTTATCACGACAATAGTGCAAAATGACAATCGTATAGGGCCCATATGCAAAGCATCTCATTCATCGGATTCCAAAAATGATTCAGCAATAATTAAGGAGATTCCATACATCCATCCCATCGGATGTGCTGGCCCAATTTGAAAAATCGGAGATCTCGGAGGAGGGATTACGGTTGCCGGTTGGCGGTACAAGTCCACCGTGAGAACGACCCCCCCCCCTGATCCATCGAGAGACGGTGTGGGCCCTTCAGTACAACATCGCGGGCCGACCAAGGGACGAGCCGGCGGCCGGCCGTTTGGACGCCGGCAAGGTGACGTCGACGGCCGGCGCCCGGCGGCCTCGTAGTGGGTGTGTGCGGGGGTCCTAGTAATTCATATCGGCCGAGCACAATACGACCGGCCCAGCCCGTTGACACGATCTCATCATACATTCATACTCATTACCGGGCCGTAACCGTAAGGCCCCAAAAATATGTCCAAAACCCTAATCCCCCGAACGGACGGTCGAGGCCTCGCCAAACCCAACGATGGCCCACATCCAACGCTCCACGTCGCTCCGAACCCACTCCTATAAATGAGCCCGCCCGGCTGCCGAGCTCCCGCCGCCGCCTCCACTCGCCCCTTCCATCCTCCTCCCGCTTGCTCCAACCAGCCGCCGGCGGAATGGTACGCTCTTCCCTCCCCGCTTCGGTGGCGACCTCTTAGCCGCGCTCGGCAAGGGACGCCTTGCTTGCGATGATCCGGAGCGGAGTCTGATCTTCCGATTCTAATTATCCTGTGCTGATTTGCAGGCTCCGAAGAGAGGCGGCAGGGCTCCGGTCCCGGCGAAGAAGAAGCCGGTAGGTCGCCGATTCCTGCTACCCGTCTCACTGAAACTTCGCTCTCTTTGTATATTGTTCCTGATCTGGTTTGGCGTCATTGGTTGGTGCAGGAGAAGGTGACGAACCCGCTGTTCGAGAAGAGGCCGAAGCAGTTCGGGATCGGTGGTGCGTTGCCGCCCAAGAAGGATCTCCACCGCTTCGTCAAGTGGCCCAAGGTCGTGCGCATCCAGCGCCAGCGCCGCATCCTCAAGCAGAGGCTCAAGGTGCCCCCGGCACTCAACCAGTTCACCCGTACCCTCGACAAGAACCTTGGTACGCTTTCCTTGCATTCGTAGTCCTTCCACTTTGGCTGTAGAGGTGATTGGTTGCCTTAGTAAGGTTTCGACTGCTGTCATTCTTGATTACGATCGCTAGGACATGAGTGTATGATATTGCTTGCTGGTGGTCTAAAAATTTATTCGACATAAGTGTGATTGAAGTTGTAAATATAGAAACTTGGGTTGCCAATCATTTCTGTGATGAATGAATGTCAATGACAATGTTGGTGTTCTATTTCTCATTTTCAACTTCAGGTAGTCAGTTTTTGAACTTAATAACCTTTTGGTATTTGGAAAAAAAGTGATGTAACAGAAGATAAATTTATCAAAATTGATGTTTAATTATAACCATTGAAGATACTGAAATTTGCTTAGTGTTATGTTTGAGGAAGGATCAATTTCAAGTGGTTAGAGTAAGGCAAGCATTATTCTCTAGTTGCAAGTATTTTTTGTACATATGTACCATTCCAGTCAATTCTGAAGTTAACAGAAAGGGAACTGCGTCAAAATTGATTTCATGTCTCCATTTGTGAATTACTGATAAACCAGCCCTTTGTAAACTGTCTGCATCCTCTTTTCGACACTTGTGTATTGTCATGTCATCAGAATGTGTTAATTTCCCAAACCAACAAAAGCTGCCCTCAAGTGAGAAACCAATCAACTTTGAATTATGTTTAAGTTTAGCTAAACAATATAGTAAAATATGTCCACTGTTTTGCTTTTGTTGAAACTTTCCTATGTTTTATTTCTTATTTCAGCTACAAATTTGTTTAAGATGCTTCTTAAGTACCGCCCTGAGGACAAAGCTGCCAAGAAGGAGAGGCTGTTGAAGAGGGCTCAGGCTGAGAATGAAGGGAAAACAGTTGAGGCAAAGAAACCCATTGTTGTCAAGTATGGCCTCAACCATGTGACTTACCTCATTGAGCAGGTATGTCCACTTGATTCGTGTGTCTGTTTTACTTCCAAGTGCTATCAGGGAGTTGTCTTTGGGAGGTTATTACATTTTGCTTATTCACATTTATATTCTTTATTTGGCAGAGCAAGGCCCAGCTGGTCGTCATAGCTCATGATGTTGACCCCATCGAGCTTGTTGTGTGGCTCCCAGCTCTTTGCAGGAAAATGGAGGTTCCATACTGCATCGTCAAGGGGAAAGCGCGCCTTGGATCGGTATAATGACTACTTTGATCAATCTTCTGCATGTTATTGTCAAAAGTTCTGGGAAGAAATAGAGGCTTAAAAAGTGGTTCTTGTAGATTGTTCACAAGAAGACGGCATCTGTTCTATGCCTTACCACTGTCAAGAACGAGGACAAACTTGAGTTCAGCAAGATTCTGGAGGCTATTAAGGTAGGAAATTATGGGCATCTGAATCTCAATATCTAAGGTATTGCTATTGTTCTGTGTGCTAACTGGAACATGATTGACTCCCAGGCGAACTTCAACGATAAGTATGATGAGGTGAGGAAGAAGTGGGGCGGTGGTATCATGGGCTCCAAATCACAGGCGAAAACCCGGGCCAGGGAAAAGCTGCTCGCCAAGGAGGCTGCACAGCGGATGACCTAAATTACATTTTTAAATTTTGTCTTGCCCTTCTACCTACCTACCTATCAGTGTGGTTGTTGCTCTAGTTTTAGAGTTTTGTTGGTGAGAGCATTCTAGAAAGAAACAATGTAAGGATTCAGATTCGCTCGGTGATGGTTAGTTCATACGATTTGAATTACATATTTCTTGTAGCACTCAACTTTTTATGTGCTGTATTAGTTTGATGAGCGCCAGTTCCCTCTTTAACAAAAACGCATTTGCAATATGGTTTATGATCTCGACAAACAGTAAGGTGGATTAGCCTATAACTAGCTAGAAATTTGCTATGATCTGGCGGCCATCTTGCTATCATCGTTTGTCAATAGAAACTTCCCTCTGTTGGATTGCTAAATTCACAGTTGTGCGGATAAAACCTGTACATGTTCATTTTTTTAGACTAACAGTTGTTTTATTCCCGAACAAATAAGAGCAACCGTCGCACTGATGGTGTGGTGCCTGTTACCTTTTCTGTACAAATTTATTCTCTCCTTCTCAAAAAGTTTGTCGTTTTGTAGTTCAAAAATGAATTACAAAACGACAATCTTTTTGGGACGGAGGTTGCAGAGCTTCCGGCCCCTATACGTATTATTCTTCTATAAGCTGGTGGTGTTGACTTCTTCTAAGCGATCATCGGACAGTACCACGACTAAGAGTTGGGACCTGATGATCAAGCTGAACCCCTGGAGGCTGGAGCGAGCCCTTGAGCAGGCTACCCAGTACCGACGCCGCGCTGCACTCCGACACGGGCTTGACGGGACGTGGCCGAGCTGCTCGCCCATGGTCCTGCCGTCGACGGGGTTGCCGTACGGGGCCGACACGTCGAAGGTGTCCTCCGCCTTGCCGTCCTTGGTCGAGACCGCGTGCGTTGGATGGATAAGAGAGCAGTGCCAGTAGCCCGGCACCGGCAGGAAGCGGTGCCCATGCCACGCGCGGCGGCTCATCCATCTGGCCGGAGTGGCGCGAGGGTGCCTGCCCGGTTGGGCCACGTAACCAAGCTCGTCGTACGTGCCTTCCGAGCTAATCCTGGCGCCGTTCGGTAATCCTGGTGAACCTGCCTGCGACGGCAAAGCCAACTACTACTCCGTACTTGTTGCTGGATAGCGGATTCCATTCAGCGACGCGGGCCTCGCTTCTCCTTCCGAATTTCGCGGCGAAGACCTTCCGTGATTCGAAACGATGGGCTGGAATTCAACCCATGACGGAACTGGAGAGCAAAGAGAGATGTCAAGCTGGCCGGGGAAGCCGATCACCTCGGCATGCAAATATGCAAAACGAGACGACGGGAGAGGAGAGCAGAGTACGGCGAACGGTAAGCGGCGACGTCGTCGGTCCCATTCCCAACGCGCCACGAAGCAAGAGGAAATCCGTTAAAAACGAGACGGTGATCCAGGCCAATGGGATCGGTGGCAAAGCTAGCAGCAGTGCGTGCAGTACTGGTTGTAAGCTGCTGCTGCCGTCGGCGTCGGAACCCGGCCGGGCTCGATCGATTATTGGTGGCGTGAGAAGAGAACCAACCCTGACCGGCCGGCAGCACAGGCAGTTTGTCACTCACTCTCTGCATGCAGTTTGTCAATATTGTTACCTGTGCAGCAGCGCACAGCGAAAAGCAGTTTGGAAGGATTCGATTTTACTGTACAGACCCGAGCGCGCGCCAGTTTAGGACTGTAATCCCTCCTTCCCAAATTATTTGTCGTTAGGATAAATTTTTTAGGTGGTCGAGGTCGAGCTCGCTCGCTCGATGGATTGGTTATGTTGGTTTCAAGAATCGACGGTAGTCGATACGGCCAGTGAGCTTGCAGAGTCGATACGATTCTCGGGCGTGGTTGTTTCTGACGACGACACCATACCAGAGCAGAGTAGCACGGCGCGCAGGGTTTGGAACGGGTGTGCAGTGCAGCGACCTCGTGGACCGAACGTAGTAACGTGACCGATCTTATCTCATCTGCAGGCATGCATTGTTTAACGGGTCAATTCGATCGAGCCTTAGCTTGACCGGAAAACCGAAAACCTGGTCCGGGTGTGGGGGGAACGGATGGATGGATGGATGGATGGATGATGGAGCATGTAATGTAAACCCTGTGCCGTCACGTGAGGCGTGCGAGAGCCTCACTGACATTCACCCAGGCCAGGCTGACAGCACTACTACAAAAGGCTTCATCGCAGACGGCTCTAAACATATTATCACATACGATTTTAAAAACCGCCTGTAACGAAGAGCCTGTGAAAATGATCAATTAGCACAGGCGGGGGCAAAATCTGTTTGTAAAAATGCATTTTCACAGGCGGTTTTTTATTGCTGACCGCTTGTGAAAATGCGTTTTCACAGGCGGTTTTTTATCGCAAACCGCCTGTGAAAATGTATTATCACATACTGTGTTTTTTGCTGCCAACCCCCTGTGATAATACATTATCATAGACAATTTTTAGAATATTATGTTTGTGACTAGTCGTAATCAGAAGGCAAGAAATGATAACATTTAGACAAAATTTGCGCTAACACAATTCGATCTACAAAAGACTAAAAGATTTAGACAAAATTACATTGCAGAGATGCAATGAAAAAATACAACAGAAATTACAATGCAATACATCGCAGAAATTACAATCCATCACAACCATCACGTGCAGCACTACATGCAGCAGCTCAACGCCATGAAGACAGGGATGCTGCCGTCGCAGCCGCTCTTCAATGCCTCCCCACAGATCTCAGTAGCGCCACCTTCGTGCTAGCTCGACTTTCGAGCTACAACAAAAATAACGATCACGACTGGATCTGCAACTGAAGGTTGGATCTGCGACCCTTGGCATCGAGCAAGACACCTGCGGCGGACGAGGAGCGTGGTTGCCACGACGACAATGAGCATGAGCAGCACGGCTGCCACGACGGTCGAGGAGCGCGGCCTCCGCGATGGGAGGATGGCGAGAAGGCAGAAGCGGGCTGCCGACGATTCAGTGATGAGGCAGAGCTGCGGTAGAGCGAGGTTGGGGAGGAAGGAAAGAGAGGTGAGATTGGGGAGATGAACGGTGAGAGGCAGAGATTGGGGATAAGAACGTGAGGTGTCAATGTTGCTGCTGTTATAGACACATATATTAGAGATGACCCCCCTATGAGTCGTTGGATCAATAAGTAGCGAAAGGCGGAGATATGAAGTCGAAGAGCGATCCGTGGGATGTAGTAGCGGACCAATCAGGAGTCATCATTATCACAGGCGGATTTTTTGTTACGGACCGCCTGTGAAAATCATCATATTTTCACAGGCGGTTGTTTGTTACGGACCGCCTGTGATAATGACTATTATCACAAGCGGTTTTTTGTTACGGACTGCCTGTGAAAATCAATACATTTTCACAGGCGGTTGTTTGTTACGGACCGCCTGTGATATTCTATTATCACAGGCGGTTATTAACTCATTTGACATCACAGGCGTAACTTTTAACGAACCGTCTGTAAAAAAATAAGGAGACGCCTGTAAAAATGCATTTTCTAGTAGTGCAGGGCCAATGCGAAAGCGATTCGATTCGCGGGGCGAGCGAGTAGTCGCGATCCGTCCGAGACCCAGAGGGAGGAGGACCCGGGCAGCTAGCTGTTAGAAATAAAGAGGGATCCCAAAGATCAAATAGCCACTAAATCATCTCGAATTACATGGAGAAATTTGATTACAACATGAACATCAAGTGCTATCTCTCAAATAGCACAAGAACATCAATAATACCTTCTCCTCCATCTTTGTTGTTGTTTGACGATGCGACCATCTAGCCAACAAGGCGAGGCCGCAAGAAGAACGACGACGAGAGGCGTTTCCCCTTGTTCTTCTCTTGGTATCTTGATCGGATTCTGAGTGGATTAGAGTGTTCAAGTGTGTATGAGTGTATGCCCTTAAGCCCTCTTTGATCACACACTTGACCCTCTTCTTATAGTTGACCAAGAGACACAAGAGGGGGCCTCCCACCCTTAGGAATTATTGAGTCTCCCGATCAGAGACTCAAAATTTGGTGGGTTGTGTCCTTTCAATTAGAACATATGTCAATTTCGAGTTCAAACTGACAGTTACTGAAAAATCGGACTAGTCCGTATAGGGTCCGGACTAGTATGGTTACCCTTACTGGACAAAATCGGACTAGTCCTCTAAGGGATCGAACTAGTCCGGTTACCCTTACTGGACAAAACCGGACTAGTCCGGTCTTTACCGGACAAGTCCGGTACTTCCCAACATTCTCCCCCTTGAACTCGAATCTGAAACTTACCAACTTACTTAATACTAAACTTAGTGTTCATTTTCTTATGCTTGACATATAAGGCACGACGCATCACAACAACCATTTACGTATTGTTGGACTCGAAGACCACAATACATCTCACACTTGAAAATGAACCTTACTCTTACTTGGCCCCTAAATATCCAGTGATCATAGGCTCTCCCTTAAACCCATGTCGGCTATGTGTTCACTGAACACGCTGGGTGGAAGACCTTTTGTTAGCGGATCCGCAAGCATACGCTTGGTACTTATATGCTCAAGACTTATGGTATGATCCTGGATTCGATCTTTCACAACATAAAACTTAATGTCGATGTGTTTGGCAGCACCACTCGACTTATTGTTGTGAGAGTAAAATACTGCGGGCTCATTATCGCAGTATAACTTAAGTGGTTTTTCAATGTTGTCGACCACTCTAAGACCGGGTAAAAATTTCTTAAGCCAAACAGCCTGCCCGGTGGCCTCATAACATGCAACAAACTCGGCATGCATTGTGGACGATGCAGTGACGGTTTCTTTGGAGCTTTTCCACGAAATGGCTCCATTCGCGAGGGTGAATATATAACCTGACGTGGATTTCTTAGTATCCACACAACCCGCGAAATCTGAATCTGAATATCCCACTACTTCAAGTGGGTCTGACTTACTATACGTTAACATGAGGCCTTTTGTGCCTTGCACATATCTTAATGCTTTCTTAACTGCCTTCCAGTGATCAATCCCTGGATTGGCCTGATATCTGCCAAGCATTCCGATCACATAAGCTAAGTCAGGGCGAGTACAGACTTGAGCATACATAAGGCTTCCGACAGCAGAAGCATATGGAACCGACTTCATTTGATCGATCTCATATTAGTTCCTGGGACACTGAAAGTTCCCAAACTTATCGCTCTTGACAATCGGAGCAGACGAAGGCTTACTCTTATGCATACTGTACTTTCTCAGTACATTCTATAAGTATGCCTTTTGTGATAAGCCTAATACCTCCTTATTTCTATCTCGGTGAATTTCTATGCCCAATACATAGGATGCTTCACCAAGATCTTTCATATCAAAATTAGAGGACAAAAACTTCTTAGTTTCTGATAGTAGATTGACATCACTACTTGCAAGTAGTATATCATCTACGTAAAGCACGAGGAAAATAAATTTCCCGCTCTTAAACTTAGCATAAATGCAATTGTCCTCCTCATTTTCTTTAAACCCAAACTTTCTTACTGTTTCATCGAACTTGAGATACCACTGTCTTGATACTTGTTTAAGTCCATAAATGGACTTTCTTAAGTGGCATCCCATATGTTCCTTACCCTTAATAACAAAACCTTTCGGTTGTGTCATATAGACGTTCTCATATAGATCACCATTGAGAAACGCCGTCTTTACATCCATCTGATGTAATTCTAAATTATAATGTGCAACTAATGCCATAATGATTCTGAACGAATCCTTACTTGAGACAGGTGAAAATGTCTCATTATAATCAATCCCTTCTCTTTGAGTGAAGCCTTTTGCAACTAGTCTGGCCTTAAACTTATCAATATTCCCTTTGGAGTCACGTTTAATTTTGTAGACCCATTTACAGCCTACTGTTTTGGCTCCATTAGGAATCTCAACTAAATCCCAGATTTTGTTTGTTTCCATAGACCTCATTTCATCCTCCATGGCTTTATGCCATTCAGATGATTGAGGACTTCTCATAGCTTCTTCAAATGTGGTGGGATCACCCTCCATTTGAATTGCCTCACTCAGATAGATCTCATAATCGTTCGGAATGGCCGATTTTCTTTCTCGTTGAGATCTTCTTAATTGCACATTATCCTCATTTTGAGGCTGTTGTTGCTCTTCATTATTAGTGACAACGGGCTGAAAATGCTCAAACTTTCTTAATAATTCCGTTGTCAATGGAGAACTAACAACAGGTGTTGAATCATTACCAGTAGGCACTGATGATTCAACAGCAGTAGGTAATGAGAAATATGGTTCTTGAATCATAGGAGTGGGTACATAAACCCGCTTCTCTTCAAGATTAATTTCTCGTCTTACCGTACTCCCCCTGATCATGGCATCCTCTAAAAATACGGCATGCCTTGTTTCTACAAACTTAGTATATCGTTCTGGACAATAGAAACGATATCCCTTACTCTTTTCTGCATAGCCAATAAAATGGCAACTTACTGTCTTAGAATCTGTCGACTGTTGGAGTCGACAGATCTCCTGACACTGCTAAAGTGTTGAAGGAGTTTGTGGTTCGGTGTGGGCGCGCGGAGACTCAAGAAGGTGAATTGCATTTTAACGCAGGAGACACAAGGATTTACGTGGTTCGGGCTGCCTGAGCGTAATACCCTACTCCACGGGTGTGTTGGTGTTGTATTAGCTTGTCACGTATGATCGCTTGTCAACGTCTGTGAACGTCCCCGAGTGTATCGTCGGTCTGTCCTTTTATAGTACAAGGACAGGCCGTTACAAGCTAGCCTGGCCCGACATGTGGCCCCGACGGTTACTAGTATTGATACACAATTAATTGTTGTTAATGATCCTGTAACAGGCTCCGACAGTGCCGTTACTGGTGTGTAGATCGTCCGTTTAAGTGTCATTAATATGGAATTAATGACATTTAATCGGGTCTTGAAGTCCTTGGCTCTCCTTTGAAGATCCGGAGCTGTTACAAGGTCTTCCGGAGGTTAGAGGCTGGCAGGTCCAACGATTTGACACGTGGCAACTCCAGAGCTTGCTGTGGGAAGCAGGTAGCTCCGGGGCTATTAGACACGTATCAGGTCCGGAGCTTCTCTCGGTCTGGGGTTAAGTCCGGAGGTGCCGTTTCGGTACGTGGCCCGGAGCTTCCCCCTTGTGGGCGGTAGCTCCGGGTTAGTCGTACACGTGGCGACCCAGGGTTTAACCATGTTGGGGAAGCGGGTCCGGTCATGTCTGACAAGTGGGCCTCCGAGGGCCTTCAAACCAAGTAGATGACCTTCCTTCGAGATCTTTGTAACCTCAGGGGGTGTACGATTTTTAGGGTACCGACAGTGGCCCCCTGGACCTACCTCCGAGGAAGATCACTGAAGTGAAGTCATTCCGTCGGAGGTGGGTCCATCCTTGCGACTCTTGAACTGGGTCTTCAAGGGTCTTCGGAGGTGCCGTTGGCAGGGTTTTACGGTTAGATCCCGCCGCGTGGCGCACCTCAGGCGGCAGATGAAATCTTTGGCGTGCGGATCCCACGCAATTGAAGGTCGCCGGTTCCCGATACGAAAACCGTATCGGTTCCGCGCGCCCTGTCAGGCCGCCGCCTTTGGGTTTCCCGCCTGGTGATGACAACCGTTCGCCTGGGTAAGAGCCTCAACTTAATCGTCGGGGTGGTCCCGGACCCTCTTGTCATCGGATGGGTTGAATTCTTGAGTAGTATCTTCGACTTCCCTGCGGTTTCCATCCAAGCGTTGCGAGGGCTTACTTAAGAAGGAAAGCGCGCACCGTCGGGAATTCTTTACGCCTCTCATCTGATCTTGCGCTCAAACTCCCGACTCGTACTTCGCTCCTCTTCTCTTGCCTAGCTGTGCTGCGATGGAGTTGGGTCTGCGTGAGAGTCGCCTGAAGATCGACAACGATTTGAAGAAGGTCCGGGCCCTCATGGGGTGGTCCTCGGACTTCTTCAACCGCTTGGTCCGTGCCGGCGGAGAGCTCCCCTTTGAGAAGGAGCGCGCTGGCGAGATGGTGTACTTTTCTTCGTGCGCCATGGTGGGGTTGATCCCACCTTTTTCTTCTTTCTTCTTGATGCTGCTAGACTTCTATGGTCTGCAGCTATACCACCTTGGCCCTCACTCCATTCTCCTCGTGTCCATCTTTGTCCACTTCTGCGAGATGTGGGTGGGCATCCCCCCCCTGCGTCGAGCTTTTCCGAACCTTCTTCACCGTTCACACCGCCAGCTGGAGCAATGAGTACCTTGGCTTCTACTACTTCGTGAAGCGCAAGAAGTGCCCATTCAAGTACCTCCGGTCGTTCCCTTCCGGGAAGTGGGATGACTGGAAGAAAGATTGGATAGTCGTCAGGGTGGAGGAGCATGAGCGGTTGGAGCTGCCAGACGGTCTGCCCGGCATCGACACGACGATCTGGAGTGAAGTTCCAGTGTTGGCGGAAGCTTTCGACCCTGCCCTGACCAGGATCCGCCAATGCATGGAGGGAGGATTGACTCCCCAGGCGGTGTTCTGCAACTTCCTGGCCAACAGGTGGGCGCCGCTGAAGAGGAGGGAGAAGCTCGCCTGGGCCCTCAACAGCGTGATGGACGAGGACCGGGTTGAGACCGGGTTGAAGTCCAACATGGTGGGGAAGACCTTGGAGTTCCACCTCAAGAAATTACAGCACGGCATCGACGTCGACGGATATGACTTAACTCCGCCGTCGGCCTTTCTCCCTCTGAACGTGGAAGTGGAGTTCAGCAGGGAGCTCCGGCGGACGATGTCCGCGCTTGACGACCTTGGTGTCGTCGAGAGAAGATCAACCACCCGGGTGGCGATCCCCGGGGTGCCCGAAGACGGCTCGGTCCCTGCTCCACAGCCGAGGGTCGAGGTCATCGGCAAGGGCAAGGAGCTGGCGGAGGAGCCGGAGAGCCGGAAGAGGAAGTTGCGACATGCCGACGGAAGGTCCGTCAGGCCCGCTACTTCCGCCTCGGTTCCTTCTCCCCAGGGGTGGAGATCTTCTGCCGCCGTGGCGACTGTCCCCGTAGTGGGGTCCTTTCGGAATGATACTGTTCCTGCAGTGGGATCCTCCCGGAGCGCGTCTGTCCCCGTGGTGGAGCCCTCCTGGGGTGCTAGCTCCGGGTGCACGACTCCGGCACCTGGGACGATGGGAGCCTCCAGGTCCAGGGGTTCCTCCCAATCGAGGAGAGCCTCGACCCGGGAAACGCCCGTGGCTACGACAAGTTCTGGGGGGGGCCTGCCGGAGCTCCTACGCCGACCATGGCCAGCCTGGAACGTCCGGGAAAAAGATTCCGCGCAAGCTGGTGCGGAAGCCTTCCAAGGTAATTTTTGATCTTTACCTTGGTTAACTTTTTAATTGTAGCGATTGTTTGTTAATTTTCTTTATCCATACTCTGCAGTGTCCCCAAGAAGGGGAGTGAAGCTCCACCCTCAGCCATGATGTTTGAGGCCGTGGGAGCTTCTGCTCCTGTCCCGGTGCCGCCCCAGGTGGTGGCTGAGGCTGCGACAGCTCCGGCGCCGGCTGTCGTGGTCATGAACCTCGACTCGTCCCCAGAATTTCCCGTGGTAGCGCCGGACCACAGGAGTGAAGACACGCCAGCAGCACTTGTCTCGGAGATTGAAGCTCCGGGTCCTGGTGCTGCAGTGGTGGAAGCTCCGGCTGTAGAGTCGGAGGAAGTAGTAGTCCCGGCCTCAGAGCTGGAACTTGTCGAAGCCCCGGCGATTGAGCCGGAGATGACTGAAGCTCCGGCATGCGAGCCGGAAGTCGAGGTAATTCCGGCAGTTGAGCCGGTTACCTCCGAAGCACCGGTCGCTGAGCCGGTTATTGTTGGAGCGCCGGTCACAGAGCCGGCGGTTGAAGAGGCGAGGGAGCTCGAGCATCCCTCGGAAGAGGTGTCCCGGTCGGAGCCTGTAGCAGCTCCTGCTCCGGAGGCGACGACGTTGATGGTACCTGCGACCGAGCCAGAGTGCCCAAGCGAAGTTGCTGGCCCCCTGCCCGAGGGGGCGAATGAAGACTTGGCGGCGTGGCCTTCTTCGATGGCGACTGAGGCCATCCCGAAGGACGGCCCTAGTGCCTTGGAAGCTCAGAGTTCCACTCTCGTAGAGTGGGACCCAATTTTTGTATGTGAAGACCCGCTAGAACCAGCGGAGGAGACCCCAGCAGGTCCGGAGCCCATCCCGCTGTCGATGTCTATCGACAACGCCTGCTCCAGTCTGCGTCAGGTCCAACTGGCCTTCTTCCACAACAGCAAGGCTCTTGAGGAGGAGCGCCAAACCCTTAGGCTGTGGCGTAACCGACTCCTCTTTGAGACCAAGCTGGCGCAGTCGAGGCTAGCGGATGACAAGGAGTGGATCAAGCGGGAGAAGATCCGCCTGGAGTACTGGGACAAGCTGCTGGATGACAGGGAGAGCATGACTCATGCCCTCGACGCTCAATCCCGGGAGATCCACGATCAGGCCAAGGCTGCCAACGACACGGCCAATGCTCGGCACAAACAGCTTGAGGCCATCAACGTCGCACTCATCAAGCGCCGAGAGGCACTCAAAGGGAGGGAGAGACGGCTCGAGGACGAAGAGCAGAAACTCCTGGAGCTACGGGATGACGTGCTGAGGAGGGAAGAGGAGCTCGCCGAGAAAGTAGCTCTGGCTGACAAGGGCCTCGAGGAGCGCACTAAAAAGTTGGAAGAGCACTGCCTCGAGGAAGAGGAGAAGACCTGGGTGCGAGGGCAGGAACTCTACGAATACGAGTGTGCCCTTGTTGCCCGGGAGAAGAAAGTGGAGGCTAGGGAGAAGGACCTGGTCGATCGTCGGAACAAGATCCACCTCCGGGAGGAGGAGCTCGAAAGACTTGAGAGGCGGGTTGCTGCAAAGATTCAGCAAAACACCAAAGAAGTTGAGCGCCTCGCCCGTGAGAATTCCGAACTGACGGCGGCCAAGAGATCCCTCGAAGAGGTGAAAAGCTTGAGGACGGCGGACTCCCTACAGATTTGGGAGTTCTTGGGCAAGGCCAATGATGCGCTGACGCCGATGGGTTTCAGCCTCGTGCACCCGGATGATCCGGAGCTGGAGCCGGACCTTGCGCTGCAGGCATTGAGCGCAGCAGGTAGCAAGCTCTCCAAGGTGGGCGATGTCATCGCTGACCAACAGGAGGTTGAGGGGCAATCCCTGGCAAAGAACGTCACAGAATATGTGTTGACGTGCTACATCAGCCGGAACCCTCAATTTCCTCTGGACCCGGTGCTTGAAGGCCCCGTCGAAGGAGAAGGCGAAGCTACCCGAGCCAGCGTATCGGAGGTCGCCCAGAAGGTCGCCAAGTTCTTCCATAGGGTCTAGGACCATATCTTTTAGCTCTCACTTGTATTTTCTCTTATTCTTCCTCAATTTTGTAATCCCTTGTCTCCAGATGTAATCTCCTGTCTCCAGATGAATGAAATCCCCAAAATTTTTGAGAATTTCACTTTTTGTCTTCAACACTTCAACACCTTTATCTTGGCCCCCTGGTAGATGTACACAATTTGATTGTGAACATGTACCAAAAGGATATTGTGTTTTGTTGAAGACTCATTTGCTCCGAACTTGTAGCGTTTAGGTCCGAAGTCTTTGATAGTGAAGGTCCCTTGAGGTTGTCGGGGCTTAGAAGCTCCGACATTGTCCATCGCTGGAGCTTGGTAGCTCCGGCAATAGCCTCTATCAACACGTAGAGCGTCGATAGTTAGTCCTCCGAGGTGTCGGAGCTTAGTAGCTCCGGCAGTGACCTTTGCCAACACTTGGTTTGTTGGCAGCAGACTCCATTTACGGGGTCTTCTCACCATCTTTTACTCAGCGTCGACGGTTGACCCCCTTAGGGGAGTCGGAGCTTGGTTAGCTCCGGCTTTTCTCCATCAACGTAGAGTTTATTTTTCCTGCACACTTAAGCCAAGAAAAATAGTAAAATTCGTTCCTTGTCTATAATTTTGTTGCGGCTTACGATTCTCAAGAAAATTTTAAGTTGAACGCGATTTTAAATACAACCGGATGCGTTGTCTTTTCTCTTAGATCCAATTTGTCCATGGACCCGCCTTACTTCGGCCTGCCGGGGTGTAGGTAGAGTGGCGTACTTAGGGTGCTTGACCAGGCTAAGTCGATAGCACACTCCGGCCCTAGATTGGCTTGGCGGCTTTCAAGCGAGTTGGCCACAAACGATATTTAAATCCAAAAGATCTGACAATGCAACTCGAATCGTATATAAACCGGTCGAACAAAAATTTCTTAAGAATTGCACGTCTCTGTTATAGACAAGAAAGAGAAAAATAAAAATGTCGAGCCTGCACAAAATGAATGCACGTGGAGTCTATTTCACATGAAGATGTCTTTCATTATAGGTCCGGGGTACAGGGGAAACAAGTACACTCTTAGGGTACAGAACCAGGCTAAGTGTGTTTGGTTTCTCGTTTGACCCAGGGTAGTTAGCCACACTTTTAGTCCGGAGACTGTGACAAGTGTTGCATGAGCTTTGCGGACCTTTCAGGAAAGGTCCGGCTGCTCTCCCGGAGGAACTACCCGACTCTGTACAATGACTCTATAACATACATCTCAAGTTACTCAAGACTCACCTCCGTGGAATTAAGTGTAGAACTTACGGAGGTGCTCGATGTTCCAAGGATTTGGGAGAGGTGTCCCATCCTCAGTAGCCAAGCGAACGCTCCCGGGACGGGATACTTTGATCACTCGAAAGGGCCCCTCCCAGCCGGGGGAGAGTTTGTTTAACCCTTCTCTGGATAGTATTCTCCGTAGCACCAGATCGCCTTCCTCGAGCTGTCGGTTGTGTACATGCCGCTGGTGATAACGCCGTAGAGCTTGGCGATATCGGGCATTCCGAATAGCTGCTTGGCACCTTCCCTCCTCGAGGAGGTCTAGGTCTTCACGCTGGAGCTGGTCCTGCGCGGCTTCGTCGAAGGTCCGGACCCGGAGCGAACCCAAGGTGATTTCCGGAGGAAGGATTGCTTCAGCTCCGTACACCAGAAAGAAGGGTGTTTCTCTGGTTGACCGGTTTGGAGAAGTCCTGTTGGCCCATAGAGTGGGCGGAAGCTCTTCGATCTAGTTGGCTCCGTGTTTTTTCAAGTGCTCATAGGTGCGCGTTTTGAGTCCTTTAAGGATTTCTGCATTTGCTCTCTCGGCTTGGCCATTGCTGGCTGGATGAGCTACGGAGGCGTAGCAAACTTGTATGCCGAGGTCTTCGCAATATCCTTGGAATGCGGAGCTTGTGAATTGAGTCCCATTATCAGTGATGATCTTGTTTGGGACTCCGAATCTGCTTACAATGGATTGCAGAAAGTTGATAGCAGATTGCTTGTTGATCATCACAACTGGAGTTGCTTCCGGCCACTTGGTGAACTTGTCAATGGCGATGTACAGCAACTTATAACCTCCGACGGCTCTTGGGAAGGGTCCCAAGATATCCATCCCCCACACAGCGAAGGGCCATGTAGGAGGTATAATTTGTAAGGGCTGAGCCGGTGTATGAATTTGCTTTGCATGAAATTGGCATGCTTCACATTTCTTCACCAGCTCAGTGGCATCCTAGAGCGCTGTAGGCCAGTAGAAGCCATGCCGAAAGGATTTTCCGACCAGCGTGCGGGAAGATGCGTGGTTCCCACACTCGCCTCCATGGATTTCTGCGAGGAGCTCGCAGCCTTCTTCCCTTGTGATGCACCACATTAGGATGCCGTTGGCACCGCGTCGGTAGAGATCCCCTTCTACCAGCGTGTATCTTTTAGCCAATCTGACTACCCGGTCAGCGGATACATCATCGTTAGGAAGGATGTTGTCTTTCAAGTAGTTCCGGATCTCCGAGATCCATGCATCGGAACTGACTTGAGCATTTGAGTCTTGCGTGCTGGGTTGCTCGGAGCTTCCGGCAGCACCTACGACCCTTGATGGCTGCCATGGTAACAGGGCCATCGGGACCATCAACTTCGGGATGCTGATCTCGCCCCCTTCGTTCAGTTTGGCAAGCTGAACTGTGGGTTTCGACAATCTCCGGACAAAAGTTCCTTCAGGAGCCGGAGCTCCGGTTGACGCTTTCGTCGAGAGTTCGTCGGCTTCAGCGTTGTGGGCACGCTGAACATGGTGAAGGTCTAGGACTTCAAAGTCCTTCTGAAGTCTCTGGACTTCAAGGAGGTAAGCAGCTAGCTGGAGATTATTGCAGGAGCATTCACCCTTCACCTGCTTGATGATGAGCGGTGAATCTCCTTTGACCAGCAGTTGTTTGACACCGTATGACAGTGCCACCTTAAGTCCGTAGATGAGTGCTTCATACTCCACCATGTTGTTGGTTGCCTTGAAGTCAAGGTGTACCATGTATTTTACCTTCTCCCCAGTCGGTGCAAGGAGAAGGATTCCAGCTCCGGCCCCCTGCTTCTGCATGGAGCCATCGAAGTAGAGGGTCCAGTGAGGCTCGGTGAAGGTTGGAGCTTGATGCTCCGTCTTCTGCTCGCTGGGGCCCCCAGGATTTGATGGAGAAGGAGTCCATTCCGCCACAAAATCTGCCAACAATTGACTCTTGACAGCTTGTCTTGAAATAAATTCAAGATCGAATTCAGCCAATTCCGCTGCCCACTTTGCAATATTCCCAGTTGAATTGGGATTATGCAAGATTGCCCGAAGTGGATAGGAGGTCACCACCGAGACTTTGTGAGCTTGGAAGTAGTGTCGAAGCTTCCTGGAGGCAATAAGAACTGCATAAAGCAGCTTATGCACCTCTAGGTATCGAGTCTTGGCATCATGTAATACTTCACTGATGAAGTATACCGGGCGTTGAATGGTCCGGACCCTCCCGGAGGGGTCCGGAGCTTCCTCTTCATTGATCCGGACCCTCTCGGAGGGGTCCAAATTCTCTTCGGGGACCTCCGGGTTCTGGCTGGAGGAACCCGGAGCTTCTTCAGAAATGACCTGGACCCTCCCAGAGGGGTCTGGGTCTTCTGAAGTGACTTCTTGTGGGTTTGAGTCTGGGAGTTGGGACCCAGACTCACTTTCAGGAACCTCCGGACCCTCCCGAAGGGGTCTGGATTTCTGAGTATGGGGTAGTTCCGGTCTCTCCGCAACCAGAACCATACTGACGACTTCGTCAGTAGATGAAATGTAAAGCAACAAAGGCTCACCAGGGTTCGGAGCTACCAGAATTGGTAGGGTGGTGAGGAACTGTTTCAGCTCCTGGAATGCCTTCTCTGCTTCTTCGGACCATTGGAATGGTCCGGACTTCCTCAACAACTTGAAGAAGGGAAGTGCCCGCTCCGCCAGTCTTGATATGAACCGGCTGAGGGCTGCTAGACATCCAGTTAACTTTTGGACGTCTTTGATGCGGGTTGGTGGCCGCATGTCTTCAATGGCTTTTATCTTCGCCGGATTAGCCTCTATGCCCCGGTGACTTACCAGGAAACCAAGAAGTTTTCCGGAGCTAACCCCGAAGACACACTTGTCTGGGTTTAGCTTCGTGCGGGTGGCCCGCAGCTTGTCGAAGACAGCCTGCAAGGTGTCTAAGAGGGACTACTTGTTCTTGACCTTGACCACGATGTCATCGACGTACACTTCCACTATGTCTCTGATGAGTTCTTCAAAAGTTTTGTACATAGCTCGTACAAAAGTTGAAGCTGCATTCTTGAGACCAAATGGCATGGTTGTGTAACAGTACAATCCATCTACTGTAATGAATGAAGTATGCTCTTCATCCTCCCTAGACATCCTGATTTGATGATACCCAGAATATGCGTCTAGGAAACACAGTAACTCATACTCGGAGGTGGAATCCACTATCTGATCTATTCTAGGTAGTGGGAATGGATCTTTTGGACATGCCTTATTCAGTGTGGTGTAGTCGATGCACATCCGAAGCTTCCCGCCGGCCTTGGGCACAACGACTGGGTTCGCCAGCCATTTTGGATGGAAGACTTCTCGGATGAATCCGGCTTTGAGCAACTTCTTCACTTCTTGTCGGATGAAGTTCTGCCGCTCTACGGATTGCTTCTGAGGCTTCTGATGCACAGGCCGAGCATCGGGGTAAATCTTCAGATTGTGCTCAATCACTTCCCTGGGGATCCCAGGCATTTGTGACGGTTGCCAAGCAAACACGTCAACATTAGCCCGGAGGAAAGTGATGAGCGCGAATTCCTATTTGTCGTTCAACCCTCCCGATATACGGGTGGTTTGAGCGGCATCTGAACCAATTTGGACGACTTTGACGGGAATGTCGGTGTCGCCGCTTGGCTGCACACGGGGTGCAGAGGTCGAGCCTCGTTGACGAATGCTCGGGGGTTTCGGAGCTTGCTCCTGTCTGGAGTCCTCCTCTTGCGCCGTAGTGAGTGCATGGAGTTCCTCCAGAGCAGTTACTCCGGCAGTGCGATCTTCGCGGATCCGGGGAACGCCTACTGGTGTTGGCATCTTCAACACCAGGTATCCATAATGAGCAGCTGCCATGAATTTGTATAGGGCAGGTCTACCCAAGATGGCGTTGAATGGTAAGTTGATCTGAGCGACGTCGAAGACCAACTTCTCGGTGCGATACTTCTCCCGTGTCCCGAAGGTAACGGGGAGAGTTACTGCTCCGAGTGGGGTAATGGCCCCCGGACCTACTCCGGAGAAAGGTCGAGAGGGCTGGAGATCCGAAGGTCGGAGCCGAAGCTTGGTAAAAGCTTCAAAGCTTATGAGGTTCAACCCCGAACCTCCGTCCACCATAACATGATGGAGCTGGATGTTATTAATGGTGGGAGATACCATCAAAGGTAACTGTCCAGCTCCGACCATGCTTCGAGGACAGTCCGAAGCATCAAAAGTGATGGCTGTGTCCATCCACTTTCGATGTGGCTCCGGTCTAGCTGTAGGAGCTACAGCGGCCATATCTCGTCGCATAGTCTTGATGACACGACGGGAGGTGATGTCCCATGATCCACCAAAAATGGTGTTCATGGTCTTCCGACGCTCGTTGTCAGAGACGTCAGAGTCATCATCAACGGAGGTGTAGACGGCCTTCAGGACCTTTTTAGGATCCTGAAACCCTAACTCCTCTTCAGCTGGAGCTTCATCGACCTTCTGTTTTCCTTCCCTCTGTCGGAAAGGGGACCCTTCCCGGCGCTTGCTGTAGCGCTCGGCAAGGTTTTGGACCTCCCGGCAGTCTTCCAAACCGTGGCTGCCCGTTTTGTGAATGGGACACCACACTTTGGGTTTGCCACCGTCTTCGAAAGACGGTCGAGGTCGCTTCTCGGGGCGTGGCCCCCGGCCACCCGGAGTTGCAACAGCTGCAACGTTGGATGTGTCGGCCGACGACTTCTTCTTGCCGTTGGTCTTCTTTTTCTTCTTGCCACCCCCGGAGGTAGCGGCTTCTTCTTTGGAGGATTTCTTGTGATCCTCCGAGGTTGGTTTGGAGTGCATTTCACGGCCCTCCGCTGCTCTGGCACATTTGTCTGCCAGGCTGAAGAGTTCCGTGACGCTGGTAATCTCTTTGATCGCCAGCTTCTCCAACATCTTCTTATCCCGTACGCCCTGTCTGAATGCCACAATGACAGAAGCGCTTGAGATAGAAGGGATTGTGTTGCGTACCTGAGAGAACCTCTGGATGAAGGACCGCAAAGATTCTCCCCCTTTTTGCACGACCGCAAAAAGGTCCAGTTCAGTGCCTGGTCGGATGTATGAACTCCCGAAGTTGGCAGTGAACTGACGGCACAGCTCCTCCCAACTGTTGATAGAGTTGGGTGGAAGGCTCATAAACCAGGACCTGGCGGTCCCAGTTAAGGCCACTGGAAAGTAATTGGCCATTACAGCCTCGTTTCCTCCAGCTGCCAAGATTGCAGTGGAGTATATCTGAAGGAATTCGGCGGGGTTGACAGTCCCGTCGAATTTTTCCGGCAGGTGTGGTCGGAACTTCTGTGGCCATCTAACCATGCGCAGGTGCATGGCTAGGGCTAAACAGCCTCCTCCTACCCCTTCCAGAGTAGAAAGCTCCTGAGCTTCCCGTCTTTCACGAGCTCGCTCAATATGGACACGGCCATCTTGCTGGCGGTATCGGCGATCAAGCTCCGCCCGGAGGTCATGAGTCGAAAGCCTGGATACCGTATGGGTGTGTCGTGCCCCAGAGGGCAACAACGTCACCTGCTGTGATGCAGATCGTCTCCTGTTGTTGGAGACGTGCGGACCAAGTCTACCTGACAAAGTCCGTCGCTGCGATGGGGCCCGTCCTGAAGGAGGAGGATCCTGGTTGTTGAGGCGTTCGGCCGCTGCTGCGACCAAATGCTCCACATCGGCCCTCCACTGTTCCATTGCATCTCGATATGCATCCGGAGGTGGTGGACGTTGGAGAAGAGCTCGCGCTGCATGGAGCGCGTGTTCCGAGTTGTCATGACTTGCCGACGCAGTAAGTGACGCCGGAGCACCATCACGTTGCCCAACACGATTTGCTGGAGAAGATGGTGGTGGTGGGAGTGTGGCTCCTGCTGGTGCTGAGGCTCCTGCTGGTGGCTGCCTGTTGGAGGGATTGCCCCCAACAGCCTGAGCAGCAGGTTGGCCGTTGGATGATCCAGCCGCGGAGTTCACCATTCTCGAAAATCTCAAGCGCCCCTACCTGGCGCGCCAACTGTCGACTGTTGGAGTCGACAGATCTCCTGACACTGCTAAAGTGTTGAAGGAGTTTGTGGTTCGGTGTGGGCGCGCGGAGACTCAAGAAGGTGAATTGCAGTTTAACGCAGGAGACACAAGGATTTACGTGGTTCGGGCCGCCTGAGCGTAATACCCTACTCCACTGGTGTGTTGGTGTTGTATTAGCTTGTCACGTATGATCGCTTGTCAACGTCTGTGAACGTCCCCGAGTGTATCGTCGGCCTGTCCTTTTATAGTACAAGGACAGGCCGTTACAAGCTAGCCTGGCCCGACATGTGGCCCCGGCGGTTACTAGTATTGATACACAATTAATTGTTGTTAATGATCCT
This sequence comes from Tuctoria greenei, assembly GCA_036927565.1. Taxonomy (NCBI): domain Eukaryota; kingdom Viridiplantae; phylum Streptophyta; class Magnoliopsida; order Poales; family Poaceae; genus Tuctoria; species Tuctoria greenei. The sequence goes on from JAYESD010000005.1 coordinate 1,411,668, forward strand.
GTAACGGGCTCCGACAGTGCCGTTACTGGTGTTAAGATCGTCCGTTTAAGTGTCATTAATATGGCATTAATGACATTTAATCGGGTCTTGAAGTCCTTGGCTCTCCTTTGAAGATCCTAAGCTGTTACAAGGTCTTCCGGAGGTTAGAGGCTGGCAGGTCCGACGATTTGACACGTGGCAGCTCCGGAGCTTGCTGTGGGAAGCAGGTAGCTCCGGGGCTATTAGACATGTATCAGGTCCGGAGCTTCTCTCGGTCTGGGGTTAAGTCCGGAGGTGCCGTTTCGGTACGTGGCCCGGAGCTTCCCCCTTGTGGGCGGTAGCTCCGGGTTAGTCGTACACGTGGCGACCCAGGGATTAACCATGTTGGAGAAGCGGGTCCGGTCATGTCTGACAAGTGGGCCTCCGAGGGCCTTCAAACCAAGTAGATGGCCTTCCTTCGAGATCTTTGTAACCTCAGGGGGTGTACGGTTTTTAGGGTACCGACAGAATCCAACTTACCAATGTTTGGGTTAAACAATTTTGCCTCAGCGGGACAGCCCCATATATGCATATAACTTAATGAGGGCTTACGTCCTGTCCATAACTCATACGGTGTTTTGAGCACCGACTTAGTAGGAATCCGATTTAGCACATGAATGACGGTTTTTAATGCCTCCATCCATAAGCTAACCGGCAAATCTGATTGACTTAACATGGATCTAACCATATCCATTAGCGTACGGTTGCGCCGTTCCGCTACTCCATTTTGCTGAGGCTTGCCCGGTGTGGAATACTGGGCGACTATGCCATTTTCTTGTAGGAACTGAGCAAACGGTCCAGGAACTTGGCCATACGGGGTATGACGACCGTAGTACTCACCACCACGATCAGATCTTACCACTTTAATCTTAATATTATGCTGATTTTCAACTTCAGCCTTAAATATCTTAAATTTATCCAACGCTTCAGAGCGTTCTTTAATTGGATAAATATAGCCATAGCGAGAATAGTCATCCGTGAAGGTTATGAATGAATCAAAACCACCAACAGATACTACGGGGAATGGACCACAAATGTCCGTATGGATTAATTCCAAAATTCCCGCACTGCGTATGGCACCTTTCTTAATTTTCTTAACAAACTTTCCCTTAATGCAGTCTATGCATTCTTCTGAATCCGAAAAATCCAAATGGGGAAGAATCGATTGTGAAATCAATTGTTCAATTCTCCCCCTCGAAATATGGCTCAAGCGACAATGCCATAATTTCGAAGACATTTCGGAATTGATTCTCTTACGCTTACCCTTATGTGAGGAAAACTGATTGTCGCTTACAACATTAACATAATCATGCATAGATAATAAGTATAGCATGCCTTGTCTTATGGCAACACCAACCATCTTATTATCATACTTAATTACACATCTGTCTTTGCCAAACTGGCAAACATAATCATCATCATCTAAGCATGACACTGAGATGAGATTTCTACTTAAAGAGGGTACATATAACACATCCTGAAGTGTAAGTACAAATCCATTTCTTAATACTAATGGATAATCTCCAATGGCTTTCACTTCAGCTTCATGGCCATCAGCAACTTTAATGGCCCTTTCCCCTCTTTCTAGGGTCCTCCTCATATTTAACCCCTGCAACGAATTGCAAACGTGCACAGTGGCACCTAAGTCAATCCACCAATAAGATGGTGTATAATCTAAAAGCAAGGATTCATCAACAAAGGTCACAAAGTCATTACCATTTTTGCAACACCATTTAAGGAAGCCAATGCAATCCTTCTGATGGTGACTTTTGTCTAAACAAAAACGGCACTAATCTTTATCCACTTTCACATCCTTATTGTAAGGATGGCTTTGTGGAAACTTACCCTTATCTTTATCATGGTGAGATGAACCATGATACTTAAAAGATTGCTTAGAATAATAATTCTTCTTAGCCTTACCTTTTTCCTTCACGTAATTAATAGCATCATAACCGTGAAGGGACTTAATCCTCTCTTCCTCCTGAACACACATAGCCATGAGTTTTTCTATGTTCCATAGTTCAGGTTGAGAGTTGTAGTTGATGACAAAAGTCTCAAATTCCTTAGGAAGTGAGGCAATGATGAGATTCACAATGAACTCATCTTTAATCCCCAAATCCATAGGCTTAAGCTTTGCAGCCATATTTGTCATCCTTAAGATGTGCTCACGCACACCACCTCCATGATATTTTTCAGTAACAAGCCTCTTGATAAGAGTGCTTGCAGTGGCCTTAGAAGAACCAGTAAACTGATTCTCTATCCTTTGGAGGTACTCAACAGCAGTTTCACATTCAGGGATTGCTCCCCGAATGGCCTCAGTGATAGTGCCCTTAATTACCATCAAACATTTCCTGTTTGATTTCTTCCACTTATAACAATCAATGTCATAAGCCAATAACTCAGTAGTATATTCCTTTGTCCTCACAGCAAAGGCTTCCTGAGTTTCATCAGCATTTCTTACTGGTTCAACCGGTGCAACCGGATATGGAGTAGTGAGAGCCAAGTGTATCTCAGAGACTGCCAAAGCAATCTCCAACTTCTCTCGCCATCTCCCATAATTGCTTCCATTGAGTGGATCAATAGAAGCGATGAAACTCAGTGCTCAATTAGCATTGGAGGAACCTTCATAATCAAAAAACCAAAATCAAGAAGAATGCATAGATGTTAACCACAAGAAAATGATGAGTTTCATCTTTCACTTTGGTTACTCGACCAAAACTCAACATTTGAGAATAACTGAAAATCAACATAGTAATTTATCTTTCGCTTTGGTTACTCGACCAAATTACTATGTTCTTACAAAAAGAATGTCATTAATGCCTTTCGCTTTGGTTACTCAACCAATAATGACATTGAAACTGAATATTGAAGAACAACTGAAATACATAGTAATTTATCTTTCGCTTTGGTTACTCGACCAAATTACTATGTACTTAGAAAGGAAAATGTCATTAATGCCTTTCGCTTTGGTTACTCAGCCAATAATGACATTAATAAAACTTAAAATCATGATAATTCTATTTTTCACTTTGGTTACTCAATAGAATTTCATGCAACTTAAATTGACATAGCAATTTATCTTTCGCTTTGGTTACTCGACCAAATTGCTATGACAATAAACTTAATTCACAGTGGAAGCTTAATTTAATAAGCAAACTTAATTGTATAGCATGGACTAGTCCGCACATGGCCGGACTAGTCCGGACTCTTACAGTATGGTTTTAGGACTAGTCCGGTCCATACGCCGGACAAGTCCGGTCCCATCACAAACATTTGATCCATTCTTTATTGAACTTTTCGAGTTTGGTCCGTACTATTCCAGACTAGTACAACCAACCCCGGAAAAGTTTCATATAAAAAACGGAAAAAATGTCGAAATACCCAAAATGGAATCTTAATCTTACCATCTTACCAAATCAACTTAATTTTTCATAATGGATTTCAATCCAAAGTGGTTAATTGGTTTTCAATCAGATGAACGCGTCAAAACGCCCTGATCCGAAAACCTAACCACTTTACGTGGCACACCGGACTAGTCCGGCCCTTAGACCGGACAAGTCCGGACCTTCAAAAACTTTCACCGAAAAACTTCGATCAAAACTCAATTCGAAATGATTAGTGGACTAAACGGCTCTGATACCATTGTTAGAAATAAAGAGGGAGCCCAAAGATCAAATAGCCACTAAATCATCTCGAATTACATGGAGAAATTTGATTACAACATGAACACCAAGTGCTATCTCTCAAATAGCACAAGAACATCAATAATACCTTCTCCTCCATCTTTGTTGTTGCTTGACGATGCGGCCATCTAGCCAACAAGGCGAGGCCACAAGAAGAACGACGACGAGAGGCGTTTCCCCTTGTTCTTCTCTTGGTATCTTGATCGGATTCTGAGTGGATTAGATTGTTCAAGTGTGTATGAGTGTATGCCCTTAAGCCCTCTTTGATCACACACTTGACCTTCTTCTTATAGTTGACCAAGAGACACAAGAGGGGGCCTCTCACCCTTAGGAATTATTGAGTCTCCCGATCAGAGACTCAAAATTCGGTGGGTTGTGTCCTTTCAATTAGAACACATGTCAATTTCGAGTTCAAACTGACAGTTACTGAAAAATCGGACTAGTCCGTATAGGGTCCGGACTAGTCCGGTTACCCTTACTGGACAAAACCGGACTAGTCCAGTCTTTACCGGACAAGTCCGGTACTTCCCAACAGTAGCGACCTCGGATCCGCATCGGTCGCGGGCGTCGAGCGAGATTCCGTGGAGTGCAGGGAGACACACCAGTTTTTCCGGGTTGCCAACAAACTGACCCCGCACCTCCTCGTCTGCGAAACGCTGCCCTGGAACACGGTAGTACTCCCTCCCTACCCACCCACCGGTTCCTGCTGCGGCCGCACAAAGTGGCAGGCAGCAGAGCAGAGCAGAGGCGGTTTTGTCGCAGTCTACGCGCAGGGCCAAACTGTCACCAAGGATTCTTTTACACTGATATAAACACTGATTCTTTTAATACTACTTTTTAATATAAACTTGGTCAAGTTAGATCAGTTTGGTTTTGCTCAGTTCGTAAAATAGAGTTTGTATCGGACGGAGAAAGTAATTGTTTATATTTCTCTATTATTATATTATCAATTTACAAAAAACACTAAAATCAATTTAATTTTCTTCCTATTTTTTCTCTCTTTTCTTTTCTTTTTATCATTTCCCCTATCTTCTTCCTTTTTGTTTTCTCCTCCCTTTCTTCTTTTTTTTTTCTTTTATCTATCTTCTCTCTTTCCTTATCATCTCTCTCGAATATTCCTTCCTCCCCCGAACATTATTTCCTCTTCCGATCCCTCTCTTTATATACTCCTCTTCTCTCCTATCCATTTGGTCGCCCCACTCATCCTCACCTTTTGTCGTCGTCGCCTCGCCCCCTCCCCATTGCGTCCATCCTCGTGCCGCCCGTGTCGTCCCTCCCGACGACGCCGTTGTTGCCTCGCCCCCTCTTAACAACGTCGTAGTAGTCTCTCCCGACATCACTATCACCTCGACCCCTCCCCGTTCCACCATCATCGTTGTAAGGATCGAAATGCCCAAGAGGGGGTGAATTGGGCTTTCTTTCAAATTTTAAGGCAATTAAAAACGAACTACTAAAGCCCAATTCCCAATGCGGTTCTAGCTATGCAATCAACGTAGATATAACTTGTGAAGTAAAGATTGCAAAATGTAGGGAGAGGGAGAGGAATGCAAACGCTAGGGGACACGAAGGTTTATCCCGTGGTTCGGCAAGATCACAAGGATCTTCCTACGTCCACGTTGTGGCACCCATCAAAGGGTTTTGCCACTTCCAATGTCACCGAGACAATGGAGTCTTCACTAATCTTCTCCGTTCGCCATCTCCGGCAAGGTGGAGCTCAAGCCTTGTACAACCTTCGATGTTCCGGGCTTCCACACACACCTTGGCAAGCTCCGGAACGATCTTCTTCAACTTCTCACTAGCCTAGAGAGTTCAATCACAAAGAAAGAACGCACACAAGCTTCTCTCTAGCCTATTACAAATGATCTAAAAGTGTGGAAATGTATGCTCTATAGTCTTGAATGCTCTTGGATGTGTGGTTGGCTTCAGGTGATCAAGACTTGTCGAAATGACTGGGTTAGAGGGGTTTTATAGCCAGCTTAACCGAAATAGCCGTTGGAAAAGTAGGCTGACAGAACTTTTCTGTGAACACCGGATGATCCGATGTCTCCCCTCTAGTTATCATCGGTGTAATTACTTTGGCTGACGTCATTGTGTCAGATATTACCGTTATTAGACCGATGTTTCCCCCAGTCTTCTCATCGGATGATCCGGTGGCTCTTCCTCCAGAATTTGCTTGATCTTGATGCTTACTGGAGTGATCAACCGATGTGTGTAAGTCTGCACATCGGATGATTCGGTGCTTCACTTGTTCCAATTGTACTGCAAACTGTACTGATGCACCGATGTTGTTGAGCCCTTCACATCGGATGATCCGGTGAGTTCATTTGTCTGAGATCCTTTTCTTCAGTTGAATCAACTCGACCGATGTGTTCATTTTGGAAATCATCGGTTGATCCGGTGAGTTGATTTTGTTTGCTACGAGTTGTCTTGAGTGAATCTTTTGTGTCTTGCTCGAATGACCTCTTAGACATTTGTTCCACAAGGCTCTCTGATGATTCTTAAGCATTGTATGTTGTCAATTTTTGATTGAGTGACTTAGACATAGAGCCTTCACATCTTGTCTTTATCTCATGAGTTTGATCTCGAAAGTTGAGTATCTATGGGTCTCCAATGACATGATCATTTCATCTTATTGAGTGTTTATGGGGACCTTGCATTCACAAATTCATTAGTAAAGTTCAATGGTTGTCATTAATCACCAAAACCATACTACATGAGGGGGGCCTAGATGCTTTCAATCTCCCCCTTTTTGGTGATTGATGACAACACAATAATCAAAGCGCAAAAGTAATGAATTTGATAGAATGAACCATAAGAAAATATGCAATGAATACAGGGTGTCACACTTGAAGCTATAAACATCAATTAATAACACAAGAGTGAAAACAAAGAGATCATAATCATAGATAAACATCAAATGAGTTCAAATGATTAACAACTCATGGAAATAGGTTCATTACACACCAAATGAGCAAATACGCAAATACAATAAAGATAAGCAAAGATAAGCTAGACTCGACTCCCCCTAACACTAGGACTCCCCCTGACTCCTCTAACTCTTTTCCCCCTTTGGCATCAAGGCACCAAAAAGGGATCCGAGCGCCTACGGACCCTGAGAGCTGGGCGCGATGACGAACTGGTCACCGCCGCTGTCGTCGGAGCTGCTGGCCGGAGTAGCGGAGGAGGGTGCTGCCGGAGCCGAAGGTGCCACCGTCGGTGCCTGCTGAGGAGGAGGTGTTGGAGCAGGGACACTGGTGACGGAGGCCGGCGTCTGAAGAAACAGTGACGTGGCCGGCAGTGGGGAGTGAAGAGGAGCACCAGGAGCCAATAGCGGGGACATGCTGAACAAAGGAATTGGAGTGGAGGGAACTGGAGCCACTGGTGCAGCAGCTGGAGCCAAGACGGGAGGCGGAGGAGCTACTCCAGGCAGCTGCGATGGGAGGGCGATCCCGGTCTGGGTGTAGAGGTTGGTGATCAACCCCAGGATCCCCATCATCGCCTGCTACGTCTGCTGCTGCTGGTCCAGAGAGCGCTGGTGCATCTGGTCGATGAGCCCCGTCAACCAGTCAGTGTCTTCACGCCTCTCACGGGCGATCTGACGCTGCATCTCCTGCTGCTGCTACTGGAGCTCAAGAAGACGTGCAGCCTGCTCTGCGCGGGCCTGCTCGGCGGCCAGCCTGTCTAGCCTCTGCTGCTCGACCATCTGCTGGAGGAGCGAAGTCAGCTCAGACGGCTGCGTGACCTGCGCCTCAATGACGGGAGGTGGAGTGGGAGGTGGCGCTGTAGAACCTCCAGCCTCCGCGTCGTGCTGTCGGGGAGAGGGGGGGGGGAAATACTCCTCGACACTGTCGTCAGTGTTGCTCTCTGACCAAATGTGCTGCAGGTCCTCCCCCTGAGCCTCAGCCTCTGCAAGTCTCTCGTCCTCCCGCTCTAGGTCGGACCAATCTTCCTCTGATAGACGGGCCCTGACCTGGCGCTCAACTGGACGACCAAGGCGGCGGTCTCCAGGAGCCGGAGCACGATAGTGACCAAAGCGAGTCACACTCTCGTCAGCAAGTCTGGCCTGTGCTGCATCCCCCTCAGGCACCATCATAGAGCATAGGTAACTGATCCAGTGCCCGTAGACCATCCGCCTCATCATGCCAACCCCATCTGTGATCACGTCTTCCATATCGCACAGGAGAATGTCCACAATGTCGAAATCCATCCCATTTATTATGTAGAACAGGAGGGTCTGCTGTAAACTAGTGAACCCCTCCAAGTACCCTGACCTCGGCAGGAGCGTGCGGCGCAAGGCGAGGTGCACAATGCGCGCAGCTGGGGTCAGAAGAGCTGGAACTCTCGGCTGGTCCGGAGAGAACATGGGGCCAAACAGGGACCGGATCTCCTCAAGCTGTGGTGCAACCCCTCCAGTAAGTGGCCTCCTTGGTGGATCTGCCTGCCTGTATACCCTCTCGTGCACGCAGGTGTCATGCAGGTCCAAACCAAGAAGCTGCCCCAACGTCTGCCTCGTGAGGTGGTAGTGCTAACCCATAAACATGAAGTCGATTGACCTCCTGCCCTCAGAGATGTACAGGGTCGCGTAGAAGACACGGACCTAATCTTCCACATATGCACTCCTCTCATAAGCAAGCAACTGCACCAATCCTCGGTACCTCTCAAAGTACGAACGGACCTCCGTCTCCGCTGCCAACGCAAGCTGCCCCCAGTCCAGGTAGTTATGCTGAAAAAGCTTGTGCCCTTGACGTCTGTAGGTCTTGTAGAGAGACGCCTGGGTGACAGTCCAAAAGCGACTGTCCACAAGAGCCTCTCGGGGCTGTGGGTACCACTCCTCAAGCAGCACGTTCCATCGAAGCTTGCGTAGCTGCTTGGCCTTCATCTTCCGGTAGTCCGTGAGACGGACTCCCTCACCGACACGGACGGCCGTGTCCATCTTGTAGATGGCCCTCTCGGCCTCCCTGTCCTCACGACGGTCGGCAGCCGTCGGTCTCGGACGAGGAGCAGCCTCGGTGTGACCCCCACGCGTCCGGGCTGAGCGCCGGCGGACGAGAGGCTCAACCGGCTCCTCTTCGACCTCGGAGTTGTCGATCATGGGAGGTCGCCTCGGACGAGCCTCACAGATCCTTAGTGACCCTCCTCGGCCACGCTCACGCTCCTCGGCGGCGCGAGCAGCCATCACGGCCTTCTTCTCCTCTTTCGACAATTTTTGCTTCTTCGCGGCGGGCTCCGCGATCGCCTTTCCCTTTCCTTTGCGGTCGCGACCCATCTAGATGCAAAGGAGAGCTAGGGTTAGCGACGAAGAAAGAGAACGACGAAAAACAACGATGGACGTCGCACGGCACGAAGCAAACCTTAGCGACGGAGAGCACACGGGGACCGGGTGCGAAGAGAGAGACAGTGGAAACGATGGCGACGAGGAGAGGCAGCGGCGAGGTCGATGGTGGTGGAGACGGCGCGTGGAGTGGCGAGCGGCGAGGACAGGCGGCAGCGCTGTGGGAGGAGGCGCAGTGCGCGGGCACGGGCGGCGGCGGCGCCGAGGGAGGAGGCGCGGTGCGCGGGCCCGGGCGGCGGCGGCGTGGAGGTCGCCGGCGGCGGCGGTGATGGCAGCGGCCTGTGAGCAGCGGCGACGGAGGCGGCGCAGAGAGAAGGCGGCGTCGGGATCGGGGGAAGGAAGATGAAAGGCGTACGACCGACTTTAAATAGTGGGTCCCAAACCCTAGCCGTTTTTTACACACCGGATGGACCGATGATTAACGATGTGGACATCGGTCGAATAGTACAGTATGGATATTCAAAGAGTCACTGAAGACATCGGATGGACCGACGTTTAGGGTTTTGATCATCGGATGAATGGCACAGTAAGGATATTCAGGAGAGGGAAGTTGACACCGGATGGTCCAACGTTAGATTGAAAAGCATCGGTGGAATTCATCAAGGTTTCCGAATTGTGAACATCGGATAGACCGATGTTTTTCTGATTGAACTCATCGGTCGATTTTGGATATTGACTTAACTGGCACTTGGATTTTGAACACCTACTGATCCGATGGGGAAGGACCTAGGCATCGGATAATCCGATGACAACAGAACAAAAACATCCCATATAAGTCCTTTGACCAAACACACAATTAAAGAGAAACACATGTCTTAGGACTTTTTGGGCAACCCCTTACCCCTCAAAAAGCTAATATGCCAATAGCTTGGCTAGACCTTAATGCAAAAAGGAACACCGAGAAAAAATGGAGGAAAAAATCCAAATAAAATGTAAGGCCCATGCTTTGTGAGGTAGAGTATGAAGACTTCTATCTCTTTGAAGCATGTTCCTTTAGGCATTAACGTACCTAACATTTTGTTCTTTCCACCTTATATGAGTTGAGATATTGCATTTCAAACAAGTCTCCTTCTCATGAGGTGGGTTCCCCTTTGTGACAATCTACCGTATGCAATGCCAAACAAATTACAGTGCAGGAGATTAAATGAGTGCAAGTTTATATGGCAGGGATCATGCAAGGCATAGAATAAATCTATCTTTCCAAGTTTAAACCTTCCAAAGGCTTCCTCAGGGAAAACTATTTCTAGCTCGCCCCTATCCTTTGGGAGTTAGACAAGACCTATATGATATGCATCCTTACATGAACATGGCAACTTACATGACATTAGATGCATCTAGCACATTTAATTCATTTCTAAGTCTAGAAAAGGTTTTCTCATCAAGTGGTTTAGTGAAGATATCCGCCAATTGTTCTTCGGATCTAACACCTTGCAAGGAGATGTCTCCTTTAGCCTCATGATCCCGCAAGAAGTGATGGCGAATATCAATGTGCTTAGTGCGGGGGTGTTGAACGGGGTTTCTAGCTATCTTAACCGCACTTTCATTGTCACAAAGGAGAGGCACACAACCAAATTTAATTCCAAAGTCCAAAAGGGTTTGCTTCATATATAGAATTTGGGCACAACATGCACCGGGCGCTATATACTCCGCTTCCGCGGTGGACAAAGCCACGGAATTTTGCTTTTTGCTAGACCAAGACACTAGGGAACGCCCAAGCAAGTGGCACCCACCGGAGGTACTCTTGCGATCCACACGGCATCCGGCAAAGTCCGAATCCGAGTATCCCAAGAGTTGGAAGGTTGTACCTTTAGGGTACCACAAGCCCATACTAGGGGTATGCTTAAGATACCTAAGTATCCTAAAGACCGCCTTCTTATGCGACTCTTTAGGAGCCGCTTGAAAGCGAGCACATAAGCATACACTAAACATTATGTCGGGCCTAGATGCGGTAAGATAAAGCAATGAACCAATCATAGAGCGGTAATGAGATTGGTCAATAGGTTTACCGTCCTTATCCGCGTCGAGATGGCAATTTGTTGCCATTGGAGTGCTTCTTGAGCTACAATCTCCCATCTCAAATTTCTTCAAGAGGTCCTTGGTGTATTTCTCTTGGTAGACAAAGGTTCCCTCTTGAAGTTGCTTGATTTGGAATCCAAGGAAGAAGTTGAGCTCTCCAATCATTGACATCTCGAATTCCCTAGACATCATTTTGCCAAACTCATGGCTAAGAGCTTCGTTAGTTGAACCAAAGATAATATCATCAACATAAATTTGACAAATGAACAAATCTCCGTTTATGTCTTTGGTGAAGAGTGTGGTGTTCACCCTCCCGATCTTAAATCCTTGCATGATGAGGAAGTCCCGTAGTCGTTCATACCACGCCCTAGGTGCTTGCTTGAGCCCGTAGAGCGCTTTGTGCAACCTATACACATGGTTAGGATTCTTCGGATCTTCAAACCCGGGAGGTTGTTCAACATAAACAAGCTCATTAATGTAGCCATTAAGAAAGGCACTTTTCACATCCATTTGATAAAGAGTAATATTATGATGTGAAGCAAAAGCAAGGAGAATACGAATTGCCTCTAACCGGGCGACCGGAGCAAATGTCTCCCCAAAGTCTAGTCCTTCAACTTGCGAGAACTCTTTGGCCACAAGTCTTGCCTTGTTGCGGACCACAACGCCATTCTCGTCTTGTTTGTTGCGGTACACCCACTTTGTTCCGATGACGTTCTTGTCCTTGGGTCGCTCCTCCAACACCCAAACTTCATTGCGAATGAAGTTTTGAGTTCTTCTTGCATAGCCATCACCCAATTTGGGTCTTGGAGTGCTTCCTCAATGTGGGTGGGTTCTACACACGAAACAAACGAGTAGTGCTCACAAAATGAAGCAACATGGCGGGAACGAGTACTTACGCCCCTTGAAGGACTTCCAATGATTTTGTCCATTGGATGCGCCTTGGAGATGCGTCCATGCCTCATAAGTGGTTGTGAAGCACTTGGCGGTGGTGAAGCGTGTTGCTCCTCTTGTGGTTGGACTTGATCATGGACTTCTTCTTCATCTTGATGTTGTATTGCTTGTGAGTCTTGAGTTGGCAATGGATCATCTTTCTCCTCTTCGTCTACTTGAGGCGCCATGGAGGTGTTGTTGTTGGAACTTGAAGCTCCCCCTTGATCATGGCCCTCTTCAACTTCCGGCTTGATGTCTCCAATGGTCATGTTCTTCATGGCTTCTCGTAGAGGCTCATCATCTATTTCATCATGACCAAAACTCTCCTCTTGGGAGCCATTAGTCTCATCAAACTCAACATCACAACTTTCTTCAACTAGACCGGAGGTTTGGTTGAATACTCGATATGCTTTTGAGTTTGATGCATAACCAAGAAAAATGCCAACATCACATCTTCTTTCAAACTTACCGAGCCTTTTCTTGCGGTAGATGTAGCATTTGCACCCAAAGACTCTAAAGTAGGAGATGTTGGGCTTTCTCCCAATGAGAAGCTCATATGGGGTCTTTTGGAGTAGTCGGTGAAGATAGACCCTGTTTGCAGCATGGCACGCCGTGTTGATTGCTTCGGCCCAAAACTTCTCCGACGTGCCGTAGTCATCAAGCATTGCTCTTGCAAGAGTGATGAGGGTTTTGTTCTTCCTCTCAACGACACCGTTTTGTTGAGGAGTGTATGTGGCGGAGAATTCATGCTTCACACCTTCACGGTCACACCACTCCCCAATGTTGTAGTTCTTGAATTCGGTGTCGTTGTCACTCCGGACCTTGATAATGGGAAGTTGGAATTCCCTTTGAGCACGGTTGGCGAAGGTCTTGAACACTTCCGGAGTTTCACTCTTGTCACCTAAAAATAGAGTCCAAGCATAGCGAGAGTATTCATCAACTATAACAAGACAATAGAGGTTACCGCCAAGGCTTTGGTATGTGGACGGTCCGAAGAGGTCCATGTGGAGTAGTTCAAGCGGCTTGGAGGTTGACACCATTGTCTTCATTGGGTGGTGTGAAGCAACTTGCTTCCCGGCTTGACAAGCGCTACAAAGCTTGTTCTTCTCAAACGTCACATCCTTCACGCCGGTCACCATCCCAAGCTTGAATGACTTCTTGAGTTTGCTCATTCCAATGTGTGCTATGCGTCGGTGCCATAGCCAACCCAAGCTTGTCTTAGTGAAAAGGCAAGTGGTTAGGCTAGCATTCTTGTTGGAGAAGTCTACTAAGTAGAGATGTCCATGCCGAAACCCTTTGAAGATAAGCTCTTTGCTTGCCTCACTACTCACAACAACATCATTTTTGCTAAATGTGCATGTTAGTCCAAGATCACAAAGTTGTGCAATGGAAAGTAGATTAAAGCTAAGCGACTTAACATACAACACATTAGAAATGGATAAATCATTAGAGATAGCAATTTTACCTAATCCTATTACCTTACCCTTAGAATTGTCACCAAAAGTAACTTGTTCATGATTACCGGGGTTTTCTATGGTGGTGAACATACCATCATTGTCGGTCATGTGTTGAGTGCACCTGCTATCGAGTACCCAATGCTTTCCTCCGGCTTTGTAGTTCACCTACACACATGAAGTTAATTTTTGACTTTAGGCACCCAAGCCAACTTAGGTCCTTGTATGTGAGATACAAGTGTCTTTGGGACCCAAAGTTGCTTGGGGAGCTTCCCCTTCATGCTCTTCATGTCTTTGCCAATGAACCTAGCTTTCACCTTGCCATTCACTTTACTAAGAAGATAATAGCGATCATTGAAAATAGATTTGTAGTTAGTAGGCAATGTAGGTGAAGGTCGGTTAGGAAGAGGACACTCCCTTGTGTGGTGGCCGGTGACCTCACAATGTTGGCAATAAGAACCAACTTCCTTGATAAAGCTTGTTCCAAGCTCCGGTGAGGGCACCTTTCCTTTGTTGGGCACCGGGAAGGATCCAAGTCCTCTTTTGTTGAAGGCTTTTGCTTGTTGGAAGAGGATTTCCTTGTGCTTGACTTCACCTTTTGAAAGTCTAGCCACACTAGTGCGGAGACTCTCAATTTCTTCCAACAAGTCCTTCTCCCTAGCATTAGCTTTTAAAGACAAAGACTTGTCCAAGACATTAGAGACATGCGAAGTAATGGATACCTTATCATTGAGAGTTTGTTTCTTTGCATCTTTTAACTCTTGATCAAGCATGTCATGAGCAATGTTAAGTGTTTGGTATTCTTGAGTTAGCTTGTTGTGCTCCTCCAAGAGAGTTTGGTGTGCTATGTTGAGCTCATCATTGTCTACCTTGATTTTAGCATTTTCTTCCTCAATTTGCTTGACATGAGATTTGAGCATGTCATGCTCTTTGAGTATGCTTTCATACTTGTCAAGCAAATCAAGGTTAGCACTCTCAAGTTTAGCACGAATTTCTTCAAGAGTTTTAACCTTACTCTTCTCTCTCTTAATGATAGCATGATATTCATTAATCAAAGAAGTTAAATCATCGGGGGAAAGCTCATCATCACTAGAGTCGTCACATACCTTGGTGTTACCTTTAGCCATGAGGCACATGGGTGGTGGAGGAAGAGGTGAGTCATCATGGTTGGCAATGGCAAGGCCGGCCAAGCTTTCTTCTTCTTCTTCACTCTCTTCATCACTTGTTTCTTCGTCGGTGACCCATTCATTTGCCTCACACATAAACACCTTTTGTGGACCACTTCTCCTCTTTGGGAAGAGTCTTGCCTTCTTGCCCTTGTCTTGATTCTTCTTCCCAAAGGCTCTTGGTTTGGGCTTGGCTTCTTCTTCATCATCATCACTTTCTTCAAGCTTGCGTTGCTTGCCTTTGTAGTTCTCTCTCCTTTTGTCCGGTTTTGGACAATCATAGGAGATGTGGCCTTGATCTCCGCAATTGTAGCATATCTTGCGATCGTCTCTTCTTGGTAGAAATGCCTTCTTCTTGGGATCAAAGGTGTATCCCTTTTTGGTGATCTTGGAGTTCAATCGTGAGAACTTTCTCATCATCAAGGCAAGCTCATCATCGTCATCTTCACTTGACGCTTGCTCTTCTTCACTTGAGCTAGGCTCAACCACCTTCTTCTTCTTGAAGCTTGTCTTCTTGGTGGAGGCCTTTAGAGCAATTGTTTTTGATGATGATTGCTCCATCATCCCAAGTACACTCATCTCATGAGCATGTATTTCTCCAATGAGCTCCGAAACTTCAATGTTGTCAAGTGATTCCTTTTGGAGCATGGAGTTGATGATGTTGTACTTCGGCTTGGGAAGGAGCATGAGGATCTTGCGGTTAATAAGTCCCTTGCCAAGAGACGCAATGTCAAGAGCATTAATTTCCTCAATAAGAACATTTAAGCGTGAAAACATTTCATTAACATTTTCATGAGGAAGCATCTTAAATTCATCATATTTAGCTTTGAGCATGTGATATTTAAGTTCCTTTACACGAGATGAGCCCTCATGGATTTCTATCAAGCAAGCCCAAATTTCACAAGCTTTCTCCTTACTAGCAATCCTAGAGAAGACATCTTGACTTATGCATTCATAAATAGCATTCCTAGCCTTAGCATCCCACTTAACTTGATCACCCACATAGTTAAGTTCTCCAAATCCCGCATGAGTCGCTTCCCAAACTTCGGGGGCAATAGCCTCAAGGTAAGCGCGCATGCGTGCTTTCCAATAGGCAAAATTCTTGCCCTCGAAGATAGGAACCGAACCCCCAACCTTGGCCATTTTTGCTCTCTAGCGGTGAAGCTAGAATGATCCTATGAGCAACCTTGCTCTGATACCAATTGTAAGGATTGAAATGCCCAAGAGGGGGGTGAATTGGGCTTTCTTTCAAATTTTAAGGCAATTAAAAATGAACTACTAAAGCTCGATTCCCAACGCGGTTCTAGCTATGCAATCAACGTAGATATAACTTGTGAAGTAAAGATTGCAAAATGTAGGGAGAGGGAGAGGAATGCAAATGCTAGGGGACACGAAGGTTTATCCCGTGGTTCGGCAAGATCACAAGGATCTTCCTACGTCCATGTTGTGGCACCCACCGAAGGGTTTTGCCACTTCCAATGTCACCGAGACAATGGAGTCTTCACTAATCTTCTCCGTTCGCCATCTCCGGCAAGGTGGAGCTCAAGCCTTGTACAACCTTCGATGTTCCGGGCTTCCACACACACCTTGGCAAGCTCTGGAACGATCTTCTTCAACTTCTCACTAGCCTAGAGAGTTCAATCACAAAGAAAGAACGCACACAAGCTTCTCTCTAGCCTATTACAAATGATCTAAAAGTGTGGAAATGTATGCTCTATAGTCTTGAATGCTCTTGGATGTGTGGTTGGCTTCAGGTGATCAAGACTTGTCGAAATGACTGGGTTAGAGGGGTTTTATAGCCAACTTAACTGAAATAGCCGTTGGAAAAGTAGGCTGACAGAACTTTTCTGTGAACACCGGATGATCCGATGTCTCCCCTCTAGTTATCATCGGTGTAATTACTTTGGCTGACGTCATTGTGTCAGATATTACCGTTATTAGACCGATGTTTCCCCCAGTCTTCTCATCGGATGATCCGGTGGCTCTTCCTCCAGAATTTGCTTGATCTTGATGCTTACTGGAGTGATCAACTGATGTGTGTAAGTCTGCATATCGGATGATTCGGTGCTTCACTTGTTCCAATTGTACTACAAACTGTACTGATGCACCGATGTTGTTGAGCCCTTCACATCGGATGATCTGGTGAGTTCATTTGTCTGAGGTCTTTTTCTTCAGTTGAATCAACTCGATCGATGTGTTCATTTTGGAAATCATCGGTTGATCCGGTGAGTTGATTTTGTTTGCTACGAGTTGTCTTGAGTGAATCTTTTGTTCTTGCTCGAATGACCTCTTAGACATTTGTTCCACAAGGCTCTCTGATGATTCTTAAGCATTGTATGTTGTCAATTTTTGATTGAGTGACTTAGACATAGAGCCTTCACATCTTGTCTTTATCTCATGAGTTTGATCTCGAAAGTTGAGTATCTATGGGTCTCTAATGACATGATCATTTCATCTTATTGAGTGTTTATGGGGACCTTGCATTCACAAATTCATTAGTAAAGTTCAATGGTTGTCATTAATCACCAAAACCATACTACATGAGGGGGGCCTAGATGCTTTCAGTCGTCCCTCACTCGCCCAATCGTCTTCGTGACCCTCACCAGCCCCGCGCCTCACGCTCCGTCATAGAACAACCGATTCACCGAAGGGGATGACCTATTAGAGTTTGATCTCCATGTGAATCGGTCGTCTAGACTGTTTCCTCCTCATGTAACGCTCTGGTCTGGGGCGTCCAGCTACATTCTTGTTGTGGAGCCCTTCTCACATTGTGTCATACATAAAAAGGATGATTAATGGGCTAACCATCCTGACGTTATTCCTAACCTCCTAAAAATCCGATCTAGACACACATGGGAGTGAGGGAAAAGCTTCACGGTGGTCACCACGTCGTGATCCCATACGCCATAATCGTTGATCTTTTGCTCTGAGCCTCCGTCCACCGCTGCAAGGCCGACCTCTCCATCGTCGTCCTCCAGCTCCATCTGTTGCGTCGTCGCCTCACCTTCAACGCTAATCTTCTCTACTCGAAGGTATGTTCAACTAAGGTATGTACGGATCCACAGCTCTGTTCATGTTTTGTTCTCATTCCGATTAGCACCGTGAACTTCCTGTTTTGCCTTGATTTGCCTTGGATCCCGATAAATCAAACCGCTAGGAACGATTACAATTTCCAAATGACCTTGCCGACCGGGCCTCCACCCCTCATTTTCTCCTCATGTAACGCCCTGATCTGGGGCGTCCAGCCACATTCTTGTTGTGGATCCCCTTCTAATACCGTCATACATAAAGAGGATGGTTAAGGGCTAACCACCCCGACGTTATTCCTAACCTCCTAAGAATCCGATCTAGACAGATACGGAAGTAACGGGAAGGCTCCATAGTGTTCACTACGTTGTCGTCCCGTACGCCATCACCATCGATCTTCTGCTTCGAGCCTCCGCCCGTCGCTGCAAGGCCGACCTCTCCACTGTCGTTCTCCGACTCCATCTGCTGTGTTGTCGCCTCACCTTCAACGATAATTTTCTCTACTCGAAGGTATGTTCAACTAAGGTATTTATGGATCAACACCTTTGTTCATATTTTGTTCTCATTCCGATTATCACCGCGAACTCACTGATTTGCCATGATTCGTCTTGGATCCCGGTAGATCAAACCGCTAGGGACCATTAGCATTTCAATATGGCCGTGCCGATCCTCGGCCCGGTCATCACCCGGAACAGTCCACCGCGCAGGAGCCAACAACCGTGCGCCTCGGGTAAACACCGACCAACTGATTTTGTTTGTTCCTTTTTTCCGATCAGCTGTAGCAGTTGAGATTATCCAGGTATATTTACATGTCCCCGTGCAGCCCATTTCCCCACCTATGCTGTAAATTTGAAGAACCTAGCTTAAGCTTTACATGTCCCCATCTGTCTTACTATCTCCGTTATTTTTTAAGTTGTCGTTTAGAACAACCCAAGAAAACTAAAATAAAACTAGTCAGTGATGTTCTAGCGACAAATAATTCGATGCCAGAGCGAGTATTACCATATACTAACCACATGGTCGTCCCTGTGCGCCCGGCCGTGTCAACACAGCATCTCCTGTTCTTTCGACCGAGATCGCCCTTGCTCGATCTGCTTCTCAAATCTCGAGGTACTTGTATTTCATATGCTGTTCGTACTCGACTTAGAACTACTGTTACTCCACGTTTCCCTACCGGTGTTTCTTGGACGCGAGGGCAGTTGTTGTCCTGCATTCCAAGATTAAAATACGTTTCCCGTTTGGCTTTCAAACCGGAAGAACGAAACGGGACAGAACAAAGAGATTTATACACAACTAAGTAGCTAGCGAAAGGATCGATCAACGGTTGTTGTTGATGATTAGGGAACCCAGGTGCCATTGCTTGATGCTTAGCTTAGCTAGTCTAGATTAGCTGTCCAGAACAGGTGGAGCACTACTAAGCTAGTAGTACATTTATATCATCCCTGATGGTGGAGTACACACACGCACTGAGACTGACGGGGAGATGATGAATTAGTCGACGAACGAACTCTCACGAGCACGACCTGATGAGCCCCAGGTTGTAGAGGAACTTCTCGGACCGGGACCTGATCATGTTCCCGAGCGAGCGCCGGCCGCCGCCCGGCGACCTGCTGGACACTGCGCTGGCGGCGGCGTGGTCCTCCCTGACGAAGAGTGCCTGCTCGCCGATCTCGGCGCGGACGGCCTCCACTGCCCGGCCCTCCACGGGTTCCCCCGACACGTCCACCACGTAGAACACGTCGGCCGCCTCCGCCGCCCGCGACGTGGCCACCTCGGCGTGCGTCACCGACAGCCCGTGCTCCCGGAACGCGCGCGTCACGTCGGCCAGCAGCCCCACGCGGTCCTCGCAGCGCAGCTCCAGCCGCAGCCCCTGAAGAAGAAAACAATGTACGTTAGGTAAGATTAATTAAGCGATTTCAGCAACCGGGAAACAGAGTAAGCGGCGCGTACTACGTACGTCGGTGTATCGCCGCTGGATGGCGGCTTCGAGGGCGCGGCGGAGCCGGCGGTCCCGGTCCTCGCCGGAGGTGCCGGCGTTGTCGTGGAGGTGCCTGATGTAGAACTCCTGCGGCAAATTAAAGCGAGACGACGGCGACGCCACATCAGCACGTGTGTCCTTCTCTGCGCTGCCGATAAAACAAGTCGTCGTTGCGGTGCAGGACAAGTCACACCAAACAAGTAGTAGTAGGAAGGAAGGATCTCCGTGTTGTCACATGCCAAGATCTGCTACTACTACTAGCATAGCAGTATGTAACCACGACGGCTTGGCATCTCTTTCTGGCGGGGCACTGGTCAAAAGCAAGCAAGAGAGAGACATGGTGTACCTGTACGCTACTACTACTACTACTGTGTCTCAGTGTCTGTGCTGTTTTTTTTTTTCTATAGCAGCAGAATGCAATGACGTGAACAGTTTCAATAAGCAATGCAAAGTACTGTACTGTCCAAACAACACAAGGTTATGTGGCACGCAAGGCGGCAAGGGCAGGACGAGAACGAACCTGGTACGCTCCTGAGCCGTCGGCGATGACCGTGCCGTGGAACACCACGTACTGCATGTCGGTGAGAGTGCACACCGTGTCGAACAGCAGCTTGGGCCGGTCGCGGCACCGCACGTTCACCAGCGTGTACCCGCGCTCGGCGCAGTCCTCCACCACCACCTCCGGCACGCTCCTCCGCTCGACGGCCGCCTCCTCCTCCTCGTCGTCTTCCACCTCGCCGCCGCCGTAAACTACGCTCCGGTCCGCGTGCATCATCTGGTGCAGCCGGCGCTGCGCGTGTTGCGCGACGACGCGCGGCGAGACGGCGGCCTTATTCCTGCTCCCGCTCCCGCTCCCGTCACCGCCGTAGCGCAGCAGGTGGCGGAGCAGCCGCTTCACCGTGTCGAGCCGGCCGGCGTCCTCGATGGCGCCCAGCGTGTCGGCGTCCGTCACGCGCACCAGCGCCCCCACGCGGCCGTCGTGCGTCCACACCTCCGACGCCACGACGTTGCACTTGAGGTCCGTCAGCACGGCGAACACCTCCGACAGGAGGCCCGGCCGGTCCCTGCCGATCAGCTCGATGGTCGTCGTCTGCGCTTCCTCCGCCTCCTGCGCCTCCACGGCGACCGAGCGCTCCGCCGGCGCACGGAAACTCAGCGATCCGGCTCCCAAAGACTGATCAAACATACAAAATCATGAACCTATACCAGAAATGTGCGTAGAACTGCACAAGCTAGGAGGAAGCTAGCAGCGATTGCTTCACCTTCACTGAAGCATGGGGATAAAAATCTAGTGAACTGGAGAGGGGCCGGCTACGAAAAGATCTTCAGAGAAGAAAGAAAGAAAGAAAGAAAAAAATCCCCTGCACTTTACCTGTTCAATCCTGTCGATGACTTGGCCATCATAAAGTTTATTCCCCTCCTGATCCACGACATGGAACACTGCATAAAAGCCACACGCACCACTCATCAAGATCAAAAGAGATGGCAAACATCTCTCAACCCACAGCTAGCTTTGCATTTGCATCACCACCCCCCCTCTAAAGGACACTCATGCATCTTCTCAAACTTTCCAAGACAGGGAGGGAGGAGAGGTTAATGCAAAGCAGAGCAGCAGTGAACTGCACTCACCATCCATGAACCACTCGCCGTCGGACGAGATGTAGGCCCTCTTTATGGTCAGCTTCAGATCGGTCAGCACCTGAACCACCTCCAGCAAGCTCCCGTACTTGTTCGCGCTGTCCACCTGCAACGGGAGGGAGGGGGGGACGGATAGTGAAACCTCTGTTCAGAAATGCTCGCGATCTGATGCAAGAGAACTCGCAGGAACGCGGAGCAAGCTAGCTCTGGATTCCACAGCCGGGTTAGTGTCGTCGCTTGCCTTGACCAGCGTGGCAGTGACGTCGGAGTCGTTGTCCACGATAACCCTGCAGAGAACCAGCACGGTTCGAAAACGACACAGGTCAATCAAAGGGCGGCAGAATCAAACACGAGCTTTTTTTTGTCTTGTGGAGATGAGGAATAGCAAGAGAGAGAGAGAGAGACAGAGCGGATTCAACGACGAGAAAACCTTGGGGGGTTCATCCTCATGACGAGCTTCTCGAACTCGTCGACCATCTCGCTGCTTCGATACCCGCACGCCATCATCGTCCCAGGTCCTCTCGCGCGCTTACTACACAGGAACAGAGAGAAGAAACAGGGGGCGCTGGTTGGGAAGGAGGTGGCGAGGCAGAAGGGATGTAGTAGTAGTGCTCCCCAATCTGAGTGTCTGTCTGATGAGTGTGTACTGGATGGAGGTGTCCCTCTCCGTTCCCCTGTCCTGTCCTCTGAAGAAAGCTCTCACTCACCTAGTCCGAGTTATATGTAGGAGGCCGGAGCGAGGACAAGAGCCATGGCTGCTTCTGCTTGTGGATTTGTGTGTGCAGCCTCGTCTGTCTGCGTGTGGGTTTGTGGGCAGGCAACGGTGTTCGGTCGGTGTACCTTCCTCCGGTTCAAAAGGGACATGTTTTAGGGAAAAGACCATCCCAATGGGCAACGAGAGGGGTCCTCGTGTTCGCTGCCTGCCTGTCCATATTGGTCCTTGCCATATAGTACAACTAATGACGATGTTCATCAGGTTCATATACTTCATCTGATTGCCTAACACGTGTGTATTCGATTGATCATATGCTTCTTTAGGATTTGGGATTGAACAGAAAACTTATGAGATGCTTCAGTATGCTCCTACTTTTTTAATTTCTTCCATTAGTCTCTGCTAAAAATACGGTCCTCGTTCCATTTCAGTTACTTCAGAGAACTTCAGTACAGCCTAGAGATATGCTCTGAATCTGCTAGGAAACTTCGTCGCTTGAGATGATGATATCAGTGGTGATTGTATCACGTCACGTGTCGAAACACGCAAGGCGCTCGGCGCTGCCTCCGACATTTGAGCCGTAGATTCAGCTGCATGCTTATCGGCTAGTTCGCCATTGTTGCACATAGAAAAGTTCATTTCTTTTTTGGGATCACGACAGAAAAAAAAACTTCAACGACAGACATACTTGCACGGCTCTTGTGCCTTGATTTGGATAAACAAAATACTCTCTCAAGACTTGGTCGTTTGTAGTTTATTTTTAAACTACGGAACGATAATTTTTTAGATTGAAAGGAGTACTTTTTAAAATCAAACAGCCAGATTAGAGTGGCAAACTTTCTATTGGCTGCTGCTGCTTAGTGCCGTGCTAAATTACGAAGAAAAAACATACTAGCACAGAGCCATGTATACATTCATGGTGTGATGGCCAACCTTTGTGTAATGTCAACCGTCTGCACTTTGTGTGTTTTAGAATGAAAAGCTGAAGAACCGTAAGATTGCCTCGTACTCCGTACAAGGCATAAGATTGCAGCATGATATCAACCGTCTGCAATTTCCTCTGAGGTCCTAACCAATAATTTCTTTGACCTGCTGGGGCAATAATTCAAAATCAAACAAAACGCACGGCATACTATTGGCCAACTTAATATCGCTACAGGACCGGTGTTGGTGTTGGTTGCCTTAGCCGCGCGCGTGGAAAACGCTTGGATTCAGGAGCAAGCAAGCGAAGCGAGAATGAGGTCCCCCAGTTCCATGAACAGCGTTACTGTACCAGCGTTACCCGTGAACAGAGCTCGAGTAATTTTGGATCTGATGAAGGTTATCTGGTTGGAATCCTGTCCTTCTCAACATGCTGCCAGTTACGGTAGACTTTCCTATCTCATGTACCATTATGAAGTAACCATCTTTGATGGGAAAAAAAAAACTTGTACTACTAAGACCTGGATGATAACATTCTTTAATGCAGCAGTTTGCTAAATCCGACCGGTGACAATGGCATTGCATGGTTATGTTAATTGCTACTTGAAATAGAGTAAAATACATCAGAGGTACATGAATTCATTCACTTTTGTCATCTACGTTCATGAATTTGTATTTTGCATTTCTAGATTCATGAACTTGCTCATCTGCGTCGTTTGGATAGTCAATGACATATGCAACCCATATGTCACTCTTATCTTTCTCTCTTTCTCTGACCTAACATTGACTTCATATTTATATGTTCTATAAAAGAGTACGTACAAGTAGCGCATCACTTTAAAATTTCCCGCGTCAATAACTGAAAATGGAAAGTTTGTGTATCCAATTAAAACAAATGAACAAGTTCATGCATCTATAAATACAAAATAAAAGTTTGTGTACCTAAATAATATAACATCACAAGTTCATGTACCTCCGCTATATTTTATTGTAGTAAATAATATATTATGCTATGCTCTAAGGAATCTCAACACGTTTAGAAAGATGTTGAAACTCTGTGTGACACATTTTTAGCACAATTTTTTCATAGAAATAAGTAGAATATGTGTCAAGCGTAAACTTTTGCATCACCTTATCAATTCACTCATATACTATAAGAGGTGCAGAACTGGATCTATGACGTCAGAGTCCCGTTTTGGGTTGTACCGATGTGTAGAGCGCCATACCAGAAACACCCGCACGTGTGTGACGTTGTACTGAAAACATGCATGCTACAATATGACACTATGACGTGTGTGCCGACGTCGTGACCGTTGCCGCACGTGGGAGGACAAACACTTAGAGAAGAGGAGACGTGGCAACGGTCCGAGGAGGTTTAGTGGTAGAGGAGGTCACAATGCGGGAGGGGAGGAGGCGAGGCGACGCGCCAAGGTGGCGCCGACTTGACAGGGAGGATGCCGATGCGATGGGGGAGAAGGTGTGGTGGCAACCGGAGAATGATGTCGGGGTGAGAGGGGAAGGTGTGGCGGGAAAGAAGGTCGATGATGGGAGAAGAGGAGGCGACACATTGCGTGTAGGAGAGGAGGCGCGTGATGGGGTCGGAGGTGATGAGAACTATTGGGAGAGGAGGCAATAAATAAAGAAAGAAGGGAAAGAAAAGGAAATAAAAGAGATGGAAAAGAGGGAAGGAAATAGAAGGAAAAAGAGTGAAATAAATAAATAAATAATAAGAAAAAGAAGAGAAAATAGAAAAAATAGAGGTAAAAGAAGAGAGGAAAAATGAATGAAAATATAAGAAAAGAGGGAAAAAAGAGGTAAAGATTCTTAACATGTGGTAGTTGATATATATAAAATGAGTGCGAGCACGTGTTAAAAAGTAGAAATTTTTTTATCGTGTGTTGAAAAAAGATGAGAATATTCGTTTAGAATAGTTTTTTAAGTACATGAGTGTGAATAGGCTAAACACAAATTGCGTTTCACCAGCCTTTCAAATAAGCTGTTTTTTTTCAATCTGCTGCTGCTGCTCCGGGTCCGTCGTGGTGGTCGTGACCTCGATGACCATTCGCCGGGTGGCCGATCCGTCTCTCAGCGAAGTAGAGAAAGGAATGTGGCAGCCTGCTGGCCGTGCGCTGGCTGCCAAGTGCCCCGTCGCTTGCATTGCAGGAGCTCGATCCCATTGATTTTTTTTTCCTTCGCCGCGGCCAATAGGCAACTCCGCGTGCACGCCACGGATCATTTAGTTACACCTGCTAAGGCCCATGGGCATCTTCGTGTGACACATTTTTAGCACATTTTCTTCATAGAAATAAGCAGCATACGTGTCAAGTGTAAATTTCTGCATCACCTTATCAATTCATTCATGTACTAGAAGAGGTGCCAAATTGGATCTATGGCGTCAGAGTCCCGTTTTGGACTGTACCGATGTGCAGAGCGTCATACTAGAAACACCAGCACATGTGTGACGTTGTACTAAAACACTTGCATGCAACAATATGACACTATGACGTGTGTGTTGGCGTCGTGGCCGTTGCCGCACGTGGGGAGGACGGACTCTTTGAGCAGAGGAGGCGCGACAACGACCAGAGGAGGCACGGTGGTAGAGGAGGCCGCGATGAGGGAGGGGAGGAGGCGAGGCGGCGCACGAAGGGGGTGTCGACGTGATGGAGAGGAAGTGTGATAGTGATCGAAGAATGATGCCGCGGCGAGGGGGAGGGGAGGCGTGGCGGGAAAGGAGGATGTGGTGGGAGAAGATGAGGCGAGACGGTGCATGTAGGAGAGGAGGCGTTGCGGCTCGCGATTGGATCGGAGATGACGAGAACTATCGGGAGAGAAGGTAATAAATAAAGGAAAGAAGGAACTAAAATGAAAAGGAAATAAAAGAGAGGGAGAAGAGGAAAGAAAATTCAAGGAAAAAAAAGAGAGAGCAAAAGAAATAAAAATAAAGAAAATATAAGGAAGAGAAGAGTGAAAAATGGAAAGAAAATAGAAGCAAAAATGAATGGAAATATAAGAAAAGAGAGACGAAAACAGGGAAAAAAGAGGAAGATCCATAACATGTGGTAGTTGATATATACTCCCTCCGTCTTCATGAATTTGTTGCTTTGTAATTCATTTTTGATCTACAAAATGACAAGTTCATGGAGACGGAGGGAGTACTCCCTCCATCCTAAAATATTTGCCATTAAGATAAAAAAAACTTAATTTATTTTTAAACTAAAATTATTGTCCCAATGACAAGTATTTTAGGATGGAGGAAGTATACGATGAGTGCGAGCAAGCGTTGAAAGTAGAAAATTTTTGAAAAAAAGAGGAGAATATTTGTTTAAAATAAGTTTATAAGTACATGACCGTGAATTGCTAAGCCAAACAAACAAAACACAGCTGCTGCGTGTACTTCTAGTTACACCTGCTAAGGCCCATTTGCATCTACGTTTGGGCCACCCAACTCAGTGCGGCCCAACACATTATCCACATGCGGCCCAGGTCAGCAAGGCCTCCTCGTTCACCTGTGCTTTCCTTCCTTCCAAATTCCATTACAACAACGATAACCGCTTCGACCCCGTCTCCTGTTGTCCTCAGGCTTGTTTGTTTCCACCTGACCAGCCAACGAAGAGGTCGCCGGAGCCCGAGGCGACCGCCGAGAGCTCTCCAACTCCGGTAAGTTACTAGCCGTTCTCCACCTCCTCCTCGTCATACCCTCCCCGATTTCTTACACACTCGGACAAGCTAGGAAGCCTCGCCGTTCTGTAGTCAGATCTCGCTCCGCGCATCCATGTAGCCCCTCCACCCGAACCCTGCACACCCAACAGCGCCGCCTCTCCACTCCAGCGATTCATCCCCTCCCCTTCCGCCCCCCTCCGACTCAGTGCTCCTGATCTCCTTCGCCACGAAACCGCCGCCAGATCCGCTTCTCCTGTCCCCGCTGCAATCTCTTTTCTGTGCCTGTGTGTGTTTGATACATAGCTCGGAAATTTGTCTAAGCAGAATGCTCGCGCAGTCAGGAGTCACCACCGCCGAGAATACAACGAGATGGAGCGGCTGAGCTGGAGAACCGTTGTGTGCATCTCGGCGCTCTGCGTCGTCGTGCTGGTCCTGTTCCTGCACCCGGCCGCGGCCATCCGGTTCGTGATCGACCGGGAAGAGTGCGCGCTTCTCGCATAACGTGGAGTACGAGGGCGATACGGTTCACGTGTCCTTCGTCGTCATCAAGGCCGAGACTCCGTGGCGTTACAGCGAGGAAGGAGTCGCTCTCGTGGTAAGGGAGTGTTAATCTGACAATTTAATTGTGCACCCCACCTAGTAGTATAACCTACAGTTAAATCTGACACCATCTTTGACTAATGGCAGGTTAAAGATCCTAATGGCGCTCAAGTCGGTGATTCTCGGTTCTCACGATAAGACCAGCGACAAGTTTGAGTTCATAGTCCAGAAGAGAGGCGTCCATCGCTTCTGCTTCACCAATAAATATCCGTATCATGAAACCGTAGACTTTGATGTGCACGTTGGCCATTTTTCTTACTTTGACCAACATGCTAAAGATGGTAAGAATATTTGTAGTTTCCTTCGATTTCAATCTGGGAATGAATTAAACTTGGCATATAATTTTTCTGTCCTGTGTATTGCGCAGAGCATTTTGCACCATTGTTTGAGAAGATTGGAAAGTTGGATGAGGCTCTTTACAACATCCAGTTCGAACAACACTGGTTGGAGGCCCAAACTGACCGGCAAGCGATACGTAAGTCTCCTGTGTTAATTACCTCTGTGAATGTACGGTATTTCTGCTGTTCTTGTGTGTATTAAAATTTATAATGTTATCATGTGGAGACATGCTCTTCTTAAACCATCAGCATTAACCGAATTCAGCTGTTTGCTAGCATTTGTGCATCGTATGTGGCATCTATTTTCAATTATTTACTTTATAACCTGAAAAACAACACCATGTCTTAGGGCAATGTCATTTCAGGCATTAATGCTAGGTTTCAGCTAATTCCTGGTGGTTGCTGCCGAACATGGAATACAAATGCAATAGTGGTAATTTTTTTTGGTGTGTGCATGTGAAATGCTACATACTAGCGGAATAGGTCTGAAATTACCCTTAAT
Source organism: Tuctoria greenei (assembly GCA_036927565.1). NCBI lineage: Eukaryota > Viridiplantae > Streptophyta > Magnoliopsida > Poales > Poaceae > Tuctoria > Tuctoria greenei. The sequence continues at coordinate 1,439,643 of JAYESD010000005.1, forward strand.
GAGGTAAGTTGGGTTTTATTATGAGGACTGGTCCGAACAATAAAACAAGTGTCATCCTTTGTTGAGAAATCTGGGAATTGGCAGCCACATTCTCATTTCCAGTTCCCTTCCTCATTGGCCTGAGCTATCTCGCAGTTACTTCCAAAGTTGCCAGTTTTCCCTTTCGGATAATATCTCTGCCAAAGTTGGTATTATACCTTTAGCAACTAGCTAATCATGCCCCACCTGTCGTCTTGATGCAGTGAATGAAAATATGAGCAGGCGGGCGGTCCACAAGGCACTCTTGGAGTCTGTAGCGCTAATCGGTGCCAGCGTTACGCAGGTCTATCTCCTGCGCAGGCTCTTTGAGCGCAAGCTGGGAACATCTAGAGTCTGAATATCCCAGCAGCAACACAGCAGCTCCCAATGATAGATGTAGACAACTTAACTGTGTATATACTTACTGAATTGTATGGTTGCTAGATCTGCTAATACTACTCGTTTCAGGAGTCATGAAAACTCTGAAAGTTGAACTGTGCTTGTTACTACGCAGTGCTCATTTTACCTCCGCATCGAACTAGTATGCTTCTGCTGATTTTGCGAATTTAGAAACAAAAAATCCATCTGAGAGCCGACTGCCGACTCATATTACATCCCGGAAATGGAAGTCGTTATCTGAAATCGTCGGAGTTGGGGCCGGAAATTCTGCGCTGTAATTTTCTGAGAGCAATAATAGCCGGGGCTCCCGAACAAGGCAGAATTGAAGAGGCTGGGAAGTGGTGCCAGTCCGATCCGGCCAAACTCGATAGATGGCATCGTGGACCGAACCACGTGTGTGATCTGTTGACGCATTTGGTCTTGCCTCACCTATTATTGATGAACATCCAACAACTAACTGACCAAGAATCGATGGACTGGGCAGTACAGGCTTAATAAGCTTCCCTGCGTACGGTCAGGACTCCACACTGTTGATATTGATGAGCTAATAAGCTTATCGTCGTCATATGCACTGTTAGAATAATACCACATTGGCTATATGGAGGTCCCCTCACTCCCTTATATATATATATATATATATATATATATATATATATATATATATACCACCTCTAGAGGTTTTTAAATCAATAAATACAATACTTATTTTCTCCCCAATATTTCCATCATGATATCAGATTAGGTTTGTTCCTAACTTCCGCTAGCTACGCTCAACTCCGTCTCTTGCGTCGAGTTTGGCTCGCGGCGAATCACCGTCCTTCGCGCGCGATTTTTTTTCGACGTGCCTGTGTCGCCGGAAAAATTCCGTGCACACCGCGCTCTAGAGCGGGGTCCTTCGAAGACCGCCGCACGCCTACGTGCGGCCTTCCGCGCGGCTCGCGCCTGGTCCGAAGTCTTCGTCGCCACGCGCCGCTCGTCCGTGGTCTCCGCTGTAGCAGATTGACGCTCGTGCGCTGTGTTTCTTACTTCTTGATGGCTTCTGTTGGCGATGGCTCCCCGGACGCACAAGCAGCCTCACAGGACATCGCCCTGGCCGCCGAGCTAACTCGATTGACCAAGGAGGTGGATCGTGTCGGTGTTTGGATCCGACAGATCTCCCGATACTACTGTTTGTAGATCGCGGAGTTGTAGTTCGGTAATGGGCGCGCATAGATTTAAGAAGGTGAATGGCAGGTGGACACAGAGATTTACGTGGTTCGGGCCGCCTGAGCGTAATACCCTACTCCACGGGGTGTGTTGGTGTTGTATTAAGCGTGTGAGTCTAGAAGAAGCTCCAGAAGAAGAAGCTCGCCTAGATCAGGGATTCCAAAAGTGGTCTGGAGCCGTCCCTTGTGTGTCATCGACCAGTCCTTTTATAGTACAAAGACTGGTCGTTATACCGTTAGCCTAGCCTGACATGTGGCCCCGGCGGATACAAATGCTTGATACACAATTAATGAGGTTAATTACCCTTAATACCCCGGTAACGGGCCTTGACAGTGCTGTTACCGGTATTAAGGGCCATCCGATCGTGTGTCATTAATATGGCATTAATGACACTTAACTGGGTCTTGAAGTCTTTGATTGCTCCTTGAAGGTCCGGAGCAGTTGGGGGTCCACCAGCCTGATTGTTGAAGGTCCGGCGGTCGGCCACATGGCAGCTCTGGAGCTTACCGTCGTGGACGGGTAGGTCCGGTGCTGTTGGACACGTGTCGGCACCGGAGCTTCCCTCTGTATGGGGTTAGGTCCGGGGATGCCATACTGGTATCTAGTCCGGAGCTTTCCCATGTGTGGGCGATAGCTCCAGTCTTATGATACACGTGGCAGCCCTGGGACTAACCATGTCAGGGAAGTAGGTCCGGATACGCCTGACATGTGGGGCCTTCGGAGGTCTTCAAATCTGGTAGATGGAGTTTTCTTGTGTTCTTTGCAATCCCAAGGGGTATCCGATACATAGGGTACCGACAGTGGCCCCCTGGGCCCACCTCTGGGAGAGACCTTTTGGATGAAGTCATTCTGCCGGAGGTGGGTCCATTCTTCGGTTTTTGAGCTGTGTCTTCAAGGGTCTTCGGACGTGTCGTTGGCGATAGTTCGCAGTTAGACCACCGCCGCGTGGCATATCCTGGAGGCGGCAGGTGAGATCTTAGTGTGCGGATCTCACGCAATTGAAGGTCGCCGGTTCCCGATACGAAAATCGTATCGGTTCCGCGCGCCCTGTCAGGTCGCCGCCTTCGGGTTTCCTGCCTTCCATGATGACAATCGTTCGCTTGGGGTAAGGACCTCGACTTGATCGTCGGGGTGGCCCCGAGCCCCCTTGTCATTGGCGGGGTGAAGTTTTTGACTGGTATCGTCGGCTCCTCTGCGGTTTCCATCCAAGTGTTGCGGGGGCTTACTTAAGAAGGAAAGCACACACCGTTTGGGGTTCTTTATGCCTTTCATTCGAACTTGCGCTCAAACCTTCCAAACTTTCACTTGCTTTTCCTCTCTTGCCTCGCTATGCCGCGATGGAGTTGGGTCTTCGCCAGAGCCGACTGAAGACAGACAGTGATTTGAAGAAGGTCCGGTCCCTCATGGGGTGGTCCCCTAACTTCTTCAACCACTTGGTCCGCGCCGGCAAGCTTCCGTTCGAGAAAGAACACGCCGACGACATGGTGTACTTCTCCGTGTACGCCATGGTGGGACTGATCCCACCTTTCTCCTCTTTCTTCCTGATGCTGCTAGACTTCTATGGTCTGCAGCTGTACCACCTTGGCCCCCACTCCATTCTCCTGGTGTCGATCTTTGTCCACTTTTGCAAGATGTGGGTGGGCATTCCCCTCTGCATTGAGCTCTTCCGCACCTTCTTCACTGTCCACACTACGGGCAGGAGTGACGAGTACCTTGGCTTCTACTATTTTGTGAAACGCAAGAAGTGCCCGTACAAGTACTTGCGGTCGTTCCCTTATGGGAAGTGGGATGACTGGAAGAAGGATTGGATTGTCATCAGGGTGGAGGAGCACGAGAAGCTGGAGTTGCCGGAAGGCCTCCCCAACATCGACACTTCAGTTTGGAGTGAAGCTCTAGTGTTGTCGGATGCCTTCAACCCTGCTCTGACCAGGATCCGCTTGTGCGTGGAAGGAGGGGTGACTCCTCAGACGATGTTTTGCAACTTCCTAACCAACAGGTGGGCTCCGCTGAAGAGGAGGGAGAAGCTTGCTTGGGCCCTCAACAGTATGTTGGACGACGACCGGATCGAGACCGGTTTGAAGTCTAACATGGAGGGTGCAACTTTGGAGTTCCACCTCAAGAAGTTCCAGCACGGCACCGACATCGAGGGTGATGACCTGGCTCCGCCGCTAGCTTTCCTCCCTCTGAACATGGAGGCAGAGTTCAGCAGGGAGCTCCGGCGGACGATGCCGGTGCTTGAAGACCTTGGTGTCGTTGAGAGACGTTCGACCACCGGGTTGGCGATCTTCGGAGCTTCTGAAGGCGGCTCCGCTCCCGCCCCAAAGCCAAGAACTGAATTCGTAGGCAAGGGCAAGAAGTTGGTCGAGCCCTCGAGCCGTAAAAAGAAGCTGAAGCATACCGACGGGAGGCCCGTCAGGCCTGCTTCTTCGACAGCGGCTCCTTCTCCCCGAAGGGGGATGTCTTCAACGGCGGCATCTACTCCAGCAGCGGCATCTTCCCGGGGTGCTAGCTCCGGCCAAGTGACTCCAGTACGAGGGCCAGCTGAGGGCTCTGGGTCCGGAGGTCCTTCCCGGTCGAGGGGGGCCTCGACCAAGGCAACGCCGATAGCAGCAGCAAGCTCCGGGGGACCTTCCGGGACTACCACGCCAGTGGCGGCTGGGGACAGTCCAGAGCGCCCGGAAAAGAGGTTCCGTGCTAACTGGTGCGGAAGCCTTCCGAGGTAATTTTTGATGTTTTACCTCAGTCAATTGTTTTATTGTTATAACTGTATTTTGAGTTTCTTCGTCCTTCATCCACAGCGTGCCTAAGAACAGGGTTGAAGCTCCGGTTCTTGCAGCAGCAGTTGAGGCTGTGCAGGCTGAAGCTCGAGCTCCAATTTCAGCGCCGCCCCAAGAGGTGGCTGAGGCTGTGGTAGCCCCGTCGCTGGTTGTCGTGGTCTTGGACCTCGACTCATCCCCAGAAGCTCCCGTGGTAGCGTCGAACCACGAGAATGAAGATGTACCAGCGACACCATCCCCGAAGGTTGAAGCTCCGGGCTTGGATGCTGAGATGTTGGACGCTCCAGCCACATAGCCGGAGGTAGCTGCGATTCTGGCCCTAGAGCCGGATGTTGTTGAAGCCCCGACAGTTGAGCCGGTGGTTGATGAGGTCCCGACGGTGGGGTTGGGTGTTGATGAAGCTCCAGCGCTTGAGCCGGTTGTCGAGGAAGCTCCGACGGTAGAGCCAGTTGATGCAGAAGTTCCGGCTGTAGAGCCGGTCATTGAAGAGGTTCTGGCGTCCAAGCCAGTTGCTGCGGAGGTGTCGGCGCCTGAGTCTATGATGGTCGAAGCGCCAACTCTTGAGCCCATGATGGTCGAAAGCGCCAGCACCTGAGCCAGCGGCGGAGGAGGCGCCTGCGCCGGAGCCGGAACTAGCTTCTACCCCGACTGAACCTTCAACACCTGCTCCAGAAGTGGTGATCCCGGAGGTGCCCGCTGCTGAGCCAGGGTGCCAAGATGAAGCTCCTGCCCCCCCCCCCCCCCCCCCCGCCCGAGGGGCCAGTTGTAGATGACCTGGCGGCGGGACCTTCGGAGCCAATTCCGGAGGTCAGCACTTCTGTTGCAGGACCTTCCTCGGTGGCGACCGAGGCTATCCCGAAGGACGGCCCTAGTGCCGTGGAAGCTCAGGGGACCACTCTTGTAGAGTGGGACCCAATTTTTGTCGCTAAAGACCCGCTGGAGCCAGCGGAAAGGACCCCGGCAGGTCCGGACCCGATCCCCCTATCGTTGTCTATTAACAACGCCTGCTCCAGTCTTCGCCAGGTCCAGCTGGCTTTCTACCACGACAGCAAGGCCCTCGAGGAGGAGCGCCAAACTCTTAGGAGGTGGCGCAACTGGCTCCATTTCGAGACCAAGCTGGCGCAGTCGAGGCTGGCTGACAACAAGGAGTGGGTGCAGAGGGAGAAGGTCTGCTTGGAGTACTGGGGTAAGTTGTTGGATGAGAGGGAAAGCATGACGCGATCCCTCGACAACCAGTCTCGGGCCATCTATGAGCAGGCCAAAGCTGCTAATAGCGCAGCGGATGATCGCCAGGAGAGGCTCGCCGCCATCCACGATAGTCTCATCAAGCGCCGGGAGGCTCTTGAGGCGCGGGAGAGAAAGCTCGAAGATGAAGAGCAAAAACTCCTGAAGCCGCGGGACGACCTCGTGAAGAGGGAGGAAGAGCTTGTCCAAAAGACAACTCTGGCTGACAAGAGCCTCGAAGAGCGCACCAAGAAATTGGAGGAGCGTTGCGAGGAAGAGGAGAAGAAGGCCTGGGAGCGAGGGCAAGATCTCTACAAGTAGGAGAATGTCGTCGCCGCCAGGGAGAAGAAAGTGTGGGGCCGAGAGAAGGATCTGGTCAACCGCTGGAACGAGATCCACCTCTGGGAGGAAGAGCTCAGTAAAATCGAAAGGTAGATTGCTGAAAAGATTCAGCAGAATGCCAAAGAGGTGGAGCGTCCTTCTTGGGAGAACTCGGAGCTTGCGGCGACCAAAAGATCCTTGGAGGATATGCGAAGCACCAGGGCTGCAGAGTCCCAACAAGTTTGGGACTTCCAAGGCAAAGACAACGACGCGCCGACGCCAATGGGCTTTAGTCTCGTGCGTTCGGATGATCCGGAGCCGGAGCTGGACCAGGCGTTGGAGGCGCTGAGTTCAGCAGGCAACAAGCTCACCAATATGGGCGATGTCATCGCGGACCAGCTGGAAACTGAGGGACAGTCCCTGACAAAGAACGTCGCAGAGTTCGTGTTGATGTGCTACACCAGCCGGGACCCTCGATTCCCTCTGGACCCGGTGCTTGAAGGTCCCATCGAAGGAGAGGGTGAAGACGCCCGAGCCAGCATGTCGGAGGTTGCCCAGAAGGTCGCCCAGTTCTTCCATAGGGTCTAGGACCATCCCTCTGTAGCTCCCGCTTGTATTCTCTCTTCTTCTTCTCCAATTTTGTAATATCTTGTTTCCAGATGAATGAAATCCAAATTTTTTATGAATTTCATTTTTTGTCTAAAACACCTTTGTCTCACTTGGCCCTTGGTAGATGTACACAATTTGATTGTGAACATGTACCAAGAGGATGTCACGGTTGTTGAAGACTTGTGCGCTTCGAACTTGTAGAATGTAGGTCCGAAGTCTTCGATAGTGTAGGCCCCCTGAGGTTGTCGTAGCTTAGTGGCTCTGGCACTGACCATCGTCGGCGCTTAGTAGCTCCGGCAGTAGTCTCCATCAACGCGTAGAGCATCGACGGTTAGCCCTCCGGGGTGTCGGGGCTTGGTAGCTCCGGCAGTGACCTCTGTCAACACGTGGTGTATCAACAGCAGACTCCACTATAGAGTCTTTCCACCATCTTTTATTCACGTTGACGACTTGCCCCCTAGCTTTACCGGAGCTGAGTGGCTACAGCGACGCTCGATATCAATGTTTGAACATCGACCACAAGCCGCCTAGAGGTTGTTGGAGCTTTGGCAGCTCCGACTTCATTCACCATCATCATGAAATATTTATTTTTTCTGCACACTGAAGTCAAGAAAAACAGTAAAATCTATTTCCTATCTATAACTTCATTGCGGCTTACTATTCCCGAGAAAGTTTTAGGTCGAACACAATTCTAAATACAATCCAGAGCGTCGTCTTGTTTCCTTCAGGTCCGATCGTTTCTGGACTCGCCTTACTTCGACCTGCCGGGGTGTAGGTAGAGTGGCGTACTGAGGGTGCATGACCAGGCTAAGTCGATAGCACACTCTGGCCCTAGATTGGCTTGGCGGCATTCAGATGAGTAGGCCATCAACAATGTTTGGACCCGGAAGAATAGACAATGCAACTCGAATTGTACATGAACTGGTCAATCTAAAGTTTCTTAAGAACTGCACAACTTTGTTATAGACAAGAAAGAGAAAAATAAAAAATATTGAGCCTGTACAAAGTAAATGCACGTAGAGTCTGTTTTCACACAATGATGTCTTTCATTACAGGTCCGGGGTACAGGGGAAACAAGAACACTCTTAGGGTACGGAACCAGTCTAAGTGTGTTTCGTTTCTCGTTTGACCCAAGGTAGCTAGCTACACTTTTAGTTCTGAGACTATGACAAGTGTTGCATGGACGTTGCAGACCTAACGGGGTAGGTACAGCTGCCCTCCCGGAGGAGCTACCCGACTCTGTACAATGACTCTATAACATACATCACATGTAATTATAGACTCACCTCCGTGATATTAAGCGTAGAACTTATGGAGGTGCTCAATGTTCCAAGGATTTGGGAGAGGTGTCCCATCCTCAGTTGCCAAGCGAACGCATTCGGGATGGGATACTTTGATCACTCGGAAGAGTCCTTCCCAGCTGGGGGAGAGTTTGTTTAACCCTTCTCTGGATTGTATTCTCTGTAGCACCAGATCGCCTTCCTCGAGCTGTCGGCTGTGAACATGCCGTTGGTGATAGCGCTGAAGTGCTTGGCGGTTTCGGGCATTCCGAATAGCTGCTCGGCACCTTCCCTCTTCAAGGAGGTCAAGGTCTTCACGCCGGAGCTGGTACTGCGTGGCTTCGTCGAAGGTCCAGACCCGGAGCGACCCCAAGGTGATTTCCGGAGGAAGGACTTCTTCAGCTCTGTACACCAGGAAGAAGGGTGTCTCTCGAGTTGACCGGTTTGGAGTTGTCATGTTGGCCGATAGAGTGGGCAGAAACTCTTCGATCCAGTTGGCTCCATGTTTTTCAGGCGCTCATAAGTGTGCGCCTTGAGTACTTTTAGGATTTCCGCATTCGCTCTCTCGGCTTGGCCGTTGCTTGCCGGGTGAGCTACTGAAGCGTAGCTGACTTGAATGCCAAGGTATTTGCAATATTCTTCAAATGCAGAGCTTGTGAATTGGGTCCCATTATCTGTTATGATTTTGTTCGGGACTCCAAATCTGCATACGATGGACTGCAAGAAGTTGATAGATGATTGCTTGTTTATTGTCACAACTGGAGTTGCTTCCGGCCATTTGGTGAACTTATCAATGGCAACATACAAGAACTTGTAACCTTCGACAACTCTTGGGAAAGGTCCTAAGATGGCCATCCCCCACACAACGAAAGGCCATGTAGGAGGTATCATTTGTAGAGGTTGAGCCAGTGTGTGAATTTGCTTTGCATGGAACTGGCATGCTTCGTATTTCTTCACCAGCTCAGTTGCACCCTGGAGCGCTGTAGGCTAGTAGAAGCCATGTCGGAAGGCTTTACCGACCAGCGTGCGAAAAGACGCATGGTTCTCACAGTCGCCTCCATGGATTTCTGCGAGGAGCTTGCATCCTTCTTCCCTTATGATGCACCGCATTAGGACGCCGTTGGCACTACGCCGGTAGAGATCCCCTTCTACCAACATGTATCTTTTAGCCAATCTGACTATCCGGTCAGCAGATACATCATCGCCAGAAAGGATATTGTCTTTCAAGTAGCTCCGGATCTCCGAGGTCCATGCATCGGAGCTTGCTTGAGCATTTGAGTCTTGCGTGCTGTGTTGCTCGGAGCTTCTGGCAGCACCTACAACCCTTGATGGCTGCCATGGTAACAGGGCCATCGGGACCGCCAGCTTCGAGATGCTGGTCTCGCCCCCTTCGCCCAATTCGGCAGGCTGAGCTGTGGGTTTTGACAACCTTCGGACGAAGGTTCCGTCAGGAGCCGGAGCTTTGGTTGATGCTTTCTTCGAGATTTCGTCAGCTTCAGCGTTATGGACACGTTGTACATGGTGGAGGTTCACGACTTCGAAGTCCTTTTGAAGCCTTTGGACTTCAAGGAGATAAGCAACTAGTTGAGGATTGTTACAGGAGCATTCACCCTTCACCTGTTTAATGATGAGCTGCGAATCTCCCTTGACCAACTGATGCTTGACACCATATGATAGTGCCACCTTTAGTCCATAAATGAGTGCTTCATACTCCACCGTGTTGTTGGTCGCCTTGAAGTCAAGGTGGACCATGTATTTTACCTTCTCCCCAGTTGGAGTGAGGAGGACTCCAGCTCCGGCCCCCTGCTTTTGCATGGAGCCGTCAAAGTAGGGGGTCCAGTGAGGCTCGGTGAAGACCGGAGCCTTGAGTTCCGGCTTCTGCTCACTAGGGCACCTAGGGTTTGATGGAGAGGGGGTCCATTCCGCCATAAAGTCCGCCAGTGTTTGACTCTTTATAGCTTGTCTTGGGACGAATTCAAGATTGAATTTGGCCAATTCCGCTGCCCACTTTGCAGTATTCCCAGTAGAGTTGGGATTATGCAAGATCGCACGCAGTGGATAATAAGTCACCACTGAGATTTTGTGAGCTTGGAAGTAATGGCGGAGCTTCCTGGAGGCGGTGAGAACTGCTGAAAGCATCTAGGTCCCCCTCATGTAGTACGGTTTTGGTGATTAATGACAACTATTGAACTTTACTAATGAATTTGTGAATGCAAGGTCCCCATAAACACTCAATAAGATGAAATGAACATGTCATTGGAGACCCATAGATACTCAACTTTCAAGATCAAATTCATGAGATAAATACAAGATGTGAAGGCTCTATGTCTAAGTCACTCAATCAAAAATTGACAACATACAATGCTTAAGAATCATCAGAGAGCCTTGTGGAACAAATGTCTAAGAGGTCATTCGAGCAAGACACAAAAGATTCACTCAAAACAACTCGTAGCAAACAAAATCAACTCACCGGATCAACCGATGATTTCCAAAATGAACACATCGGTCGAGTTGATTCAACTGAAGAAAAAGACCTCAGACAAATGAACTCACCGGATCATCCGATGTGAAGGGCTCAACAACATCGGTGCATCAGTACAGTTTGCAGTACAATTGGACCAAGTGAAGCACCGGATCATCCGATGTGCAGACTTACACACATCGGTTGATCACTCTAGTAAGCATCAATATCAAGCAAATTCTGGAGGAAGAGCCACCGGATCATCCGATGAGAAGACAGGGGGCAACATCGGTCTAATAACGGTAATATCTGACAAAATGACGTCAGCCAAAGTAATTACACCGATGATAACTAGAGGGGAGACATCGGATCATCCGGTGTTCACAGTAAAGTTTTGTCAGCCTACTTTTCCAACGGCTATTTCAGTTAAGCTGGCTATAAAACTCCTCTAACCCTGTCATTCCGAAGAGTCTTGATCACTTGAAGCCAACTACACATCCAAGGGCATTCAAGACTATAGAGCATACATTTCCACACTTTTAGATCATTTGTAATAGGCTAGAGAGAAGCTTGTGTGCGTTCTTTCTTTGTGATTGAACTCTCTAGCTAGTGAGAAGTTGAAGAAGATCGTTCCGGAGCTTGCCAAGGTGTGTGTGGAAGCCCGGAACATCGAAGGTTGTACAAGGCTTGAGCTCCACCTTGCCGGAGATGGCGAACGGAGAAGATTAGTGAAGACCCCATTGTCTCGGTGACATTGGAAGTGGCAAAACCCTTCGGTGGGTGCCACAACGTGGACGTAGGAAGATCCTTGCGATCTTGCCGAACCACGGGATAAACCTTCGTGTCCCCTAGCATTTGCATTTCTCTCCCTCTCTTTACATTATGCAATCTTTACTTCACAAGTTATATCTACGTTGATTGCATAGTTAGAACCGTATTGGGAATTGGGCTTAAGTAGTTCGTTTTTAATTGCCTTATAATTTGAAAGAAAGCCCAATTCACCCCCCCTCTTGGGCGTTTCGATCCTTACAACTGCGTAGAGCAGCTTGTGCACCTCTAGGTATCGAGTCTTGGCATCATGTAGTACTTCGTTGATGAAGTACAATGAGCGTTGGACTGTCCGAAACCTCCCAAAGGCGCCCGAAGCTTCCTCCACATCAACCCGGACCCTCCCGGAGGGGTCCGGACCTTCTTTGGGGACCTCCGGGTCCTTGTTGGAGGAACCCGAAGCTTCTACTAGAGCGATCTGGACCCTCCCGGAGGGGTCCAGATCTTCTGGAGTAACTCCTTCCAAGTCTGGGAGCTGGGACCCAAACTCACCTTCAGGAACCTCCAGACCCTCCCGGAGGGGTCTGGATTCCTGAGCTTGTAAAGGTTCTGGTCTCTCCGCAACCAGGACCATGCTGACAACTTTGTCAGTTGCCAAAATGTAAAGCAGTAGAGGCTCACCAGGGTTCGGAGCTACCAAGGTTGGTAGAGTGGTGAGGAGCTGCTTTAACTCATGGAACGCATTTTCTGCTTCTTCGGACCATTGGAATGGTCCGGACTTCCTCAATAGCTTGAAGAAGGGTAGCACCCGTTCTGCTAGTCTTGAGATGAACCGGCTGAGGGCGGCTAGACATCCAGTCAGTTTCTGGACGTCCTTGATGCGGGCTGGTGGCCGCATATCCTCAATGGCTTTAATCTTCGTCGGATTTGCCTCTATGCCCCGGTGGTTTACCAGGAAACCAAGAAGCTTTCCGGAGCTAACCCCGAAGACACACTTATCTGGGTTCAGCTTCGTGCGAGTGACTCGCAACTTGTCGAAGACAGCTTGCAAATTGTCAAGGAGTAACTCCTTGTTCTTGATCTTGACGACGATGTCATCGACATACACTTCCACTATGTCTCTGATGAGCTCTCCAAAGGTTTTGTACATAGCTCGTACAAATGTTGAAGCTGCATTCTTGAGACCAAATGGCATGACAGTTGTCGGTGTTTTGGAACCGGCAAATCACCCTACACTACTAAAGTGATAGGGGAGTTTGATGTTCGGTGTGGGCGCGCGGAGATTCAAGAAGGTGAATAAGAATTGGCACAGGAGACACAAGAATTTACGTGGTTCGGGCCGCCTGAGCATAATACCCTACTCCACGGGTGTGTTGGTGTTGTATTAGCAATATGAGCTTGTGATGAGCGTATGAGGCGCGTGTATCGGTCTGTCCGAGTGTGTGTGTCCCTCTGTGTGTATCTTCGGCCTGTCCTTTTATAGTACAAGGGCAGGCCGTTACAGGTTAGCCTGGCCCGACATGTGGCCCCGACGGTTACTAGTATTGATACACGCTTAATTGCTCTTAATGATCCTGTAACGGGCTTTGACAGCACTGTTACTGGTGCTAAGATCGTCCGTTTAAGTGTCATTAATATGGCATTAATGACACTTAATCGGGTCTTGAAGTCCTTGGTTCTCCTTTGAAGATCCGGAGCCGTTGCGGGTTCTTCCAGAGGTTAGAAGCTGAAGATCCGACGGTCGGACACGTGGCAGCTCCGGAGCTTGGTATGGGAAACAGGTAGCTCCGGGACTACCCGACACGTGTCAGGTCCGGAGCTTCTATCGGTCTGGGGTTAAGTCCGGAGGTGCTTTCGGTACATGTCCCGGAGCTTCCCCCTTGTGGGCGGTAGCTCCGGTTTGGTAGTACACGTGGCGACCTAGGGATTAACCATGTTGGAGAAGCGGGTCCGGTTTTGTCTGAAATGTGGGCCTTCGAGGGTCTTCAAACCAAGTAGATGAACTTCCTTTGAGATCTTTATAACCTCAAGGGGTGTGCGGTTTCTAGGATACCGACAGTGGCCCCCTGGGCCTACCTTCGGGGAAGTCATTCCGCCGGAGGTCGGTCCATCTTCGCGACCTTTGAACTGAGTCTTCAAGGGTATTTGAGGGTGTCGCCGGCAAGGACTTGGAATTAAATCCTCACCACATGGCGTATCCCGCGTGCGGCAGGCGAGATCTTTGGCGTGCGGATCTCACGCAATTGAAGGTTGCCGGTTCCCGATACGAAAACAGTATCGGTTCCGCGTGCCTTGTCAGGCCGCCGCCTTTGGGCTTCCCGCCTCTTGATGACAACCGTTCGCCTGGGTAAGAACCTCGACTTGATCGTCGGGGTGGTCCCGGGCCCGCTTGTCATTGGCTGGGTGAATTTTTTGGGTGGTACCTTCGACTTCCTTGCGGTTTCCATCCGAGCGTCGCGAGGGCTTACTTAAGAAGGAAAGCGCGCACCGTCGGGAGTTCTTTACGCCTCTCATCTATTCTTGCGCTCAAACTCCCAACTCGTGCTTCACTTTTCTTCTCTTGCCTAGCCGTGCCGCGATGGAGTTGGGTCTCCGCGAAAGTCGCTTGAAGACCGAAGACGATTTGAAGAAGGTTCGGGCCCTCATGGGGTGGTCCTCGGACTTCTTCAATCGCTCAGTTCGTGTCGGCGGAGAGCTCCCCTTCGAGAAGGAGCACACCGGTGAAATGGTGTACTTTTCTTCGTACGCCATGGTGGGGTTGATCCCACCTTTTTCTTCCTTTTTCTTGATGCTGCTAGACTTCTATGGTCTGCAGTTGTATCACCTTGGCCCTCACTCCATTCTTCTCGTGTCTATCTTCGTCCACTTCTGTGAGATGTGGGTGGGCATCCCCCCCTGCATCGAACTCTTCCGGACCTTCTTCACCGTCCACACCACCGGCCGGAGCAATGAGTACCTTGGCTTCTACTACTTCGTGAAGCGCAAGAAGTGCCCATTCAAGTACCTCCGGTCGTTCCCTTCTGGGAAGTGGGACGACTGGAAGAAGGACTGGATAGTCGTCAGGGTGGAGGAGCACGAGAGGCTGGAGTTGCCTGATAGTCTGCCCGACATTGACACGTTGATCTGGAGTGAAGCTCCGGTGCTGGCGGATGCCTTCAACCCTGCTTTGACCAGGATCCGCCAATGCGTGGAGGGAGGATTGACCCCTTAGGCGGTATTTTGCAATTTCCTAGTCAACAGGTGGGCGCCGCTGATGAGGAGGGAGAAGCTCGCTTGGGCCCTCAACAGCGTGATGGACGATGACCGGGTTGAGACCGGGTTGAAGTCCAACATGGCAGGGAGAACCTTGGAGTTCCACCTCAAGAAATTCCAGCACGGCATCGACGTTGACGATGATGACTTGACTCCCCCGTCGACCTTCCTCCCTCTGAACATGGAAGTGGAGTTCAGCAGGGAGCTCCGGCGAAAGATGCCAGTACTTGACGACCTTGGTGTCGTCGAGAGAAGATCAACCACCCGGGTGGCGATCCCCGGAATGCCCGAAGATGGCTCCGCCCCTGCTCCTAAGCCAAGGGTCGAGGTCGTCGGCAAGGGCAAGGAGCTGGCGGAAGAATCAGTGAGCCGGAAGAGGAAGTTGCAGTACGCCGACGGAAGGTCTGTCGGGCCCGCTACTTCCGCATCGGCTCCTTCTCCCCGGAGGGGAAGGTCCTCTGCAGCTGTGGCAACTGTTCCCGTAGTGGGGTCATCCCGGAACGCGACTGTTCCCGCAGTGGGGTCCTCTCGGAGTACAGCTGTTCCTACAGTGGGGTCCTCCCGGGGGTGTTAGCTCCGGTCGAACAACTCCATCTCCTGGGCCGGTGGAGGCCTCCAGGTCCGGGGGTTCTTCCCGATCGAGAGGAGCCTCAACCCGGGAAACACCCGTGGCCGCGACGAGTTCCGGGGGGCCTTTCGGAGCTTCTACGCCGACTGTGGCCAGCCTAGAATGCCCGGGAAAAAGGTTCCGCGCAATTTGGTGCGGAAAACTCCCAAGGTAATTTTTAATCTCTACCTTGTATAATTATTTTAATTGTAGCAACTGTTTGCTAATTTTCTTTGTCCATCGTTTGCAGCGTCCCCAAGAAGGGAAGTGAGGCTCTACCCTCAGCCACAACGTCTGAGGCCACGGGGATGGGTGCTTCTGCTCCTGTCCCGGCGCCGCCCCAAGTGGTGGCTGAGGCTGCGACAGCTCCGGCGCCGGCTGTCGTGGTCATGGACCTCGACTCGTCCCGAGAAGTTCCCGTGGTAGCGCCGGACCACGGGCGTGAAGACATGCCAGCAGCACATGTCCCGGAGGTTGAAGCTCCGGGTCCTTGTGCTGCAATGATGGAAGCTTCGACTGTTGAGCCGGAGGAAGAAGTAATCCCAACCTCTGAGCCGGTAATTGTCGAAGCCCCGGCGGTTGAACCGGAGGTGGCTGAAGCCCCGGCGTGCGAGCTAGAAGACGAGGTAGTTCCGGCAGTTGGGCCGGCTACTTCTGAAGCACCGGCAGCTGAGCCGGTTATTGTTGGAGCTCCGGTCACACGTCCGGACGATGTTGAAGATCTTCCGGCTCCTGTGCCGGTGGTTGAAGAGGTGACGAAGCTCGTGCCTCCGTCAGAAGAGGTGCCCAGACCAGAGCCAGTAGCGGCTCCTGCTTCGGAGGCGACGACGTCGGAGGTACCTGCGGCCGAGCCGGAGTGCCCCAGCGAAGTCGCTGGCCCCCAGCCTGAGGGGGCGAACGAAGATTTAGCGGCGGGGCCTTCTTCGATGGCGACTGAGGCCATCCCGGAGGACGGCCCTAGTGCCATGGAGTCCCAGGGGACCACTCTTGTAGAGTGGGACCCAATTTTTGTATCTGAAGACCCGCTGGAACCAGCGGAGGAGACCCCAGCAGGTCCGGAGCCAATCCCGTTGTCGCTGTCCATTGACAACGCATGTTCCAGTCTGCGTCAAGTTCAGCTAGCCTTCTTCCACGACAGCAAGGCTCTTGAAGAGGTGCGCCAAACCCTTAGGCGGTGGTGTAACCGGCTCTACTTCGAGACCAAGCTGGCTCAGTCAAGGCTAGCGGATGACAAGGAGTGGATCAAACGGGAGAAAGTCCGCCTGGAGTACTGGGGCAAGTTACTGGATGACAGGGAGAGCATGACTCAAGCCCTCAACGCTCAATCCCGGGAGATCTATGATCAGGCCAAAGCTGCCAATAACGCGGCCGATGCTCGGCACGAACAGCTTGAGGCCATTAACACCGCACTCATCAAGCGCCGAGAGGCACTTGAAGAGAGGGAGAGACGACTCGAGGATGAAGAGCAGAAACTCCTGGAGCTGCGGGATGACGTCCTGAGGAGGGAAGAGGAGCTCGCTGAGAAAGTAGCTCTGGCTGACAAGGGCCTCGAGGAGCGCACCAATAAATTGGAGGAGCGCTGCCAAGAGAAAGAGGAGAAGACCTGGGTGCGAGGGCAGGAACTCTACGAACAAGAGTGTGCCCTTGTTGCCCGGGAGAAGAAAGTGAGGGGTAGGGAGAAGGACCTGGTCGAGCGCCGGAACAAGATCCACCTCCGGGAGGAGGAGATCGGAAAACTCGAAAGGCAGGTTGCTGAAAAGATTCAGCAAAACGCCAAAGAAGTTGAGCGCTTCGCCCGTGAGAATTCCGAACTGACGGCGGCCAGGAGATCCCTGGAAGAGTTGAAGGGCTTGAAGACTGCGGACTCCCTACAGATTTGGGAGTTCCTGGGCAAGGCCAACGACGCGCTGACGCCGATGGGTTTCAGCCCCGTGCGCCCGGATGATCCGGAGCCGGAGCCGGACCTAGCGCTGCAGGCGTTGAGCTCAGCAGGTAGCAAGCTCTCCAAGGTGGGCGATGTCATCGCGGACCAGCTGGAGGTTGAGGGGCAATCCCTGGCGAAGAACGTCGCAGAGTATGTGCTGACGTGCTACACCAGCCGGAACTCCCAATTTCCTCTGGACCCGGTGCTTGAAGGCCCCGTCGAAGGAGAAGGCGAAGCTACCCGAGCCAGCGTGTCAGAGGTCGCCCAGAAGGTCACCCAATTCTTCCATAGGGTCTAGGACCATCTCTGTACTTCTCACTTATATTTTCTCTTCTTCTTCCTCAATTTTGTAATTCCTTGTCTCCAGATGTAATCTCTTGTCTCCAGTTAAATGAAATCCCCAAATTATGCGAATTTCACTTTTTTGTCTTCAACACTTTTATCTTCACTTGGCCCCCTGGTAGATGTACACAATTTGATTGTGAACATGTACCAAGAGAATATTGTGCATTGTTGAAGACTCTTTTGCTCCGAACTTGTAGAATTTAGGTTCGAAGTCTTCGATAGTGAAGGCCCCCTGAGGTTGTCGGAGCTTAGAAGCTCCGGCATTGTCTATCGCTGGAGTTTAGTAGCTTCGGCAATAGTCTCTATCAACGCGTAGAGCATCGATAGTTAACCCTCCGGGGTGTCGGAGCTTATTTTGCTCCGGCTTTTCTCCATCAACGTAGACTTTATTTTTCCTGCACACTTAAGCCAAGAAAAATAGTAAAATTTGTTTCTTGTCTATAACTTCGTCGTGACTTATGACTCTCGAGAAGATTTTAATTCAAACGTGATTCTAAATACAACCGAATGTGATGTCTTTTCTTTTAGATCCAACTGCTCATGGACCCGCCTTACTTTGGCCTGCCAGGGTGTAGGTAGAGTGGCGTACTTAGGGTGCTTGACCAGGCTAAGTCGATAGCACACTCCGGCCCTAGATTGGCTTGGCGGCTTTCAGACGAGTTGGCCATGAACGATATTTGAATCCAAAAGAACTGACAATACAACTCGAATCGTATATAAACCGTTCGAACTAAAATTTCTTAAGAATTGCACGCCTTCGTTATAGACAAGAAAGAGAAAAATAAAAATGTTGAGCCTGTACAAAATAAATGCACGTGGAGTCTATTTCACATGAAAATGTCTTTCATTATAGGTCCGGGGTACAGGGGAAACAAGTACACTCTTAGGGTACGGAACCAGGCTAAGCGTGTTTCATTTCTCGTTTGACCCAGGGTAGTTAGCCACACTTTTAGTCCGGAGACTGTGACAAGTGCCGCATGAACTTTGCGTACCTTTCAGGAAAGGTCCGGCTGTTCTCTCGGAGGAACTACCCGACTCTGTACAATGACTCTATAACATACATCTCAAGTTACTCAAGACTCACCTCCGTGATGTTAAGTGTAGAACTTACGGAGGTGCTCGATGTTCCAAGGATTTGGGAGAGGTGTCCCATCCTCAGTAGCCAAGTGAACGCTTCCGGGACGGGATACTTTGATCACTCGGAAGGGCCCCTCCCAGCCGGGGGAGAGTTTGTTTAGCCCTTCTCTGGATAGTACTCTCCGTAGCACCAGATCGCCTTCCTCGAGCTGCCGGTTATGTATATGCCATTGGTGATAACGCCGAAGAGCTTGACAATATTGGGCATTCCGAACAGCTGCTTGGCACCGTCCCTCCTCAAGGAGGTCTAGGTCTTCACGCCGGAGCTGGTCCTGCGCGGCTTCGTCGAAGGTCCGGACCCGGAGTGAACCCAAGGTGATTTCCGGAGGAATGATTGCTTGAGCTCCGTACACTAGAAAGAAGGATGTCTCTCCGGTTGACCGGTTTGGAGATGTCCTGTTGGCCCATAGAGTGGGCGGAAGCTCTTCGATCCAGTTGGCTCCATGTTTCTTTAAGCGCTCATAGGTGCGCGTCTTGAGTCCTTTAAGGATTTCAGCATTTGCTCTCTCGGCTTGGCCATTGCTGGCTGGGTGAGCTACGGAGGCGTAGCAAACCTGTATGCCAAGGTCTTCGCAGTATCCTTGGAATGCGGAGCTTGTGAATTGGGTCCCATTATCAGTGATGATTTATTTTGGGACTCCAAATCTGCATACAATGGACTGCAGAAAGTTGATAGCAGATTGCTTGTTGATTGTCACAACTGGAGTTGCTTCTGGCCACTTGGTGAACTTGTCAATGGCGACGTACAGGAACTTGTAACCTCCGACGGCTCTTGGGGAAGGTCCCAAGATGTCTATCCCCCACACAGCGAAGGGCCATGTAGGAGGTATCATTTGTAAGGACTGAGCCGGAGTGTGAATTTGCTTTGCATGAAAATTATATGCTTTGCATTTTTTTTCACCAGCTCAGTTGCATCCTGGAGTGCTGTAGGCCAGTAGAAGTCATGCCGAAAGGCTTTACCAACCAGCGTGCGGGAAGACGCGTGGTTTCCACACTCGCCTCCATGGATTTCTGCGAGGAGCTCGCAGCCTTCTTCCTTTGTGATGCACCGCCTTAGGATGTCGTTGGCACCGCGCCGGTAGAGATCCCCTTCTACCAGCGTGTATCTTTTAGCCAATCTGACTACCCGGTCAGCGGATACATCGTCGTCAGGAAGGATGTTGTCTTTCAAGTAGTTCCGGATCTCCGAGATCCATGCGTTGGAACTAACTTGAGCATTTGAGTCTTGCGTGCTGGGTTGCTCGGAGCTTCCGGCAGCACCTACGACCCTTGATGGCTGCCATGGTAACAGGGCCATCGGGACCGTCAGCTTCGGGATGCTGATCTCGCCCCCTTCGCTCAGTTCGGCTGGCTGAGCTGTGGGTTTCAACAATCTTCGGATAAAAGTTCCGTCAGGAGCCGGAGCTCCGGTTGACGCTTTCGTCGAGAGTTCATTGGCTTTAGCGTTGTGGGCACGCTGAACATGGTGGAGGTCTAGGACTTCAAAGTCCTTCTGAAGCCTCTGGACTTCTAAGAGGTAAGCAGCTAGCTGGAGATTGTTGCAAGAGCATTCGCCCTTCACCTGCTTGATGATGAGCTGTGAATCTCCTTTGACCAGCAGTTGTCTGACATCGTATGACAGTGCCACCTTTAGTCTGTAGATGAGTGCTTTATACTCTGCTATGTTGTTGGTTGCCTTGAAGTCAAGGTGTACCATGTATTTCACCTTCTCCCCAGTCGGTGCAAGGAGAAGGATTCCAGCTCCGGCCCCCTGCTTCTGCATGGAGCCGTCAAAGTAGAGGGTCCAGTGAGGCTCGGTGAAGGTTGGAGCTTGATGCTCCGTCTTCTGCTCACTGGGACCCCCAGGGTTTGATGGAGAGGGGGTCCATTCTGCCACAAAATCTGCCAATGCTTGACTCTTGACTGCTTGTCTTGAAATAAATTCAAGATCAAATTCAGCCAATATCGCTGCCCATTTTGCAATATTCCCAGTTGAATTGGGATTATGAAAGATTGCTCGTAGTGGGTAGGAGGTCACCACCGAGACTTTGTGAGCTTGGAAGTAATGTCGAAGCTTCCTAGAGGCAATAAGAACTGCATAGAGCAGCTTATGCACCTCTAGGTATCGAGTCTTGGCATCATGTAATACTTCACTAATGAAGTACACCGGGCGTTGAATGGTCCGGACCCTCCCGGAGGGGTCCGGAGCTTCCTCTTCATTGACCCGGACCCTCTCAGAAGGGTCTGGATTTTCTTCAGGGACCTCCGGGTTCTGGCTGGAGGAACCCAAAGCTTCTTCAGAAATGACCTAGACCCTCCCGGAGGGGTCTGTGTCTCCTGAAGTGACTTCTTGTGGATTTGAATCTGGGAGCTGGGACCCAGACTCACTTTCAAGAACCTCCGGACCCTCCCAAAGGGGTCTGGATTCTTGAGTATGTGGTAGTTATGGTCTCTCCGCAACCAGTACCATGCTGACAACTTCGTCAGTAGCTGAGATATAAAGCAATAAAGGCTCACCAGGGTTCGGAGCTATCAAAATCGGTAGGGTGGTGAGGAACTGTTTCATCTCCTGGAATGCCTTTTCTGCTTCTTCGGACCATTGGAATGGTCCGTACTTCCTCAATAACTTGAAGAAGGGGAGTGCCCGTTCCGCCAGTCTTGAGATGAACCGGCTGAGGGCTGCTAGACATCCAGTTAATTTTTGGACGTCCTTGATGCGGGTTGGTGGCCGCATGTCTTCAATGGCTTTAATCTTCGCCGGATTAGCTTCTATGCCCCAGTGACTTACCAGGAAACCAAGAAGTTTTCTGGAGATAACCCCAAAGACACACTTGTCTGGGTTTAGCTTCGTGCGGGTGGCCCACAGCTTGTCGAAGACAGCCTGCAAGGTGTCAAGGAGTGACTCCTTGTTCCTGACCTTGACCAAGATGTCATCGACGTACACTTCCACTATGTCTCTAATAAGTTCTTCAAAAGTTTTGTACATAGCTCGTACAAAAGTTGAAGCTGCATTCTTGAGACCAAAAGGCATGGCTGTGTAACAATACAATCCATCTACTGTGATGAATGAAGTATGCTCTTCATCTTCCCTAGACATCCTGATTTGATGATATCCGGAATATGCATCTAGGAAGCACAGTAATTCACACCCGGAGGTGGAATCCACTATCTGATCTATTCTAGGTAGTGGGAATGGATCTTTTGGACATGCCTTATTTAGTGTGGTGTAGTCGATGCACATCCGAAGCTTCCCGCCGGCCTTGGGCACAACGACTGGGTTTGCTAGCCATTTTGGATGGAAGACTTCTCGGATGAATCCAGCTTCGAGCAACTTCTTTAGTTCTTGTCGGATGAAGTTCTGCCGCTCTACGGATTGCTTCCGAGGCTTCTGATGCACAGGCCGGGCATCGGGGTTGTCGGTACCCTAAAAACCGTACACCCCCTGAGATTACAAAGATCTCGAGGGAAGGACGACTACTTGAATTGAAGACCCTCGGAGGCCCACTTGTCAGACATGACCGGACCTGCTTCTCCAACATGGTTAATCCCTAGGTCGCCACGTGTACTGCCGAACCGGAGCTACCGCCCACAAGGGGGAAGCTCTGGACCAAGTACCGAAATGGCACCTCCGGACTTAACCCCTGACCGAGAGAAGCTCCGGACCTGACACGTGTCAGGTAGCCCCGGAGCTTCCTGCTTCCCACAGCAAGCTCCGGAGCTGCCACGTGTCTAAACGTCGGAGCTGGCAGCCTCTAACCTTCGGAATACCTTGTAACGGCTTCGGATCTTCAAAGGAGAGCCAAGGACTTCAAGACCCGTTTAAATGTCATTAATGCCATATCAATGACACTTAAACGGACGACATTAACACCTGTAACGACACTATCGGAGCCTGTTACAGGATCATTAACAACAATTAATCGTGTATCAATACTAGTAATCGCTAGGGCCACATGTCGGGCCAGGCCAGCTTGTAACGGCCTATCTTTGTACTATAAAAGGACAGGCCGTCGATACAGACACACACGCACACAGACGTGGAGATCATACGTGATAAGCTAATACAACACCAACGCACCCGTGGAGTAGGGTATTACGCTCAGGCGGCCCGAACCACGTAAATCCTAGTGTCTCCTGTGTTAAATCGCGATTCACCTTCTTGAGTCTACGCGCGCCCACACCGAACCACAAACTCCTTCAACACTTTAGCAGTGTCAGGAGATCTGCCGACTCCAACAGTTGATAGTTGGCGCGCCAGGTAGGGGGGCGCCTGAGATTTTCAAGAATGGTGAACTCCGCGGCTGGATCATCCAACGGCCAACCTGCTGCTCAGGCTGTTGGGGGCAATCCCTCCAACAGGCAGCCACCAGCAGGAGCCTCGGCACCAGCAGGAGCCATTCTCCCACCACCACCATCTTCTCCGGCAAATCGTGCTGGACAACGTGATGGTGCGCCGGCGTCACTGACTACGTCGGCAAGTCATGACAACTCGGAACACGCGCTCCATGCAGCGCGTGCTCTTCTCCAACGACCACCACCTCCGGACGCATCTCGAGATGCAATGGAGCAGTGGAGGGCCGATGTGGAGCATTTGGTCGCAGCAGCGGCGGAACGCCTCAACAACCAGGGTCCTCCTCCTTCGGGACGAGCCCCGTCGCAGCGACGGACTTTGTCTGGAAGACTTGGTCCGCACGTCTCCAACAACAGGAGACGGTCTGCGTCACAGCAGGTGACATCGTTGCCCTCTGGGGCACGACGTACCCATACGATATCCAGGCTTTCGACTCATGACCTCCGGGCGGAGCTTGATCGCCGATACCGCCAACAGGATGACCGTGTCCATATCGAGCGTGCTCGTGAAAGATGGGAAGCTCAGGACCTTTCTACTCTGGAAGGAGTAGGAGGAGGCTGTTCAGCCCTAGCCATGCACCTGCGCATGGTTAGATGGCCACAGAAGTTCCGGCCACACCTGCCGGAAAAATTCGACGGAACTGTCAACCCCGCTGAATTCCTTCAGATATACTCCACTGCAATCTTGGCAGCTGGAGGAAACGAGGCTGTAATGGCCAATTACTTTCCAGTGGCCTTAACCGGGACCGCTAGGTCCTGGTTTATGAGCCTTCCACCCAACTCTATCAACAGTTGGGAGGAGCTGTGCCGTCAGTTCACTGCCAACTTCGGGAGTTCATACACCCGACAAGGCATTGAACTGGACCTTTTTGCGGTCGTGCAAAAAGGGGGAGAATCTTTGCGGTCCTTCATCCAGAGGTTCTCTCAGGTACGCAACACAATCCCTTCTATCTCAAGCGCTTCTGTCATTGTGGCATTCAGACAGGGCGTACGGGACAAGAAGATGTTGGATAAGCTGGCGATCAAAGAGATCACCATAGTCACGGAACTCTTCAGCCTGGCAGACAAATGTGCCAGAGCTGCGGAGGGCCGTGAAATGCACTCCAAACCAGCCTCGGAGGATCACAAGAAATCCTCCAAAGAAGAAGTCGCTACCTCCGGGGGTGGCAAGAAGAAAAAGAAGACCCACGGCAAGAAGAAGTCGTCGGCCAGTACATCCAACGTTGCAGCTGCTGCAACTCCTGGTGGCCGGGGGCCACACCCCGAGAAGCGACCTCGACCGTCTTCCGAAGACGGTGGCAAACCCAAAGTGTGGTGTCCCATTCACAAAACGGGCAACCACGGTTTGGAAGACTGCCGAGAGGTCCAAAACCTTGTCGAGCGCTACAGCAAGCGCCGGGAAGGGTCTCCTTTCCGACAGAGGGAAGGAAAACAGAAGGTCGACGAAGCTCCGGCTGAAGAGGAGTTAGGGTTTCAGGATCCCAAAAAGGTCCTGAAGGCCGTCTACACCTCCGTCGATGACGACTCTGACGTCTCTGACAACGAGCGTCGAAAAACCATGAACACCATTTTTGGTGGATCATGGGACATCACCTCCCGTCGCGTCATCAAGACTATGCGGCGGGATATGGCCACTGTAGCTCCTACAGCTAGACCGGAGCCACATCGAAAGTGGATGGACACATCCATCACTTTTGATGCTTCGGACTGTCCTCGTAGCATGGTCGGAGCTGGACAGGTACCTTTGATGGTATCTCCCACCATCAATAACATCCAGCTCCATCATGTTATGGTGGACGGAGGTTCGGGGCTGAACCTCATAAGCTTTGAAGCTTTTACCAAGCTTCAGCTCCGGCCTTCGGATCTCCAGCCCTCTTGACCTTTCTCCGGAGTAGGTCCGGAGGCCATTACTCCACTCGGAGTTATAACTCTCCCCGTTACCTTCGGGACACGGGAGAAGTATCGCACCGAGAAGTTGGTCTTCGACGTCGCTCAGATCAACTTACCATTCAACGCCATCTTGGGTAGACCTGCCCTATACAAATTTATGGCAGCTGCCCATTATGGATACCTGGTGTTGAAGATGCCTACACCAGTAGGCGTTCTCCGAATCCGCAGAGATCGCACTGCCGGAGTAACTGCTCTGGAGGAGCTCCATGCACTCACCACGGCGCAAGAGGAGGACTCCAGACAGGAGCAAGCTCCGAAACCCCCGAGCATTCGTCAACGGGGCTCAATCTCTGCACCCCGTGTGCAGCCAAGCGGCGACACCGACATTCCCGTCAAGGTCGTCCAAATTGGTTCCGATGCCGCTCAAACCACCCGTATATCGGGAGGGTTGAACGACAAATAGGAACTCGCGCTCATCACTTTCCTCCGGGCTAATGTTGACGTGTTTGCCTGGCAACCGTCACAAATGCCTGGGATCCCCAGGGAAGTGATTGAGCACAATCTGAAGATTTACCCCGATGCTCGGCCTGTGCATCAGAAGCCTTGGAAGCAATCCGTAGAGCGTCAGAACTTCATCCGACAAGAAGTGAAGAAGTTGCTCGAAGCCAGATTCATCCGAGAAGTCTTCCATCCAAAATGGCTGGCGAACCAGTCGTTGTGCCCAAGGCCGGCGGGAAGCTTCGGATGTGCATCGACTACACCACACTGAATAAGGCATGTCCAAAAGATCCATTCCCACTACCTAGAATAGATCAGATAGTGGATTCCACCTCCGGGTGTGAGTTACTGTGTTTCCTAGACGCATATTCTGGGTATCATCAAATCAGGATGTCTAGAGAGGATGAAGAGCATACTTCATTCATCACAGTAGATGGATTGTATTGTTACACAGCCATGCCATTTGGTCTCAAGAATGCAGCTTCAACTTTTGTACGAGCTATGTACAAAACTTTTGAAGAACTCATCAGAGACATAGTGGAAGTGTACGTCGATGACATCGTGGTCAAGGTCAAGAACAAGGAATCCCTCTTGGACACCTTGCAGGCCGTCTTCGAAAAGCTGCGGGCCACCCGCACGAAGCTAAACCCAGACAAGTGTGTCTTCGGGGTTAGCTCCGGAAAACTTCTTGGTTTCCTGGTAAGTCACCGGGGCATAGAGGCTAATCCGGGGAAGATAAAAGCCATTGAAGACATGCGGCCACCAACCCGCATCAAAGACGTCCAAAAGTTAACTGGGTGTCTAGCAGCCCTCAGCCGGTTCATATCAAGACTGGCGGAACGGGCACTCCCCTTCTTCAAGTTGTTGAGGAAGTCCGGACCATTCCAATGGTCCGAAGAAGCAGAGAAGGCATTCCAGGAGCTGAAACAGTTCCTCACCCCCCTACCAATTCTGGTAGCTCCAAACCCTGGTGATCCTTTGTTGCTTTACATTTCAGCTACTGACGAAGTTGTCAGTATGGTTCTGGTTGCGGAGAGACCAGAACTACCTCATACTCAGGAATCCAGACCCCTTCAGAAGGGTCCGGAGGTCCCTGAAAGTGAGTCTGGGTCCCAGCTCCCAGACTCAAATCCACAAGAAGTCACTTCAGAAGACCCAGACCCCTCCGAGAGGGTCCAGGTCATTTCTGAAGAAGCTCCGGGTTCCTCCAGCCAGAACCCGGAGGTCCCCGAAGAGAATCTGGACTCCTCCGACAAGGTCCGGATCAATAGAGAGGAAGCTCCGGACCCCTCCGGGAGGGTGTGGACCATTCAACGCCCGGTATACTTCATCAGTGAAGTATTACATGATGCCAAGACTCGATACCTAGAGGTGCATAAGCTGCTTTATGCAGTTCTTATTGCCTCCAGGAAGCTCCGACACTACTTCCAAGCTCACAAAGTCTCGGTGGTGACCTCCTATCCACTTCGAGCGATCTTGCATAATCCCAATTCAACTGGGAATATTGCAAAGTGGGCCTCGGAATTGGCTGAGTTCGATCTCGAATTCATTTCAAGACAAGCAATCAAGAGTCAAGCGTTGGCAGATTTCGTGGCGGAATGGACTCCCTCTCCATCAAACCCTGGGGGCCCCAGCGAGCAGAAGACGGAACATCAAGTTCCAACCTTCACCGAGCCTCACTGGACCCTTTACTTCGATGGCTCCATGCAGAAGCAGGGGGCCGGAGCTGGAATCCTCCTCCTTGCACCGACTGGGGAGAAGGTAAAATACATGGTACACCTTGATTTCAAGGCAACCAACAACATGGCGGAGTATGAAGCACTCATCTACGGGCTAAAGGTGGCACTGTCATACGGTGTCAAGCAACTGCTGGTCAAAGGAGATTCACAGCTCATCATTAAGCAGGTGAAGGGTGAATGCTCCTGCAATAATCTCCAGCTAGCTGCTTACCTCCTTGAAGTCCAGAGGCTTCAAAAGGACTTTGAAGTCCTAGACCTCCACCATGTTCAGCGTGCCCACAACGCTGAAGCTGACGAACTCTCGACCAAAGCGTCAACCGGAGCTCCGGCTCCTGACGGAATCTTTGTCCGGAGGTTGTCAAAACCCACAGTTCAGCCTGCCGAACTGAACGAAGGGGGCGAGATCAGCATCCCGAAGCTGACGGTCCCGATGGCCCTGTTGCCATGGCAGCCATCAAGGGTCGTAGGTGCTGCCGGAAGCTCCGAGCAACCCAGCACGCAAGACTCAAATGCTCAAGTCAGTTCCGATGCATGGATCTCGGAGATGCGGAACTACTTGAAAGACAACATCCTTCCTGACGATGATGTATCCGCTGACCGGGTAGTCAGATTGGCTAAAAGATACACACTGGTAGAAGGGGATCTCTACCGGCGCGGTGCCAACGGCATCCTAATGCGGTGCATCACAAGGGAAGAAGGCTGCGAGCTTCTCGCAGAAATCCATGGAGGCGAGTGTGGGAACCACGCATCTTCCCGCACGCTGGTCGGAAAAGCCTTTCGGCATGGCTTCTACTGGCCTACAGCGCTCCAGGATGCCACTGAGCTGGTGAAGAAATGCGAAGCATGCCAATTTCATGCAAAGCAAATTCATACACCTGCTCAGCCCTTACAAATGATACCTCCTACATGGCCCTTCGCTGTGTGGGGGATGGACATATTGGGACCCTTCCCAAGAGCCGTCGGAGGTTACAAGTTCCTGTACGTCGCCATCGACAAGTTCACCAAGTGGCCGGAAGCTACTCCTGTTGTGACGATCAACAAGCAATCTGCTATCAACTTTCTGCAATCCATTGTAAGTAGATTCGGAGTCCCAAACAAGATCATCACTGATAATGGGACTCAATTCACAAGCTCCGCATTCCAAGGGTATTGCGAAGACCTCGGCATACAGGTTTGCTACGCTTCCGTAGCTCATCCCGCCAGCAATGGCCAAGTTGAGAGAGCAAATGCAGAAATCCTTAAAGGACTCAAAACGCGCACCTATGAGCGTTTGAAAAAGCACGGAGCCAATTGGATTGAAGAGCTTCCACCCAGTCTATGGGCCAACAGGACTTCTCCAAACCAGTCAACTGGAGAAACACCCTTCTTTCTGGTGTACGGAGCTGAAGCAATCCTTCCTCCGGAAATCACCTTGGGTTCGCTCTGGGTCCGGACCTTCGACGAAGCCGCGCAGGACCAGCTCCGGCGCGAAGACCTAGACCTCCTCGAAGAGGGAAGGTGCCAAGCAGCTGTTCGGAATGCCCGATATCGCCAAGCTCTACGACGTTATCACCAGCGGCATGTACACAACCGACAGCTCGAGGAAGGCGATCTGGTGCTACGGAGAATACTATCCAGAGAAGGGTTAAACAAACTCTCCCCCGGCTGGGAGGGGCCCTTCCGAGTGATCAAAGTATCCCGTCCCGGAAGCGTTCGCTTGGCTACCGAGGATGGGACACCTCTTCCAAATCCTTGGAACATCGAGCACCTCCGTAAGTTCTATACTTAATTCCACGGAGGTGAGTCTTAAGTAATTTGAAATGTATGTTATAGAGTCATTGTACAGAGTCGGGTAGTTCCTCCGGGAGAGCAGCCGGACCTTTCCTGAAAGGTCTGCAAAGCTCATGCAGCACTTGTCACAGTCTCCGGACTAAAAGTGTGGCTAACTACCCTGGGTCAAATGAGAAACCAAGCACACTTAGCCTGGTCCCGTACCCTAAGAGTGTACTTGTTTCCCCTGTACCCCGGACCTATAATGAAAGACATCTTCATGTGAAATAGACTCCACGTGCATTCATTTTGTGCAGGCTCAACATTTTTATTTTTCTCTTTCTTGTCTATAACAGAGACGTGCAATTCTTAAGAAATTTTAGTTTGACCGGTTTATATACGATTCGAGTTGAATTGTCAGATCTCTTGGATTTAAATATCGTTTATGGCCAACTCGCCTGAAAGCTGCCAAGCCAATCTAGGGCTGGAGTGCGCTATCGACTTAGCCTGGTCAAGTACCCTAAGTACGCCACTCTACCTATACCCCGGCAGGCCGAAGTAAGGCGGGTTCATGGACAGTTGGATCTAAGAGAAAAGACAACGCAACCAGTTGTATTTAAAATCGCGTTCAACTTAAAATTTTCTTGAGAATCGTAAGCCGCAACGAAATTATAGACAAGGAACAAATTTTAATATTTTTCTTGGCTTAAGTGTGCAGGAAAAATAAACTCTACGTTGATGGAGAAAAGCCGGAGCTAATCAAGCTCCGACTCCCCCAAGGGGGTCAACCGTCGGCGCTGAGTAAAAGATGGTGAGAAGACCCCGTAAATGGAGTCTGTTGCCAACAAACCAAGTGTTGGCAAAGGTCAATGTCGGAGCTACTAAGCTCCGACACCTTGGAGGACTAACTATCGACGCTTTATGTGTTGATAGAGGCTATTGCCGGAGCTACTAAGCTCCAGCGATGGACAGTGCCGGAGCTTCTAAGCTCCGACAACTTCAGGGGACCATCACTATCAAAAACTTCGGGCCTAAATTCTACAAGTTCGAAGCAAATTCGTCTTCAACAAAACTCAATATCCTTTTGGTACATGTTCACAATCAAATTGTGTACATCTACCAGGGGGCCAAGAGAAGATAAAGATGTTGAAGACAAAAAATGAAATTCGCAAAAATTTGGGGATTTCATTCATCTGGAGACAGGAGATTACATCTGGAGACAAGGGATTACAAAATTGAGGAAGAAGAAGAGAAAATACAAGCGAGAGCTAAAGAGATGGTCCTAGACCCTATGGAAGAACTCGGCGACCTTCTGGACGACCTCCGATACGCTGGCTCGGGTAGCTTCGCCTTCTCCTTCGACGGGGCCTTCAAGCACCGGGTCCAGAGGAAATTGAGGGTTCCGGCTGGTGTAGCACGTCAGCACATATTCTGTGATGTTCCTCGCCAGGGATTGCCCCTCAACCTCCGGTTGGTCCACGATGACGTCGCCCACCTTGGAGAGCTTGCTGCCTGCTGCGCTCAATGCTTGCAGCGCAAGGTCCGGCTCCGGATCATCCGGGCGCACGGGGCTGAAACCCATCGGCGTCAGCGCATCGTTGGCCTTGCCAGGAACTCCCAAATCTACAGGGAGTCCGCCGTCCTCAGGCTCTTCACCTCTTCCAAGGATCTCTTGGCCGCCGTCAGTTCGGAATTCTCACGGGCGAGGCGCTCAACTTCTTTGGTGTTTTGCTGAATCTTTGTAGCAACCCGCCTCTCAAGTCTTCCGAGCTCCTCCTCCCGGAGGTGGATCTTGTTCCGACGATCGACCAAGTCCTTCTCCCTAGCCTCCACTTTCTTCTCCCGGGCAACAAGGGCACACTTGTATTCGTAGAGTTCCTGCCCTCGCACCCAGGTCTTCTCTTCTTCCTCGAGGCAGCGCTCTTCCAACTTCTTAGTACGCTCCTCGAGGCCCTTGTCAGCCAGAGCTGCTTTCTCGGCGAGCTCCTCTTCCCTTCTCAGGATGTCATTCCGCAGCTCCAAGAGTTTTTGCTCTTCGTCTTCGAGCTGTCTCTCCCTCCCTTCAAGTGCCTCTCGGCGCTTGATGAGCGCTGCGTTGATGGCCTCAAGCTGCTCGAACCGAGCATTGGCCGCGTCGTTGGCTGCCTTGGCCTGATCGTGGAACTCCCGGGATTGAGCGTCGAGGGCATGGGTCATGCTCTCCCTCTCATCCAGCAGCTTGTCCTAGTACTCCAGGCGGATCTTCTCCCGCTTGATCCATTCCTTGTCGTCCGCTAGCCTCGACTGCGCCAGCTTAGTCTCGAAGTGGAGCCGATTACGCCACCGCCTAAGGGTTTGGCGCTCCTCTTCAAGAGCCTTGCCGTCATGGAAGAAGGCTAGTTGGACCTGACGTAAACTGGAGCAGGCGTTGTCGATAGACATCGACAGCGGGATGGGCTCCGGACCTGTTGGGGTCTCCTCCGCTGGTTCCAGCGGGTCTTCACATACAAAAATTGGGTCCCACTCTACGAGAGCGGAACCCTGAGCCTCCAAGGCGCTAGGGCCATCCTCCGGGATGGCCTCAGTCGCCATCGAAGAAGGCCCCGCCGCCAAGTCTTCATTCGCCCCCTCAGGCAGGGGGCCGACGACTTCGCTTAGGCACTCTGGCTCGGCCACAGGTACCATCGACGTTGCCGCCTCCGGAGTAGGAGCTACTACTGGCTCCGACCGGGATACCTCTTCCAAGGGAAGCTCGAGCTCCCTCGCCTCTTCAACCGCCGGCTCTGTGACCGGCGCTCCAACAACAACCGGCTCAGCGACCGGTACTTCGGAGGTAACCGACTCAACTGCCGGAACTACCTCGACTTCCGGCTCGCATTCCGGAGCTTCAGTCATCTCCGGTTCAATCGCTGGGGCTTCGACGAGTTCCGGCTCCGAGGCCGGGACTACTACTTCTTCCGGCTCTGCAGCCGGAGCTTCCACTACTGCAGCACCAGGACCCGGAGCTTCAACCTCCGAGACAAGTGTCGCTGGCGTGTCTTCACTCCCGTGGTCCGGCGCTACCACGGGAAGTTCTGGGGACGAGTCGAGGTTCATAACCACGACAACCGGCGCCGGAGCTGTCGCAGCCTCAGCCTCCACCTGGGGCGGAACTGGGACAGGAGCAGAAGCTCCCACGGCCTCAGAAATCGTGGCTGAGGGTGGAGCTTCACTCCCCTTCTTGGGGACGCTGCAGAGGATGGATAAAGAGAATTAACAAACAATCGCTACAACTAAAAAGTTAACCAGGGTAAACATCAGAAATTACCTTGGAAGGCTCCTGCACCAGCTTGCGCGGAACCTTTTTCCCAAACGTTCCGGGCTGGCCATGGTCGGCGTAGGAGCTCCAGGAGGCCCCCCAGAACTCGCCGCAGCAACGGGAGATTCCCAGGTCGAGGCTCTCCTCGATCGGGAGGAACCCCTGGACCTGGAGGCTTCAACCGCCCCAGGTGCCGGAGTCGTACACCCGGAGCTAGCACCACCGGAGGGCTCCACCACGGAGACAAACGCACTCCGGGAGGATCCCACTGCCGGAACATTCTCGTTCCGGGAGGACCCCACCACGGGGACAGTCGCCACGGCGGCAGAAGATCTTCCCCCCTGGGGAGAAGGAGCCAAGGTGGAAGTAGCGGGCCTGACGGACCTTCTGTCGGCATGTCGCAGCTTCCTCTTCCGACTCTCCGGCTCCTCCGCCAGCTCCTTGCCCTTGCCGATGACTTCAACCCTCGGCTGTGGAGCAGGGACCGAGCCATCTTCGGGCACCCCGGGGATTGCCACCCGGGTGGTTGGTCTTCTCTCGACGACACCAAGGTCGTCAAGCGCAGGCATCGTCCGCCGGAGCTCTCTGCTGAACTCCACTTCCACGTTCAGAGGGAGAAAGGCCGACGGCGGAGTCAAGTAATCTCCGTCGACGTCGATGCCGTGCTGGAATTTCTTGAGGTGGAACTCCAAGGTTTTCCCCACCATGTTGGACTTCAACCCGGTCTCAACCCGGTCCTCGTCCATCACGCTGTTGAGGGCCCAGGCGAGCTTCTCCCTCCTCTTCAGCGGCGCCCACCTGTTGGTTAGGAAGTTGCAGAACACCGCCTGGGGAGTCAATCCTCCCTCCACACATCGGCGGATCCTGGTTAGGACAGGGTCGAAAACTTCCGCCAGCACCAGAACTTCACTCCATATCGACGTGTCGATGCCGGGCAGACTGTCTGGCAGTTCCAACAGCTCATGCTCCTCCACCCAGACGAC
The DNA here is from genome assembly GCA_036927565.1 of Tuctoria greenei. Taxonomy (NCBI): domain Eukaryota; kingdom Viridiplantae; phylum Streptophyta; class Magnoliopsida; order Poales; family Poaceae; genus Tuctoria; species Tuctoria greenei. The sequence continues at coordinate 1,472,436 of JAYESD010000005.1, forward strand.
TATCCAATCTTTCTTCCAGTCATCCCACTTCCCGGAAGGGAACGACCGGAGGTACTTGAATGGGCACTTCTTGCGCTTCACGAAGTAGTAGAAGCCAAGGTACTCATTGCTCCGGCCGGTGGTGTGAACGGTGAAGAAGGTTCGGAAGAGCTCGACGCAGGGGGGATGCTCACCCACATCTCGCAGAAGTGGACAAAGATGGACACGAGGAGAATGGAGTGAGGGCCAAGGTGGTATAGCTGCAGACCATAGAAGTCTAGCAGCATCAAGAAGAAAGAAGAAAACGGTGGGATCAGCCCCACCATGGCGTACGAAGAAAAGTACACCATCTCGCCAGCGCGCTCCTTCTCAAAGGGGAGCTCTCCGCCGGCACGGACCAAGCGGCTGAAGAAGTCCGAGGACCACCCCATAAGGGCCCGGACCTTCTTCAAATCGTTGTCGGTCTTCAGGCGACTCTCGCGCAGACCCAACTCCATCGCAGCACAGCTAGGCAAGAGAAGAGGAGCAAAGTACGAGTCGGGAGTTTGAGCGCAAGATCAGATGGGAGGCGTAAAGAACTCCCGATGGTGCGCGCTTTCCTTCTTAAGTAAGCCCTCGCAACGCTTGGATGGAAACTGCAGGGGAGTCGAAGATACTACTCAAGAGTTCAACCCAGCCGATGACAAGAGGGCCCAGGACCACCCCGACGATCAAGTCGAGGCTCTCACCCAGGCAAACGGTTGTCATCACGAGGCAGGAAACCCAAAGGCGGCGGCCTGACAGGGCGTGCGGAACCGATACGGTTTTCGTATCGGGAACCGGCAACCTTCAATTGCGTGAGATCCGCACGTCAAAGATCTTATCTGCCGCCTGAGGTGCGCCACGCGTCGGGATCTAACTGTAAAATCCTGCCAACGGCACCTCCGAAGACCCTTGAAGACCCAGTTCAAGAGTCGCAAGGATGGACCCACCTCCGATGGAACGACTTCACCCCAGTGACCTTCCTCGGAGGTAGGTCCAGGGGGCCACTGTCGGCACCCTAAAAACCGTACACCCCCTGAGATTACAAAGATCTCGAGGGAAGGACGACTACTTGAATTGAAGACCCTCGGAGGCCCACTTGTCAGATATGACCGGACCTGCTTCTCCAACATGGTTAATCCCTAGGTCGCCACGTGTACTGCCGAACCGGAGCTACCGCCCACAAGGGGGAAGCTCCGGACCAAGTACCGAAATGGCACCTCCGAACTTAACCCCTGACCGAGAGAAGCTCAGGACCTGACACGTGTCAGGTAGCCCCGGAGCTTCCTGCTTCCCACAGCAAGCTCCAGAGCTGCCACGTGTCTAAACGTCGGAGCTGGCAGCCTCTAACCTCCGTAAGACCTTGTAACGGCTCCGGATCTTCAAAGGAGAGCCAAGGACTTCAAGACCCGTTTAAATGTCATTAATGCCATATTAATGACACTTAAACGGACGATCTTAACACCTGTAACAGCACTGTCGGAGCCCGTTACAGGATCATTAACAACAATTAATCGTGTATCAATACTAGTAACCGCCGGGGCCACATGTCGGGCCAGGCCAGCTTGTAACGGCCTGTCTTTGTACTATAAAAGGACATGCCGTCGATACAGACACACACGCACACAGACGTGGAGATCATACATGATAAGCTAATACAACACCAACACACCTGTGGAGTAGGGTATTATGCTCAGGCGGCCCGAACCACGTAAATCCTAGTGTCTCCTGTGTTAAATCGCGATTCACCTTCTTGAGTCTCCGCGCGCCCACACCGAACCACAAACTCCTTCAACACTTTAGCAGTGTCAGGAGATCTGCCGACTCCAACAGTCGACAGGGGTAGATCTTCAGATTGTGCTCAATCACTTCCCTAGGGATCCCAGGCATTTGTGACGGTTGCCAAGCAAACACGTCAACGTTAGCCCGGAGGAAAGTGATGAGCGCGAGTTCCTATTTGTCGTTCAATCCTCCCGATATACGGGTGGTTTGAGCGGCATCGGAACCAATTTGGACGACTTTGACGGGAATGTCGGTGTCGCCGCTTGGCTGCACTCGAGGTACAGAAGTCGAGCCTCGTTGGCGAATGCTCGGGGGTTTTGGAGCTTGCTCCTGCCTGAAGTCCTCCTCTTGTGCTGCGGTGAACGCATGGAGTTCTTCCAGTGCAGTTACTCCTGCGGTGCGATCTCCGCGGATCCGGAGAACGCCTACTGGCGTTGGCATCTTCAACACCAGATAGCCATAATGAGCAGCCGCCATGAATTTGTACAGGGCAGGTCTACCCAGGATGGCATTGAAGGGCAAGTTGATCTGCGCGACGTCGAAGACCAACTTCTCGGTGCGGTACTTCTCCCGTGTCCCAAAGGTAACAGGGAGAGTAATAGCTCCGAGTGGGGTGATGGCCCCCGGACCTACTCCGGAGAAAGGTCGAGAGGGATGAAGATCCGAAGGTCGGAGCTGAAGCTTAGTGAAAGCTTTGAAGCTGATGAGGTTAAGCCCCGAACCTCCGTCTACCATGACGTGGTGGAGCTGGATGTTGTTGATGGTAGGAGATACCATCAAGGGTAACTGTCCTGCTCCAACCATGCTCCGAGGACAATCCGAAGCATCAAAAGTGATGGCTGTGTCCATCCACTTTCGGTGAGGTTCCGGCCTGACTGTAGGGGCTACAGCGGCCATATACCGACGCATAGTCTTGATGACGCGACGGGAGGTGATATCCCATGATCCACCAAAAATGGTGTTCATGGTCTTCCGACGCTCGTTGTCAGAGACGTCAGAATTATCATCGACGGAGGTGTAGATGGCCTTCAGGACCTTTTTAGGATCCTGGAACCCTAACTCCTCTTCAGCCGGAGCTTCGTCGACCTTTTGCTTTCCTTCCCTCTGTCAGAAAGGAGATTCTTCCCGGCGCTTGCTGTAGCGCTCGACAAGGTTTTGGACCTCCCGGTAGTCTTCCAAACTGTGGCTGCCCATCTTGTGAATGGGACACCACACTTTGGGTTTGCCACCGTCTTCAGAAGACGGTCGAGGTCGCTTATCGGCGCTTGCTGCAACGTTGGATGTGCCGGCCGACGGCTTCTTCTTGCCGTTGGTCTTATTTTTCTTCTTGCCACTCCCGGAGGTAGCGGCTTCTTCTTTGGAGGGTTTCTTGTGATCCTCCGCGGCTGGTTTGGAGTGCATTTCACGGCCCTCCGCAGCTCTGGCACATTTATCTGCCAAGCTGAAGAGTTCCGTGACGCTGGTGATCTCCTTGATCGCCAGCTTCTCCAACATTTTCTTGTCCCGTACGCCCTGTCTAAATGCCACAATGACAGAGGCGCTAGAGATAGAAGGGATAGTGTTTCGTACCTGAGAGAACCTTTGAATGAATGACCGCAAAGATTCTCCCCCTTTTTGCACGACCGCAAAAAGGTCCAGTTCGGTGCCTGGTCGGGTGTATGAACTCCCGAAGCTGGCAGTGAACTGACGACACAGCTCCTCCCAACTGTTGATAGAGTTGGGTGGAAGGCTCATAAACCAGGACCTGGCGGTCCCAGTTAGGGCCACTGGAAAGTAATTGGCCATCACGGCTTCATTTCCTCCGGCTGCCAAGATTGCAGTGGAGTATATTTGAAGAAATTCGGCGGGATTGACAGTCCCGTCGAATTTTTCCGGCAGGTGAGGCCGAAACTTCTGTGACCATCTAACCATGCGCAGGTGCATGGCCAAGGCTGAACAGCCTCCTCCTACCCCTTCAAGAGTAGAAAGGTCCTGAGCTTCCCGTCTTTCACGGGCACGCTCAATATGGACTCGACCGTCCTGCTCGCGGTATCGGCGATCAAGCTCCGCCCGGAGGTCGTGAGTCGAAAGCCTGGATACCGTGTGAGTATGTCGAGCCCCGGAGGGCAACGACATCACTTGTTGTGATGCAGCACGCCTCCTGCTATTGGAGACATGCGGAACAAGTCTTCCAGACAAAGTCCGCCGCTGCGACGGGGCTCTTCCTGAAGGAGGAGGACCCTGGTTGCTGAGGCGTTCGGCTGCTGCTGCAACCAAATGCTCCACGTCAGCCCTCCACTGCTCCAGTGCATCCCGAGATGCATCCGGAGGTGGTGGGCGTTGAAGAAGAGCACGCGCTGCATGAAGCGCGTGTTCCGGATTGTCATGATTTGCCGACGCAGTGATTGACGCCGTAGCACCATCACGCTGCCCAGCACGATTTGCTGGTGGAGATGGTGGAGGTGGGAGTGTGACCCCTGCTGGTGCTGAGGCTCCTGCAGGTGGCTGCCTGTTGGAGGGATTGCCCCCAACAACCTGAGTAGCAGGTTGGCCGTTGGATGATCCAGCAGCAGAGTTCACCATTCTCAAAATCTCAAGTCCCCCTACCTGGCGCGCCAACTGTCGGTGTTTTGGAACCAGCAGATCTCCCTACACTACTAAAGTGATAGGGGAGTTTGATGTTCGGTGTGGGCGCGCGGAGATTCAAGAAGGTGAATAAGAATTGGCACAGGAGACACAAGAATTTACGTGGTTCGGGCCGCCTGAGCGTAATACCCTACTCCACGGGTGTGTTGGTGTTGTATTAGCAATATGAGCTTGTGATGAGCGTATGAGGCGCGTGTATCGGTCTGTCCGAGTGTGTGTGTCCCTCTGTGTGTATCATCGGTCTGTCCTTTTATAGTACAAGGGCAGGCCGTTACAGGTTAGCCTGGCCCGACATGTAGCCCCGGCGGTTACTAGTATTGATACACGCTTAATTGCTCTTAATGATCCTGTAACGGGCTTTGATAGCACCGTTATTGGTGTTAAGATCATCCGTTTAAGTGTCATTAATATGGCATTAATGACACTTAATCGGGTCTTGAAGTCCTTGGTTCTCCTTTGAAGATCCGGAGCCGTTGCGGGTTCTTCCAGAGGTTAGAAGCTGAAGATCCGACGGTCGGACACGTGGCAGCTCCGGAGCTTGCTGTGGGAAACAGGTAGCTCCGGGACTACCCGACACGTGTCAGGTCTGGAGCTTCTCTCGGTCTGGGGTTAAGTACGGAGGTGCCGTTTCGGTACATGTCCCGAAGCTTCCCCCTTGTGGGCAGTAGCTCCGGTTTGGTAGTACACGTGGCGACCTAGGGATTAACCATGTTGGAGAAGCGGGTCCAGTTTTGTCTGACATGTGGGCCTTCGAGGGTCTTCAAACCAAGTAGATGAACTTCCTTTGAGATCTTTATAACCTCAAGGGGTGTGCGGTTTCTAGGATACCGACAACAGTATAGCAGTACAATCCATCTACTGTGATAAAAGAAGTATGTTCTTCATCTTCCCTAGACATTCTGATTTGATGGTATCCAGAATATGCATCTAAGAAACATAGTAATTCACCCTCGGAGGTGGAATCCACTATCTGATCTATTCTAGGTAGTGGGAATGGATCTTTTGGGCATGCCTTATTTAGTGTTGTGTAGTCGATACACATTCGAAGCTTCCCGCTGCACTTGGGTACAACGACTGGGTTTACCAGCCATTTTGGGTGGAAGACTTCTCGGATGAATCCAGCTTCGAGCAACTTCTTCACTTCTTGTCATATGAAGTTCTATCGCTCTACTGATTTCTTTCGAGGCTTCTGATGTACAGGCCGAGCGCCAGGATAGATCTTCTGATTATGCTCGATCACTTCCCTAGGGATCCCAGACATTTGAGACGGTTGCCAGGCAAACACTTCAACATTAGCCCGAAGGAAAGTGATGAGCGCGAGTTCCTATTTGTCATTCAGACCTTTCGATATACGGGTGGTCTGAGCGGCATTGGAACCGATTTGGACGACTTTGTCGGGAATGTTGGTGTCGCCGCTTGGTTGCACGCGAGGTGCGGAGGTTGAGCCTCGTTGACGAATGCTCGGGGGTTTTGGAGCATGTTCTTGCCTGGACTCTTCCTCCTACGCTTTAGCAAGCGCATGAAGTTCTTCCAAAGCAGTCACTCTGGCAGTGCGGTCTCTGCGGATCCGGAGAACACCAGCTGGTGTTGGCATCTTCAACACTAGGTATCCATAATGAGCAGCAGCCATGAACTTGTATAAGGCTGGTCTGCCCAGAATGGCGTTGAAGGGTAAGTTGATCTGAGCGACGTCAAAGATCAACTTCTCAGTGCGATAATTCTCCCTAGCCCCGAAGGTCACGGGGAGAATAATGGCACCGAGTGGGGTTATGGCCCCCGGACCTACTCCAGAGAAAGGTCGGGAGGGGCGAAGATCCGAAGGCCGGAGCTAAAGCTTGACGAAAGCTTTGAAGCTTATGAGGTTCAGCCCCGAACCTCCGTCCATCATTACATGGTGGAGTTGGATGTTATTGATGGTCGGAGATACCATCAAAGGTAGTTGACCAGCTCCGGTCATGTTCCGAGGGCAGTCCGAAGCATCAAAAGTGATGGTGGTGTCCATCCACTTTCGATGAGGTTCCGCCCTGGCTGTAGGAGCTACTGAGGCCATGTCCCGCCGCATTGTCTTGAGGACACTGCGGGAGGTGATGACCCACGAACCACCAAAGATGGTGTTCATGCTCTTCCGTCGCTCATTGTCGGAGACGTCGGAGTCGTCGTCGACGGAGGTGTATAGCGCCTTGAGGACCTTTTTGGTGTCCTAAAAACCTAACTCCTCTTCAGCCGGAGCTTCGTCGACTTTCTATTTTCCTTCCCTCTGACGGAAAGGAACTTCTTCCTGACGCTTGTTGTAGCGCTCGACAAGGTTTTGGACCTCCCGACAATCTTCCAAGTTGTGGCTGTTCGACTTGTGAATAGGACACCACAGTTTGGAGTTGCCACCGTCTTTAGAGGACGGCCGAGGTTGTTTCTCGGGGTGTGGCCCCCGACCACCCGGAGATGCAGCAGCTGCAGCAGTAGATGTGACGGCCGACGACTTCTTCTTGCCGTTGGACTTTTTCTTCTTTTTGCCACTCCCGGAGGTAGTGGCTTCGCCTTTGGAGGATTTTTTACCATCCTCCGGAGGTGGTTTGGAGTGCATTTCACGGCCCTCCACAACTTTAGCACACTTGTCTGCTAAGCTGAAGAGCTCCGTGATGCTGGTGATCTCCTTGATCGCCAGCTTCTCCAGCATCTTCTTATCTCGTACGCTCTGTCTAAATGCCACAATAACAGAGGCGCTGGAGATAGAAGGAATAGTGTTTCGTACCTGGGAGAACCTCTGGATGAATGAGCGCAGGGATTCTCCCCCCTTCTGCACGACTACAAAAAGGTCCAGTTCGGTGCCTGGTCGGGTGTATGAACTCCCGAAATTGGCGGTGAACTGTTGACACAATTCCTCCCAACTATTAATGGAGTTGTGAGGAAGGCTCATGAACCAGGACCTGGCGGTCCCAATCAAGGCCACTGGGAAGTAGTTGGCCATTACGGCCTCGTTACCTCCGGTCGCAAGGATTGCGGTGGAGTAAATCTGGAGAAACTGAGCGGGATTAACAATCCCGTCAAATTTCTCTGGCAGATGAGGCCATAGCTTTTGTGGTCATTTGACTATGTGTAGGTGCATGGCCAGGGCAGAACAGCCTCCTCCTACTCCCTCGGGAGCAGGACAGTCTCGAGCCTCTCGCCTTTTGCGAGCACGCTCGTTATGGACACGGCTGTCCTTTTGATGGTAACGGCGATCAAGCTCCGCCCGGAGGTCATGAGTTGAAAGCCTGGTTACCGTATGAGTGCGTCGCGCCCCGGAAGGTAGCGACGTAACTTGCTGTGATGCAGCACGCCTCGTATTTTGGGAAGCATGCGGACCAAGTCTGCCCGACACAGTCCGGCACTGCGATGGGGCCCGCCCCAAAGGGGGAGGACCTTGGTTGCTGATGTGGTCAGCTGCTTCTGCAACCAGATGTTCCACATCAGCCCTCCACTGCTCCATTGCACCCTGGGATGCGCCTGGAGGTGGTGGAAGTTGGAGGAGAGCATGCGCTGCATGGAGCGCGTGCTCGGGGTTGTTGTTATTCGCTTATGCAGTGACCGACGCTGATGCACCGTCACGCTGCCCAGTTTGATTCGCTGGTGCAGGCAGTGGCGGTGGTGGCATGACTCCTCTGGAGCCGTGGCACCTGCGGTTGCTGCATGTTGGATGGGTTGCCTCCAGCAGTTTGAACAGCAGGATTGCCGTTGGATGATCCAGCAGCTGAGTTCACCATTCTTGAAATCTCAGGCGCCCCCTACCTGGTGCGCCAACTGTTGGTGTTTGGATCCGGCAGATCTCCCAATACTACTGTTAGTAGATCGCGGAGTTGTAGTTCGGTAATGTGCGCGCAGAGATTCAAGAAGGTGAATGACAGGTGGACACAAGGATTTACGTGGTTCGGGCCGCCTGAGCGTAATACCCTACTCCACGGGGTGTGTTGGTGTTGTATTAAGCGTGTGAGTCTAGAAGAAGCTCCAGAAGAAGAAGCTCGCCTAGATCAGGGATTCCAGAAGTGGTCTAGAGTTGTCCCTTGTGTATCGTCGACCAGTCCTTTTATAGTACAAGGACTGGTCGTTACACCGTTAGTCTGGCCCGACATGTGGCCCCGACGGTTACACATGCTTGATACACAATTAATGAGGTTAATTACCCTTAATAGCCTGGTAACGGGCCTTGATAGTGCCGTTACCGGTATTAAGGGCCATCCGATCGTGTGTCATTAATATGGCATTAATGACACTTAATTGGGTCTTGAAGTCTTTGATTGCTCCTTGAAGGTCCGGAGCCGTTGGGGGTCCACCAGCCTGATTGTTGAAGGTCTGGCGGTCGGCCACGTGGCAGCTCTGGAGCTTACCGTCGTGTACGGGTAGGTCCGGTGCTGTTGGACACATGTCGGCACCGGAGCTTCCCTCTGTCTGGGGTTAGGTCTGGGGATGCCATACTGGTATCTAGTCCGGAGCTTTCCCATGTGTGGGCGATAGCTCCGGTCTTATGATTCACGTGGCGGCCCTGGGACTAACTGAAAGCATCTAGGCCCCCATGAGGTATGATTTCGGTGATTAATGACAACCGTTGGATTTTACTAATGAATTTGTTGATGCAAGGTCTCCCATATCACTCATTACAATGAAATCTATATGAATATGAATATCATCTACTGATCACTGGATACAATTGGAGACCCCTAAACAATCATTTTATGAGATCAATCAATGTTATGAAGATTAGAAGTAAAAGCTCATATGTCAAAATTATTCAACCATAATTGACAGCACTCAATGCTTAATAATCATCAGAAGAATATTTCCATCCAATGTCTAAGAGGTCAATCAAGTAAATTACAAAAGAATCACTCGAAGCAAACAAAATCAACTCACCGGATCCACCGATGTTTCCAGAAAACAACACATTGGTCGAGTTGGTTCAACAGAAGAAGAAGACCTCAGAACTAAGTACTCACCGGATCATCCGATGATCAAGGGCATGTTACATCGGTCCATCAGTACAATAAGTAATATCCCTGGACCAAGTGTAACACCGGATCATCCGATGTACAACTATAAACACATCGGTCAATCACTCCAGTAAGCATCAAGTCTGAACCAATTCTGGAGGAAGTGCCACCGGATCATCCGATGAGAAGAAAAGTGTAACATCGGTCTAACAACGGTCATATCTGACATAGTGACATTAGGTAATTTGGATTCGACCGATGACAACTGAAGGGGGGACATCGGATCATCCGGTGTTCGCAGAACAGTGATGTCAGCCTACTTTTCTAACGGCTATTTCGTGGAGGCTGGCTATTTATACCCCTTCAATCAGTCTATTCGAGAAGACTTGACTACCAGACCTACTCTACACATTCTCAAGCATTCAAGACGTTGAGCTACCACTTCTACATCATCTACACCACTTACACACCAAAAGATAGGCTAGAACTAGCTATAGATAGTGCTTGTGTGCTTCCATTCTTGGTGATTGGAATCTCTATTGTAGTGAGAGATGTAAGGGAGTGTCCCTTGGCGATTGTAATTGAGAGAGACTTCCGGAGCTTTCCAAGACGGTTGTGGAAGCCCGGAGGATCCAAGTTGTACAAGGCTTGAGCTCCACCTTGCCGAGGTTGGCAAACGGAGAAGAATAGTGAAGATCCCTAGTCTCGGTGACTTGGGTGTGGCTATACCCTTCGGTGGGTGCCACAACGTGGATGTAGGAAGATCTTGACGATCTTGCCGAACCACGGGATAAATCTTCGTGTCTCCGGGAGTTTGCGTTCTCTTACTCTCACTTTACACTTATGCATTTCATATACCGCAAAGTTACTAGTCACTTGAATGCATAGGTTGTTTGCGTAGGGAATTGGGCTTTAGTAATTAAGTGGTATTGCTTTAATTTTTGAAAAGAAGCCCAATTCACCCCCCTCTTGGGCATTCGATCCTTACAATTGGTATCAGAGCAAGGTTGCTCATTGGATCATTCTAGCTTCACCGCTAGAGAGCTAAAATGGCCAAGATTGGGGGTTCGGTTCCTATCTTCGAGGGCAAGAACTTTGCCTATTGGAAAGCACGCATGCGCGCTTATCTAGAGGTTATTGCTCCCGAAGTATGGGAAGCGACCCACGCGGGGTTTGGTGAGCACAACTATGTTGGTTATCAAATCAAGTGGGATGTAAAGCTAGGAATGCAATTTATGAATGCATTAGTCAAGATGTGTTTGCTAGGATTGCTAGCAAAGAAAAGGCTTGTGAAATTTGGGCTTGCTTGATAGAAATTCATGAGGGTTCTTCTCGTGTCAAAGAACTAAAATAGCATATGCTTAAAGCCAAATATGATGAGTTTAAAATGCTACCTCATGAAAATGTCAATGAAATGTTCTCTTGCTTGAATGTGCTTATTGAAGAAATTAATGCTCTTGACATTGCTTCTCTTGGCAAAGGACTCATCAACCGCAAGATTCTTATGCTTCTTCCCAAGCCAAAGTACAACATCATCAACTCCATGCTTCAAAAAGAATCTCTTGACCACATTGAAGTTTCGGAACTTATTGGAGAGATTCACGCTCATGAGATGAGTGTACTTGGGATGATGGAGCAATCATCTTCAAAGACAATTGCTCTAAAGGCCTCCACCAAGAAAACAAGTCTCAAGAAAGAGAAGGTGGTTGAGCCTAGCTCAAGTGAAGAAGAGCAAGCATCAAGTGAAGATGACGATGATGAGATTGCATTGATGATGAGAAAGTTCTCTCGCTTGAACTCCAAGATTGCCAAGAAGGAATACACCTTTGATCCCAAGAAGAAAGCGTTCCTACCAAGGAGAGATGACCATAATACTTGCTATAATTGTGGTGATCAAGGCCACATCTCCTATGATTGTCCAAAACCAGACAAAAGAAGAGAGAACCACAAGAGCAAGCACCGCAAGCTTGAAGATAGTGAAGATGATGAAGAAGAGGTTAAACCCAAACCAAGATCCTTTGGGAAGAAGAAACATGACAAGGGCAAGAAGGCAAAACTCTTCCCAAAGAAGAGAAATGGTCCACAAAAGGTGTTCATGTGTGAGGCAAATGAATAGATCACCGAAGAAGAATCAAGTGATGAGGAGAGTGAAGCGAAAGAAGAAAGTTTGACCAGCCTTGCCATTGCCAACAATGATGACTCATCTCATCATCCACCACCCATGTGACTCATGGATAAAGGTAACACCAAGGTGAACTACAAAGCCGGAGGAAAGCATTGGGTACTCGATAGCGGGTGCACTCAACATATGACCGGCAATGATGGTATGTTCACCACCATAGAAAATCCCGACAATCATGAACAAGTCACCTTTGGTGATAACTCTAAGGGGAAGGTAATTGGGTTAGGTAAGATTGCTATTTCAAATGATTTATCTATTTCCAATGTATTGTACGTTAAGTCACTTAGTTTTAATTTACTCTCTATTGCACAATTATGTGATATTGGACTAACGTGCACCTTTAGCAAAAAGGATGTTGTTGTGAGTAGTGAAACTAGCCAAGAACTAATCTTCAAAGGATTTCGGCATGGACATCTCTACCTAGTAGACTTCTCCAACAAGGATGCTAGTTTGAACACTTGTCTTTTCACTAAGACGAGTTTGGGTTGGCTATGGCATCGACGCATAGCGCACATTGGGATGAGCAAGCTCAAGAAGTCATTCAAGCTTGGGATGGTGACCGGCGTGAAGGATGCCACATTTGAGAATAACAAGCTTTGTAGCGCTTGTCAAGCCGGGAAGCAAGTTGCCTCACACCACCCGATGAAGACAATGGTGTCAACCTCCAAGCCACTTGAGCTACTCAACATGGACCTCTTCGGACCGTCCACATATCAAAATCTTGGCGGTAACCTCTATTGTCTTGTTATAGTTGATGACTACTCTCGCTATGCTTGGACTTTATTTCTAGATGACAAGAGTGAAACTCCGGAAGTGTTCAAGACCTTCGCTAACCGTGCTCAAAGGGAATTTCAACTTCCCATCATCAAGGTCCGGAGTGACAACGACACCGAATTCAAGAACTACAACATTGGGGAGTGGTGTGATCGTGAAGGCGTGAAGCATGAGTTTTCGGCCACATACACTCCTCAACAAAATGGTGTTGTTGAAAGAAAGAACAAGACTCTCATCACTCTTGCGCGAGCAATGCTTGATGACTATGGCACGTCCGAGAAGTTTTGGGCCGAAGCAATCAACACGGCGTGCCATGCCGCAAATTGGGTCTACCTACATCGACTACTTCAAAAGACCCCGTACGAACTTCTCATTGGAAGAAAGCCCAACATCTCCTATTTCCGAGTCTTCGGATGCAAGTGCTACATCTACCGCAAGAAAAGGCTCAGTAAGTTTGAAAGAAGATGTGATGTTGGTATATTTCTTGGTTATGCATCAAACTCAAAAGCATATCGAGTATTCAACCAAACCTCCGGTTTAGTTGAGGAAAGTTGTGATGTTGAGTTTGATGAAACTAATGGCTCCCAAGAGGAGAGTTTTGGTCATGATGAAATAGATGATGAGCCTCTACGAGAAGCTATGAAGAACATGACCATTGGAGACATCAAGCCTAAAGTTGAGGAGAGCCATGATCAAGGGGGGGCTTCAAGTTCCAACATCAACACATCTATGGCGCCTCAAGTTGACGAAGAAGAGAAGGATGATCCATTGCCGACTCAAGATTCACAAGCCACACAACATCAAGAAGAAGAAGAAGTCCATGATCAAGTCCAACCACAAGAAGAGCAACACGCATCACCATCGCCAAGTGCTTCACAACCACTTATGAGGCATGGACGCATCTCCAAGGCGCATCTGATGGACCAAATTATCGGAAGTCCGTCAAGGGGAGTAAGTACACGTTCTCGCCATTTCTCTTCGTTTTGTGAGCACTACTCGTTTGTTTCATGTGTAGAACCCACTCACATTGAGGAAGCACTCCAAGATCCAAATTTGGTGATGGCCATGCAAGAAGAACTTAACAACTTCATCCGCAATGAAGTTTGGGTGTTGGAGGAGCGACCCAAGGACAAGAACGTCATCCGAACAAAGTGGGTGTACCGCAACAAACAAGACGAGAATGGCGTTGTGGTCCGCAACAAGGAAAGACTTGTGGCCAAGGGGTTCTCGCAAGTTGAAGGACTAGACTTTGGGGAGACATTTGCTCCGGTCGCCCGGTTAGAAGCCATCCGTATACTCCTTGCTTTTGCATCACATCATAACATAAAGCTTTATCAAATAGATGTGAAATGTGCCTTTCTTAATGGTTATATTAACGAGCTAGTCTATGTTGAACAACCTCCCGGGTTTGAAGATCCGAGAAATCCTAATCATGTGTTTAGGTTGCACAAGGCGCTCTACGGGCTCAAGCAAGCACCTAGGGCGTGGTATGAACGACTACGAGATTTCTTGATCATGCAAGGATTCAAGATCGGGAGGGTGGACACTACACTCTTCACTAAAGACGTCAACGGAGAATTATTTATTTGTCAAGTTTATGTTGATGACATTATTTTTGGTTCAACTAACGAAGCTCTTAGCCATGAGTTTGGCAAAATGATGTCTAGGGAATTTGAGATGTCAATGATTGGAGAGCTCAACTTCTTCCTTGGATTTCAAATCAAGCAGCTTCAAGAGGGGACCTTCGTCTATCAAGAAAAGTATACCAAGGACCTCTTGAAGAAATTTGATATGGGAGATTGTAGCTCAAGAAGCACTCCAATGGCAACAAATTGTCATCTCGACGCGGATAAAGATGGTAAACCTATTGATCAATCTAACTACCGTTCTATGATTGGTTCATTGCTTTATATTACCGCATATAGGCCCGATATCATGTTTAGTGTATGCTTGTGTGCTCGCTTTCAAGCGGCACCTAAAGAGTTGCATCGGAAGGCGGTCTTTAGGATACTTCGATATCTTAAGCATACCCCTAGTGTTGGCTTGTGGTACCCTAAAGGTGCAAAATTCCATCTCTTGGGTTACTCGGATTCGGACTTTGTCGGATGCCGTGTGGATCGCAAGAGTACCTCCGGTGGGTGCCACTTGCTTGGGTGTTCCCTAGTATCTTGGTCTAGCAAGAAGCAAAATTCCGTCGCTTTGTCCACGGTGGAAGCGGAATATATCGCGGTCGGTGCATGTTGTGCCCAAATTCTTTATATGAAGCAAACCCTTTTGGACTTTGGTATTAAACTTGGTTGTGTGCCTCTCCTTTGTGACAATGAAAGTGCGGTTAAGATAGCTAAAAACCTCGTTCAACACTCCCGCACTAAGCACATTGATATTCGCCATCATTTCTTGAGGGACCATGAAGCTAAGGGAGACATCTCATTGCAAGGTGTTAGGTCCGAAGAACAATTGGCGGATATCTTCACTAAACCACTTGATGAGAAAACTTTTTCTAGACTAAGGAGTGAATTAAATGTGCTAGACGCATCGAACGTCATGTAAGTTGCCATAATCATGTAAGAATGCATCTCATATAGGTCTTGTCTAACTTTCAAGGATAGGGGTGAGCAAGGGTTAGCTTGGGATGGAGGTTCTTTTGGGTTTCCCCAAGGCTTGGAGAGTGGCTCTCCTTGAAGAAGCCTTTGAAAGGTTCAAACTTGGCAAGATAGATTTACTTTATGTCTTGCATGATGCCTGCCATATAGACTTGCACTCATATTTAAATTTCTTGCATTATAAATTGTTTGGCATTGCATACGGTAGATTGTCACAAAGGGAAACCCACCTCATGAGAAAGATACTTGTTTGAAATGCAATATCTTAACTCATATGATGTGGAAAGAACAAAATGTTAGGTGCGTTAATGCCTAAAGGAACATGCTTTAAAGAGATAGAAGTCTTCATCCTCTAGCTCACAAAGCATGGGCCCTACATTTTATTTGGATAATTTCCTCCCTATTTTCTTCGGTGTTCTATTTGCTTTAAGGCTTAGCCAAGTTATTGGCAATTAGTATTTTTGAGGGGTAAGGGGTTGCCCAAAAGGTCCTAAGACATGTGTTTCTTCGTGGTTGTTTGTTTGAGTCAAAGGACATATATGGGATGTTGCTGTTTTGTAGTCATCGGATTATCCGATGCTTAGGCTAGACCATCATCGGATCAGTTTGTGTTCAAATGCCAAGAGTCAGTTCAGTCAATAAGACAAATCAACCGACGAGTTCATTATGAGAAACATCGATCCATCCGATGTTCATATTTCTGGAACTGTGCTAAATTCCACCGATGCAAATCCTTTCAACGTCGGACCATCCGGTGTCAACGGTACCTTTTGGAATACCCTTACTGTGCCATTCGACCGATGCTCCTATCATTTGACGTCGGTTCATCCAGTGTTAAATTTTAAGCTAGGGTTTGGGCCCCACCTTTTAAGCGCGCCTCTTATCCTTCTTTTCTCTCTCCCCGACCCCGACGTCGTCGCTCCGCACCTCCCCTACCTCACGCCGCCGCTCGCTCGCCCTGCCGCCACCGCTGCCCTCCAGCCGCCGCCACCCTCCGGCCGCTGCCTCTGTCCAGCCGCCCTAAGCGCCGCCACCACCGCTCTCCAAGCAGCGCCTCCGCATCTCTGCCGTCGTCCACACCACATTACTGCTGCATCTCTGCTGTCGTGGTGCTTCCCCTCTACGGCCGCCATCGTTTCGCCGCTAGGTTTCCCGACCGCGACAACCTTTGCGTCGTCGTTCCGTGCGCCCGACATCGTCGTTCCACGACCTCATCCTCGCTGTCGTCACTTTTCTCATCGCAATGGGTCGTGACAAGAAGAGAAAGGGCAATGCCATTGCGGAGCTGGCCGCGAAGAAGCAAAAGCTGTCGAAGGAAGAGAAGAAGGCACTGATGGCCGCTCGTGCTGCTGAGGAGCGAGAGCGTGGCCGAGGAGGGTCGTTGAGGATCCTCGAGGCCTGTCAGAGGCAGCCTCCCGTGCTAGATGAATCCGAAGAAGAAGAAGAGCACGAAGTGCCGCTTGTTCGCCGGGGCTCAGCCAGGACCCGTGGAGGTCATCCAGCGGTAGTACCACGACCGAGACCGTCAGCTGCTGATCTTCGAGAGGACAAGGCGGCCCAGAGAGACGTCTATGAGATGGACACCAACGTCCGTGTTGGTGAAGGTGTCCTGCTGACAGACTATAGGAAATTGAAGGCCAAGCAGCTCAGAAAACTCAGATGGAGAATCTTGCTTGAGGAGTGGTTCCTGCAGCCCAGAGAGGCACTTGTGGATAGCCGCTTTTTGACCTTGACACAAGTGTCTCTGTACGAGACGTACAGACGTCGGGGCCATAAGCTCTTCCAGCACAACTTTCTGGATTGGGATCAGCTTGCACTGGTAGCCGAGACTGAGATACACCCTTACTTTGAGAGGTATAGAGGGCTGGTGGAGCTGATGTCCTACGAGAGGAGTGCCTACGTGGAGGACTGGGTCCGTGTTTTCTATGCCACACTCTACGTCTCTGAGGGCCGCAGATCCATAGATTTCATGTTCATGGGCCAGCATCATCACTTGACCAAGCAGACCTTGGGACAGCTGCTAGGAGTGGATCTCCATGACACTTGCCTGCAAGAGAGGGTGTATGGACAGGTTCACCCACCGAGGAGGCCGCTCACTGGAGGAGTGGCACCACCGCTGGAGGAGATACGCTCAGTGTTTGATCAGCCATTCTCTCCAGACCAGCCGAGGGTACCCGCACTGCTCACTCCAGCTGCACGCACTGTGCACCTTGCCTTGCGCTGCACACTACTGCCGAGGTCCGGCTACCTTGAGGGGTTCACTAGATTGCAGCAGATTCTCCTGTTCTACATCATGAATGGGGTGGAGTTCGACATTGTGGACATCCTCATATGTGAGATGGAGGACGTGATCACTGATGGAGTTGGGATGATGAGACAGCTCGTATTTGGTCACTGGATCAGCTACTTGCTCTACATGGTTGCTCCTGAGGGGTTCGTCGTGCGTGATAGTCTCACCGACGAGAATGTCACACTGTTCAGCCACTACCATGCTCCAGCTTCTGGAGACTGCCGTCTTGGCCGTCCAGTTGAGCGTCAGGTCTGTGCTCATCTATCCGAGGAAGACTGGTCAGACCTGGAGAAGGAAGACGAGAGACTAGCACAGACAGAGGCTCAGGGTGAGGACCTTCAGCATATTTGATCCGAGAGTGACACGGATGATAGCGTTGAGGAGTGCTTCCCACCTCCTCCCTCACCCAGGCAGCACGACGCGGAGGCTGGAGGCTCGACTGTGCCACCTCCTACTCCACCTCCGATGTCAGAGGCACAGGTCTCTCAGCCATCTGAGCTTACCTCCCTACTTCAGCAGATGGTTGAGCAGCAGCGCCTGGACTGGCTTGCAGCTGAGCAGGCCCGAGCTGAGCACACTGCACGTCTCTTTGAGCTCCAGCAGCAGCAGCAGGAGATGCAGCGACAGATCGCCCGCGAGAGGTGAGAGGACACTGACAGGCTGACTGGGCTGATTGATCAGATGCACCAGCGCTCTCTTGACCAGCAGCAGCAGATGCAGCAGGCGATGATAGGCATCCTGGGGTTGATCACCAACCTCTATATACAGACCGGGATTGCCCTGTCGTCACAGCTTCCAGGCTTTGCTCCAGCCCCGCCTGTCCTGGCTCCAGCTTCAGCGCCAGTGCCGACCACACCGATTTCGACGATCAGCATGTCCCCACTGCTTGCTCTAGGTGCCCCTATCCACTCTCCTCTGCCGGCTACGACGCTTTTCCAGCAGACACCGGCGTCCGTTGTCAGTGCCCCGTTGCCAGCAGCTCCGACTCAGTAGGCACCGACAGCGGCTCCTACAGCTCCCGCCACCTCTACTCCAGCCTCAGCCATAGCAGTAGGCAGCAACTCCGACGACAGCACCCCTACCGGTGACCAGTTCGTCATCGCTCTGGGCACTCAGGATTCTTAGGCACTCAGCTTCCTTTTTGGTGTCTTGATGCCAAAGGGTAAGAAGAGTTAGAGAGGGGTTAGGGGGAGGGATAGCTTAGTCCCAGGGGGAGTCCTAGCTGCAGGGGGAGTTTATCTTTTTGGGAGTTCTTTTGTAATTTGAAGATTTGCTACTCCTTTGCTATTCATTGAGTATTCTTGTGACTCTTAATTCTCTCATATGTTATTGATCGTTAAGCTTTCAAGTTATTAATCTCTTTTGAGTCTTCAAGTTTAATGTGCCATATCTTGTACTCATTGCATATCTTCTTGAGTATCGCATTGTCAAATTCATTACTATTATGCTTCACTTGTTGTGTTGTCATCAATCACCAAAAAAGGGGAGATTGAAAGCATCTAGGCCCCCATGAGGTATGGTTTCAGTGATTAATGACAAATGTTGGATTTTACTAATGAATTTGTGGATGCAAGGTCTCCCATATCACTCATTACAATGAAATCTATATGAATAGGAATATCATCTACTGATCACTGGATACAATTGGAGACCCCTAAACAATCATTTTATGAAATCAATCAATGTTATGAAGATTAGAAGTAAAAGCTCATATGTCAAAATTATTCAACCATAATTGACAGCACTCAATGCTTAATAATCATCAGAAGAATATTTTCATCCAATGTCTAAGAGGTCAATCAAGTAAATTACAAAAGAATCACTCGAAGCAAACAAAATCAACTCACCGGATCCACCGATGTTTCCAGAAAACAACACATCAGTCGAGTTGGTTCAGCAGAAGAAGAAGACCTCAAAACTAAGTACTCACCGGATCATCCGATGATCAAGGGCGTGTTACATCGGTCCATCAGTACAATAAGCAATATCCCTGGACCAAGTGTAACACCGGATCATCCGATGTACAACTATAAACACATCGGTCAATCACTCGAGTAAGCATCAAGTCTGAACCAATTCTGGAGGAAGTGCCACCGGATCATCCGATGAAAAGACAAGTGTAACATCGGTCATATCTGACACAGTGACATCAGCTAATTTGGATTCGACCGATGACAACTGAAGGGGGGACATTAGATCATCCGGTGTTCGCAGAACAATGATGTCGGCCTACTTTTCTAACGGCTATTTCGTGGAGGCTGGCTATTTATACCCCTTCAACCAGTCTATTCGAGAAGACTTGACTACCAGACCTACTCTACACATTCTCAAGCATTCAAGACATTGATCTATCACTTCTACATCATCTACACCACTTACACACCAAGAGATAGGCTAGAACTAGCTAGAGATAGTGCTTGTGTGCTTCCATTCTTCGTGATTGGAATCTCTAGTGTAGTGAGAGCTGTAAGGGAGTGTCCCTTGGTGATTGTAATTGAGAGAGACTTCCGGAGCTTGCCAAGACGGTTGTGGAAGCCCGAAGGATCCAAGTTGTACAAGGTTTGAGCTCCACCTTGCCGAGGTTGGCAAATGGAGAAGAATAGTGAAGATCCCTAGTCTCGGTGACTTGGGTGTGGCTATACCCTTCGGTGGATGCCACAACGTGGATGTAGGAAGATCTTGACGATCTTGCCGAACCACGGGATAAATCTTCGTGTCTCCTCGGGAGTTTGCGTTCTCTTACTCTCACTTTACACTTATGCATTTCATATACCGCAAAGTTACTAGTCACTTGAATGCATAGGTTGTTTGCGTAGGGAATTAAGCTTTTAGTAATTAAGTGGTATTGCTTTAATTTTTGAAAAGAAGCCCAATTCACCTCCCCCCCTCTTGGGCATTCGATCCTTACAGCCATGATCGAGGAATTCACCACTCTATAGGCAAATGGCACTTGGGATCTCATACCACATCCTCCAGGTACGAATGTCGTCACTGGGAAGTGGGTTTTTCATCACAAGTTTCATATAGATGGCTCTCTTGATCGCTACAAGGCTCGTTGGGTTCTTTGTGGCTTTACTCAACAGCCCGGTGTTGATTTTGGTGAGACTTTCAGCCCTGTGGTGAAGCCTGCTACAGTTCGTACAGTTCTTTCAGTTGCACTCTCTCGTGATTGGCCCGTTCACCAGCTTGATGTGAAGAATGCCTTTCTGCATGGTACTCTATCCGAGACAATTTATTGTGAGCAACCTTCTGGTTTTCTTGATACAACTCATCCGGATTTTGTTTGTCGACTGAACAAGTTCCTATATGGTTTGAAGCAAGCTCCTCGTGCCTGGTACAACCGATTTGCTTCTCATATTATCTCATTTGGATTTACTGGTGCTCGGTCCGATACTTCGCTTTTCGTCTACCGACACAGCACAGACATGGCTTATCTATTGCTATATGTGGATGATATTGTTCTAGCTGTCTCATCAGCACCACTGCACCGTTGCATTATTGATGCTCTTGCTGCAGAATTTTCAATGAAAGATTTGGACAACCTACATCATTTTATGGGCATAACTGTTACTCGGAGCAGCACATACTTCTTCCTCTCACAGTGACAGTCTTCCTCTCACAGTGACAATACATGGTTGAGATACTTGAGAGAGCAGGCATGACTGATTGTAAATCATGTTCTACTCCAGTCAATACGTGTGCCAAGTTATCATCCAACGGTGTTCCGGTTTCAGATGCTATTCACTATCGTGGTTTTGCTGGAGCCCTGCAATATCTCACCTTCACTCGACCCGACATTGCATATGTCGTGCAGCAGGCGTGTCTCTATATGATCCTCGTGAGCCTCATCTTGCATTGGTGAAACGCATTCTTCGATACATTCGAGACACCTTGGATCATGGTCTTTAGCTTCATCGCTCTTCGGTTAGCGAGCTTGTGGCATGTTCTGATGCTGATTGGGTCGGTTGCCCTGACACACGTCGTTCCACCTCCGGATACAGTATCTTTCTCGGTGATAGTCTGGTCTCCTGGTCTTTAAAGCGCCAACACACGGTATCCCGCTGCAGCGCCGAAGCGGAATATCGTGTTGTAGCCAACGCTGTCGCCGAAGCTTCTTGGTTGCGTCAGTTGCTGGAGGAACTTCACTGTCCACTTCAGAAGGCCACTTTGGTCTATTGTGACAATGTCAGTGTTATGTATCTCTCGACCAATCCACTGCAACATCAACGCACAAAACATATCGAGATTGATTTGCACTTCGTTCGCGACAAGGTGGCCACTGGTGCAGTTCGAGTTCTTTACGTTCCCGCCAGCTCACAGTATGCGGATATCTTCACCAAGGGGCTGCCATCTTCGGTGTTTGTAGAGTTTCGATCCAGTCTGAATGTTCTAGCTAATAGACGTTCAGACTGCGGGGGGTGTTAGAATAATATCAAGGGAGGTCCCCTCACCCCCTCTTAGAGGTTTTTAAATCAATAAATACAATAATTATTTTCTCTCCAATATTTCCATCACGTAGTAGTGGTGGTTAGAACGATACATTGTAGACAGAGCTTCTAGAACCGATGATGAGCTAGTGCAATGAATACCACGTGCTCTATGTTGTAATACACGGTGCCGGAACATGACATCCATGATCGGTCTGTCCGTGACACGACATTCTTCAGCTCGTGCTCCGGTTAACTGACCTCGAACGATCCTGAACTCCCAACCGCACAGCACAGGGCCGAGACGTGCGGGCCGACGCCACGCGCACGCTGAATTGGCCGGACGGACGGGAAAGCTAGCGTCTGCATCGTCACGAGATAGGCATGAGCAACGGCACTGGAAACCGTCGACCACGAGATGACGATGCCGCCGCCGATGCAGGCACGAACGGAGACACGTACTCCTACAGTCCTATACACGTATCAAAGGCGGCAGACGCGACGTGGTGATGACACGGAATCAGAGCAAGTTACTCCGTCCTCACTCCTCTATCTCTTGCCGCCCACCGTCGTCTTCAATGCAGCATCTACTAACTCTCACCGCCCCCGCTTCAATGCCTCACTCGTCCTATAAACGCTGACCGCCCACGCCACCTTCCCTCCTCTCATCTTCTCTTCTCTACGGTGACACGACACGACGAATCAATCTTCCACACACGCCCTCACCAGAGCTTTGTTCACCTAGCTAGCCAGCTCGACGCCGGCCGGCCGGGCCAGGGCAACAAGCCGCGCGCGAGCTAGAAAAAGGAGAGGCAGCAGCATCAAATGGCGAGGTGGTGGCTGGCAGCGGCGGCGGTGACGTGGTGGTGCGCCGTGACGTGGGCGGTAGCGCAGGCGCAGCAGGCGCCGAACCCGCTGCAGGCAAAGTGCCAGGACGACTTCGCGAAGCTGACGGACTGCATGGACTACGCGACGGGGCACGCGGGGACGCCGTCGTCGCCGTGCTGCGCCGACGCCGGGGCCACGCAGAAGTCGCGCCCGGACTGCCTGTGCTACATCATCCAGCAGGTGCACAGCGGCCGGAACGAGATGCAGTCGCTCGGCCTCCGCTTCGACCGTCTCCTCGCGCTCCCCGCCGCGTGCAAGCTCGCCAACGCCAACGTCACGCTCTGCATCAGTGAGTACTACGTACAGTATAACCCAACCGACCTACCCCTCCTAGTCTCCCTTGCTAAGTAGATGCAGTGCTAAGTAGATGCAGTAGCTTCTTACTACAGTAGTATCTCCGTCGTTCTCAAATACTTCCTCCTTCCCGTATTTGTTGTTGAACTTAAAAAAAGTTGTCATAACGACAACTAATACGGGAAGGAGGGAGTACTCCATGGTTTTTGCTGAAAATTGTTGCCAGTATAAAATTCATTCTAGCATCAACATCAACAACAACAACAATTGTTCTATAATGAAATGGAGCTGGTATGTCTCCCGATTCAGAAAAAAAAACATCAACAACAACCAGTGGATTGAAGTATGGACAGAAATGGTTAATTGCAGCGTTGCTACTATTTTGCATATATGCCGTGTAGTAGTAATTGAGATCAGGATCGGCAGTAGTGTTCTCATAATGTCTGAATGTAGGAACCGAAGTAAACCCAATCATAATGGCCACGTGGCCCATGCCTCTGAATTGGGCCGAGGCCCGGTTGCTCTGATCCCCTAATGAACCCACGAACAAGTTAGCAGCCCACGTTCCCTTACGAGGTTAAGGAAAAGAAAACAGCCCATGTTCATACGGCCCTGAAATTTGTTCTGGGCCCCCGGTCCCACGACTGGTAAAGTAAATCTGAATCAGAGTGCTTATTACGGCCCTGAAGATTCCTACATATAATTAGATAACCTGCCTAATTTCTGGATCGGAAATTGTTAGTACATTCGATCATGTTTTTTCAAAGGGATTGTTGTGTTTATATGCATTCTTTGCTGTTCATGCCGTCCTGTTTCCTGATGTTTTGACTGTTGTCGTCGTCCACTGCCAGACCTGCTTCACCTGACGCCGAGCTCCCCGGACTACGCTCTCTTCGCCAACGCCTCCAAGAGTGAGTTCTTTTATGCTCCAACAAGTCCTCTACTATACCTCTACGCAGAACATCAAATTCCAATTAGTACAAGAATGGAGTAACTACTACTAAGGTGTGACTTGACAGCTACTACTAATCCTATGTGACGTTCCTCCGTTGCAGTCACTCCGACGACTCCGTCGACTAGCACCCCGGCGAGCGACAGCACTGCCAGCAGCGGCGGCGGCTTCAAGCTTCAGACTGGGACGGCCGCCGCCGCAGCCGTGATCTCCGCGGTGTTCTCCTCCATCTTCTGAGTCCTTGGATGCTATAGCTAGCAGCAGCATGCTCTTCTCCTTCCTGTTCAGTGTGCATGAACTTCCCGTTTGTTTCATGATGTCCAACGGATTATTCGTTCTGACGAACTGGTTGTTGTTTGTCTTTTTAATTTTTATCTACTGTATGTGGTAAAGTAGTATTTGATCGTGTTAGTCGCTTCGTAATGATCGTGTCACTGCCTCTGCCTCTGCTTGCCCCTCGCGTCACGTGAGCTCTCATGTTGCATTGGAAGGACACGAATCAAGAAACCGATCGGTGTAATTACAATCGGCTAAATCTTGAATATATACATCTTAGTTTGAGAAACGTTAGTAATAAATAGCGATTTCAAAAAAGACAAATAATAAAAAAAAGCTTTAGTAACAAATAGTGATTTAAAAAAAGCCAAATAATAAAAAAGCTGTCAGCTAGCTGTGCCTTAGCCTTACCGCCACGCCGCTGTCGGTCAAACTCAAACCCGACGACACGATGCGAGCACCGTGGTGCGCAGAAACCCCGATCCAAAATGCTCTCTCTGTCTCCAGACGAAATACCGTCATGGTCACAGGTCAGAGGAGGGAGGATGGACGGAGAAGCCACAGCCGTCGTGCGGGCGACCTCCGAAATTCATTACGTATTATCCATGTCGTGCGTGCCACGTGTGCGCGCACGTTGTTCGTCGTCGTCGACCGATCCGACAGTCGTAGACTCCTGAAGCTCTGGGAGAGCTGATGCACTAATTACTACTACAGGCGTCTCTTTTCTTATTACAGCGAGTTTCCGTGAGGACGGAAACTCTGCTCAACAAGTATTCCCTCCTTCCCATAATAAATATCGTTAAGACATGAATTTATAGTTCTTTTTTAGTTGTTTTTCTTGTCCAAAACGACGTTTATTATGAGATGGAGGGAGTAGTAGTAGCCAGAAGAAAAGTGTGGATGTGAAATCCGGCGGGCGTTGGGGCGGCGATTCCGGGACGAGAATGAGACGAACTGAGCTGAGCTGGTTATGAATAGGATAGGATAGGACTAGTAGTACAGTAGTAAGCGCGTAGCTAGGGCGCATCACGAAGCGTTTTCGTGCTCGCACACGCCACACGGTTTCTGAATCCCCCCCGCCCCGTCCGTGAGGCTCATCAAAATTGAAACCCGCTGAAATGTTCAGATTTCCGAGACAGCTCGAGAGTGAGAGCTGGAGCCTCTGCATTTATGCAAACGGAACTATACACACGGTTCGGTTCAGGTTCACGGCACCCTACGAAAATGGTCAGATTTATTATTAATGTTTTTTGAAAAAAATTATGTGGCTAGCCAGATGCAGATGCCAAGCAATCATCAGAGCCATCTCCGTTATAAAACCATCCTCTACCCATCTCTCGTCTCCCACAGCCGCATCCCTTCTTCCTTCTCCCCCCTCCCGTTCCTCCCCTGCTCCTCCTCCTCCTCGTCGGCTTCCTTCCCCCCATCAATCACCACGCAACGCGCGCGCGTGCCCATGGAGAGGCGGCGGAGAAGATGCCTGTCGTCGCTGCTGCTGATGATGGCGGCGGCGCTGTTGGCGCCGGGCGACGCGGCGCTGTCGCCGGACCACTACAGGTCGAGCTGCCCCGACCTGGAGTCCATCGTGCGGTACGAGGTCACCAGGAAGATCAACATCACCGTGGTCACCATCCCCGCCACGCTCCGGCTCTTCTTCCACGACTGCTTGGTCGGGGTGAGAAAAATCCTCAACAATATAATGCTCGTCATGGCTGGCTGGCTGGTTCCTCCTCCTGCTCTCTCTAATCCTCCTCCTCGCTCTGACTGAGATGCACTCTGCGTTTTCGTAGTGAACTGATTTAGTATTAGTAGCTGCATTTGATCCCGGCCGGTTCACCCCTTCTCCCAAGATTTGCTGGACTCTGATTCGTTCTTGGTGCTTCTAGTCCCCTTCTTCTCCACTTGCTCTGTTTTCGAATCCTTTTGTCCCCCCAAAGTTGCAACCTGCCTTTTCCACCCCGATAACATGCATGTGTGCCGTCTCTGCTGCACATCACGCTACTCATCATCATCCATCATCATCTCGCTGCTCAGCTCAGTTCGTTCGTTGCAGCCTTCCTTCTTCAGATGGATGGGGACGGTAGTGGCGCAATAGAAAACCAGTTTCCTCTGTACTCATCAAAGCCAGTCAGGTGCGATTATTAGCTGGCTTATTTAGCGGGTAGCTTTATTAGCTTTCCTGGGAACAGCTCGCGTGGTCGTCGGTTGCGGGCAGCCAGCAGGCTCTCGCATGTGCCACCGCGACTTTTCGTCAGCCTACGCGGATTATCAAATTGCGGCCGTGTCGGAGCGGAGGCACGGGGAATCATCCCCTCGCGCCACCCTCCGAAAACGATGTGTTTTTTTTTCATACGGATTTGGTGAAATTTTGCATGAAAAAAGGGAGAATTTTTTTGGCTGTTTGTCAGCTACCAGCAACTCGGTTTGCAGGTACTGTAGTTTGTCGTTTCTGTTAGAACACGTGAACGCCTCCGAGTGGATACTACAGCTAGTACCATGCTTGCGAGAATATTAGGACGACGAAGCATTTGCTGCGCTGCACCGTGTCGTCGTTTACTGGCGTTCTGTTCTGGCAGTCGTCAAGCAGCTGGCTGGCTGGCTGACTTCACGTTCTAATCTTTTTTTGTTCTTCTCATTTATTTTTCTTTTCAGGGTTGCGACGCGTCGGTGTTGATAGCGTCCCCCAACGACGACGCGGAGAAGGACGCATCCGACAACATGTCCCTCGCCGGCGACGGCTTCGACACCGTCAACCGGGTCAAGGCCGCCGTCGAGAAGAAGTGCCCCGGCGTCGTCTCCTGCGCCGACATCGTCGCGCTCGCCACCAGAGACGTCGTCTACCTCGTAAGCAACCGTACCACACCGTTCGTGCATGACCGTTCCTTCCTTCGGTTTCCGACAAACCCCTGCCTTCCCGATCGAGTCCTGGCACTGACAGCGACGAATGCACGCAGTCGTCGGGCCCCTACTGGCGCGTGGAGCTCGGCCGGCTGGACGGCCTGGTGTCCAAAGCCAGCGACGTGAAGGGCAAGCTGCCCGGCGAGCACATGCACGTGAAGGAGCTCGCCGCGCTGTTCCATCATCACAACCTGTCGCTGACCGACCTGGTGGCGCTCTCCGGCGCGCACACCGTCGGCTTCGCGCACTGCACGCGCTTCGCCACCCGGCTCTACGGCTACAGCAGCAGCACGCCGACGGACCCGTCCTACAACCCGGACTACGCCGACCAGCTCAAGGAGGCGTGCCCGCGCGACGTCGGCCCCACCATCGCCGTCAACATGGACCCCGTCAGCCCCGTCACCTTCGACAACCTCTACTACGCCAACCTCGTCAACGGCCTGGGGCTCTTCACCTCCGACCAGGTGCTGTACGCCGACGCGGCCACGCGGCCCACCGTCAAGCGCTTCGCCGATAACCAGAAGGCCTTCTTCGACGCTTTCGTCGACGCCATGGTTAGGCTCGGAAGGTTAGGGGTGAAGACCGGGAATCAAGGAGAGATCAGGAAAGTCTGCACCGCCTTCAACAACCATTAGAGCTCAGGGCTGCATGCAGCACCAGCAACGATTGTAATTCAGATTAATTATCTGATGGTGTTTTGAGTTGAGATACATGCATATTCTGAGATTGATTCTTCTTGCATACAGATTTAAAAGTTTGAAGCTTTTCTTTCTTCCTTCCTTTATTTTTTGGGACTGTTTTGCCTTTATTGGGCGTACATTTTTGTACAGACTGAAAAGTGTAATACAACTTGAGGATCCTTACTTCAAAAGGCTTATGATCCAGTTGGCACAACTGCACGGTTATACATTATTTTTCCTAAAAAAATACTCCTAAATGAAGTCAGGCCTGCAGTACAAAAAGGACAAAATAAACCACACCTCAAAGGAACCACAACCACATATTGGTAAATTTTATCGGGCAATTTCAGGAACTTTAGTACTCCCTCTCTCTTTAAAAGTTGTGGCGTAGTTTAAAAATGAATTATCAAGCTATAAACTTTTAAAAACGGAAAGAGTATGAACCAAATCCAAAAGAAAGAAGACATAAGAAGCTGAGCACTTTTATCTAGTAAATAAAATATACGATGAGACAGAACATCTATAGAATTTATTACGGAGTATCATCTGCTGGCCTTTGGAGGAGTCGTGCAACCAATGATCTGAAAAAACAGATCACGAGTTCAGAGTATTTCTTCATCCAGCTGAGACTAGAGTATTTCCAAACAGCAGGTCAACTTTGTCATCAAAAGTCATTAGGAACGGAATAAGTTTTAAGCAGCTGACTCTTGTTCTGCTTAAAAATGGATGGCCAAGTGGTAGGCAACCGTGTCTGACATTGGCCATTGTCTTTGCTTCCTGATCGCTGTTTCCATGCTGTCATGCGCACTTCTCATTAATAAATGTGTGACTAACAACTCCAGAGTGCAGCACAAAGCAAACTAAAGTCTTTTAGTCCCAAGCAAGTTGAGATGGGCAATAAAAAGATAACCATAAGATAAAATTCCAATGCCACATGCAGGAAGATAATTACACCTAAATTATACTTAGGACTACGCCCCTGACTGTGGATGTGCAATTATCTCTAAACAATAATCCTATTTGTACAGAGAAAAGATGCTTTTGTACAGTAACTAGAAATTTTAGTTACTAACAAAGCTTGAACCCTAGAATGGCATCGGGCAAAAGGGAAAAATCAGTTGAAGTACCAGAATGTGTAGGAGCCCATCACCAGACCTTAGACACCCTTTTGAAGTACCAGAATGCTAGTTCTTCAGAGTTCAACCTTCAGCTAGATATAAGGACCAAATGACAAGATCAAACACAAATAAAAAGACTAAAATACCATATCTGATTTTGCATGACCCAACACCAAATTGTTTGTCCTCTGCAAGGACATCCCTATCAACAATATCAATCCAAATATCATATATTTACATAAAATGTGAAATCGATGCCATGCCTCAAATGCACGAACATTACCTCCAAAAGAAGAGGCACATATCATTCCTTGGTTGTATTTCTGTGTTTGCTTTACAGGGAAGAAAAAACAAGAAAACCAATTGAATTGACCATTCTGTATAATTTCTCAATCACAGCATGTTCTTTCTATAATTACTTGATTAAACCTCACAAAATTGCACTCTGCATGAGCTTTCCTATCACCCAAAAAAATGCAAAAATAAAAAATCGAGAAGTAAGAACCTATGTTCAGTAATCAATATTGTGATCATGTACTTGGGACGTATACAATTGCAGCACCATTTTTCATGTTCCTCCACCTACTGCACTGAATACGTGCAAATCTAGCAATCTTCTGTACTGGCCTTCTTCAATCTCTGTCTCACTCGCACCATGTAAAAGCAGGAGCTCGATAATGCAATCTTCCCAATCAATACCGTCTAAGGAAACTCCTTTCCGCCTCTTCTTGCTGCCATCTGGACCATTTGTCTTTGCAACCGCAACGTCCCTGAGCACGATCTGATCTCTGCCATCCATCCTCTTTCTCCCTAGTTTCTTCCTGGGCAACGTTTGTGCAAGACAGACATCTTCATTTCGTGTAACAGGCTGTGAATGATTTGCAATTGCAGCAGGAGCCTTCCTAATCGCATCAATTCGTTGCTTAGCAGCTTCAATACGTGCTCTCCTTTGCTTCTCCAACTCCAAGTTAGCAGTAAACGATGGTGGAGGTGCATCATAGCCAATGTCGATATCCTCCAATTCCTCAAGCGGTATGCCCTTTCCCCAATCACCATCCATTGAATCGACCCATGGCTCCAACTCCAGCGCTTCTCTCCACTTCTTCCTCTTGTTAGCACCTTTACCGACCTGACGAAGTCCATGTAGCTGAGAAAGTCTCTCCAAGACATTTTGGTAAGCATCTGATAGACACTTCCCTGAGATCTTCTGATCCTCCAATCCTTTCACCAGTTGCAGAGAATTCTCAAAAACAGAATCCTTGGCGCCCAAGGGAACAATCTGGAGGTACGTTGACTCATCATCATGGACGGATGAATGCGCCTGCACAATACCAGCCATGTCTGGAGTGAAGCTCTCAATAAAACGCTCCGAGGGGTCCGACTGAGACCGCATCTCCATGAGTCGGAGCAGCATCGGCGCGTTCAGGAGCAGATTCTTAGCATTAACATCGGCGCCCCACGGAAGCAGCCGCCGTGCCACATGCACTAGCGCATCAATGAGCTCCTTGTATCTGCGGAGGCTGGTTCTCTGTCCCGCCGAGATGTCTTGGGCAATGTCTTCCAACGAGACGGAGGTGACCCCGTTTACCTCCGCAGAGAAGGCGACCAGCGCCGCGATGAGTGGCAGCGGGTACCGCCCGGTGGTGAGCGACCACTTGGCGGCGCAGCGGAGGAGGAACCGCGCTTGGGCGAGAATCGCCTCCGTCTTGTCTTCCGCGGCGCGCAGGAGCGAGGGCGACAGCCGCACGGCGCGATCGAGCGCGGCGGCGTAGTCGAAGGAGGGGACGGTAGGGAGGGAAATCTGCGCGGCGACGCGGGAGACGAGGTCGGCGAGGGAGCGCGCGGGGCAGAAGGCGGCGGCGGCGGCCTCGGCGAGGGAGAGCGGGAGGCGATGGGTCCGCGCGACGAGGAGGGCGCAGGCGGCTGCGAGGGCCGGGAGGAAGGCGGAGCCCGGGGTGGCGAGGTTGCCGTCGGTGGCGGATTTGGCCATCTGGAGGGCCTCCGCGGCGCGGGCCTGGGACAGGCCGAGGCGGGTGGCGATGGAGACGATGGTCTCCGAGGCGGTGGCGAGCTTGTTGTCCCGGTAGGCGGAGTCGGAGTGGTGGCGGACGAGGATGCTGGCGCTGCGGTCAAGCCGGCCGTCTTCGGTGAACGTGGTCGCGTGGACGAATTCATTGGCGCCGGCGCCGTTGACGACGCCGCAGGAGGTGCAGACGACCGCGTTCGAGTCGGGGTCGGCCACCAACGTGGGCTCCCGGCATGACCAGCAGCACTCTAACGCCATCGCGCCCGAGGCCGACCGCGCGGCGGCGGAGACCGGCGGGTTGCAGGCGGCGGCTTGCCTTGCGGTGGGAGGAAAGGAGTGGGGATCCGATTCGCCTCGAGGGCCGATTTCTTACGAATTTTATGGGCTTGCGGGCTTTAGTTTAAGGAGGATGCGGCCTGTTTGGGAAATTATAAGAAACTTGCGAACTACGAAGTCTTATTAATACCGCCTTTCCAAACAGCCTGAACTGAAAATATGACTTCTGTTACTTTTGTAAACGAAGCATATGATATTTAACTCAGGTTTACAAATCAGGGATATATATACCTTCCAATACATATCTGAATTAGTAGTACTTATTTCTCAAAAAAAATTATCAAATGATTTTCAGAAAGTATACAGGTTGAAATACACCAAAGGACATGATTTCATTTATCCAGTTTGCTTATTTCCAGATAAATTTATTGCATTCCTAATACTCCCTCCGTCTCAAAATGATTATCGCTTTGTAAGCTTTGTAGTTCATTTTGAACTACAAAACGATAAACTTTGTAAGCGGTACGGAGGGAGTAGTTCTCAACTGGCCAGATAAATTGTGATTCTCAGTCATTCTGAGAATAAGTACGTCGTCTTCCAGCTCATTACATGTATGTGCAAATTTACAACTGAATACCGAATACATGTATGTGCAAATTTACAACTGAATACCGAAAAGTTCCAGGGAAAAGATACATTTCAAACATAAGTTTTTCATATACTTCGATGCTGAACTTCCCATCAGCGACATTGACCTAAAATGTTCTCGAGGATCTGTTCTTCTACGATCATAGGAACTTTGCCTATCCGCAACACTTTGTAGTCGCCACACCCCAAGAATAACTCATTAACAAAAGCAAAGATCAAAACTTCACCCTTCTGCTCTTCCTAAGGATCTGCAGAAGTAGGGATAATTCTCCAAATTTGTGCAAGTCTTGTCGGCGTAGCATATAAAAACACACACAAAAATGGAATTTGTTTCGATAACTCTGCAGCTATATCATGCCGTCTGGCCCCTAAGGGTTGATCTTTCATGTACGGGGTTTTCCGTATAGGTTTGTGTACACAATCTTCGTCCGATAGACCAGGATCATGCTCAAAACAACAGCAATGATGCAGAACCCAGACATAATCAGGGAAGAGAGGAAGAAACAAATGGCTCCCTCACACTTCAGCGCCGGAGCGACATCAGAGACCATGTCAAGAACTCTGCCAGGCATTGCCAGCAACGTAGAGTTGTGGTGCTGGTGAGCCTGCTTTGCAGCTTCAGCATCATAGATGCCGCTGGCAATAATTCCCGAGAATACAAGTGATCCTGCTGGATTTGCAACTGTGAGGAAATTGTAGAGTGCTCCGAAATTCTTCACGCCAAACAGTTCAGAGGCAGCGGCTGGCGCAATTGCCCAGTGGGCACCATAGCCAAGT
Source organism: Tuctoria greenei (assembly GCA_036927565.1). NCBI lineage: Eukaryota > Viridiplantae > Streptophyta > Magnoliopsida > Poales > Poaceae > Tuctoria > Tuctoria greenei. The sequence continues at coordinate 1,504,913 of JAYESD010000005.1, forward strand.
CCAACAAGAAGTGTGCCAATGTACATTGTCCCAGGCCAAGCCATTGCGAAGCAGAAGTGCCCGATTGCCATGATCACTTGAGCTGTGGCCAAAGCAATTGCCCTTGGATATGCATAATCTCTGGTGAGGGAGAAAGAAAAAGTAAGAAGGTAATCATCAACAGAAAAATCAGAAGAAAAAGTCCAGGTGAAGATATATATACCCTAGATTTGTGATTTCATAAACTCCCTAATACGATTTTTCATTAACTGATAAAAAGAGTATTATTCATTGTTATCAGAACAATTAGTCTTTTCGTATTAAAATTCCAATTCACATGAGCAAGTCAATAGAAAACCCATTTGATCTGTTTTGTATAGTAGCTGCCTGCAGTTAATTTTATTTCTTCTATTTGTCAGCTCAGTAATCATCTCAATGTTTATTTACTTTGGTTTGTTACTATGCATTTCCCAATGCCGCTCTAACAATTTTATCATTCTAAATATTCAAACAGTTCAGTCCAAAAATCTCTATCAGGCAATAGGTTTTAATAACAGATATGGCAGGAACAAAGAGTAGGTATACAATTATAAAAGCATAGGCAGCATTGATGCAAAATATGATGCTGAAAGCATTTGAAAAGTATCCAATCCATATTAGAGAATGCTTTTTAATGAACTAGAAGCAAAATATTCACGAAATGCCACAAATACTTTCTGTGTCAGCAAAGGCAGCTTCAGAAACTTACTTCACAATAACCTCTGAGAAGTACCCCCCACCGATACGTCCAAGGAAGTTCCAAATGCTAATCATTGAGACAAAAATGTGGGTTTCGTCATAACCTAATGACTGGCTCATTTGCCCAAGATTATCGATCACAGTGAGACCTGATCCAGAGCCTAAAAGAAGGGAGAAAAACAGAAGCCAAAAATCTGCCTTGATGAGGGCTTGCATCAGAGTAAAATCTTCTCCTCGCCGCGGTCCTCTTCTTCTCTTAACCCTGACAGCTCCATCAGCAGCTGCTTGAAATAGCTTTGCCTGCAATTCTGCAATCCTCTTCTGCCTCTCTGAGGCTGGAAGTAGATCGACTTCCTTAGGTTTTTCATCCTCCACCTCACTAAGTATAACCTCATGTTGTTCCTCAGGAGATGTTGATGCGCCTGCTTCTTCTTTCCGAGGTGATGGCAACAGTAGATCATAGATAGTATCATCGCTGTCTGAAAAGAAGCTGAGCAACACTGGGATGACTATTGGTACTAGCAAGAGGATTATCAGAATGATAGTCAACAAGACAATCACTGAGTGGCTTAAGTCGACAAGGTCTTCGACTAACATGACACCCATCAGATAAGCTGCCAAGAGCAAACAGACACTGTACACAAACGTGAAACTTGTGCCATCAGAAGGCCGTACTTGTCTGTGGCCACTAACTGGTCTTACAATGAACATTAAAGCTATAACTACCATTGTTGGGCCAACTGCAACCATGAATATAAGTGCAGCGTGATCAGGCGAGTGTACCATTGCATAAATCTGTGTTAGGATTGCTCCACTTAAACCCGCGAATCCCTTGAGGATACCAACAATTGGACCACGATTCTTAGGGAAGTTCTGAACACATGAAACCAGTGCTGCTGTGTTGAAGTATGTCTCGCCATTATTGCCGATGAAGATTAGAATGCACATCTGTGAAGGAATGAGAAAATATTTAGCATGGCAACTGACAATTACTCCCTCCGTCCCCAAAAGTTTCGCAAGCGACAAACTTTTGGGGACGGTGGGAATACGAAGGATCCACATTTTCATAAAAAAGGGATGCATCAGGGATTTGGGATCCTGCACCAGAGGTTTCATACTCATAGTGCTGCAGTAAACAATGACACTAACTGGTTGACAAAGATACAGGTTAGGCTGAAAAAACAGATCAGCAACTACTTATGCAAATATTGCATGTGCACCCTAGCGGAAGTTGCTTGCAGTCTAGACATCACGCTTTCACTAATTTATTTGCAGACATTTAGCGTTAGTAGTCTACAGTGAGCTGTAGCTTGAAATGAAAACTGGAAAGAAAAAAAAAATACCAGAGGCGGTTACAAGGACAGGCCGTATTTTTTGTTCTCAGGAACATGCAGGTTATCACTTTAAGATTGGGATCAAATGGAGATACTATGTTTTTTTTTCCAAAATTTCCAAAAGGTAATGGTTTCCACATTTTAACGTCTAGGACATTAAATAAAACTGTCAACAACAAATGCAAAACAGACATCAACACTCCATCATTAAGGCCAGTTGAGGGCACTAATCCCATGTTTAGACTGAAGATCTCTTATGTTGCTTAACATAAAAGCATTTGACATGAAAAATTCTTAGTTTCTGGTTCTGATCGTACAGACATCACAAAACAAATTACAGTAGCAACAGGTACCAAAGCGTCACAGCATAATTGGGGAATCCTTTCTTCTTACTCAAAGGGATGCTATTTCATTTATTTACATCCACAAAGAGAGAGTGATTCTACTGCAGCTGCTTCACGGAGGGGATCTACCTGTTGGTGCGTTCTCCAGGGATTAGATAATGAGGAAGTATAACTAGAGGCACATGGGAAGCAGGAGAGAGACCACTAAATATTCTTCTTGTTTAAATATTCAGACGGCAAGCGAAGATGCACCTCACACGGCAAGAAAGCAGATTTAAAAAAAATCGTGTGTTTAACTATTCTTCTTGTTTGAACCAATGAAACTTGGAGAAGTTCAGTATTACAGATGGAATGAATTTGAATTTCACAACAATTTTAGACTGCAAAACTATCCCGAAACACTGCACGCTGTCCTTTTCCAACTGAATAAGTCCAGGAGTGACTCTCTGTCCATGAGTGTAGGCATGCAGTACTTTATTACACTCTAAGAAAAAGAATCAGATCAGGATGCGTGATGACACATCATTGTTTTTAGACTAAGAGAACACTCACGACATGTTTAGTAAAATAAAACCATATGCTTGTTAAAGAAAGAACAGTTGACACGGAACATGATTGCCTTCCAATATCCCTATCTTATTAGAACCGTGTCAAGAGCAGTATCAAGCAAATCCTATCACGCCATTGCATGAAACTGAAACATCAACACCGACTGCACATTAATAATAAATACTAAGGCCTACGTAGAATTCAACGTGAATTTTGCACGAAGCAGCGTGCACGCTTCAATCATGAATGGCAGTCACGAGCAAGAAGAACTGAAGAAGTCCAAGCGTTGTTAGAAACATGCGCGATGGATGAGCTGTACTACCAGCAAGGCGGGCAAGACGCGGACAGGCGAGGCGATCGCGACCACTGAACCAACCAATGCAGCAGCGGCGGAAAATGAAACGGGACGATGGAGGGGCGAAAAAAAAAACTAGTAACTAGCAAGCGAGGAGAAGAAGAAGAAGAAGAAGAAGAGGCGGCGTGAATCTCATCTCACCGCCCAGAGCGGGGGCACGGGGGCGCGGCGGGTGACGGCGAGCCAGACCCACCCGTATCCGACGAGGTTCTGCGCGGCGCCGACGAGGAGCGCGGCCCAGAGCGGGAGCGCGGCGCAGAGCGTGCCGGCGAGGAAGCCGACGCTGTCGCCGAGGTCCTTGGCGACGCCGAGCGCGGCGAGCTGGCGCTGGCTGTAGCCGAGCGAGGCCTTGATGACCGGCGACAGGCTGCCGAAGAGGTACCCGACGCCCGCGCACGACTGCATCCACATCGCCGCCACGAACACCAGCCACCGGTTCCGCAGGAACCCGCGCACCCGGCTGCCCACTTCCACCGCCATTGCGGCGCCGCGCCGGCTCCTCTTTCTCCGGTCCAAGCTCCCGACCGACCGACCGGGCCGTCGTCGCCAGCAGCGGCGAGGAGAGGACACACGGGCGGCAGCGAGATTGGAATCTCGGATCAAGGGAAGGAAAGTTGGAAGGAAGGCTGGGGGCCCGCGGCTTCGGTGGCAGCGGTCGCGCTCCGGCTGGCCCGGCCGGCCCTCTTATGGAATGCTGAGAAGCATGTGCGTTCACGGCGTCGAGCAGACAGAGGCAGAGCGGGTCCGGCCCGGGGAAAAAAATCAGGGTAGGATTTGATTTGAGCTCGCGCTTTGGGCGGTGGTGGGGTCGTGTCCCGTGGCCGACGGCGACTCGACCGCACGCGGGAGGAGGAGGCAAGGCGACAAACACGGACGTACGGCGGCCACGGGTACTGCTCTCTGCCCTCCGGGACAAATGCAGCGCGCGACCGTGACCGCGAAGATCGCTGCGTTGTCCCGTGGTGCGCGCGCGGTGATGGAACGAGATGATGGGGCTGAACGGACGATCGCCGAGACGTGTTGCGGGCGGTGCGACGCCACCGGAGAGAGAGAGAGAAGCGACCAAGCGATCGTGTTTGGTGTCAGGCTATTAGCACCAGCGCTCTTAAAAACTGTATTTTATTCACTATTTTCCTTCTATTTTTACAGCACGTACTTTAAATTACGCACTGCGATACAATATATCTTGTATGTACTTTAAATTACACTGTGTATCCAGTAAGTATTTAAGATGCAGTGTATCTTTACATCAGACGGTCTCAGCCTCGTTTCTGTCGGGTCAGGGCACGCGGCGCCGAGAAAACCTTCCTGGAGCCAGCTAAATACTGTAAATGGTACAGTACAATATGGTTGATAGATGGGCCGCTGGACGAAACATCTACACAACTTGGAGACGCGGCCCAAGTCCGAAGCCACAAGCCTCAAAGCCCAAACCAATAGACGCTGCTCCCTGCTCGGCCCGTGTTACCAGCCCAGGCCCAGCTCTGACAGCATCGCCGCGTCCATTCCACGCCATCTCCGCCGCCCGGCGGGCCCCACCTGTTCACGATCCACGCCATCCATCTCCTCCCCTCCCCTCCCCCTCTCACTCACGCGCACAACATCCCGTGTCACGGTGTCAGCTAGAATCGCGCCGATTCGCACCCAATCCCCACCCCCACCACCGGAGGTCTGAACCCTAGGCGGCGGCGCGGCGAGGCGAGGCGAGGCGATGGCGATGGACCCGGACGCGGTGGCGAGGGCGTTCGTGGAGCACTACTACGCGACGTTCGACGCGAACCGCGCGGCGCTGGCGTCGCTGTACCAGGACGGCTCCATGCTCACCTTCGAGGGCGCCAAGATCCTGGGCGCCGCCAACATCGCCGCCAAGCTCACCTCGCTCCCCTTCCAGCAGTGCCAGCACTCCGTCGCCACCGTCGACTGCCAGCCCTCGGGGCCCCAGGGAGGCATGCTCGTCTTCGTCTCCGGATCCATCCGCACCTCCGCCGAAGACCCGCCACTCAGGTTCTCCCAGGTATTGCCATTCGATCCCACTACCTCCCCGTTTCCCACTCTCCGCGCGTGCGTAGCAGTTAGTCTTCACGTAATCGTGCCTAGTCCCCGCTGATCTGACACCTGATCTCCACGTAGCAGTTAGTCTCCATGTTGGATCTCGATCTCAAAGTGTTTGTATTAACTTCAGCCTTCTGCTCGCATAATACTGTGATGCCAAGTGCATTGCTTTGTCCAGATTGCTCGTTAGTTTTAGCTGTGTGATTTTTTTTCCTGAATTATGTACGGGTTAGATTCTTAGATATGACGGTGCCGGTTTGTTCCCAGGTCCTAAGATTTATTGTTCTCTTCTAGTTATCATGCTGTTTCTTGCCTTTATTATTACTTTCTGTGTTGCGCTATCATAAGGATTTTCTATGTTGATGGAAATGCATCTAGTTGTGTTTTGGTTGCATGTGTGGTCATCCAAATTTATAGTGGTTTTTTTTCAGTTCATTCAGTGGGTTTGTCTTTGTAATAGTCTCCATGCTGCTGCTGCTGAATTGTAATTCCCTGCATCTATCATGCATGAATTGTGCTCTGCGGCATCAGTTCTGTATTCCTTTAACAGTTTGTAAATCTCATCATAATATGATGAAATGGGTTCTTACTGATTATGCCTGGATCTAATTATCATGGCCCTTATACGTGTTTCTGGATTATCATGATGCAAGATGATTTGCACCATTTTGTTCCTGTTAAAGTACTGTACGTTCGGAGTTGAATGTAGACTGTGATTGTGCTTGTGAATTTTTTTTATTCGTCTCTTGTTGTACACTTGTTTACCAGCTTTATTCATCTTTTGTTGTATGATGTATCATGCTCTGTCCTGCATTACTTTTGAAATTTTTTATGGTCCACTGAAAGTTTCAAACAATTTGTTGATTGTACTTGGAGCATGTTCGCCCATCCCTTGTCTGATATGTCTTTACTGTCTTTCATCTGGAGGATTATGAACTTGTAAGGCATATGTTAGCTTGAATTCTTTTTGTATCTCTGTTAAGGTTGAACTTAAACCATCCTTTTGACTATTGTTTTTTTTTGTATCAGACTACTTCTTGCCATCCATACTTGTAACCTGTTTAGTAATTATAGTGTTCAGTTCTCACTGTATTGAAATAATATCTAATAGTTCTTTTCAAGAACTTGTGAACAGATGTAGGCAGATTAATCCTCTGTTATTCTCCTTTGTCAAACCATGGTTTATAAATCAGGCCATGTGGTGTATTCTTTCTTACTAATAAGAGTGCAGCTATTGTTGATGGTTCTTGAGTGCCTTCGTTTTTGTTTGTGTTTTTGAGCCGTTCGATCTGCATGGATGGAGTCAGTTCATTTTGCTGGTAGGAGCCATGTGTAAGAGCGAGGATGCGTTCCATGAAAATTGCATCATGTAGTCTCCTATTTTCTTTATGATTTGCGGTATGTGAGCAACAGCCGCTTACTCTGATTCTTTCTGCAGGTGTTCCACTTGATGCCAGCTGGAGCAAGCTACTATGTGCAGAATGACATGTTTCGCCTGAACTATGGTTAGAGAAATCCAAAAGGATTGTGCCTAAACAAACTGGGTCAGGGTTTCATGTGGAGTAATGAATATTGAATTGAGTTGCTACTCATGTCTGTTCCTCAGCTGATGCAATTTATTGCAAGATAGACTTGGTATGCTTTGTGTTTGTGTCTACTGTACTGTGGCTGATGGGGCAACGTCTCTTTTGAGGAATGTTGAATGAAGACGGTCCAAATTTATGTCAGTGACTTCTGATTCTTTTTTTCTGGAGAGGCTTGTTCACCAAATTTGTTGGTATGTGATTTCTGAGTCTGTTCCGCAGAGAAGCTTGTAATGCTGTGCACGGCACATTGGCACTATCGTGGGCTCAGGTTCGGGTCCCTTCACGCATCGGCTGGCAGTCAGCACCAACTTCATCAGAACCATTGCGAGCAGGCCAATCGAACGGTCGTAGCGGATGTATTCGCACGTCCGTACCTAGGAAGAAACATAGGTCGCATAATGACGGATGGAAGGACCGCCGGAATCCTGAGCAGACATCGGAGGAGGCCGTGGATGCCGGTGAGACAACGGCGGCGGCCAGCATGCGGGTGGGCGATGGCCGTGCCGGTACACCACAGCACGGCCTCAGAGATTGTGGCCGGAGAGGTCATGGAGACCAGCCCTGCAGCCACTTCCGGCCCGGCAACCAAAATCTCCCTTAAATAATTTCGAATCTGAAGCAACTGATGCGTCATGTTGTTGACATTACAGGCCCGCCTAAAGATGCTAGGTTTTAGTTTCCAATTTTCAGGCCCATAGTTTCCCAAACAGATGATATTTCCAAATAACAATCACAGCCAACATTTATATATAGAGCAGCCAAACATACATGTACTAAATGTCAGTTACAACCATGCCACCAGGACATCACACAACAGTTGCAGTCAGCTTTCGAAACGATCACGGTCTGATCTTATGCGCAGTAGTAGTAACACATTATTCCAGAATTAACTGGATACGTTCCATATCTTCGAAACAAAATAAGCAAAGTTACACACGCACAAACAAGCTGGGAATCATGGAGTTGCGATCTACTACTCGGTTGCAGAACATATGTAAGCGGCTGCTGCTGCTGCAATGCAACCTTATTGTTTCAGAATCACTCGCGGTAGCTCGGTCTCATGGCAGCCATGGGGGCAGGAAGGTGGTCATGCACGTGCTAGTCAGCGCCTCAGAAGGGTACCTGCAAAATGACAATTAAAATGCGTCATCTTGATGATCATATGTGTATTATTGGATAAAAATCAAGTTCAGTTAAAAACCAGATGCTCGTTAATTAATTTGGGTATTGTCTCCCCAAGACAAAGGGTATATATATATATAGGAGGAAGAGATGATGTAGAGGTAGGAGGTATGTACCCTATCTGAAGGGTAGGTTCACCAGCAGCATCCAAGGGATGGAAGAATACATTGCCGCCGTGCTGCAGCTGGTGCTGCTGCTGCTGCAGTTCCGGCTGCCGCTCGCCGTGCTCCCATGCTTGCTGCCATAGAACCTGGTTACTCTCCTCCAGCTGCACATCTCGAAGCAACGAAAAAGGTCGTCACCACTATCCTCACTGCATAAAACCTATGTATGGAAATTCTGATAACTGAACTGAATACATGTTCAAGAGATGAACGGGGGGTAAAATTAAAGAGTGTTATATTAGTCTCTCTCTCCTAACATCTTTTCAACTATCTATTACCTGTATACGACCGGTGTTAGACCATCCGCACCAGCACCCTCTAAAGCATACTCTACACTCTAAACCATATTCTATATATTTTATACTTCCAGTATGTGCTCTCACAAAAATTTTCCAGTACGCTTTTCAGTATGTTTCCCAATACACTTTACAGTATACCACTGCGGATGTCCTTACCATTAGCAAACGGATATGCCATATTTATTTGATTAGGAATGAGGGTGTACGAAAACCATCACATAAAAACCTAAAAAAATGGTTTCATGCGCAAGTCCTCTACAACAAGTTTGGATTAAACATATTGCACCGGAAATCCTACCAATAAGTATTTTAAAAAATAATAATATTTATTTTAGTAGAAATTAAAAAGATATTGTGACTGTTTTGTTTGACTGCTGGCAAATAATGCGGATGCAAATGTTTAGAACTTACTTTTCTTCTAAGACACTTATTTGCATCAGAAAACATTTGTTCCTGCAAGTTGAGAATAATTGAAATCATTCACTACTTAGGGGATGCTTCCAAACTCTTCCAAATTTGTTTTGTTAGAGCATACCTTTCTCTGAAGTTCAGTCAGTTGATCAACCATGTGCTGTGTCTACAAAGAGAAACAAAATAGGTCTGATTGTGATCTAAAGGCATGCTACATGTACACCTTAATAAAGATGCTACATTATATTGGCAACAAAATTTCATATCTACAAGAGGTGGGTCTTAATATAGATGCTACATTATATTGGCAATAAAAAATAAGGAGGTGGGCCTAGTCACAAAGCTTATATACTGTTTAAGAAAAACTGATAGCAATGCCTTGTGGAAACTTAGTGCAATATACTTCAAAAAATAACAATTCATTCATTGAACTTTCATTTTTTGAGCAATACAGAGGATAGGATCCCAGTTTAACCAATGTAATTGATCGAAAACAGCAACAGTGCATGCTAAAATTACTTGAACACTCAAATTATATTTAATAAAAAAACTCGATCCTTAGCAGTTACAGAGCTGCGCGTTACCCTAGTCGATCTTATGTGCTTTAAGGACGAATCAAGTTGCTTCTCAAGATTCTCAAGCTCCTTTATGCCTAAGAAATCAAGATCTTCGCCAAGCAAATTCCTGTGATTGTCCATACACATGCAAACTTGTAAGTGGATGGGGAAAATGTGAAACTATTTTTTATTTTATTAAATTAAATAAAAATTTTGACAAAAATAATCATTTTGCGTTGTCTGATCAAAAGGGACACCACAAACATGACAAATCCAGACTGTAGTACAACTTTCTTTTTGATTTGAGCTAATTTCAGTCCAACATTTGTGCCACCCAAGTGTTTGTACATGACATATACAATCTGTTAATTGAATAGGTTACTCACCTGCTATAAGCCTGTTAATGTCAGAGTCTAGCACATTTCATTCCTTGTTATGAAGTAGAGCAAAAACCTACATTTTCTCAAGAATATTTCAAAGAAAAATGCCATGTTTTCAACTACAGTACTTTTAGGTTTAAGAGGGTAGCTTGCATTGTTGATTTTTCTTCATGAAATTGTTGATGAACATGAACAAATGGAACATACTCAGAACGATAGGTTTTACAACGAGGGATATCAGTTTTAATCAGAAAATTTTCTCCTGATTTCTCTTACTTTTGCACAGAAAAATCAATTACCTCAAGTTATAAAAATTAGAGCTTACCTTTGAGTTCGCTGTAAGTTCTCAACACGTGCCTTCAGTTTGAGGTATTCATTACGGCTGCTTTTCAATTGCTGAATGAATGGTCACAAAAAGAATACATCATAGGCAGAATATATTGTTCAATGTTCAACAGTTCATATGATGAAAATCTTTCGCATGTTCATTTATTGCATTGTTTATAATAATATGTCTATGCGAAAATCATATTCAGAAGAAAATCTAATCTACAACGTAAATGGCTGCAGTTTCTTACAAGCACGAAAGTACCAGTGTGGAACCTTACCGCATCAACAATCCTAGCTATTACTTTGTGTGTTTCATCCTATTATGTTGCAAATTACTTTTCTTGAGGTGGAACATGGTGTGTAGTTCGAACATGTAAACTTGAATTATATATAAAGGCCATACAGCTTATTACTGATGAGACTTCATAGCTAAGAACACATGAAATGTACACGTGATTAAATATTGGTACAGAAAATGTGCTAGTGTTTGATCCTAGCTGTATTTGTTTCTTTTTGGGTTAGTATTATTCAATCCATCCTGCAAATAAATATACAAAGTAGAACATCGCTTGTTCGATTATCAAAGTATCATTTGTACATGAGGAAGATAGTCTGATTTCTATGTACCTTGATATTTTTACATTTGTATGTGTGTGAACTAGATACCGGAACAGAACAGTATACCTCATTTTCTCTATTTTGTACAGCTGTTTCAGGCCCTGCATAACTGCATTTTTGATATTTTTCAAGTGTTTTGGGCATGCTGCATAAGACATGAAAAATAATCAGGCATGTAGTTTCAGCAAAAAAAATACAAAAAAAAAATAAATGTTACATATAGTGGTACAGCTGGCGAGCAAAGTATTCAACCCCCACATGAGATACACACTTGGTCACATGTCTGTATGAGACTGAAGGGGAATGCTAAACAAGGTAACATCCAAGAGTTCGATGGTCTAGACACGGGAGAGAAAGGAATCGGTCAAGAAATAGTTGAGGCAAACCGTACGATGATGGTGATACAGCGATAGGACCCTACAGGGGACTAGCCAGCTAGGGGAGGTTGCATGAAATTCAAGTTGTGTGTTTACTCTTTCGTAACCTAGTGCTTGATCCTTTGATTCCAGCATGGTGCTCAACTCAAGGAATCTTCATTATGTGTGCAAGTGATCAAATTTCACTCAAAACAAGTATAAACTGGGCATGAATATGTTGTATACTACTCTCTCATTCCCACAATAATTATTGTTTTGGACAAAAATTTTAATTCATTCTAAACTAAAAATCTTGTCCAAAACGACAATTATTGTGGAAAGGAGAGAGTACTATGTTCTCAGCAATATCTGTTGTATACTACTACTCCCTCGATCTCAAAATATTTCTCACTTTTTAGTTCAAAAATAAACTAAAGAGTAACAAGTATTTTAAAATGAGTAGAGTACTAAATACTGCTATGTTATCGGCAATATCCACAGGAAAATATGTTGTATACTACTAGAGATCCACAAGAAAATATGCTGTCGTCTAGACTATGGATCACGAAATTGCAGGATGTAAACTTCGACGCCACTGCCTCACTGATAAGACCGACGGACTAGTTGAGGCCCGGTTCCCAAGCCGGCAATTATTCAAGAGCAAATATCGATCTAGCAAACGGACCGGAAGAAGAAACCCTAAACCCAAGCCCGGATCTCTCGTTTCGGGAAGCCACCACAATCCAGCGCTCCATCCGCAGCTTGCTTTTCGTCTTCACCCGCAGCTGATCGATCTCGCAGATCTATGCGAAACCGCAGCCGGGACAGACGCGGCTAGCCGGCCATCAAAGTGTGTGTTGGGTACTATACGTTCAGTGTGTGCCATAATTTGTGCGCGTGTGTTATATATACCTCTGCGTGCTGCAGAACTCGTAAAGTTTGCCGCGGCTGGAGAAGATGATTAGCGCGACCTCGGCGTCGCAGAGGACGGAGAGCTCGTACGCCTTCTTGAGCAGCCCGTTGCGGCGCTTGGCGAAGGTGACCTGCCGGTTGATCTTGTTCTCGATCCGCTTCAGCTCCACGCGTCCCCTCCCCATCGTCGTCGTCACGGTCGCGGGCGGCAGCGTCTCGTCGTCCTCCGGCTGCTGCTGCTGCTGCTTCCCCTTCCCGCCCCACGACGAGCCCTCCGCCTCCGCCGCCAGATCGACGACCTCACCCGAGAGCAAGCTAAACAGCAGTTTGTTCAAAAGCAAAGCGTGTAGAGGAACTCGGAGACGGGAGCTGCAAGCAAGCGGGATGAGGAGGAGGAGAGGGGCCGGGGTGCGTAGGTAGCTAATAGAGAGGAGCCAGTGGTGGTGGTGGGGCTCACGGGTGGATGGAGCTGAGGTGATGAGGTGAGGTACTGGGGTGAGCTCAGGGAAGGAGCAAGCCAGTGGGCCGCGTCAGGTTGCTTTTTTCGGCAAAGCATCATGACGGGGGAAACCCTAGGCCCCGCGCCTCAGGTTGCCGTTTCCGGAAAGCTAGGAATGGGTCACCGCGCCCACCCGGGCCCGTCGCTTTCCCGCCCTGCCCCCTCCGCTGCTTTATTACTCCCGGTGGCCCCCGCCGGCCGGCCGCGCGGCTCCGGCGAGAGAGAGAGAGAGGCTGCTGTGCTGTGCTGTGCTGTGCTGGTGACGGGTGTTGAGTGGGTGGCTGGCGCGCACTGCACACATGCCCGCCTTTACGTCGGCTAGCTGCGTGTCCTCTCGCGCTCCGATCGCGTCGCTGTCGATCAGCCGGGCCAGCAAGCTTCGTTCTCTGCACCGCGGCCACCGCGCGGATCATTCATCGGTTGGCAGATCGATCGGCCAGCCACAGCCAGTTAGCGGTTCCATGAATTTCTCGCACAGGAGTTGAGAGTTAGCCGGCCGGCGACCGTCCGATCCGCCCCGGCCGACGACGCGTCGGCAGCTGCGGTCGACACGTACGTGATCCGTCGTCTCAGGCATCATCGGCCGGGTGTCCCCCTCCCCCTCCGCTCCACGTACGCACGCTCGACGCCGCCGCCGCCGGGGCCCGGGGTAGTTTGGTTCTCGCCGCGCATGCATGTATCAATGTATGCGTGCATGGACGACGTGCAATGTGAAGCTAGCCACTGTTCCGATCCGCCTGCCGCGCCGGTCGTGCCGGCCGGCCGTCCCTGTTTGTTTTTATTTCCGACCAAGTAAGTAAAACGAGCAGTGAGGGGAGGGAACAGGGCCTTGCGTTGGCGTGTTGCGTATATCCATCCCATCTCTCTTTTCTCTCTCTCCGTCCGGACACCCGTTCCTCCGACGGACAAGAGGATGCTTTCCGTTCTCCCACACGCGTCAAGTTCGTCGACGCCGTCGAGGTGCGGTCAATGTCAATCAGTCACACCACGGACTGGAGTTGATCCACCGGACGTTGGCGTGTCAGCGATGCGACGGTATAAACCCACGCGCCCTCGCAGCTAGCTGGGCGCGACTCGACCTGCACTGCACAGCCGCGCGTGGCGGGGCCCTCGCTCTGCACCCCTTGCTGTCCTTCCTTGCCGTCGTCTCCTCCTCTCCTGCCATCATCACCACCTAGCAGCAGCAGCAGCTCAGTGTCCGCCGTTGCTCGAGTTGCAGTGATCCAACGATGCGGGTGGAGGAGACGGATTCTACAGGCTACCACCACTCCCTTCGCTGGTTGTCGACTTCTCGCTGTCGGGAACCGTACCGGGATACAGCAGCAGTGGCACTGCAGCACTCGCTGTACAACTACAACGACGACGGCTGATCGATGCAAGAGTGTGTGTACGTATACGCGCGTGCATCCTGACGGCTGACGGGCCGGTAACGTGTGCACTGCACAGTGTACGTGTCGGACGTGACGCGCAGCAAAGTACTGTATTTACGACGACGGCGGGATTCGCTCGCTCACGTAGCTTTTATTTACTGAAAGCTGATGCGCCAAGCGTGTGCGTCCTTCCGACTTCGGAGTAATCCCCAGTGTGCTCTCCACTCCACCTCCGGGGCCCCAGATGATTGCTGTCGGTGAAAGTTCAGCATTGGGCTGGACCGATCGAAGTTGGGCCGCCTCTAGACGTCACCAAGGCCTGCAAGCGACGTGGCGGCGGCTTCAGGTCTGGGGAATGGGGATCGCGGCCGGCTGGAGCTTCCAGCAATTCGGCAGCTGATCTCTGCAACTATGCTACGTTAGCAATTCGGCAGCTACCAGCCTGAGTCTGAAACAGGGGTACGAAATATACTGCACTTAATCATTTCTTCCTTCACCGACTGACTTGACTACATTCGATCGGCAGCAAGCGATAGCGAGCTCAAGGTTTGATTCTGACAGTCAACAGAGAGGACAAGACGTGATGAGATCGCCGTTTCAGCATCTAGAGCATTCACACGCGGCAGTTGCAGGAATCTCGATGAAATTCGCGCTGATGAATTTATGCTCAATTTAACTTGTCCACACGAATGCTGGAAATAAGTAGGGGGGAATGAAACAAATTTGGAATGCAGAACGCGAACAGAATCAATGGCAATGCCGCTGGCCCGCTAAACCGAGCAGCTCTAATTAACGAAAAGCACGGGAATTAAGAATCAATTCGTAACTACTGCCACGAGAAGGGCAGCGGCGAGGAGGTGCCGCCGTCGGAGGACCCTTCGGCGCCGCCGCCGACGTGGAACATCCCGCCGTAGTTCATCTCGCCGTCGTTCGCGCCAAGCACGGTGGTGTTCAGCTGCTGCTCGCCCTCCAGGACGGCGGTGGTGGTGGCCTGCAGCTGAGGGCGCGAGAACCACGACGAGCTGCTGCTGCCGAACTGCGGGACGGGGACCTGCAGGGGCTGCTGATGAGCCTGAGCCATGGTGGGGACTTGTTGCTCTGCGGACCGCCGGACCATCCGGCCGACGACGTCGACGCCGGCTGAGGAGGAGTTGGCCGGAGCTGCTGACAGAAGAGAGAGAGCACAATCCGAGTCGAGCACTCGAGTCATCAGCCCGCCGTCGGAGGAGGAGGAGAACATCTTGCTCCCGCCGCCGGCGCTCTCGGGAGGAGGAGGAGGAGCCGTGACTACCGTCTTGAGGAGTGGCTGCTGGCACACTGCTGGTGGAGCCTCCAGCACGACGCCGCCGGTGGCGAAGCTTATCTCGCCCTCCTGTAGGAACGGGAAGCGCCGGCCTTCTTTGGCGTAGGCTGCGGACGTGGAGCCGACGAAACGCTGCGGCCTGTTGCTGGTGCCCACAGGGATCTGGTGACTGTAATATGGGCTCTCTTCAGTTTTGATTATCCCTGGCCAATTTGCCTCCGGTCTCGGAGTTGTGAATGGTGAGAATCGTGTCCCTGAATATGAGAGTATGTTGTTCAGATGTACTGTAGTATGAAAGCTAACAAGGTTTACAAAACTCCACGAGTCTTTGAATATCAAGTGTCAAAGTATTAAATCTTTCTCGGAAATTGAACCACCAGTTATATATATAAGGGCATGGCTTAAAATCATGTCAGTTGTTAAGAGACATGGGAAAAAGTCAGAATGCAATTTTCAATGAGCAAATTCATGTTCTGAACTACTTAATTTATTTTGCGTCTATGCGCCCGTGTCCTGCAGAATCAGTAATAAAATTTCATATGGATCATCTACCTTAAGTTTAGTCAGTTAGAAACCACATCAGTATGCCATGAACTCATCAAGAAGCATGAATTATACTATCCTATGTGACTGTTTGCTAGTATTAATTTACTTCAGGAAGTTGCTGAATAAAGCATGAATTGTGCAACATGGCGTGCAACGGTATTGAGGTACAGGTCTGCAAGATGCTGAACAAGGTGACCGTGTGAAATAAGAATCTGTTTCAACCATGTACGCAGTGTAAAACTTAGAGAAGTATCAAAAGAAGAACAATACCTTGTTGGCTCGTGATAAAGCTTGCAGAAGTCATGGGATCTGGCTGTGGCTTCCTGCGCCGACGGTTGTGCCCATCTAGGCGCTTTCTGCAGCTGCGCTTGGTCTCATCAAACTCTGTAAGCAGGTGAAACCTAAAGAATAACAACTTAAGATCAGGTAACTGAATTTAGTCTAGGAAGATCAGCAAGTTACATCATCAATGTGCTAAAGGAACCTCCTTTCTCACTAAAATGTTTATCCTTTTATTACCAATATCCCATCGTTCTAGTGGGTATTGGAAAATAAAGTAATGCAATGGAAAAGTGCAGACAATTAACGTAAAACCTTAATGACTTGCTGGAAGTAGGCCTACAGCCATAGCAAATTTTTTGCTGTAGTAGACTGCCATTTTCAGAAGCATAGTACTATGATTGGCAGAATAAGAAAAACAGTGAAACATTAACAGATATCAGATGAAACAGTAACATAATCAGTCAGGCCCACAAGATCAGTCATATAAATAAATTTTAGTAAGATGATCCACCTACTAAATTAGTAAACAGTTAAACACAGAGAAGACCCTCCTAGGTTGGCCTTTTTAGGAGATAAAAGATGGGCATTGGTAGTTAAGTACAGTATCCAATGGCATATGAACATGCTTCTCACTAAAATATCATTAAGATAAGTGTTCTCTTGTGTACACGCATTCTAGTTCTTACTATACTGAACACAGCAGAGAAGGACCACTGCATTTCATATGCAAATAACCCTTTCACTTTTCAGTGCTTCGGAGCCTTCTTCTTAGATAAATTTATTGTACTGAAGGACTGTCGCAGGGAGAAAAAATATTGTAAGACCTGTTGAACTTGGACCACAATGTACAACATCCAAACTACATTGGTATCAGGAAGATGAAAGTTTGGTTTTTCGAAACTGATACGAAAGCTGACAGTTTGTTGGGACACTGACTATTACCGAATTTATAAAGTCTGATTTTGCACAAACTGACAAAAGAATCATTGATCAATCATTGGAAAACTTATTAGTCGACAGAACAACTTATTACCTCTACCAGCAGTACTAGTGCATTTTGATGGCTGTCAGTATTTGTTTCAAAATTTCAATGAGAATAACAGATCTGAAATTTTTATGCGATCATCAATCAACAGGAATAAAAATATTATCTGTATCACAGATATTATTGCATTTCCTTTTGAAGGACCATTACTGCATTTATTTTGCATTCTGCTAGATCCAATAAAAAAATTAAGTTGATCCTTAGGACACTTGTTTGAGTTTCCAATATATCATTTTGACTAAAAATGCCAATCAAAGTGTGTTATTCAATTAGAAAGAGTTATATCATTTTTTCATGGTGAATCTACCAAGATCAAGTTGCTGCCACCTTTTATGTTTTTTAGCTAATTGTTATCTTGAGTATGCAGTTGAAGAACGCACATGCATCTGAGGACTCGTATGTATGTATGGTCCTTTCAAGGTTTCACCGGAGAGGAAGGGCTCCACAAAACGCTTTGCACAGGGTACAGTACATCCGTAAACCTCTTTCGGATCGGACAGTTCGAGTGGCACTTAACTTTCTGGGCTTTGGGCATCTGTACCGCCTTTTCCTTTCAAAGACACTAACGCGCAGCTACCAGATGTGGTAGGCCGGCCAGTAGCTGCTGCCTGAACTGATTTTGAACCAAGGAAAGGAATTGGCATGGCAGTCACACACAACGAAAACACGCGTAGAAAAGTGCAGGTCGGCCCGGCCGGTTGGTTCCAACTACGAATTCAGCAGGGAGAGTGGCAGGCAGCAGATTGTTCCAATCAACCGGCAGCAAAACCGTGAACATCTCACGGGAACTGGTCGACGGATCGCTGGCTGCCGGCGTGATCTTGATTCGGCTGGCGGCCGGGGAGCGGCGACCACTTTTTAGCGGCGTGAACTCTCGTCAGCGCGTCAGGGAAAAAAAAGTGAGCCAGCAGCAGCAGCACTGAATCAGTGCCACTGATCGACTCATCAGCAGTCAGCAGTGCAGAAACAGCAGCAGCAAAAGAGAAGAGAAGCCGTAGCGGTAGCGCAGCAATAATTCAGGTTGATGCAAGTTGCCAAGTTCAAGTGTAAACTCGGGGCCGATCGATACAGTGATTATTAGATGGAGAAAAGGCTGAAAATGCATGCTGGAAAAGGTAAAGTTGTGCGTCCTTGGAATGAGACAGGCAGATAGATGGAAGCATGTATCTTCATTCTTCCAGTGGAGAGGAAGAATGAGACAGGCAATTAGGGAGCTGAAAGGGCAGCGAAATGGGAAGGAAGGTCTTACTGCAGATGAACAGATTGCTTGCTTGCTGCAAGCAATGACTAACTAGGATTAGTGGGCATTAAATTTAGCAAACAAAAACAAAAATGAGAGGGACGGAAGAATCAGTGGAGTCGATAGGGTGGGAGGACGAAAGGAATTGGCGGGAGTGGTTGTTATTTACCTGCTGCACTGCTGGCAGAAGCGCATCTGGCGGCCGGCGACGACGACGACGGGCGTCTTGGAGTGCGCCTCGCACACCTTGTGCCGCCGGTGGTAGTCCCGGCACTTGCTCAGGTCCGCCTCGCACCCGTCCACCGCGCACGGCGGGCACCGCTGCCCGCCACCGCCGGCCGCGGGGCGCGGCCGCTTGTTCGCCGCCGCGGCGCCTGCTGCTGGCCCGCCGGCCGGCGCCTTCCCCGCGGCCGCGGCGGCGGTCTCCCTGCTGCTTCGGCGGCGGTCACGGCCGGGCCCCTCGCACTCGCCCAGGCCGCCGCCGAGCTTGAGGTCGACCGAGCACTCGGTCGACCCGCCCGCCTGCGCGCGGCGGCAAAAGCCGCCGCCGCCGGTGGCGTCCGCAGCATTATTCACGTGGCGGAGGACGCCAGCAGCAGACGACGGCCCCGCCGCCGCCGCTGTCGTCGTCGCGACGGCGGCGTCGTGCTCCAGCTCGGCGAGGTCCCACGACGCGGGCACCTTGAGATCCCAGTCCATGGCGACCTCTCCTGCCGCGCCGCCAGCTACTACTTGCCGACGACCTAGGCTGGAACCCTTCTTCCCTTTCGTGACACCAGCACTCTCAGGTCGCTCGCAATTTCGGGGTGACGCGTCCGGCTCCCCTCCCTCTCATTCCGCGGGCGTTTTCTCGCAACAAGCAGCGATGATGGAGCTGGTAGCACAGCATCAGTAGGCGCCAACTGTAGCAGCAACAGTACTGGATCTATCTACGCCGGCTAAATCGAAGAAGCACAAGCTGCAGGGCCAGGTTGCCAATGGAGGGTGTATAGCTACAGTACGAGCTAGGAGGTGTAGTAGCTTATCAAAAGCAGTGGCGACCGAGGGGAGGTGCGGTTCATAGATAGTACTAGCAACCAACAAAGATTTGCAGCAACAAAAGCGGAGCAGTCATTCCGTACTTGCAGAGACAGACAGCTGGAACTGTAGCGAGACCATGAGCTAGAGAGAGATATATACAGGGAAGTGAGCAGTTGAGTGAATGGCGAGCGGGTCCCCCATACGTTTCCTCCTCCTCCTCCTCCCACGTTCACACTGCCAATGCCCATGCATGGAAGACGAGCAGCAAAGGTTTTACTAACGTCGTTGGTGGTGCGCCAATTATTGGGGTACGTAGTACTCCCTCCGTCTCCATAAATTTGTGGCTTTGCAGTTTATTTTGAACTACAAACGACAAGTTCATGGGATAGAGGGAGTACGTAGTAGCCCTATGTATCATGACTCCTGGTTAGGCTTTGGAGTATTACTATTATTAATGAGATTACGAGTCACGATCACATAAAAAAATCGTTCCAGGCACGTGCCGTGTGACGGCGACAGGGTAGGTTTACCAAGAGCAGCCGGCCGGCCTCCTTTGCATTGCCTGCCCCCGGCCGCGGAACATCAACGACGGGTCGGCCATCACGTACGCTGGCTGATTGATCGCGTTCGATCCCGGCCGGCCGGTCGTGTTTGGCAGCGTGCGTGCCAACCACACGACGTCTCTCTACGTACCCTCCAAAAATCTCCCGACCCGAGCTTGCACTTTCACTCGCAACACACCAAGGTAAGTAGAGTCCTACTACTAACCTAGTGTCAGTGATGTTTTTTTTTCTAGTGCAGAAACAGGCTGATGAGGACTTCAGCATGGCACGTCGTACTGTACTACGTCGAGCAAGTAGATCCGATCGATCCTGCTAGAATCCAACGGTAAAACAGCTATGTCGCTCGCTGTTGCTGTTGCTGTTGCTGCTTCTACTCTAGTCTACTGCGTACTCCTAATAAGGATCGATAAGTGCACTTCGACAGGAACGCATCGGCAATTAAGCCGTCACGCTCATCGACAAAATACACGTTCATACTCTGACAGTGACAGGGATTCGTTTTGTTGTTCTTAGACCATCCGCAGCGGTTTCCTCTAAAACTTACTCTATCCCTCTATACTTCCAGTATATGCTCTATACTTCCAACATTTCACTCTGGATACGTACTCTATACTTCCAGTAATCTACTCTATATTTCCAGTCAAGTAAGCTTTACAGTAAACCACTGCGGATGGGGCGGAATTGAGTGGTTGTTGAGGTGACAGGCGGTACTGCACGTTGAAGAAATCGAGAGGTGATGTGATGAATCGGGCAAGCATCCCTATCGTCAACGTGGTCATCATTTTCTTCAAACCGGATGAATCTGACTCATGGTTCGTTCCACGATTTCCCTTCCCTATATATCGACGTGTTGGCATCATTTCAAAACGCATGGACCGCGGCAGGACACACACTCTACCACCGTTTCGTTGAAAGAGGAAAGTCTATCACTTGCTTGAGACGGCTTAATTAGCCTAAATTTGAATCGGGTGTATGCAGGTTCAAATCACTCGAGGTCCATTTCTTTGGCTGTATCTGTAGGCTCTCCATATTTCCTCCATTCCAAAATACTGGCCGTTCTTCTTTTTTATTTTTTCAAAAGACGGCGAGTATCTGGAAATGGAACGATACTAATTCGTACTACTTTCATCTTAAAATATTTATCACTCTTTAATTAAAAATAAATTATAGAGTCATAAGTATTTTGGAATGAAAATAGAGTATGTTACAGTGTCTGCCCCACCGCGCGCGTTAATAATGGTAAAGAAGCATGACGGCATGATCGCATGCCCTTCTCAGGTTGGCCATTGCTGCTGTTACTACCGTGTTTTAACCTTTTCATTTACGTATTGTTGTTTTATGATGCATGCTGCTCAAACATTCAACTTTGGACACGTACGCTAAGGGATATGTGTGGACCGAAAAGAATTATTTACAGCATTTATCGCTTACAGATCATGTCCTTGTCGGAAGTCATAAAACGACTTATTCTTTCGAATCTGGAAGAGTAATACTCCCTCCGGATTTAAATGATTGACGTTCAGACATAAACTAACAACTAAAAAGTAACTACGGAAACTTTCGGAACGTTAATTAAAATGGACGAGAGGGAGTAAGATCGGTAGAGGAGCTTACTTTTCGATCCAGTTGCAGGTGGTACAACCGCAGTCCGCAGAGAGTAAAAGCTCGAGAGATCGATGCTGCCAACGAAATGAAGAGAGAGTACACAACACACTCCACTAATTTAAGCTGTCGTTAACTAATTAAGCAAGGACGACACGGTTTGATCATCCAGACCGGCGTGGTCCAGATCTATCTCGATCCAAAAGCAGCTTAATTAGTTCATGGAGAACTTACACCAATAATAGATTAGGCATTAAGAAGTCGCTAAGCAGATACTTCATTGGTCTTCAAATATTTAACACTTGTTAGTTAAAAAACGAACTAACAAATACTCCCTCCGTATCGATTTACTTGACGTTCGGACACTCCCCTGTAGTTCATTTCTTAGTCAACTTTTTGTCGGAAGCGACATTCTTTTCGATAAAGAGGGAGTAATAAATATTTGAGAATGAAGGGACTACAAATTTCACCTGATCTTCCCGGTGGCCGGCGGGCGCGCGGGCGGGGTGAAAACGATGGCAACGTGCTACGGCCTACTTACGACAAGCTAGGTTGGTCGTGGTCCTGCAGCTAGCAGCATGTGATTTTGACTCATGCGTGTCAGCGGCATCGCCGCGTGGGTGGTAGGTCGTTACTTACAAAGAAGATAAGTGAGGTTAGTACTGTCTGCCCGTACGTGTTGTTGGAACATGCACACGGTAACAGTGAAGGTAGTACGTAGGAACATGCGTGATCGTGTACGTAATCCAACATGCACCGGCTCTGCACGGAAACGTATGTCGACTATATACGTGCAGCAGGCATCATTATTTTTTTTTTTTAAAAAAAAGGACTACTGTATATATGCAGACGACATGCATGGGCAGCAACAGAATCCGCCAGTGGTCGCTGGACCATGTACGTACGTATAGCAGCGTTCGTATACACGATCATACAGAACTCCAACGCAGCGTGCGCTGTACAAGCACGCGCGCGCGATGTTCGCTCGGGACCGGTCGACAGCCGCACACCTGGCACGTACGCGGCGGCCTCCGATCCGTCGTACGTACTGTACGCTACGTAGTGCCTGGACACGTACGTACCGTACGAAGACGACGAACCTCTGCCTCGCCACATGGCCGGTGCTAACCTGCGCACATCCGCGCCGGTTCCGTACGCGCGCGCCTCTGTCGTCCACGGAAAAGTTAATGTTACAAAACATTTAACATGTGATCACTTGAAAGGTCATTAGCGGTTCTAACCGCCTACCCGAAAAGTCATATCTCCTCACAAATGTGTCTCTTCATAATGTATAAATATATGATGAATGAATGAATGAACACACTGTTGAATCATTTGTACATTGTCTTTGTCTCTCTCGCGTTTTTACTTTCAACACGTTATCAGCACGCTCTACCGAGCGATCGAGAGGAAGAACGAAGAGCGATATCACGGTAAGATGTCTGGAAACGGAACACTTACTGATTTTGTTCTCATCATTCTTCAAGACGAAGATGCTATCCATCGTCGACTTCGCCAAGACATGATTGTCAAGAAGGTCGTCGGCACCATGAACGTCGCCGTTACCATGGTGGACGGTTCCACCGTCCGACGACCATCCCTACAAGATTCAATCATCGTGTGCGTCATGGCGGTCGGCGCTGTTGTCGTTGCCGCCGTGTGCGCCACGGTGAACAACGATTTGGACGTCGTTGTCGTTACTGCCGTCGTGATCGTCGGCGTAACCACCGAGCAACTGCCATTCTGGTGGCACAACCGCCAAGGAGCATTTTTAGACGTCGTGTCCAAGATCGTCCTCCGACCCCCTACCCCTCCCGTCCCTCGGATCTTGATGACCACCAAGTACAGGAACCGAGCGCCGTTCACGTTGGGGAAAACCCCAACCGGGTTGCGCCGATTCTAAGACCCCCGTCATCGAGTGGACAGGGGGAGGGGGGAGGAGGAGAAAGAGATGGAAACTCGACCATCTCAGTGGCCGCCGAAACTACCACGCCGACGGTTGCCGACGTCGTGACGCCGCCGTCGGTACGGCGAACGACGAGGATTCGGATCGGCCCAAGGGGTCTCCCTCGAGAACCCTTGGCATCAAGGACATCATCACAGAACTCGTCGGCGCCACCTTCATCCACTATTGTACCATCAATTTCATCGGCAACCTCTCATGGCGAAGTCAGGCCTTCGGGCCCCGGATCTCCGCCGGTGCTCACGAGCCCGAGTGAGAACCGAGTACTTAAACACCTTGTAGCATTGTACCAGAAATCACTTGGGAATGACAAGAAGAATCAAGGATCGGGAACTGAATATGAAACTCATTTTAGCATCCCGACAAATTCAACGTTTGAAGTTGGTTGTTCTAGTGAGGATCAAAACCCTAGAAATGACGAATCAACGTTGAATGATGATGACAACATGGACATTGACAACACTATGGTGGAATACAATTCGAACAATGTATTCGATGATCTTTTATAGATCTTCTACCATAGAAATGTACATATTTTAGTTCATGTAAATATTGAAAGTGTGTTGTAATATAAATATATTTATATTGTATTAGGGTTATCCAGCACTCTAATATTTTATGTACATATTTATATTTCAATGCAACTTATTATTATTCTTATTTCATAGATTTTACGGGAAACTTCCGATGGAAGAAGAAATGTGCCTTGTGGATAGTTGCACCACAAACTCTATACTTAGGGATACAAAATATTTTCAGACCCTAACTAGAAGGTCGGGAAATGTTTTGACCATCGCAGGACGCGATGCGACAATAGTTGGCTCTGGACAAGCCACTATTACTCTCCCTAATGGGACACAAGTGATGATTGAGGATGCTTTATTGTATCCCAATTCTACACGCACTCTCATAAGTTTTAGAGATATTCGGAAAAATGGGTTACATATACATACCCATGAAGAAAATAAAAAAGAATTTCTTCTTATTTCTAAATCTTCCGAATATGGCCAAGAAGTTCTAGAAAGAATTCCTTCTACACCATCTGGACTGTACTTCACGTACATAAAACTCGTACCTCATGTTGCATACAAGGTGATTTTCCAGAATGTTGATACATTTAAGACCTGGCATTCACGCCTAGGCCACCCCGGAATAGGGATGATGCGGAAAATTATTAGAAATTGCACCGGCCATGATTTAAAGAATAGTAAATTCCCAAAATCTAATGATTTTATGTGTACTTCATGTGCTATGGGAAAATTGATCTTGCGGTCTTCACCGCTTAAGATCCATGCTGAACCTCTAAAATTCCTTGAAAGAATTCAAGGAAATATATATGGACCCATACAACCAATGTGTGATCCATTTAGATACTTCATGATTTTAATTGACGCATCTACTAGATGGTCACACGTGTGTTTATTATCTACATGTAACCACACTTTTGCCAAATTTATGATACAAGTCATAAGGTTGAAAGCAAATTATCCTGAATATAGGATTAAAAGTATCCGTATGGACAATGCTGTTGAATTTTCATCTCGAGCCTTTAATGATTATTGTATGGCTCAAGGAATTGAAGTACAACATTCTGTTCCATATGTACATACACAAAATGGTTTGGCAGAATCTCTAATAAAGAGGGTTAAACTCATAGCTAGGCCATTATTACAAGGATGCAATTTACCAACATCTTGTTGGGGTCATGCAGTTTTACACGCTGCTGATCTTCTACAATTAAGACCAACTGCATATCATACCACCTCCCCTTTACAACTTGTACGTGGAGATCAACCCAATATCTCCCATCTGCGGAAATTTGGTTGTGCTGTATACACACCAATTTCACCACCTAGGCGAACTTCTATGGGCCCTCACAGGAAATTAGGAATATACGTGGGATATCAATCCCCATTTATTATTAAATACCTGGAGCCTTTAACAGGAGATTTATTCACGGCCCGGTTCGCTGATTGTATTTTTAATGAGGATCATTTCCCGGCTTTAGGTGGAGATAATAAATTTATCAATGACCGTCGAGAAATAAATTGGGATGACAAGTCCATCCCAAATGTTGATCTACGTACAAAAGAAACTAAACTTCAAGTTCAGAAAATTATAGAGTTACAACAACTTGCTAGTAACCTGCTAGATGCATTTATTGACTATAATAATGTCATAAAGTCTTTGAATCCTGCAATAAATGCACCTTGCCGAGTGTAGGTACCATCTAAAACCACTCAACCTCCGAAAAGGGGGAGAGCAAGTAAGAAAAAAGATGCTTCAAGCAAGCGTCTGGAGACTAGACCTTCCTCGAGGAAAGTAAATGCGAGTCAACAAAACGTTGACTTCAATCAAAGGAATATTTTAAATCCTTTATCTAGCCCTCATGTGCGCACTATAGAGCAGACTAGACAATCGAAAAACCCTGATTCTTCTATGTTGGGAAGTCATGAAGAATTACAGGGGATAAAAGAAATTTCCATCAATTATACTAGTTCTGGAGAATTACTTGACCGTAATACAACGGTTATCAACTCATGCTTTTCAACCATGATAGCTGATCTTCTCCAAGATCCTAATCCTAAGACCATGACAGAGTATAAACAACGCTCGAACTGGATCAAATGGAAAGAAGCAATCAAGACAGAACTTGACTCACTTAAAAAGAGAGAGGTATTTGGAAATGTAATACCTACTCCTCCTCGAACCTATCCTGTTGGGTTCAAATGGGTTTTCGTTCGAAAACGAAATGAAAACAATGAGGTTGTGAGATACAAGGCAAGGCTAGTTGCACAAGGGTTCACGCAGAGACCCGACATTGATTTTAATGAAACATATTCTCCTGTTATGAATGGAATAACTTTCCGATACTTGATATCACTGGCAACACAAAAACATCTATCTTTGCAGTTGATGGATGTCGTGACTGCATATTTATATGGGTCACTAGATTCAGATATTTATATGAAGGTTCCTGATGGGATACCCATACCGAATGGAAAAGTAGATCGCAACATGTTTTGTGTTAAACTCAACAAGTCATTATATGGCTTGGAACAGTCTGGAAGGATGTGGTATAACCGACTGAAGGAGTTCCTTTTAAACAAAGGCTACTCTACTAATGATGATTGCCCTTGTGTCTTCATTCGAAGATCCTCAACTGGTTTTTGTATCATATCAGTATATATTGATGATTTAAATATCATTAGCACTGAGAATGACATTAAAGAGGCGTTGTCGGTACCCTAAAAACCGTACACCCCCTGAGGTTACAAAGATCTCGAAGCAAGGCCATCTACTTGGTTTGAAGATCCTCGGAGGTCCACTTGTCAGACATGACCGGACCCGCTTCTCCAACATGGTTAATCCCTGGGTCGCCACGTGTACGACTAACCCGGAGCTACCGCCCACAAGGGGGAAGCTCCGGGCCACGTACCGAAACGGCACCTCCAGACATAACCCCAGACCGAGAGAAGCTCCGGACCTGACACGTGTCTAATAGCCCCGGAGCTACCTGCTTCCCTCAGCAAGCTCCGGAGCTGCCACGTGTCAAATCGTCGGACCTGCCAGCCTCTAACCTCCGGAAGACCTTGTAACGGCTCCGGATCTTCAAAGGAGAGCCAAGGACTTCAAGACCCGATTAAATGTCATTAATGCCATATTAATGACACTTAAACGGACGATCTTAACACCTGTAACGGCGCTGTCGGGGCCCGTTACAGGATCATTAACAACAATTAATCGTGTATCAATATTAGTAACCGCCGGGGCCACATGTCGGGCCAGGCTAGCTTGTAACGGCATGTCCTTGTACTATAAAAGGACAGGCCGACGATACACTCAGGGGAGAGACGTTCACAGACGTTGACAAGCGATCATACTTGACAAGCTAATACAACACCAAAACACCTGTGGAGTGGGTATTACGCTCAGGCGGCCCGAACCACGTAAATCCTTGTGTCTCCTGTGTTAAACTGCAATTCACCTTCTTGAGTCTCCGCGCGCCCACATCGAACCACAAACTCCTTCAACACTTTAGCAGTGTCAGGAGATCTGCTGACTCCAACAGTCGACAGTTGGCGCGCCAGGAAGGGGCGCCTGAGATTTTCGAGAATGGTGAACTCCGCGACTGGATCATCCAATGGTCAACCTGCTGCTCAGGTTGTTGGGGGCAATCCCTCCAACAGGCAGCCACCAGCAGGAGCCTCGGCACCAGCAGGAGCCACACTCCCACCACCACCATCTTCTCCGGCAAATTGTGCTGGGCAACGTGATGGTGCGCCGGCGTCACTTACTGCGTCGGCAAGTCATGACAACCCGGAACACGCGCTCCATGCAGCGTGTGCTCTTCTCCAACGTCCACCACCTCCGGACGCATCTCGAGATGCAATGGAGCAGTGGAGGGCCGATGTGGAGAATTTAGTTGCAGCAGCGGCCGAACGCCTCAACAACCAGGGTCCTCCTCCTTCAGGACGGGCCCCGTCGCAGCGGCGGACTTTGTCTGGAAGACTTGGTCCGCACGTCTCCAACAACAGGAGACGATCTGCATCACAACAGGTGACGTCGTTGCCCTCTGGGGCATGACACACCCATACGGTATCCAGGCTTTCGACTCATGACCTCCGGGCGGAGCTTGATCGCCGATACCGCCAACAGGATGGTCGTGTCCATATCGAGCGCGCTCGTGAAAGACGGGAAGCTCAGGATCTTTCTACTCTGGAAGGAGTAGGAGGAGGCTGTTCAGCCCTAGCCATGCACCTGCGCATGGTTAGATGGCCACAGAAGTTCCGGCCACACCTGCCGGAAAAATTCGACAGGACTGTCAACCCTGCCGAATTCCTTCAGATATACTCCACTGCAATCTTGGCAGCTGGAGGAAACGAGGCTGCAAAGGCCAATTACTTTCCAGTGGCCTTAACTGGGACCGCCAGGTCCTGGTTTATGAGCCTTCCACCCAACTCTATCAACAGTTGGGAGGAGCTGTGCCGTCAGTTCACTGCCAACTTCGGGAGTTCATACACCCGACCAGGCACTGAACTGGACCTTTTTGCGGTCGTGCAAAAAGGGGGGAGAATCTTTGCGATCCTTCATCTAGAGGTTCTCTCAGGTACGCAACACAATCCCTTCTATCTCAACCGCTTCTGTCATTGTGGCATTCAGACAGGGCGTACGGGACAAGAAGATGTTGGAGAAGCTGGCGATCAAAGAGATCACCAGCGTCACGAAACTCTTCAGCCTGGCAGACAAATGTGCCAGAGCTGCGGAGGGTCGTGAAATGCACTCCAAACCAGCCTCGGAGGATCACAAGAAATCCTCCAAAGAAGAAGCCGCTACCTCCGGGGGTGGCAAGAAGAAAAAGAAGACCAACGGCAAGAAGAAGCCGTCGGCCGACACATCCAACGTTGCAGCTGCTGCAACTCCGAGTGGCCGGGGGCCACGCCCCGAGAAGCGACATCGACCGTCTTCCAAAGACGGTGGCAAACCCAAAGTGTGGTGTCCCATTCACAAAACGGGCAGCCACGGTTTGGAAGACTGCCGGGAGGTCCAAAACCTTGCCGAGCGCTACAGCAAGCGCCGGGGAGGGTCCCCTTTCCGACAGAGGGAAGGAAAACAGAAGGTCGACGAAGCTCCGGCTGAAGAGGAGTTAGGGTTTCAGGACCCCAAAAAGGTCTTGAAGGCCGTCTACACCTCCGTCGACGATGACTCTGACGTCTCTGACAACGAGCGTCAGAAAACCATGAACACCATTTTTGGTGGATCATGGGACATCACCTCCCGTCGCGTCATCAAGACTATACGGCGGGATATGGCCGCTGTAGCTCCTACAGCTAGACCGGAGCCACATCGAAAGTGGATGGACACATCCATCACTTTTGATGCTTCGGACTGTCCTCGAAGCATGGTCGGAGCTCGACAGTTACCTTTGATGGTATCTCCCACCATTAATAACATCCAGCTCCATCATGTTATGGTGGACGGAGGTTCGGGGCTGAACCTCATAAGCTTTGAAGCTTTTACCAAGCTTCAGCTCCGACCTTCGGATCTCCAGCCCTCTCGACCTTTCTCCGGAGTAGGTCCGGGGGCCATTACCCCACTCGGAGCTATAACTCTCCCCGTTACCTTCGGGACACGGGAGAAGTATCGCACCGAGAAGTTGGTCTTCGACGTCGCTCAGATCAACTTACCATTCAACGCCATCTTGGGTAGACCTGCCCTATACAAATTTATGGCAGCTGCTCATTATGGATACCTGGTGTTGAAGATGCCAACACCAGTAGGCGTTCTTCGGATCCGCGGAGATCGCACCGCCGGAGTAACTGCTCTGGAGGAGCTCCATGCACTCACCACGGCGCAAGAGGAGGACTCCAGACAGGAGCAAGCTCCGAAACCCCCGAGCATTCGTCAACGAGGCTCAACCTCTACACCCCGTGTGCAGCCAAGCGGCGACACCGACATTCCCGTCAAAGTCATCCAAATTGGTTCCGATGCCGCTCAAACCACCCGTATATCGGGAGGGTTGAACGACAAATAGGAACTCGCGCTCATCACTTTCCTCCGGGCTAATGTTGACGTGTTTGCGTGGCAACCGTCACAAATGCCTGGGATCCCCAGGGAAGTGATTGAGCACAATCTGAAGATTTACCCCGATGCTCGGCCTGTGCATCAGAAGCCTCGGAAGCAATCCGTAGAGCGGCGGAACTTCATCCGA
The DNA here is from genome assembly GCA_036927565.1 of Tuctoria greenei. Classification (NCBI taxonomy): domain Eukaryota; kingdom Viridiplantae; phylum Streptophyta; class Magnoliopsida; order Poales; family Poaceae; genus Tuctoria; species Tuctoria greenei. The sequence goes on from JAYESD010000005.1 coordinate 1,535,204, forward strand.
CAAGAAGTGAAGAAGTTGCTCGAAGCCGGATTCATCCGAGAAGTCTTCCATCCAAAATGGCTGGCGAACCCAGTCGTTGTGCCCAAGGCCGACGGGAAGCTTCGGATGTGCATCGACTACACCACACTGAATAAGGCATGTCCAAAAGATCCATTCCCACTACCTAGAATAGATCACATAGTGGATTCCACCTCCGGGTGCGAGTTACTGTGTTTCCTAGACGCATATTCTGGGTATCATCAAATCAGGATGTCTAGGGAGGATGAAGAGCATACTTCATTCATCACAGTGGATGGATTGTATTGTTACACAACCATGCCATTTGGTCTCAAGAATGCAGCTTCAACTTTTGTACGAGCTATGTACAAAACTTTTGAAGAACTCATCAGAGACATAGTGGAAGTGTACGTCGATGACATCGTGGTCAAGGTCAAGAACAAGGAGTCCCTCTTGGACACCTTGCAGGCTGTCTTCGACAAGCTGCGGGCCACCCGCACGAAGCTAAACCCAGACAAGTGTGTCTTCGGGGTTAGCTCCGGAAAACTTCTTGGTTTCCTGGTAAGTCACTGGGGCATAGAGGCTAATCCGGCAAAGATAAAAGCCATTGAAGACATGCGGCCACCAACCCGCATCAAAGACGTCCAAAAGTTAACTGGGTGTCTAGCAGCCCTCAGCCGGTTCATATCAAGACTGGCGGAACGGGCACTTCCCTTCTTCAAGTTGTTGAGGAAGTCCGGACCATTCCAATGGTCTGAAGAAGCAGAGAAGGCATTCCAGGAGCTGAAACAGTTCCTCACCACCCTACCAATTCTGGTAGCTCCAAACCCTTGTGAGCCTTTGTTGCTTTACATTTCAGCTACTGACGAAGTTGTCAGTATGGTTCTGGTTGCGGAGAGACCAGAACTACCCCATACTCAGGAATCCAGACCCCTTCAGGAGGGTCCGGAGGTCCCTGAAAGTGAGTCTGGGTCCCAGTTCCCAGACTCAAATCCACAAGAAGTCACTTCAGAAGACCCAGATCCCTCTGAGAGGATCCAGGTCATTTCTGAAGAAGCTCCGGGTTCCTCCAGCCAGAACCCGGAGGTCCACGAAGAGAATCTGGACTCCTCCGACAGGGTCCAGATCAATAGAGAGGAAGCTCCGGACCCCACCGGGAGGGTCTGGATCATTCAACGCCCGGTATAGTTCATCAGTGAAGTATTACATGATGCCAAGACTCGATACCTAGAGGTGCATAAGTTGCTTTATGCAGTTCTTATTGCCTCCAGGAAGCTCCGACATTACTTCCAAGCTCACAAAGTCTCGGTGGTGACCTCCTATCCACTTCGAGCGATCTTGCATAATCCAAATTCAACTGGGAATATTGCAAAGTGGGCAGCGGAATTGGCTGAATTCGATCTTGAATTCATTCCGAGGCAAGCAATCAAGAGTCAAGCGTTGGCAGATTTCGTGGCGGAATGGACTCCCTCTCCATCAAACCCTGGGGGCCCCAACGAGTAGAAGACGGAACATCAAGTTCCAACCTTCACCAAGCCTCACTGGACCCTCTACTTCGATGGCTCCATGCAGAAGCAGGGGGCCGGAGTTGGAATCCTTCTCCTTGCACCGACTGGGGAGAAGGTGAAATACATGGTGCACCTTGACTTCAAGGCAACCAACAACATGGCGGAGTATGAAGCACTCATCCACGGACTAAAGGTGCACTGTCATACGGTGTCAAGCAACTGCTAGTCAAAGGAGATTCACAGCTCATCATCAAGCAAGTGAAGGGTGAATTCTCCTGCAATAATCTCCAACTAGCTGCTTACCTCCTTGAAGTCCAGAGGCTTCAGAAGGACTTTGAAGTCCTAGACCTCCACCATGTTCAGCGTGCCCACAACGCTGAAGCTGACGAACTCTCGACCAAAGCGTCAACCGGAGCTCCGGCTCCTGACGGAATCTTTGTCCGGAGGTTGTCAAAACCCACAGTTCAGCCTGCCAAACTGAACGAAGGGGGCGAGATCAGCATCCCGAAGCTGACGGTCCCGATGGCCCTGTTACTATGGCAGTCATCAAGGGTCGTAGGTGCTGCCAGAAGCTCCGAGCAACCCAACACGCAAGACTCAAATGCTCAAGTCAGTTCCGATGCATGGATCTCGGAGATCCGGAACTACTTGAAAGACAACATCCTTCCTGACGATGATGTATCCGCTGACCGGGTAGTCAGATTGGCTAAAAGATACACGCTGGTAGAAGGGGATCTCTACCGGCGCGGTGCCAACGACATCCTAATGCGGTGCATCACAAGGGAAGAAGGCTGCGAGCTCCTCGCAAAAATCCATGGAGGTGAGTGTGGGAACCACGCATCTTCCCGCACGCTGGTCGGAAAAGCCTTTCGGCATGGCTTCTACTGGCCTACAGCGCTCCAGGATGCCATTGAGCTGGTGAAGAAATGCGAAGCATGCCAATTTCATGCAAAGCAAATTCATACACCGGCTCAGCCCTTACAAATGATACCTCCCACATGGCCCTTCGCTGTGTGGGGGATGGACATCTTGGGACCCTTCCCAAGAGCCGTCGGAGGTTACAAGTTCCTGTACGTCGCCATTGACAAGTTCACCAAGTGGCCGGAAGCAACTCCAGTTGTGACGATCAACAAGCAATTTGCTATCAACTTTCCGCAATCCATTGTAAGCAGATTCGGAGTCCCAAACAAGATCATCACTAATAATGGGACTCAATTCACAAGCTCCGCATTCCAAGGATATTGCGAAGACCTCGGCATACAAGTTTGCTACGCCTCTGTAGCTCATCCAGCCAGCAATGGCCAAGCCGAGAGAGCAAATGCAGAAATCCTTAAAGGACTCAAAACGCGCACCTATGAGCGCTTGAAAAAACACGGAGCCAACTGGATCGAAGAGCTTCCGCCCACTCTATGGGCCAACAGGACTTCTCCAAACCGGTCAACCGGAGAAACACCCTTCTTTCTGGTGTACGGAGCTGAAGCAATCCTTCCTCCGGAAATCACCTTGGGTTCGCTCCGGGTCCGGACCTTCGACGAAGCCGCGCAAGACCAGCTCCGGCGTGAAGACCTAGACCTCCTCGAGGAGGGAAGGTGCCAAGCAGCTGTTTGGAATGCCCGATATCGTCAAGCTCTACGGCGTTATCACCATCGGCATGTACACAACCGACAGCTCGAGGAAGGCGATCTGGTGCTACGGAGAATACTATCCAGAGAAGGGATAAACAAACTCTCCCCCGCCTGGGAGGGGCCCTTCCGAGTGATCAAAGTATCTCGTCCCGGAAGCGTTCGCTTGGCTACTGAGGATGGGACACCTCTCCCAAATCCTTGGAACATCGAGCACCTCCGTAAGTTCTACACTTAATTCCACGGAGGTGAGTCTTAAGTAACTTGAGATGTATGTTATAGAGTCATTGTACAGAGTCGGGTAGTTCCTCCGGGAGAGCAGCCGGACCTTTCCCGAGAAGTCTGCAAAGCTCATGCAGCACTTGTCACAGTCTCCGGACTAAAAGTGTGGCTAACTACCCTGGGTCAAACGAGAAACCTAACACACTTAGCCTGGTTCCGTACCCTAAGAGTGTACTTGTTTCCCCTGTACCCCGGACCTATAATGAAAGACATCTTCATGTGAAATAGACTCCACGTGCATTCGTTTTGTGCAGGCTCGACATTTTTATTTTTCTCTTTCTTGTCTATAACATAGACGTGCAATTCTTAAGAAATTTTTAGTTCGACCGGTTTATATACGATTCGAGTGGTATTGTCAGATCTTTTGGATTTAAATATCGTTTATGGCCAACTCGCCTGAAAGCCGCCAAGCCAATCTAGGGTCGGAGTGCGCTATCGACTTAGCCTGGTCAAGCACCCTAAGTACGCCACTGTACCTACACCCCGGCATGCCGAAGTAAGGCGGGTCCATGGACAATTGGATCTAAGAGAAAAGACAACGCATCCAGTTGTATTTAAAATAATGTTCAACTTAAAATTTTCTTGAGAATCGTAAGCCGCGACGAAATTATAGACAAGGAACGAATTTTACTATTTTTCTTGGCTTAAGTGTGCAGGAAAAATAAACTCTACGTTGATGGAGAAAAGCCGGAGCTAACCAAGCTCCGACTCCCCCATGGGGATCAACCGTCGACGCTGAGTAAAAGATGGTGAGAAGACCCCGTAAATGGAGTCTGTTGCCAACAAACCAAGTGTTGGCAAAGGTCACTGTCGGAGCTACTAAGCTCCGACACCTCGGAGGACTAACTATCAACGCTCTACGTGTTGATAGAGGCTATTGCCGGAGCTACCAAGCTCCAGCGATGGACAATGCCGGAGCTTCTAAGCACCGACAACTTCAGTGGACCTTCACTATCAAAGACTTCAGACCTAAATTCTACAAGTTCGGAGCAAATTCTTCTTCAACAAAACTCAATATCCTTTTGGTACATGTTCACAATCAAATTGTGTACATCTACCAGGGGGCCAAGTGAAGATAAAGATGTTGAAGACAAAAAATGAAATTCGCAAAAATTTTGGGATTTCATTCATCTGGAGACAGGAGATTCCATCTGGAGACAAGGGATTACAAAATTGAGGAAGAAGAAGAGAAAATACAAGTGAGAGCTAAAGAGATGGTCCTAGACCCTATGGAAGAACTCGGCGACCTTCTGGGTGACCTCCGACACGCTGGCTCGGGTAGCTTCGCCTTCTCCTTCGACGGGGCCTTCAAGCACCGGGTCCAGAGGAAATTGAGGGTTCCGGCTGGTGTAGCACGTCAGCACATATTCTGTGACGTTCCTCGCCAGGGATTGCCCCTCGACCTCCAGTTGGTCCGCGATGACGTCGCCCACCTTAGAGAGCTTGCTACCTGCTGCGCTCAACGCCTGCAGCGCAAGGTCCGGCTCCGGCTCCGGATCATCCGGACGCACGGGGCTGAAACCCATCGACGTCAGCGCATCATTGGCCTTGCCCAGGAACTCCCAAATCTGCAGGGAGTCCGCCGTCCTCAGGCTCTTCACCTCTTCCAGGGATCTCTTGGCCGCCATCAGTTCGGAATTCTCACGGGCGAGGCGCTCAACTTCTTTGGCGTTTTGCTGAATCTTTGCAGCAACCCGCCTCTCAAGTCTTTCGAGCTCCTCCCCCCGGAGGTGGATCTTGTTCCGACGATCGACCAGGTCCTTCTCCCTAGCGTCCACTTTCTTCTCCCGGGCAACAAGGGCACACTCGTATTCGTAGAGTTCCTGCCCCCGCACCTAGGTCTTCTCCTCTTCCTCGAGGCAGCGCTCTTCCAACTTCTTAGTGCGCTCCTCGAGACCCTTGTCAGCCAGAGCTACTTTCTCGGCGAGCTCCTCTTCCCTCCTCAGGACGTCATCCCGCAGCTCCAGGAGTTTCTGCTCTTCGTCCTCAAGTCGTCTCTCCCTCCCTTCAAGTGCCTCTCGGCGCTTGATGAGTGCGGCGTTGATGGCCTCAAGCTGTTCGTGCCGAGCATTGGCCGCGTCATTGATAGCCTTGGCCTGATCGTGGATCTCCCGGGATTGAGCGTCGAGGGCATGATTCATGCTCTCCCTATCATCCAGCAGCTTGCCCCAGTACTCCAGGCGGATCTTCTCCCGCTTGATCCACTCCTTGTCGTCCGCTAGCCTCGACTGCGCCAGCTTAGTCTCGAAGTGGAGCCGATTGCGCCACCGCCTAAGGGTTTGGCGCTCCTCTTCAAGAGCCTTGCTGTCGTGGAAGAAGGCCAGTTGGACCTGACGCAGACTGGAGCAGGCGTTGTCGATAGACATCGACAGCGGGATGGGCTCCGGACCTGCTGGGGTCTCCTCCGCTGGTTCCAGCGGGTCTTCACATACAAAAATTGGGTCCCACTCTATGAGAGTAGAACCCTGAGCTTCCAAGGCGCTAGGGCCGTCCTCCGGGATGGCCTCAGTCGCCATCGAAGAAGGTCCTGCCGCCAAGTCTTCATTCGCCCCCTCGGTCAGGGGGCCAGCGACTTCGCTTAGGCACTCCGGCTCGGCCGCAGGTACCATCGACGTCGTCGCCTCCGGAGCAGGAGCTACTACTGGCTCCGGCCGGGACACCTCTTCCGAGGGAGGCTCGAGCTCCCTTGCCTCTTTAACCGCCGGCTCTGTGACCGGCGCTCCAACAATAACCGGCTCAGCGACCGTTACTTCAGAGGTAACCGGCTCAACTACCGAAACTACCTCGACTTCCGGCTCGCATGACAGAGCTTCAGTCACCTCCGGCTCAATCGTCGGGGCTTCGACAAGTTCCGGCTCCGAGGCCGGGACTACTACTTCTTCCGCCTCTACAGCCGGAGCTTCCACTACTGCAGCACCAGGACCCGGAGCTTCGACCTCCGAGACAAGTGTCGCTGGCGTGTCTTCACTCCCGTGGTCCGGCGCTACCACGGGAAATTCTGGGGATGAGTCGAGGTTCATGACCACGACAGCCGGCGCCGGAGCTGTCGCAGCCTCAGCCACCACCTGGGGCGGCACTAGGACAGGAGGAGAAGCTCCCACGGCCTCAGACATCGTGGCCGAGGGTGGAGCTTCACCCCCCTTCTTGGGGACGCTGCAGGAGATGGATAAAGAAAAATAACAAACAATCGCTACAATTAAAAAGTTAACCAAGGTAAAGATCAAAAATTACCTTGGAAGGCTTCCGCACCAGCTTGCGCGGAACCTTTTTCCCGGACGTTCCGGGCTGGCCATGGTCGGCGTAGGAGCTCCAGGAGGCCCCCCAGAACTTGTCGCAGCCACGGGCATTTCCCGGGTCGAGGCTCTCCTCGATCGGGAGGAACCCCTGGACCTGGAGGCTCCCACCGTCCCAGGTGCCGGAGTCGTGCACCCGGAGCTAGCACCCCAGGAGGGCTCCACCACGGGGACAGACGCGCTCCGGGAGGATCCCACTGCAGGAACAGTATCGTTCCGGAAAGACCCCACTACGGGGACAGTCGTCACGGTGGCAGAAGATCTTCCCCTCTGGGGAGAAGGAACCGAGGCGGAAGTAGCGGGCCTGACGGACCTTCATTCGGCATGTCGCGGCTTCCTCTTCCGACTCTCCGGCTCCTCCACCAGCTCCTTGCCCTTGCCGGCGACCTCAACCCTCGGCTGTGGGACAGGGGCGAAACCGTCTTCGGGCACCCCGGGGATTGCCACCCGGGTGGTTGGTCTTCTCTCGACGACACCAAGGTCGTCAAGCGCAGGCATCGTCCGCCGGAGCTCCCTGCTGAACTCCACTTCCATGTTCAGGGGGAGAAAGGCCGACGGTGGAGTCAAGTCATCACTGTCGACGTCGATGCCGTGCTGGAATTTCTTGAGGTGGAACTCCAAGGTCTTCCCCACCATGTTGGACTTCAACCCGGTCTCAACCCGGTCCTCGTCCATCACGCTGTTGAGGGCCCAGGCGAGCTTCTCCCTCCTCTTCAGCGGCGCCCACCTGTTGGCCAGGAAGTTGCGGAACACCGCCTGGGGAGTCAATCCTCCCTCCACGCATCGGCGGATCCTGGTCAGGGCAGGGTCGAAAGCTTCCGCCAGCACCGGAACTTCACTCCATATCGACGTGTCGATGCCGGGCAGACCGTCTGGCAGCTCCAACCGCTCATGCTCCTCCACCCTGATGACTATCCAATCTTTCTTCCAGTCATCCCACTTCCCGGAAGGGAACGACCGGAGGTACTTGAATGGACACTTCTTGCGCTTCACGAAGTAGTAGAAGCCAAGGTACTCATTGCTCCGGCCGGTGGTGTGAACGGTGAAGAAGGTTCGGAAGAGCTCGACGCAGGGGGGATGCCCACCCACATCTCGCAGAAGTGGACAAAGATGGACACGAGGAGAATGGAGTGAGGGCCAAGGTGGTATAGCTGCAGACCATAGAAGTCTAGCAGCATCAAGAAGAAAGAAGAAAAAGGTGGGATCAACCCCACCATGGCGTACGAAGAAAAGTACACCATCTCGCCTGCGCGCTCCTTCTCAAAGGGGAGCTCCCCGCTGGCACGGACCAAACGGTTGAAGAAGTCCGAGGACCACCCCATGAGGGCCCGGACCTTATTCAAATCATTGTCGGTCTTCAAGCGACTCTCACGCAGACCCAACTCCATCGCGGCACAGCTAGGCAAGAGAAGAGGAGCAAAGTACGAGTCGGGAGTTTGAGCGCAAGATCAGATGAGAGGCGTAAAGAACTCTCGACGGTGCGCGTTTTCCTTCTTAAGTAAGCCCTCGCAACACTTGGATGGAAACCGCAGGGAAGTCGAAGATACTACTCAAGAATTCAACCCAGCCGATGACAAGAGGGCTCGGGACCACCCCGACGATCAAGTCGAGGCTCTTACCCAGGCGAACGGTTGTCATCACGAGGCGGGAAACCCAAAGGCGGCGGCCTGACAGGGCGCGCGAAAATGATACGGTTTTCGTATCAGGAACCGGCGACCTTCAATTGCGTGAGATCCGCACGTCAAAGATTTCATCTGCCGCCTGAGGTACGCCACGCGGCGGGATCTAACTGTAAAACCCTACCAACGGCACCTCCGAAGACCCTTGAAGACCCAGTTCAAGAGTCGCAAGGATGGACCCACCTCCGACGGAACGACTTCACCCCAGTGACCTTCCTCGGAGGTAGGTCCAGGGGGCCACTGTCGGTACCCTAAAAACTGTACACCCCCTGAGGATACAAAGATCTCGAAGGAAGGCCATCTACTTGGTTTGAAGATCCTCGGAGGTCCACTTGTCAGACATGACCGGACCCGCTTCTCCAACATGGTTAATCCCTGGGTCGCCACGTGTACGACTAACCCGGAGCTACCGCCCACAAGGGGGAAGCTCCGGGCCACGTACCGAAACGGCACCTCCGGACTTAACCCCAGACCGAGAGAAGCTCCGGACCTGACATGTGTCTAATAGCCCCGGAGCTACCTGCTTCCCTCAGCAAGCTCCGGAGCTGCCACGTGTCAAATCGTCGGACCTGCCAGCCTCTAACCTCCGGAAGACCTTGTAACGGCTCCGGATCTTCAAAGGAGAGCCAAGGACTTCAAGACCCGATTAAATGTCATTAATGCCATATTAATGACACTTAAACGGACGATCTTAACACCTGTAACGGCGCTGTCGGGGCCCGTTACAGGATCATTAACAACAATTAATCGTGTATCAATACTAGTAACCGTCGGGGCCACATGTCGGGCCAGGCTAGCTTGTAACGGCTTGTCCTTGTACTATAAAAGGACAGGCCGACGATACACTCAGGGGAGAGATGTTCACAGACGTTGACAAGCGATCATACTTGACAAGCTAATACAACACCAAAACACCCGTGGAGTAGGGTATTACGCTCAGGCGGCCCGAACCACGTAAATCCTTGTGTCTCCTGTGTTAAACTGCAATTCACCTTCTTGAGTCTCCGCGCGCCCACACCGAACCACAAACTCCTTCAACACTTTAGCAGTGTCAGGAGATCTGCTGACTCCAACAGTCGACAGGCGCAAAATCATCTTAAAAAGGAGTTCGAGATGAAGGATTTAGGTAAAACTAAATTTTGCTTGGGTATACAACTCGAGCACCTTCATACGGGCATTCTCGTACACCAATCAGCTTATGTTCAAAAAGTATTGGAGAAATTCAATATGAAAAAAGCATATCCATCTAAAACTCCTATGGTAGTAAGAGGCTTAGAAAGGGATACAGATCCATTTCGGCCATGTCAAGAAGGAGAAGTGTTGGGTTCTGAATACCCATACCTTAGTGTCATTGGTGCACTTATGTATCTTGCAAATAATACAAGACTCGATATTGCTTTTGCAGTTAATTTATTAGCAAGATATAGTAATGCTCCTACAATGAGACATTGGAATGGAGTAAAGAATGTATTAAGGTACCTTCAAGGTACACAAGATCTTGGACTTTTCTTTCCAAAGAAACAAGATCTAAACCTCATCGGCTATGCCGATGCGGGTTATTTAAGTGATCCTCATAATGGTAGATCACAAACTGGTTTCGTATTCTTACACGGAAGTACGACAATTTCTTGGAAGTCTTCTAAGCAGACCCTAATTGCTACGTCTTCTAATCACTCCGAAATCATAGCATTATATGAGGCCGCACGTGAATGTGTTTGGCTACGTAGAGTGATTAATCATATCCAACTATCAAGTGGCATTGGGCCCATTGACTCACCAACCATTATCTATGAAGATAATACCGCTTGCATAGCTCAGATGCAATCAGGTTATGTGAAAACTAATGTTACTAAATACATAGCTCCTAAACTATTTTATCCACATGAACTTCAAGTAAATGGAGAAATAGATCTCCAACAAACTAAGTCATGTGATAATTTAGCAGATTTATTCACTAAGTCCCTATCATACTCCACATTTTCTAAATGTGTTAAGGGTATTGGTATGCGTAGACTTAGAGATTTGCAAGGTTTAGGGAGAGCTTTATCGAGAGCTACCTGATAATTAAGCATCAAATTGTACTCTTTTTCTTATGTGAGTTTTACTCTTAAAAGTTTTCTCACAATAAGTTTTAATGAGGCAATGACAATGCAAGATAATATCTGTTTTCTTATTTTCCCTATAGGGGTTTTTATTTGAAAACAATTATGACATTATATGCTGTGTTTTCTCCTGTTTTATAAAAAATTTTCAAGAGTTTTTACACAAGCATTTTATTGTAAATAAATATCTTTAGATTTTTGCCATTGGGTTTTTTGAAGATAGTTCATTCTACAAAGAGGGATTCAAGTGCTCAAGGGAGAGTGTTACAAAACATTTAACATGTGATCACTTGAAAGGTCACTAGCGGTTCTAACCGCCTACCCGAAAAGTCATATCTCCTCACAAATATGTCTCTTCACAATATATAAATATATGATGAATAAATGAATGAACGCACGGTTGAATCATTTGTACATTGTCTTTGTCTCTCTCGCGTTTTTACTTTCAACAGTTAACACGCATGCCTACCCCCCTCGTCGTCTTCCGTTACGGCGCTTGCACGCCATTCCACGTGTACGGCCGGTGGCCCCCACGCATGCGTCCACGTGTAAGCGCGGCAGAGAGGATGGGAGGGGTGGTGGTCCGGCCTCCGTGCATCCACGCCAGTACTACACGAACACGATGGCTCGGCGGCAGTGGCACGGGAGCGTGCGTGTGCGGCCTGATTTCTCGCGGCCGCTCGCTCCCGGACGGACGACCGGCGGTCCAGATCCTGCAGCGCGCGCGACAGAGTCTATTATCCTTACCCATCCAGATGCGCCAGAGACGACACGTCATGTGTTGGGCTGGCGATGATGCTATATGGTCCAGAAGACTAGCTAGCTAGGGATCGGAGCCCGCTCTGTTCTGTTCACTGTTCTCTTGCGCCGCGCGATATTGAATGGGAGGGAGCCAGCAGCAGCAGGCGGTGCAGGTCCACGTGCACCTCGTACAAGGTGGTGGTGGTGGGGGTATCCGTGGACAGTGGACGCCACGAATTTAACGTAACCTCCTGCAAGCGGCCGGCGGTCCAGTAATATACAGTGCTTCCGGCCATTGGCGTCCCTCGATCGGAGCCGGCCGGCCGCGGTCGTGAAGAAACGACGCATTGCCTTGCTCTAGTACTGATGAAGAAATAACCGTCACCTGCAGACGACAATGAAGCAGTAACGTACGTAACGGGGCAATTCTACGACGACGCGAAGCTTCAGTCAGTACGTACATCATCGTATGGTATGGTAGATCTGTTCCACGGATCGCGCGCGCTTCATTTGCACGTACGTACATATCGAGCCAGCGGTAGGGCGAAGCGTACGAGAGGGAGGGAGGGAGGGGCTTGGCGGCTTGCGAGGCTTCGGTCGGGGACCAAACAACCACAATAAGTATGCCTCCAAGTATCTAGTGACCGTGTCATCATCTGCGTCTGGATGCATAGTACTCAACTGCAAGTAAAATAAATGGAATTTGTTAGTTTACTGCATGGTATGAAACATTTGAATTGAAAATAAGAAAGAATACCTCATAGCAAGACAACCATCTCTTTGACGGACCGTGGTGCTGGCCGTCCTCAAGAGCAGGCACGGGATCAACATTAGCGACCCGTTGCACGTTCTGAAAACGTGCGACCATCTGCGCACGCCAGGTGGGTGTGTCCTCAGGTGCAGAAACAGTCGCACCTGCGAGAGGAAGACCCAACAGGAAAGACACGTCCTCCAACGTGACGGTCATCTCCCCACACGGTAAGTGAAACGTGTGCGTCTCCGGTCTCCAGCGATCAGTCAACACACTCAAGAGGGCTTTGTCGAAGCTAAAACGGTACTTGCGATCCTCCGGATCGAACGGTCTCCTCTCAACTAGCCGACATATGGGCAGCAGGCCTGCTGCACTCAACCTGATTACAAAACAAATCGGATGAGAACATGTTTTCATGTACATTGGACCATGAAGTATGAAAGAAAGAAGTACCTGGGAATCCATCTATCGTCTATTTTCCAGAATTTCATAGGAACCTGGGGACGAAGGACGGGCAACTCCTGACCTACGGAGACTCGGTAACCGCGGTGCGTCAAGTCAACTCGAGACGAAAGTAGCTCGGGACACTCTCGCTGTGGGCCGGCCATACCTACATTGTCAAGTACGGAAAAAATTATAACATGAAGTGCATTTTGAGCTAAAGTTAAATGACGTCAATAACATATTAACATACATAACATGAAGTTCATATGCATCTAACTGGAGTTCAAATAACATCATAACATAATCCAAATACATAACATCGATACACTTAGTTCACTTAACATCGATAGAGTAAGTGCTACAAATACATAAAATACTTGACATCACATCGCATCGCCATCTCCATCCCTAAATGTAGTTGTCTTCCTAGCACGAGGACGCCGTCCACTCTGCGGATCCCCAGAAGGTCCAGCTTCAACCACATTTGGCTCTGTGTTGGTAATGCATTTTTTGTACGTATGGCCAATTTGGTTGCATTTGCTGCATCTTCCTTGGAATCTTCCAAGTTCTGACTCGTCCATATCGTTTCTGATACGACGAGTTTGACGTCGACCTCTTTTCTGCTTCAACCGCGAGATGTCAGGTGCTCGCATAGCATCAAGCCCTAAATCCATGGTAAATGAGCTCAGATTACCAAATCCATATACCTCTACATTCCATGTACTGACAACAACACTTTTCTGAAAGTAGTATGAAACGTAATTGGTCACTGTCAGGATAGTAAATGAGCAAGCTGCAATCACATGGGAACATGGTCTATGGAAGAGTTGTGGCTTCATGCATGTGCACGTGCAATCCTGCTGATGAAGTATGCACTGTTGAACAACTCTAACACGGTTAGCACCACGACGGTCCTTATCCCTACAAAGGATTTCAAACCTGTGCTCTGCGGTACCCATAGGTCTGACACGATGAAATCGGGCCTTTTCAATCTTCTTCTCCATGTATTTGCACAGGTATGGTGAATAAGCCAAATTCACATTATTCAGTGCTGAAATAGCAGTCGCATAACGTTGACGAAAATATTTGCATGTCCCATATAAAATGCCCTCAACAATAGCAACCAAAGGTAACCCTCTTAAACCGCGAATGACCCAATTGTATATATGCATTTCGTATCACTGCATTAGCATGATGAAATACATAACTTACACAACTAAAACACTTAGGAATGATGGATATTACCTCAGCTAAATTAGTTGTCATGATACCATACCGAGCATCATTGGTGTCGTATAACAAGGACCACTTCTCTTTCGCTTCGCGCCGAATCCAATGAGAGAAGTTTCTGCGTGAAATGTCACGAGGATTGCTAGTGCTTGAAGACGCTTCTGCACTGCCAGAAGTCAATTCGTCGAGACGTTTCCAAAGAGCAATAAACTTACTCTCCTGATTTTGACTACACAACATCTTGAACAAATTCATAAGTTGCTTGTTCTTGAAGTGGCTAAAAAATTTGGCACCTAAATGCCTCATGCAATATCTTGATTGAATGTCTATCCAATAAGGTTGATGTCCTCGATCCGATGATCCAAATTTCAAATCAGATATTGCTTTAAGCAATCCAGCATGACGATCGTGTATGAGACAGACATCAGGACGTTCTTGAACTACAGCCATCTTGACCCGACTAAGGAACCAATACCAGCTTTCAGTGTTCTCACTTTCCACAAATGCGAAGGCCACAGGCAACACCTGTTGGTTCCCATCAACTGCAATAGCAGTAAGAATTTGACCTTTGTACTTTCCAGTTAAAAATGTACCATCAATGCAGAGTATTGGTCGACAATGTCTGAAAGCAGCAATACATTGGCCTAATGCAAAGAATGCACGGTGCAGATACAACTTCCCAAACACACTTCTATGCGGCATGTCCATAATGTCGGAAAAGTACCAACATTTTTTTCCTGAATGGTCTGCAACAACTTTGGAAGGTTATCATAAGACGCTTCAAAAGTACCAAATCTTTGTTCAATCACTTTCTGTTTGGCCCTCCATGCTTTAGAGTAACTTATGGTGTACTTGAACTCTTCCTCAATAATGGCTATTATTTATTTTGGTTCAAACTGTATGTTGTCCACTATACGGGCATACATATGATTTGCAATGAAATCTGAGGTCAAAGCACCGTTGCACTTCTCCAATTCCTGCAACTGACATGTGTGATCAACCATTTTTGAAACTTTCCAAAGCTTCGTCCACTTCTCCTCGAAACCATGAACTCGAAAAGGACAAGTTGGGAACACACATTTCACATCATATAATTTTGGACTAGATTTGTAAACTGTAAATGATCTCTGCACAGACAAAGACCAATATTTTACTGCATCTTTCAAACCATCTTTGTCTTTAAAAATATCTCCTTGTGTTAACTGGTTCTCATGATATCCATATAACCCAGAATATTTTTCTGCAGCTGCTATTACTCGGGATTGCATTGTTCCAGTCTGCAGGAATGATAATATCATTCTCATCATCAGAAGAGTCATCTTCAATAACATTTTTATATTCCATGTCCTCAATTCTAATTTGTTCAACTAAATCTTCGATGTGCTCTCCTTCATCAGCGACACCAAGTGGGTCTTCTTGCATCTAGTTCACTCCGCCTTCGACCTCTACCTCAGTATCTTCCATATCGTCTGCTTCAGCTGAATCTCCAACTTCTTTCGTTTCTGCTTGCGCAAGAAACACCAGCGGCCAACCCCGCTCCACAACTGTATCTACCCATTTCCTCCAATTCTGTGTCCCCTTAATAGGAACGAAATCCCAATAACATCCATCTCTTGCTCGATTAATCAATCCTTTCAGTTTCACTTGATATACTTGTTCATCAAGGTTTAACGTTTTAATCAGCCATTTCTCCAGACTACCAAATGACCTCTCATTTGGTCTTGCTATCCCCCTCACCAACGACGTCCAAGCAGACATATCAACCCTAGTTGACCCATAAACAAGCGTGCCTTCTCCGTAGAAAATACGAAACATTAATTTGTCCGACATTCCTACTGTATTCAATATAAACAAACGTATTATAATCTACTCTAACCAAATTAATTTGACTCTATAAAACGTATATATTTGCCACACATTTGTAACTACAGGAGCAATTTTACGCTCCTCTGTAATGTATGACAATATTTTATAAATACTAATAAAACATAATATAATATATATTACACATTTATAAACTGAAAAATCATATCAAAAACACGAGTACATTTTAATTATACGAACTATACATTAAGAAAACATGTTGCAATAATGTACTCTACCGTAATCATGACATTCGCATGAATATTAACAAAATTCATATTAAACTATATGCATGAACCATATGAATTCATATAATATTGACAACAATCGTGTGCACAACGAGTAACAATATGCAATTATATTATATTGACAACAATACACTATATGCATGAACAACGTGTACAAAAATTAAATACAATACACTATGTCGCGTGTGTTATCAACACTATACATTCATACAAACAAATATCATACTATAATACGCATTCATATTATATTGATAACAAAACAATCTAAATGTACGGTGGCAAAATCAATACCGAAGTCGCGAGGATCCGAGGACGACGGATCGGAGACGAAAAAGGTGAGAGCACCGAGCGTCGGAGGCGCCGTGCGGGAGCGGTGGAGGTCGCGGGCGGCGCGGGCTGGGAGCGAGGCAGGCGGGCGGGGCAGCGCGAGGCTTTATAACTGGCAGACCGTCGTATGAGCCTCATACGACGGTTCGCCCGTGATCGCAAGTCGTATGAGGCTCATACGACGTTCGCTGCCGCCTCGTTTTCCGCGGTCACCGTTGGCCGCGTGGCAGCCACGTCGGACCGTCGTATGAGCCCCATACGATATTCATTACGTCGTATGGGACTCATACGACGGTGGGTCAGATCTGCAAATTTTTTAAATCGACGGTTATTAATAAAATTTTGGATTAAAAATCGTATATTAAAAAAAAAATTTCCCGGTGGAACGCTGTTGGTGTCAATGCTTCCTGTCTCTCGCTCCTGTCCTCTGCTGCTTCAATTCAATGCGTGCCCTGGTGGTTACGGCATTGTTGCTGCCTGCTGTTGTTCAGGTGGTAGAGGGTGGCTGTGCTGTGGACCGCCCAGGCTCTGTTCGTCAGCCGCTGTGGACCGGCTAGGTAGAGGTAGGTGCTCGAGCATGCCAAAATCGGTCCAGGAAGGAGTTACGGCGCCTGATTCGTTCTTGCCAATCCCGGCTCAAGAACTGCACTGCGCTCAACAAATTCACCGGCCGGCACCGGCAGTAGTGCATTAGCTCCAGGCGCGTTATCTGCACATCAGGTACCATTACGCAGAGGAGACACGCTCCAGTTAACCGGCACGTACACGAGACAAAGATCAGGAGCACGGTTATTAACAGAAAAGAATACAGCATCTTCCCTGCTCGATGAAGGATACTCCCTCCATCCCAAAAGGCTTATCACTTTTGTAGTTGAGAAATGAACTACAAAGCGACAAATTTTTTAAGACAGGGAGAGCACAAGATAACACGGAGACTTTTACGGTTGCATGCGCTGATATATCGATTTTCATCTTGCAATATGGCTCTGATCTGAGTATCTGAGAGAGCTGAGGTCCTACAGAACATGGTGGTACAAGTAATATACACGAGGCAACGGCCAGTTGCTTCCACGTACGCGTTCTGCATGAACTTCCATGCACAAACCCAACTCTCACCACCAGATGCATTGACCAGGCTATGCAATGCGTAACTTGCACCATTTTCACAAAAACCGTGTCGGGATAACAAACTGATGACGCAGAATAAAGGTTCGGCAAGTATATCTGGTGCTGGTGCACTCCTAGTTAGTACATTGGCATGCATATTTACACTATTACCCTGGTGTCCATGTTATGCGGTGATACTAGCATTCTACCTACGCAGTAAAGGGAACATGCTTCAGCAGAGGCATTGCAAACGTACACCCACGTACTAACGTAAAAGTAAACTTCAAGCCGCTCTGGAAGCCAGCATCGGTTCTGCCTCATGTTCTTTATCTTCTGTTACCATCCAATCGAGCTTTGGACCCTACAACATGAGAAAAATGGTAAGTGCATCTATGTACATGAATGAATTTGCAGGATCCGATTCATTCACAGAACCAGTGATGGAACAAAGTATGTAAAATGATGATACGCATACTTAATATATGCTAAATACCTCACCAAGGAATGCTAGTGCCAAATACACATGTATACAAAAGGTTTGGAACGTATCCTACAACTTTCAGACATTAACAGCACACTACTATTGGCCTGCAATTCACTGAGAAACATAACAGCCAAGGCTACACTACAAATCTAAGTTTTCCCCTGTATTTTTTTAGTCAATGCATTTTTTTTATGAAGAGTAGTACCGCAAAAGCTCCTACTACATACGTTATATTGAAATAAAGGTGTGTATGCACAATAAGTACAAGGTGATGAATGCACAAGAAAGGCCCAACATGTAGAATGGCTACCTTTCCCTGACGAATTATCGTAGGGTAAGTTCCCATCATATCTACCACAGTAGAAGGATCGGCAATTCTAACACCACCATCAACAATGAAATCTAGGCCCTGAAAAAATAGAAAAAAATAAATCATATCATGACCAATCCATCTTAAGGACCAACCATTGTCCCAAGACAGCTTATATATGGCAAAACATTAAACCAACAAAGGCGAATAGCTGGTTACTATTCCAGAGTGGTTTAACTAATTAGCTAGCAACTTATGGCAATCCATTACAATTTTTTTATGCGTTTATAAGAGTAAAAATTTAGGTTAGCATAACCTCTGTTAGTAACTACAATTACAGGGCAACCAATTTTGCTACAACTGCAATATTCTGCCAACTTACTTCTCTGAGTGGTTGGTACTCTCCGGACAGGCAATTATTTATTAACTAGAATGCATGACACTGAAATGGATGCAAAGAGGCATCAAACGGAACCTTTACTTGCTAATATTATCTCATTACCTGTATTTCATATGTGAGCCTTATAGATGGCAATGTGAGATAGATAATGCCTTTCTATAAGAGAAGTGAAAACATCCTCAAAAGGGAAAAGGTAGAAAACAAAAAAAATGTTCTGCTTTGTTGCTGTTTTCTAATTCAGTTTTTTATACTTTTGGTCAACTATGTTCTTTACTCCTTAGTAACTTAATATAATGACGGGCATTCTCCTGCTGCTGTTGCTGCCAGTTCTTGAAAATAAGAAAAGCGGAATTATGATATTGGTACCAAAGAATATCGAACATACCAGTGGCTCATAAATATCAGCTATGATTACTGGGTCAAGTATCCATTCGTCTTCTGACATATATTTAACACTGTAAGCAAAGAAAAGGGAAATTTATAATAATTGAGAATGACAGGATGACAAAATCCCTCCAAATGATAATAACAATATAAGGCATTACAATCTTAGCGAAATCTAAAAGGAAAAATATCGCTTTCTTTTATCACAACAATGGTCAACACTATACAAAGTTCTTCTATCAGCTCAAGTTAAAATACATTTTACTGATGCAGTTGAACCAGAATATTGAGGCAGACCCATGTCAATGTAACCCACCGAGAGTACTCCTGTATGCAACCACAGAATCAAGAACATCCTCTAAACTGTTTGCTGGAAGCCTGGGACTGAAATTCACTAATTAAGCAGAGGCATTTACAATCCTAATTGACTAGAAGCTGAAGCATACCAAGAGCAGAGAGTACAATGAGGGGAGGGGGGGGGGGGGGCAGTCGTAATACAAACCTTGTACAGATCAAAGGTTCATCCAGGTTCTGCAATATTTCCTGGCAGATGGGATCATCTGGAAGTCGAACACCAACTTGTTTCCTTTTTGCATACCTTGTGGACCGACCATGCTTTATGCATTGTTTGGGAAATTGCTTGGTTGCAGGTAAAATAAAGGTGTACTGTGCAAGATTAAAATAACGAAGTTAACTGCAGAGCACTCAGTAGTTAAGTACCAGTGGCAGTACAAAGTGAAGAAGCAGATACACTTACAGGACCAGGTATTGCACGTTTGACAGCACGAAAAATGTTTGCTTGCCCTTGGTTGGTACCTCGGGGAAATCCTGTTGTGTAGGTATCAATATCACTGAGCGAGCGGCACATGATGCTGAGAGGCTGCATAATTCAAATTTAGTATAAGTGCATCGCACATCTGCAGAATTAGCTTCATAGCGAAGTATTTTATGCCCTGCTGATCTTGCCTTTGAATCACCAATGCCTTTGAGTCTGCATAAAGATGAAAAAATTGTTGTCAATTCCAGTTGGAAAAAAAAACTTATTTTGGTATGAGCAACACAGAAAAAATTGAAGTCACATCAATCATCATGCCAAAATTGATCAAAGCAATAAAGTTACCTGCGAAGGCGCTCAATTGAGTCATTGTTACTCAGATCACAGACGATGGAGTAACTGTCAAAAGTAAGAGTTTGTATTATTTGTGTTCAACAGAGCATCGTCTAAAATACTTAAAAAGAGTTTACCCAGTGCTGAAAACTCACTTGAAAAATATTTAGATTATAGTTTTCTATCAATGTTAAGAGTATGGTTATATCTCTATGAAGATGGTTAACCAAACCCAAACAATCAAATAAGCCTAAAGTGCAAATGTTACTTATCATTCATCTAAGCACATATATGCAAAACAGTCCTCTTAAGTTCAAATTCCTTGTAAACTAAAGCTACCGAACAAAAAAAAAACATGCAACAAACACTTGCACACATATAATCCACATATGCTCGGCTGTTGCCTGTATACTGTAATTATACAACAGATTATGTGCTTCATGGGCTATCGACAGCAAGTGCACCGAGTCATTGCCTCGTTGGCTGCAATGCAAAATACAGTAGGTGCGCTCGGACCTGAACAGATGCTAGGAGATGGCGTACTCCCGGTACATAAAAGTTTAGGTAGTTCCACAAAAAACGAAGAGGCCAAGAGAATAGGGGAACGGCGTACACGGTGTCAGTAGGGATCAGCCCTACGCCGCCGCGGCGGATGAGGTCGATGACGGGGTCCAGCTTCCAGAAGTCCTCGCCGGAGGGCTCCACCTTCACCCGCAGCATTCCCGCATCCCCTCTCTTCGCGCGCTCACGGGGCAGGGAACAGATAAAGAGATCGCTATTAGCACAAGAGGCCCCGCGAGACGCGAGCGAGATCAGAAAATGGATCGGGGAGAAGAGCCGTTGAAGACAGAAAGTACCGTGAACTGGCGCTCGGCGGCGTACTTGAGGCGCTTGGGGTTGCGCTTGTGGAGGGCGACGATGGTGGAGGAGCGGAGGCGGAGGCGGCCAGGCTGAAGCGCAGGCGGGTGTGAGGGGAGGCGGAGCGGGGACAGGGAGACGGCTCGGCGGAAAGGGAGCCCTGAGAAGGAGGCCGCCGTAGCGGGGTCGGCGGCGGCCATGGAACGCGCTGGCTTCTGGGGTCGGAGTGTATCGGGAAAGAGGTGTAACGTGATCCGCCACTGAATATTGGCGCTAAAACTCACCGCACTCATATATTCCGAAAATCTGCTCCAAACAAAAATTTCAACTCTTTTTAACACGTTCCAAAGCACTATCTCCGTTTCATCTTAACTTCATTTGTTGGTTTGGTTAAATCTACTTTTAATCAATGATTCATATAATTTTGATCAATTTTTATAATATAAAAATTGTACTGTTAGATTTATTATGAAAATATTTTCGTAACTTACAATTTACAGAAATCATGGTCAAATATATGTTTGAACAAAGTTTAAAATAGAGTTGAGATGAAACGGAAGGAGTAATCACTAAGAGCCCGTTTGGTACAGTTCTAGACTCACTCAGAATTAGAAATGATTCAACTTCAACACAAAAACGATTTCAGAATATGAAACATGATCACTTTAGAAATCATTTGGCTAGTTTTTTGTTTCAGTTTCAGCATGAAGTGAAAAAGGTGTTAATTGACTCATGTACCCCTGATTGTTTATTAGGCAGGAGCAATTGAAACAAGATTGTCGTATCATGTCAGTAAGCAGCGGACCGGACTCTTCCAGTTACTGACTACCGTTTACTACCTGGTCCACATTTGTATGTAACAAAGATAACGTATTGAAGCACCCAATTTTTCACTCATAATTCATTGAATAAGCCATAACATCAACACTGACTCGTATGATCTATCAAATAAAGTTTGTCCAATAACAAAACCATATAAAGATCTACCACATAAAGCTCACACAGTCCAAATCAGTAAGGCAAAATATAATCATCAAACAAGCACATCTCTCATATAACACAGCTCACAATACTACAACATGGACAGAAGCGACGTGTAACCAGATCGTGAACAAATTACGGTAGCTTCTCAGGCTATCAAATTGTTGTTTAATCCATTCAACAGCAAGGACTAGTACCCTCGGTTGGCGATTCCGGCAGCACTACACCTGCGCGGGCACGTGGCGGTCAAGAAACAACGCGGTGGCGCAGAGAATCAGCGGGATTCGAACGGCGAAGAATGTTAGCAGCAAAAAAAACTTGTGATGAAACTTGCACGACCGGGTGCCATAGGAGGTTACCGCGGATTGAGACCGAGCAAAGCCGAGGCCGGAGACGGAATCCACGGTGACCGTTGTGATAGCACTGTTCCTGCACCTTTATCCGCTGCTCACCGCGCTTTGCGGTGCACTTGCGGCACAGGAGCCGCACCTCGACGAGGCCCGCGCGCCACTGCACGAATGGGATGGAGCTAAAGCGCTCCTCGCCGCCGTCTGGTTTTGTGCGCTGGAGATCCCCGTCTGGCTTGGCAACTGGTACTGCGGCTTAGGCGTCGGCGGCAGGGAACCCGCCTTCTGCGGCGACGGCGGCTGGGATCGATTGAGGCGAATATGTTGGGTTCGATCGAGGAGGGTGGGGTTTTGTGTACTGGACTGATAAGAAGTCGATCGAAATTCATCGTAAAATGTACGGAAGTTGGAGCTGGGGTACAGAAAGTCCTATCATTCCGGATTGTGGAACACATTTTCTCCCGATTCTTCTCCGTAGTTATTTTCTCGGTACTGTTTCAGGTGATTTGATCAGCAAATCAATCCATAGAATTTATGTTTGGCACCGCTCTAATGATTTTAGTTGAGAAACGGATCCGATTCAGCCATCCAAATGAAGCCTAAGTATCTCTTCGACAATAAGATTTGAAAAATGAAGCCATATTTTCCCATTTAGATCTCCATGGTGTAACAGTATGGTAGCCTATATTAAAGCATCTCCAATTGTCGGAGGTTGATTCCGGCAATTCTCCCGGTACTACTGTTGGCAGCCCACGGAGTTCTTAGTTCGGTTAGGGCGCACGGAGATTTAGAAGAATGTGGCAATTTGACACGAGTATTTACGTGGTCCGGGCCGCCTAAGCGTAATATCCTACTCCACGGGTGTGTGTTGTTGTTGTATTGAGCGTCTGGGCGCTAGAGTGTCACAGTCTTGAGTATCTTGAGCACGTGTGGAAGTCCCCCCTGCGTATCGCTCGGCCAGTCCTTTTATAGTACAAGGGTTGGCCGTTACATCGTTAGCCTTGCCCGACATGTGGTCATGGCGGTTACTGATGCTTAATACACAGTTAAGGTACTTAATTACCCTTAACAGCGTGATAACGCGCCTTGAAGGTGGCGTTACTGGTATTAAGGGTCCTCCGATCGTGTGCCATTAAGATAGCATTAACACATAATTGGGTCTTGAAGTTTTAGTTGTTCCTTGAAGGTCCGAGCCGTTGGAGGTCCACCAGTCTGCTTGTTGAGGTTGAAGGTCCGGCGGCTGGACGCGTGACAGCTCCGGAGCTTACTGCCTTGGATGAGTAGGTCCGGTGCTGTTGTACACGTGTCTGAAAGTTGCCTAGAGGGGGGGGTGAATAGGCTAATCGACCTGAAATGACTTAATAAAATGAGATCAGTACTCAGGGGGCGGACTAGTCCGGTCCAGGGGCGGACTAGTTCGGTCCTCCTGCAGGGAAAGCCTAAAAAGTGTTTCTAACAAGTTTTAGTTCGATTCTTGTAATGCAAAGTATGTTGGAATGAATTAGTGAACCTTAACAAGATATGGAACAAGTATGAGAATAAGGTTCACAATGAAACAAGAGTGATGAACAAATACGATAAAGCTAACCCTAGAAGCAATGTGCGATAAGTAAGAGCAGAGTACACAAGGGACACAAGGATTTTATCCCGAGGTTCGATCCCACGAAGGAATCTACGTCCCCGTTAAGGAGTCCACGAAGGACCGGGTTCAACAACCCTTCCCTCACCAAGTTTACCACAAGGGCCTAACTTGGTTCTCCACTATCACAAAGGGTGAATACAAGATTCGTTGGGGCTTCTCACAATCTGAGGCTCCCACCATAAATATGATTACAAATCACAAAGATTGACTCAAGCCACATATCACAAAGATTCACAAGTGCAAGAGATCAAACCGAGAGCCTAGAGCGGTGCTCTTCCTCTTCTTCACCTCACCAAACCCTAATCCTCACAAGAATTAGTTTTAGAGAGAATGTAGGCAAGAAGGAGGCTTTTGGAGGCTCAAAGTTTGATGTGGCGGCGCTAGGGTTTCAAAGTTCTCAAGGAATGGTTCAAATGAACTCAGGGGTCCTCTATTTATAGAGGTTCCCAGCCCATACTGCTGACTTCAGCAGATGGGCGGACTAGTACAGCCTACGGTCCAGACTAGTCTGGCCTTTGGGACCACTGATGTCCCTGACAACTGTCGCACTGCACGGCAATCGTCACACTACCCGCCAAACTTCAAATTCAAATGGTCACTTCAAAACGGACTAGTCCGGTCCAAATCGGACTAGTCCGATCTCACACAGAACCTTTTGTTCCGTGTGAAAATGGACTAGTCATGAGACCACAGACTAGTCCGGCCCCCAGGGCGGACTAGTCCGGCCTACCCAGACTTAGTCGCTGAAACTCCACTTCTCTCCAAACCCGAACTAGTCCGCACCCTGAGCAGACTAGTCCGATCTCGGTCAGGACCTCTTGGTCCGGACCAAAACGGACAAGTTCGTGCTTTTGGGACTTAGTCCCCAAAACCCACTCCACGACTACCCGAACTAGTTCGTCCCACTACGGACTAGTCCGAACTTAGTCAAACACTTCTGGTCGGGCTGAAAACGGACTTAGCCGGCCAGGAGCGGACTAGTCCGGCCACCTGCACGGTCTAGTCCGGCCACTCCTGCCAGACTACTTCCAACTCTCTTCTCTCAATTGGATTTGATCTCTAAACCGCTTTGAGCTCCCAACTTGATCTCAATGCACTTTACACATACACCCTCACACATATTTGGCTAGTATAAACTCGACACACTAGAAACCCTATTTTCTTCTTTTCGAGTTAACATCACCATTTTCATCCTTTTCCTTGAGGGTTTGTGTTTCCGCTTGAATCCACACCTGTGCTTAAGATCACTGAGATTATTAGTTACTTAATTGTCGTCATCAATCATCCAAAACCCACGGGGATCCTAGATGCACTTTCAATCTCCCCTTTTTGGTGATTGATGACAACACATTAAATCTTCACATATAAAAGTATAAATTTTGGTTTTCATAACGTGCGGGTGTATGAGTGACTCCCCTCAATGAATGCATCATAAAGAAAATTGAGGAAGTCCTTCATACATACACACGTTATGGTGGGGTTCCTACGTGTTGCGCTCAACATTTGTGACAAGACATGTGAAATATGAATATGATTAAAAGATAGACATTCAAAGCATCATATTGATATTAAACAAGCAAAACATAGTCTTGCACAAATTTAAACATTCGAATAATATAAATATTACATTAAGCAAATTGAAACATTCGAATGGCATAAATATTACATTAAGTGTGTAACATGTCCAAGGATCCAAAATAATGGCTACTCTCCCCACATCTAACTACTCTACTCTCCCCCACATCTAACTCTCCCCCATCTAACTCTCCCCCTTTGGCATCAAGGTACCAAAGGAAAAGAAGAGGGGAACAACGAGGCCTATCCACTAGTCGTCATCCTCCTCACTATCGTCGGCCTCATCATCGGAGTCGCTCTCCGTGGCCTCCGGGTCCTCGTGGTCCTCGTCATAGTCGGAGACCCGTGCCGAGGGAGCCACCCGGGAAGAGCTCCCGTCCTCTTGGAGCTGGGCGAGCTCATCGGCGGTGAAGTCGGGGAATGGAGTGATCTCCCCGTCGCTCACCTCCGGAGAGGACATGTGGACCTCCAGTTTGTCGCACACCGCCTTGAGGTATTTTTCTTGGCATTCTTTCAGCGCGGAGGAGGCGGCACTAAAGGACGCGTCTGAGGATGGAGCGGGCGATGAGTCACATCTTTGACGAAGGTCAAGCGCGACACCTTCTCGATGAGATAAATGATGTAGGGCGCATACCCACAGGCACAACTAGGGGTATGCGAGATGTTGAAGATGTCGTCGAAGATGTAGTCAACTAGGTTGAACTTTTCATCGCCATCAATAAGGAGCAGCAGGTGCCTTAGATTGCATTGGATCACTCCTGCATCACCATCCTTGGGTGCAATTGTCCTCCTCAGGATCCTGTTCAGAATGCTATAGAATGGCTTGATATTGCGAGCATGCCCGACATCATATTGAACATGACTGGGATACATGTAGGCCAACTCATCTCTGTCTACGACCATGAGGTTAGAGATAGTGATCTCATGATCCAAATGAGCCTCAAGTCCGAGAATCTTAGCAAACTACTCAAAAGTAACTGAGAACTGCTCGCCATGCGTCATCCAAATGATCCGTCTATCACCTGAAGTGGTGAAGTAGATGGTGGAGTAGAATTGCAGGATGACTTCAAAATTCCAGTCATATTTGAAACTCATGATGCCTTTGAGCTCATGGCGCTCAGCACCTTCAATGACCACATCAAAAGCAAAATGTTGCTTTTGGGCCATATATTTCCAGTCTACCCATTGTGCTTCGATCACTGGCTTCTTCATGTTCTGGTAGACTAGAAGGTAATAGTCACAGTGAAAGTCGCACCAAAACCTAGGGTCAGCGGTGCTTCTTTCATACTTGTAGACTTTGTCCGTCCGTAGTCTTCTTCCTTCTCGGCTCCTTTCCCATGGAAGACATTGGCGGCTATCTCACGCTGCCTGTTGGGGTTCCTCTCAGGAGTGTGCACCTCCAAGGGGCCAATGGGTTTTGCCTTCCCCATCTCCTTAATAACAATGCCCTTGGCCTTCGAAGTTGGGGACTTCACCGTGGGCTTCTTCTTCTTTGGCTCTGCAGGAGCCGGGGCCTTGCCCTTCTTCGGATCTCTCTCGATTCGGTGTTCAGCAATTTCCTCTTGGGCTTGCTCCTTGCCCCTTTATTTCTCTCCAACGGTCACAAGTCTCTTCCTTTTGGAGACTTGAGCTACGGTAGCCTGAGAGTTGTGAGCCTCGCACTCCTCTCGCTTCTTCTTCCGAAGTTCCTTGCGGGACTCCTCAATGGCACGAGCCATTGCTTCGTCTTCATTGTAGACCATTGTTGCGACCCTTGCTTGTTGATTCTTTGTTGCCTTTGCTCGCTCGTGCTGCTCGAGATGTTTCTTGGCAGCCTCAACCTCAGCCTGTGCTCGTTCCTCGCCAAGGCGAAGCTGCTCAGCCTCTCACTCGGGGTCAGTGGGTGGAGAAGCGGAACGGCGAGGAGCTGCCATTGCTGCTGCAGCAGGAGGAAAACATGAGATATAGGGTCAAGAAGGTGGAATATTTCGAAAGAAATCACGAGAAACAACCAAAGTTAGGGTTTGGTCTGTGTACATCGAACTTGTCTGTCCTAGGGGCGGACTAGTCCGATTTACACAGGTTGAACCCTAACTCTAACGGTTTTTCGAAAAATCTTGGAAACAAGTTGCAATACTCCTAGACTATGATCACAACGATGCTAGGAGCAACTTTAATGAAGAGGGACCTATCAAAAACCCTATGAATCAAGAATAAGGTAGGTTTTTGAAAAGAGAGGTTTACCTCTTTGAATCTTGATGAATCGACTAAATCGGGGATGGATCGCGTCGGGAGTGATTGGGAAAAGTCTCCCACACTTCTGGGGCTCCCAATGCACGGATTGGAAACGATTTTTGGTGGATGGAATCGAAAATCGCCCAAGGAGGGAAGTTGAGCGCGCGTGGAAGAGAGAGAAGCAAAAGTGGAGAAGAGGAGGGGTCGGCCACCTCTAGGGGGTTTAAGTCCCCAGGGCGCGGACTAGTCCGGTCTGCGGACCAGACCCGGACCAGTCCGGATCCGGACTTGTCCGGGCATAGGGCGGACTCGTTCGGTCCTAAAAGACTGAAAACAAATATATTTGAGTTTTAGCCACTATAGTTGATCCTTTTGGACATATTGCCACAACAAAACCTTATGAATATGGTCAGTAAGCAATCAACAATCAAACTATGACCATAACTCACAAAGTTGATAGTTTTTCAAATATTTTGGAGAAAATCGAGATAGAAATGAATTTCCCAAACACATGCATTCTTTTGAATAGGGTGTAAAGTAAACATTCAGATGTGCATGTTTTAAGCAACATTTCGAGAATCTAAGATATTGAGCTCACTCCTAAGCTCACAAAAGTGCTTCTCATCTAGGGTCTTGGTGAATATATTGGTTAGTTGGTTCTCGGTTCTCACATGGGATATCACTATGTCCCTTTCGAGGAATGATCTCTCAAGAAGTGGTGTCTAATATCTATGTGTTCTGTCCTCGAATGCTCAACTCTATTATGGGCTATTTTGATGGCGCTCTCATTGTCACATTGGTGAGGAATATGGTGCAAGTTTATACGATAATCCCTTAGAGTTTGTCGCATCCAAAGAAGTTGTGCACAACAACTTCCGGATGCTACATACTTCGCTTCGGTTGTGGAAAGAGCAATGGAGTTTTGTTTCTTGGAGGACCAAGACACTAAGGATCTATCCAATAATTGATATGTCCCATATGTGCTCTTTCTATCAACTTTGCACCCCGCATAATCCGCATCGGAATAGCCAATAAGGTTAAACTTGGATCCTTTGGGGTACCAAAGTCCTAGGGTAGGTGTGTGAACTAAATATTTAAGAATTCTCTTAACGGCAGTCATATGACACACCTTAGGTGCAGCTTGAAAACGTGCACACATACACACACTAAGCACAATATTCGGTCTAGAGGCACAAGGATAAAACAAAGAATCAATCATGGAATTATATACCTTTTGGTCCACACTTGGACCATCTTCGTTGAGGTCTAAGTGTCCATTTGTTGCCATTGGAGTCTTGATGGGTTTGGCCTTGTCCATGTCAAACTTCTTTAATATGTCTTGAGTGTACTTTGTTTGACTTATGAACGTGCCTTGTTTGAGTTGCTTAACTTGAAAACCTAAAAAGAACTTCAACCCCCCATCATGGACATCTCAAATCTCTCTGTCATTATCTTAGAAAACTCATCACAAAACACTTTGTTAGTAGAACCAAATATGATGTCATCGACATATATTTAGCTCACAAAGAGATCATCATTAAAGTGCTTTGTAAAGAGAGTGTAATCAGCTTTTCCTATCTTAAAACATTTTGAATCAAAAAGTCTCTAAGGCACTCATACCAAGCTCTAGGAGCTTGTTTGAGGACATAGAGAGCCTTACGCAATTTGAAGACATGGTTTGGGAAGTCTTGGTCTTCAAAGCCCGGTGATTGCTCTACATAGACTTCCTCCTTGATTGGGCCATTTAGGAACGCACTCTTGAAGTCCATTTGGTAAAGCTTAAAATTATGGTGAGTAGCAAAGGCAAGTAATATACGAATTGACTCTAGCCTAGCTACGGGAGCAAAGGTTTCATCGAAGTCCAAACCTTCGACTTGTGAGTACCCCTTGGCCACAAGTCGTGCCTTGTTCCTTGTCATAACGTCATGCTCATCTTGCTTATTGCGGAACACCCACTTGGTGCCCACAAAATTTGCTTGTGGACGCTTGGTAAGCTCCCAAACTTTGTTCCTCCCAAAGTTGTTAAGTTCCTCTTGCATGGACACCACCCAATCCAGGTCTCTTAATGCGTCTTCAACCTTATGGGGCTCCAAAGACGAGACAAAAGAGTAATGTTCACAAAAGTTAACAACACGAGAACGAGTGATTACCCCTTTTGAAATGTCTCCTAAAATGTTGTCAACGGGGTGATCCCGTTGAACACTTTGATGCACACGAGGATGTGGAGGTTGAACTCTTGAGTCATCATCATCCTCTTCTTCTTCCTGGTCTCCCCCTTGATGTATGCTTCCCTCTTGACTTTCGTCTTCTTGATAATGTTGAGGTGCCACTTGTCCATCTTCAACTTGATCACGTGGGGGATGACTTGCATCATCTTGTTGTTGGTCACTTGAGCTTTGAGGTTGTTCTCGTGGTCGAACATCTCCAAGTGCCATCCTCCTAAGAGCTTCTTGTGGATAGTCTTCTTGATCTAGCACACTTTGATCAACTTGCTCCACTTGGGAGCCATTAGTTTCATCAAACACCACGTCGCGTGCTATTTCAACAATCCCGGAGGATTTGTTGAAGACACGGTAGGCGTGGGTGTTTGAATCATAACCAAGCAAGAAACCTTCATCGGACTTTGAAGCGAACTTCGAAGTCCTAGACTTCTTGTTGAGAATATAGCATTTGCTCCCAAAGACACGAAAGTAAGAGACATTGGGTTTCTTACCAACTAGAAGCTCGTAGGGGGTCTTCTTGAGGAGATGGTGGAGGTACAATCGGTTGACGGTGTGGAAAGCGGTGTTAACCGCCTCCGCCCAAAACCGGTCCGATGTCTTGTACTCATCAAGCATCGTCCTTGGCATCTCAACGAGTGTCCTATTCTTCCGCTTCGCCACCCCATTTTGTTGAGGGGAGTATGGGGCTGAAAATTCATGCTTGATGCCCTCCTCATCCAAGAATTCTTCCACTTGAGTGTTCTTGAACTCGGTGTCGTTGTCGCTTCTTATAGCCTTGATTCTTGAGGCAAACTCATTTTGAGCTCTTCTCAAGAACCTCTTGAGGACATCGTGAGTCTCAGCCTTATCATGTAAGAAAAATACCCAAGTGAAATGAGAAAAATCATCAACAATAACAAGACCATATTTGTTACCACCAATGCTAATGTAGGTTATTGGCTCGAAAAGGTCCATGTGTAGGTGTTCCAAAGGTCTTGTCATCGTCATGATGTTCTTGGAGGGGTGTTGAGCTCCTACTTGCTTCCCCGCTTGGCAAGCACTACATGGCCTGTCCTTTTCAAAGACAACATTCTTCAAACCATAGATGTGCTCGCCCTTAAGAAGCTTTTGTAAGTTTCTCATCCCAACATGGGATAGCCTTCTATGCCAAATCCATCCCATGTTGGTTTTCGCCATTAAGCATGTGTCAAGTTGAGCTTTATCCGAGGCGAAATCCACAAGATAAAGCTTTCCCTTGAGCACACCCTTAAAAGCAATTGAGTTGTCGCTTCTTCTAAGGACGCTCACACCCTCATTAGTAAAAACACAATTATAGCCCTTGTCACATAGTTGTGATATGGACAAGAGGTTATAGTTTAGAGAATCAATATGCAAAACGTGAGAAAGAGTATGTTGGGGGGAAATGACAATTTTACCGGAGCCAAGGATTTTCGCTTAGCTATTGTCCCCAAAGAGGATCCCTTCATTTGGATCATCATGTTGCTCATACTCCACGAACATTCTCCTCTCTCCGGTCATGTGGTTGGTGCATCCACTATCGAGCACCCATTTGGATCCACCGGAGGAGTACGCCTACAAATCAAGATTATGCCTTCCTTTTAGGTACCCAAGCGGAGTTGGGTCCCTTGACGTTAGTAGTGAGGCACTTGGGCACCCACACACAAGGATTGGGGCTCTTGCGGAGTGGCCCAACATATCTAGCATAAACTTTGCCATACTTTTTCCTCATTAAAACATAAGATGCATCAAAATCATGAAAGAGAGGATGCGGTTCGTATTTAGGCATGTTAGTGCTAGTTGAAGTATTCTTTCCAAATTTAGTTGGGGATGAGCTTCCTTTGACAAAGACAATCAAGTCCTTGCCATACTTGGAGGTTTTAGCATTTTGCTTTCCACCTCTAGTATAACCAAGACCATCCTTGACATTGGGAGGTATTGTGTTGGTGTATGCACTTCGTGCATACGCCACCTTCTCTTTGTCAAGGATGCCACCCTTAGGTGCTCGTTTGCCTTGAGTCAACTTAAGCCCATCCTTTAATTTAAGGATCAAGTTAGAACATTTGCAAGTAGATATTGCTTTGGATGCAACCTTTGAGGAGGATGAGCTTTTGGAGGAAGAGGCTACATTGGTCTTGAGAGACTCAACTTGAGTCTCAAGGATCTTGTTAACTTTTGCCAAGTTGCCAAGTTCTTCCTTGAGCTAAATGGTTGTCTCCTCAAGACTTGAGCATGTTTTCTTGCTTAGAGCAAGTTCATGCTCTAATGCCTTGCTCTTCTCTCTCTCTCAAGCTCAAGGAGCCCAATTAGCTCTTTACATCTCTCCTTTTCATGGATAACCATGTCCTCTTGCCTATCTATGAGCTCCTCCTTCTCAAAGATTTCATCCGAGAGTAATTTCA
Organism: Tuctoria greenei; assembly: GCA_036927565.1. Taxonomy (NCBI): domain Eukaryota; kingdom Viridiplantae; phylum Streptophyta; class Magnoliopsida; order Poales; family Poaceae; genus Tuctoria; species Tuctoria greenei. The sequence goes on from JAYESD010000005.1 coordinate 1,567,322, forward strand.
TTCTACGCAAAGTGCTCTTACTTATGTCCTTAAGCATGTGTTCGTTTTCACTAGCACTATCAAAATCATCATGAGAAGATATGGAAGAGGATGAGTTAGAAGTAACCTTTCTCCTTCCTTGTTTTGCCATGAGGCAAGTTGGCTTGTGGTCGTAGAGGTTGGGGAAAAGCTTGCTTCCCTTGGAGCTCCTCCCGATGGTTATGGTTGCCATCTTCTCCTCATCTTCGGACGAGGAGGACTCATCGTTAGAGTCCCATTCCTTTCCTAAGTGAGCATGACCGGAGGGCCTCTTCTTATTATAGAACTTCTTCTCTTGCAGCTTGCCCTCCTTCTTCTTCTTGCCCTCTTCATGTGGGCAATCTACAATGAAGTGCCCGTACTCGCCACAATTGTAGCAAGCCCTCTTTGTTTTGGGTCTTGCTTTCTCTTTGCCCTTGCTCTCATGCTTATATCCTCCTTTTCTTCTCCTCATCATCCTCTTGAAGTTGTTGATGAAGAGGGCCTCTTCCTCACCAGTGTCAAGGCTCTCCTCATGATCTTCGTTTTGCTCTTTTGAGGAGGATGTCGCTTTGAGTGCAACATCCTTCATCTTTGAGGCGGTGAACCTTTGGAGGTCATTGTAGAAGAGCGCCTCCTTCTCCATGATCTCGTGGTTGATGATCCTTCCTAGGACCTCCTCCGGGGTCATTTTGGCAAACCTCGGGCTTTCCCATATCATGGAGCAAAGAGAGACGTTTCTAGGCATGAATGCCCGAATCATCCTCTTCACCACCTCATGGTCCGTCCACTTCGTGCAGCCATAAGATCTACTCTTGTTGATGAGTAGCTTTAGGTGGTTGTACATCTCTTGGGGAGATTCACCATCCATTATGGCAAACCTCCCGAGCTCTCCTTCAATGAGCTCAATCTTTGCTTCTTTCACGACTCGGTTGCCTTCATGAGCCGTCTTGAGGGTGTCCCAAATATCATTGGCCACCTCAAGTCCATCTACCTGGTTGAACTCATCTCTTGAGAGAGACGAGATGATCACTCCGGCCGCTTGGGCATTGCGGTGAAGGAGCACGACTTGCTCCGGAGTGATGTCTTCCTCATTCTTCGGGATATGTACCCCGGTCAACACAATTTGCCACAAAGAACGGTTGAGTGTCACGAGATGGATCTTCATATTGTGCTTCCACATCCCGTAGTCGGTTCCATCAAATTGGAGAGGCTTCCCCAATGGGATAGAAAGATAGTGGTTGTTGGAGACAAGGCACTCATAGTTGTAGCCTTGTTGGTTGTAGTGGGTCGTGCCACCCGATGTAGAGGTTGAAGAGTCAACTTTTGGAATCTTCAACTTCTCTCAAAGTTTTGCCTTGAGCTGGCAAGTCTATTCGTCATCCGTCGACTTGTCTTGGTAGACAAGCACCTCCTCTTGGGTTGCTTGGATCTCATTGGTCGAGACCTTGTCATACCACACTCCAGCCATCTTCTCTCTGAGTTGTTAGACTCTTTGGGATAGTCCGGCTCTAATACCAATTGAAAGTTGCCTAGAGGGGGGGGGGGGGTGAATAGGCTAATCGACCTGAAATGACTTAATAAAACAAGATTAGTACTCAGGGGGCGGACTAGTCCGGTCCAGGGGCAGACTAGCCCGGTCCTCCTACAAGGAAAGCCTAAAAAGTATTTCTCACAAGTTTTAGTTCGATTCTTGTAATGCAAAGTATGTTGGAATGACTTAGTGAACCTTAACAAGTTATGGAACAAGTATGAGACTAAGGATCACAATGAAACAAGAGTGATGAACAAATACGGTAAAGCTAACCCTAGAAGCAATGTGCGATAAGTGAAAGCAGAGTACACAAGGGACACAAGGATTTTGTCCTGAGGTTCAATCCCACGAAGGAATATACGTCCCCGTTGAGGAGTCCACGAAGGACCGGGTTCAACAACCCTTCCCTCACCAAGTTTACCACAAGGGCCTAACTTGGTTCTCCACTATCACAAAGGGTGAATACAAGATTCGTTGGGGCTTCTCACAATCTGAGGCTCCCACCACAAATATGATTACAAATCACAAAGATTGACTCAAGCCACAGACCACAAAGATTCACGAGTGCAAGAGATCAAACTGAGAGCCTAGAGCGGTGTTCTTCCTCTTCTTCACCTCACCAAACCCTAATCCTCACAAGAATTAGTTTTAAAGGGAATGTAGGCAAGAAGGAGGCTTTTGGAGGCTCAAAGTTTGGCGCTAGGGTTTCAAAGTTCTCAAGGAATGGTTCAAATGAACCCAGGAGTCCTCTATTTATAGAGGTTCTCAGCCCATACTACTGACTTCAGCAGATGGGCGGACTAGTCCGGCCTACGTCCCGGACTAGTACAGCCTTTGGGACCACTGACGTCCCTAACAACTGTCGCACTGCGCGGCAATCGTCACACTACTCGCCGAACTTCAAATTCAAACGGTCACTTCAAAACGGACTAGTCCGGTCCAAACAGGACTAGTCCGATCTCACACAGAACCTTTTGTTCCGTGTGAAAATGGACTAGTCTGGAGACCACAGACTAGTACGGCCCCCAGGGCGGACTAGTTCGTCCTACCGAGACTTAGTCGCTGAAACTCCACTTCTCTCCAAACCTGGACTAGTCCGCACCCTGGGCGGACTAGTCCGATCTCGATCAGGACCACTTGGTCCAGACCAAAACAGACAAGTCCGTGGTTTTGGAACTTAGTCCCCAAAACCCACTCCACGACTACCCGGACTAGTCCCTCCCACTACAGACTAGTCCGAACTCAGTCAGACACTTCTGGTCTAGCTGAAAACGGACTTAGCGGGCTAGGAGCGGACTAGTTCGGCCATGTGCACGAACTAGTCCGGCCACTCCTGCCAGACTACTTCCAACTCTCTTCTCTCAATTGGATTTGATCTCTAAACAGCTTTGAGATCCCAACTTGATCTCAATGCACTTTACACACACACCCTCACATATATTTGGCTAGTCTAAACTCGACACACTAGAAACCCTAGTTTATTCTTTTCGAGTCGACATCACAATTTTCATCCTTTTCCTTTTTGAGGGTTTGTGTTTCCGCTTGAATCCACACCTGTACTTAAGATCACTGAGCTCATTAGTTACATAATTGTCGTCATCAATCATCCAAAACCCACGGGGATCCTAGATGCACTTTCAGTGTCAGTACCGGAGCTTCCCTCTGTCGGGGGTTAGGTCCGGGGGTGCCACACACGTATCTAGTCCGGAGCTATCCCATGTATGGAATGTAGCTCCAGTTTTATGATACACGAGGCGGCACTAGGACTAACCATTGAAGGGAGGCAGGTCCGGTTCCATATGACACGTGGGGCCTTCGGAGGTCTTCAACTGAGATAGGTGGAGTTCCTTTGTGCTCTTCGCGGTTACAAGGGGTATCCAGTATGCAGGGTATCGAGAGTGGCCCCCTAAGCCTACCTCTGGGAGAGACCTTTTGGATTAAGTCATTCTGCCGGAGGTGGGTCCATATTTCGGTTTTGGCACCGTGTCTTCAAGGATTTTTGGATGTGCCGTTGAGTTGGTGGTTCGCAGTTAAACCATCACCATGTGGCATCCCCAGGCTGCGGCAGGTGAGATCTGCGCGTGCGGGTCTCACTCAATTGAAGGTTGTCGGTTCCCAATACGAAAATCGTATCAGTTTCGCGCGCCCTGTCAGGTCGCCGCCCTCGGGCTTCCTGCCTCTCATGATGACAACTGTTCACCTGGGGTAAGGACCTCGACTTGATCATCAGGGTGGCCCCGGGCCCCCTTGTCATTGGCAGGGTGAAGCTTTTGAACTGTATCGTTGGCCCCTCTGCGGTTTCCATCCAAGCGTTGCGGGGGCTTACTTAAGAAGGAAAGCGCACACCGTTTGGGGATTCCTTACGCCTTCATTTGAACTTGCGCTCAAATTCTCCAAACTTTCGCTTGCTTTTCCTCTCTTGCCCCGCCGTGCTGCGATGGAGTTGGGTCTCCGCAAGAGCCGTCTCACGACCGACGGCGATTTGAAGAAGGTCCGGACCTACATGGGGTGGTCCAGCGACTGCTTCAACCACCTGGTCCGCGCCGGCAAGCTCCCGTTCAAGAAGCAGTGCACCGACGACATGGTGTACTTTTCTGCGTACGCCATGGTGGGACTGATCCCACCCTTCTCCACTTTTCTCCTGATGCTACTAAACTTCTATGGTATGCAGCCGTACCACCTTGGCCCGCACTCCATTCTTCTTGTGTCCACCTTCGTCCACTTCTGCGAGATGTGGGTGGGTATTCCCCCCCGCGTCGAGCTCTTCCGCACCTTCTTCACCATCCACATGACCGGCAAGAGTGACAAGTATCTTGGCTTCTACTATTTTGTGAAGCGCAAGAAATGTCCGTACAAGTACTTGCGGTCGTACCCCTCCGGCAAGTGGGACGACTGGAAGAAGGACTAGATTGTCGTCACGGCAGAGGAGCACGAGAAGCTGGAGCTGCCCGAAGGCCTCCCCAACGTTGACACTGAAGCCTGGAGTGAAGTTCCGGTGCTGTCGGAGGCCTTCAACCCTGCCTTGACAAGGATCCGCCAGTGCGTGGAAGCAGGAGTGACCCCCCAGTCGGTCTTCTGCAACTTCCTGGTCAACAGGTGGGCTCTGCTCAAGAAGAGGGAGAAGCTCGTCTGGGCCCTCAACAACATGATGGACCATGACTAGATTGAGACTGGTTTGAAGTCCAACTTGGAAGGCGCAGATTTGGAGCTTCATCTCAAGAAGTTCCAGCATGGCATCGACGTCGAGGGTGACGACTTGACTCCGCCGGCGGCTTTCCTCCCTCTGAACATGGAGACGGAGTTCAGCAGGGAGCTCCGACGCAAGATGTCGGTGCTTGATGACCTCGGTGAAGTTGAGAGGCGTCCGACCACCAAGCTGGCGATCCCCGGAGCTTCTGAGGGTGGCCCTGCTCCTGCCCCGAAACAGAGAGTTGAAGTCGTAGTCAAGGGCAAAGAGTTGGCCGAGCCCTCGAGCCGAAAGAGGAAGTTAAAGCACTCTGACGGGAGGTCCGTCAGACCTGCTCCTTCCACGACAGCTCCTTCTCCCCGGCGGGGGAGGTCTTTTACGGCGACAACCACTCCAACATCGGTGTCTCCCCTGGACGCCACCTCCGCCCAGGTGACCCTAGCACCGGAGCTAGCTAAGGGCTCCAGGTCCGAGGTTACTTCTCAGTCGAGGGGGGCCTCAACCAAGACGTCGCTGGTGGCAACAGCAAGCTCCAGAGGGCCTTCCAGAGCTACTACCCCAGTTGCGACTGGGTCGGGCTCCGAGCGTCCGACGAAGAGATTCCGCGCTAGCTGGAGCGGAAGTCTTCCAATGTAAATTTGCTTTTTTACCTCAGTTGGTTATTTTTTGTTGTAATCATATTTTGAGTTTTTTTGTCCTTCATCCACAGGGTATCCAAGAAAGGGGTTGAAGCTCCGGTTCCTGCAACAGCAGCTGATGCTGTGCTGGCAGAGGCTCCAGCTCCAGTTCCAGTGCCGCCCCAGGTGGTGGCTGAGGTCGCGGAAGCTCCGGCGCCAGCTGTTGTGGTCCTTGACCTCGAGTCATCCCCTGAAGCTCCCGTGATAGCGTCGGACCACGGGAATGAAGATGTACTAGCGGCACCAGCTCTGGAGGTTGAAACTCCAGTTTTGGATGTTGTGATGATAGACGCTCCGACCCCAGAGCCGGAGGTAGCCGCGGTTCTGGCCCTAGAGTCGGATGTTGTTGAAGCCCCGATGGTGGAGCCGGTAGTTGATGAAGTTCTGGCGCCTGAGCCGGTTGTCGCGGAGGTGTCAGCGCCCAAACCAGTGGAGGTTGAAGCGTCGGTGCCTGGACCAGCAGTGGAGGAAGCGCCAGCGCCCTAGCCGGAAGTGGCCTCAGTTCCGGCCGAACCTTCAATGCCCGCCCCGGAGGTAGTGGTTCCAGAGGTACCCGCGCCTGAGCCAGGGTGCCAAGGCGAAGCGACCGGTCCTCTGCCAGAGGGAGCAGTTGCTGATGTCCTGGTGGTGGGACCTTCGGAGCCGACTCCGGAGGTAGGATCTTCTGTTGCAGGACCTTCCTTGGCGGCGACCGAGGCTACCCCGGAGGGCGGCCCTAGTTCCGTGGAAGCTCAGGGGACCACTCTCATAGAGTGGGACCCATTTTTTGTTATGGAGAACCCGCTGGAGTCAGCGAAGAGGACCCCGGTGGGTCTGGAGCCGATCCCCTTGTCGTTATACATCGACAACGCCTGCTCCAGCCTTCGTCAGGTTCAGCTGGCCTTTTACCACGACAGCAAGGCTCTCGAGGAGGAGCGCCAAACCCTTAGGAGGTGGCGCAACCGGCTCCAATTCGAGACCAAGCTAGCGCAGACGAGGCTGGCCGACAACAAGGAGTGGGTCAAGAGGGGGAAGGCCTGGATGGAGTATTGGGGCCAGCTGCTGGACGAGAGGGAAAGCATGGTGCGGTCCCTCGACAACCAGTCCCGGGCCATCCACGAACAGGTCGTGGCTGCAAATGAAGCAGCGAACGATCGCCAGGAGAAGCTCAGCGCGATCCACGGTAGCCTCATCAAGCGCCAGGAGGCTCTTGAAGAGCAGGAGAAAAAGCTCGAAGATGAAGAGCAAAAACTCCTAGAGCTGTAGGATGACCTCGTGAAGAGGGAGGAGGAGCTTACTCAGAGGCTGTCTTTGGGTGACAAGAGCGTCGTGGAGCGCACCAAGAAGCTAGAGGAGCATTGCGAGAGCGAGGAGAAGAAGGCCTGGCAGCGGGGACAGGACCTCACCAAGAGGGAGAATGAAATTGCTACCAGGGAGAAGAAAGTGCGGGGTCGGGAGAGAGACTTAATCGACCGCCAGAATAAGATCCACGTCTGGGAATCGGAGCTTGCTAAACTCGAAAGGCAAGTTGCTGAAAAGATTCAGCAGCACGCCAAAGAGGTGGAGCGCCTTGCCCGGGAGGATTCGGAGCTTGCGGCGACCAAGAGGTCCTTGGAAGAGGTGTGAGGCTCAAGGGCTACAGAGTCCCAACAAGTATGGGACTTCTTGGGAAAAGCCAATGATGCGCTGACGCCACTGGGCTTTAGTACCGTGCGCCCAGACGATCCAGAGCTGGAGCTGGATCAGGCGTTGAAGGCGTTGAGCTCGGCGGGCAACAAGCTCAACAAGATGGGTGATGTCATCGCAGACCAGTTGGAAACAGAGGGAAATTCCCTTGCACAGAACGTCGCAGAATATATGCTGACGTGCTACACAAGTCGGGATCCTCATTTCCCACTAGACCCGGTGCTTGAAGGTCCCATCGACGGAGAGGGAGATGCTGCCAAGGCCAACTTGTCGGAGGTTGCCCAGAAGGTCGCCTCATTCTTCCATAGGACTTAGGACTTTCTCCTTGTATCTCCCGCTTGTATCTTCTCTTCTTTTCCTTAATTTTGTAATCTCTTGTCCTGAGATGAATGAAATCCAAAAAATTTATGAATTTCATATTTTGTCTTCAACCTTTGTCTCACTTGGCCCCCTGGTAGATGGACACAATTTGATTGCGGACATGTACCAAGAGGATGTAACATTTTGTTGAAGATTTGAGTGCTTGAACTTGTAAGTATAGGTCCGAAGTCGCCGATAGCAGGCCCCCTGAGGTTGTTCGAGCTTAGTAGCTTCGGCGGAGACCATTACGTAGAATGTCGACAGTTGGTCCTCTCCGGTTGTTGGAGCTTAGTAGCTTCGGCAGTTTCCACTGTCAACACGCAGAGCGTCGATAGGAGACCCCATTAGGGTGTCCTTCTATCATCTTTCCTTCACGTTGACGGTTGGCCCCTTGGATTTGCCGGAACTTGGTAGCTCCGGCGACGCCTACTATCAATGTTTAAATCATCGACAACGAGTCACCTTAGGGGATGTCGAAGCTTTGATAGCTTCGGCATCATCTACCATCATAAGATCTTTATTTTTCCTGCATACTGAAGTCAAGAAAAATAGTAAAATCCATTTCTTATCTATAACTCGTTTGCGGCTTACTATTCCCAAAAGAAACTTTTAGGTCACCCGCAATTCTGTATACAATCAAGTGCATTTGCTTATCTTCTCCACGTCCAATCGTTTTCTGGACCCACCTTACTCAGGCCTGCCGGGGGTGTAGGTAGAGTGGCATACTTAGGGTGCTGGACCAGGCTAAGTCGATAGCATATTCCAGACCTAGATTGGCTTGGCATTCAGACGAGTAGGCCATTCAACAATGTTAAGACCCGAAAGAATTAACAAAGCGACTTGAATTATACATGAATTGTTCGAACTAACATTTCTTGAGAATTGCACAACTTTGTTATAGACAAGAAAGAGAAAAATAAAGAATATTGAGTCTGTACAAAATAATGCACGTGGAGTCTGTTTTCACATAATGATGTCTTTCATTATAGGTCCGGGGTACAGGGGAAACAAGTACACTCTTAGGGTACGGAACCAGGCTAAGTGTGTAACATTTCTTGTTTGACCCAGGGTAACTAGCTACACTTTTACTTCTGAGACTATGTCAAGTGTTGCTTGAACTTTGCGGACCTTCCGGGAAAGGTCCGGCTGTCCCCTCGGAGGGGCTACCCGACTCTGTACAATGATGCTATAACATACATCATATGTAATTATAGACTCACCTCCGTGATATTAAGCGTAGAACTTACGAAGGTGCTCAATGTTCCAAGGATTAGGGAGAGGTGTCCCATCCTCGGTTGCCAAGGAAGCATCCGGGACGGGATACTTTGATCACTCGGAAGGGTCCTTCCCATCTAGGGGAAAGTTTGTTTAACCCTTCTCGATTTTGTATTCTCCGTAGCACCAGATCGCCTTCCTCGAGCTATCGGTTATGCACATGCCTTTGGTGATAGCGGCGGAGCGCTTGGCGGTATTGTGCATTTCAAACAACTGCTCGACACCTTCCCTCTTCGACGAGGTCAAGGTCTTCACGCCGAAGCTGGTCCTGCATGGCTTCGTCGAAGGTCCGGACCCGGAGTGACCCCAAGGTGATTTCCGGAGGAAGGACTGCTTTAGGTCCGTACACCAGGAAGAAGGGTGTCTCTCTCCAGTTGACTGGTTTGGAGTTGTCCTGTTGGCCCACAGGGTGGGCGGAAGCTCTTCAATCCAGTTGGCTCCATGTTTTTTCAGGCGCTCATATGTCCGCGTCTTGAGTCCTTTTAGGATTTCTGCATTTGATCTCTCAGCTTGGCTATTGCTTGCCGGGTGAGCTACGGAAGCGTAACTGACTTGAATGCTGAGGTCTTCGCAATATCCTTGGAATGCAGAGCTTGTGAATTGGGTCCCGTTGTCAGTTATGATCTTGTTTGGGACTCCAAATCTGCATACTATGGACTGCAAGAAATTGATAGCTGATTGCTTGTTTATTGTCACAACTGGAGTTGCTTCCGGCCACTTAGTGAACTTGTCGATGGCGACATACGGGAACTTGTAACCTCCAACGGCTCTTGGGAAAGGTCCCAAGATATCCATCCCCCACACAGAGAATGGCCATGTAGGAGGTATCATTTGTAGAGGTTGAGCTAGTGTGTGAATTTGCTTTGCATGAAACTGGCATGCTACACATTTCTTCACTAGCTCGATTGCATCCTGGAGTGATGTGGGCCAGTAAAAACCATGCGGGAAGGCTTTACCGACCAACGTGTGGGAAGACGCGTGGTTTCCACACTCGCCTCCGTGGATTTCTGCTAGGAGCTCGCAACCTTCTTCCCTTGTAATGCACCGCATTAGGACGCCGTTGGCACCGTGGCAGTAGAGATCCCCTTCTACCAGCGTGTATCTTTTAGCCAATCTGACTATCCGATCAGCAGATACATTGTCTTCAGGAAGGAAGTTGTCTTTCAAGTAGCTCCAGATCTCCGATATCCACACATCGGATCTAACTTGAGCTTTTGAGTCTTGCGTGCTGGGTTGCTCGGAGCTTCCTGCAGCACCTACGACCCTTGATGGACGCCATGGTAACAGGGCCATCGGGACTGCCAACTTCTAGGTGTTGGTCTTGCCCCCTTCGCTCAGTTCGGCAGGCTGAGCTGTTGGTCTTGACAATCTTCGGACGAAGGTTCCGTCGGAATCGGAGCTCTGGATGAAGCCTTCGTCGAGAGTTCGTCAGCTTCAGCGTTATTGAGACGCTGGACATGGCAAAGATCCAAGATTTCGAAGTCCTTCTGAAGCTTCTGGACTTCAAGTAGATATGCAGCTAGTTGAGGGTTGTTGCAGCAGTATTCACCTTTGACTTGTTTTATTATGAGCTGCGAGTCACCCTTTACCAACAGCTACTTGACACCATATGATAGTGCCACCTTGAGCCCATAGATTAGTGCTTCATACTCCGCCATGTTGTTGGTCGCCTTGAAGTCAAGGTGAACCATGTATTTGACCTTCTCCCCGATTGGAGCGTGGAAAAGGATTCCAGATCCGGCCCCCTGCTTCTGCACGGAGCCGTCGAAGTAGAGAGTCCAGTGAGGCTTAGTGAAGACCGGGACCTTAGGTTCCGACTTCTGCTCACTAGGGCCCCCAGGATTTGATGGAGAGGGGGTCCATTCCGCCACAAAGTCCGCCAATGCTTGACTCTTGATCGCTTGTCTTGGGACGAATTCAAGATTGAACTCAGCCAGTTCCGCTGCCCACTTTTCAATGTTTCCAGTAGAGTTGGGGTTATGCAAGATTGCACGCAGTGGATAAGAGGTTACCACTGAATCTTGTGAGCTCGGAAGTAGTGACGAATTTTCCTAGAAGCGATAAGAATTGCGTAGAGCAGCTTATGCACCTCTAAGTACCGAGTCTTGGCATCATGAAGTACTTCGCTGATGAAGTACACTGGGCGCTGGACTGTCCGGACCCTCTCGGAGGGGCCCGAAGCTTCCTCTTCATCAACCCGGATCCTCTCGGAGGGGTCCAGACCTTCTTCGGGGACCTCTAGGTTCTTGCTTGAGGAACCCAAATCTTCTTCTGAAGTGTCCCGGACCTTCCCGGAGGGGTCCAAATCTTCTTGTTCAACAAAAGTAACCCCTTCATTTGAAGGAGCTTGATCCTCTGGCGTTTCACCTCGAGGATCCGGGTCTGGGAGCTGGGACCCAGACTCGCCTTCAGGTATTTCTGGACCCTCCCGGAGGGGTCTGGATTCCTGAACTAAGGATGGTTCTGGTTTTTCCGCAACGAGGACCATGCTGACAACTTCGTCAGTTGCCGAAATGTAAAGCAGAAGTGGCTAACCAGGGTTCGGAGCTACCAATGTTGGTAGAGTGGTGAGGAGCTGCTTCAGCTCTTGGAATGCCTTTTCTGCTTCTTCAGACCATTGGAATGGTCCCGACTTCCTCAATAATTTGAAGAAGGGTAGCGCCCGTTCCGTCAGTCTTGAGATGAACCGGCTGAGGGCAGCTAGACATCTAGTCAGCTTTTGAACATCCTTGATGTGGGCTGGTGGCCGCATGTCTTCAATAGCTTTAATCTTCGCCGAATTCGCCTCTATTCCTCGGTGGTTCACTAAGAATCCAAGAAGCTTTCCGGAGCTAACCCCGAAGACACACTTGTCTGGGTTTAGCTTTGTTCGTGTGATTCGCAACTTGTCGAAGACAGCTTGCAAGGTGTGAAGGAATGACTCCTTGTTCTTGATCTTGACGACGATGTCATCGACGTACATTTCCACTACATCTCTGATGAGCTCTCCAAAAGTTTTGTACATAGCTCGCACAAACGTTGAAGCAGCGTTTTTGAGACTGAAAGGCATGACAATGTAACAATATAATCCATCTACTCTGATGAAGGAAGTATGCTCTTCATCTTCCCTAGACATTCTAATTTGACGATACCCAGAATATGCATCTAGGAAACACAGTAATTCACACCCGGAGGTGGAATCCACTATCTGATCTATTCTAGGTAGTGGAAATGGATCCTTTGGACATGCCTTATTCAATGTAGTGTAGTCGATACACATCCAAAGCTTCCCACCGGCCTTAGGTACAACAACTGGGTTTGCCAGCCATTTTGGGTGGAAGACTTCTCGGATGAATCCAGCTTCGAGCAACTTCTTCACTTCTTGACGTATGAAGTTTTGTTGCTCTACTGATTGCTTCTGAGGCTTCTGATGTACAGGCCGAGCGTCGGGATAAATCTTCAGATTGTGCTCAATCACTTCCCTAGGGATCCCAGGCATTTATGACGGTTGCCAGGCAAACACATCGACATTAGCCCGGAGGAAAGTGATGAGCGCGAGTTCCTATTTGTCGTTCAGGCCTCCCGATATACGAGTGGTCTGAGTGGCGTCGGAACCAATTTGGACGACTTTGATGGGAATGTCGGTGTCGCCGCTTGGTTGCACACGAGGTGCAGAAGTTGAGCCTCGATGACGAATGCTCGGGGGCTTTGGAGCTTGCTCCTTTCGGATTCTTCTTCTTGCGCTATAGAAAGCGTGTGGAGTTGTTCCAGAGAAGTAACTTCGACAGTGCGATCTCCGCGGATCTGGAGAACGCCTGAGGGTGTTGGCATCTTCAACACCAAGTAGTCATAATGAGCAGCAGCCATGAATTTGTACAAGGATGGCCTGCCCAAGATGGCGTTGAATGGTAAGTTGATCTGCTTATGAGGTTCACATCAAAGACCAACTTCTCGGTCATGTAATTCTCCCGAGTCCCGAAGGTCACCGGGAGAGTAATGGTGCCGAGTGGAGTGATGGCCCTCGGACCTACTCTAGAGAAAGGTCGTGAGGGGTGAAGATCCGAAGGTCGGAGCTGAAGCTTGACAAAGGCTTTGAAGCTTATGAGGTTCAGCCCCGAACCTCCGTCCACCATTACGTGGTGGAGTTGGATGTTGTTGATGGTCGGAGATACCATCAATGGAAGCTGGCCAGCTCCGATCATGTTCTGAGGGCAGTCTGAAGCATCGAAGGTGATGGCAATATCCATCCACTTCTGATGAGGCTCCGCCCTGGCGGTGGGAGCTACAGAGGCCATGTTCTGCCGCATTGTCTTGAGGACACGACAGGAGGTGATGTCCCACGAATCACCAATGATGGTGTTCATGGTCTTCCGATGCTCGTTGTCGAAGATGTCGGAGTCGTCATCAACGGAGGTGTAGACAGCCTTCAAGACCTTTTTGGGGTCCTGAAAGCCTAACTCCTCTTCAGCCGGAGCTTTGTCGACTTTTTGTTTTCCTTCCCTTTGACGGAAAGGAGCTTCTTCCGAGTGCTTGTTGTAGCGCTCGGCAAGGTTCTGGACCTCTCGGTAGTTTTCCAGGTTGTGGCTGTCTGTTTTGTGTATGGGACACCACATCTTAGAGCTGCCACCATCCTCAGACGACGAGCGAGGTCGTTTCTCGGGGCGTGGCCCTCGGCCACCCGCAGCTGCAGCAGTAGGTGTGCCAGTCGATGGCTTCTTCTTGCCGTTGGACTTTTTCTTCTTATTTCCACTCCTAGAGGTAGTGGCTTCACCCTTGGGGGACCTTTGTTGTCCTCTAGAGGTGGTTGGGAGTGCATTTCACGACCTTTCGCAGCCTTGGCACACTTGTCTGCCAAGCGGAAGAGTTTCGTGACGCTAGTGACTTCCTTGGTCGCCACCTTCTCCAGCATCTTCTTGTCACGAACGGCCTGCCTGAATGCTACAATAACAGAAGCGCTTGAGATAGAAGGAATGGTATTTTGTACCTGGGAGAACCTCTGGATGAAGGATCGTAGGGATTCGCCCCCCTTTTGCTTAACAGCAAAAAGGTCCAGTTTTGTGCCTGGTCAGGTGTTTGAGCTCCCGAAATTGGTGGTGAACTGTTGGCACAACTCCGCCCAACTATTGATGGAGTCAGCGAACCAAGACCTGGCCGTCCCAGTTAAAGCCACAGGGAAATAATTGGCCATCACGACCTCATTTCCCCCAGCCGCAAGGATTGCGGTGGAGTAGATTTGGAGAAATTCAGCAGGATTGATTGTCCCATCAAATTTCTCCGGCGGGTGAGGCCGAAACTTTTGCGGCCATCTGACCATGCGTAGGTGCATGGCCAAGTCAGAACAACCTCCTCCTACTCCCTCAGGAGTGGGGCTGTCCCGAGCGTCTTGCCTCTCGCGAGCACGCTCGATGTGGACACGATCATCCTGTTGACGATAACAGCGATCGAGCTTCGCCCGGAGGTCATGAGTCCAAAGCCTCGTTATCATATGAGTACATCGCACCCCAGAAGGCAATTATGTTGCCAGTTGAGACGCAGCACACCTCCTGTGCTGTGAGGCATGCGTACCGAGTCTACCCGACAAGGTCCAATGCTGCGATTGGGCCTGTCCCGAGGGAGGAGGACCTTGATTGCTGATGCGATCAAATGCTGCTGCAACCAAATGATCCACATCAGCTCTCCACTGCTCCATTGCTCTCTGGGATGCTCCTGGAGGTGGTGGACATTGGAGGAGAGCACGCGCAGCATGAAGCGCATGTTTAGGGTTGTTGTTCGCTGATGCAGTGATCGACGCGGACGCCCCATCTTGTTATCCAGCTTGATTCACCAGAGCAGACGGTGGCGGTGGTGGCATGACTCCTGCTGGAACCACAACACCTATTGGCTGCTGCATGTTGAAGGGATTGCCTCCAGCAGGTTGCACAACGTGGTTGCCATTGGATGATCCAGCAGCAGAGTTCACCATATTTGAATCTCAGGCGCAACCCCCTTCCTGGCGCGCCAACTGTCGAGGGGTTGATTCCGGCAATTCTCCCGGTACTACCGTTGGAAGCCCGCGGAGTTCTTAGTTCAGTTAGGATGCATGGAGATTCAAAAGAAGGTGACAATTTGACACGAGTATTTACGTGGTTCGGGCCGCCTAAGCGTAATACCCTACTCCACGAGTGTGTGTTGTTGTTGTATTGAGCGTCTGAGCGCTAGAGTGTCAGAGACTTGAGTATCTTGAGCACGTGTGGAAGTCCCCCCTGTGTACCGCTCAGCAAGTCCTTTTATAGTACAAGGGTTGGTGAAAGCATCTAGGCCCCATGAGGTACGGTTTCGGTGATTAATGACAACCATTCGATATTACTAATGAATTTGTGAATGCAAGGTCCCAATAATCACTTAATCAAATGAAATCAAAATTACATTGGAGACCCATATAAAATCAACCAATGAGATCAAATCGAATCATATGAAGACAAGAAGTGAAAGCTCTAACTTGACATCACTCAATGCTTGAAGACTATCAGAACAACACTTCAAACAAGTATCAAAGAGGTCACAAGTTCAAATTCCAAAAGAACAACTCAAAACAACTCGAAGTCAACAAATTGAACACACCGGATCATCCGATGTTTTCTGAGTTGACTGCATCGGTCGAGTTGTGTCAACAGAATAAGAAGACCTCAGAGCAAAGAACTCACCGGATCATCCGATGTGAGTGGCTCAGTGACATCGGTCCATCAGCACAGATCGCAATCCCATTGGACCAAGTGAAGCACCGGATCATCCGATGTGCAGACTTACACACATCGGTCGATTACTCCAGTAAGCATCAAGATCAAGCAAATTCTGGAGGAAGAGCCACCGGATCATCCAATGGGAAGACAGGGTCAACATCAGTCTAACAACGGTCATATCTGACACAGTGACATCAGCTAATTTGGCTTTGACCGATGATAACTGAAGGGGAGACATCGGATCATCCGGTGTTCGCAGAGCAGTGATGTCAGCCTACTTTTCCAACGGCTATTTCGTGGAGGCTGGCTATTTATACCCCTTCAACCTGTCAAATCGACAGGAATTGAAGCCCAGACATACTCTACACATCCTAGAGCATTCAATACATAGAGCTACCACTTTCACATCATTGTTCATCATTTGTACACCAAGAGATAGGCTAGAACTAGCTAGAGATAGTGCTTGTGTGCCTCCATTCTTGGTGATTGGAGTCTCTAGTGTAGTAAGAGCCATAAGGGAGTGTCCCTTGGTGTGTGTGACTTCCGGAGCTTGCCAAGAGGATTGTGGAAGCCCAGAGGATTCAAAGTGTACAAGGCTTGAGCTCCACCTTGCCAAGGTTGGCGAACGGAGAAGAATAGTGAAGACCCCCTTGTCTCGGTGACTTGGGAGTGGCAAAACCCTTCGGTGGGTGCCACAACGTGGATGTAGGAAGATCCTTGTGATCTTGCCGAACCACGGGATAAACTCCGTGTCCTTTGAGCGTTTGCATCCCTCTCCCTTTTACATTTATGCAATCTTCATTCCGCAACTTTAATTTTCGTTGATTGCATAGATTAATCGCATAGGGAATTAGGTTTTAAGTTGTTAGCTTTTAATTACCTTAAAATTTGAAAGAAAGCCCAATTCACCCCCCCCCCTCTTGGGCGTTTCGATCCTTACAATTGGTATCAGAGCCTTGTTGCTCATTGGATCATTCTAGCCTCACCGCTAGAGAGCTAAAATGGCCAAGAATGGGGGTTCGGTTCCTACCTTCGAGGGCAAGAACTTTGCCTATTGGAAAGCACACATGCGTGCCTACCTAGAGGCTATTGCTCCCGAAGTTTGGGAAGCGACCCATGCGGGGTTTGGAGATCTTAATTATGTTGGTGATCAACTAAAATGGGATGCTAAGGCTAGAAATGCTATCTATGAATGCATAAGTCAAGATGTATTTGCTAGAATTGCTAGTAAAGAGAAAGCTTGTGAAATTTGGGCATGTTTAATTGAAATACATGAGGGCTCATCTCGTGTTAAAGAACTCAAATATCACTTGCTCAAATCCAAGTATGATGAATTCAAAATGCTTCCTCATGAGAATGTTAACCAAATGTTTTCTCGTTTAAATGTGCTCATTGAGGAGATTAACGCACTTGACATTGCTTCTCTTGGTAAGGTACTTATCAACCGCAAGATCCTCATGCTTCTACCCCAAGCCCAAGTACAACATTATCAATTCAATGCTCCAAAAAGAGTCACTTGACAACATTGAAGTTTCGGAGCTCATTAGAGAAATTCATGCTCATGAGATGAGCGTACTTGGAATGATGGAGGAGTCATCATAAAAAACCATTGCTCTCAAGGCTTCAACCAAGAAGACAAATCCCAAAAAGAAGAAAGTTGTTGAGCCTAGCTCAAGTGAAGAAGAGCAAGCAACAAGCGAAGAAGACAATGATGAGCTTGCGTTGATGATGAGAAAATTCTCACGTCTAAACTCCAAGATCGCAAAGAAGGGATACTCTTTTGATCCCAAGAAGAAAGTCTTCCTCCCAAGAAAAGATGAAAACAAGACATGATATAATTGTGTTGATCAAGGCCACATATCATATGATTGTCCAAGACCGGACAAGAGGAAGGACAACCACAAGGGAAAGTATCGAAAGATAGAAGAAAGTGATGAAGATGAAGAAGAGGTCAAGCCCAAGCGCTCCTTTGGAAAGAAGAAATTTGACAAAGGCAAGAAGACCAAGCTCTTTCCAAAGAAGAGAAGAGGGCCTCAAAAGGTCTTCATGTGCGAGGCCAATGAGTGGATCACGGATGAAGAGTCAAGCGACGAAGAGAGTGAAGATGAAGAAAACTTGGCGGGCCTTGCCATCGTCAACAAGGATAACTCACCTCTTCGTCCACCTCCTATGTGCCTCATGGCGAAAGGTAACACTAAGGTACGTGACAATTCTAGCGATGATGATGATGAGCTCTCCCCCGATGAATTAGCATCTATGATTAACGAATACCATGTCATCATAAAAAGGGAGAAGAGCAAGGTTAAGGCACTTGAACAAGCTTGTGCTAAGCTTGAGAGTGCGAAGCTCGATTTGCATGACAAGTATGTAACCATACTTAAAGAGCATGACACGCTCAAATCACATGTCAAGCAAATCGAGGAGGAAAATGCTCAAATCAAGCTTGATCATCATGAGCTTGACTTAGCAAACCAAGCACTCTCGGGAAAGCACAATGACTTGGTTCAAGAACATGAAGTGCTTAACCTTGCTTATGAATCAATTGAACTAAAATTGAAAAACATGAAAAAGGAAACCCTTGATGGCAAAGTATCAACTATTTCACATGCCACTAATATGTTGGATAAGTCTTTGCCATTGAAAGCAAGCCCTAGGGAGAAGGAGTTGATGGACGAGATTGAAAGTCTCCGCACTAGTGTGGCAAGACTTTCTAAGGGGGGGGGGACTAGCACAAGGAAATCCTCTACCAACAAGCTAAAGGCTTCAACAAGAGAGGACTTGGATCCTTCCCGGTGCTCAACAAAGGAAAGGTGCCCTCACCGGAGCTTAGGACAAGCTTCATCAAAGAAGTTGGTTCCTATTGTCAACATTGTGAGGTCACCGGACATCACACGAGGGAGTGTCCTCTTCCCAACCGTCCTTCTCCAAAATTGCCTCCTAACTACAAATCTACTTTCAATGATTACCACTATCTCTTGAGCAAAGTAGGTGGCAAGGTGAAGGCAAGGTTCATCGGCAAAGACATTAAGGGCATGAAGGGGAAGCTCCCCAAGCAACTTTGGGTCCCAAAATCACTTGTATCACACATACAAGGACCTAAGTTGTCTTGGGTGCCTAAACTAAAAAACTAACTTCATGTGTGTAGGTGAACTACAAAGCCGGAGGAAAGCATTGGGTACTCGATAGCAGGTGCACTCAACATATGACCGGCAATGATGGTATGTTCACCTCCATAGAGAACCCCGACAATCATGAACAAGTCACCTTTGGTGACAACTCAAAGGGGAAGGTAATTGGTTTAGGTAAAATTGCTATTTCGCATGATTTGTCCATTTCTAATGTGCTATATGTTAAGTCTCTTAGTTTCAATTTGCTTTCCATTGCACAACTATGTGATCTTGGACTAACGTGCACCTTTGACAAGAATGGAGTTGTAGTGACTAGTGAATCAAGCAAAGAACTAATCTTCAAAGGTTTTCGGCATGGACATCTTTTCTTGGTGGACTTCTCCAACAAGGATGCTAGCTTGACCACTTGTCTTTTCACCAAGACGAGTTTGGGATGGCTATGGCATCGACGCATTGCTCACATTGGGATGAGCAAGCTCAAGAAGTCGTTCAAGCTTGGGATGGTGACCGGCGTGAAGGATGTCACATTTGAGAAGAACAAGCTTTGTAGCGCTTGTCAAGCCGGGAAGCAAGTTGCTTCACACCACCCAATGAAGACAATGTTGTAAACCTCCAAGCCGCTTGAACTACTCCACATGGACCTCTTCGGACCGTCCACATTTCAAAGTCTTGGTGGTAACCTCTGTTGTCTTGTTATTGTTGATGACTATTCTAGATATGCTTGGACTTTGTTTCTAGGTGACAAGGGTGAAACTCCAGAAGCCTTCAAGACCTTTGCTAAACGTGCTCAAAGGGAATTTCAACTTCCCATCATCAAGGTTCGGAGTGACAACAGCACCGAGTTCAAGAACTACAACATTGGGGAGTGGTGTGATCGTGAAGGCGTGAAGCATGAGTTTTCGGCCACATACACCCCTCAACAAAATGGTGTCGTTGAAAGGAAGAACAAGACTCTCATCACCCTTGCTAGAGCAATGCTTGATGACTATGGCACGTCGGAGAAGTTTTGGGCCGAAGCAATCAACACAGCGTGCCATGCCGCTAATAGGGTCTATCTTCATCGACTACTTCAAAAGACCCCATATGAGCTCCTCATTGGGAGAAAGCCCAACATCTCCTACTTCCGAGTCTTCGGGTGCAAGTGCTACATCTACCGCAACAAAAGGCTCGGTAAGTTTGAAAGAAGGTGTGATGTTGGTATCTTTCTTGGTTATGCGTCAAACTCAAAAGCATATCGAGTATTCAACCAAACCTACGGGTTAGTTGAAGAAAGTTGTGATGTTGAGTTTGATGAGACTAATGGCTCCCAAGAGTAGAGTTTTGGTCATGATGATATAGATGATGAGCCTCTACGAGAAGCCATGAAAAACATGACCATTGGAGACATCAAGACCGAAGTTGAGGAGAGCCATGATCAAGGGGGAGCATCAAGTTCTAACATCAACACCTCCATGGCGCCTCAAGTTGATGAACAAGAAGAAAAAGATGATGATCCATTGCCAATGCAAGATTCACAAGCCACACAACATCAACAAGAAGAAGAAGAAGAAGTCCAAGATCAAGTCCAACCACAGGACGAGCAAGATGCTTCACCACCGCCAAGTGCTTCACAATCACTTATGAGGCATGGACGCATCTCCAAGGGGCATCCGATTGATCAAATCACCGGAAGTCCGTCACGGGGAGTAAGTACTCGTTCTCGCCATGTCGCTTCATTTTGTAAGCACTACTCGTTTGTTTCATGTGTAGAACCCACTCATATAGAGGAAGCACTCCAAGATCCAAATTGGGTGATGGCCATGCAAGAAGAACTCAACAACTTCACCCGCAATGAAGTTTGGGTGTTGGAGGAGCGACCCAAGGACAAGAACGTCATCGAAACGAAGTGGGTGTACCGCAACAAGCAAGACAAGAATGGCATTGTGGTCCGCAACAAGGCAAGACTTGTGGCCAAGGGTTTTTCACAAGTTGAAGGACTAGACTTTGGAGAAACATTCGCTCCGGTCGCTCGGTTAGAAGCTATTCGTATACTCCTTGCTTTTGCTTCGCATCACAATATAATGCTTTATCAAATGGATGTTAAAAGTGCCTTTCTTAATGGTTATATTAACGAGCTTGTTTATGTTGAGCAACCTCCCGGGTTTGAAGATCCGAGGAATCCTAATCATGTGTATAGGTTACACAAGGCGCTCTACGGGCTCAAGCAAGCACCTAGGGCGTGGTATGAACGTCTAAGGGATTTCTTGGTCATGCAAGGATTCAAGATCGGGAGGGTGGACACTACACTCTTCACCAAGGACATCGACGGGGATTTATTTATTTGTCAAATTTATGTCCATGATAGAATTTTTGGCTCAACTAACAAATCTCTTAGCCATGAGTTTGGCACTATGATGTCTAGGGAATTCGAGATGTCAATGATTGGAGAGCTCAACTTCTTCCTTGGATTTCAAATCAAGCAACTTCAAGAGGGGACCTTCATCTACCAAGAGAAGTACACCAAGGACCTCTTGAAGAAATTTGAGATGGGAGATTGTAGCTCAAGAAGTACTCCAATGGCAACAAATTGTCATCTCGACGCAGACTTGGACGGTAAACCTATTGATCAATCTCTCTACCGTTCCATGATTGGTTCATTGTTATATCTTACCGCATCTAGGCCCGATATCATGTTTAGTGTGTGCTTGTGTGCTCGCTTTCAAGCGGCACCTAAAGAATCGCATAAGAAGGCGGTCTTTAGGATACTTCAGTATCTCAAGCATACCCCAAGTGTAGGTTTGTGGTACCCCAAGAACGCTAGTTTCCATCTCTTGGGTTACTCGGATTCGGACTTTGCCGGATGCCGTGTGGATCGCAAGAGTACCTCCGGTGGGTGCCACTTACTTGGGCGTTCCCTAGTATCTTGGTCAAGCAAAAAGCAAAATTCCGTGGCTTTGTCCACTGTGGAGGCGGAGTATATAGCGGCCGGTGCATGTTGCGCCCAAATCCTATATATGAAGCAAACCCTTTTGGACTTTGGAATTAAATTTGGTTGTGTGCCTCTCCTTTGTGACAATGAAAGTGCGGTTAAGATAGCTAGAAACCCCGTTCAACACTCCCGCACTAAGCACATTGATATTCGCCATCACTTTTTGCGGGATCATGAGGCTAAAGGAGACATCTCTTTGCAAGGTGTTAGATCTGAAGAACAATTGGCAGATATCTTCACTAAACCACTTGATGAGAAAACCTTTTCTAGACTTAGAAGTGAATTAAATGTGCTAGATGCATCTAACGTCATGTAAGTTGCCATGTTCATGTAAGGTTGCATATCATATAGGTCTTGTCTAACTCCCAAAGGATAGGGGCGAACTAGAAATAGTTTTCCCTGAGGAAGCCTTTGGAAGGTTTAAACTTGGCAAGATAGATTTATTTTATGCCTTGCATGATCCCTGCCATATAGACTTGCACTCATTTTAATTTCTTGCACTATAATTTGTTTGGCATTGCATACGTTAGATTGTCACAAAGGGGAACCCACCTTATGAGAAAGAGACTTGTTTGAAATGCAATATCTCAACTCATATAAGGTTGAAAGAACAAAATGTTAGGTACGTTAATGCCTAGAGGAACATGCTTCAAAGAGATGGAAGTCTTCATACTCTACCTCACAAAGCATGGGCCTCACATTTTATTTTGGATGTTTTTCCTCCTTTTGTTCCGATGTTCCATTTGCATTAAGTCCTAGCCAAGCTATTGGCATATTAGCTTTTTGAGGGGTAAGGGGTTGCCCAAAAAGTCCTAAGACATGTGTTTCTCTTTGATTGTTTGTTTGGTCAAAGGACCTATATGGGATGTTTTTGTTCTGTTGTCATCGGATTATCCCATGCCTAAGTCAATCCCTCATCGGATCAATAGGTGTTCAATCTTCAAGAGCCAGTTCAGTCAGAACCTCAAATGATCCGACGCGTTCATTCTGAAAAACATCGGTCCATCTGATGTTCACTCTTCTGGTGCTATGGTCAATTCAACCGATGTTTACTTCCTCCAACGTCGGATCATCCGGTGTCAACATCACTCTTTTGAACACCCTTACTGTGCCATTCGACCGATGATCCAAACCCTAAACGTCGGTCCATCCAATGTCAACAGCAATTTTTGAATATCCTTACTATGGCTTTCGACCGATGTTCATTTCACCTAGCATCGGTCCATCCGGTGTTAAAATAACGGCTAGGGTTTGGGGTCCACTATTTAAACCCGCGCGCCGCCGCCTTTTCTCTCTCCCCCCGACGCCTCGCTCTCCCGTGCCCTCACCGCCGCCTCTCGCCCACCTCGCCGCAGCCGACCGCGCCGACACCTCCTCCGCCGCCGGTCGCCGCCGCCGCCGCCGCCCACAGCGCCGCCGCCGTGCTCCCGTCGTGCGCCGCTGCCGCACACCTGCGCCGCCTCACCTCCAAGCATCGCACTGCCTCACCTCCAAGCGCCGCACCGCCGCCTCCACCCTCGCGCCGCTCACCGCATCGTCCCTCACCACCGCATCCAAGCACCGCCACCACTCTTCCTCCATTGCAGCGCCTCCACCCGAGCGACGCCTCCATCTCCAGTCACCTCCCCGTCGCTAGGGTTTCCAGCCCGTCGATCTGCACGTCCCGTCGTCGGCTCTGTGCAAACTTGTGATTTCAATGGCTCGCGACAAGAAGAACAAGGGCAAGGCCATCGCGGAGCCCGCCGCGAAGAAGCAGAAGCTATCCAAAGAAGAAAATAAGGCGTTGATGGCCGCTCGCGCTGTCGAGGAGCGTGAGTGTGGCCGAGGAGGGTCCCTGAGGATCCGCGAGGCTCGTTCCAGGCAGCCTCCCGTGATCGACGACTTCGAGGCCGAAGAGGAGACGGTTGAGCCTCTCGTCCACCGGCGCTCAGCCCGGACCCGTGGAGGTCACACCGAGGCTGCTCCTCGTCCGAGATCGACAGCTGCCGACCGTCGTGAGGACAGGGAGGCCGAGAGGGCCATCTACCAGATGGACACGGCAGTCCGTGTCGGTGAGGGAGTCCGTCTCACGGACTACCGGAAGGTGAAGGCCAAGCAACTTCGGAAGCTCAGATGGAGTGTGTTGCTTGAGGAGTGGTACCCGCAGCCCCGGGAAGCTTTGGTGGACAGTCGCTTCTGGACGGTCACACAGGCGTCTCTCTACGAGACCTACAAACGCCAAGGCCACAAGCTGTTCCAACACAACTACATGGATTGGGTTCAGCTTGCAGCAGCCGCAGAGACAGAGATCAAGCCATTCTTTGAGAGATACAGGGGCCTGGTACAGTTGCTGTCTTATGAGCGGAGTGCTTACGTGGAGGATTGGGTTCGCGTGTTCTACGCCACCCTCTACGTCTCTGAGGGCAGACGATCCATTGACTTCATGTTCATGGGTCAGCACTACCACCTGACGAGGCAGACGCTGGGACAGTTGCTTGGAGTAGACTTGCACGACACTTGCATACATGAGAGAGTCTACGGTCAGGCAGACCCGCCGAGGAGGCCGCTCACTGGAGGAGTGACACCTGCTCTGGAGGAGATCCGATCACTGTTTGGACCCACATTCTCTCCAGACCAGCCGAGAGTACCGGCCTTGTTGACTCCTGCAGCGCGCACGGTGCACCTCGCCCTGCATCGCTCTCTCCTGCCGAGGTCCGGATATCTTGAGGGTTTCACCAGCCTCCAGCAGACGATCCTGTTCTACATCATGAACGGGATGGACTTTGACATAGTGGATATCATCATTTGCGAGATGGAGGATGTAATCACAGACGGTGTGGGCATGATGAGGCAGCTAGTATATGGGCACTGGATCAGCTACCTGCTCACCATGATGGTTCTCGAGGGGTCCGCCGCACACGACCGTCTCTCTGACGAGAGTGTGTCACGGTTCAGACACTACCGAGCTCCAGCTCCAGGGGACCGCCGCCTTGGCCGTCCTGTTGAGCGTCAGGTCAGGGCGATGCTGTCTGAGGAAGACTGGTCTGATCTAGAGAAAGAGGATGAGCGACTAGCAGAGGCAGAAGCTCAGGGAGGAGACCTGCAGCATGTCTGGTCCGAGAGCGACACAGACGAGAGTGTCGAGGAGTACTTCCCTCCCCCTCCACCCTCACCGAGGCAGCACGACGCCAAGGCAGGAGGATCAGCTGCTCCACCGCCGACACCACCCCCTGTGTCCGAGGCGCAGGTGTCGCAGCCGTCAGAGCTGTCGACACTACTTCAGCAGATGATAGAGCAGCAGCGCCAGGACAGGCTCGCTGCTGAGCAGGCCAGGGCAGAGCAGGCTGCTCACCTGGCACAACTTTAGAGGCAGCAGCAGGAGCTTCAGCTGGAGATTGCCCGACAGAGGCGAGAGGATACGGACCGGTTCACAAACCTCGTTGATCAGATGCACCGACGTACCCTCGACCAGCAGCAGCAGACTCAGCAGGCTATGATGGGGATCCTAGAGTTGATCACCAACCTATACACTCAGACTGGGATCGCCCTTCCTCCACAGCATCCTGGACTGGGACTGGCTCCAGGTGTAGCTCAGGTGCCTACTACTCCAATTCCTTCTATCAGTATGTCACCACTTCTAGCACCCAGCGCACCGATCCACTCACCTATGCTGGCGATGACTCTGTTCCAGCAGACGCCGGCATTCGTGGTCAGTGCCCCGCTTCCTCCAGCTCCACCGGCGCCTCCCGTACCTGCTACTTCCTCTCCAACACCGGCAGCGGACCCCCCAGCTCCCTCCGCTCCAGCTCCTGCGACCGGCAACTCCAGCTCCGACGACAGCGACGGTGACCAGTTCGTCATCGCGCCTAGCTCTCAGGGTCAGTAGGCTCTCTGATCCCTTTTTGGTGTCTTGATGCCAAAGGGGGAGAAGAGGTAGAGGAGTCAGGGGGAGTAGTAGTAGTAGTAGTAGTCTCAGGGGGAGTTTATCTTGTGTGCTTGAGTATCTTTTGTATTTTAATTAAGCTCTTTTCCGCTTGTCACATTTGCTTATGGTTTTAATCGATTGAGCTTTTCGCGCCATTAATTTCATTTGCTTTCTACAAGCTCGATGTGTCTTATCTTGTATTCATTGCATATCTACTCTAGTATTGTACCATCAAATTCATTTCTATTGCGCTTTAAATTATTGTGTTGTCATCAATCACCAAAAAGGGGGAGATTGAAAGCATCTAGGCCCCATGAGGTACGGTTTCGGTGATTAATGACAACCATTCGATATTACTAATGAATTTGTGAATGCAAGGTCCCAATAATCACTCAATCAAATGAAATCAAAATTACATTGGAGACCCATATAAAATCAACCAATGAGATCAAATCGAATCATATGAAGACAAGAAGTGAAAGCTCTAACTTGACATCACTCAATGCTTGAAGACTATCAGAACAACACTTCAAACAAGTATCAAAGAGGTCACAAGTTCAAATTCCAAAAGAACAACTCAAAACAACTCGAAGTCAACAAATTGAACACACCAGATCATCCGATGTTTTCTGAGTTGACTGCATCGGTCGAGTTGTGTCAACAGAAGAAGAAGACCTCAGAGCAAAGAACTCACCGGATCATCCGATGTGAGTGGCTCAGTGACATCGGTCCATCAGCACAGATCGCAATCCCATTGGACCAAGTGAAGCACCGGATCATCCGATGTGCAGACTTATACACATCGGTCGGTTACTCCAGTAAGCATCAAGATCAAGCAAATTCTGGAGGAAGAGCCACCGGATCATCCGATGGGAAGACAGGGTCAACATCGGTCTAACAACGGTCATATCTGACACAGTGACATCAGCTAATTTGGCTTTGACCGATGATAACTGAAGGGGAGACATCGGATCATCCGGTGTTCGCAGAGCAGTGATGTCAGCCTACTTTTCCAACGGCTATTTCGTGGAGGCTAGCTATTTATACCCCTTCAACCTGTCAAATTGACAAGACTTGAAGCCCAGACATACTCTACACATCCTAGAGCATTCAGGACATAGAGCTACCACTTTCACATCATTGTTCATCATTTGTACACCAAGAGATAGGCTAGAACTAGCTAGAGATAGTGCTTGTGTGCCTCCATTCTTGGTGATTGGAGTCTCTAATGTAGTAAGAGCCATAAGGGAGTGTCCCTTGGTGTGTGTGACTTCCGGAGCTTGCCAAGAGGATTGTGGAAGCCCGGAGGATTCAAAGTGTACAAGGCTTGAGCTCCACCTTGCCAAGGTTGGCGAACGGAGAAGAATAGTGAAGACCCCCTTGTCTCGGTGACTTGGGAGTGGCAAAACCCTTCGGTGGGTGCCACAACGTGGATGTAGGAAGATCCTTGTGATCTTGCCGAACCACGGGATAAACTCCGTGTCCTTTGAGCGTTTGCATCCCTCTCCCTTTTACATTTATGCAATCTTCATTCCGCAACTTTAATTTTCATTGATTGCATAGATTAATCGCATAGGGAATTGGGCTTTAAGTTGTTAGCTTTTAATTACCTTAAAATTTGAAAGAAAGCCCAATTCACCCCCCTCTTGGGCGTTTCGATCCTTACAGTTGGTCATTACATCGTCAGCCTGGCCCGACATGTGGCCCTGGCAGTTACTGATGCTTAATACACAGTTAAGGTACTTAATTACCCTTAACAGCGTGATAACGCGCCTTGATGGTGGCATGACTGGTGTTAAGGGTCCTCCGATCGTGTGTCATTAATATAGCATTAATGACACATAATCGGGTCTTGAAGCTTTAATTGTTCCTTGAAGGTCCGAGTCATTAGAGGTCCACCAGTCTGCTTGTTGAGGTTGAAGGTCCGACGGCTGGGCGTGTGGCAGCTCCGGAGCTTACTGCCTTGGATAAGTAGGTCCGGTGCTGTTGTACACGTGTTAGTACCGGAGCTTCCCTCTGTCGGGGGTTAGGTCTGGGGGTGCCACACAGGTATCTAGTCCAGAGCTATCCCATGTATGGAATGTAGGTTCAATTTTACGATACACGTGGCGGTACTAGGACTAACCATAGAAGGGAGGCAGGTTCGGTTCCGTATGACACATGGGGCCTTCGGAGGTCTTCAACTGAGATAGGTGGAGTTCCTCTGTGCTCTTCGCGGTTCCAAGGGGTATCCGGTACGCAAGGTATCGACAATCGCCGTCGAGTTTTTTGCTCTCGTTGAGATCTTCGCTGTTGCTGGCGATTACTTTGTGCTCTGTGCGACCATTTTGTTGAGCCCAAGCAGCTCCTTCCACCGAATTTCTCAAGGAGAGATGCTTCCCGTTTGTGAACAGCTCTCCCGTCAGGAGCATGGTGGCAAAGTCGGCAAGACTAAACTAGAAATCAATGAAGTCTTTTACGGACAGGATGACATCGCAGTTCCACTTGCTAACATGAATGATGTTGTGATCGTCATTGTGATTTTGGCTCAGCGAGAATCCTATCTCGTAAGTTAATGTTGGTGTCAGGAATGTAAGAAGTGGTTGAGTAAGAAAAATTGTGTTTTGTTGGTATCGGTACCCTGCGTACCGGATACCCCTTAGAACCGCGAAGAGCACAAAGGAACTCCACCTATCTGAGTTGAAGACCTCTGAAGGCCCCACGTGTCATACAGAACTGGACCTGCCTCTCTTCTATGGTTAGTCCCTGTGCCGCCACGTGTATCATAAAACCAGAGCTACACTCCATACATGGGATAGCTCCGCACTAGATACCTGTGTGGCACCCCCGGACCTAACCCCCGACAGAGGGAAACTTCGTTACCGACACGTGTACAACGGCACCAGACCTACTCATCCAAGGCAGTAAGCTCTGGAGCTGCCACGCGCCCAGCCGCCGGACCTTCAACCTCAACAAGCAGACTGGTGGACCTCCAACGACTCGGACCTTCAACGAACAATTAAAGCTTCAAGACCCGATTATGTGTCATTAATGCTATCTTAATGACACACGATCGGAGGACCCTTAACACCAGTAATGCCACCTTCAATGCGCGTTATCACGCTGTTAAGGGTAATTAAGTACCTTAATTGTGTATTAAGCATCAGTAACCGCCAGGGCCACATGTTGGGACAGACTGACGATGTAACGGTCAGCTCTTGTACTATAAAAGGACTGGTCGAGCGATACACAGGGGGGACTTCCACACATGCTCAAGATACTCAAGTCTCTGACACTCTAGCGCTCAGACGCTCAATACAACAACAACACACACCCGTGGAGTAGGGTATTACGCTTAGGCGGCCCGAACCACGTAAATACTCGTGTCAAATTGCCACCTTCTTCTGAATCTCCGCGCGCCCTAACCGAACTAAGAACTGCGCGGGCTACCAACGGTAGTACCGGGAGAATTGCCAGAATCAACCTCCGACAGTTGGTGAACTCTGTAGCTGGATCGTCCAACGGCAACCACGCTGTGCAACCTGCTGGAGGCATTCCCTCCAACATGCAGCAGCCAGCAGGTGCTGTGGCTCCAGCAGGATTCATGCCACCACCGCCATCGTTCGCTCCGGTGAATCAAGCTAGACAACGAGATGGGGTGTCCACATTGATCACTGCATCGGCAAACAACAACCCTGAACATGCGCTTCATGCTGCGCGTGCTCTCCTCCAACGTCCACCGCCTCCAGGAGCATCCCAGGGTGCAATGGAGCAGTGGAGAGCTGATGTGGATCATTTGGTTGCAGCAGCAGCTGATTGCATCAGCAATCAAGATCCTCCTCCCTCGGGACGGGCCCAATCGCAGCATCTGACCTTGTCGGGTAGACTCGATTCGCATGCCTCATAGCACAGGAGGCATGCTGCGTCTCAACAGGCAACGTCACTGCCTTCTGGGGCACGACGTACTCATACGATAAAAAGGCTTTCGACTCATGACCTCTGGGC
Source organism: Tuctoria greenei (assembly GCA_036927565.1). Lineage (NCBI taxonomy): Eukaryota > Viridiplantae > Streptophyta > Magnoliopsida > Poales > Poaceae > Tuctoria > Tuctoria greenei. Next base: position 1,596,699 of record JAYESD010000005.1, read on the forward strand.
GGAGCTCGATCGTCGTTACCGTTCAACTGAAGAGACACCCTTCTTCCTGATGTATGGAGCTGAAGCAGTCCTTACTCTGGAAATCACCTTGGGGTCACTTCGGGTCCGGACCTTCGACGAAGCCATGCAGGACCAGCTCCGGCGTGAAGACCTTGACCTCGTCGAAGAGGGAAGGTGCCGAGCAGCCGTTCGAAATGCACAATACCGCCAAGCGCTCTGGTGCTATCACCAAAGGCATGTGCATAACCGACAGCTCGAGGAAGGCGATCTGGTGCTATGGAGAATACAAATCGAGAAGGGTTAAACAAACTTTCCCCTAGCTGGGAAGGACCCTTCCGAGTGATCAAAGTATCCCGTCCCGGATGCGTTCGCTTGGCAACCAAGGATGGGACACCTCTCCCTAATCCTTGGAACATTGAACACCTTCGTACGCTTAATATCACAGAGGTGAGTCTGTAATTACATATGATGTATGTTATAGCGTCATTGTACAGAGTCGGGTAGCCCCTCCGAGGGGACAGCCGGACCTTTCCCGGAAGGTCCGCAAAGTTCAACCAACACTTGACACAGTCTCAGAACTAAAAGTGTAGCTAGTTACCCTGGGTCAAACAAGAAATGTAACATACTTAGCCTGGTTCCGTACCCTAAGAGTGTACTTGTTTCCCCTGTACCCCGGACCTATAATGAAAGACATCATTATGTGAAAACAGACTCCACGCGCATCTATTTTGTACAGGCTCAATATTCTTTATTTTCTCTTTCTTGTCTATAACAAAGTTGTGCAATTCTCAAGAAATGTTAGTTCGAACAATTCATGTATAATTCAAGTCGCTTTGTTAATTCTTTCGGGTCTTAACATTGTTGAATGGCCTACTCGCGTGAACGCCAAGCCAATCTAGGTCTGGAGTGTGCTATTGACTTAGCCTGGTCCAGCACCCTAAGTACGCCACTCTACCTACACCCCGGCATGCCTGAGTAAGGTGGGTCCAGAAAACGATCGGACTTGGAGAAGATAAGCAAATGCACTTGATTCTATATAGAATTGTGGGTGACCTAAAAGTTTCTTTCGGGAATAGTAAGCCGCAAACGAGTTATAGATAAGAAATGGATTTTACTGTTTTTCTTGACATTAGTGTGTAGGAAAAATAAAGATCTTATGATGGTGGATGATGCCGGAACTATCAATGTTTCGACATCCCCTAAGGTGACCCGCTGTCGATGATTTAAACATTGATAGTAGGCGTCGCCGGAGCTACCAAGTTCCGGGGAAATCCAAGGGGACAGGCGTCAACATGAAGGAAAGATGATAGAGGGACACCCTAATGGGGTCTGCTGTCGACTGAAAGTGCATCTAGGATCCCCGTGGGTTTTGGATGATTGATGACGACAATTAAGTAACTAATGAGCTCAGTGATCTTAAGCACAAGTGTGGATTCAAGCGGAAACACAAACCCTCAAAAAGGAAAAGGATGAAAATGGCAATGTCGACTCGAAAAGAAGAAATTAGGATTTCTAGTGTGTCGAGTTTAGACTAGCCAAATATGTGTGAGGGTGTGTGTGTGTAAAGTGCATTGAGATCAAGTTGGGAGCTCAAAGCGGTTTAGAGATCAAATCCAATTGAGAGAAGAGAGTTGGAAGTAGTCTGGTAGGAGTGGCCGGACTAGTACGCTCTTGGCCGGCTAAGTCCGTTTTCAGCCGGACCAGAAGTGTGTGACTGAGTTCGGACTAGTCCGTAGTGGTACGGACTAGTCTGGGTAGTCGTGGAGTGGGTTTTGGGGACTAAGTCCCAAAACCACGGACTTGTCCGTTTTGGTCCGGACCAAGAGGTCCTGACCGAGATCGGACTAGTCCGCCCAGGGTGCGGACTAGTCCGGGTTTGGAGAGAAGTGGAGTTTCAACGACTAAGTCTGGGTAGGCCGGACTAGTCCGCCCTGGGGGCCATACTAGTCTGTGGTCTCCAGACTAGTCCGTTTTCACACGGAACAAAAAGTTATGTGTGAGATCGGACTAGTCCGGTTTGGACCGGACTAGTCCATTTGAAGTGTCTGTTTGAATTTGAAGTTTTGCGGGTAGTGTGGCGATTGTCGCGCAGTGCGACAGTTGTCAGGAACGTCAGTGGTCCCAAAGGTCGGACTACTACGGTCCGGACTAGTCTGCCCATCTGCTGAAGTCAGCAGTATGGGCTGGGAACCTTTATAAATAGAGGACTCTTGAGTTCATTTGAATCATTCCTTGATAACTTTGAAACCCTAGCACCATCACATCAAACTTTGAGCCTCCAAAAGCCTCCTTATTGCCTACATTCCCTCTAAAACTAATTTTTGTGAGGATTAGGGTTTGGTGAGGTGAAGAAGAGGAAGAACACCGCTCTAGGCTCTTGGTTTGATCTCTTGCACTTGTGAATCTTTGTGATATGTGCCTTGAGTCAATCTTTGTGATTTTTAACCATATTTGTGGTGGGAGCCTCAGATTGTGAGAAGCCCCAACGAATCTTGTATTCACCCTTTGTGATAATGGAGAATCAAGTTAGGCCCTTGTGGTAAACTTGGTGAGGGAAGGGTTGTTGAACCCGGTACTTCGTGGACTCCTCAACGGGGACGTAGATTCCTTCGTGGGGTCAAACCTCGGGATAAAATTCTTGTGTCCCTTGTGTACTTTGCTTTCACTTATCGCACATTGCTTCTAGGGTTAGCTTTACTGTAATTGTTCATCACTCTTGTTTCATTGTGATCCTTAGTCTCATACTTGTTCTATAACTTGTTAAGGTTCACTAAGTCATTCCAACATACTTTGCATTACAAAAATTGAACTAAAACTTGTTAGAAACACTTTTTAGGCTTTCCCTGCAGGAGGACCGGACTAGTCCGCCCCTGGACCGGACTAGTCCACCCCCTAAGTACTAATCTCGTTTTATTAAGTCATTTCAGGTCGATTAGCCTATTCACCCCCCCTCTAGGCAACTTTAAATTGGTATCAGAGTCGGACTCTCCCAAAGAGTCTAACAACTCGGAGAGAAGATGGCCAAAGTGGGGCATGACGAGGTCTCGACCAATGAGATCCAAGCAACCCAAGAGGAGGTGCTTGTCTACCAAGACAAGTCGACGGATGGCGAAGAGACTCGCCAGCTCAAGGCAAAACTTTAAGAGAAGTTGAAGTTTCCAAAAGTTGACTCTTCAACCTCTACATCGGGTGGCACGACCCACTACAACCAACAAGGCTACAACTATGAGCACCTTGTATCCAACAACCACTATCTTCCCATCCCATTGGGGAAGCCTCCCCAATTTGATGGAACTGACTACGGGATGTGGAAGCACAACATGAAGATCCATCTCGTGTCACTCAACCCTTCTTTGTGGCAAATTGTGTTGATTGGGGTACATATCCTGAAGAATGAGGAAGACATCACTCTGGAGCAAGCCGTGCTCCTTCACCACAATGCCCAAGCGGCCAGAGTGATCACCTCGTCTCTCTCAAGAGATGTGTTCAACCGGGTAGATGGACTTGAGGTGGACAAGGATATTTGGGACACCCTCAAGATGGCTCATGAAGGCAACCGAGTCGTGAAAGAAGCGAAGATTGAGCTCATTGAAGGAGAGCTTGAGAGGTTTGCCATAATGGATGGTGAATCTCCCCAAGAGATGTACAACCGCCTAAAGCTACTCATCAACAAGAGTAGATCTTATGGCTGCACGAAGTGGACGGACCACGAGGTGGTGAAGAGGATGATTCGGGCATTCATGCCTAGAAACGTCTCTCTTTGCTCCATGATACGGGAAAGCCTGGGGTTTGCCAAAATGACCCGGAGGAGGTCCTAGGAAGGATCATCAACCACGAGATCATGAAGAAGGAGGCGCTCTTCTACAATGACCTCCAAAGGTTCACCGCCTCAAAGATGAAGGATGTTGCACTCAAAGCGACATCCTCCTCAAAAGAGCAAAACGAAGATGATGAGGAGAGCCTTGACACCGATGAGGAAGAGGCCCTCTTCATCAACAACTTCAAGAGGATGATGAGGAGAAGAAAAGGAGGATATAAGCATGAGAGCAAGGGCAAAGAGAAAGCAAGGCCCAAAACAAAGAGGGCTTGCCACAATTGTGGCGAGTATGGGCACTTCATTGTAGATTGCTCACATGAAGAGGGCAAGAAGAAGAAGGAGGGCAAGCCGCAAGAGAAGAAGTTCTATAAGATGAAGAGGCCCTCCGATCATGCTCACTTAGGCAAGTAATGGTACTCTAACAATGAGTCCTCCTCGTCCGAAGACGAGGAGAAGGTGACAACCATAGCCATCGGGAGGAGCTCCAAGGGAAGCAAGCTTTTCCCCAACCTCTACGACCACAAGCCAACTTGCCTCATGGCAAACCAAGGAAGGAGAAAGGTTACTTCTAACTCATCCTCTTCCATATCTTCTCATGATGATTTTGATAGTGCTAGTGAAAACGAACACATGCTTAAGTACATAAGTAAGAGCACTTTGCGTAGAATGAAATTACTCTCGGATGAAATCTTTGAGAAGGAGGAGCTCATAGATAGGCAAGAGGACATGCTTATCCATGAAAAAGGATTGATGTAAAGAGCTCATTGAGCTCCTTGAGCTTGAGAGAGAGAGAGAAGAGCAAGGCATTAGGGCATAAACTTGCTCTAAGCAAGAAAACATGCTCAAGTCTTGAGGAGACAACCATTGAGCTCAAGGACGAACTTGGCAACTTGGCAAAAGTTAACAAGATCCTTGAGACTCAAGTTGAGTCTCTCAAGACCAATGTAGCCTCTTCCTCCAAAAGCTCATCCTCCTCAAAGGTTGCATCCAAAGCAATATCTACTTGCAAATGTTCTAAGTTGGTCCTTAAATTAAAGGATGAGATTAAGTTGACTCAAGGCAAACAAGCACCTAAGGGTGGCATCTTTGACAAAGAGAAAGTGGCATATGCACGAAGTGCATACACCAACATAAGACCTCCCAATGTCAAGGATGGTCTTGGTTATACTAGAGGTGGAAAGCAAAATGTTAAAACCTCCAAGTATGGCAAGGACTTGGTTTCCTTTGTCAAAGGAAGCTCATCCCCAACTAAAATTGGAAAGAATACTTCAACTAGCACTAACATGGATAAATCCGAACTGCATCCTCTCTTTCATGATTTTGATGCATCTTATATTTTAATGAGGAACAGGTATGGCAAAGTTTATGCTAGATATGTTGGGACACTCCGCAAGAGCCCCAAGCCTTGTGTGTGGGTGCCCAAGTGCCTCACTACTAATGTCAAAGGACCCAACTCCGCTTGGGTACCTAAAAGAAAGGCATAATCTTGTTTTGTAGGCGTAATCCTCCGGTGGATCCAAATGGATGCTCGATAGTGGATGCACCAACCATATGACCGGAGCGAGGAGAATGTTCGTGGAGTACGAGCAACATGATGATCCAAATGAAGGGATCCTCGTTGGAGACAATAGCCGAGGGAAAATCCTTGGCTCCGGTAAAATTGTCATTCCCCCCAACATACTCTTTATCACGTTTTGCATATTGATTCTCTAGACTATAACCACTTGTCTGTATCACAACTATGTGACAAGGGCTATAATTGTGTTTTTACTAATGAGGGTGTGAGCGTCCTTAGAATAAGCGACAACTCAATCGCTTTTAAGGGTGTGCTCAAGGGAAAGCTTTATCTTGTGGATTTCGCCTCGGATAAAGCTCATCTTGACACATGCTTAATGGTGAAAACCAACATGGGATGGCTTTGGCATAGAAGGCTAGCCCATGTTGGGATTAGGAACTTACAAAAGCTTCTTAAGGGCGAGCACATCTATGGTTTGGATAATGTTGTCTTTGAAAAGGATAGGTCATGTAGTGCTTGCCAAGCTGGGAAGCAAGTAGGAGCTCAACACCCCTCCAAGAACATCATGACAACGACAAGACCTTTGGAACTGCTACACATGGACCTTTTCGGGCCAATAACCTACATTAGCATTGGCGGTAACAAATATGGTCTTGTTATTGTTGATGATTTTTCTCATTTCACTTGGGTATTTTTCTTACATGATAAGGGTGAGACTCATGGTGTCCTCAAGAGGTTCTTGAGAAGAGCTCAAAATGAGTTCGCCTCAAGAATCAAGGCTATAAGAAGCGACAACGGCACCGAGTTCAAGAACACTCAAGTGGAAGAATTCTTGGATGATGAGGGCATCAAGCATGATTTTTCAGCCCCATACTCCCCTCAACAAAATGGGGTGGCGGGGCAGAATAATAGGACACTCATTGAGATGTCAAGGACGATGCTTGATGAGTACAAGACATCATACCGATTTTGGATGGAGGCGGTTAACACCCCTTGCCATGCCGTCAACCGATTGTACCTCCACCGACTCCTCAAGAAGACCCCCTACGAGCTTCTAGTTGGTAAGAAAACCAATGTCTCTTACTTTCGTGTCTTTGGGAGCAAATGCTATATTCTAAACAAGAAGCCTAGGACTTCGAAGTTCGCTTCAAAGTCCGATGAAGGTTTCATTCTTGGTTATGATTCAAACACCCACGCCTACCGTGTCTTCAACAAATCCTTTGGGATTGTTGAAATAGCACGCGACGTGGTGTTTGATGAAACTAATGGCTCCCAAGTGGAGCAAGTTGATCAAAGTGTGCTAGACCAACAAGACTCACCACAAGAAGCTCTTAGGAGGATGTCACTTGGAGATGTTCGACCACAAGAACAACCTCAAAGCTCAAGTGACCAACAACAAGATGATGCAAGTCATCCCCCACATGATCAAGTTGAAGATGGACAAGTGGCACCTCAACATGATCAAGAAGACGAAAGTCAAGAGGGAAGCATACATCAAGGGGGAGACCAAGAAGAATAAGAGGATGATGATGACTCAAGAGTTCAACCTCCACATCCTCATGTGCATCAAAGTGTTCAACGGGATCACCCTGTTGACAACATTCTAGGAGACATTACAAAAGGGGTAATCACTCGTTCTCGTGTTGTTAACTTTTGTGAACATTACTCTTTTGTCTCATCTTTGGAGCCCCATAAGGTTGAAGACGCATTAAGAGGCCCGGATTGGGTGGTGGCCATGCAAGAGGAACTCAACAACTTTGAGAGGAACAAAGTTTGGGAGCTTGTCAAGCGTCCACAAGCAAATGTTGTGGGCACCAAGTGGGTGTTCCGCAATAAGCAATATGAGCATGGCGTTGTGACAAGGAACAAGGCACAACTTGTGGCCAAGGGGTACTCACAAGTCGAAGGTTTGGACTTCGATGAAACCTTCGCTCCCATAGCTAGGCTAGAGTCAATTCGTATATTACTTGCCTTTGCTACTCACCATGATTTTAAGCTTTACCAAATGGACATCAAGAGTGTGTTCCTAAATGGCCCAATCAAGGAGGAAGTATATGTAGAGCAACCACCGGGCTTTGAAGACCAAGACTTCCCAAATCATGTCTTCAAATTGCGTAAGGCTCTCTATAGCCTCAAACAAGCTCCTAGAGCTTGATATGCGTGCCTTAGAGACTTTTTGATTCAAAATGGTTTTAAGATAGAAAAAGATGATTACACTCTCTTTACAAAGCACTTTAATGATGATCTCTTTGTGTGCCAAATATATGTCAATGACATCATATTTGGTTCTACTAACAAAGTGTTTTGTGATGAGTTTTCTAAGATAATGACAGAGATATTTGAGATGTCCATGATGGGGGAGTTGAAGTTCTTTTTAGGTTTTCAAGTTAATCAACTCAAAGAAGGCACATTCATAAGTCAAACAAAGTACACTCAAGACATATTAAAGAAGTTTGACATGGACAAGGCCAAACCCATCAAGACTCCAATGGCAACAAATGGACACTTAAACCTCAATGAAGATGGTCCAAGTGTGGACCAAAAGGTATATCGTTCCATGATTGGTTCTTTGTTATATCTTTGTGCATCTCGACCGGATATTATGCTTAGTGTGTGTATGTGTGCACGTTTTCAAGCTGCACCTAAGGTGTGTCATATGACCGACGTTAAGAGAATTCTTAGATATTTAGTTCACACACCTACCCTAGGACTTTGGTACCCCAAAGGATCCAAGTTTAACCTTATTGGCTATTCCGATGCGGATTATGCGGGGTCCAAAGTTGATAGAAAGAGCACATTCGGGACATGTCAATTCTTGGGTAGATCCTTAGTGTCTTGGTCCTCCAAGAAACAAAACTTCATTGCTCTTTCCACAGCCGAAGCGGAGTATGTATCAGCCGAAAGTTTTTGTGCACAACTTCTTTGGATGCGACAAACTCTAAGGGATTATGGTATAAACTTGCGCCATATTCCTCTCCTATGTGATAATGAGAGTGCAATCAAAATAGCCCATAATCCAGTTGAGCATTCGAGGACAAAGCACATAGATATTAGACACCACTTCTTGAGAGATCATTCCTTGAAAGGGGACATAGTGATATCCCATGTGAGAACTGATAACCAGCTAGCTGATATATTCACCAAGCCCCTAGATGAGAAGCGCTTTTGTGAGCTTAGGAGTGAGCTCAATATCTTAGATTCTCGAAATGTGGCTTAAATCATGCACATCTGAATGTTTACTTTACACCCTATTCAAAAGGATGCATGTGTTTGAGAAATTCATCTCTATCTCGATTTTCTCCAAAGTATTTGAAAAACTATCAACTTTGTGAGTTATGGTCATAGTTTGATTGTTGATTGTTTACTGACCATATTAATAAGGTTTTGTTGTGGCAATATGTCCAAAAGGATCACTATAGTGACTAAAACTCAAATATATTTGTTTTCAATCTTTTAGGACCGGACTAGTCCGCCCTATGGACGGACAAGTCCGGATCCGGACTGGTCCAGGTATGGTCTGCAGACCGGACTAGTCTGGCCCCTTCACCGGACTAGTTCGGCCTCTGGGGACTTAAACCCCCCAGAGGTGGCCGACCCCTCCTCTTATCCACTTTTTCTTCTCTCTCTTCCACGCGTGTTCAACTTCCCTCCTTGGGCGATTTTTGATTCCATCCACCAAAAATTGTTTCCAATCCGTGCATTGGGAGCCCCAGAAGTGTGGGAGACATTTCCCAATCACTCCCGACGCGATCCATCCCCGATTTTGTCGATTCATCAAGATTCGAAGAGGTAAACCTCTCTTTTCAAAAACCTACCTTATTCTTGATTCATAGGGTTTTTGATAGGTCCCTCTTCATTAAAGTTGCTCCTAGCATCCTTGTGATCATAGTCTAGGATTATTGCGACTTGTTTCCAAGATTTTTCGAAAAACAGTTAGAGTTAGGGTTCAACCTGTGTAAACCGGACTAGTCCGCCCCTGGGATGGACAAGTCCGGTGTACACAGACCAAACCCTAACTTTGGCTGTTTCTCGTGATTTCTTTCGAAATATTCCACCTTCTTGACCCTGTATCTCATGTTTTCCTCCTGTTTCAGTAGCAATGGCAGCTCCTCGTCGTTCCGCTTCTCCACCCACTGACCCCGAGTGGGAGGCTGAGCAGCTTCGCCTTGGCGAGGAACGAGCACAGGCTGAGGTTGAGGCTGCCAAGAAACATCTCGAGCAGCACGAGCGAGCAAAGGCAGCAAAGAAACAACAAGTAAGGGCCGCAACAATGGTCTACAATGAAGACGAAGCAATGGCTCATGCCATTGAGGAGTCTCGCAAGGAACTCCAGAATAATAAGCGAGAGGAGCGCGAGGCTCACAACTCTCAGGCTGCTGCAGCTCAAGTCTCCAAAAGGAAGAGACTTGTGACCGTTGGAGAGAAAGAAAGGGGCAAGGAGCAAGCCCAAGAGGAAATTGCTGAACGCCGGATCGAGAGAGATCCGAAGAAGGGCAAGGCCCTGGCTCCTGTAGAGCCAAAGAATAAGAAGCCCACGGTGAAGTCCCCGGCTTCGAAGGCCAAGGGCATTGTTATTAAGGAGAAGGGGAAGGCCAAACCCATTGGCCCCTTGGAGGTGCACACTCCTGAGAGGAACCCCAACAGGCAGCGTGAGATAGCCGCCAATGTCTTCCATGGGAAAGGAGCTGAGAAGGCAAGAAGATTGTGCACGGACAAAGTCTACAAGTATGAAAGAAGCACCGCCGACCCTTGGTTTTGGTGCGACTTTCACTGTGACTATTACCGTCTAGTCTACCAGAACATGAAGAAGCCAGTGATCGAAGCACAATGGGTAGACTAGAAGTATATGGCCCAAAAGCAACATTCTGCTTTTGATGCGGTCATTGAAGCTGCTGAGCGCCATGAGCTTAAAGGCATCATGGGTTTCAAATATGACTGGAATGTTGAAGTCATCCTGCAATTCTACTCCACCATCTACTTCACCACTTCAGGTGATAGACAGATCATTTGGATGATGCATGGCGAGCAGTTCTCAGTTACTTCTGAGGAGTTTGCTAAGATTCTCGGACTTGAGGCTCATTTGGATCATGAGATCATTATCTCTAACCACAAGGCCGTAGACATAGATGAGTTGGCCTACATGTATCCCAATCATGTTCAATATGATGTCGGACATGCTCGCAATATCAAGCCATTCTATAGCATTCTGAACAGGATCCTGAGGAGGACAATTGCACCCAAGGATGGTGATGCAGGGGTGATCCAAGGCAATCTAAGGCACCTGTTGCTCCTTATTGATGGCGATGAAAAGTTCAACCTAGTTGACTACATCTTCGACGACATCTTCAATATCTCTCATACCCCTAATCGTGCTTGTGGGTATGCGCCCTACATCATGTATCTCATCGAGATGGTGTTGGGCTTGACCTTCGTCAAGGATGTGACTCATCGCCCGCTCCATCCTCAGACGCCTCCTTCAGTGCTGCCTCCTCCGCGCCGGAAGAATGCGAAGCCTCCCTCTCACTCTACAATGCCTGCACCTCACCCTGTGGCACCTCCTTCCCCGCCTCCACCTCAGTCGATGAGCGCTTTCTTCAAGTGCTTCAAGGCTATTTTCACCTCCTGCCGAAAGCAAGATATCCAGAATCAGCGGGCACACAAGCGCCAAGAAAAATACCTCAAGGCAGTGTGCGACAAACTGGAGGTCCCCATGTCCTCTTCGGAGGTGAGCGATGGGGAGATCACTCCATTCCCCGACTTCACCGCCGACGAGCTCGTCCAGCTCCAAGAGAACGGGAGCGCTTCCCGGGCGGCTCCCTCGGCAAAGGTCTCCGACGATGACGAGGACCACGAGGACCCGGAGGCCACGAAGAGCGACTCCGATGATGAGGCCGGCGATAGTGAGGAGGATGACGACTAGTGGATAGGCCTCGTTGTTCCCCTCTTCTTTTCCTTTTTGGTGTCTTTATGCCAAAGGGGGGGAGTTAGATGGGGGAGAGTTAGATGTGGGGGAGAGTAGAGCAGTTAGATGTGGGGAGAGTAGCCCTTATTTTGGATCCTTGGACATGTTGCACACTTAATGTAATATTTATGTCATTCGAATGTTAAAATTTGTGCAAGACTATGTTTTGCTTGTTTAATATCAATATGATGCTTTGAATGTCTATCTTTTAATCATATTCATATTTCACATGTCTTGTCACAAATGTTGAGCACAACACGTAGGCACCCCACCATAATGTGTGTATGTATGAAGGACTTCCTCAATTTTTTTATGATGCATTCATTGAGGGGGAGTCACTCATACACCCGCACGTTATGAAAACCAAAATTTATACTCTTATATGTGAAGACTTAATGTGTTGTCATCAATCACCAAAAAGGGTGAGATTGAAAGTGCATCTAGGATCCCCGTGGGTTTTGGATGATTGATGACGACAATTAAGTAACTAATAAGCTCAGTGATCTTAAGCACAGGTGTGGATTCAAGCGGAAACACAAACCCTCAAAAAGGAAAAGGATGAAAATGGCGATGTCGACACGAAAAGAAGAAACTAGAGTTTCTAGTGTGTCGAGTTTAGACTAGCCAAATATGTGTGAGGGTGTGTGTGTAAAGTGCATTGATATCAAGTTGAGAGCTCAAAGCGGTTTAGAGATCAAATCCAATTGAGAGAAGAGAGTTGGAAGTAGTCTGACAGGAGTGGCCGGACTAGTTCGTGCAGGTGGTCGGACTAGTCCGCTCCTGGCCGGCTAAGTCCGTTTTCACCCGTACAGAAGTGTCTGGCTGAGTTCGGACTAGTCCGGGTAGTCGTGGAGTGGGTTTTGGGGACTAAGTCCCAAAACCACAAACTTGTCCGTTTTGGTCCGGACCAAGAGGTCCTGACCGAGATCGAACTAGTCCGTCCAGGGTGCGGACTAGTCCGGGTTTGGAGAGAAGTGAAGTTTCAGCGACTAAGTCTGAGTAGGCCGGACTAGTCCGCCCTGGGGGCCGGACTAGTCTGTTGTCTCCAGACTAGTCCGTTGTCACACGGAACAAAAGGTTCTTTGTGAGATCGGACTAGTCCGGTTTGGACCGGACTAGTCCGTTTTGAAGTGACCGTTTGAATTTGAAGTTTGGCGGGTAATGTGACGATTGTCGCGCAGTGCAACAGTTGTCAGGGACGTCAGTGGTCCCAAAGGCCGGACTAGTCCGCCCATCTGCTGAAATTAGCAGTATGGGCTGGGAACCTCTATAAATAGAGGACCCCTGGGTTCATTTGAACCATTCCTTGAGAACTTTGAAACCCTAGCGCCGCCACAACAAACTTTGAGTCTCCAAAAGCCTCCGTCTTGCCTACATTCCCTCTAAAACTAATTCTTGTGAGGATTAGAGTTTGGTGAGGTAAAGAAGAGGAAGAACACCGCTCTAGGCTCTCGGTTTGATCTCTTGCACTTGTGAATCTTTGTGATCTGTAACTTGAGTCAATCTTTGTGATTTGTAATCATATTTTTGGTGGGAGCCTCAGATTGTGAGAAGCCCCAACGAATCTTGTATTCACCCTTTATGATAGTGGAGAACCAAGTTAGGCCTTTGTGGTAAACTTGGTGAGGGAAGGGTTGTTGAACCCGGTCCTTCGTGGACTCCTCAACGGGGACGTAGATTCCTTCATGGGATCGATCCTCGGGATAAAATCCTTGTGTCCCTTGTGTACTTTGCTTTCACTTAGCGCACATTGCTTCTAGGGTTAGCTTTACCGTATTTGTTCATCACTCTTGTTTCCTTGTGATCCTTAGTCTCATACTTGTTCCATAACTTGTTAAGGTTCACTAAATCATTCCAACATACTTTGCATTACAAGAATCGAACTAAAACTTGTTAGAAACACTTTTTAGGCTTTCCCTACAGGAGGACCGGACTAGTTCGCCCCTAGACTGGACTAGTCCGCCCTTTGAGTACTGATCTCGTTTTATTAAGTCATTTCAGGTTGATTAGCCTATTCACCCCCCTCTAGGCAACTTTCATCGATGCTTTGCGTGTTGAGAGTGGAAACTGCCAGAGCTACTAAGCTCCGACAACCGGAGAGGACCAACTGTCGACATTCCACGTGTTGACAATGGTCTCTGCAGGAGCTACTAAGCTCCAACAACCTTAGGGGGCCTTGCTATCGGCGACCTCGGACCTATACTCTACAAGTTGGAAGCACTCAAGTCTTCAACAAAATGTTACATCCTCTTGGTACATGTCCACAATCAAATTGTGTACATCTACCAGGGGGCCAAGTGAGACAAAGGTTGAAGACAAAATATGAAATTCATAAATTTCTTGAATTTCATTCATTTGAGGACGAGAGATTACAAAATTGAGGAAAAGAAGAGAAGATACAAGCGGGAGATACAAGGAGAAAGTCCTAAGTCCTATGAAAGAATGAGACGACCTTCTGGGCAACCTCCGACACGCTGGCCTTGGCGGCATCTCCCTCTCCGTCGATGGGACCTTCAAGCACCGGGTCAAGTGGGAAATGAGGATCCCAGCTTGTGTAGCACGTCAACATATATTCTGCGATGTTCTGCGCAAGGGAATTTCCCTCTGTTTCCAACTGGTTCGCGATGGCATCGCCCATCTTGTTGAGCTTGTTGTCCGCCGAGCTCAATGCCTTCAACGCCTGGTCCAGCTCCGGCTCCGGATCGTCCGGACGCACGGGACTAAAGCCCAGCGGTGTCAGCGCATCATTGGATTTGCCCAAGAAGTCCCATGCTTGTTGGGACTCTGCAGCCCTTGAGCCTCGCACCTCTTCCAAGGACCTCTTGGTCGTCGCAAGCTTCGAATCCTCCCGACAAGGCGCTCCACCTCTTTGGCGTGCTGCTGAATCTTTTCAGCAACTTGACTTTCGAGTTTAGCAAGGTCCTCTTCCCGGACGTGGATCTTATTCTGGCGGTCGACTAGGTCTCTCTCCCGGCCCCGCACTTTCTTCTCCCTGGCAACAATTTCATTCTCCCTCTTGGTGAGGTCCTGTCCTCTCTGCCAGGCCTTCTTCTCCTCGCTCTCGCAGCGCTCCTCCAACTTCTTGGTGCGCTCCGCGAGGCTCTTGTCACCCAGAGCCAACCTCTGAGTAAGCTCCTCCTCCCTCTTCACGAGGTCATCCCGCAGCTCCAGGAGTTTTTGCTCTTCATCTTCGAGCTTTTTCTCCCGCTCTTCAAGAGCCACCCGACGCTTGACGAGGCTGTCGTGGATCGCGTTGAGCTTCTCCTGGCGATCGTTCGCTGCTTCATTTGCAGCCACGACCTGTTCGTGGATGGCCCAGGACTGGTTGTTGAGGGATCGCACCATGCTTTCCCTCTCGTCCAGTAGCTGGCCCCAGTACTCCATCCGGGCCTTCTCCCTCTTGACCCACTCCTTGTCGTCGGCGAGCCTCGTCTACGCCAGCTTGGTCTCGAATTGGAGCTGGTTGCGCCACCTCCTAAGGGTTTGGCGCTCGTCCTCGAGAGCCTTGTTGTCGTGGTAAAAGGTCAGCTGAACCTGACGAAGGCTGGAGCAGGCGTTGTCGATGGATAACGACAAGGGGATCGACTCCGGACCCGCCGGGGTCCTCTCCACTGACTCCAGCGGGTTCTCCATAACAAAATTTGGGTCCCACTCTACAAGAGTGGTCCCCTGAGCTTCCACGTCACTAGGGCCGCCCTTCGGGGTAGCCTCGGTCTTCGCCGAGGAAGGTCCTGCAACAGAAGATCTTACCTCCGGAGTCGGCTCTGAAGGTCCCGCCACCAGGACATCAGCAACTGCTCCCTCTGGTAGAGGGCCGGTCGCTTCGCCTTGGCACCCTGGATCAGGCGCAGGTACCTCCGGAACCACTACCTCTGGGGCAGGCATTGAAGGTTTGGCTGAAGCTGAGGCCACTTCTGGCTCCGGCGCTGGCGCTTCCTCCACTGCTGGTCCAGGCGCCAGCGCTTCAACCTCCACTGGTTCGGGCACTGACACCTCCGCGACAACCGGCTCAGGCGCCGGAACTTCATAAACTACCGGCTCCACCGTCGGGGCTCCAACAACATTTGGCTCTAGGGTCGGAACCGCAGCTACCTCCGGCTCTGGGGCCGGAGCGTCTATCATCACAACATCCAAAACCGGAGCTTCAACCTCCGGAGCTGGTGCCGCTGGTACATCTTCATTCCCGTAGTCCGGCGCTACCACGGGAGCTTCAGGGGACGACTCGAGGTCAAGGACCACGACAGCTGGCGCCGGAGCTGCCGCGACCTCAACCACCACCTGGGACGGCACTGGAGCTGGAGTCGGAGCCTCCGTCTGCACAACATCAGTTACTGTTGCAGGAACTGGAGCTTCAACCCCTTTTCTTGGATACCTATGGATGAAGGACGAAGAAACTCAAAATATGATTACAACAAAAAATAACCAACTGAGGTAAAAAAGCAAATTTACCTTGGGAGACTTCCGCTCCAGCTAGCGCAGAATCTCTTCGTCGGACGCTCGGAGCCCGACCTAGTCGCAACTGGGGTAGTAGCTCCGGAAGGCCCTCCGTAGCTTGCTGCTGCCGCCAGCGACATCTTGGTTGAGCCCCCACTCAACTGAGAAGGACCCTCGGACCTAGAGCCCTTAGCTGGCTCCAGCGCTGGGGTCACCTGGGCGAAGTTGGCGTCTCGGGGAGACGCTGATGCTGGAGTGGTTGACGCCGTAGAAGACCTCCCCCACCGGGGAGAAGGAGCTGTCGTGGAAGGAGCAGGTCTGACGGACCTCCCATCAGAGTGCTTCAACTTCCTCTTTCGGCTCGAGGGCTCAGCCAACTCTTTGCCCTTGCCTATGACTTCAACTCTCTGTTTCGGGGCAGGAGCAGGGCCACCCTCAGAAGCTCCGGGGATCACCAGCTTGGTGGTCAGACGCCTCTCAACTCCACCGAGGTCGTCAAGCACCGGCATCTTCCGTCGGAGCTCCCTGCTGAATTCTGCCTCCATGTTCAGAGGAAGGAAAGCCATCGGCGGAGTCAAGTCGTCGCCCTCGACGTCGATGTCGTGCTGGAACTTTTTGAGATGAAGCTCCAAAGTTGCGCCTTCCAGGTTGGACTTCAAACCGGTCTCAATCCGATCATCGTCCATCACAGTGTTGAGGGCCCAGGCGAGCTTCTCCCCCTTCTTCAGCGGAGCCCACCTATTGACCAGGAAGTTGTAGAAGACCGCCTGGTGGGTCACTCCTCCTTCCACGCACTGGCGGATCCTGGTCAAGGCAGGGTTGAAGGCCTCCAACAACATCGAAACTTCACTCCAGGCTTCAGTGTAAATGTTGGGGAGGCCTTCGGGCAGCTCCAGCTTCCCGTACTCCTCTGCCGTAACGACAATCCACTCCTTCTTCCAGTCGTCCCACTTGCCGGAGGGGAACGACCTCAAGTACTTGTACGGGCATTTCTTGCGCTTCACAAAATAGTAGAAACCAAGATACTCGTCACTCTTGCTCGTAGTGTGGATGGTGAATAAGGTGCGGAAGAGCTCGACGCAGGGGGAATACCCACCCACATCTCGCAGAAGTGGACGAACGTGGACACGAGAAGAATGGAGTGGGGGGCAAGGTGGTACAGCTGTAGACCATAGAAGTCTAGTAGCATCAAGAGAAAAGTGGAGAAGGGTGGGATCAGTCCCACCATGGCGTACGCAGTAAAGTACACCATGTTGTCGGCGTGCTCCTTCTTGAACGGGAGCTTGCCGGCGCGAACCAGGTGGTTGAAGGAGCCGCTGTACCACCCCATGTAGGTCCGAACCTTCTTCAAATCGCCGTCGTTCGTGAGACGGCTCTTGCGGAGACCCAACTCAATCGCAACACGGCGGGGCGAGAGAGGAAAAGCAAGCGAAAGTTTGGAGGATTTGAGCACAAGTTCAAATGAAGTCGTAAGGAATCCCCAAACGGTGTGCGCTTTCCTTCTTAAGTAAGCCCCCACAACGCTTGGATGGAAATCGCAGAGGGGCCAACGATACAGTTCAAAAACTTGACCCTGCCAATGACAAGGGGGCCCGGGGCCACCCTGACAATCAAGTCGAGGTCCTTACCCCAGGCGAACAGTTGTCATCATGAGAGGCGGTAAGCCCAAGGGCGGCGGCCTGACAGGATGCGCGGAACCGATACGGTTTTCTTATTGGGAACCGATGACCTTCAATTGCGTGAGATCCGCACGTGCAGATCTCACCTGCCGCAGCTTGGGACGTCACGCGGTGATGGTTTAACTGCAAACCACCAACTCAAAGTCACATCCAAAAATCCTTGAAGACACAATGCCAAAACCGAAAGATGGACCCGCCTCCGGCAGAATGACTTAATCCAAAAGGTCTCTCCCAGAGGTAGGCCCAGGGGGCCACTGTCGGTACCCTGCGTACCGGATACCCCTTGAAACCGCGAAGAGCACAAAGGAACTCCACCTATCTGAGTTGAAGACCTCCGAAGGCCCCACGTATCATACGGAACCGGACCTGCCTCCCTTCTATGGTTAGTCCTAGTGCCGCCACGTGTATCATAAAATCAGAGCTACATTCCATACATGGGATAGCTCCGGACTAAATACCTGTGTGGCACCCTCGAACCTAACCCCCGACAGAGGGAAGCTCCAGTACCGACACGTGTACAACAGCACCGGACCTACTTATCCAAGACAGTAAGCTCCGGAGCTGCCACGCGCCCAGCCGCCAAACCTTCAACCTCAACAAGTAGACTAGTGGACCTCCAACGGATCGGACCTTCAAGGAACAATTAAATCTTCAAGACCCGATTATGTATCATTAATGCTATCTTAATAACACACGATCGGAGGACCCATAACACCAGTAATGCCACCATCAAGGCGTGTTATCACGCTGTTAAGTGTAACTAAGTACCTTAACTGTATATTAAGCATCAGTAACCGCCAGGACCACATGTCGGGCCAGACTGACGATGTAACGGCCAACCCTTGTACTATAAAAGGATTGGTCGAGCGATACACAAGGGGGGACTTCCACATGTGCTCAAGATACTCAAGTCTCTGACACTCTAGCGCTTAGACGCTCAATACAACAACAACACACACTCGTGGAGTAGGGTATTATGCTTAGGCGGCCTGAACCACATAAATACTCGTGTCAAATTGCCACCTTCTTCTGAATCTGCGCGCGCCCTAACCGAACTAAGAACTCCGCGGGCTGCCAACGGTAGTACCGGGAGAATTGCCGGAATCAACCTCCGACAGCGATGTTGTCACTCAATCTCCTGGTCCAACAAAACAATGATCTCTCGTTTAGAGTTGTGGCATCGGACATCTTCTTGGCATCGTTTCTTCGCGACAACTTCGTCTCAAAGGTGTCAATGTCGCTCGCGCCCTCAAGCCGTCATCCACGCCTGTCGCTCAACTTCGATGACCCGACTAACTTCGTCTAACCTCTGTCTCATTTGCTCCTCTCAGCAACAACGTTAGTCCACCTTCTGCATCCACGTCAGTTGTCACATTTGGCTCATGGGTGCGGGGCAAGTTGGATCGGAGGAGGAATTGACAGATGAGGATACAACGTGATGTTCTTGCGGTACTGGGCTGGAGGAGATCATGATGTGGACACGAGAAGGAGGACACGATGTGGGTACGGGAGGGCCCGACTGTGGGGATAGGGAGGAGGTTGCGGCGTGCGAATGGGAAATACTCCCTCCTCTCCAGAATAGATGTCATTAAGACAATGAGTTGTAGTTTTTTTTAATTATTTTTTGTCTGAAGCGATATCTATTGTAAGATAGAGGGAGTACAATGCAACTTGGAGCCATAGATTGAAGGGAGAAGTGCGAAGGAAGAAGATTAAACCAACAATTTGGAATGGGCTATGTGTTCATGGTCTCTGTTTTTGGGGCACGAGTGAGGAGAAGGTCGAAAATAGTTATGGAGAATAGGTGACCTGTTGGAGATGGTTCGAGCTACTTTTCAAATCCAAATTAGTTTTGGACTGCGATTTAGGATGTCTGTTCAAAATAGTCCAAGTGTATTATAAATCAACTACTACTCATTACTTACTCTGTATGTGCATTCATTTTTTCCTTACTTATTTTTTCTTATAATTTCCTCTCGTTATTTTCCTTTTATACCGTCTCCTCTTTTCTTTCCCTTTTCTTCATTTTTTATTTCCTTTTCTCCTTCTCTCTATTTTTATCTTTCATTTTTTCTTATTTTCCCTATTTGGTCCTATTTGGTACAGCTAAAACTTGTTACAAAAACAGCTTGTTTGAAAAGCTGGTGGAAAGCAGCCTCTGCTTATGTCCTGCTTTTAATTCATTCTGAGAAGTAGCTGAACTAATAAACTGTTACAGAAGCTTTCCGTTTGGCACACCATCAGCTTATTTTTATGAAGAAGTTGTAGCAGAAGCTGTGCCAAATATAGCCTTTATTTCTTTTATAGAAGCTACTCACTTCTTCATTTTTCCTCTTCATTATTATCGATATATATTTCCATTAAGTCCACCGAGCTCTCTTCGAAACACTCCCGTGCCGTCTCCCAATCTCCGCCTCCAATCCAGGCTTACCAGTCCCGTCGCTCGCGCTACACTTGCTGCTCTCGTGTCTCTGCTGTCTGCTCCCGCCGTCGGCTCCGTCCCATCCTTCTCACTCCGTTGCCCGTGTTACACCTATCAATATTGTCACACCTCTCGCTCCTGCTGTCAATGCCGCTCTACCTTTTACTCACATCCTATCCATCCAGTTGCCCACGCCGCACCTGTCACCCCACTCACTTCTGTCGTGCTGTCCTCCGCTCCCCTCTGCTTACCCGTCGCCGCACCGCCTCTATAATTTTGATTTTTTAGATGTACTTCATTAGATATAACTCTTCATAATTTTGACTTTTTAAATGTACTCCATTAAATACAACCACACTTATCCACCTCGACATGCCTGAATAAACATTGTCATATGCAACTTATTCACATTTCCAACAGTTTCACCGTGGGCAGGCAAAACGCATACCCCACCAAAACCCACTCGCCACCGCCGTCTCTCCGGCCTCCTCCACCGCCGCGAATGCCGGAGCCGCAGGCCATCCTCCCGCTCCGCGCGCTCCCGCCGGACGCGCCTCTGCCCCTGCCCTCGCCGTTCCTCCCCCAAACCCCTCCCTCAGCCGCGGCCCCGGCCACGACCCCCAACCCGACCCCTCCCCAACCCCAGATTTCCGCGGCGCTGCCCGCCTCCTCCTCTACGCGGCCGCCGCACCAATGGGAGATAAACGCACGCGCCTGGCTCGAGTCCTTCCCCGACGGCCGCCCGCCCACCGAGCCCGAGGTCGACGCCTACATCGACGCCCACCGCCCCGAGCTACCCTCCCTACCCCGCTCCCAGCTTCAACAGCGCATCCTCGCCCTTCGCGGAGATCAGGTAATCAATCATTCTACTCCTCTTGTCCACCTCCTTTACGTATCGCACATGATTTGCAGACCATCATGTGACTCCGATGTAGTTTAGTTGATGGGGTTGATAAGCTTGCGCACTTCATCAATTAGTTTCCTCGTCCATTATGAGGACTATGGGTAATGGGCTGCTCTATCAGTCAGTCGTTGGGAATTGATTGTGTGCTATTATATGTTTCTGTTAGAAATAAAATGGTCTGTGGGTTGAAGCCACACTAAACCGTAGGATGGAGATCGTGTGGCTCACAAGTGAGTTGCTGATTGTTAATTCAGTTTGTTGGGTTTTCTGATTATGCAGCGGTTCCACATTTAGTTGAACTACAATGGCTATTAGCCTAGTTTGGAACTCTTGGAGCATACTGGTATCTTAACTGAAATATGTAATCCACTCTATGTTTTTAGTGCTATATGCTGCTTCTGCATTATATCCTAGGGAATGTTACTGGTTCTCCAGATCTGTTTCATGCATACTTCATTTTTAGATTCATCAGTTGATCAACAAACCTAAGTCCATCATTCACATACATTTTTCCTTCATGTCAGGCTTTAGATGCAGAGCAGAGCGCATTCCCGTACAGATTCCAGCGAACTGATCTATGGAAGCCTGTCTACCAGTGGTTGGAATCTCTTGAGATGGACTCACTAGTAGAGACTACGCAGATATCAGATTGGCTTACATCAAACCCAAATATAATGGACAGGCTGGTTGAGAAGCATTCCAAGTATCATTTAGTACACTACACCCAGCGAATGCACTTGAAGCTGCTGAAGAAGAGGGGAAAGTTGCCAAAGGTGAATGCATTTCTTAAAAGTGTTATCGCTCTACGCATGAAATGCCTTTTTTTTACATTTGCTAAAGTGGTCGTTTGGCATTTTGGGAAAAGGCTATTATGCTTTTGACAGGGAATATATGAGACCTGATATGTTCACATGACATTTTGTTCAAGTACATCTTGCTGACTTTGGATATTAAAGTTATCTTTTGTCCTTACGTGACCTGGATCTGGATTTGAGTTCTTGTACCTTTTTGTCTGAAAAGCTGATTCTTAAATTTCAGAACGTACAACTTTCTGAGGCTAGAGCCACTGCCAAGCCGAGTGCAGCTCCAGTGAAGCCAGAAGAAAGCACAGTAACATTGCGAGAACCTGCACGTCTAGTATCAGGTTTAAATGTTTCTGCATATTTTCTTGAAGTGGTACCTTTATGCGCCTCCATAACAAGCTAGTGTTCTGCCATCTTGCAGGTAGATTCTCTGGTGACAGTGCAGCTAGAGTTCAGAGTAGCACAGCTGGCAGATTTCAGGGTGGAAGTGCATCTCTTAGGGACAAGAAGACATCATTGTCCAAAAGGAAAGAAGCGTTGCTCAAATATGAACTGTATGTAGCCAACTCTGGGTTATTTGTCTTTTAAGTGTTGTTAGTGGTCTGTACTCACTCTCATTCATGATTTTTTTTTCAGCTTAACTGATTTGCAGAATCAATTGACCACTGTGCTGTTAAAGCAGCGTCGTACTGTTGCCATTAAAGAAACAGATTCATCATATATGGAATTTCAAAACCCAAAGATCAACATAGGTTTACAAGATGGGGCTGCAACTGCTAGTGGACCAGCCCTGGCGGAGACAGCAAAGATTTATGTCAATGAGAAGTCAAACCCAGCCATAACCTCAGATAGTGAATTTGGGCAAAACAGAAGGAGAAACCCTATCGTTGTTACACCAGCATGGTCCTATAGTGAAGGTCTGACAGGTTTGTCATTTGTTGTTGTATTCAGTGCAAGTGGATCGATGCATCCTTTGTTGTTGGCTCACGTGTACAATCTCAGTTCAAAATCGTTAGCTCTTCTCAGCTTTCGAACTATATTTAGCAAATAGAGAGTGGTTTGTGATTATTTTTGAAATTCTGCTAACATCATATTTGTTTGGTGTCATAAAAAAAATTAAAATCGTTTGTGCATATTGGCCTTTAAAATTTACAAGTGTGCACATAATAATGTGACTTCAAATTTGGAATGGAGGTGATATTCCTATCAATCATGGACATTCTTTTTATACTTGAAGATTACACTACAATGTCCTTAGCATGCTGTGATCCACCCATTGACCCACGAATGTGTTAAAACGTCCTTTTTTCAAATATTACTCGATATTTTCACATTATGTAATCAAGTAAATATTAACTTTTCTGCTGTTATATAATTTCAAATATGTTAACTACTGATCTGTATCAACTTGACTAAGTATGGTGTGAAACCGTGGCAGGAGCCTTGTGGAATGATGGAAATTCTACATCACGTAGTGATGGTGCAAGAAGTTTTGATTTTTGGAAAGGACATGATAATCGCCAATTGAAACATAAAGATACTAAGAAAAATATATTTTTCTGTCTCGAGGGACGTGAAACTGGTGTCAGCTGGTCCCAGGCTTGTTCTTACGGAGGCTATGCTGGACGGAATTGTGAAAAATGGACCCCATTTCTTGAAGGCATGCCCGTTTACATTTTTATTCTTCTAAACAGTAGTGCTCAGTTGTTCATCCTTACAAAATTTTACCTACTTTTTTTTCCTGATTTTTTGAAATGATAACTCTTTCTTGATTTTCATACAGGATGGAATTCACCCGCAGTCCAATTTGAAGGGCCTGCCATACATGTCGTGAGGAAAAGTTACCTATCATGGATGCCTACTTCATGTGCTTATACATCAAGTGCTCCTTCTGTTCAGCCTCATGACAGGGTATGGATGGTATATGTGGTTGTATGATTGCATGCAAGTTCAAATCTTAATATGTGATGGTTTTCCTTTGACAATCTGCTCTTTATGCATTTTAAGTGCTCTCCTGGTATTAAAAGTTCTACCAAATGCATACTTGATTATGCTTGCAACTCAAAAAAATGATCAAGTTCCAGTGTTAAAACGGATCATCTTGTACGGCTTTTGTTTAAGGATATAACTTATCTCTAAACAGTCTGATAACTAACCTTCTTGTTTTGAGGGCCTGCATGCCAATTTTTGGTTGAATACTGTTATCCCTATATGATATCTATACCCCCCTCCCCAATTTCGGTTTTTTAACTTTTCTTTGAGCCCCCGTTCTGTATAAAAATGGTCTCCGTTCCCTATGGAAAATAGAATCGAAGAATCTGATTCAAAAAAAAAAACTAGCCTTGTTTGTTTGATACACTGTCACGTGCAATGATGTAGTCATGACTTCTATACAGAAAGATGAATGGATGAACATTGTTGGTAGATTACAGGGGTGAGTTCAGTAATTATTTGCACCGTCAAAATACCATCCAGTTAGCTAAGATAAACTTGCATGTGAAGTCAGCTTTAATTTGTGGTGTTGTGTTACTTCGATTGTGCTCCCTCCACACTTTTTTTTCTTCCAAAACTAAATGGTCAAGCTATGCTTGATTGTGCTCTGTATTTAATTTCCCTATTTACACATTATTATCAATTTTTACTGTGGTGCTACCTCAGCAAGGTGTCCGCAAAGTTCTTGATGTAAAGTTTCATCCAGAAGGGCTGCCTCAGCTTGTTTCTAGTTCTAATGAGGTTAGTGCAATTTGTGATCCGATTTGCATTTTCTAGTCGAGAAAAGTACAGTTGTGACCTTCAAATGGCTGTGTTGACCTGTTTCCATACAACTGGTGTCTTGAAAACTTTTTTTATGTTGTATTATATTTTGTCACATTGTACATTTGTTAGGGTTTATGGGCAGACCGGTATAGGAGGTTTTATTATATTTGGTGTTAAACTTTTTAATGTGGTTCACAATGGCAATATATGGAAGAGGTTAGGGGTGGCAGTGTGGCACCAATCAAAGGAAAACTTGTCGAGTGTCATTTAAGATGTCTAGGACACACACACGAGGCACGAGTATGTAGCGGGATAGTAAGGCTCCCACACAATATAAAGAGAGGTAGGGGTCGGCTGAACTTGACATGGGAGGAGTCTTGGAAGAGAGACTTGAAGGATACTGTGAACACAGGACTATACATGGCTAGGAGTACACTGTACGCCAAAATCAGCTTAGCAATCCACACGGCTGAACTGTGATCGAAGCTATCGGTTTCAGCCAAACTTTTTAATTCAGTACTTTTTATATTCCTTTTCCTTATGCTTTCCTTCCTTTAACTTTCCATGCTAGTTCTTGTGGGTTTCATCTCACTCAAACTTGGCTCGGGACTAAAAGGCTTTGTTGTTGTAGTAGTAGTTATTATAGGTTCATTGCTTTGTTGTCATTCTGAGTTCAATAAATATCATCTCAATAATTCAGGCACCCAACGAATTATTGCTTTTCAATCTTCTATCTGGAAGGGCTATTCAGCTTAGAGGCCACAATACCAAGGTATGCCAGATAAGTTTATTATCAGTGGATTTACTCATTGAATGTGTTCCAAGATAGTGCATGAAGACCCTTCGTCCTTTTCCCTTGATGGTTGCATAGTACGATACCTTCCAAGTTTGATAAAATAAGCTTAACAGTTACAATCACCATCATGTGAAAAATGTTTTTTTTCTTAAAAGAAAATAATGAAAAAGGCAGCCATCCCAGGTAGATTTCATTTCGTGGTAGATTTTTTTGATTTTGTTCCTTTAGGTATCTGTAGTCTGTTATTCAATATGCTTGCTTTATTGTGGCGATTAGCTTTGTTACTTACTTCTACCTATATTGTTATCAGATCCAATCTATTGCCTTTGCAGTCAAAGGTGCAAGTGTAGTATCTTGTGCTTCTAATTTGTTAAAGGTAACTATCAACTTTGTTTTGTACTAAGTACTGCAACTGACCAGAGAATGGGGTTTCATTTCCATGAGAATGACTAAGTGTAGTTGTTGGCTCGTCAAGCCTATCACAATCCCTCCTTTTTCCGAGCAAGCGACCTGAGAATGATGATGCTAATTGCTTCTCTTTGTAACTCAAATATAGGTATGGGACTGCATTACAGGTTCTTGTCTCTATACACTGGGTGGCGATGACCATAATTCGGTGGGACATACTAAAAAAATTAATGCTATGGCAGTGAATAAATGGCAATCATGTATGTATATTCATCATCAACAATATTTCTTGCGCGCACTAAGTTTCTAAATCTGTCACCCCCTTCAGTTATGAAAACAGAAAAATGTTTCAGTCAAAGTTTCGAAACGTTGACTCACATTTAGTTTGAAAGCATGAGGATTGTATAACTTAGAATTGACTTGATGTTGTGTGATAGTGTCATAGATTTATCGAATCTTACAAATATGCTCATATAGAATATCAATGTTGCACTTCGCCTGCTGTCGTCCAGATCATCAAGCATTTGTATGTAGATGGATTATGTTTCTAGGTGCCTCTTTTACTTTTTACCTGCTTGCAGTTTTCTGCTGCAAACCTTCATTGTTTTTTTTTAAGTTTACTTAGGTAATTATTGATAAATGAGGTAATGCAGAAACAAGTGAATTTTAGGTTCTGATAATTTTATGGTTCCTACTTCCTGGGAGGTTCTGATGTTCTGTGTACTGCGTAGTGCAAGATGAACATGACTCGTGTTAGCACAGTAGCTACTACTAAGCATGTGGCACATGCCTGACAATGAATCGAGCAAGTGTTTACTCTTTAGATTGATAAACCTGATTTGTGCTGGTACGGAAAATTCAAAATGAAGCCCCCCCCCCCCCCCCCCCCCCCCCCCCAAACCCACTGTTTGAACAACTCTGGTTTTCATTATGTTCTTGTAAAAATATGGCTTTCTATAGTTTTATAATGTTATTCTCTGGTCTGATGCACTACTACGAAGAAATTACAAGTAGAAAACAAATTCATGGTAGTTTCCATCTCACTGCTGATTACTTATGTGTCACAGCTGGTTTTTTTTTTTCATGTGTGTATTTCTTGCTATAATAGTGACTTTGTTGGGATTGTTTCTCCTACTGCTTGTTTGCTTTGAAACATCAACATGAGGGATGACTGTTTCAATGATTTTTTTGGGTATATAAGTACTGTTGTTTATTTGCTGCACTGCAATTGTGTTACCTATTTTGATTAGTCCATTCTGTTTTTTTTTTCTCTTAAAAATTCCGCATGAATTGTCTCTATAGTTCTTGTTTCACCTGACCTTAATGTGTTACTTTCAACATGGTGTATATTTGCAGGTCTTGTTGTCACTAGTGGAGCAAAAGGTGATGGGAAACTTTTACTGTGGAATGCCCTGAGAGGTGAACTTGCTTCTGATCTAAACTCAAACTTGAGGTAACACAGGTTTCCTTTTACATTGTCTATCTGATGATCTTCGTACTAGCCGATGTGCTCGCAGTGCTGCGAATTGCAAACAAATAATCTAAAGTACATTAATAAAATTGAATCATGCAAGTGCTATGCGATACAAATTACATTATAACGAGATTGCGTGAAAGTTGCATAATGGTACCCCTTTGCATTTTATATGGAGATTGTATTGCATATCCACAAAGCAGAAAAATGTCCAATTCCAACGATTGCCTTTGAAACAAATAAACATAACCATCAATCATTCTATAGGGGAAGGAGGAACTATCTAAGGCTGTGTGCAGAGGCATACTGTAAAGCGTACTTGATATGTCTAAATTTAGAGGAGATACTGAAAAAGTAGAAGAAGAATAGTGTATAGAGTATGATTTAGAGTAAACGAGTGCGGATAGCCTAATAACATGCGAGCACACACGTACACACATGCAATATTTTCTTGAGGACTGATTTTGTTCAGATTTTTATTTCGTCGAGTTTTTGGTCAGCATAAATGGTGAATGTTTAACTCAAAACTCATTTGACATTCCTTCAGTGTACAAGCAAAACAGACTAATGTTGTGAACCCAACGTAAACAAGCATGCCCTGATTCCTGAAGTGCTGAGTAACAACAGGAAGTGCCCATGTATGACATATTTGGGACAATACAAACAATCTCCATTGTTTTTTTTGACCGAAAAAAACTGCAGGGGAGAACCCCCACAGTGAAAGAGTCCATTTATATTTCTTTTTAGCGGTAAGCAACAGTACTGTACAAGTTTTGGAAGAGGTTCCTAAGATTGGTCCCTCTCCTAAAGGTTACGAGCCCATTCTAAGATATACTCTCTATCCTGCTCTTTGAGCCTGCATGCACAGGAGACCATTGTGCCTTTGAAGTAATCCTTCCAAGTGTGTATTGTGGGTTGGACTCCTCTGAAGAATTTTCTATTTCTTTGTTTCTATATTTCCCACGCTGCTACCCCAAATATTTCCATGAAGTTGGGTCCATTCCAGGAATCTTTTGCTGTTTGGATAGTTTGAAAGAATGGTAGTGAGTGGTCCCATTGAATGTTCAGGATATTCTAACACAATTTGCTGAAGGGGCAGCAAAAGAATAGGTGGTATGTGTATTCTTCCATATTCAGGTTGCATAGGACGCAAGAGTAATCCTCACCTTGAATTATTAGATTTTTCCTTTTCAGCAGATTTCTCGAATTCAATCTATCCCTGAACAGCAACCAAATAAAGATTTTTATTTTCCTTACTAATTTCGAGCTCCATATCCAGCTGAATGGTGCCGATGGATTGATTGCTGCGAATTCACTTCTGTAGATCAGATTTGCTGAGAATATTTGTGCGTTGTTGTTGTTTTGCCAGATGTCTCTGTCTTGATCTCTATTTCGGTCGGATCTGTTGAAGTATGACTTGGAGTTGTTGTAACTGCAACTGAGCTTGTTGTGACAGTGGATTGAAGAAGTGTCTGAGTAACTGCGGTTGTGCTGTGAATTGTGCGTAGGAAATATTAGGTTTCCTTGCAAAGGTAAACAGTCTGGAGAATTCACTTTGTAGGTGGTGACCTTCCCATACTTCCTTCCACATGAGCACCGTGTCCCCTGTTCCGACACATACTTTCATTTGATGCTTAAATTCTTCCCAACAGCCGAGTACATCCCGCCACCAGAATGATCCTTTTCCTCTTGTGCTGTGGGGAGGTCTTCCATTTATGCAATATTTGGTTAGCACCAGCCTTACCCACGACGTATCTTGCTTGTTGTATATCTTGAAAAGAAATTTGGACAGTAGCGCTTTATTCATTGTTTTGAGACATTTGATGCCTAGACCACCTCTATCTAGAGGTGTTGTTACTTGATCCCAAGCCACCAGAGGCATGCCCTTCCCTGCTATGTTGGCCCCCTTCCAGAGACAATTTTTCCTAGCTTTATCCAGAGCCTTTATCACCGGGCCTTTCAATTTTAGGGTGCACATTGCGTAAATAGGTATTGCAGACAGTATGGTGTTGATCAAGGTGCACCTCCCTGCCATAGACAGCCATATTGCCGAGGAAGATAGTTTTCTATCCAGTCTTGTTATCAAGGATGCGAAATCTTCTGCTTTAGGTCTATCCAACCTCATTGGTAGCTCAAGGTATGTGAACGGGAATGCTCCAATCGTGCAGCCTAAAGTTCCTGCCATGAGGGCTGCTTCTTCTTGTAGTAGGTTAATTGGGATTAGGGATGATTTATTCCAGTTAACTTTTAGCCCTGTTGCATTTCCCAGTATTTGTAACAGGTTCTTCAGAAAGAATAGCTCCCTTTGCGATGCTTTCATTACCAAAATAGTATCATCCGGATATTGGACTACCGCGAAGTCTGTTCCAGACAGTTGGCGGTGAGAGGAGTCCCATTCCTGTTGCGTGGTTAACCATAATTTGTAGCAATTCAGCCGCCAGATTAAATAGCAAGGGAGATAGAGGATCACCCTGTCTTACTCCTCTTTTGCAACAGAAGCTTTTTCCGGGCACTCCGTTTAGTAGAACAGAGGACGTAGCTGTAGTCATAATGTTCCTCATCCAGTTGATCCAGGACTCCGGGAAACCCATGGTCTGGAGCATTAAAATGATGAAAGTATGGTCCACTTTGTCGAAAGTTTTTTCAAAGTCTAGCTTTAGCAATACTGTTTTATTTTTGGATTTGTCACCTTGGTAGAGGTATTCATAGGACCAAGCTATACAGTCCTGAATCGATCTGTTCTTGATGAAACCATACTGGTTTGTGTGAATCAGCTGAGTTATCTCCTTTTGTAGCCTTATGGACAATATCTTTGTGATCAACTTTACAATGGAGTTCAGCAGTGATATAGGTCTGTAGTCTTGTACTGTTCCGGGATTGTGAACTTTGGGCAGCAGGATGATGTAGGAACTGTTCAAGGGTTCGAGGCTAACCAGTTGAGCATGGAAGTCTTCAATTAGGTGATATATGTCAGACTTGATTATGTTCCAGCAACTTTTGTAGAATTTCGTATTGAACCCATCTGGGCCTGGCGCTTTGTCTCCTGGCATTTCTTTGAGAGCCGCATCAATTTCATCCCTTGTGAATGGAGCACCTAGATGACTGAGATCTCTGTTGTGAGTCATTACTTGTTGGAGGTCCGGTCATTCCTGCATCTGGTCTGACATTCCTGTTTGTAAATTCTTTCCATAGCAGCGATGCTTTTTGATTATGATCTAGCAAGTCCTCCCGTTGTCGTTTTGTAGTATTGTTATGGTGTTTTGTCTATATCGCTTTGTGGCTGCTGCTAAAAAGAATTTTGTCGATTCATCCCCCATTTTAGTCCATCTCACTGTTTATCTTTGTTTCCAATATTCTTGTCTTTGTTTTAGCAGCTGATTCAGTTGATCCTTGATCACCTCTCTGAAGGTTCTTTCTTGAGTATAAAGAACCCTTTGCTCCTCCAGTTTGTCAATGACGAGTATCTTTGTGTTACAGTTCCTGATGAGTCTAGCTACATTTCTAAAGGATTTGCTCCATTGTTTCAATCTCTGTCTAAGTCTTTTAAGTTTGAATGATATGGTTCTCGCACTGTTGAGCATCGGTACAGACTGATTCCATGATTGTTGCACAACTTCATAAAAGTTAGGGAGCTGCATCCAATAGTTTTCAAACCTAAAACACTTTGCTTTTGGGATGTTTGTTCCAATGCGTAGTACACATGGAGTGTGATCCGATACATCTCTAGATGATGGAAGTAGCGACGTGTTTGGGAATTTGAGGGTCCACTCCGGTGAGGTAAAACACCAATCCAATTGTTCTAGTAAGGGTGCGCTTTGCATGTTGCTCCAAGTATATTTGCGCCCTTTTAATGGGATCTCAAGCATCCCCTGATGTTGAATTATGGAATTGAAAGTGTGCATGTCTGCGAAATTTGCACCATTTCCGTTTCTGTCTTCCACCGATCTATAGAAGTTAAAGTCTCCGATTAGCATCCACAACTCATGCAGAGGCAGTTGTAGGTTCCATATCCAGTCTATGAACTGTTGTCGTCGTTCCCCCTGGCATGGGGCATAGATAGTAATGAGTTTCCATGTTGTCCCGTTGAGCAGTGAGGTGAAGTGGCATGAGATTGAGAAGTCATTGAATTCAATTATCTTTCCTTTCAGAATTGAACCATTCCAGGCCAGTATGATGCCTCCCGAGCTTCCACGGGAGGGCGAGAAGGCAAATTTGCTGAAGCGTCGCGGTGCAATCTTTTTGAGAAATGACATATTGATGCTCTCCTTTTTTGTTTTCTGTAGGCATAATATCTGACAGTCACCTGCTTCTTCTATCTTTGATTTGACAGCCATCTGTTTATGATTGTCGTTAATCCCTCTGATATTACTTGAGACTCCCCAACATCTGTTTGCATTAGTGGACTCCATCTTGGAAACAATTGTAATTTTTTTGAGGTATAATCATGGTTTGAAACCATGAATCTCCTGTACCTGCAAATGAGACAGTGTGTACATGTTTCCATAGCAGGGGCAAAGTAGGAGGATCTTTGATGTGGTAAGCATTACGGGGGAGTCAATCGCATGAATTTGTGAGGTGTTTGTGGTGTGTGATGTTGCTTTTTGGTGGGCCGGTAACTGAGCCGGGTGATATGTAGTAGTCAGTTTTTTGCCGAATGAATTGATGTTTAGGACAGTGGGTGGGAGTGTTTGTGATGAATGTTATCGCATATGTAATTGTTTGCGGGTGGTAGCGTTTGTCAGGTGGATGGTTAGAAGGAACCCCAATGTTACTAGCAAGCATGTTGTCGTGTGGTCTGATCCTTTTGGGGCGCAATTGATGAGTGCAGATCTTTTTTGTCGTATGGACAAGATGGTGGGCCGCATTGTAGGGCAGAGTAGTTGCAGTTTTATTTATAAGATCCCCATGCCTATGTACAATCAAAAGGCCCGAACGGGTGACCCCTTCCGCAGCATTCCCAACAAAACAGATTCCCCGGCCCAAGCGCACGTATGAAACAACAAAAGGCGTGCGGGCTACTGCTATGCTACGCTGAACACCAGATTTGCCCTCTGAAGCCGCTCTGGTCCGAAGCAACTGCTCTCTGTATAAGTATATATGAAGATGTATCACCATTGATCACCTCTCGACGTGTGTGATCCTCCTCTTCATTTGTATTTCTGTTTTCTCTGGATGGGGGATCTTGTCACGTGCCACCCTAGGTGGCACGCCGCACTCACTGATCGCCACCACCTGCAATGTTGATGATTCGATTTGTGGGTAAGGGCAATTAGAAACTAAGTCAGATAGCTCAGGAAACTTGATAGGGCCAGAGAAAGTGTTACTAGAGCGAGGAGAGTCGTAGTCCTCCTCGGCGTCAGCAATTTTCTCATTGCGTGAAGGCCCTTCTGCTGGTCTCGTCCGGTTGCCATCCAGAAGTTGTTGGATCCTTGGGCTCCTCCTAACAGTCTTTGTGATGACTAACTGTTTGCCCTTGTTACCAATAATCAATTGGGCATTGACGTTCTTTCCTTTGCTGTTGTCATCCTTTATCTGATTTGAGGATTCTACAATTGCCTTTCCTTTTCCTTTTTTCACGGTTGTTACTGTTTCGCCTAGTGTATACCCTGCCAATCTCTGCAAGTCCAGTTGTGCTCCCTGTTGAGGCCCTACGACTTCTGTTTCTTGGGCAGTGATATCCATAACGACTACCGAGGTTGTTTTGATGTTGTTGCCGGAGTTGGGAGGGAGGGTCCTTGGTGCTTGTTGAATACTTTCGGCAGCCAGGAGCTGCTGCATGGCTCCATTGCTTGGTCCTCCTGGTTCCAGAAATTGCACATTCCACCAGGCTTTAGAGGATTGTGGGAAGGCCGTTGCAAGCATCCTTCTCAGAGAGTTAGAGTCGAATGGTTGCAGCCATGTTGGGCGTTGAGCTTGATCACCATTCTTGCCGAAGGTCAGTATTGGCTCCCCGTGAAGGATCTGAGTTGGTGCAGGAACACGTACTGAACCTACAGACTCAACCGAGATGGCGGAGTTGTTTCCAGTTCCAGAGCTGCTATGATTGTGATCATGACCAATCCCATTGTCTTGAGCATCCTAGGGCCAGTGGCCCCAATCCTAGTGGTGATGGCCCGAAGGAGGGTTATTGAGGTTCATGAGATTGTTCCCGTGATTTCCTGCCGCCTGCTCCCAAACCGGGTGTCCATGAACTTGAGGCACAACCTGTTCTTCGTCCAGCTCAGCTTGGTGTGGGGGATGCATTGGGTGCAGGTTTCCATCCTTCGGTGGTTCATCTTCAAGCGGTACATCAACATCAGGTTCCATCCAATTGAGAATGATCACCGGGCAGGACCAGGACCATCCATTGCCATCTCTATTGGTCTGCCCAAGTACCAGACTGCGAGGGTTGTCCCGGAGCTCGTTGTACATGCATTTGACTAGCACAAACCCAAGAGCGCGAGCGTTGTCATGCCAGTGCAGAAGCTTTGCAAAGGTAGAGACTGCTAAGTCGATGCACTCATATGTCCTGTAGTCTATCGGAAAAGACAGAATCAAGAACCAGCCCTCTCGAGTGAAGCGGTGTACCCTTCTGTTCAAACCATAGTCATGTCTTGTAAATCTTATGAGAGCATCCTCCACCACGATCGGTTCACCCAGGAGCAGAGAATCTCTAGAGAAACAAGAGTCCAAAGAGTATAGCGCTATGCCCAGGGGTGTTAGGCAGGAAGAACGCACATGCATACCTAGTTCCTGCTCCAGGTAGGTCCGAATTCTCATTCTGTAGAAATCATAATGGTCTTCTTGCAGCTCTCCTTCTGCATCCACTGCAATGATATATTATTCATGCACGTTGCGATGAAGGCCAGGAAGCTTCACCGTCGCTCTCGGCAGCCTATTCAGACCGCCATCTTCAAAACATGGAAGTTGTTTGGGACGAATCTGGACGGGTCTATGTGAAAGTTGGCCATGGCGGACTGAGTTTTTGGATGGTGGCTTGCTTCGGGGATGTCGCTCTTGCCTTTGTTCTTCTTGGCTAGCATCGTGAGTGCGAGAGAGTTGGACTGTGT
Source organism: Tuctoria greenei (assembly GCA_036927565.1). Taxonomy (NCBI): domain Eukaryota; kingdom Viridiplantae; phylum Streptophyta; class Magnoliopsida; order Poales; family Poaceae; genus Tuctoria; species Tuctoria greenei. The sequence continues at coordinate 1,630,720 of JAYESD010000005.1, forward strand.
GGAGGCCGGGACTCGTTTAAGTACCACAAGAGTGTGAACTGTTTCAGCCGGTGTATTCGGTCGGTGATTCTTTATTCTTCAGATTTTTCCGTTAGTAGCCGTGCACCATTTTTTGATATGACCGTATCTGTAGCAAGCCTTGCATCGAATTGCGCTGTTGCATTGATACCTCAGATGGCTATAACTTAGGCATCAAGAGCACCGCTTTGCCTGTAAGGTCTTCACCGGTGATGCCTGTTCCGTCGCCGCCATCATGCAATGAGCTGGATCAGGCTGCTTGAGTGTGCGAGAGGCGTGGCGAGTGCCCTTTGGAAGTGCCGCCTTGTGGTGGACATTGCGTAGGCTGCCTGTCACCGCAGAGGCAGAGTAAATACGGTCGCTGGCGCACTGTAAACGCGGCGCCGACCGAACGGGTTGCATGGTGACCGTGTCGTTGTCAGTAGGCCAGCAAGGCAGTCTAGTGTGTATGCTAGTCCTACGGCTGGTTGCAATGTCAACCGTGGTCAACATGGTGGAGGTTGAGCCACGTCCCTCCTTGGTGGGATGATTTTTGAAACTGGCACCGTTTGGCTGGTGACGTGTGCCAGCAAGATCTTGGTCACGAATTCCCAGAGTGGAAGTGCAGATTGAGTCGTATTTTGAGAACTTCCTAGAGAAGATTTTCCCCACAGGGATGCTGGGATTGGTCCCGTGGTCGAGCAAGCAAGTAATCATCCCAAAGCGGATCGTCGAATACCGTAAGTCGATCTTCGAAGGAGAGTAGCAGCGAACTGGGTCGGCGAAGGATACCTTTTTTACGCTTTTCCCATTTGTCCTCCTTTTGCTCCGGATTTCCGTCTAGCTCGCGTCTTCTTCATCTTCCCAGCGCCTCCATTCCAGTGTTTTAAAAGGCCGCCTGGACGCCTAGGCGGGCGCCTAGGCGAGCTCCAGGCGATGGCGGCAAAGGAGCAGCAGGGAGGGAGAGGGCAGCAGAGGTGAGGGCGGCGTGAGGGCGGACGGGCGCCGGAGCAGGGAGGGGGCCGCAACAGGCGTCAGGAGCATAGCAGCACCGGGCGCTGGGGCAGGAGCCGCGACGGCGGCGCTGGCAGAAGAGTAGAAGACGGGCGACGATAGAAGACGGGGAAACGGGCGACGGAGGAAGCGGAGGCAGCGTGGGCTAATTGTAAGGCCCAATAACTCTTCAACCTAGGGTTTTTTCCATCAGCTCAATCCAACCGTTCGTTTTTCTTATAAACTGATCCAGCTGTCTGGTCCCATTCTTTTACCCCCGATGCTTGGTTCCCTTCGTCTCCCTCCATCGTTCCAGCCGCCGCACCCAGTGCTTCATGTCTATGGAAGTGGCCGCCGCACCCGTCCTCCAATGCTTCCTCTCCAAATACAACAGCGTGCAGCGCCTCACACCTCCCCTGTCCCCCTCGCCTCCTCCGGTCTAACTCTGCTCAGCTTGACTCGTGTCCTGGCGCGCTGGACGGATGCCTGAACCGGATGCCAGGACGTCCATGGACGCCTTGTTGTCCCAGGCGAGCGCCTAGATCGCTCCAGGCGAGGCGACTGAGTCTGGCGTCCATGTCGGAGCGACTGGACGCCTAGACGAGGCGACGCCTCAAAAACACTGCTCCATTCAATTTCCTAGTTTGGACCAGCATCTCTCTAGAGATGAAAGTAAACATCGAAGGCGCTTGTGGTCACCCTTCTCAAGTGAAGTGCCAGTCCCACATCCTTCTCATTGAGACGAGACGTGAAGCGCCTGAATGCCGCCAGCAGAAAGAACGATCCTGTTGTCGACGAGCTTGGATGATGAACAGAAGATCTGAAACGTCTCAGAACATCCTCCTGGAACCTTTTGCCTTGAGAGTAGTCCCAGAGCGATGTCTCTGCTGGATCTCGAACTCTGGCTATCTTTCGGATGGTGCGGCTTCGTCAGTAACAATCTCCATTGTTACTTGACATCAAAACAAGATCTGACCCATTTTTCTGTGGGGGTCACTGCTTGATAACAAATTGATATCAACCCAGAACTCTTCTCTTTGCCTCCCGTTTCCCTGTTTCTTGAAGCCTACGCCGCCGCTGCCTGATAATGCAAATTGCAAACAACTGAGGGTTTATACACCGGTAGCTAAGAACAGAAAACCACTGGTTTGTCAGTGCCATACCCCATACATCATATGCTGTCATTCCAATCCCAACTTTAGGCTTCCAAGGTCCTTGCATATAAGTTATACGTGCATCAGACTTCATTTCCTTTGCTTATGACTTAACAATATTTCGGAACCTTGTTCTGGACACCGTTATCATTAATTACATGTTGCTTTTATGTGACTAAACAGAAAGAAGTGTTATTTCTATCAAGCAGAATCTTACATACTTCTGCTTATTATTAGATATGGTCCCTTTTGTTGATGCATTTATGACTTCCACAATCTGCTATATTTATTTCACATCGGAATACTAAGGAAGTTGACAGCTTTGCAAGGTGCGTAGTTATGTTCATACACATGTATAGACTACATGAGCGCATTTTCACACCTCTTTCCTCATTAAAGGACAGACTCAGTGCTGGAAGCTCTTGCACAAGGTGAGGTCTGGGGAAGGATTATACGAGAAAGCCTTACCTCTGCAATGTTCTAGGCAGAGAGGCTGTGTCAAACCTAGGACCTCTTGGCACAAGTTGGGCAACTTAACCACTGCGCCAGGCCTGTCCTTGCTCCTTGAGAATTTTTTTTATCAGAAACGAAAAAGGTTCAAGAACTAGTAGATAAAAGATCTTTAAAAGGGTAAAGCTTCATGGAGTGAACACTAGCAATGCTTTATATGGCCTGAACTTATAGAGAGGATTAGTGGCAAAGGGAGTATTATCTCTAAGATATACCCCCTCCAGTTTTTTATTGATGTCATTAGAACAACACTTTTAATTCAAAAATGAACTAAAAATGTTGTTCCAACGTCATCACTTAAAAACCAGAGGGAGTATATATGTATATTTTTTGAAGTGGTAAGATTTCTAAAAGTTAATCGAAAGGAATATGATTGAGCATGCCTTGATAAATATATATTTAGTCATATTTAGATGCTCTGATTGGAAAAAGAATATTGGCATCGAGATTTTGTTCTACAGACCTATTTGCTTTTGCCGTTGGCAGTTCAAAAGTTGATTTTTTTAAGCTCTTGGCTTCATATACTTCTTATTTTGTTCTTAATACTGTGAAATTAAATAAAAAGCTTAAACTGCCCTCAGACCCTGTGAGTTTACATGTTACTGTAGGTCCCAGGATATGGTCTATCCTTCAGTTGATACGATAGAGTTCTGTAGCGAAAATCTTCTGGCATGTGGAAGTGACTGCGATTATGGTGGTTCAGCAGTGGTACAATTATGGGATATTGAATCTCCAGAGTCTTACCTATCTTTTTCTGCAAGTGATTCTGTATGTACCTTTTTCCTTTTGTATTTAAGCGAGACTTTAATATTTATTAAGAGAGCGCTAACATATCCCTTTACCAGTATATTACTTCCCTTAAAGTCAATCCTGCTGGCAACACTATCATTACAGGTCACATGCCCTTTTCTGTTGCATGAAAATCCCTCCATTACATCCACAATAAAAATTGTAATAATTTATTCTTATCTGAAACATGCAGGTTCTGGTGATGGGACTATTGGCTTATTTGACATCCGTGCTTGCTCTGCAATTAATCATTTGTCAGTGGGACCTGGCTGTGAGGTATTGACATATTGTTGCATATAAATTCCTTATCTTAGTTTGAGTTGATCATGTGTAAATTATGTCATTGTGTTGATTCTCGTCTAATGAAGGGCACATTACATTTCTGTAAAGTCTATATATTCCTTAGCTCTAATCTCTTCGCTTTACTAGCATATTTCTTCTCGGAGCACTGATAATTAATATGGTGCTGCTAACAGGTTACATCTGCTTCATTTAGCAACTGTGGTACTTATTTTTCTGCTGCAAGCACATCAAATGACACTTTGGTTTGGGATACAAGACTAATCCCGAATCACAGCAAGGATGTTTCACGAAGCAAAGATATGCGTTTCTTTCGGCCTTTACATTGCTTAAGCCATGGGAAACAAATGCCTACAGCAGAATATACAAGCCAATTGCCAGGGTAATGTTAATGTTGCTATTACTCCTTACTGCACTTACTGATTAATTCGTTATCTAAAACATATTTGGCAATATTTGAGCTTTAATGGTGGACTTATTGCAAGTCAATTTGAAGTGAGATTTAGTTTTTCACTGGATGCATGCTGTGCTGTTTCTAGTAATCTGACATGCATTTTGGATGTATGGCCAAGCTTCTCTTACAAGGAAGAAAGTCATGTCATGGTTCTCACAATCTCACTGATGTGCTGAAGATGCAGAATCAGTCATTAAACTTGAATGCCCATGCCTACAGCTCCATTTGTATACCGACACTATAGGTTGCTCGTTATTTTTGCTAGTCAACTGCGGTGGCCAACTTCGGTTGGGGTTCAACTGCTCAGTTTTCTAGCAGGTTCATTCTGCATTTTCAGGATTTGACCCATTGGCCTTTGCTCTGAGCCTTTCTGGATTGATTTTAAAGATAAAGTTAAAGTGTACAACATGCAAAAATAGCGCGACACGTTGGAGGTGTCGGCGGGTGCAGCACAGTTGGCCGGCGAGAGGAAGAAGGCGCTTTGCAAGGTGGTTTTCTGTCAACGATTTGCTGGAGAGGTGTTGTCCATCTCTTGGGGTTGGTGTTTTTGGCGGCGACCTCTGTATTGTAGTCAAATGGAAGCGGAAGGGTGATGTGTACAATGAAAGCTTAGCCCGGCGGTGGGACGGATCGACAACAGCAATGCCTGCGGCGCCATGGTCCCCTTAGGGATGTTGTCGTTTATCCATCACCTCCTTTGGCTACCTCCAAGTGAAAACCTAGGGCCAGGTCTGCAGGACGAGCGACGATGGCACTTCTGTTTCGCTTTTCTTCTTGGAGGCGTAGTTATTGAAGGTCCAACTGAATCCATTTTGACCTACTGGCGGGACGACTAGTCACTTATTGTTAGCCTCTAAACTGCTTGGACGGTGAAAGGATTGTAGAGAAGGAACGAATCTTCTTCTCTCTTGCCTCTTCTTCACTACAGTTTGTTGCTCGTTGGTAGCTAGGAGGTATAGCGGTAGGCATTTGGTCATCGCGGCACAGAGCTCGTTGTTAGTTATCTAGCAGTTGTGTGCCTCTTCCCAGTCTGGGAAGTTGGTTTGTGTGCGTCTGTGTTTGTGATGTGTTGGGTTATGGCAGCTGAGGTTGCTGGTAACCATGTTCCGTTTTTGTATTTCCTGTAATTTACTTCTTTAATGAAAAGGGAGAGCACCTGCCATTTATGTAAAAAAACATGCAAAAATAGCATGTTGTACAAATGGCCAACATTCATTTGATAGTGTGTCAGAACTCAGAACAGAGTACAAATTGTCACCATCCACTTTAGCAAATACTAATCCAGTAGTTTCTGTCTGACCATTTTGGTAGTTGAAATTGTTGGGGCCGTCAAATACTAATCCTTTCCCCCCTATACAGGACCTTTCTACCTCGATCTTGTACATATATATACAATTTCAGCATATCTTACAGAAGTTTATTTAGCATTATAGAAATATGTATTCCCTCCATTTATAAAATAGTAAAGTTTGGACATTGTTGTGGGGCCCCCTAGGCACAATTTGAACATTAACTTATACTGTAAATTTTTAACATATTTATAGAGCCCAATAACTCTAAAATATTATGAACATATTTATCTGGATAAAGCTGTGCATTTTTACGTGTCAAATGTAAATGTTAAGAAAATCTGCTGGCAAGGTTTAGAAAGGTTGGCTGCACATATTGCAAAACACCACTTGTGCGTGACTTGACTTGAGGGGCTAATTTGTTATCTTTTTTGGCCAGTGCCCACTATGTAGTCCTAGCACAGTAATAGACATGTCCTGCCTATCTAGATTTTAGAGTCATTGATTTGTACCATATGATTTGTAAATTATGTTGTAAACACTATTCTTACTTGGCTTGTTGTTATTCCAATGTAACATTGCCTTTTGTATCTGTCATGAACTTTATATGAACTCTGAGCGTCTTCTTTTATCCAGTCATGTTGATGAAGGTGACCAGGGGGTAAATGCCACACAATGGCTGCATAATGAACCTGTACTTGTTACTGTAAGTGGTGATGGGAGGTGAGTAACTAACACAATGACTTTTGCATCATGTCATTTATCAATCTGCACATATAGGCATTAATGTTACAGAAATTCTTTACTACTAATCTATTCTGCATGTAGTGTTGGAATGTGGGATGTTACTCTAGGCCAACCTTGCGTCAGACATATTGTTGCTCATGCTCGATGTGCTAATGCGGTGAGCCTTATATTGCAATAATTTATTCGGTGGGTCCTTTAACAGTTTAACTTACCCTTTTTATGCTTTCCTTCTGATGGAATAAATTCCAGGTTGCTGTAGCCCCTAATGATGATTACATCTCCACAGGAGGAAGCGATCAGAAAGTTGTGAGTTACTTATTAGACCTTTTAGTTTCTTATATTGCATTGAAGTAGATTTGTTCTGGACTTTTCATCAGTTTGCACCAATAGAACTCAACACAAATTGAGAAGTGATACAGTCATACTCTTAATATGGTTCACTGAGTACATCAATTAGAACAAAAAACTAAAAGAATTGGATAGTATTAGTACATGAAATGAGCTTGTTTTGAATATGCCATTGGCACGTTTCAACTTATCACATCATCTTTATGAATTTTCACCTTTATGTACGCAACTGATTAATATGATATGAAAAGGTATGAATGTTTGCCTTGTTTCCTTAGTCCCCTGGTGGCACTAATTAGTAATTACTATTCGCTTGGCAGGTTTTGTATCATAATAAGAGAGGGCATACAAATCTAAATTGGCGTCTTTCACACCCTCTGCAAGGAAATGATTAATATGCTGCCTGAATAGTAGACGTTTCTACTAATGTGGTAAGCCACATCTTTTGTGCATTGGTCAATGATGAGCTTATGAACTACCAACACAAAGAGATAAAGGAACATGCTTGACTGAATATCATCAATAAATATATGGTACCAGTGCAACTCGTTTGCTAATAGCTTTGGGTAGTAGTGATTCTTTCACATATCAGACTCAGCTTACAGTAGACCTCTAATGGAGAAAAGAGGAGAATATTCAAATTGGTCAAATGTCTTGTTTCACTGCTGAGGCCGATGATTTATCTCCATGAGGGATTGAGCATCTTCTGCTATTTCCCAACGCGCTTCGCACATCTCTATTCCTATTTTTCTTTGTATGCACATCTTTTTCAGCTGAGTTCTTCTCTGAATCAGGTTGTTGAACTTTAATCAAAACTCTGCTGCTCCAGTTGGATGTGGATTCAAGACTGGTATTCAAACCTCTGCTTGATGGACGACTGAAGCTTGTGTTAGGCCTTAACATAAATGAATTATCATGCCTCTTTACAAGCGTAGCCTGTATCTTTTTATTCTCCTGTAAAAAGAATGTTTGAGACAAATATTAGCCTGACTGGTAGTAGCTTTCTATCCTTGGAGTATGTTGTATAGGAGGGTGTTTGAAATACAAATCCTTAGGAACCTGCCATCAATTTGAACTTAATTTCTAAAGCAGTATCCTCATCCAATCTCTGTTTTTACCCTGTATCATCAACCAGTTTAGCAATAACTACTCACCCTTTGCCTGTATTTCTCTTCCTCCTTTTCTTTGAGAGTTACCATGTATTCTTTCATTATTGCCAGAAGCGGAAGCTGCAAAAGCGCGTGTTAAGCAATTTAAGAAAGTATAAGGGCTTTCTGTTTTTGAAATCATATACTTGGGAATCAATCTACCTGATATTGTATGGTTATTTAATGGGAGTCTAATTTTCAATCAGCTGAAAACAGAGTGTCCTTTTACTCAACGTTCACGACCCTTATATCTAGATCTAACAGTTACAACTTACAAAATTTTCTCTAGGAAATACATCAACATTTTTTCTTCTGTAGTCAATACATAATTATATAAAACAGAAAAAATAACTATCAAGCGCACAGATCTTGAAATAGATCAGACGCCTTGTGCGTTGATGAAAGGACCCCAAATTCCAGCCGACTGAAAATTAGTGTTCCCGTTATTTAATATATTTTTGCTACAATTTCCAAATTAACAGAAGAAATTGTTCTCAAGGCTGTTTTTGCAAGGTAACCATGCAAATGCAGTCATCATACTATATTAACGCACAGTAGTCATGTAAATATTATGTCCAGAATACATTCACACCTTCATGGCTGGTGTGTGCGCATGTCGCCCTTATTGTGCAGAACTGAAAGCTATTGAATGCTATTAGTGCATCACACTCTCATCGTAACTACTATTAGTTAGCATTATCATTGAACTGATATTTTGTGCTGTGGCACTAATACACCCAACACCAAGCTGGTTCTATATAATTTGAACTGTATGTGTTGATTAACTAATACTGTTGTATGGCACCTAAAAGGACTATGATCTGCAAGTCAAATGACCTTTGTGAAAGATTATTAATTGCTATAATGCGGGGTCTTTTAGGTTATGCATTATTACACATTTGTATGAAAAATCACAGTTATTATATCAATTATATTTTCCAAATAATTTTGTACAGTCCCTTGTTCACTTGCTATGCATTTTCATTTTTGTTGTATTCACAGTTTTATCCATTGATACCTGTACGGACTCGCCTAAGCATATCACTCTTGCACTGAGATCCAAATACCTTTTTTTTGTGCTGTGCAATAGACCTCAATGCTATGGAATAAGTTCCTCCCAGTAAACTACATTATTCAGCTTTGCGTGTTTGGCTTTGAAAGGGTTCTGCAAGCTGTTCTTCTTACTTCTTAGTTCCAGCCTACAAATATGTTGGTTTCATCAATGCTATATTCAAGACAAAAATTCCAGGTAAAGATTATTATCACTTGGTTTCTCGCGAAATGTCGATTTTTTTTTTCTACTAAGAGTTCCTTTGTACTCACAAGTCCCTCTCATAATGTTCTTCGAAGAATACTCTTCCATGTGATCTTGCATAATTAACATTTATTATAGGAGCTGAGCCTTATCTCAGTTAATTGAGGATCTGGATGTACAGCTGGACCACCCAAGTTTGAGTTCTCTTTGACACTGATAACTGCTTTGATTGTTTTTTTTTCTATTTACATGCCACTAGACCACCCAGGCCCCGCAATGTGTGGGAGCCTTCGGCACTGGGTACCCCCTTTTTTCTTCTAGTTCCTCCTTCACTGGTGAGTATTTTTTTTCTAATTAGCAACAATTATAATTGAACATACAACACCCTGTCACGTGTGTGACAAATTATCCTCTTCTGTTTTTGGGAAGAAGTGTACCTGTCATAGTTATTAAAGCGTCGCTTAAGCGACGCTTAAGCGGTAAGGCGTGATTAGAGGTCAAGGCGTCCTAATCGCCTTAATATTAGGCCTAAGGCGTCCTAAGGCGTCCTTAAGGCGTCGCCTTGGCGCCCTAAGGCGTCCGTGGGGCGCCCAAGGCGGGACGCCTTACCCCTTCAGACGCTTAGATCTGGCCCAACCCACTCCCCTTCTCTCTGTTCGACCGTGAAGACTCCCCTTCTCTCTGTTCGACCGGTTCACGATACTTAGGGTTCGGGACAGAGGGGCGGCGGCGGGGGGACAGGGGGGTGGCGGCGGGGGGACAGAGGGGCGGCGGCAGCCGAAGGAGAGGACGCCGGCAGCGGCCGGAGGAGAGGGCGCCGGTGGCGCCGGGAGGACAGAGGGCGGCGGTGGCTCCATCTTTTGTGCTGTCGGCGGGAGGACAGAACAGAGGGCGGCGCCGGCTCCAGGACAGAGGACAGGTCACAGGTGATACTCTTGGCTCTTCTAATTTGCTCCTTCTCTCTTCTAATTTGGACTGTGATTGTGTGCTCATTGGCCATTGCCGCTGAGGGCGCCTGGAAGGCTGGAACAGAGGACAGAGAGGGCAGCCCATCACTGTGATTGTGTGCTCATTGCTGACCATCACTGTGATTATGTGCTCAATCCAAATTTGGACTGTAATTTGGACTACTTCTATTTGCTAATTAGTTATGTTGGATTTTTAATCTATAATGGATCACATAATTTACTTATTTATCTTATTTTTATATATTACTAAGGCGTCGTCGCCTTACGCCTTACCGCTTAAAAGGTAAAAAGGGGGGCGGTCGCCTTAGGTCGCCTTACCGCCTTAAGAACTATGGTACCTGTATCACATGCTAATTTTAACTTTTTTATTTACATGGCCACCAGGGAACTGACCAGTTGCACTGTTGCAGTAAAATAAAAAGGGCACAATCCAGGCTGGTTTACATTGTGCAGTTTTATGGCATGTTCGTCTCTAAAATCCCAGTTTGTTTTTCTTTTCTAGAGTCCAGATACTGTACGAAGGATTTCAGGTTAGGTAGTTAGGTTTGGAGTCCGTGAGCTCGCACCTCATCGTAGTAGAAGACCTTGTTTCTCTCCTGTTCCCAGAACTGTGTCATGGTCGTTAATTGCTCTACCATGCCTGCACCCTTTCTAGTCAATATATGCTGTATATCCATTTTTTTCAATTTAGTTTTTATCTCTAAGACATACCTGGAATTTTGTTAACTATAACTCTGGCATGTTCCGCCCGTTTCAATTGCTTATGGGCCCCTCTGCTTATTGAGTACCTTCTCTCGTCCTGTGGGAAAAAATTATAACTAACTTAAAGACATCAAACTTGGAAAGAAAGCATATCGTAGATGGTCATCAGGCAGCCACTGCACCCTGCTATATTCTTCTAGCCATCTCTCTTCATCACATGAAGACATCCATTTTTCAACCTTGTCCATTATATCTTTCCGACTTGTGGCCTCCTCTTTTGTTCTGTATATATATTCATCCATTGTCTTTAGTAGGTCGTCGTGACCCACACCTCCTGTGCATATATTCCAAAGTAGTCATATTCGATGCAGTGAAATTTGAAGAAGTTAGTAGAAACTAAAAGAAAAATGACATCTGATTGCTGGGATGCACCTGACATTATCATATCCATTATAGTGTCCATTTCTGTTAGGTAAGGCATGTCCATGTGAGATTTCTTGCAAATTTCATCAACCTCTGCTCTCTTTTTCATGAATAAATCTTTCATTTTGCTTGCCTTCAACTGGTCCAGTCGCTGAACTTCAGATTCAATCTATTTCATATGGCATAATTTAAAGCCCGTCAACTGTAAAACTACTCATTCTTCATAAGTGAAGACTTATTTCGATGTCTCTGGGATTTACCTGCTGAATGGTCTCTAATGTGAGGCCTCCAGGAGCTAACATACTATTTGCAGAAGTAGTTGCAAACATCTTTACTTGCCCAAATGGCTGACGTTCCTCCATGGTAGTATCCAGAATATTCCATAAGTTTGTCAATGCTTTTACAAGGCTATGGAGCTACAAAGTATAAAATAATACCTACATTAGTAGGCAGTAGCACTAGCATGTGATCTTTCTCTCTTGAATATTCTGATGGGATATTTCCTGTTAGAAGTCAGAACTGACAACATATTTAACTAGCTAGTTCTATAGGCATATTATTGATGAGTTGGACAGTAGAGATTTTTACTGGTAAATGCATTAAGTCAATTCTTTATTGTATCACTGAACTAAATGGCAAATGCAATATGGGTTTTTTAGTGTGTAGCTAGCGCACTAGTGCTCCTGGAGAGCTTAGGTGTGTGCTCTGGTCTTTATGCTGCAACTATTAGTGTTGCCATATCCAAGTTATGTGTAGCTGCACAGCCGCACAGGTTATTACAGAAGGATAAGAAATTACCTTGTCTCTTCTACTGTTCTTCTCTTCTTTAAGCTGCTGAACAGTCATGTTGAGCTGTTTGAGGATGTCATCACTGATGTTCTTAGTCTGCTGTCCATTTGGTACATCTAGCAAACTTGGGTGAACATTTGCAAGTATCTTGGAAGGATCCATTCCCATGACTTTTGCAGAATTATGAATTAGAACCTTGTATTCTTCCACTTTGCAGAGGCGATCACTCTGGAGAAAAATAAAATTCTGAAATTAGATCCATGGCTGATAAAATATAGTAATTATAATAGATATTTTTCGTGTGTGTATACCTTTTCTCTTTTCAGTCTTCGCAATTCATTCTGGTACTCTTCGAGTTTCTTCAGTGACAGATCTTCTTCATTCACAGTGACAGCTTCATTCCCTCCGTGTCCTGCTATTTCAGACGTGATTCTTTGCATTTCAGTTTGAACCTCCATGAACTGCTTTACTCTGGCTTCTTTTCTCATCTGCATTTCTTGTAGGGCTGGTGTAATGGCATGCAACTGCTCTTTTAGAGTACCTGTCAATTTCTCAGGCTGCATAAGGAGATTTCTGGTTAGCTTCGAACTATTTCTTGTTCAATATGATTTTATTATGAGATGTGTAAGACATGGATGTTACTCGGCCTGGGAATGATCTTTCTCCCAGTGAAAGAAGTAGATTGGTAAATTCAGCCTCGGATTCAGCTAATGCTTGATGAAGTTGAATCCGAGACATATTTGCACTATTTACTTTTCTTCTGTATACTTCTTGGCATTCCTGCTCGAGCTCTTCCAGAATCCGCTCCCTCTCATTTTGGTCTTGCCCGACTTCATCCCATATCATCTGATGACACCATACAGAGTTCAGTAAGCATAACATCGTGGAAGAAATATAGGTACTCTGTTGAAAGAAATTTGTGCACCTTCAGTTCTTGAAGCAAGTAGGCACTTGAAGACTCTGGAAACGCATCACCGGTAGCTTTTCCAATCGTCCTGAGCGATCCCATCTCAACGATCTCCTGACAGAACTAGAGGCAATATTGTTGGTATCAATTCAGTTGCCCGCACTGCATGCTTAGAGCTGGCTCCGGAGGGCATAGATTTAGCAAGTGTCACAGAAAAAGCTGAAAATGCAGTAGTGGCTACCGTGAGTGGCTTTAGATGCTGGTTTTGCTTGCAAGACACGTAGCTTATGTGTGGTTGGTGTCGCCATGAGAGCTCAATGGAAGCATGAAGCTTTGGGAAGAAGGGTCTTTCTGGCTAATCTGTTGGCTCTTCAGTTTTAATATTTGCCTTCTAACCTCAAAAAAATAAAAATAAACGAGAGCAGGTGTGTCTCTAGTCCAGACCTTTTCATATGTTTCTAATGAAACAAAGGGACTTGTGCAATTAAACGTTGATGGCTGCCGCGCATCTTAAATGGATTGAATTCTGGGGCTTCCAATGTGAATTGAGCTTACAGCTCAAGCCGCACACTAATGGAATAATGGATTAATGGGTACTGCTTTAACTTTTTTGGACATGTGCACCGTTCGGAGAGCGAAATGTCACTTGTGGCCACTGGCCGGCAAATCTGAAAAGTAACGGGAACAAGTGCTTTGCTTGCTCACGGTTAGCCGCAGACTGCAGGTAGCAGTGAACTTTTTCCTGCACATGCAGTTGTTGTTATTATGTTCTAATCAAGATATATCTTTTCAGTGTCGCAACGACCTCCGGTTTTACTGAAATCAAAGCATGGTGGTTATTATACCTAATCGTACATTTCCGGCATCATCAGTGAATTCCAGCTTAAGGGCACGCAATTCAATTCGGCATCTGATAAATTGCATGACGTGCTTCTTGTGTTGGCGTGTCACGTTGTGGAACCTGCCGTCACCTAGAGGTGTACAGCAACGCCTCATCTTACCGCAATATCACGAGTCATTCATGACGAAAACTATGTGCCGGCTGTGTCGGTTCAGAGATCGGAAGTTGCAAGGGAGGCTGACGGGCCATCCGGAACGTTAAACAAACACCAAGGTTGCCGGTGGCCGGTGCGATCTGAAACAGGCCCAGATGGAGCAAGACGGCAGCCCATTAAGAGATGAAAGAAAAATTATACTCCCTCCGTTGTCGCTGTAGTTCAATCCTGAAAGTGTTCTTTTATTTGTAGTTGCAAGTGTGCACGAATATAACTTTCCGTTTCTACCCTGACGCTGATCTGCTGCCGCTCCGAGCATCGGTGGAGGCCACTTAGTGGAGGGTATATACGTCATTTACGACTTCCTTAATCCCCACAAAGATGTCGGAAACGACATTTTAATCGGAATGGAGGGAGTATAAAAGTTTTGAACCAGCGTAAAATAAAATGAACGAACAAGCCAGATTAACTCATACTACTTGCTGTCTCGAATGACTGAATGTTGTGAGATGTATTGCAAGTACCGTGGTACTATTTAATACGTAAAGAGTAAAATGGGAACGGACGAATGAACACCGTTGTCATTACTATAGACGTTCTGTTTCAAAAAACTTAGTTTGTAATTCATTTTTAAATTACAAAACGACAAGTTGAATTACAAAACGATAATTTTTTGAGACGGAGGAGTAGAAGAGAAGTGTTGTACATCAGTTGTCAACTTGGTCCTCACGTTTATTCTTAATAAAATCCTTTATTGAGCATCCTTTATTAACCATCCTTTTAGATTCTGGTGGGATCAGGATTGATTGTGGTCACGGCGGGCGTTGCGTTGAAAGGCTGGAACACAGGCACAACGGGGCGTCGACGACTCATATCATTCGCTGCTAGAAATAAAATGATGGTTTATTAAGTGGCGAGCGTAGTCGGAAAGCAGCTGTCGTGCACGCAGCTGAGCACGTCGCGGTAGTCCCTGTCGATGGTGAAGGAGTCGTAGACCTTGCCGTCGCTGCTCTTCTTGTACTCGAACAGCAGCGACGAGTGGTTGAACGCGGTGAGCTTGACGAACCCGAAGTCGCGGTCGCGGAAGACGCTCCACCGGGGGACGGCCGCGGTGTAGTCGGACAGGTGGCTGCCGCCGCCGCCGGCGACGACGAAGATGGTGCCGTTCATGGTCCCGGAGAACCGGCTCCGCTCCTGCGTCACGCACTGGCTCTGGTACAGCGGGCAGGTGCGCTCGTAGTTGTGGACGTGGCCGAAGAAGGCGACGTCGACGCGGTACTTCTGCCACAGCCTCTGCAGGCTCTCGCGGCCCTCGGGCTCCTCGAACGACCCCTCCGCCGCGTACCACGAGTTGGAGGAGTACCCCAGCACCCGGTGCGCCGCGAAGACGAGCCACGGCTGGTGCTTCCGGTCCACCGTCGACAGGCACTGCTCGATGAAGCGGTACTGCGGCGTGCCCTCCCGCCAGTCGTGCTCCGAGTCGGCGACGCAGAACCGGAACATGCCGTAGTCCACCTTGTACCAGAAGTTGGCCCTGTTCTCGGCCGGGTAGTAGTAGTACGTCTCCGCCGGCACGCCGCACTCGCCGCCGGAATCCTCCACGTCGAAGAACCCGCCCGTGTTGGGCCAGTCCCTCTCGTGGTTGCCGCTGGCGATCATGTAGGGCTTCTTGGCGGTGATGTCCGCGACCTGTGCCGTGAACTGGTCCCACTGCGAGAGGTAGCCGTTGGCGTAGGGCAGGTCGCCGATGTGGAACACGATGTCGTAGTTGTCCAGATCCTGAACCAGCGCGTCCGTCGTGTTCAGCGATCCCGGCTGGTAGTTGGCGAACTCGTTCGATCCGTCCCTCTCAGCCTGCACAAAACGTACGTACGTACGTACGTCCAGATATATAATAACAAGATCAGTAATACGTACATACATGCCGTATTATCATTATATCAGCACTGAGCATATATTCCCATGCATGTCATGAAGAAGCTCGATTATCTCACCTTCCCCATGTCACCGAAAACGATGATGCGTTGAAGCGAGTTCTGGCCCGGGGTCGGGGGAGCACGGAACGAGTATGGCTTGCCCCACACGATGGACCCGTCCTGGAGCTCATGTCCGATCTTGTAGTAGTACCTGCATGCAGAATCACATTTTAGTGAATTAAACACAGAGTTGCATTGATACTACAACGACGTGTTAGCAGCTGTGACCGTGTGTCTACAGTAAGTTTGTGGCACTAGCACTCACTCTTTGTTCGGCCACAGGTCCCGCATGAACGCTGTGTGGATGAAACCGGGATCCCTCCAGCCAACCGTGCGTGCCGGCTCACCTGAAAACCGACACGGTCAGCACGTAGTCCGGTCTACCATTGCTGAACTCCAATCCAAAACCATATACTCCCTCCGTTGTTCTCAAAAGTTTGTCGCTTTCAAAAATAAATTACAAAGCCACAAACTTTTGGAAACAGTCAGAGTACATAGGGCGGCGCCATCGGCCACGGCTCACGGGCGTACGTACCGCACATGCTGCCGCGGTTGAAGGTGAGCGTCCCGGCGGGCGACGTGCGCGCGTGCCGGGCGCCGCCGCCGACGACGCCCCACTCCACGAACGGGTAGGCCTCGCTGATGTCGTACCCGCTCGTCCACGTCACCGTCATCTCGTCGTGGGAGTTGCCCTGCGCCAGCCGCGGGAACACGGGCGCCTTGGGGTTCTGGAACGCGATCGCCTCCGACACCGCGATCAGCCGAGGCTGTAATAGCCAGAATGCAACGGCGGCACGTAAGAGCAAGGTCAAGCTAGGTTCGCTCTATATGCCATGACGACGACCCATGCATGCATGAGTGGTGGTGGTATTCCACGTGTAGCTAGAGTGAAGGGAGGAGCTCACGTTCTCGAGGCCGCCGGTGAAGAGGGCGAAGGCGAAGTCAGAGCGCTGGTTGATGAGCTGGAACCGGATGCTTCCCTTGCCCCAGAACATGTAGTTCGCCGAGTAATTGGCGTATTGGTACTGCAATATACATAGCCATGCAACAACACATTATTAAACCTTCAGTTCAAAAACAATACTGAATAAATAAATATACGTTGTCAAAATAGTACTAATGACCACCTTGATGGGTGCCGTGCAGAGCAACGGTTCTCCAGGGTACCTCTCAGGATTAGGGCACTTGCCCGAGCTGCGCGCGTTCCATATATACCATGACCAAGATGCATGCGTCGTCAGCTACTGAAAATGCCTGAAAACGAACAAGAATTTCTGGTGGATGGACAATGAAGATGGATCGAGCTTACTTGAAATCTGCTGGAGAGAAAACGGCGATCCAGTCGTCGACGGACTGGTTTTTCCAGCCGTAGTTCACCGTCACCCACTCTGTGTCTTCTCCCTGTCAATTTGTTACGGAAAATATATAGGAGTACAAAACGGATTATTTCAGAGAAGCAATAATTCTGCAGCTACCAGTTCGTGTGTCTACCAAATCCATGGTTGTTGCAACGCGTGCGTGGCTGTGATCATCGGGCAAGACAAGCTAAGAGGAGCGCTAAAATATCTCGCTGTCCTTGTCCAATATCCTATATTCCTATGCATGACAACAATGGTGAAAGACAGGAACAGGTAAAGGGATTTCTTTGTGGACACCGATCTCTCGCTTTTATATACTTATACATTATTGGTTCCGTCAAGGATGAAGCTAGCTGCCCATTCGTTATTGCCAGCACACGGGTCGTCTCAGCTGATGTGAACGAGTGCATCAATGCAAAGCACATGAGTGTCGTGATCAATAACAACACTATGTCGTCATTCCTGCTTGTCATTGTCATTGCTAGCTAACCGTGTAAACTACTGCAAGTGTGTGCCTATAATGTTTTCTTTCAGATTTTCTCTTACGGGAACTTACAACTGACAGTCAAACAGCTAGCGCTCATATCCTACGACGCCCAATGTCAAATTAAGCTGATGACTAAAAGCGAGAACAAGAAATAGCCAGGTTGGTTTTAACGACGACAATCGTGTGCATGCAAACCGTACCTGCTCGCCGAGCAACGACGGCGTGGCCTTCACGTACGCCGACGGGTGGATTTCCACGGTGGTTTTGTGGATGGCGATTTGGGACAGCGGCTGGAACCCTCCCGCCGGCCGCGACCCGCTCACCGCCGGCAGCGTGGCCGCCATGGCGAGAAGAAGCGCGGCCAGGGCAGCCACCGCCATCATCGCCGCGTCTCTCCGACGACCCATATGGAAGCAGCAGCGAGAGCTTCTCTTCGATCGAGTTTGTGCTGGTAGAGCGAGCCCCTTCGGCCTTTTTATACGAGTGGCAATAGTTAGCAGGGATCAGTTGCTAGCTGATGTTTAATATAGTACTCTCTCCATCCAAAATTACTTGTCATTTAGAACAAAAATTGTAGTTCATTTTGAACTAAAAATTTTGTTAAATTATAAGTGATAATTATTTTGAGATTGAGGGAGTACTTGATATCGTCGTGATTTTGTTTCGCCGTTTGTATGGCCATTTGGCTAGCTAGCTAACCATTTATACGCGTGGCCGGCCATCAGGATTTGTTAATGTACTGCTACCCCGTTGTTTGGCCATTTGTCGATCATATTAATTGGCGTGGACAAACGGCAGAGCACCTGTCTTAATTTATCGTAATGAAAATCGCATATATTGACGTGGAATGGACAGCCTCCACACGGATCGAATCACTACGACCACGTGTGATCGCGTGCATATATACTATGCAGTGTCTAATCCGTCTGACGTCTGATCTGTTGTGTGAAGACTTAAGAAATTGCATGGTATCCTCCTCCTCCGACAGTATGGGCGAAGATCTACACATCTACCGGAACTGGTGGACGATAGCTACTTATGCGGGGTACAAGTAGATTCCGTCCGCGAACAGGTTATTAGTTCAACTTACGCGGGCTTATTCGAATATTCTCTTAATTAGGGGTAGGATGAGTGCTTACAGCTGCTCCTGTGCGTATACTAGTATTTGCGTATGTTTCTATTATTTTTTGAAAAAAAAAATCACCACTCGTTTCATATATACGTACAGATTGGATATCACATTTTTTTTCAGTACAAAGCTACAGATTTTGGTCATCTTGCTCTTAGACCCAGGATGCCAGAAATTCCTAGTTTTGTGATAGAATCGGCGTGAAAACTGTAGTTTACGAAGTAGAGACTTAAATATGTAGTTTTACGATAGTATTGCCAAATAATATGGAGTTTTCTGAAATAGTATATGCTTAGGCCTCATTTGATAGGCTTATGAAGGGGATTCGGCTCTCGCTTATGCCTCTGAATAAGTCCTACCAAACACTATTTTTTAAGAAAAATTAGTCCTACCAAACAAGCACTAGTCCAAACCTGAAACACATTATGCCCAAAAGCCCCTAAAAAACATTAATTCTCCACTTTGCACTGTCTCCTATGAGTCACAATTTCTACCTTTTACCGGCTTATGCACTCTCAAAAGCATAAAAGTGTCACTAAAATTATCCATATTCCCACACTGGGAATCTATTTTTGCTAAAGGTTCTCCAGATAAAGCCAAAACGTTATTTTCAGGAAGATTTTTTTTCCCTTAAGCCAGAGCCCTACTACTCATACTTGAATGTTGGCCTAGAGGGGGGGTGAATAGGCCTTCTTGAATTTTATCGGTTCCTGTAACACTTCAACAACGAGATCAAAAACAGATATAACGGACTAGTCCGGTAAAGTGCGGACTAGTCCGGATTTTACGGGCTAGGTTGATCAAGTTAGATCAATTTGATTGTTTGTTGACTTTTGCAGCGGAAATATAAACTTTGTGATCAGTTCAATAGTTGTGTAACAGATTCTATTAAGAATATGACTTTATTTCAACTATTAACTTTGTATTCAACAAATCTAATCAAACCCTAGATAATATTGATCAACTAGAATAAAGAACACAAATGAAAGACACAAGATTTATCCCGTGGTTCGGTTACCACGAAGGCAGCCTACGTCCACGTTGAGGAGCCCACAAAAGGGCCGGGTCTTCACTAACCCTTCCCTCGTTCGGATCGCCACGAAGGCCAATCCTCTTCCACTAATCACACAGGGGTAAATCACCGAGTTTAAGGGGCGATCTCACAAGTTGAGCGCTCCCTTGATTACAAGATTCAAGACCACCAATAACACACTTCAAAATATACAAACTGAGATGCAAGAGTGTGTTAGAGATTCAAACCAAGAGCTCAATCGCGTATCAAGTGCCCTCTCCAATGATCTACAAGTGATCTTCAATGTAGTGATCAATTTAGCACTTGGTTTTGTGGAGAGAGGTAGTTTTTGAGGCTCTTGGGAGGTGTGACGGCGCTAGGGTTCGAGAGAGTTTGAAAGTGGGCCGTGCACCTCTATTTATAAAGGGTTTCTGGAAGTTACCGTTAGGGTTCAGAAAATTCGGACTAGTCCGTGGTGGTGACCGGACTAGTCCGGTGTGCTGTGAGAAGCAAACCCTAAGTGTCCAGGAATATCGGACTAGTCCGTTTGAAAACGGACTTGTCCGATTTCACTGCTGGAAAACTTCGGACTAGTCCGATTGTCATCGGACTGGTCCGGACCTGTGAAACCTTTAGTGTTTAGGATGACAAGTCCGCACTTGGAGGACTTGTCCGATTTAGATCAGTGTGTATATCGGACTAGTCCGTGTAAACACCGGACTTGTCCGAAGTGGATCAGAAAGGATATCGGACTAGTCCGGTGGAGACCGGACTTGTCCGATCTAGTGACCTGTGCATTGTGTTGAGGACTAGTCCGCACTGGGGAGGACTAGTCCGAAGTGGAACAGAAGAATTATCGGACTAGTCCGGTGATGACCGGACTTGTCCGATCTTGTGCAGAATGTGATATCGGACTAGTCCGGTGGACATCGGACTAGTCCGGTCCTGTATAGCTTTGTGCATGTGTGTGTGTGATTAAATGAGATTGAGCTCTTGGGTGTGTTTCCTTAACACACTCCACACATACTAAACTACTAGTTTCTTCTCCTTGAGCTCAAATCCATTTTCCTTCTCAATTTCCTCTTTTTGGCACTTTGCTCATCTTTCATCATTTTTCTGCATTCATCTCAACAAAAGAATTAGGATCCCAATTGCTTGTCATAAATCATCCAAAACCCACAAGGGAGTCCTAGATGCACTTTCAATCTCCCCCTTTTTGGTGATTGATGACAACCAATTGAGATTTCACAAAATGAGGTATAAAATGAGATTTTTCATAAAGTATGCACATATGACTCAAAAGTGCATCAAGCAACAAGAGAATCATTCATATGTGCATTCTTTATGGTGGGATGCATACTAAGAGCATGAATGCATTAAGAATGACAGAATTTGCATTGATCAACTAATATCAAGTGAATATAGCATTTCAGGAGCAAAAATTCAGATTTCATCACACACTTGCAAATTAACTGAGCAATTTAACATAGGACCAAACATGATATGAAAATAGCGTTAAACAATTACAATCACAAATAGAAAATACATGGAGACTCTCTCCTCGCATTCTATGCAGCTAAAGCTAAGTCTAGAAGCTCCCCCTCAATCTCTCCCCCTTTGGCATCAAGACACCAAAAAGAGAGAGAGGGAGGTCCTAGGGCTTCACTCTTCGCTGTCAGTCCTCTCATCGTCTTCATCATCTTCATCGCTTTCTTCTTGGCGAGGTTGAGAGGGAGGAGGAGGAACGGAGCTGCTCGAGCACAAGAGAGAGAATGCTTGGGGCGAGTGTGAGAGTGAATGAATTAGGGTTTGGTGGCGGCTAGGGTTAAGGACACGAAAAATCGGACAAGTCCGGACATGACCGGACTAGTCCGAAGTCGTCCAGAGACTTATATCGGACTAGTCCGTGGTCTGTCGGACTAGTCCGGCCTAACCGGCACTCTGCGGACAAGTCTGCAATGGGCGGACTAGTCCGGGTAACCACGGACTTGTCCGTGGTCACCAGGAGAGAAATGCATAGCCCATTCATATATATTTGAAGGTTCAATATTAGAGATTAGAGAGACAAAACAATTCAAATAATCTTGATGAATTTGACCAGTAAGCAAACAACAATCATACTATGATCAAAATTCATCAAGATCTAATAATTGACATAGTTTTCGAGAGAAAAGTGAAGAGGGATGATTTTCACAATTCAATCAAAATTTTGAAGAAACATACAGGTATGCAACTTTTCAAGCCACACTCCGAGAATCAAGAACATTTAGCTCATTTCGGAGTTCACAAAAGCGTTTTTCATCAAGTGGCTTGGTGAATATGTCGGCTAATTGTTTTTGGGTGTTGACATGAGAGATGGATATGTCTCCTTTCATGGAATGGTCTCTCAAGAAGTGGTGTCTTATGTCTATATGTTTTGTTCTAGAGTGCTCAACTGGATTGTGTGCTATTTTAATGGCACTCTCATTATCACAAAGGAGAGGAATATGGTTCATATTGTAACCATAATCCCTTAGAGTTTGTCGCATCCAAAGAAGTTGTGCACAACAACTCCCGGCTGCAACATACTCCGCTTCGGCTGTGGATAATGCAATGGAATTCTGTTTCTTGGATGACCAAGAAACTAAGGATCTTCCTAGAAATTGGCAAGTGCCGGAAGTACTTTTTCTATCTACTTTGCACCCGGCATAATCTGCATCGGAATACCCAATGAGATTGAATTTTGAATGTTGAGCCTTTTGGGTACCAAAGACCAAGGTTGGGTGTATGAACTAAATATCTTAAGATTCTCTTAACGGCTGTCAAATGACATTCCTTGGGGTTGGCTTGAAATCTTGCACACAAGCAAACACTCAACATGATGTCTGGCCTAGATGCACATAAATATAGTAAAGATCCAATCATGGAGCGATATACCTTTTGGTCGACGCTCGTTCCATCTTCATTGAGGTCCAAGTGCCCATTCGTTGCCATGGGAGTCTTTATCGGCTTTGCTTTGTCCATGCCAAACTTCTTGAGGATGTCCTGCGTGTACTTGGTTTGGCTTATAAAAGTTCCTTCCCTTTGTTGTCGCACTTGGAATCCCAAGAAGTACTTCAATTCTCCCATCATCGACATTTCGAATCTCTCTGTCATAATTTTGCTAAACTCTTCACAGAAGGATTGGTTAGTTGACCCAAAAATTATATCATCAACATATATTTGGCAAATAAAAAGATCATTATCCAGATTTTTTGTGAATAACGTATAGTCTACTTTGCCAATTTGAAAACCATTATCTATTAAAAAATCTCTAAGGCACTCATACCAAGCTCTAGGAGCTTGTTTGAGGCCATAGAGAGCCTTACGCAGTTTATACACGTGATCGGGGAACTCTTCGTCTTCAAACCCGGGTGGTTGCTCCACGTACACCTCCTCCTTGATCGGTCCGTTGAGGAAGGCGCTTTTCACGTCCATTTGATACAGCTTGAAATCATGGTGAGTAGCATATGCAAGTAATATTCTAATTGATTCAAGCCTAGCTACTGGAGCAAAAGTTTCATCGAAATCCAAACCTTCGACTTGTGAGTAACCTTTGGCCACAAGTCGTGCCTTGTTTCTTGTTACCACACCGTGTTCGTCTTGCTTGTTGCGGAAGACCCACTTGGTGCCTACAACATTTGCATTGGGTCTTGCCACAAGTTCCCAGACCTCGTTTCTCTTGAAATTGTTCAACTCTTCTTGCATCGCCACTACCCAGTCCGGATCCTTCAATGCATCCTCAGTCCTGCGGGGTTCCAAAAAGGAGACAAACGAGTAATGTTCACAAAAATTTGCTATGCGAGATCTAGTGGTTACTCCCTTTTGGATGTCGCCGATGATGTTGTCGATCGGGTGATCCCTTTGAATGCATTGGTGTACTCTTGGGTGTGGTATTTGGGGAGTCGTGTGTTGGTGATCATCTTCTTCTCCCCCTGAGTTGTTGTCCTCGTTGATTTGTTCATTACGTTCGTACTCTTGTGGTTGATCTTGTATTGAGGCTCCCCCTTGATGGTTGATTTCATCTTGTGGTTCACTTTCATCTTGTATTTGTGACGTTGACTCTTGTGGTCGTACTTCGCCTAGAGCCATTTTCTTCAATGCTTGATAGGGGGCTTCTTCTTTACCTAATTCACATTGATCAACTTGCTCCTTTTGGGAGCCATTAGTTTCATCGAACACTACGTCACGTGCCACTTCAACAAGTCCGGAGGACTTGTTGAAGACACGATAGGCGTAAGTGTTCGAATCATAGCCAAGCAAGAAACCTTCATCGGACTTCGAAGCGAACTTTGAAGTCCTGGGCTTCTTGTTTAAAATATAGCAAGGAGAACCAAAAACTCGAAAATATGAAATGTTCGGTTTGTTACCGGTGAGTAGCTCATAGGGGGTCTTCTTTAGTAGTCGATGAAGATAGAGGCGATTTGTGGCGTGGCAAGCTGTGTTGATTGCTTCCGCCCAAAATCGGTCCGAAGTCTTGTATTCATCGAGCATAGTTCTTGCCATTTCTATGAGCGTGCGGTTCTTCCTTTCGGCAACTCCATTTTGTTGTGGGGAGTATGGTGCTGAAAATTCGTGCTTGATTCCTTCTTCATCAAGGTACTCCTCCACTTGTATGTTTTTGAACTCCGTGCCATTGTCACTCCGAATACTCTTGATTTGTAATGAAAATTCGTTTTGTGCTCGCTTGAAGAACTTCTTGAGTGTCCCTTGTGTTTCTGATTTTTCATGCAAAAAGAACACCCAAGTGAAGCGGGAAAAATCATCAACAACAACTAAACCATACTTGTTACCGCCGATGCTTATGTAAGCAATTGGACCAAACAAGTCCATATGAAGTAGTTCGAGCGGTCTTGTTGTGGTCATGATGTTCTTCGCAGGATGCCGTGCTCCAACTTGTTTCCCTGCTTGGCACGCGCTACATGGCCTGTTTTTCTCAAACACAACATCTTTCAAACCTCGGATGTGATCGCCCTTGAGGAGTTTTTGAAGGTTCCTCATACCAACATGTGCCAGCCGTCTATGCCACAGCCAACCCATGTTGGTCTTTGCAATCAAGCATGTGTCGAGTTCGGCTTTATCCTTGTTGAAGTCAACAAGGTAAAGCTTTCCCTTCAACATACCCTTGAATGCAATAGAACCATCGCTCCTTCTTGAGACGATCACACCCTCGTTAGTAAACAGGCAATTATAACCCTTGTCGCACAATTGAGATATGGACAGCAGGTTATAATCTAAAGATTCAACGTGCAAAACATGTGAAAGAGTATGTTCAGAGGATATGGCTATTTTACCGGTACCGAGGACCCTCCCTTGACTGTTGTCTCCAAAGTAGATCCCTTCATTCGGGTCCTCGTTCACTTCATACTCCACAAACATCCTCCTTTCTCCGGTCATGTGGTTTGTGCATCCACTGTCTAGCACCCATTTGGATCCACCGGAGGAGTAGGCCTGCAGAAACAAGTTACGCCTTGGTTTTAGGTACCCAAGCTTGCTTGGGTCCTTGGAGGTTAGTGACAATACATTTGGGCACCCACACATGGGATTTTGTGTTCCCATGGCGTGGCCCAGCATAATAAGCATACACTTTACCAATATTGTTTCTCATTAATACATATGAAGCATCGAAGGTTTTAAACAGGAGTTGTTGCTGATTATAGGTCGGACTAGTCTGCGTGACCGGACTTGTCCGGATGACCGGACTTGTCCGGACCACAACCGGACTAGTCCGGTTTTCATGAGAGTTCAGATTTTTAGTTTTCGTGCTGCCGGGTTGTGAGGGTCCTCCTTTCACAAAGGTAATCTTTCCCTTGTTATTCTTATGATTTCCAGCTCTTTGCTTTCCATCATAGGAATAACCAATGCCATACTTGACATTTGGAGGTCTTTGGACCAAATATGCACTACGTGCATAGTTGATCCTTTTCTTGTCAAATATTACACATTGGGTAGGGTTTTTGTCCTTTGTGGAGATGGACTTTTCTTTCAACCTGGTGTTTATCTTTTCACATTTGCAGATATGAGTATTATTACTTGAAGTGGATTGAGAAGGTAGGCTTGAAGAGGAGGAGGGTTCACTGAGCTTGAGTGACTCAATTTGCACTTCAAGGATCTTGTTGACCTCGATCAGGTCATCAAGTTGGTCCTTGATTGCTACATTTGAGTTGGTTAGCTCCAAGCAAGTTTTCTTGCTTGAAGCTAGCTCAAGCTCTAGTGAGTGGCTTCTTTCCTTTTCATGAACTAGAAGATTGTCAAGTTCCACATGCTTCTCCTTTTGGGAGATAATCATGTCTTCTTGACGATCGATTAGCTCTTCCTTCTCAACAAGTTGGTTAAGCAAGAATTTCATTTTTGCAGCAGTTTTTCTATCTAAGCCAGCTAGCATATCTTCATCACTATTTAAATCATCATCACTTGAATAAGAATGTAAGGAAGGAGTTTTGATATTTACCTTGCGTTTACCTTCCTTAGCCATGAGGCAAGTCCCATTTGCCTTCTTTGCACCGAGCGTGGGAAAGAGTGTGGGTTTCTTGGACACGCTCTCGATGGCTATGCTAGCCAATTCTTCTTCATCGGACGATGAAGACTCATCGTTTGAGTCCCATTCCTTTCCAATGTGTGCTTGTTCAGCTTGTTTCTTCTTCTTGAAGAACTTCTTTGCTTGAGGCTTGGACTCTTTGTTCTTCTTCTTATTGTCCTCATACGGGCAGTCGACTATAAAGTGGTTGTATTCACCACAGTTATAGCACGCCCGCTTCATCTTTGGCTTCGTCCTTTCTTTGTATTTTGCTTCATTTGATTTTGTTCCTTGTCTTTTCTTCATAATTCTCTTAAACTTCTTCATGAACAAAATCATATCTTCTTCATCTAGCTCGCTGCTTTCATCATCGCTGTCCTCCTCAAGCTGTGCTTCTCTTGCTTCTTTGGATAAAGGCTTGAGTGAGGACTTTAGGGCAACTCCCTTCTTCTTGGCCGATGTGAGGTCGGCTATTTCTTTTATGTGCTTGGCTTGCTTCTCCATCATCTCAAAGTTAATGATCTTGCCAAGCAGTTCATCAGGAGTCATTTTCTTGTACCCCGGACTCTCTCGGATCATAGAGCAAAGTGTAACATTGCGAGGCATGAAAGCTCTAAGGATGAGCTTTACAACCTCGTGATCATTCCACTTTCTGCTCCCATATGATCGAACCTTGTTCACGAGAGTCTTCAGTCTGTTGTACATGTCCTGGGGTGACTCATCTTCCTCAATCGCGAACCTTCCTAGTTCGCCCTCAATCATTTCAATCTTGGCTTCCCTCACATGTCTGTCACCTTCATGCGCTGTTTGTAGGGTATCCCAGATTTCTTTGGCAATTTCTAATCCGTCCACCTTTGTGAATTCATCTCGACTTAGAGATGAGGTGATGACGGCTGCGGCTTGTGCATTCCTGTGGATGGCTTGCTCTTGACTTGGCGTGAGCTCTTCGTCGTCATCTGGGATATTGATTCCTGTGCACACAATATGCCATAAACTTGGGTTAAGGGAAATCAAGTGCATCTTCATGTTTTGCCTCCACATAGAGTAGTCACTCCCATCGAAGTGTGGGGCTTTTCCAAGGGGAATGGATAGATAGTGATTGCTGTTAGAATTTAAACGGTCATAATTAAAAGGATATCGGGAGTAGTCGGTGTGACTACTCCCCTTCTTCTTTTCTTCAACTTTGGCTTTCCCTTTGGAAAGCGCTTTCTTTCTAAGGAGAGCTTTCAGCTCCAATGTCTCCTCATCATCATCGTCAAAGTCTTGAATGGCTTCGAGATACTTCTCAAGCTTTTGATGCTTGTCATTGTTCATCTCTTCCTGGTTGTTGATCTTTTGGACTTCCTTCATGTCCGACATGATCTCTTCGAGCGGTTGCACTCTTTCTTGAAGAACCTCGCTCTGATACCAATTGAATGTTGGCCTAGAGGGGGGGTGAATAGGCCTTCTTGAATTTTATCGGTTCCTGTAACACTTCAACAACGAGATCAAAAACAGATATAACGGACTAGTCCGGTAAAGTGCGGACTAGTCCGGATTTTACGGGCTAGGTTGATCAAGTTAGATCAATTTGATTGTTTGTTGACTTTTGCAGCGGAAATATAAACTTTGTGATCAGTTCAATAGTTGTGTAACAGATTCTATTAAGAATATGACTTTATTTCAACTATTAACTTTGTATTCAACAAATCTAATCAAACCCTAGATAATATTGATCAACTAGAATAAAGAACACAAATGAAAGACACAAGATTTATCCCGTGGTTCGGTTACCACGAAGGCAGCCTACGTCCACGTTGAGGAGCCCACAAAAGGGCCGGGTCTTCACTAACCCTTCCCTCGTTCGGATCGCCACGAAGGCCAATCCTCTTCCACTAATCACACAGGGGTAAATCACCGAGTTTAAGGGGCGATCTCACAAGTTGAGCGCTCCCTTGATTACAAGATTCAAGACCACCAATAACACACTTCAAAATATACAAACTGAGATGCAAGAGTGTGTTAGAGATTCAAACCAAGAGCTCAATCGCGTATCAAGTGCCCTCTCCAATGATCTACAAGTGATCTTCAATGTAGTGATCAATTTAGCACTTGGTTTTGTGGAGAGAGGTAGTTTTTGAGGCTCTTGGGAGGTGTGACGGCGCTAGGGTTCGAGAGAGTTTGAAAGTGGGCCGTGCACCTCTATTTATAAAGGGTTTCTGGAAGTTACCGTTAGGGTTCAGAAAATTCGGACTAGTCCGTGGTGGTGACCGGACTAGTCCGGTGTGCTGTGAGAAGCAAACCCTAAGTGTCCAGGAATATCGGACTAGTCCGTTTGAAAACGGACTTGTCCGATTTCACTGCTGGAAAACTTCGGACTAGTCCGATTGTCATCGGACTGGTCCGGACCTGTGAAACCTTTAGTGTTTAGGATGACAAGTCCGCACTTGGAGGACTTGTCCGATTTAGATCAGTGTGTATATCGGACTAGTCCGTGTAAACACCGGACTTGTCCGAAGTGGATCAGAAAGGATATCGGACTAGTCCGGTGGAGACCGGACTTGTCCGATCTAGTGACCTGTGCATTGTGTTGAGGACTAGTCCGCACTGGGGAGGACTAGTCCGAAGTGGAACAGAAGAATTATCGGACTAGTCCGGTGATGACCGGACTTGTCCGATCTTGTGCAGAATGTGATATCGGACTAGTCCGGTGGACATCGGACTAGTCCGGTCCTGTATAGCTTTGTGCATGTGTGTGTGTGATTAAATGAGATTGAGCTCTTGGGTGTGTTTCCTTAACACACTCCACACATACTAAACTACTAGTTTCTTCTCCTTGAGCTCAAATCCATTTTCCTTCTCAATTTCCTCTTTTTGGCACTTTGCTCATCTTTCATCATTTTTCTGCATTCATCTCAACAAAAGAATTAGGATCCCAATTGCTTGTCATAAATCATCCAAAACCCACAAGGGAGTCCTAGATGCACTTTCAATACTGCATTACCAGATCATTGTAGGCCAGCGTGTTCCACGAGGATATATTGTTCGATGGTGTCAACTTGGTTTGTTAGGATGGTGCGTCCCTGTTCATCCATCCGTTGGTCTGTACTACTACTAGTACTCCCTCCGTCCCATTCTATCTCTATTTTTGGAATTGATCAAAGTCAAACTAATCTAACTAAGACCAAATTTACAGGAAAAAATATTATCTTTTGTAACACCATATTAGTACTATTGGATTCACCATGAATTATATTTTCACAACATATTTATTTTATATCTTAGAGACTTATATATTTTTATATAAATTTGGTCAAACTTAAATAAGTTTGACTTTGACCATTTCCAGAAATAGAGTTGGAATGGGACGGAGGGAGTACTAGCTAGTAGGAGTACTTGCATGCTTAGACCATCTGTATCAGCATACTCTAAAACATACTTTATATACTATTCTCCTTCAGCTTTTATAGTACATACTCTAAACTATATTACGAAACAGTGTATCCAGTATGCTTTACAGTCTACCACTGCGGATGGTCTTATCCTTTGAAAATTTCTAGGTTCGCGTGACCGGCCAATGGTGGTCCTTCGAGTGCGTCTGCTACACTTCACTACAGTACATGCCAGTACACACACTACAAGGACAGGACGGAGAGCATGGGCTGCAATGCTGCATGATAGGGTGCAGCAGCAGCCAAATCGACGCGATGGAGAACGCTGAACAACCGGCTGCACGCGAACGTGAAGCACGTGCTGTGGATTCGGCGGGTCCCCTGGATATCGAACTTTCGAGTGGTAGTCGGGTCTAGACAGCTCAAAATCTGATCGTGTTTGTTTGTGCAGAGCGCACGCGCACCATGGAAATCTGATCCCTGTTTACGTGTTGTTGTCGATGCGGCTTCAAATCTGATCATTCTCTGAACCCACTGGTTCGGAGACCTTCCCAGCCCAGCTCTACATAAGATCATCCGCAGTGGCGTACTGTAAAGCATACTGGATACACTGTTTCACAATGTAATTTAGAGTATGTACTGTAAAAGCTGAAGGAAAATAGTGTATAAAGTATACTTTAGAGTACACTGGTGCGGATGGTCTAAGCACGTGGTTATACGTGCCATCGAGTGACACTCAAACACCGGAAGCCAAGGGGTAATGTCTTGATACCAGATGAACCAAGAACGACAGCTGTTCTGATGAGGTAAAACGAGCAGCAGCACCTAAAAGAGCATCTCCAACCCGTTTGTTATTTTTGGTTTGCTATTCTTTTAAATAGCAAATATGCTATCCACATTAAGCATCTCATTTCATGAGCATCTCCAACCCGTTTGTTATATGATGTGTTATATTAAAAATTTTCATATTTTATTAGTATATAATAATTATTTTAAAATTCAAACAACATTGTTGCAATGGCTATATTATAACATTTGTATTTCTAACGGCTATTTTTCAATGGTTATATTTCTAACGGCTATTTTTCAACGGTCGTATTTCCAACGGTTAATTTTCAACGACTATTTTGTAATGGAAACGACAATAATGTAGCAGAAATCGGAAATAGCAAACCGGATGGCATTTGCTACTAGTAGCACACCAAAAGCTCCATATAGCAAATAGCTAAAAGTAGCAATCCTAATAGCAAACCGGTTGGAGATGATTTTTGCTCTAAATTTGCTAATTAAAAAAAAAATAGCACACCATATAGATAACTGGTTGGAGATGCTCTAACACCATACATGGGGATGATAAACACGCGAAATTTAGACAAGCAACTCAGCTCCAACATGTATAAGTACAATCTCAAATGAAAAAAAAAAAAGGCAATGCTCATTGGGGAAGGCTCTCACTGTCTCACACATTATGGAAGGGTTATTTATAAACAGTCTTACCCTACTTGTCTCAAATGAAAAACACAGGCCTGCCACTTTTTTATTATGTTTGTACTCCAACATTTCTCGAAAGTTTGTCGCTTTCTAATACAAAAATAAATAAGAAGACGACAAACTTTCGGAAAAAAGAGGGAGTACATTGATTAGACTCTTGAGGATCACCGCCAGTTCATGTAGTCGGCAGCATGCTTATTTTTCATATCTTGGATCTTCCTACGCACGATGAACTCTGTATTTTGATTCGATGCCAAGATGTGTTGAGGATTCCTCTCAGATTCCAAATGTCCTCCACTTTTTCAGGTTGGACATTTGCAGATGAGTCCACCTGTAGCATTAAAATTGGATGAATTTTCAGCCTCTTCTATACAAAGCAGCAAAATTGGGTGAAAGTGAGAATCAGTGGCCAGCAGCGGATTTCACTTACCGCCTTGGCTACTATCTCAGCATCTGCTGGTATGTCTAATGTAGCTTCGAAGAGAACCCATGCCCACTTATCACTTTGAGGTCCGTCAGATACATATGGCACATTGTCTTTCTGATATCTACGTGCCTCAACCCATGTTTTACCACCATCAACAGATATATCCACCCTCTCAATTCCGCGGCCACCACCTGAAAGTGCATAGCCAGCAATCCTTGCCTGCAGCAAGCAAATATTGCATTCGAGTGTGTGACTTATTTTAAATTCCTACAGTACATGATGCAGTCTCAGTTCATATTGTGGAAATAATACTGACCTTTCCTTCCTTGATAACATCTACATCTTCCAGCGTACAGATGGCAGACTATGCAATTGAAAGTGAAGATAAGTAATCCAGAAACCTAGCACAACAGCATATATAATAGAACAATGAAAATTATAATACACCTGCACGGGAAAATCCATTTGTGGCCTTCTAGTCGACCAGATAATATTGTCCCAGTCCACAGAAGGTGGAAACATTTTGTAGTCTTTTTGAGTAAAAAACCCCTGGTCGAGGATAGCAGTAAGCTATGAACATGAAAGAGAATATGGATTTTGGAAGAGCATTGCATTCATATTTTCAGAAAACCTGGCATTCTTCCCCGCTTATGTTGATTCTGTCCAGCCATTTTACGGAGCGTGCGCCAATAACGCCGGGCACAACAACACGGAGTGGGTATCCATGGTCACGATTGAGGGTCTAAACATGGTAATTTGTGAGAAGTTAATGATGTAACACTTGAACATTAGAAGTGAAGCATCAGGAAAGTCTATCAAAACTACAGAGTTGCATAACAACTTGAGCAAAGTAATATTTAACAACATACTTTTTAAAATATGTGCAACTGTGCTTCAAAGAGCAGTATCACATACAGTTACTACATAGTCAGTGCCAGAAAACACTTTCATGAGTACTCAAATCCGGTAGGGGTATAAAGAGCAACCCTCTTTTTGGAGGATAACTAGAACATAAAAGCGTGAATACGAAAAATCAGATTGCGGTTATGAAACAAAAGGTCAATGCTAGGTCACCTCTCCATTCATTTCATATGCAAGTAACACATCAGCATCAGGATCTGCTGCCTGCTTCAATGGAATGGATGCTGTGTAAGGACCACCTTTTTCCTCCTGAACACAAACAACATATCAGTGTGGTGGCCATAAAAGCTTTCTGCGATAAAAAAGAACTAACTCACTTTACACTTGTCAACACTGACAAACTCGACGTGCTTCCCTCCTAAAGATGTCACTGAACTGAGTTTAGGTATTCCAACTAGTTCAAGGACATCACACAATTTTGCTCCTCCCCAGGTTGCTGGAATGGTACAAATATCAGAATAGAACAGTAATAACATAAAAAGCTATGTTGGATGCCAGTACATGTTAATAAGCGCACTGGGCTGCATTTCAATTTTCAACAACCTTGATATAACTTGCAATACATGCTCTGGAAAAAATATAAAATAAAACAGGTCAATCTCTTACCATTTCCAAGAGCAGATATGTCCCACCCAACACCTCTAACTTTCCGCACCTTACTCATAGCAGTCCTCCGGTTTCCCGCACACTATTAATTTCAGAGCAGATTGTCAAACTTCGTTCACTAGATATACCTATATATAAACAATCACAGAGTGATTAGGGGGATAATGCATAGTAGGCATATGTCAAAGGACCTGTAAAGTTGCCGTGACAGTGTACTTTGGAAGAGCCCTGGATGAGAAGTCTATGTCAACCCTTTACTAAAGATCTCATATCACATGGTAAGGTAATATGAAAAATGCATTACCAAATGTCGCCCATGGATAGTTGAATGGGCTTGTTGACAAGGCCAACGATGGAAACACTGTATCTGTTAATCCGTACACATAAAAGTTTGAGAAATTGTAACAGAAGTAGTAACAGGGTTTTCCCTAAAAAACAGAAGTAACAGGTCACAATGAAAAAATATGAGTATTCACAGTTTATGCTGAAAACCTTGAGAGGTCATCAACTTTCGGAATGGGTCCATGATTCCTCTTGTAGAAGAAATCCACCGGAGTGACGTAAGACGCGACTAACGCTGATCGGTGAGGCTCCGCATTGAACGGCTCCTGCACAACAAAATAATGCAATCAGTCAGGTTACTCCAGTTCTTTATCTTACTGATGAATAAATCTGGACCAGCTGTCCGTAACTAAAAGCTTGTTCAGAAATGAATGGCCAGTCGGCTATTCCTAGTAAAAACATTTATCAAGGAATAATTATCGCCAGTCTATGCAAGCAGGCGTCGGCAGACAGAGAGCGTTTATCCGAGCGCATCGGAGTGAAGCCGAGATCCTGAAGATCCACAGTCCACACTACTCATCACAAAACAGGGCGTGGACGCGTAAGCCTGCCGCGCAACAAAAAAACGGTGCGATACCTGTGATCCTGCTGGTGTATGCGGGCATCCGATCGGCCGGACCAGGTCCAGGCCGCGAATCCGCGAGATTAGCGACGACATCGCGAACAACCACAGGATCCTCGGGCGGAGAGAAACGGTGGCGCGAGAGGCGGCGGGCTTTTACCTGGGAGTTGATCCTGAGGGCCGGGTGGCGCGGCGGCTCCTCCGCGTAGTCCGTCGGCGCC
Source organism: Tuctoria greenei (assembly GCA_036927565.1). Taxonomy (NCBI): domain Eukaryota; kingdom Viridiplantae; phylum Streptophyta; class Magnoliopsida; order Poales; family Poaceae; genus Tuctoria; species Tuctoria greenei. The sequence continues at coordinate 1,664,926 of JAYESD010000005.1, forward strand.
GTCAGCCCCGGCATCGCCTTCGCCCCTCTCCGTCTCCGCTCTGTCTAGGGGCTGCCTGTACAAAACAAAAATGCTGCAAGTCGACGATGATGCGGAGGCGGTGAATGCGCGGGCCCACTTTTGCGAGTACCGCGTCTTCACTTGACTCATCGTTTTGTTTTGTTTTGTTTTGTTTTGGAATGAGTAATTTGTATTCCGAAGTTTCGAGATTCCTTTATGGTAGTAGTGCGTGTTGCGTCATCATGTGGGCTTGGGCCCAGATTGAAGTGGGCCGCGAATCCTGGTCCAAATCGTCGGAAATGGGTCAGATCGTACTGGGCCGACCGACGGGACAAGCAAGATGATTCCATTCCACGATGCGGTAGTACAACAAGACCTGGACGTTCCTTGTGTTCTAGTAGCCTCCAAAACTCACAGTGCACACAAAAACGATTTATATCCTAGTATTTGAGTGCTGAAGCTGCTAACCATGATCTGGTCGGTGTCAACGACGATCCGTTACATGCTGAGTTGTGGAGAACGAGAGACGCGAAGCGTTCCTGTCGTACGTGTTGGAACAAATGCACCTGTCGTGCTCTTGTTCAGGTGGAAGCGGAACGGAACACATGGTAATCGGTTCGTTGAAGTGACCATGTCTGCAATTTACAATTAGTGGTCGAATTAAGGTGATGAACATCCACACATGCTGAATGAATGGCGTCAAAATATATGTTCGACAGACAGACAGACAGCAGCTAGTCAGTCGCCTGTGTTTCTATTGGCACCGGCATACAATAACTAATCCCTCCAAATCGTTTTATTCAAACTAACCGAAATAAAAAGAAACGAAGAGGGTAGCTAAGAACACGCTTAATCACTTACACACTCATCCTTGCTTTCAGGAAGTAATTGCCGTAGCTTTTAGTTTCTGGAATTGAAACAGCACAGCTGCTGAGAGAAATGGCAGCTGCTGAGAAACAGCACAGGCACCTGGGCAGATCAAAGCTCGACGGCTCTCAACTTTTGTCTGGTAAAAAAAAAAGTATTTCGTAACAACAGGTGTTTCTCATCCCACGGTAAAAAAAAATCAGGGTAAAGAACATTTTCTAGCTTATCATATACTTAAAAAAAATACTGGGGGCGTAGTTCATGACTAGAATACATCTACGAGATACAACTACAAAAGGAAAAAGAAGCATCGAGTGGAGCTGGCTAAAATTTTGAAACAAATGATATGATATCTTAGTAAGATTCAGAGAACATGCGTCAGGAGGTTGTATCACGTATCAGGTTATCCACTTTGAGGTAACTTGAGCACTCTGCCGTGGTTTCATGGGAATCTGGGACAAGTTCCTCTTCTTCATGTTCGAGGAGACAGTAGGGCTGAAATAATCTTGGCTCTTTTGTGAGATGGCTGCAGCCTGCAAATGTGGTTTCCTCAGAGGAATGAACGTGTGTGACTTCGTCGGGTGGGCTTTTGAAGATTCGACACTTTTAGGGGAATCCCATCTGCTATGATTCACAAAGTTCTGTGATCTGCCAACTATATCGGTTTTCTTTTCCTTTGGACTTGGAATATTCCGGCTTTCCCTTGTTTCAGCTGAGTACATTGTCTCCTCCCCGCTGCTAAAACCGTCCCTCTCATCTCCCAATTCGGATATCTCAAGTGGAGAGGAACTGGACTGCACCTCGCTCCAGCAATTTTCCTGATAAGCAACATTGTGAAGAGCATCACAGTTGATCCGAACGTTAGATGGATGTGACTCGTTTGGAGCTAACTTTTTCGCCTCAATCTTGTCCTCATCAGGCATCATTTGCTTTAAAGGAAGCGGCAGGCGAATAGATCTTGGATGTTCTGGAGGAAAGCTAATATCCATACGTGATGCAGCTTGCTCGTTCTTAGGTTTGTACAGTTTTGGGGTTGGCTCATGTTGCTCGTGGAAAGAATGTGAGTCAATCGAACCCTTCCCACCATATGAAATCTTGGTAGATGCTGAACTGCATGATCCACACTGCCATGCCGGTTTTGCTGGTATCTGCGATGATGACAAGACGTCGCCACCCTCTCTTTCAGTGGGCTTAATATAACGAACGTTACCAAGGGAAGAACACACACTTCGTTCTCCAGAGGAGGTCAACCGTGCAGGAGTGATTGTTGGCTTGCTAACATCTTCTAAGCTGCCATTCCAGTGCTGTTTTAACCATTCACATACTGCAGGAATAGGGATCCCAAACTGTGCCGGTACATCCTTCTTTGATGCAAGGAGAACAGTTGATGATGCGGAAGCATACCCTGTAGGTGTAGAAGGTGCGAGCTTCATGGGATTACAGACCATAAAAGCTAGACTCCCGTGCATATCAAACCCAGCTGAACCAGGATGCCATAAGACTTCATCAGTTGAGAACTTTATCAGATTGTCAGTACCTATTATAATCTTTCCTTCCCCTACAGCCAAATCTCTTCTGTTGTGGCCCAGTACCAAAACTGTACTGCCAAGGTCCAATGTGGGGCTCAAGCATGTTTTCAAAAAATGAGGCTGTTGCACATGTGAACTCAATTCATCATCCACCACATCAAGACCAACTATTGTGAGGTCAAGAATGGGATTGGTAATAAAGAATCTGAAACAAAAACAAACAAACACAAATTAGAAGCTCATATACTTGCTCAGCTTATTCAAGCTGCAAAAATAAAGAACTGATTCTTTCATATACGCTATCTTTTTTCTCATATAATCATAAAATAGAAGCCTTCAATGTTTTGTGTTGGCCAATAAAGAGTTCCAGAGGAAAATCCAGGATGATCCATGTTCAGTAGGGAACGCATTAAATCATGTCCATGCTCATCAATCAATCGAATAATAGACCCAAGGACCACTTTCAGCAGATATCGCCTCTTGCTGATTCCTATGTAAAATGGAATAGAATTTATGTCTACTTGTACACAAAACCAATGCCAGCCTTAATGTTACCCAGTACTTGTAAAGAAGCAGTACTTCGCCCTCACTAAATGGAAACAAAGCTTTCCACATTACGGCATGCAGCAAAACTGAGAACAAGAACAGCAAACATTTCTCTTATACACTGGTCCATGAATCCACTTCTACATCTTTAACCCCACTAAAACTCTATTGATGAGACATCAGATTTAAGAATCCATTTCTAACAAGTTATACTTGCTCCTCACCAACCAACGAAATCAAAACCTTATTCCCCACTCACATTACAGCTGGTACAATACCTAAAAGGTCCAACACTGGTCCAGCACAATGGCCAAAAGTAAGTCAACCCCAGCACAATGGCGGCACATCTTAAGCTTCGGCTGAAACAAAACCTCTATTGCAGAATCAGGCAAGCCATTGGCACATAACTTGACCAAATGGTTGAGTCCATCTAACATTATTCCAACTGGTAATCACTAAAGATAACTACCACCTTTCCGTTCAAAGAAGTAAAATTATCCCTTTTTGCCGTCTGGTCTTGATGCAATGTTAATCACTCAATGTATGAGCGCAGCAGAAGAATTGCCAAATGCATTGCATAGTCGTCACGAAAATCTAAACTTTTCAAACTACCCCGTAACATCAAAAGATTTAAGGAAACGGGGGGAGGGGGGGGGTAGCCACAAAATTTCAAATCGCATAGCAACGCATAGCCAGCCGAAAGAAGCCAGGCGGATGCGTATCAGGGAGACCAAGAGATGGAAGCAGGGTCTCATACCTCTGCGGCACTAGGCGAGCTAGGAGGCGGCCGCGGCTGAGCCGGACCTCGGCGGCGCTGGCCGCTGAGGCCGAGGGGACGGTGCCGTGCGTGGTGAGCAGGAGGGCGCGGTGGATGAGGAACCCGCTCCCTCCTCTGCCTCCGCCTCCACTGGGAAAGGATACCGCAGCGACGGCGGCGCCCTTCGCAGCGAGGAGGCTGGACTTGATCCGCTCCAGCTTGGCCCCGCCGGAGCAGAAACACCACCCCGAGCCGTCGCACAAGACCCCCATACGGCCACGCTCGCCTCCACCCTGCTGCTGCTACTACTATAACCCCCGACTCCCCCGGCGGCGGCGAACGGACGGCAGGGGACGGTGGTGGCGAGCGGCCCGTGTGTACTGGTTCTGGTCTCGTGCCGAGCCGAAGAGGAGACGGGAGCCGTGGACTAGCAGCACCGAACGTGACACAGTGCGCTCATGTCGATGTGTTGTGTCATTATTGCTGTCTCCTTGACTCCTTGTTTCTTCCTGGGATACCGAAATGGTCATGTGACAAATTTTCATCAAACCCCCTCCAAATTTTAATCAAATAATAATCCACATTTCGGATTTTAGACGAATTTTGTTTTCTTTTGCAATTTTTAGCGCCTACTGTGGCATCGATCTCACCAGACAAACGAACGAGGCTCGCGAACAGTGAGTGACACGAACAGACCCAGGCTTCTCTTCTCTCGGCTGGCCGTGGCCGCCGCTCCCCACCACTGCTCCACCGCCCCAACTGCTGCACGCCGCTGCCCCGCCTCCTCCTGCTCCAGATCGACGCATCCTCCTCGCCGGAATCGAAACTCGGATAGCGTTCTGTTCCTGGTAAGTAGCCCTAGCTATCATGGCCGAATTATTCTAGCGCGATCCATTTCGTTCCCCTCCTGGCTCCGGCAACCCGATTCACGCATCCGTGGTTCAATCATGTATGGCTTCCACTTGCAGTGCGCGGAGATCGAGCTCCCCAAGGGCGGGCACAGTCGATTTTCCGACCGAACCCGATGCCCCACGTTAAGCCCGGCCCGTCTGCCTCGGGCGCAGGTGCAATGCCTGGCGGATCCTCTGGCGCTGATGGTGAAGTGGAGGCAGGATTCGCCAAGCTCCAGGGCGAAGATTTCGAGTACTACATGCAAACCTATTCGATTATGCTGGGACGCAACAGCAAGAAATCGACAGTGGACGTGGATCTCTCGAGTCTCGGTGGCGGGATGAACATCTCTCGCCACCACGCCCGGATATTCTACGACTTCCAGCGCCGCCGGTTTGCGCTTGATGTCATCGGCAAGAATGGCTGCCTTGTTGAGGGTGTCCTGCACCTGCCGGGAAACCCTCCCGTTAAGCTTGATTCGCAGGATCTGCTTCAGATCGGGGACAAAAAGTTTTACTTTCTGCTGCCTTCTCGTTCCATCTTTGCCTCGGCTGCTGCAGCTCGGCAAGCCACTATGATTCCACCGCAACTCCCTCCGCCATCATACACAAGGCCAGGCCGCCCTCGTTTGTCGGACTTCCATGACCGCTCGTTTGATGGTGATTATGGTAGGGAGGTTGACGAGATTGGGAATGGTATTAGTGAAATCGGAGTGAGGGGGAAGTTGGTAAAGAAAAACAGGAAGTCTTCTGGAGACTTGGACATCTATGGCGGGCACAGAATCAATGTTGAAGCAATTGGATCACTTGGTGAAGGTGATAACACTATCCTGTCTAATCACTTCTACTGGATATATGATTTATGTTCTCTCTCACTCTTGTTTTAGGCATGGACTAAAATTGGTTATTGTGCTTTGCCACTCATTGAATCTAAATGGTGCATTGATTCCTGAGCACATAAGGATATGTCTTCATTTCATGTCAGTGAAAAATATAGACTATACACAATCTAACTAAAACTGATGGTTAGGGAAACTTTAATAACTCTTTGTTATCATAAAGAATCCTTATCAATGCTTTCTTCACATGAGTGTAGTACGTTATAGGTTCTTGGCTACTCTTTATGATAAACACAACTTCCTGATCTGAGGTGATAATTATTTGAGTAATCATAGCTACTCTAGACAAATAGCAAGTGGCATAGTGATTATTAATCGTATTTCACTATTTCAAGGTTTAAGGATTACTGTATACAACAACAACAGTAACAAAGACTTTTTAGCCCCAAGCAAGTTGGGGCAGACTTAAGAATTATAATAAATAATACAATGAAAGTTTTCGTCCATGTATTCTAATCTCAATGGCTTCTTTTGCTTCTACAGAAAGTAGATCAGAAATAAGATCAAGGGTTGACAGGGATGTAGACAACCATCAAATCCTTCAAGCAGAAGAGAAGGATGTCGTCTCATCTGTTGCCACAGTGTTATCTGACCTTTGTGGCCCTGGAGAATGGATGCCCATGGCAAAACTTCACACAGAGGTCTGTTTTGAATTTTGAATTTAAAGTTTATCTCTTATCCATGATTATTCTAGATGTCACATGTTACTTTAACAACTGAACAATCATGGCAAGCCTGCTGCTTTTTTGAACCATTGGGTTACATCATTAAGGAAAAGAAATTCTGACCAAAATAAGAGATAACATGAATAGACACCGTAACATTCAAATAAATGACAACTGAAAATAGAAATCAAAAGTTAGCAATCCTTCCCTGTTAATCACCATATAATAGCTGATGCTGTAGATTGAACCAGATAATCCATCTCGTGAGCAACACCATTCTTTACTTAGCCTAGGTTTACTTGGGTACATGGGAAAACTACTGAATATCAGCGTTCAATTTTGTTTCTGTAGGCTATAAAACTGCTAATGTCTTAATACATTACTCTTTCTGCTAGCACCATTCTACTAACATGGCCGTTGGTGTGAAAATCGCAATAAATTGTCTGCTACCACATAGCACCCATTACACTAGCATGGGCATTGGTAATAATCACAGTTCACTTACATTGCCTGTTATTCTGTCGTGATGTGGCCCAGCAGCATCAGCAGCTGTGTACAATTTTACTGTATCTGTAATGCAGATGGAATTCATGGATGCATTTTTAGTTGGTTTATTTATGTCCTTCTAGATATGCTTCATACATTAAAGGTTGATTTTCTCAAGTGAACCTTTGGTCCTTTGTTCACATGATATGGTGTCTTGTAGTTATGAGTTGTAGCTATTAGTGTATCATGTTCTTTAAAATCCCTTCAGTAGTAATGTAGCATGCATCAAGAATTTGGGTGGTTACTGTTTATTTTCACACTTCTGCTGCAGATACATCATTATTGGTGTTCCATTTCGTTTGTCATTAATTATTTCTTATTTCTCTGTAAAATTCAAATCTTTCCTAGCATGTGTTTTCCCGCCGAACTTCTGGTTTTATTACTTTTAATTCGTGCTTGCAGCCACATTCAAACGAATTATAGCATGCTTTATTACTTGCAGCTTCTTGAACAGTTTGGAAACGTGTGGCATCCCAACAGTTATGAGTTGTAGCTATTAGTGTATCATGTTCTTTAAGATCCCATAAGTAGTAATGTAGTATGCATCAAGAATTTGGGTGGTTACTGTTTATTTTCACACTTCTGCTGCAGATACGTCATTACTGGTGTTTCATTTCATTTGTCATTAACTATTTTCTTTTTTTTTCTCTGTAAAATTCAAATCTTTCCTAGCATCTCTGTTTTTCCCGCTGAACTTCTGGTTTTATTACTTTTAAATCGTGCTTGCAGCCACATTCAAACAAATTATAACATGATTTATTACTTGCAGCTTCTTGAACAGTTTGGAAACGTGTGGCATCCCAGCAGAGTCCGGAAGTACCTAACACCAGAGGACTGGTCAGCAACGGAGACGAAGGGCAGGCCTTGGTACGGTCTTCTTGCGCTTCTTAGAAAGTACCCCGAGCATTTCGTCATCAACACGAGATCGAAGGGCAGAGTGACCTCGGAGTTTGTTTCTCTAGTCTCCTTGCTCTCCTAGATGAAAGGAACAATGGAGGATCGAGCGAGCGAGAGGTTTACTGAGGAAATTGAGAGCGTGCTCCATTCTCCGTCCGTGTTTAAAAGGCATTTGACTCTTCTTGTATTGTATCCGTACCTGTATTGGAACCTGTTGTACCTCATGTATCTCGTCTTTGCTGTACTTTGGTCCTGATCAGCTAGCTCTGTAATGTGAAGGTCGTATACAAAAACTTGAGTCTTAAGTCTTAATTATATTTATAGACTTTAGCTGCTCAGTTCATGTGTGTATGTTTGTCAGCTCTCATGTTTAGTTGTGGTGTGATTGCAATCAACTGCAACCGATGCCCCTGGACGTGCTCCCAAGCTTCCAGGCCCTCCTGCCCCCTGCGTAGCGAGGCAGCAATGGCCGCTGGTCCTGTACGAGATGCTGCCTGTCCGCGGGAAGGGGCCCTTCTGCTTCCTGGCCGGGCTTCTTGGCCGCCGGCACGCACGTCTGGGTCTCGGTCTCGGCGCCGGACAGGGTCACCTGCTCCTTGGATACGGTGCACCTCGCGTGGCGCAAGGAAGGCGACTGGACTGAGAGATGCTCCTGCTCGGTGATCGCTTACCTTCCCGCAATAAGACGTCTCCTGATGTCAAGTCATTCCGGTAGGGTAATTCCTCCGTCCACGTTGGGAGAACTAAAATTCACGTTAAATAAATGTAGCTGGAGAAAGTAGTATTATGCAGCAAGACCACGCGTACCGAAAGATGAATGGTACTTGAAGTCATACCGGTTGCACAGTGCATATTATGGAACCATTAAATTTAGCACAAAATATAAAATAGCAACACGTGAATTGATCAGATTTCACATGAAGAAAGTGATTTGTAGTATGGAGACATAATTATCGTTTTGCAATTCAAAAAATTACAAAGCGATAAATTTTTTTAAGTGCGGATGGAGTATTTGTCATGCGCTGGGCTTGCTCGGAATTTTGGGTCCATTGTGAGTACTGAGTTCGTAGGCCGAGAAGGCCCAGAACAGTACCGAGCCGGGCTCTTCTTGCGGCACACGATGAACTCGACTCCCGCGGCGCGCCGGTCGCCGGAGTTTTATAATAAGCAGAGCCCCGGAGAGGAAGAGCCTTGCCCCTGTTTCCAACCTCTCATTCCTCCGAGTTCGCGACAAGTTCAGAGACCGATACGAGAGCGAAGCAAGCAGCGTCGCGAGGAGGAAGAGAGGATCTCCGAGCGGTGGCGATGGCGAGGTTCGACCCGTACGAGAACAACGGCGGCACGTGCGTGGCCATCGCCGGCGACGGGTACTGCGTGGTCGCAGCGGACACCAGGCTCTCCGTCGGATACAGCGTCCTGACCCGCGACCACTCCAAGATTTGCCAACTGTATGTCTCTCAACCTTTCTCGTCCTTCCTCCTGTGTCTGATATGATGAGTGATTATCGATCGGTGATTCTAGTCGTGCCTTACTGCTCTTTTGGTCACAAATTCAAGAGACACTGGACAAAAATAATTGCAACTGTACACTTTTTATCTTAACATACTAACCTTAGTACAGTACAACATGCTAGCATGAAACCTATAAATTAGCAGAACTAGAATTATGTGGACATATCAAAACTTTCCTATGGCAGTCCTTTTTGTATACTTGAAACTATCAAGCTACATAATGAAGAACATGCTATGGTCTAAATGGTGTGTTTTTCGGGAAACTGTTTTTTTAAGTGAAATGGCGGGTGTTCTGCCTTTGCATTGGGAAACTGTTTTTGGGAAGCATATAATGTTTTGTTGTTGAATTGGAGCTAATATTTCATGGCTTCTCAACCATCAGTGCAGACAAATGTATTTTGGCTTCATCTGGCTTCCAAGGTGATATCAAAGCTTTGCAGAAGAACCTGTCTGCCAAGGAATTGGTATGTTCAATTATTCATTCCGCTGTGAATCCATCTGTCAGATCTCTATTAAGACTGTTTTTGTGTTGATTAACCACTCTTCAGCACCATTCTTACTGCAATAGGCCGATGAATTACCTAGTCTAGACCTTGAGCTTCCAAATTTTATTTGATTGAAACTGTTCCCAGGGTTCTGAAAAGAAAGTTTGTTTCTATGAGGTACTTTTCTATGTAAGAAAAAAATGATAGATCTTAGGCCATTCATCACTATATTTAATTTTAATCATGACTATACTGGTGATGTAGCCGCATGTATTACCTTTAATTAGGGCATCAGACAGCTGAATTGAATATCATGTCATCCTGAATGAGCCGTATCAGTACAGATCTCTTATGCTTTGATATTTCTGCCTTTTCAGGTTTATGAGCATGGCCATAACAAGAAGATGAGCTGCCCTGCGATGGCGCAGCTGCTGTCGAACACACTTTACTACAAGAGGTTCTTCCCATACTACGCTTTTAATGTGTTGGGTGGACTGGACAGTCAAGGTATGGTTTTATCGTACTTCTTTACATTGAGCATTCAGTCTGATGGTGCCTCTGAGCTTCTCGGCCATTTTATCAGGTAAAGGCTGTGTCTTCACATACGATGCGGTCGGGTCTTATGAGCGGACAGGCTACAGTGCTCAGGGAACTGGTGCAAAGTTAATTACGCCTGTCCTGGATAACCGGTTGAAATCTCCGAATCCTCTGATACTTCCAGCTCGGGTAAGTTGTACCGAATTCCCACTGCTTAATGCACTCACAAGAAGTTACGTTTGGCCTTGCAATGGACCGTAGAAGATGCAAGGCTCTAAGGCTCAAGAAACTCACAGAATCATGTATCGTTTCTGAGTTGCAGAGTTCTTTTGATGGCACTTAACTCTAATGCCATGCCTTGTTAATCATCCAGGACGCAGTTACTCCTTTGTCTGAATCTGAAGCTGTTGATCTGGTGAAGGATGTTTTTGCTTCAGCAACAGAGCGAGACATCTACACTGTATGATGCTTCCTGACACCTCTTTTTCCCCATTAAAGGTTTGTTTGGATAGTGAAGAATACACTTCAATAGACGTGGATTGAGGTAGATTTAGAGGAAACTTAGTTCATTTTTCACTCCAATCCATTTCAATCCACGTAGACTGAGTGCATCCAAACTAAGCCTAACACAAGATGGCCTCACACTTTTAGATCTCTGATACAAAAAATATTCTTTAATGATGTTTGCAGGGAGATAGATTGGAAATTGTGGTCATCACCAGTTCCGGCATCCACCGGGAGTACATTGAGCTGAGGAAAGACTAGTGTGGGCTGGCACTGGCAGTGAAACGAAAACAACCTGTGTGGCTCCAGGTCCACCACAGAAGCATAATGATCCATGCGTTTCACTTTACGATGTAATGGAATTTCCGTGCTGTAATCTCACGAGAGTCTTTATACAGGATATTTCAGTTGATCGGTACAGTATATCCGGGTAGAGCACCTGGTTTCGACTTTCTTACTGAAGTACTAGTACTATAACTGCGTGATGTGGACTCGTGACTGTGTGGATTACAACTAGTTTTATTTGGAGAACGACCCAGTTGTAAATCCATCAAGAAAACAGCAGCAGAACAAAAATCCATCAAACTGCTTCAAATCCAGTTATAGTAAATCTTGCAACTCCCGGATTGCCGCGGAGCGCGGGGCCTTCTGAATTTTAGATCAGTGAACATATCTGTTTGTGGGACTAGACTTATCGGAGAGTTGTTTCATTTTATGCTCTATGTAACGTGATGGTCTTAGAAGCACCAAAATAAAACTGTTTATGGAGAATAGCTTTACTTGCTGGTGCTTTTGGGCTACTAACACCAAAATAAGGGATCGGTGGATTGGTGCTTATGCTCGTACGTGGAGAGTAGCGGTAGATTCAGGTTGCGTGCACGCATGCTACCGTGACTCGGACGGGAACCAGCGTGACGGTGATTTTAAGTTGCTCCCGTACTTTTTATGTGCTCGAATCAATTAATGTACTCTATAAGTAAATGCTCCTTTTTTATTTGTTCTTTTCATAATTATCGGTTAGTTTAAAAATGAAAAATGCACTGAGACAAATAAAAAGAAAAGGAGAGAGTAGGTTTCACGTCACCAAGCAAGAAGCAACATGTTACGGTACGGTACAGTACAGCTTATCCACCGCGAACTACCCCTGTCGTCAGTACATGTCCTGGTGCCGCCGCGAGCGCGCGAACGAACAGAGTGCAGAGAAGAGCATATCAGCATGCGCCGTCCTGTCAGTTTGTAGAGCCCTTCTTCCACCCACCGCCGCCGGCAGTTCAACTGCGCGAGGTGGCGGGATAGCCAACAGCCACGGCGGCGGGTCCTTGCCGGCCATACGCCGCCGCGCAACTAGGCTCATCCGTCCCCCGAGTTTGACTGTCGGCGGCTAGGGCAAGCCAAGGAAGCCTGGAACAAACAAACTCGAACCGGAACAAAGCACAGGGATATGCTACGCGTCGGGCGACGCCGGCCTCGGACGGTGGTGAGCTTTGCCCACGTGGCGTGCAGCAGGCATCGCATGTTGCCACGAGACGAATCTGAATTCGGCGGTTGCATCACACGTGGCGTGCACGCGAGCAGCTTCTGGTGTGTGTACAACCTAACCATACGTGTGATTGCCGAATAACACAGCTTACTACTACTCAGTACACTGTTATATCTAGGAGTCCCGGTATCTCCAAGAATCAGCAAAAATCCTCTGTTTTCGGAAGCCACTGGCACAAGCTTCGCCGAAGAGATCACCAGCGAAATGGGCAACAGCAGCCTGAGCGACGACGTGGTCACCGAGATCATCCTCCGGCTGCCCGTCAAGTCCGCGGCGCGCTCCATGTGCGTGTCCAAGAACTGGCGCGCCACCATCTCCGACGACTACGTCCGACGCAGGCTCCCGCCGCACATGTCCCTGCTCTACGTCCCCGCTCGCGGCAACGGCGGTCCGCGGTTCGCGTGCGCGGCGGGCGGCAGCGGCGACGGGCTGCTCGAGGACTGCGACCTCGGCTTCTTCCCCTACCTGGAAGGCTCGGTCGCCTGCGACGCCTCCAACGGCCTGCTCCTGTTCCGCTCCGCCGGCACGGCGCGGTTTTACGTCGTCGACCCGGTGGCGCGGCGGTGGGCGGCTCTGCCGCCGCCGCCGCAGGCGGACGCGAAGCTGTCCGTGCTGGCGTTCGACCCGTCCCACTCTCGGTCTCCCTCCGCCGCCGCCGCCCCGCGGTACCGCGTGATCAACTTCACCGGGTGGCGGGGCCGCGTCGGCGAGCTCGAGGTGTTCTCGTCCGAGACGTGGGAGTGGACCGCGCGCGACGCGGACTTCGGCGTGATGGCCGGCTCGCTCTCCGGCTCGATGCACTTCCACGGCGGCGCCGTCTACGCCCTCGCCTCCGAACCGGCCGACTGCATCGTGCGCATGGACGTCAACGTCACCGGGCTCGTCGCGTGCGCCACCATCGAGCTGCCCGAGCCGACGGACGGCGATGGCCCCGTCACGCACTCCGGCGGCCTGCTGCACTACGTGACTAGCGACCGCGACCGGTTCAACGTCTGGGCGCTTGACGAATCGTCGCCAACCAGTACTCAATGTCAATGGCAACTGAAACATGCCATCAAAGTCGACGACGTCGTGGAGGGAGGAGGGTGCAGAGCAGGCGAGGTCAGGTTCTTGGCGCTGCACCCGGAGAAGGACGCGGCGTACCTGTGGTCGCCGTGGAATATCGTGGAGTATGACCTGACGAGGAAGGAGATCACCGGAGCTTGGGAGTTCGGCGACAAGGACCGGAAGAATCGTGCGTTCAAAACTTGGCTCGTTCCTTCATCCTTTTACTTGTCGGATTGCTTGGCTGGTGATGGTCAAGTGCAGTGCTAGTGTAGCTCATGATCAAAATTTGCTTGATATAGTACTTCCTCCTTCTCAAAATAATGGTCGTTAGGACAAGTCTTTTAGTTCAATTTTGAACTAAAAACTTATCCTAACGACAATTAATTTGGGAATGAATAAGTATTTATTTGTAAACTACTGTATACTTGGTTGTATTAACGACAACGATTTCAAGCGGAAGGAATACGGTTTTTGTTTTCTTCTTGGGAAATCCTCTTTCACAGCGCCTGAATCGGCGCTTGTGATCAGGCGACAGCTATTCAGACGGCAGCTGCACTCTGAGCACGTAAATTTCTTTTTATTGTTAATCTCTGATTTGTAGGGTTATGTTAATTGCAAAGTAATCAAATAAAAAATGTGATTAGCCTATGGAATTAAAGGTTAATTACAATGATTAATAATTAATTTAATGATAGTAATTAGTTAGTAATTATTCAGTGCGTGAAATTTTAAAAAAGATCACCTGAAATTTAGATAAGACTCTTTCTACTTCTCTATGAAGACAGTCACGCAGTAGCGTAGCATGCAAGAACTTTGCGGTATATGTCTCTAATTAACATCAAATTTAGTTAAACGTCTCTAATACTTGGCTTCGCATCATAGGAATGATGTTATCAAGTTAGCTCGGCCCCATGCATATTTCAGTCCTGGTATCTCTTGCATCCACGCGCACTCTACCTCGACCACAAAGCAGATGAATTGGACCCATGATTGCTTTGAGATCAAACAAGTCACCATCCACCAGAAAAACGCTCGGTTTATATAATACGTACTACACGCCGGTCACCGGAGTTAGCTGTCAAGAGTTATCTCTCTTCTCTTCGTTCTGACGTCGTTCAACATATTTATATACTGATGCTAACTTGTTGGCATGGACTGCTGTTGAAATTGCCGTCCGAGTCAGGGGCGAAAACCTTTTTCAATCCAGGACCATTCAACCGACTGTTATGTCATACATTACAATACTAATTTTATTCGAACGGAGGAGGTATTTAAAGTGATTTTTAAAATAACTTTTCAAGAAAAAACGTTTGGAATCGAGATATGGTCGCCGCGTGCTCGACGAGAGGCCGGCGCCGGGTTCCGCGCCGGAAATCCGACCATCCATCCTCAATTCCTCACTCAAGTAGTCGAGCGTCATCGTGGTTTCGACGGGCGGCGGAACGAGCCGACACACCGGGCAAGGAAAGCCGGAACAAACTCGAACCGGTACACTTCACTCTCTAGTCCGCGCTACGCGTCGCTCGTTGCCGGCCTCCGGCGGCGGCGGACTGGGCTGCGGCGGACACGCAAGTGCTTTACCAGTTCGAGCTGGCCTACTAGTATTGGACAGTTGGAGAGCAACACTGGTCCGGCGACCCACACAACGAATTCGACGTTTGGAGAAAACTCGGATAAGCTGCATCAGTCACAGGTGCCGTGCAAGCGTTAGTTTAAACCCTACGTAATACTTAACCATCATTCCGTATACGTGTAAGCATCATCATTCCGTATGCTATGCTTACGAGTGTAATCGCTGGTTAGCGGACTTCGATTTATAGCCGTGGTGCATCTGTGCAAACAGAGCGTCAGCATGTTGCACCAGTTCTGCAGAATTCGTGAACTCCTCTGTTCTGCCTCCTCTTTTCCCGAAACACGCAGACAGCACCGCAGCCTAACTCGATCGTCTTCCGTTCGCAGTGGCAAGAGCGACCGTCGCTGAAGAGCGAGCGAGCCATGCTCAGCCTGAGCGACGATCTGATCGCGGAGATCATCCTCAAGCTGCCCGTCAAGTCCGTGGCGCGGTCCAAGTGCGTGGCCAAGAACTGGTGCGCCACCATCTCCGACGACTACCTCCGCCGAAGGCTCCCGCTGCAGGTGTCGGTGGTGTACTTCCCCGACCCCGGCGACGACCCGTCCGCCCGCGGCGATCATCAGGGCCCGCGGTTCGCGCGCGCTGCGGCCGGCGGCGGCGGCGGGGTGCTGGAGGACTGCGACCTAGGCTTCTTCCCGTTCCGGGAAGGCGCCGTCGCCTGCGACGCCTTCAACGGCCTGCTCCTGTTCCGCTCCCCCGCCGGCACGGCGCGGCGGTTCTACGTCGTCGACCCGGTGACGCGGCGGTGGGCGACGCTGCCGCGGCCGTCGTCCGGGGACGACGCGGTGCTGTCCGTGCTGGCGTTCGACCCGTCCAGCTCGCCGCCGCGGTACTACGTGCTCAACTTCACCGGGTGGCGGGACCGCGGCGCGGAGCTGGAGGTGTTCTCGTCGGCGGCGTGGGCGTGGGCCGCGCCGCGCGTCGCGGAGTTCGGCGCCGCCGACTTCCTCTGCGGCTCAGTGCACTTCCACGACGGCGCCGTCTACCTCCTGGTCTCCGACACGGACCGCGCCGTGCGCGTGGACGTCTCCGGCGCCGAGCTCGCGTGCACGGTGGTCGAGCTGCCGGAGCGGGTCGACGGCGACGGCCGCGTCGCGCACTCCGGCGGGCGGCTGCACTACATAACCAGCGACCGGGACACGCTCAAGGTCTGGGCGCTCGACGAGGGCCGGTCATGGCGCCTGAAGCACGCCGTCAAGGTCCGCGACGTCGTGGAGGAAGCGTGCTGGGGAGCAGGCGGCGAGGTCAGCTTCCTGGCTCTGCACCCGGAGAAGGACGCGGTGTACATGTGGACGTCGCCCGGGAAGCTCGTGGAGTATGACCTGGCGAGGAAGGAGGTCACCGGAGCTTGGGAGTTTATTGGCGGCAAGGGCGCGAAGAACCGTGTCGTGAAGACCTGGCTTGTCCCGTCGTCCCTCTACTTGTCGGATTACTTTTACTTACTTGGCTGATCGACACGTGCAGTTCTAAGCGACGTCCAACTCTATTCGTCTCGTCACTACTCCTTGGAAACGTGGCTTTGTAAAAAGATCCTTTGTGGTGATGCTGATGTAAATATCTGTGGATGTGTTGTTGTATCTTGGGAGTAATCCTTTTGTTTGTTTTGCTTAGACGACAAGAATATCAATTCAAATTCCCTTGTAAATTCAAATTCATACAATGCAGTTGCCGTGTGCCCGTCCTCTGCACCCACCCGGTGAACCATCATCGACTTTTCCCTTAAAAATATCACCGACTTGGCCGCACATCCTTCCACTAATTCCGTTCTTAATTTGGCGTATGATGAATTACGCCGCAGAAAAGTTTCCTTGTACGGTGAGTCTGTCGTCCTTCCTCTGGCTCTGCGGGGTGAAATCCCCTGCAGTAACTGCACAGCTGACTGGTGGAGCTAGGGGGCGTGGGGCCCACCTGTCAGCTGTCCCTGGCTCTGCTGGGTGGATTGTACCAAGCTCAAGACTGTCTGGGCTGGCTGTAAAGCCCAATTTGAACCAATTTCGTCTCGTTTCGGCCACTAGCTCCCTCCCTCAGTTAAGGCCTCCTTTGGTAGCAAGGTGAGAGATAACCAGGGAAGCAAATCCCTTCTTTTATCTTCCCTGTCCCCTTGCTTCCGGGTGGCTGTCCTCCCCTGACGTGAGTGATTCATTTGGCAGGTTGGGGAGGGAAATTCTCAGGGATTTTTTAAAACAAAAACAAAAAATGCTAAAAATATTTAGAAAATCCAAAAATACTTTGAAAATTCAAGAAAATAAAATCTCAAAAATCTGAAATGCACAAAATATTCTGAAATTTTGGAGAGAAAGTTTGGAAAACATAACACCAAGTAGATAGATTTAACAGCAGCCTGCACGAGGTGAGTACATTTCAGTTCAGATTTCAGGTCCAGATTTCAGTTCATTTACCAAGTTTTCCACAATATCCAATCTCTATGAGTTAATGATCCCCTCAGTAAACCCAGCAGCACCAACAGGACTACTCGATCAGAATTCAAGCTAGGCATCCACGCCGCGGCCTGACGAGGAAATGCTGCAGCGCAAACCCAAGGCCTGCGCCGCCGAGAGCGCTACAGAGCAGGGAACAGAGCAGGAGATTCCGGTGGCGCAGGTCGCTATGACACGCCACAACTGGCCGGATGCCGAGGACCCTCTAGAGCACTCACCCATCGTGAGGCGAGGTACGGGGAGGGGAATGTGAGTCGCGCGTCACGGCGGCGGGAGGCTAGCCAGCACGTTGCGAGGGCCGGGCGAGCGGCACAGGGGCGAGGTGGCGCAGGAAGGCGAGCGCGGTGGTGTCGGGAGATTGGGGGCAGAGGCAACCAACGTGGGAGGAAGGCGAGCGGCGCGGGGTCAAGGGAGCGAGCAGGGTTTTCCTGCCCGACCTCGTGAGGCCGGGGTGGAAAGCCCTGGGCTCCTCCGGGGATCCAGCTGGGAATTTTGGCTGCCAAGTGCACTGAAGGGAAATTTCAGCCCGTGGTTTGCTGGGCCTGGAATTAGGCCGGGATCCCTCCGGGTTTCTGGGCTACCAAAGAGGCCCTAAATGTACGGGTGCGGCCTAATCGGCCCAGCTAAAAGTAGAGCCCGGTCCGCTCAGCTGCTGCGTTTTCTAAGTGGGTCTAGCCCACAAATCCTCAAAACAATTCGGGATGGACATTGGTTGGACTTGAAACGGCCTTTGCGTTTTTCGAATATATTTTTCCCCGACATGCGAATTTTTTCAATCGCCTGATGGTTGAATCAAACCTGCTTCGTGGATTAGTTAACGTGACCTTGGGGCCGGTCTACGCGAGCAGGTTTAGACTATTCGTATATCTCCGTTGCGTGGTGCAGCAGTCTGATCTGGTGACGATGGAGTCGTCGCTTCGTCATAAAAAACAATTAACACGGTCGAATACACGAATAACTCCTCCCACCAATTACTCTACCCGTTCTTAAAATCATGACGTTCGAACAGGAGGGAGGGGGGTGAGCATAAACTAGCATTTCATCGAGGTTTTTTTTTCTCGTTATTAACTCTGTCGTTCTTATCCCCAAGCCACGAGCCATTCTTGTGTCAGGTCATTGTTTCTTCGCCCTTTGGATCAGATTCCTTCCCCACAAAGAAACATCAATTTTTCAGTGGCCATCAGCATAATATCTCGCGCTGTATTTTCTTTTTTTTAAAAAAATATTTCCGTAATTTTTGTAACGCACGAATCTTTAAAAAATCACTCCCTGTAAAAAAAGCAAGCAATGGGGAAAATCGCTTCCTCGCATCCCGAAGACCGTGCTCCAGCTCCACATGACATCGATTCAGCTAAGCAGACAGTATCACGGTACAGTAGAAAACGGAACATGTTGCAGCACTGCTGCGTTTTTACTGTCAGGACTGGGTCAACAAGTAGCCCACTGTTTTCCGGTGGAGTCCAAGAAGACATGCATGCATTAGCTCTGCCGCAGGACATTAATTGCAACGGGAAACAAACACATTGATTACAGCTTCAAAGGCAGGAACGCACCAAAACATGCCAACAAAATCCAAACGGGACCAGCGACTTCAAAGCCAGGAACAATGGAATATTCCCAGGCCAACAGCCAAATGCTTCTCCTTCTCCTTCCCCTCCCAGTATCGTCAGGAAAGGAAGAAAGGGAGAAAAAAAAAGGAGCGGCCCGGAATAAAAGCTGCTTCCCTTCCCGTCCCGCCAGTGCTTCGCCAGCCTCGGTGCACCGGTTCTTCGTGGACCACGTGGTGAGGCAGCACGGCGGCTAGCCAGTCACCAGTCTGTACATAAACAAGTTCCACGCGAGGCGAGGCTTGTTTTCCCCACTCCTAGCTTAGCTTCCCTTCCCTTCCCCCACCCAAACCCCACCGGCCCACCTCCGCCGCGTGTCAAAACCTCCGAGCTCAGAAAAAGCGATCGCCTGCTCCTAGCACGCCGGCGACGGCGGCGGCGCCGGACGTCATGGACTCGGCGGTGGGGCCGCACTTCAGCGGGCTCCGCCCCGACTCGCGCCGTCTCTCCGCCTCCTCGCTCCCCAACTCGCCCTCCTCCGCCAACGGCACCGCCTCGGCCGACAACGGGTTCGCGTCCCCCACCAGGGCGGGAGGGAACAGGCAGCCCTTCGTCATAGGTACTCCTGTCGTCTCGCCTCGCCTCGCCTCGCCTCGCCGCCGACCGACCACCCGGCGGCTCGGCTCTCGTGCTTGGAGTTTTTTTCCGCTTGTCTCGGTCCTCGTTTTTGAACGCCCCGTGCTGTGGGTTTTGTTTTTGGTGGTTTCGCAGGGGTGTCGGGAGGGACGGCGTCGGGGAAGACGACGGTGTGCGACATGATCATCCAGCAGCTGCACGACCACCGCGTCGTGCTCGTTAACCAGGTGTGGATTTTCTCGGATTACATATTTCTTCGTGTTATGAGCATTTTCGCTTTTGGTACTCAACTGCGGCACCGCTATTGAAATGTTTCTGTTGCGAAATATCAACTACGATTTTCGAGTGTTGTATGTACCGGTTTGTATCGGAGAGAGAGATAAGAATTGCAGTTGGTGCTCGGAACAACCTTGCTCTGAGTTTTGTATTACTGTGCATAGGCCTGGCTAACTGTTAAAGCGTCTCATTGCATTGTTACAAATCACAATTGTCTTAAGACGCTGCTATGATGGTGCTTGTGATTTGTGTGGTCCACCATCGCAGCTTCATCACGGGAAAGTGTCTGTTAATTTTCGTTGTGCTGAATCTAGCATAAATTCGAGTGAATTGCTGAGGTACTCTCTCAATAGTAAGTGGCTGGGGGGAATGTCACCTGATGCAATTTGTCAAAAATGGCATGCGTCCTAACTCTTGGGAATGTTTCCACTCAGTTTGTTTGAGCTGTTATTCTTTTGTAGTCACATGACTATACCTTTTAAGTTTCTGTAAGGCAAGTATGTGACATGTTGATTTATTGGAACTCACAAAAGGAAAGATGGTAATGTGAAAACCTATTATGTGAACCAGCATAGATTATTCATACTGATCTACAGGTATGCATCTGCTTGGATCATTTACATTACATGCTGACAAAGCCAGAAGAATGCCACTTTGAGAAACAGTTTGCAAATTAATACCTGTATTCAATCATTTTCCGTTCTCTCTACCATGGAATAAGAGCTACGATCTCTCTCAACTATTGTTTGCTGAGCTGTGTGCTTGCAAGTTGAATTCCATCTGATATCAGGAAGACAAATATTGTTGGTTTAAAATTTGACATTATGCTGCATTATATTAGTGGCATCAAGATATAACAAACCACAAGTTAACTATAGCATGCACATAAATCTATGTATACTCTAAATGGCATCAAATTGTGGAAATATTACCTCGGGTGTCCAGCAGCCGTTTATTAAATCTGGATGTAATTTTGCAGGATTCATTCTACCGTGGTTTAACTGAGGAACAGTCTGTGCATGTGCAGGACTACAACTTTGATCACCCTGGTACTTGATCTGTAAAATATATGAAATATATGCTGCTTTTAATTTTCATGAAACTAACTTTATACAGTTTTGTTTCCTTTCTTTGGCAGATGCATTTGATACAGATCAACTTCTGGAGTGCATGGGAAAGCTGAAAAGTGGGCAATCTGTTAACATTCCTATATATGATTTTAATAACCACCGACGTTGCTCTGAAAGCTTTAGAAAGGTAAGTAATTGTATTTGTATAGTCAATCATTGATGTGAAGACAACAATCCCCTTATCACTTATGATTTATGGTCTAGTTTCCACAACTTTGGATGCAGTGAATTTATGTAAACTATGAGATATAAGATAAATCAGCGACATGTCTTGTTTTTATATTTTTAACCGCCAATACATAATTTATGTCACTGAATATTATTATTTTAAGGGAATATTGTTGCACATTTTTTTGTCGTTTTCACTTCTAGACCTTATTGCCAACCGATTGTACAAATAAGTTTCTACTGTGTCACATTGTAAACTTTTTTTCCCGAATAAGCTATGCATATGATATACTGGAAGTAGAATAAATTCATGATCCTTCTGGGGTTAGTTCGTATATGTGATATAAGAGAGCACATTACATATAAGAAATTGTGTGATGGCTCCTTAATATTTGTAATTGTGACCATTTACAATGGACTTGTGACTTCAGACTCCATTGGTCAGTGCCCCAATGAGATACAAATGATTTATTTTCATTTGAGCTCTTCCTAAAACTGAGATCACTAATATTTTTTCTCAGGTCAATGCATCAGATGTCATCATTTTGGAGGGCATATTAGTGTTTCATGATCAAAGGGTTCGTGATTTGATGGACATGAAAATTTTTGTCGACACAGGTTCGTGTGTATTGATATCGTGGTGAATTTGAAGATAATATCTGCTCTAGAATGTACCACACTTTCATTAGTTAGTCATATATTTATTTGATTGCTTCCCCATGACCCCATCTTATGTTGTCCTTTTTCTTCCATCCATGTAGATGCTGATGTTAGGCTTGCCCGACGTATAAGGCGTGATACAATTGAAAGAGGTCGAGATGTTACCTCAGTGCTTGAGCAGGTATTCAAACATGGTGCCTTTAGTGCCACAATTTGTCTGAATTTGATCAATCTATGCTATATGTGTACACTATAAATATCTCCATCATTTTAATACTTGCATCTTATATATAATATGACACTTTCTGATGAGTTTCCATTGAAATGACTAGTATGGGAAGTTTGTAAAGCCTGCATTTGATGATTTTGTCCTGCCTTCCAAGAAATACGCTGACGTGATCATACCAAGAGGGGGCGATAACCATGTTGCAATTGATTTAATTGAGCAACATATTCGTACAATACTTGGGCAACATGACTTGTGCAAAATCTACCCAAATATCCATGTAGTTCACACAACTTTCCAGGTACACTTTACATTGTTCCTCTTAAGCCTTACAATGTCACTTAGGCTTCCAAACTCGTGATGCTTTTGATGATTCATCTGAACAGATACGAGGAATGCATACCCTAATTCGCGACAGGGACATTACTACACCTGACTTTGTTTTCTATTCTGATCGGCTGATTCGTCTGGTAGTGCCCTTGTTCTTATGACCTCTATTGCCTTATTTAATTATTGGACAGTACGCTAATTCGTTATTTGTACGGCACATGTCTTCTAGGTAGTTGAGCATGGTTTGGGGCATTTACCATTTACTGAGAAGCAGGTTGTTACACCAACTGGTATGTGGTTGGCTCCGCCCTTTTGTTACACACCTTTCTTTTATTTCTTTGGTCTTATGCGGGCCGTGATATACGATATTATTTGGTACAGTTGAGCCAGAGTTACTAAGTTCATTGTAAATTAGCTTTCCAGTGGCAGCTATGGTATACAGGGATCTTAACAAAAGGAAAGAACATGCTTAGGCAGAATTGGGTTGTATCATTGTAAAGAGCAGGACATTTGTTTCTGTTCAAAATATGTAGTCTTCCGCAGAACCATTAAGATTCGATAGCTGTTTCTCTGATGGCCATTTTTCATGGTTTTTGTGATAAACAATGAAGGGGATTTTGATGTTCGTTTCCGCTTGTGCTTTGCCCTAGAAAATACAAAGTTTTATGGTTAAGAAGTTGGTATCAACCCCTTTTAGTGTCACACTTATTTTACTTGTCATCGGCAACCATAGTTTTTGTAGAGATGTGGTTGATCATCCCCTCAAAGTGTTGAAATGGAGCCTGCAGATTGCATAGCTGTTGTGAATCGTGGAGTCTGTTTTGCTTTGCCTTATGCTTGGTGAAAGAAATCTTCTGGAACTGGAAGACCTGTGACTTCCAAAAGATTATTTGGTTGATTGTCCTATTCTTCTAGAATATCCTTGTTTCATATTTTAGGTTAGCAACTTAACATAAGCATTAAGCAATTGAACTGTACAGTGTTTTTGCATCTTTTACTGTATTTTATAAATCTTTACTGTTTCTCCTTGGTACAGGATCTACTTATACTGGAGTTGACTTCTGCAAGAAGCTCTGCGGAGTGTCTATTGTTCGAAGGTCAGCCTATATTACCTTTTTATAAAAAGGAATTTAAATAGTTGAAGAGTCAAGAATTTGATGTGTTATAGTGTCATTTTAGGCATATGGGTGAATGTACCTTTTAGTAATTTCATTTCGTTATCTCTTGTTGTATCCTTCTACATACACTATCCGAGATGTCCTGGATTTTCAATATTTTATGACTTCGGAAGCATGAAATGTATTGAATCTAATTCTTGTGCGATGAAAATGATTTTGCCTAAGTACGCTTTATGGTGTTTCTAAATTTTGTCAAGTCCTGATTACAGAGCTATAACTTCTGGTCTATTTATCTAGTATGTTATCACTCTTCACAGTTCGACATTGCAATCATTTCTATTTGTGATACTTTTAATTAAATTTATGATTTCTGTTTTGCGGCGCTTTCCCATTTGCTTTTATCAATATTTTATCAGTTCATTTACTTGTATCAATCAACACCCTTCATTCATTTCTTTTGCACGTTATTGATATACACAGTGGTGAAAGCATGGAGAATGCTTTGCGTGCTTGTTGTAAGGGGATAAAAATTGGTAAAATTCTAATACATCGGGTTGGAGACGATGGGCAACAAGTAAGTTTTCTTGAGAAGTTAATTAAGATAATCCAGTTTGTGATGTTGTCAATAAAATCCTAACTTATTTTATGTATCCAGCTCATATACCACAAGCTGCCCATGGATATTGCTGAACGTCATGTTCTGCTGATGGATCCTGTGCTTGGCACAGGTTAGTGCTGCATATCCAGCTTTCCATTTCTATCGTTTTGGTTCCTTCTTTTTTATGCTATTGCAATTACTAACTGATATGTGCTGGCTGAAATATCTTATTTTTTCTGTAGGCAATTCAGCTAATCAAGCAATAGAACTTCTTATAAGGAAAGGAGTTCCTGAGGACCGGATCATTTTTCTAAATCTTATCTCGGTAAAGTACTTAAGCTAAGTCATACATGCTGCTCCTTCCTTTTCAATCTGGTCAGTTTTTTACTGCTTTCTGATAAACAGGTTCCCGAAGGAGTTCATTGTGTCTGCAAGCGCTTCCCTCGCTTGAAGATTGTAACCTCAGAGATTGATGTTGGATTGAATGAGGAATATCGGGTCATCCCGGGATTGGGGGAGTACGGAGATCGCTACTTCGGCACAGACTAGCTGACGGCAGATGCTATTGTGGCTGGCAGTGTGAAGAGAGACTCTACTCAAGTTAGAGCTGACATGACGGTGTTAGATATACCGGTGTTTGGTTGGCTGTGGTATACTGTAAGCAAACGGGGAAAGGTTTCTGACAGGTACAGAGGTCATGTGGTCTTGTCCATTATCAAATGTTGCGTTTTCTTGGTGTGGTATACAAATTTGGGAGTTGAATTTTGAAGCTTTTGGAGAAACATGGTCATCGTTGGTTACGGTACAGCCTGTGAACTGTATGAGAAATCCAGTTTCCGGGCTTGATAGATGGCGTGCTATCTCAGCCGTGATTGGACTGAGAGCATTATATAAAGGCAGTGCCAAGGCTCGTGGTTTACGACTGCTCTGTATTGTCTGCCTTCTATCTTTTTCATATGTTCCATTTCCTTTTTGCATTGCTCTGATTATGTTGCAGTAATTGGCATTTTTGGAATTACATTCACTGCCGTTGAACATTGCCGATCGCATATCTTGACTCGTGTTGATTGTCAGACGAACCTCATTCAATTACTGTACTTGTCAACGCATTGCTGCTAATACTATTATTACAATGTCGGCCGCAATGCACACCGAATGTCACCCGCCAGCGCGAAGCTCTATGGGCCGTGACCGAAGCACGGATCAAAAAGTTCTTTAAGAGATTGCTGGTCTTTCCTTTTGTAATGGCCTAATAAGAAAATTTTCTCTCTCCGTTTCAAGAAGTTTTTCGCTTTGTAGTTTATTTTTATATTACAAAGAGATAAATTTTTTTGAGACGGAGGCAGTACTTTGTTCTTGTTCATGAGGCTGTTATTTTACAGAAAATGTGTACTTTAAAATAGGTTCTACCCAATTACACATATTTAATTTGATTTCAATAAACATCACTAGCAATGTGTAGTTTAAAATAGACACTACTCAATTACATAAATATTTACTTTGATTTTTTTTTTCAAAACCGATACTTTGATTTCAATAGAACATCACAAAAAATGTGTAGCCTAAAATAGGAACCAATCAATTACATAAATAATGTACAGCGAGATCCTCGACCATAGCATTCAGGTTCCAAAAACCATTACCGTCTTCAAAAGTTTATCGCTTTGTAGTTCATTTGAACTATAAATGACGGTGGAAGTATTTCTAAAGTATAATTGGCAACTGGTGAATCTTTTTCAAGTAAACGAATCAGTTACTGTTGGCTGCAGTTGCAAAATTTCAAGAGGACAGCCCTTTCGGTACAAATAATTTTTGTCATGCTGTAAAACCTTATTGATTGCTCTCTCAGAACAATCTTCATCATGGAGATTTGATTTGACCCTGAAAACAATTCTTTACCAGCTGCTAAATATAGAATAGAATGGAAGTTCACTTCTCCAGATTCGTTCAGGGAGTAGAGAGCAATGCAGGTACGAGATCCATCGGCATTGCACAAATTATGTTGCTTCAGCATCCGGACAGCATATTCTTCCCCGTTCCATCACTCATACTTTCTGCAATTTCTTCTGGATCACAAGTTCGCGAACATAAACTTGATTCTGGGCGACAACTAGGCCAAATCTTCAGTATTTGATACCAACTCAGAGCCTTTAATACTCTCTCCCGCATCAAATTATTTATCGTTTCAGACAAACAAAAAGAACTAAAAGAGAACTAACAATGGTTTTCTAACGATAATTATTTTAATACAGAAGGGAGTAATTGCCGCTAGTATATTTTTTTTATTTTTTGACGAATTGGGCACGGTTTCTGTCTATGCATTAAAGTAGGAATAAAATGTCTAGGAGGAGTAAAAATAAACTGAAAGGAACTAGAGAGATTAATTACAAGCATTAGCAACCAAAAGTTGCCCAAAATTTCTCAAATAGGCAAACATTAATCCGACATTGCTCCTTCCGTCTCTAAATACTTGTCATTTTGTAGTTCAAAAATGAATTACAATGCGATAAGTATTTAGAGACAGAATGAGTAGCTAGCACCGCCAGGAGTTTTATGGCCAACGCATGATGACCCGCCAAAAATGACCTGGTTAGTCCAAAACTAAACTAACCAAAAGATACTGCCGATTGCCATATTTCTTTTGGATCTTTTTATTTGTCACCGATTAATTAAAAATAAACTAGCTCTTGACAAATAAAAAGATCTGGAAAATGTATAAAACTTGACGAACTTCTCTGACTAGTCCCCCCTCTGTCCCTCTCATCCAAGGAGCACGAAGATGGCCTTCAAAGCCAGAGGCGACACGAGCAACCCCCTCCCCGTTATCTCCTTCTTCCTCGGCGCGGCGTTGACTGCGGCCTTCGTCTTTCTCGGTGCAACAACTCTGGGTGTGAACCGGAGGATCTCCGACGTGGCAACATGGGGCAACAATGGTGCGGCCATTAGAGACCAGGTTAGCGATCCTGTCACTTCTGATCACCAGCATTAGCATCGTCTGATCGTGATCGGAATGTCCAGGTGAAACAACCGTTCGCGGAGCTGGCCGAGCTTCTGAAGAACGCATCGATGGAGGACGACAAGACGGTGATCATGACGTCCATCAACCGGGCGTACGCGCGGCGCCGGGCTCCCTCCTGGACCTCTTCCTCGAGAGCTTCCGTCTCGGCGATCGAGGGCACGGCGCGGCTGCTGGACCACGTGCTCATCGATCGTCGCCGTCGACCCCGGCGCGCACGAGACGTGCCGGTCGGTGCACCGCCACTGCTACCTCCTAAGGCCGGCGGATGACGACGGCGCCGCCGCCGACTACAGCGCCGAGAAGTTGTACATGACCAAGGACTACCTGGACATGATGTGGGCCAGGAACCGGTTCCAGCAGACCGTTCTGGAGCTCGGCTTCAACTTCCTCTTCACGGTACGTCATGCATGCGAAGAACCGTTCTGGAGCTCGGCTTCAACTTCCTCTTCACGGTACGTCATGCATGCGAAGAACAGGGATGAAATCCACCATACGTAACTCTCTCTATCTCTCCCAGGACATTGACGTCCTGTGGTTGCGGAACCCGATGCGGCACATCGCCATCACGTCGGACATCGCCATCGCCAGCGACTACTTCAACGGCGACCCGGACAGCCCGCACAACCAGCCCAACGGCGGGTTCCTGTTCGTGAGGTCCATGAACCGGACGGTGAAGTTCTACCGGCAATGGCGGACGACGCTGCGCGAGGTGTTCCCGCCGGGGACCAACGAGCAGCGCGTCCTGGAATTAATGGATGCAGGGCAGGCTGAGCCAGCGGCTCGGCGTGCGGATGCAGTTTATTCCTCGACACGAAGAAGCACTGCGGCGGCTTCTGCTAGCTGAGCAGCAGCAACATCAGCCAGGTGTCCACGATGCACGCCAACTGCTGCACCGCCTCGCCAACAAGGTGCACGACCTGCGGAGCGTGCTCAGGGACTGGCGGAACTACACGGCGGCGCCGCCGAAGGCCAGGCGACTGGTCCGGTGGACCAAGCCCGGCAAGTGCATCAACTAACAATCTCTTCTTTTTTTTGGCCGGAGCCGGAGAAATCATTTCGCCGCTTCAGATGTACATGGCCGGAGAAATCTTTGTTGCCGACAACTCCGTTCAGATTTTTTATTTGTGATTAGCTAGTTCATTTTTAAATTAGCCGGTACAGTAACAAATAAAAAAGAAATAAAAGGAGTACTTGTTTTGGCATCCTGCTCTATTTCATAAAAAGCAGAAGCATATTCAGCTCATCGCAGCCCCATGAAGGATGTTCTGATAACAAAATGCAAGCATCACATGTTTCGAACAGAATCGTGTTCATGTGAAATTTATGCATCTGATGCAGCTCCTGTACCGTTTCTCATACTCTGTTCCGATCTCTCTCGACCGCTCATTTAAGATCTAACGGACCAGGGCCGAGCAGCGACCATTAGCAGAGCAGAGGCAGAAGCTCCGACTTCCGAATCCGTCTTCTCGTCGTCCCATTCCCTCGCCTCCCTCCTCTCTCCCCCATCACGCCGCACGCGGCAGCGCGAACCCAACTAGAATCATCACCCGACCGAGCGCTCCCCTCCGCCGCCATCCGTCCTTCCGGCGATCCGATCCGGTAACTCCTACCTTCTTTTCGGTAAGGGGTCTATTATTTCAGTACGCTGATGTCCTGTCCTGGGTTCGGTGGAGGCAGAGGAACCCGCGGGCGAGCGATCGACCGATCGATCGGGAGAGATGCGGCAGCAGCGGGGCGTCGTCGGCGGGGGCGGGAGGAGGGAGGATCCGGGGCTGATGACGAGGGCGGTGGACAAGGTGTTCCGCTTCGTCCGCCTCGCCGAGTTCGAGATCTTCTTCG
This sequence comes from Tuctoria greenei, assembly GCA_036927565.1. Classification (NCBI taxonomy): domain Eukaryota; kingdom Viridiplantae; phylum Streptophyta; class Magnoliopsida; order Poales; family Poaceae; genus Tuctoria; species Tuctoria greenei. Next base: position 1,693,764 of record JAYESD010000005.1, read on the forward strand.
TGCTCTTCTTCCTCATCGCCTTCTTCCTCTTCAGGGACCTGGTAAGCACCCCCACCTCGATGAGATTCAGCAGGGTTGGGTGGCTCAAACCCAACTTGCACGGAACATTTGTTTAATTTGGTGTTGCTTGGTCTTGATTAGTGAAGGGGGCAATGAATTCTCTGGTTGAGGTGCGTTTGCACTTATTGTCAGAATATGGTTATTATGAACTCGGTTGAGAACATAGAAGATATGGTAGCTTAGTGACTGCAAATTCTCTCCATCCATGAAGGTTTTAATCTTCCAGCAGTGTAGTAGATTAAAGGAGCGGTAGAGTGGTTCCGTTTTCTTCACAGATCTTTGTACATTGACATGGCTCAGTACCAATTCATGTATTATACGTTTTACAGTTTTAGTTACCTTACCAATGTCAAGGAATGATGTCTGGTTTTCCAGCTACTTTAATCAGAATCTAGAATGTATGTTTTCGCACCAGTTACTGAGCATGCTTACCTTACAGATGTCACGGCCCCAGTACAACCAGATGTTTGTCAAGAAGCCTGACCTGGATGACGCCTGGCCTTAGAGGGTTACGAATCATGTAATGTTCTTCACTGTACATTTCTGAGCTGTGTTTGCCTGAAGTAGTTCTCTAGGGTGCTTCTTCGAATCACCTCGGGACTGCTTTTTCCTTTTCAGAAACCTTGTTATGGCTACTTAGATTACTCTCATTTGTGACTATGAGTATATTTAGTTTGTCATCTCATATACTTCTCTTTTTGAAGTCATCACCTACACTACTTCCATGCTTATTTTGGTATGGAGTATGGACACTTGCTGTTTGTCACAACATTGCTAAGCACGGTTGCCGAACTTGTTCTCAAAATTGGTAGAATATCCTCTGGATGAAAGAAATCTTTGTGTGATATAACTTCAAATCATCATGCCAATGTGATACAACTTCAGATTATTGTGTGTCATGATGAATGTCTTATGGTTATAATATGTGAAATTTTGGAGTATGGGTTTTGATGATAGCCTCTTCTTTCCCTTGATTATCGGGTATAACTTTAACTGTACAGTCTCTATAGATAGCGATTCATTTCAAAATGCTGAAATTGCGTTGGCTAGAAGACTGGTCAGCCCCACAATATTGCCGATGAAGTCCTTATGGCTTTGATATTGATAGTGCACACAGGCAACTCATACATAGTCCTTATGGCTTTGATAATTTTTTTTTTTTGAAATGTGGTTAATCCCACTCCCATTTCTGATGAAACGAAAATCTATTACATCGTTTTCTTGTAAAGTACCCACTAGCAGCCGAGCTCCATCTGGGGCTATCTGTCCACTGTACTATCTGTTGGGTATTCAACATTGCAACCAGCTCATACAACTACTCATACAGAAATCATGCTTTGCATTTGATTCGGCTACATGTATGTGGGACTGATACTTCATTCAGTTCCAGTGAGTTTCAAGCACAGCCATACTAACCAAGCATAATTTATCACTCATCATTTCCCCCATATGAAAATCCGAATTCAGACCATTTTACAAAAGATGACAAATTTCTTGCCTAGTACTTGAACCTGTTAGGGAAATGTAGGAGGAATCATGCTAGGCCCAACCACAGTCGAGTGATTAATTTTGCTTCGATCCAAGTCGCAGTCGTCTTCTTCGAGTAAACGTCACGTCCGTTCGTCGCGTATTCAGCCGTCGTGCGTGGACGGCGGGTCAAACGTCGTTGCGTGAGATCGGACCTAACGGAAACGTGGAAACGACGTGTAGAGTAGGATGTTAGGCGAAGAAGTTGGGTCAATCCAACTCAAAGCTGCATCAAAAGGAAATTAAACGAAGTTTTTATTATTGGATCTGGGTAGTTCCCAGTATCAAGAGAACCTCATCAATAAAGATGGTTGTTTTTGATACAACTACGGTATTTGTTTATACATGTACATGTACACTCACATTATTCACGTACATCTATGCACGCTCAATCACATTGCTTACCATTCTCTTTGAAAAAATCGTCGCAATGGATCTGATTTATTATTGCGGCTCCACGCAGACAAGGTACATACAAATTTATCGTCAGTATGAAACATGCGTGCTACCCATCGCTGGATTTCCCGAGAGATTCCAGAGTTGCAAAAGGCAAGGCTGGCTAGCAAATTTTAACTCAATGGAAATGGTGGTGGGTGAGTGTGAGTAGGCAGGCACTCGGCACTGGCACGCACGGCCCGGCACGGGCAAGTCGCCTCGCCGGCAGCGACGCTTCCCACCCAGACTGCACGGATCTCTTACCACACCCGGCTCCCTCCAATGCACAGGCGCGTCCCCGCCCCCGTCCTCCTAGTCCTCGTTGCTCTCTCCGTTCCGGCCTCCGCCGCCGACCAGGTCAGCATTTCCCACCGACCCACCTGCTCTGCTCTTCGCCGGTTCTCTATTCCCGTGACTAGCACGTTCTTACATCCCGCGGAATTTCATGTCGTCAGGTTGCCGAGGAGAACGGCACCGGCGCCGGTCGCCTGGACCGCCGGACAAAGGTAAGCGAGTGAGTGAGCGAGCAGGCGGTGCCACGCTTTGCGACTGTGCAAATACCCGAGTGTTGGCTCCGACTCTGAAACCCGGGCCGGCCTCTGTCTTACTCTGACCGCCCGTCCCGTCCCGTTCGTTCTGCCCTGCAGATGTTCCTCCACACGGCGCGCGCGCGCGGCGGCGGCGGCGGTGCGAGTGCGCGTGCGGCGGCGGTCGAGGGCAGCGCGGAGCTGGGGCTCTTTGACGCCTTCTTCGCCAGCTTGTCCATGATCGTCGTCAGCGAGGTGAGGTTCCCGTCCCCGAGCGCGCATGTACACAAGAGTGTTTCTTGTAATCGGGTGCCAACCAAGGAAGGAAAAGGAACTGATGAGTGTCCGCTTCGTTCCGTGTTTTACAGATCGGCGACGAGACGTTCATCATCGCGGCGCTGATGGCGATGCGGCACCCCAAGTCGACGGTGCTCTCCGGCGCCCTGTCGGCGCTGGTCGTTATGACAGTAGGTGAAAGTGTGGGCTTGTCCGCTTGTGCTGCTGCTACCTGACGAGCCAGAACGGTTTCGACTTTAGTATAATCAGTGTTTCGTGTGTCGCTTCTTCAGGTACTGTCAACCGGTCTAGGCAGAATTGTTCCGAATCTGATATCAAGGAAGCACACTAACAGCGCAGCAACTGGTATGGTTCATCTGAATTTACCCTTGATGCTCAGTGATAACTTTAGTATGAGGTTAAAGGTAATTAAGGTGGGTGAATGGCAATGAAAATCATCAGCAGAAATGAGTAGTGTCTACCATCCCAAAAGCACTGAAACCAATACTAACAGCAAAATCATTAATTAATTATACATCCTGAAAACACCTGAACTTGTGTTCTTGTGCACTAGATGTTGCATACCTGCACCTCCTCAAATCAAAGTTTTGATTTAGATGGATATTTTTGAAAGAAAGCTAGTGTTTGCATAAAAATGCAAGTAGAAGTTGTACAGAATACATTTTGTCACATCCCTGTAACTGAAGGGAAAAATAACAATAGTGTGCACAAGCATTTGCTAGAGTACTCCCTTACCCCATGATATTCCATCATATGTGAACTGTTCAAAATTCAGTCACTGGAAATGAAATATAGGTCAAAAAAGCAACAAATACACACTGATATCTCATCTCTTTTGATGTTTTGTGCTTTAGTCCTCTATGCATTCTTTGGGCTACGGCTGCTGTACATCGCTTGGAGATCAGATTCCAAGGCATCACAGAAAAAGGAAATAGAAGAAGTATGTGCATGTTCCGCCATCAACCCTTTACCCCTTTTCATGTCCTTGTCATGTTGCGTTCATCTTTGATAGATATAGTGTAAAAATGCCTATGTAAGGATTTGGGACTTCCTGATCATACAATGTATGGATATTGTACCTTTTTTTTTAGCAAATGTATATTGTACATTACAAGGAAGGTAAATTTGAACAACTTAAGAAATGATTAAATACAGCTACTCACTATAGAGTAATGTGGCATTTTGTGCTCAGAAGTTGATGTGCGTATTGTTTGCCTTTGGCCAGTTATTTGTCATCGTAATGCTATCAACTCATATGTTCCATTCCATGGCACAGGTTGAGGAAAAGCTGGAAGCAGGTCAAGGGAAGTCAACAGTTAGACGAATCTTCTCGAGATTCTGTACTCCCATTTTCTTGGAGGTATATTTACACTATAGAGTTTCTCAGAAAGATATATTTATGGAAATCTCATTTGAAATGGATTGAAAAATCCTTATGGAATCTCTTCCTTATGAGAGAATATACAATCATTTTGAAACCTACATGTTTCCGTAAACACCAATTGACATACAGTGATTGATCAAACGTTCAAACATCTAACTGCTGCTGCACTGCAGTGTAACGGGTGTAACTGGTTTTATGTATGCCTTACTTTGATTTCAGTCATTTGTGTTGACTTTCTTGGCGGAGTGGGGTGATCGAAGTCAGATAGCTACGATTGCGGTACGGCGGCTCAGTTCCTTGTTGTAATTAAATTTGCTGCTCTTAGGCCTTTCGAAATTTTTTTCCCTGCTCTTTGTTGTTCATGCAGATTCATAACTGAAACCTCTAGCATTTATTTCCTCGTTGCAGCTGGCAACACACAAAAACGCGATAGGCGTTGCTACAGGGGCAACGCTGGGGCACACCATGTGCACATCGTTCGCGGTGGTGGGCGGCAGCATGCTGGCGTCCAAGATATCTCAGGGCACGGTAGCGACCATCGGCGGCCTCCTCTTCCTGGGTTTCTCTCTGTCGTCATACTTCTACCCACCGTTGTAGTGCCCGTCCATTTTTCAGATACTGCTGTTAGCGCCTAGTATTCCTTTGTTATCCACCGTACCGCCACCATCAGCATCAGGTGCATTGATACTTGCCGTAGGATGTAACAGTATACACGGATATGTGTAGTAGGGATATAGTTTCAAATGCTAATGTTACACTACACTAGTCACGATGAAAAAAGGATTATCAGGATTGCATTTCCGTGCTGTAACTGACAGAATTTCCTGCACACTGGACTGTAGTTCTTCTGAATTTAGTTCCTGAGAACTTGTTGACCTGCACATCTCGATCGACATTAATCTGAGTGAGATGGATGGATATCTGGATCCCCGGAGTACAGCTACATCAAGTCAATCATACAACTTCGTTGGCAAATGAAATTGGCTAGTACTACTTAGCTTGCTAGTAGTTGAACCACCATTTCCAGCGGCCGATGATCTTGCCGACGTACTCGTGGTCGTGGCGCTTGTACCAGCACCCTGCCGGGAAGACCCCCATCACGTGCCTGCACTCCCTGAGCACCACGTCCCCGAGCAGCGTCTTCTCCCGCCGCTGCTGCTGCCGCGTCGACGACGACATCGCCGGCGCCGGCGCCCCTGCTGCTGCTCCGCCGTGCTTGCCGGTGACCCGGAACATGTGGCCGTCCTGGAACAGGTAGCGGCAGCCGCCGTTGTCGACGCGGCACTGCGGCGCGTACCCGGCGGTGCTGTTGAAGACGACGACGTTCTGGAGGAAGTTGCCCATGTACCCCCACTTGCAGTAGATGACGTAGGGGTCGTCGGCCTGCGGCGGCGGCGGCTGGAAGAAGGCCTGCCGCGGCTTGTACGGGTCCAGGATGAAGTAGTGGAAGTACTCCCAGTTGCCGGAGAAGTCGGCGCGGCAGCTCAGGATCATCTGCCCGCCCGTCATCGTGCTCAGCATCGACAGCGAGTGGTTCTTCGTCCCCGGCGCCGGCGCCGATGATGAGCCACCACCGGCGCCGGAGCCCGGCGGCGTCGTCGCGTGCGGGAACAGCATGCCCACGATGATCACGCCGGAGGGGATCGCCACGAACACGAACGGGATCGAGATGATCGTCAGCCGACGGAGCAGCTCCTTCCTCTTCTTCTTCTGCTCCTCCATTATTGGTTTCTTAATTTAGGGTGGTGTCCGTCCTGCTTTGCTTGCACCTCCTCCTCTCGTTTCGTCCTCCCTGTCCCTTCAACACAGGAATCGCCCTACGTCAATAAACGATCCATCATGCATTCTTCATTATATTTAAAAGAACGTTAATACTTCTGGCTCGGATTGACCATGCATGCTTATATTTAAAAGTTCGTAAGCCACTAAGCCCAAAATTAAATCGGCGAAATGACGAATCAACAGCCTTAATTATGATCGACAAACACAATGTTTGTAAGACACATGCATGATTTTTGATCCAATTAACGACGCCGGATGTTTAATGGAGTTCGAAGTAATTTCACAACACTTTATATTCCCAAATTGCATCCATGGAACACATAAGGTTAGCAGATGCAGCCGGACGATGAGATACAAAACGGATGCAAGATGAACGATGGCGAAGAAATTTCACGCATTACCTTTACATTAGTTTCACAGGGAATAACTAGATTCCGCAAAGAATGAGGAAGATGACTTCTGCAATTCGTTCCCAAAATGTACGCCTTGCTCGTAGGGAGGAGGAGCAGGGCAGATGAACAATGGAGGGGAATGGGAAGAAGGGAACGGTGACTGGTCGGCGTCGTCCAAAAAGAGGAAGGCCGTATATAGCAATGGGCTGCAGCCCACTCATTTGGCGGTGCTAAATGCGTAAATGGGCCTCGCAAAGATAAGCCCATGTAGCAAAATGCTGATTGGCCCATAATGGCAAGCTAGGCCGCAACTATATTCGAGACGAGCAAAAAGGAGCAAGGCATGGCCGAGCCGCCGCCCGTGCCGGACCCCCAAATCGGCGGAACTCGCGCGAAATCTTCGCTTCCCTGCCGCCCTCCCTCCCTCCCCAAACCTGAACCCACCTCCTCCTCGGCCTCCCCGTCGCGGCCCGCTCCATTCCCATCTCTCCTGCCGTCCTCTGGTAAGTATCCATCCCCTCCCCGGGCATTTCTCTCGGTTCTTCAATCCACGGCGGCGTGCTTGATCCGATCCTCGCCGGAATGTCCCTCGATTCCGAATGGGTTTTTTCGTGTCTTCATGATTTTTCCCGCTTTCAGTTCTCCGCCTTTTAGCTTTTGCGGTTTGTTCCCGAGGTCCGTACGGTTCTCGATCGACAGCGGTTTTTGATCCTCACCGAAGCGTCCGATTTCTAGTCCTCGTGACGAAATTTTAGGCTCCATCTGGGTTGATCGTTTGGGGTTTAATGGATTAACGTCGAAGCGATTCTTGGTTCCTTCTTGTTTTAGTTTTCTTAGTTGGCCCGCAGTCCGTAGGGTTCTTGGTGGTTTGTGGTATAATGGACTCATCTGACACTTGTTTCTTGCGATTTTTTTTTTCTTTTGTTCCAGGCGTGATGGGGGAGAAGCAGGAGAGGGCGGGGGAGCAGGAGCCAGAGCAGGAGTCCCCGCGGAAGTCTCCGCGGCTGGACCTGCAGGGTCCTGCTGCTGCGGCGGCAGTGGCTGCGGGTTCTGAGTGCGGCGAGGCGGTGGCTCCGCCGCCGGAGGTGAGCAACCTAATAAGGGAGGAAAGGGCAGAGGGGGGCAGCGATGACAAACAGTGCAATCACGTCCCCACTGGGACTGCTCACATGAACATGTTGAGATCGTCGGCGTTGTCCCCGCGCGCAGGGAGGTGTGAGCTTTGCGAGAGCCCGTTTCTGGGGGCCGATATCTTAGTGTGCCTGGAATGCCGCCGGCATTTCTGCAGTGGAGTGGGGTCGGTTGAGTACCCATTCGGGCACTCTCGGCTGCACGCCCAGGAGGAGCAGCATTGGGTTGCTGCGCTGTCTGAGAATCCGGAATCTGCATTTTGCTTCAAGTGTGACAGTGTGACGGATGGTCCTCGCGGTACTATCCCAGGGAAATTGGCTGCAGCGGCGGTAGATTATGGAAGCAGCCAGGCGTCTCCGCCTGAGCCGTGCAATCACTTCCCCACTGACAATGCTCACAGGGAGATGTTAAGATTGTCATTGATGTCCGAGCACGCGGGAATGTGTGTGCATTGCAAGACGTTCAACAATATCTTGGTGTGCATGGAATGTGGTCGTCATTTCTGCGTTGGGTTTGGGTCAACTGATTGCCCAGCAGGGCACTCCCTGCTGCATGCCAAGCAGAAGCAGCATTGGGTTGCTGCATTGTACGATGAGCCCGAATCTGCATACTGCTTCAAGTGCGGATATACAGTGTGTGTCACTGACCCTTCAGATGACATGGAAATAGATGGATATGAGGCAGGTGATCATGCAGTAAAATTATCTGATGGGGATCGTAATCTTTGCCGAGGCTTATCGAATGCCTTCAGAGAGTCTTACGTTCATGATTATGCTATCAGAGGAATGCCGAATCTGGGAAACACGTGCTACATGAATGCAGTGGTGCAGTGCTTCCTTGTGCTAGATAAGCTGCGGGAAAGGATGTTAGGACCAGATGCTCCAAAGGGTTTGTTTGCCGAGGCACTCGCGGAGCTTTTTGTGGGGGCAAGTGCTGCAGAAAGCTTGCTGAACCCAGAGAAATTTCTGGCCTGTGTACGCTTGTACAAGAAGGATTTCCAAGAGTTTGGAATGCAGCATGATAGCCATGAATTGCTTATGTCCTTGCTCGGTGCTCTGGATGAAGAGGAGATAAAGATTCGTCGTCACGAGCAAAATGGTGCTCCTACAGTTATCCAATCCATTTTTGGGTTTAAGATGAACGAGACAAGGATCTGCAAATGTTTGTCTAGTTCGGTCTCCCATCCTGACTTCTTGGACCTCTCACTGACATTGGCATCACAGATTCAACCAGCAGAAAGCGCTGCACTACGACGAACAATTGAGAATAGCAAATCTAAACTGGAGAAGGTTGCTACTCAGTTATTTCCAGCAAACGAGCAGAGCAAGTCAGAAAGGATCCAAACAGTTTCTAAAAGTGATGATTCTCATCAACCATGTTCAGATTTGGAAGATGTAGTCATGGAGGAAGCACCTGGACCTTTAGATGTTGGTGAGTTTATACGCCTCAGCACTTATTCAAAATCCCTGACTGCAGATGTTGGGGGTGTCCTAAAGTTCTAAACCATGCCACTTTTGAGGAATGAAAATGCAGGGAACTGTGGAACGTTGTCATTCTTAATGGTTAATTTGATCAACAGTTGATAAAAGCTTCACTTTTAGGAATGGGTTCTTTGCACACATGGACTGAAGAAATTTTCAGGAAAACCTTGCATGATGTGTATACCAAAGTTGAGCGGGATATTTCAGCAATATTAACATGGCAATGCTGTCTGTTATAATTTAGCAGTTAAAACAACAGTTGGGAGATAGCTTTGGGTGTTGAGACCTTGTTGTTGTTTTGATAGATTTTGCTCCAAATGATTTGTTTAACTGGACCATGTGTGTGGATTCTCAAAAATAAAGTCACTTCGAATGTGGAGGTTAATGATCCTGAATATACGCTGAAGATAACAGTTACCGGTTCCATGATGTTGCTATTGCAAGTAAAATTAAATATTATATGCTTGGTTCTGCAGATTCTTCTGGAATGCAACGTATCTGTCAAAGCGAGGATGTTGTACAGGGGCCTTTGTGGACTCAGGAGGACAAGGTCACATGTCCTGAACTTTCAGAAAGGATCACCGAGGTGCCGGTAAAGTCTGCTAGTTTGCTTCATCTAAGCATGTTTGATGTTAAAGTTAGGGAAATGAATGAGACAACAGCAGATTCAGTAGCATCAATTGAGGATTGCCTATCACTGTTTCTTGCCGAACTTTTAGAATGGCGCTGTGATAATTGTTCCAAGCTTTTTAAGGAGCTGAGTACCAATCAATGTAAAAATGATGAGCAGGTGGTGGCAAGTATGGAAGAAACCACGACAGTTCATGGGGACCAGGGTGAACAATCAGACAGGACAACATGCAAAAATGACCAATCTAGTGGTTCAAACAGTTTGCCAGTAGAAAGTGAATCCTCGCCAAGTATGGAACCACGTTGTTCTGATGCGCAGCTTCAAAATATACAAACAGAGAAAGTTACTGGAGGAACAAAGTTAGGGCAACATAGTGAAGATATCAGCATACAAATTAAGATGTATCAGGAAATGAAGAAGCAAATAGAGCTTGATTGTAGTGCATACCAATTGGAAGACAACAGAAATGAGCAGAAAGACTGGAATGGACATGCTATTCAAACACGTTGTTTCCTCAAGCTGCCACCTGTATTAACTCTTCATGTTAGAAGAACCAACATTAATGGGTTAAAAATTACTGACCATGTGAGATATAAGGAGTATCTTGACGTAGAGCCATTCACTGACCCCAGGTACCAACAGTTGTTTACACTTTACAGTAATATATATCTTATAGAAGTTCCTTATAGCATCAGCTTTATTGTGTAGTTTGTTCCTCCTAGCTTTAACAATACCCAGCATTTACTAAACAAAGCCTTAGCAAGTGGCATTGTCAATCAAGGAGATTTGTTGCCATTTACTTAGTGCATAGTAGATTTTATTTTTCAAATTAACTAGTGGAGTTTAAAAACAATGTTTCTGTGGTATGTGAAAATGAATGATCTGTAGAGTTGAATATCCGTAACAATGGACATTTCTACCCATATTTACCTCTGAAGATTGACACGATTCAGATTAAAGAAATATGAGCAAGCAAACATATGTTCTTATTGCCGTGGAAACAATTCCTGTTCAGCAATGCAGTAAAGGGTCATAAAAGGAGGTAGGGCATTGTAAGTAATTTATAAAGTTAACTAAAAAATTAACAGCTCAAAACTTGGTATAAGCAATGCAGTAAAGTGGTAAAAGTAGATTGTTAAGAGCTCTAGATGTCTCCTACTTTATCTTTATGGTACTTGAACTGCTGCAACAGCTCAAAACTTGGTATAAGTTTTTTGCTATTGCACTGGATTTTTAATCACCCCAGGTGACTTCTAGTGTTCTCTCACTTTTATATGCAGAGAAAGTGCAGTGAGATGAAAAAAAATGCTCAAACTGTTAGATTCAAAAGCATTTTGCTAAATTGGTAATGGGCATTTGGTACATCCACAACACACTAGTTAGTTGGAACTTGGGAGGTGTAGACGAACTCTGTTACAAAATTGTACGAACGCTATCCATAACCTGTCTACAAAAGGTGTAGTCATACTAGTGTTTTCCTAGTTGAGATTTCTTGTTAACAATGTTCAGCAATGAGGATATATGCACATGTACAGAATTGCATTGTTCATAACAAGTTGTGATTATATATATGTATGTATATATTGGTTCTACTTTTTTTCTCTAATGTTCAGCTCCGAGGACAAAGGCAACTTCATGTATCGTCTAGTTGGTGTCGTGGAGCACCGTGGCACCGAGTCCGTGGAGAAAGGACACTATGTTGCATATGTAAGAGCAAGAAAGCTCGGGCAGGGCAGCTGCTCCCACTCTTGGTTTTGTGCGGACGATAGAACGATCAGTGAAGTCTCTCTAGAAGACGTTCTGAAGCGCGAAGCTTACATTCTTTTTTATGAGAGGATGGAAGGCTAAGACATGTCTGGCATGTAAGTTCTCAAAACAATTTAGAATAGCAGTCACAAAAACAAGTAGGTGATTGAGATTAGCAAACCTCCTTTGGATCGCCATGGATTTAGACACTGCACATAGTAAGGTTCGCTCTTGAGCAAGTCCGATTTTGTTGCAGGGCTTGAAATTAACTCAGCTGATTCCAATTCTGTTGTTTTTTGCTTTTTAGGATTAAACTGTGAATAGAATGTGTAAATTGACTGGTAAAGTTTGTTTGGATGGTACCATTGCATGCCAATGGTTTACATTGCATCGTTGGAATATGTTTCAGAATTTATGTTTGATTGTACTTATAAATAAGAAGTTGGTCAGTCTATAACCTGTTCCAAGTTCCAACCATCAAGGAAAGAGGTGCATCCGTTTGAACCGCTTGGGCTTTGGAGGCGATGTTTCTTCTTTGGAAGGCTCTGTGAACTTTGCCCATGTCTGGTAATAGATCAGAATAGCTTACTGTAGTTTTGATTGTGAGATGGTCTCTCTGCGCACTGCGCTCATGCAAAAGTCTTTAAGCCGTGATCAGGGAACATCGACCTGTCGGAAATTCGGTTGCCCAGAATGCATGTACTGAGCTGAGATTCTGAGAAGTTGGATGCTTTCTGTGAAGTGTAGGCCTGTATCGTCATGGTGCCACATCCGCATCAGCAACATACTTTATATTCTAAACTATATTTTATAATTATTATGTGTAATCACGAAAAAAAATTGATATGCTTTCAATTACCTGTCTTACAACGACCGACAAACGGCATCCAATTTACCGTGGCAGATCCGCATTTCACTCCCTTCCTCGCTGATTCGGCCCCGCCTTTACTCCTCTTGCCTCCACTCCACCGGACCACTGTGCGAGCACGAGCGCTACTGCAGCTAGTAGTACTAGCTTCCATCCAAGCCGCCAACCCAAAAGGCAACGAATGGAATGGAAACCCAGCGCTGACTGACACGGAGGAAACCCCGCAAAAAAACGAGCCATTTCCAAATCACCGCACGCGAGATCCAAACCAAACCAAACCAAACCCCGCGCGCGCCCATCCCCAGACGACGCCTGCCTCTTCACTAGTTCCCTCCTCACTTATTAAGCCAAACGTGCCGTGCCGCTGCCGCGTCGTGGTCTCTGCGCTTCCGTTCGCGTCGTCCCTACCTTGTCCAGTGCGCGAGGCGGGCTTTTGGTTAGCGTGCCTGCCTGGGACGGTGGGAGAAGGTGAGGAGAGTATGGAGGGGAGGGTGCTGCGGCGCAGTGTGACGCTGGCCGACCAGCTCGCCGCGGTGGGGCCGACAGCAGCGGCTCCTGCGGGGTCGTGCAACCTCCGCGACCTTCTCAAGCTCCGCGACGAGGACGAGCTCGCGGCCGCCGGGCGCAGGGCGGCGGCGGCGGTCACGCTCGCGTCCGCCATGGCCGCCGAGAGGCAGACCTCGCTGCCGCCGCCCCCGTCGTCCTCCGCTGCTGTGGCGGCGGCGCGCACCCTCCTCGACATCATCCGCGACGACCAGCCTCCCGCCGCCGCCGCCGCCGGTGACCCGCTCGTCCGCCGCGCCGTGTCCCTGCCCGCCCCCAACACCGCGACGACGGCCTCTCCCACGGCCGCGACGGATCCGCCAAGCCAGCTACCGGCAGCGACGGCAGAAGAGCAGGAGGAGGAGCAGGAAGAGCGGGTGTCCCTGATGGCGCTGCTGGAGCAGACGGACAGGCAGTGGAGCGGCGGCGGCGCCGAGTCCGCGGCGGAGGCGCGCGAAGAGGATTTCCCGCCGCCGGCGGCCGAAGCCGCCGACGACGACGACGACGCGGAGCCGGAGGCGGCGGCGGGCAGAGGGGCGGCCTCCGGGTCCTGCTGCTGCGTGTGCATGGCGCGGGCCAAGGGCGCGGCCTTCATCCCCTGCGGCCACACCTTCTGCCGCGTCTGCGCCCGCGAGCTCCTCGCCGGCCGCGGACGCTGCCCGCTCTGCAACGCCGCCATCGTCGACGTCCTCGACATCTTCTGAGCCTGACTTCGCCGCCGCCGCCGCCTCGTCCGGCGGTGCCGATCGACACCACGTACGTCCGGCGCCTCGGATCGACCAAATCTGGTGCGCCCGCAACAACTGAGATAGTAGAATCCAGACATAGATAAATCTCCCTCCCCAGTCCCCACCCCGTCTCTGCTGCTCTTGTGCTAATAAGCTATTGTGAAAAGATTAGAACGTGTTTCTAACTTTAATTGGAGTGTCATCTGCTGCTGCGACTTGCTTTCTCCCCATTTCTTCCTCGCCAAATCCAGAACCAGGAACACTACTGGATCAAGCAAGCAATTCCATGGTTTTCGCATGAACCGAATAATTAATTAATCGATTAGTACTAGTCAAACCCAGTAGCTGCCACAGTGGGCTAGCTGGTCAAAGAAACCAGAAGGGCACAGTAGTAGTACTGTAGTAAACTTGTGATTTCACCGAGGATTATTAGCACTACGGCAGCAATAATCCCGATTAATTAGTCGTAATTCCTCTCTCTGCTTTCAGTCCTCCTCCGGCTAGCAACCACGCACCGTTTGAAGATCTCAAGGAGTCGTGTGCGTGCGTGGGATATTAACTGCTGGTGCTGTTGCCCCCGCTCCGCTCCATCACTCCGATCTGCATTTCCACGGCATGAACTCATTTACTACTAATGACTACTAGTAGTTCTGACTACTACTGTATCAATCTCAAGGAATGGTGTTCGTGGCAGCAAGCAGCGTGGGTTAGTGCCTGCAGCGGCGCCGGTCAACATTTCGGCCAGTCGTCCTTCCTACATCTTCTCCTCCTCTCGTCAGATGTTGAACATTTCATTTCAAGTCGTGATTGGGTTCGTCGTGATTTCACGACATTTAAGACAACCGTGATGTCCTGATTTTCGGTTTTACTACTACTAGTGGAGTAGTACAGAGGTTTAGCCGTGCACGTAAACTTGCCTTATCTTATCTGCGATGTCATGAATCTCTACTACATCCAGAGGCAGGCCGCACTTGACCCATTTCCTTTCTTCTCGTCGGTTGGGTTGATGCCGACCCAACGAGAAACGGAATCGCCTGGCGATAAGGGAAACCCGTCGTCGTCCCCCTTTTCCCTTTTCCGTCCCGCCTGCAGCCTCGTAATGGGCCAGCCGCGCCGCACCGCACCCACATCATGCAGCACAAAAAAGCTTTGGTTGGTCGCCCGCACCTGTCGATAGATACCGACGCGCGCGGCAACAGGTGGACGGAGTTCACCGGCACGCACAAGCACGGCCGTGCACTGCAGCAGCTCCAACGCTCGCGGCGGCTCACCAACTAGGCCGGGGAAGAATACAATCGCCACTGCCGGCTCATCGTCAAGAGATGGATGGTGCTAGCAACCACTTATTTTTAGTCTGATTTTGACAGTCGCTGTCGTCCCGTTTACTGGTCAAAAAACGCAGTCACCCAGGCGTCGTGGCCAGAATCTGTTGGCGGCGCCGACGAACAGATTAATCAAGCAGTGCGAGCAGCTTAACCAACTTGGCGCTGAGAGTATACAGTGCGAGCAGCTTAATCAAGCAGCCGAACTTATCTGCTCGTGGTTTTGTCATCATCGCCGACGCACGCCGGCCGGCCGGGCGGGCGGACAGCGACAGCGAGAAGCGCGACGTGACGGCAGCGTGGTGGAGGAAAAAAGCGAGACGGTCCGCGTGCGGATTTGGAAGGTTGCGGTGCGGACGGAACAAGTTTTCTCTCTCTGGTCTCGGCGTTGGCCGCGTGCCGGCGAGCACGCGAGCGAGATTCCTGGCGTGCGAGGGCGAGCCGCGTGCCACGCGCGCGCGTGGGGGACTGGGGAAATAGAGCAGAGGGATGCTGCTGGCTGATGGGGAAAGAAGTGGAGAACGTGGGAGAGATCTGCCGAGCTTGGCAGTTCCGCGGCTTCTATGAAGTGTGGCTATTGGTGCAGCTTACTGTGCTGCTGTCCGTCCTCGCACGCCTGAAATGACTAGTATGATTTGGGCATTCGGGTACAGTACTCGGCAAAGTTTATTAGTACGGAGTACAGAGAGGAATTCAGGCACGACATGACTTGCACGTCGGCTAACCATGGGTGCGTTGGTTTATCTCCTCATCTATAAGAAAAGACGGCGTGCCCCGGTCGTTAGTTCGTTCGTTCGGCCGCGACCGACGGGCGGGTCACCGACGCGACGAGACGGGACGGAACAAGTTTTCTCTCTCTCTGGTCTCGGCGTTGGCCGCGTGCCGGCGAGCACGCGAGCGAGATTCCTGGCGTGCGGAGGCGAGTCGCGTGCCACGCCACGCGCGCGCGTGGGGGACTGGGCTGGGGAGAGAGCGAGAGAGGGATTTATGCTGCTGGCTGGGTGACGGGGAGAACGTGGGAGGAATGAGATCTGCCGAGCTTGGCGGTTTCGCGGTCTTCTATCTATGAAGTGTGGTTATTGGTGCAGCTTACTGTGCTGCTGTCCGTCCTCGGGTACAGTACTTGGCAAAGTTTTATTACGGAGTACAGAGAGGAATTCAGGCACGACATGACTTGCACGTCGGCTAGCCACGGGTGCGTGGGTTTATCTCCTCATCTATAAGAAAAGACGGCGTGCCCCGGTCGTTCGTTCGGCTCACCGACGCGACGAGACGGTACGGCCCACCGAGTCGTATATTGGCGCTTTTGCTTTGCCGCTGCGACATCACCTGCACTGCACGAGAGAAAGCAGGTGAGCACGGAGACTGCACGAACCGGACGGATCTACTAGCTCGCATTCATCACTGGCACTGCTTCCTGAATTGCATCTCGGCGTCCGATTCCATGATCCATGTGTGTGCGGGCGAGGCTCCCGTGCACTGCACCTCCATCAATCCGAATCATGCTAGTAGTTCTAGCTCGTTGCTCCGGCCCAGTCCCCGTCCCATCCCTGCCTGCCCCTGTCGGAAGCCTACTCCGCAGGCCACTCCTCATTCCTGCTAGTACCATCTGAGTATCTGAGCTGGCCCATGCCATGCATGCCGAGGAATTACTGCGCGCATCGCGAGGCGGAGACGGGACTCGAGGAAGGCTCCCGTTAATAACTCTGGTGTTGCTACCTGCACTCTTCTGCGTTCACACATACTGATATCAACCAAGGCAACAACTAATATACAATCTGAGTTTTTGTGCAATCATGCAATCATCCATCCTCATCCATTAGATGTTCATCTTATGGTGGTTATCTTTTTTCACATAAATCCAGTGTCACGGAACTCTTTAGCTTGGCCGACAAATGTGCCAGAGCTGCGGAGGGCCATGAAATGCACTCCAAACCACCTCCAGAAGATCGCAAGAAATCCTCCAAAGGCGAAGTCACTACCTCCGGGAATGGCAAAAAGAAGAAAAAAGACCAACGAGAAGAAGAAGCCGTCGGCTGACACATCTAATGCTGCAGCTGCTGCAGCTCCGGGTGGTCGGGGGCCACGCCCCGAGAAGCGACCTCGCCCGTCTTCTGAAGACAGTGGCAAACCCAAGGTGTGCTGTCCAATTCATAAGACGGACAACCACAGTTTGAAAGACTACCGGGAGGTCCAAAACCTTGTCGAGCGCTACAACAAGCGCCGGGAAGAAGTTCCTTTCCGACAGAGGGAAGGAAAACAAAAAGTTGATGAAGCTCCGGCTGAAGAGGAGTTAGGTTTTCAGGATCCTAAAAAGGTCCTGAAGGCCGTCTACACCTCCGTTGACGACGATTCTGACGTCTCTGACAACGAGCGTCGGAAGACCATGAACACCATTTTTGGTGGATCATGGGGCATCACCTCCCGCCGCGTCCTCAAGACAATGCGTCGGGACATGGCCGCTGTAGCTCCTACAGCCAGGGCGGAGCCTCATCGGAAGTGGATGGACACAGCTATCACTTTTGATGCTTCGGACTGCCCTCGAAGCATGGTTGGAGCAGGCCAGTTACCTTTGATGGTATCTCCTACTATCAATAACATCCAGCTCCACCATGTTATGGTAGACGGAGGTTCGGGACTTAACCTCATAAGCTTCGAAGCTTTTACCAAGCTTTAGCTCCAACCTTCGGATCTTCACCCCTCCCGACCTTTCTCCGGAGTAGGTCCGGGAGCCATTACCCCACTCGGTGCTATTACTCTCCCCGTTACCTTCGGGACCCGGGAGAAGTATTGCACTGAGAAGTTGGTCTTTGACGTTGCTCAGATCAACTTACCTTTCAACGCCATCTTGGGTAGGCCTGCCTTGTACAAATTCATGACAGCTGCTCATTACGGCTACCTGGTGTTAAAGATGCCAACACCAGTAGGCGTTCTCCGGATCCGCGGAGATCGCACTGCCGGAGTAACCGCTCTGGAAGAACTTCATGCGCTTACTACGGCGCAAGAGGAGGACTCCAGGCAGGAGCAAGCTCCAAAACCCACGAGCATTCGTCAACGAGGCTCGACTTCTGCATCTCGTGTGCATGCTTTCCTCCGGGCTAATGTCGACGTGTTTGCCTAGCAACCGTCACAAATGCCTGGGATCCCCAGGGAAGTGATTGAGCACAATCTGAAGATCTACCCTGATGCCTGGCCCGTGCATAAGAAGCCTCAGAAGCAATCCGTGGAGCGACAGAACTTCATTCGACAAGAAGTGAAGGAGTTGCTCGAAGCTGGATTCATCCGAGAAGTCTTCCATCCAAAATGGCTGGCTAACCAGTCGTTGTGCCCATGGCCGGCGGGAAGCTTCAGATGTGTATTGACTACACAACACTAAATAAGGCATGTCCAAAAGATCCATTCCCACTACCTAGAATAGATCAGATAGTGGATTCCACCTCCAGGTGTGAATTACTATGTTTCCTAGACGCATATTCTGGGTATCATCAAATCAGAATGTCTAGGGAAGATGAAGAGCATACCCCTTTCATCACAGTAGATGGATTGTACTGTTATACAACCATGCCATTTGGTCTCAAGAATTCAGCTTCAACCTTTGTACGAGCTACAAAACTTTTGAAAAACTCATTAGAGACATAGTGAAAGTGTACGTCGATGAAATTGTGGTCAAGATCAAGAACAAGGAGTCACTCCTTGACACCTTACAGGCTGTCTTTGACAAGCTGCGGGTCACCCGCACAAAGCTAAACCCAGACAAGTGTGTCTTCGGGGTTAGCTCTGGAAAACTTCTTGGTTTCCTGGTAAATCACCGGGGCATAGAGGCTAATCCGGCGAAGATCAAAGCCATTGAAGACATGGTCTCAAGGATGTCCAAAAGCTGACTGGATGTCTAGCAGCCCTCAGTCGGTTCATTTCAAGACTGGCGGAATGGGCACTTCCCTTCTTCAAGTTATTGAGGAAGTCCGGACCATTCCAATGGTCTGAAGAAGCAGAAAAGGCGTTCCAGGAGCTAAAACAGCTCCTCACCACTCTACCAACTCTGGTAGCTCCGAACCCTGGTGAGCCTTTGCTGCTTTACATTTCAGCAACTGACGAAGTCGTCAGTATGGTCCTGGTTGCGGAGAGACTAGAACCATCCCATGCTTAGGAATTCAGACCCCTCCGGGAGGGTCCGGAAGTTCCTGAAAGCGAGTCTCGGTCCTAGTTTCAAGACTTGAGTCCACAAGAAGTTACTTCAGAAGACCCAGACCCCTCCGGGAGGGTCCAGGTCGCTTCTGAAGAAGCTCAGGGTCCCTCTAGCAAGGACTCGGAGGTCTCCGAAGAAGGTCCGGATCCCTCCGGGAGGATCCGGGTCAATGAAGAGGAAGCTCCGGGCCCCTCCGGGAGGGTCCGGACCATCCAGCACCCAGTGTACTTCATTAGTGAAGTACTTCATGACGCCAAGACTCGATACCTAGAGGTGCATAAGCTGCTCTATGCAGTTCTTATCGCCTCCAGGAAGCTTCGCCATTACTTTCAAGCTCACAAGATTTTAGTGGTGACTTCTTACCCACTTCGAGTAATCCTGCATAATCCTAATTCAACTGGGAATATTGCAAAGTGGGCAGCGGAATTGGCCGAATTCGATCTCGAATTCATTCCAAGACAAGCAATCAAGAGTCAAGCATTGGCAGATTGTGGCGGAATGGACTCCCTCTCCATCAAACCCTGAGGGGCCCAGTGAGCAGAAACCGGAACACAAGGCTCCGGTCTTCACCGAGCCTCACTGGACCCTCTACTTCGACGGCTCCATGCGAAAGCAGGGGGCCGGAGCTGGAATCCTTCTCCTCGCCCCAACCGGGAAGAAGGTAAAATACATGGTACACCTTGAATTCAAGGTGACCAACAACATGGCGGAGTACGAAGCACTCATCTACGGACTAAAGGTGGCACTGTCATACGGTGTCAAGCAGCTTCTGGTCAAGGGAGATTCACAGCTCATCATTAAACAAGTGAAGGGTGAATTCTCCTACAACAGTCTCCAGCTAGCTGCTTACCTCCTTGAAGTCTAGAGGCTTCAGAAGGACTTTGAAGTCCTAGACCTCCACCACGTCCAGCGTGTCCACAACGCTGAAGCCGACAAACTCTCGACGAAAGCATCAACTGGAGCTCCAGCTCCTGACGGAACTTTTGTCCGGAGATTGTCAAACCCACAGCTCAGCCTACCAAACTGAGCGAAGGGGGTGAGATCAGCATCCCGAAGCTGACAGTCCTGATGGCCCTGTTACCATGGCAGCCATCAAGGGTCGTAGGTTCTGCAGGAAGCTCCGAGCAACCCAACACACAAGACTCAAATGATCAAGTTAGCTCCGATGCATGGATATCAGAGATCCGGAGCTACTTGAAAGACAACATCCTTCCTGACGATGATGTATCCACTGACCGGATAGTCAGATTGGCTAAGAGATACACGTTGGTAGAAGGGGATCTCTACCGGCGCGGTGGCAACGGCGTCCTAATGCGGTGCATCACAAGGGAAGAAGGATGCGAGCTCCTCGCAGAAATCCATGGAGGCGAGTGTGGGAACCACGCGTCTTCCCGCATGCTGGTCAGCAAAGCCTTCTGGCATGGCTTCTACTGGCCTACAGCACTCCAGGATGCAACTGAGCTGGTGAAGAAATGCGAAGCATGCCAATTTCATGCAAAGCAAATTCACACACCGGCTCAGCCTCTACAAATAATACCTCCTACATGGCCCTTTGCTGTGTGGGGGGTGGACCTCTTGGGACCTTTCCCAAGAGCCGTCGGAGGTTACAAGTTCCTGTACATCGCCATTGACAAGTTCACCAAGTGGCCGGAAGCAACTCCAGTTGTGACAATAAACAAGCAATCTGCTATCAACTTTTTGCAGTCCATTCTATGCAGATTTGGAGTCCCAAACAAAATCATTACTGATAACGGGACCCAATTCACAAGCTCCGCATTTCAAGGATATTGCGAAGACCTCAGCATTCAAGTTTGCTATGCCTTCGTAGCTCACCCGGCAAGCAATGGCTAGGCCGAGAGAGCAAATGCTGAAATCCTGAAAGGACTCAAAACGTGCACCTATGAGCGCTTGAAAAAACATGGATCCAACTGGATTGAAGAGCTTCCACCCACTCTATGGACCAACAGGATAACTCCAAACCGGTCAACTGAAGAGATACCCTTCTTCCTGGTGTACGGAGCTGAAGCAATCCTTCCTCCGGAAATCACCTTGGGGTCACTCCGGGTCCGGACCTTCGACGAAGCCACAGAGGACCAGCCCTGGCGTGAAGACCTAGACCTCCTTGAGGAGGGAAGGTGCCAAGCAGCTGTTTGGAATGCCCGATACCGCCAAGCCCTTCGGAGCTATCATCAGCGGCATGTACACAACCGACAGCTCGAGGAAGGCGATATGGTGCTACGGAGAATACAATCCAGAAAAGGGTTAAACAAACTCTCCCCCAGCTGGGAGGGACCCTTCCGAGTGATTAAAGTATCCCGTCCCGGAAGCGTTCGCTTGGCTACCGAGGATGGGACACCTCTCCCAAATCCCTGGAATATTGAGCACCTCCGTAAGTTCTACACTTAATATCATGGAGGTGAGTCTGTAGTAACTTGAGGTGTATGTTATAGAGTCATTGTATAGAGTCGGGTAGTTCCTCCGGGAGAACAGCCGGATCTTTCCCGGAAGGTCCGCAAAGTTCATGCAACACTTGTCACAGTCTCAGAACTAAAAGTGTGGCTAGCTACCCTGGGTCAAACGAGAAATGAAACACGCTTAGCCTGGTTCTGTACCCTAAGAGTGTACTTGTTTCCCCTGTACCCCGGACCTATAATGGAAGACATCTTCATGTGAAACAGACTCCACGTGCATTTATTTTGTACAGGCTCAACATTTTTTATTTTTCTCTTTCTTGTCTATAACAAAGTTGTGCAATTCTTAAGAAATTTTAGTTCGACCAGTTCATGTACAATTCGAGTTGTATTGTCAATTCTTTTGGATTCAAATTTTGTTCATGGCCCACTCGCTTGAATGCCGCCAAGCCAATCTAGGGTCGGAGTGTGATATCAACTTAGCCTGGTCAAGCACCCTAAGTACGCCACTCTACCTACACCCCAGTAGGCCGAAGTAAGGTGGGTCCAAGTACAATTGGATCTGGAAGAAAGAAGGCAACACATTCGGTTGTATTCAAAATTGAGTTTGAGCTAAAACTTTCTTGAGAATTGTAAGCCGTGACGAAGTTATAGGCAAGGAGCGAATTTTACTATTTTTCTTGGCTTTAGTGTGCAGGAAAAATAAAGAATCCACATTGATGGAGAAAAGCCGGAGCTAACAAAGCTCTGACTCCCCCTAGGTGGCTTGTGATCGATGTTAAACATTGAAAACGAGCATTACCGGAGCAACCAAGCTCCGGCAAAACTAGGGGGATAGCCGTCAATGCAGAATAAAAGATGGTGAGAAGACCCCACAATCGGAGTCTGCTGCCGACAAGCTACGCGTTGGCAAAGTTCACTGCTGGAGCTACTAAGATCCGACACCCCGGAGGGCTAACTATCGATGCTCTACGTGTTGATAGGGACTATTGCCGGAGCTACTAAGCTCCGACGGTAGTCAATGCAGGAGCTTCTGAGCTCCGACAACCTCAGGGGGCCTTCACTATCAAAGACTTCGGACCTACACTCTACAAGTTCGAAGCAAACGAGTCTTCAACAAAATATAGTATCCTCTTGGTACATGTTCACAATCAAATTGTGTACATCTACCAGGGGGCCAAGTGAAGACAGAAGTGTTGAAGAAAAAAATGAAATTCATTAAAAAATTGTGGATTTCATTCATCTGGAGACAAGGGATTACAAAATTGGGAAAAAAAAGAGAGAATACAAGTGGGGGCTACAGAGATGGTCCTAGACCCTATGGAAGAACTGGGCGACCTTCTGAGCAACCTCCGACACGTTGGCCCGGGTGGCTTCACCTTCTCCTTCGACGGGACCGTCAAGCACCGGGTCCAGAGCAAATTGGGGATCCCGGCTGGTGTAACACGTCAGCACATACTCTGCGACGTTCTTCGCCAGGGACTGCCCCTCAGCCTCCAACTGGTCCGCGATGGCGTCACCCACCTTGGAGAGTTTGTCACCCGCTGAGCTCAACGCTTGCAACGCCAGGTCCAGCTCCGGCTCCGGATCATCCGGACGCACGAGACTAAAGCCCATTGGTGTCAGCGCATCGTTAGCTTTGCTCAGGAACTCCCAAACCTGTAGGGAGTCCGCAGTCCTCAAGCCCTTCAGTTCTTCCAAGGATCTTTTGGCTGCTGCTAGTTCAGAATTCTCACGAGCAAGGCGCTCAGCCTCTTTGGCATTTTGCTGAATCTTTTCAGCAACTTGCTTCTCGAGTTTTCTGAGCTCCTCCTCGTGGAGGTGGATCTTGTTTCGGTGGTCGACCAGGTCCTTCTCCCGGCCCCTAACTTTCTTCTCCCTCACAGTGATGGCACACTATTGCTTGTAGAGTTCCTGCCCTCGCACACAGGCCTTCTCCTCCTCCTCAACACGATGCTCCTCCAATTTCTTGGTGCGTTCCCCGAGGCCCTTGTCAGCCAGAGCCACCTTTTCGACGAGCTCCTCCTCCCTCTTCAATACATCATCCCGCAGCTCTAGGAGTTTTTGCTCTTCGTCTTCGAGCTTCTTCTCTCTCTCCTCAAGTGCCTCCCGGCGCTTGAAGAGGCTAGTGTTAATGGCTTCAAGCCTTTCTTGGCGATCATCAGCCGCACTATTAGCTGCCTTGGTCTGCTCATAAGTGGCCCCGGATTGAGTGTCGATGGCACGAGTCAAGCTCTCCCTATCATCCAATAATTTGCCCAGTATTCCAGGCGGACCTTCTCCTGTTTGATCCACTCCTTGTCGTCTGCCAGCCTCGACTGCGCCAGCTTGGTCTCGAAGTAGAGCCGATTACGCCACCGCCTAAGGGTTTGGCGCTCCTCTTCAAGAGCCTTGCTGTCGTGGTAGAACGCCAGCTCGACTTGACGCAGACTGGAGCAAGCGTTGTCAATGGACAACGACAGGGAAATAGGGTCCGAACCTGCTGGGGTCTCCTCCGCTGGTTCCAGCGGGTTCTCGCTTACAAAAATTGGGTCCCACTCCACAAGAGTGGTCCCCTGAGCCTCCACGGCACTAGGGCCGTCCTCTGGGATAGCCTCAGTCGCCACCGAGGAGGGTCCCGCAGAAGAAGTTCTGACCTCCGGAAGTGGTTCCGAAGGCCCTCCGCCAGGTCTTCATTTGCCCCCTCAGGCAGGTGGCCAACGAATTCATCAGGGCACCCTGGCTCAGCAGCAGGCACCTCCGCCGTCATCACTTTCGGAGCAGGGGCTACTTCCAGCCCCGGCCTGGGCTCCTCCTCCGCTGGTGGCTCGGGTGTTGGCGCCTCGACCATCATGGGTTCGAGTGATGATGCCTCCGCAACGACTGGCTCGGGCGCCAGAAGCTCAACAACAACCGGCCTTGAGGTCGGAGCTTCAACCTCAAACGGCTCAGGCGCCGGAAGGTCTTCAACTACAACCGGCTCTGCAGCCGGAGCTTCAGTGGCAACCAGCTCCGAGGCTGGAGCTTCGGAAGTAGCTGGCTCAACCGCCGGGACTTCCTCAACATCCGACTCGCTCGCCTGGACTTTAATAACCTTCGGCTCAACCGCCGGGGCTTCGACAATTTCCAGCTCTGGGGCCGGAATCACTGCTTCCTCCGGCTCAGCGGCCGAAGCTTCCAACATCTCAGCATCAAGACCCGGGGCTTCAACCTCCGGGGCAGGTGCCGCTGGCGCATCTTCTCTCCCGTGGTCTGGCGCTACCACGAGAGTCTCGAGGGATGAGTCGAGGTCCATGACCACGACAGCTGGCGCTGGAGCTGCCGCAGCTTCAGCCACCACTTGGGGCGGCACTGGGACATGAGAATAAGCCTTCGCCCTCACAGCTTCAGCTGCTGTGGCTGAGGGCGGAACCTCACTCCTCTTCTTGGGGATGCTGCAGATGATGGATGAAGAAACTTAAAAAACAGTTACTACAACAAAACAACTATCTGAGGTAAAGATTAAAAATTACCTTGGAAGGCTTCCGCACCAGCTTGCACGAAATCTCTTTCCCGGGCGTTCTGGACTGACCATGGCCGCCGCCGGCGTGGTAGCTCCGGAAGGCCTCCCGAAACTTGTTGCAACTGCGGACATTTCCTTAGTCGAGGCCCCCCTCGACTGGGAAGAACCTCCGGACCCAGAGACCTCAGTTGGCCCTGGTACTGGAGTCACATGCCCGGGGCTAGAACCCCGAGAAGACACTGCTGCAGGTACAGTCGCCGCATTTGTAGAATACCTCCCCCTCCGGGGAGAAGGAGCTGCTGCAGAGGGTGCAGGCCCGACGGACCTTCCATCGGCATGCTTTAGCTTCCTCTTCCGGTTCGAGGGTTCGGCCGCCGGCTCCTTGCCCTTGTCGACAATTTCGTTCCTTGGCTTCGGGGCAGGGGCGGAGCCACCTTCAGAAGCCACAGGGATCACCACACTGGAAGTCGATCGTCTCTCGATGACACCGAGGTCGTCCAGCGCCGACATCGTCCACCGGAGCTCCCCGCAGAACTGTACTTCCACGTTCAGAGGGAGGAAAGCTGGTGGTGGGGTCAAGTCATCACCCGCGACGTCGATGTCATGCTGGAACTTCTTGAGATGAAACTCCAAGGTCGCCCCCTCCATGTTGGACTTCAGCCCGGTCTCGACCCGGTCGTCGTCCATCACACTGTTGAGGCTCCAAGCGAGTTTTTCTCTCCTCTTCAGCGGTGCCCACCTGTTGACCAGGAAATTGCAAAATACCGCCTGAGGAGTTAATCCTCCCTCCACACATTGGCGGATCCTGGTCAGAGCATGGTTGAAGGCATCCGACAGCACCGGAGCTTCACTCCACACTGCAGTGTCGATGATGGGGAGGCCTTCGGGCAGCTCCAGCTTCTCGTGCTCCTCCACCTGGATGACTATCCAGTCTTTCTTCCAATCGTCCCACTTTCCAGAGGGGAAACGAACAGAGGTACTTGAATGGGCACTTATTGCGCTTCACAAAGTAGTAGAAGCCAAGGTACTCATCACCCCTTCCGGTGGTATGGACGGTGAAGAAGGTCCAGAAAAGCTCAATGCAGGGGGGATGCCCACCCACATTTCACAGAAGTGGACGAAGACAGCCACTAGAAGAATGGAGTGGCGGCCAAGGTGGTACAGCTGCAGACCATAGAAGTCTAGCAGCATCAAGAAAAAGGAGGAAAAAGGTGGGATCAACCCCACCATGGTGTACGCAGAAAAGTACACCATCTCACCGGCGTGCTCCTTCTCGAATGGGAGCTTTCCCCCGGCCCATACCAGGTGGTTGAAGAAGTTCGAGGACCACCCCATGAGGGCCCGGACCTTCTTCAAGTCACTTTTGGTCTTCAAAAGGCTCTTGCGGAGACCCAACTCCATCACAGCACAACAAGGCAATGGAGGAAAAGCAAGCGCAAGTTTGGGAGTTCGAGCGCAATTTCAGATGAGAGGCGTAAAGAACACCAGACGGTGCGCGCTTTCCTTCTTAAGTAAGCCCCCGCAACGCTTGGATGGAAACCGCAGGGAAGCCAAAGATACTATTAAAAAATTTCACCCTGCCGATGACAAGAGGGCCCGGGACCACCCCGACGATCAAGTCGAGATTCTTACCCAGGCGAACGGTTGTCATCATGAAAGGCGGGAAGCCCGAAGGTGGCGGCCTGACAAGGCGCGCGGAACCGATACGATTTTCATATTGGGAACCAGCGACCTTCAATTGCGTGAGATCTGCACGCCAAAGATCTCATTTGTTGCACCCGGGATATGCCATGCGGCGAGGATTTAACTCCAAAACTATCGCCAACGGCACATCTGAAGACCTTTGAAGACTCGGCTCAAAAGTCAAAGGATGGATCCACCTCCGGCGGAATGACTTCAACCATGGGGTCTTCCCCAGAGGTGGGCCCAGGGGGCCACTATCGGTACCCTGGGTACCGTATACCCCTTGAGATTGCAAAGATCTCAAGGAAATGTCATCTACTTGATTTGAAGACCTTCGAAGGCCAACATGTCAGACATAACCGGACCCTCTTCCTCAACATGGTTAGTCCCAGAGTCGCCACGTGTACCATCGAACCGGAGCTACCGCCCACAAGGGGGAAGCTCCGGGCTATGTATCATAACGGCACCCCCGGACCTAACCCCAGACCAAGGGAAGCTCCGGAACTGACACGTGTCTTGTGGCACCGGACCTATCTGCTCCCCACAGTATGCTCCGGAGCTGCCACGTGTCCAACCGTCAGAACTTTAGCCTCAAACCTCCGATAGAATCCACAACGGCTCTGGATCTTCAAAGGGGAATCAAGGACTTCAAGACCCGATTAAGTGTCATTAATACTATGTTAATGACACACTATCGGACGACCCTTATTACCAGTAACGGCGCTGTCAAAGCCTGTAACTCGGTCATTAAGGGTAATTAAGCGCATCAAATGTGTATCAATATTAGTAGCCGCCGGGGCCACATGTCGGGCCAGGCCAACTTATAACGGCATGTCCTTGTACTATAAAAGGACAGGCCGACGATACATAGAGAACGGCTGATAACATCTGATCTGATCTGATCTGATCGGCTCACACGCGCTCTCAACTCACGTCACCTGAGTTGATTTCATACATCCAATACAACACCAACACACCCCGTGGAGTAGGGTATTACGCTCAGGCGGCCCAAACCACGTAAATCTTTGTGTCTCCCGTGTCATTTTACATTTCACCTTCTTGAATATCCGCACGCCCACACCGAACCTCAAACTCCGCAAACACTTTTAGTAGTGTCGGGAGATCTGCCGGATCAAAACCACCGACAGACAAGTTTGTGGCTGGGTGCATTATTGCAAAATTACCTCCATCGTGGAGGAACTTTGCCACAACCCTCAAACACAAGAGACATGAAATATTAGTAGAAAACCTGATAGCATCTCTTGATGTTGAGGAGAAGGCTTGGGCTAAGGACACTACTGAGAAAGGAGGCGAGAGTCAATCTAGCGCCAATGCTAATATGGTGCAGAAACCCAATGTCAAGAACAAAGGGAACAAGTCTCTATTCAAACCAAACAAAACTACTGCTTTCAAGAAGAAGAAGTCAAACAAAGCCAATGATGACTGCTGCTACACCTGTGGGGAGCAGGGACATATTTCCAAGAACTGTCCTGAGAGGGCAGATCGCAAAGGGAAAAAGAATGTCAACATCGTGACATCCAGAAATGCAGATGGATACAGTAATTCCTTTACTGTTCTTTCTGTTTCTCAAACACCATCTTGGTGGTTTGATACGGGTGCTAATGTTCATGTATGTTCTGACATGTCCATGTTTACTTCTTACCAGTTCGTCCGGGATTCCGCCGTCCTAATGGGGAATGGGTCACATGCTTCTGTTCGTGGTGTTGGCACGGTCGATCTGAAGTTCACTTCGGGAAAGATTGTCCAGCTGAAGAACGTGCAGCATGTCCCTACTATGAACAAGAATCTTGTTAGCGGTACCCTTCTATGTAGAGATGGGTTTAAAGTAGTTTTAGAGTCCAATAAAATAGTTGTGTCTAAGCATGGACAATTTATTGGTAAAGGCTATGAATGCGGAGACCCGTTCTGCTTTTCTCTTTCGGAGTTTAATAATAAGTCAGTAAACCATATTTGTGACGGTATTAATGATGATGCAAGTGTTTGGCATTGTCGTTTATGTCACGTTAATTTTGGTTTAATGAATCGGCTATCTAGTCTCAAATTAATTCCGGAATTCACTATTGTCAAAGATTCTAAGTGCCATAGTTGTGTGCAGTCAAAGCAACCTCGAAAGCCTCACAAGGCAGCCGAGGAGAGAAACTTGGCACCATTAGAACTTATACATTCTGATCTATGCGAGATGAATGGTGTGTTGACAAAAGGTGGAATGAAATATTTTATGACATCAATAGATGATTCTACTAGATTCTGTTATGTTTACTTGTTGCAAACTAAATATGAAGCTTTATACTACTTTAAAATTTATAATTCTGAAGTAGAAACTCAATTAGAGAGAAAGATCAAACGTCTTAGGTCAGATCGTGGTGGTGAGTATTTTCCCAAAATATATGATGATTTTTGTGCGGAACACGGTATTATACATGAGAGGACGCCTCCCTATTCACCGCAATCAAACGGGGTAGCCGAGAGGAAAAACCGCACACTATGTGACTTAGTGAATGTCATGTTAGACACGTCCGGTTTATCTAAGGCATGGTGGGAGGAGGCTCTATTGACTTCATGTCATGTCCTAAACCGCGTTCCAAACAAGAATAAAGAGAAAACCCCTTACGAGGAGTGGGTTGGGAGAAAATCATCACTTTCATACTTGCGTAGTTGGGGATGTTTGACAAAGGTCAATGTTCCAATTACCAAGAAACGCAAGCTGGGACCAAAGACAGTGGATTGTATCTTTCTAGGCTATGCTCATCGGAGCATCACATATAGATTTTTAGTAGTTAAATCTGAGGTACCTGATATGAATGTTGATACTATTATGGAATCTCATGATGCAACATTTTTTGAGAATATTTTTCCTATAAAAGATATGCATAACACTGCTAGGATCTCTTCTGAAATTTGTCCTGAATCCATTAAAACTAGCGAGTTTCTTGATACACCGTTTGAGAATGTCCCAGAGGAGGAACACAATGAAATAACTCAGTCGAGTAAGAGATCACGGATTGCAAAATCCTTCGGTGATGATTTCATTGTGTACCTTGTGGATTATACTCCTAGATCCATAGCAGAGGCATATGCATCACCTGATGCAGATGACTGGAAAGAAGCAGTTCATAGTGAGATGGACTCAATTCTTTTCAATGGAACCTGGGAGTTAACTGAACGGCCATACGGGTGCAAACCAGTAGGCTACAAGTGGGTGTTCAAGAAGAAGCTCAGGCCTGAAGGTACTATTGAAAAGTACAAGGCAAGACTAGTTGCAAAGGGTTATACTCAAAAGGAAGGTGAATATTATTTTGACACCTATTCACCTGTCGCCAGAATAACGACAATTCGTTACTACTTTCTTTGGCTGCCTCTTATAGTCTAATCATCCATCAAATGGATGTAAAGACAACTTTCCTGAATGGAGAGTTGGAAGAGAGATTTATATGGAACAACCTGATGGGTTCGTAGTAAAAGGTGAAGAGACAAAGGTGTGCAAATTGTTAAAATCCTTATATGGCCTGAAACAAGCACCTAAGCAATGGCATGAGAAGTTTGATAGTACTTTGACATCTGCGGGCTTTGTCATTAATGAGGCTGATCGGTGCGTGTACTATCGCTATGGTGGGGGCGATAGCGTTATATTATGCTTGTATGTAGATGATATACTCATTTTTGGTACGAGCATTAATATAATTTTTGAGGTCAAGTCTTTTCTATCAAAGTGTTTTGATATGAAATATCTGGGAGAAGCTAATGTTATTTTGAACATTAAGCTGAATAAGGATGAGAGTGGAATTACTTTAAGTCAATCCCGCTATTTTGAGAAAATCTTGAGCCAGTCCGGCTTTATGGATAACAAGATTTCTCCAACGCCTTATGATCCCAGCGTGATATTTAGGAAGATCAAGAAAGATTCAAGAGATCAACTCAGATATTCTCAGATGATCGGTTCACTCATGTACTTAGCTAGCGCAACCCGTCCTGATATCTCGTTTGCTGTGAGCAAACTGAGCAGGTTCATGTCAAACTCAGATACAGATCATTGGCATGCACTTGAAAGGGTTATGCGCTACTTGAGAGGTACAATGAGTTATGGAATTCACTATACTGGGCATCCGGCCGTGCCTGAGGGTTATAGTGATTCGAACTGGATCTCTGATGTTGATGAAGTCTATGCCATGAGTGGATATGTGTTCACTCTAGCTGGTGGTGCTATATCATGGAGGTCTTGCAAACAGACCTGTCGGTGGTTTTGATCCAGCACATCTCCCGACACTACTAAAGTGTTAAAGGAGTTTGAGGTTCGGTGTGGGCGCACGGAGATTCAAGAAGGTGAAGTGTTAAGTGGCACAGGAGACACGAAGATTTACGTGGTTCGGGCCACCTGAGCGTAATACCCTACTCCACGGGGTGTATTGGTGTATTGGATGTATGAGATCAACGTAAGTTGAGAGTGTAGAGTGAGCGCGTTCGATCCCCCTCTATGTATCGTCGACCTGTCCTTTTATAGTACAAGGGCAGGCCGTTACAAGTTAGCCTGGCCCAAAACATGGCCCCGGCGGTTACTAATATTGATACACATTCAACACGATTAATTGCCCTTAATGACCGAGTTATGGGCTTTGACAGGCCGTTACTGGTAATTAAGGTCGTCCGATCGTGTGTCATTAATATAGTATTAATAACACTTAATCGGGTCTTGAAGTCCTTGATTCCCCTTTGAAGATCTGGAGCCGTTGTGGAGTCTTCTGGAGGTTAGAGGTTTGAAGATCTGTCAGTTGGACACGTGGCAGCTCTGGAGCATACTGTGAGGAACAGATACGTCCGGAGCCACCTGACACGTGTCAGTTCCGGAGCTTCCCTCAGTCTGGGGTTAGGTCCGGGGGTGCCATTTCGGTACATAGCCCGGAGCTTCCCCCTTGTGGGCGGTAGCTCCGGTTTGATAGTACACGTGGCGACCCTGGGACTAACCATGTCGGGGAAGCAGGCCCAGTTATGCCTGACATGTGGGCCTCCAAAGATCTTCAAATCAAGTAGATGACATTCCCTTGAGATCTTTGCAATCTCAAGGGGTATACGGTTCCCAGGGTACCGACAGTGGCCCCTGGGCCCACCTCTAGGAAAGACCCCTTGGGTGAAGTCTGTCGGTACCCTAGAAACCGTACACCCCTTGAGGTTACAAATATCTCAAAGGAAAGTCATCTACTTGATTTGAAGACCTTCGGAGGCCCACATGTCAGATATAACCGGACCCGCTTCTCCAGCATGGTTAATCCCAGGGTCGCCACGTGTACTATCAAACCGGAGCTACCGCCCACAAGGGGGAAGCTCTGGGCCATGTACCGAGATGGCACCTCCGGACTTAACCCCAGACCGAGAGAAGCTTCAGACCTGACACGTGTCAGGTAGCTCCGGAGCATCCTGCTTCCCACAGTATGCTCTGGAGCTGCCACGTGTCCAACCGTCGGAGCTTCAGCCTCTAACCTCCGGAAGACTCCATAACGGCTCCGGATCTTCAAAGAGGAATCAAGGACTTCAAGACACGATTAAGTGTCATTAATACCATATTAATGACACACGATCGGATGATCTTAATTACCAGTAACGGTGCTGTCAAAGCCCATTACCCGGTCGTTAAGAACAATTAAATGTGTTGAATAAGTGTCAATACTAGTAACCGTCGGGGCCACATGTCGGGCCAGGCTAACTTGTAACGGCCTGCCCTTGTACTATAAAAGGACAGGCCGACGATACGTTCAGGGGGGCTGGACACACGCGCCATAGACGCTCGACACAAGCTCATACAGCTAATACAACACCAACACAACCGTGGAGTAGGGTATTACGCTCTGGCGGCCCGAACCACGTAAACTCTTGTGTCTCCTATGTCATTTACTATTCACCTTCTTGAATCTCCGCGCGCCCACACCGAACATCAAACTCCTCTAACACTTTAGTAGTGTCGGGAGATCTGCCGGTTCCAAACCACCGACAGTTTGCGCGCCAGGTAGGGGCGCCTGAGATTTTGAGAATGATGAACTCAACTGCTGGATCATCCAACGGACAACCTGCTGCTCAGGCTGTTGGGGGCAATCCCTCCAATATGCAGCCACCTGCAGGAGCCTCAGCACCAGCAGGAGTCACACTCCCACCACCACCGTCTCCACCAGCAAATCAAGCTGGGCAACGCGATGGTGCACCGGCGTCAATCACTGCGTCGGCAAATCATGACAACCCGGAACACGCGCTCCATGCAGCGCGTGCTCTTCTCCAATGCCCACCACCTCCGGATGCATCCCGGGATGCACTGGAACAGTGGAGGGCCGATGTGGAACATTTGGTTGCAGCAGCAGCCGAACGCCTCAGCAACCAGGGTCCTCCTCCTTCAGGACGAGCCCCGTCACAGCGGCGGACTTTGTCTGGTAGACTTGGTCCACATGTTTCCAATAGCAGGAGACGTGCTGCATCAAAACAAGTGACGTCATTGCCCTCCGGGGCACGACACACTCACACGGTATCTAGGCTATCAACTCATGACCTTCGGGCAGAGCTTGATCGCCGATACTGCCAACAAGATGGTCGAGTCCATATTGAGCGTGCTCGTGAAAGACGGGAAGCTCAGGACCTTTCTGCTCCTGAAGGAGTAGGAGGAGGCTGTTCAGCTCTGGCCATACATCTGTGTATGGTCAGGTGGCCACAGAAGTTCCGGCCTCACCTGCCAGAAAAATTCGACGGGACTGTAAATCCCGCCAAATTTCTTCAGATCTACTCCACTGCAATCTTGGCAGCTGGAGGGAACGAGGCCGTGATGGCCAATTATTTTCCAGTGGCCTTAACTGGGACCGCCAGGTCCTGGTTTATGAGCCTTCCACCCAACTCTATCAACAGTTGGGAGGAGCTGTGCCGGCAGTTCACCGCCAATTTCGGGAGTTCATACACCCGACCAGGCACTGAACTGGACCTTTTTGCAGTCGTGCAAAAAGGGGGAGAATCCCTGCGATCATTCATCCAGAGGTTCTCTCAGGTACGAAACACTATCCCTTCTATCTCTAGCGCCTCTGTCATTGTAGCATTCAGACAGGGTGTACGGGACAAGAAGATGTTGGAGAAACTGGTGATCAAGGAGATCACTTGCATCACGGAACTCTTCAGCTTGGCTGACAAATGTGCCAGAGCTGCAGAGGGCTGTGAAATGCACTCCAAACCAACCCCGGAGGGTCACAAGAAATCCTCCAAAGAAGAAGCCGCTACCTCCTGGAACGACAAGAAGAATAAAAAGACCAACGGCAAGAAGAAGCCGTCAGCCGGTACATCCAATGTTGCAGCTGCTGCAGCTCCGGGTGGCCGGGGGCCACACCCTGAAAAGCGACCTCGACTGTCTTCTGAAGATGGTAGCAAGCCCAAGGTGTGGTGCCCAATTCACAAAACAGGCAGCCATAGTTTGGAAGACTGCCGGGAGGTCCAAAACCTTGTCGAGCGCTACAACAAGCGCCGGGAAGAATCTCCTTTCCGGCAGAGGGAAGGAAAGCAAAAAGTCGACGAAGCTCCAGCTGAAGAGGAGTTAGGTTTTCAGGATCCCAAAAAGGTCCTGAAGGCCGTTTACACCTTCGTCGACGATGATTCTGACGTCTCTGACAACGAGCGTCGGAAGACCATGAACACCATTTTTGGTGGATCATGGGACATCACCTCCCGTCGCGTCATCAAGACTATGCGTCGGGACATGGCTGCTGTAGCTCCTACAGTCAGGCCGGAACCTCATCGGAAGTGGATGGACACAGCCATCACTTTTCATGCTTCGGACTGCCCTCGGAGCATGGTTGGAGCAGGTCAGTTACCTTTGATGGTATCTCCTACCATCAACAACATCCAACTCCACCACGTCATGGTAGACGGAGGTTCGGGGCTTAACCTCATAAGCTTCGAAGCTTTTACTAAGCTTCAACTCCGACCTTCGGATCTCCACCCCTCTCGACCTTTCTCCGGAGTAGGTCCGGGGGACATTACCCCACTCGGAGCTATTTTTCTCCCCATTACCTTCGAGACACGGGAAAAGTACCGCACCGAGAAGTTGGTCTTCGACGTCGCTCAGATCAACTTACCCTTCAATGCCATCTTGGGTAGGCCTGCCCTGTATAAATTCATGGCAGCTGCTCATTATGGTTATCTGGTGTTGAAGATGCCAACGCCAGTAGGCATTCTCCGGATCCGCGGAGATCGTACTGTCGGAGTAACTGCTCTGGAAGAACTCCATGCACTCACCACGGCGCAAGAGGAGGACTCCAGGCAAGAGCAAGCTCCAAAACCCCCGAGCATTCGTCAACGAGGCTCGACTTCTGCACCTCGTGTGCAGCCAAGCGGCGACACCGACATTCCTGTCAAAGTCATCCAAATTGGTTCCGATGCCACTCAAACCACCCGTATATCGGGAGGATTGAACGACAAATAGGAACTCACGCTCATCACTTTCCTCCGGGCTAACGTCGACGTGTTTGCCTGGCAACCGTCACAAATGCCTGGGATCCCCAGGGAAGTGATTAAGCACAATCTGAAGATCTACCCCGACGCCCGGCCTGTGCATCAGAAGCCTCGGAAGCAATCCGTAGAGCGACAGAACTTCATCCGACAAGAAGTGAAGAAGTTACTCGAAGCCGGATTCATCCGAGAAGTCTTCCATCCAAAATGGCTGGCAAACCCAGTCGTTGTGCCCAAGGCCGGCGGGAAGCTTCAGATGTGCATCGACTACACCACCCTAAATAAGGCATGTCCAAAAGATCCATTCCCACTACCTAGAATAGACCAGATAGTGGATTCCACCTCCGGGTGTGAATTACTGTGTTTCCTAGACGCATATTTCGGGTATCATCAAATCAGGATGTCTAGGGAAGATGAAGAGCATACCTCATTCATCACAGTAGATGGATTGTACTGTTATACAGCCATGCTCTTTGGTCTCAAGAATGCAGCTTCAACTTTTGTACGAGCTATGTACAAAACTTTTGAAGAACTCATTAGAGACATAGTGGAAGTGTACGTCGATGACATCGTGGTCAAGGTCAGGGACAAGGAGTCACTCCTTGACACCTTGCAGGCTGTCTTCGACAAGCTGCGGGCCACCCGCACAAAGCTAAACCCAGACAAGTGTGTCTTCGGGGTTAGCTCCGGAAAACTTCTCGGTTTCCTGGTAAGTCACCGGGGCATAGAAGCTAATCCGGCGAAGATTAAGGCCATTGAAGACATGCGGCCACCAACCCACATCAAAGACATCTAAAAGTTGACTGGATGTCTAGCAGCCCTTAGCCGGTTCATTTCAAGATTGGCGGAACGGGCACTCCCCTTCTTCAAGTTATTGAGGAAGTTCGGACCATTCCAATGGTCCGAAGAAGCAGAGAAGGCATTCTAGGAGCTGAAACAGTTCCTCACCACCCTACCAATTCTGGTAGCTCCGAACCCTGGTGAGCCTTTGTTGCTTTACATTTCAGCAACTGATGAAGTCGTTAGTATGGTTCTGGTTGCGGAGAGACCAGAGCTACCTCATACTCAGGAATCCAGACCCCTTCGGGGGGGGGGGGGGGGTCCGGAGGTACCTGAAAGCGAGTCTGGGTCCCAGCTCCCAGACTCGAATCCACAAGAAGTCACTTCAGAAGATCCAGACCCCTCCGGGAGGGTCCAGGTCACTTCTGAAGAAGCCCCGGGTTCCTCCAGCCAGAACCCGGAGGTCCCTGAAGAAAATCTAGATTCCTCTGAGAGGATCCGGGTCAGTGAAGTGGAAGCTCCGGACCCCTCTGGGAGGGTTCGGACCATTCAGCGCCCAGTGTACTTCATTAGTGAAGTACTACATGATGCCAAGACTCGATACCTCGAGGTGCATAAGCTACTCTATGCAGTCCTTATTGCCTCCACGAAGCTTCGCCATTACTTACAAGCTCACAAAGTCTCAGTGGTGACCTCTTACCCACTTCAAGCGATCTTGCATAATCCCAATTCAACTGGGAATATTGCAAAGTGGGCAACGGAATTGGCTGAATTTGACCTTGAATTTATTTCAAGGCAAGCAGTCAAGAGTCAAGCATTGGCAGATTTTGTGGCAGAATGGACTCCCTCTCCATCAAACCCTGGGGGCCCCAGTGAGCAGAAGACGGAGCATCAAGCT
Source organism: Tuctoria greenei (assembly GCA_036927565.1). Classification (NCBI taxonomy): domain Eukaryota; kingdom Viridiplantae; phylum Streptophyta; class Magnoliopsida; order Poales; family Poaceae; genus Tuctoria; species Tuctoria greenei. Next base: position 1,730,541 of record JAYESD010000005.1, read on the forward strand.
CCAGTCTTCACCGAGCCTCACTGGACCCTCTACTTTGACGGCTCCATGCAGAAGCAGGGGGCCGGAGCTGGAATCCTTCTCCTTGCACCGACCGGTGAGAAGGTGAAATACATGGTACACCTTGACTTCAAGGCGACCAACAACATGGCAGAGTACGAAGGGCTCATCTACGGACTAAAGGTGGCACTGTCATATGGTGTCAAGCAACTGCTGGTCAAGGGAGATTCGCAGCTCATCATTAAGCAAGTGAAGGGTGAATGTTCCTGCAATAATCTCCAGATAGATGCTTACCTCCTTGAAGACCAGAGGCTTCAGAAGGACTTTGAAGTCCTAGATCTCCACCATGTTCAGCGTGCCCATAACGCTGAAGCTGACGAACTCTCGACGAAAGCGTCAACCGGAGCTCCGGCTCGTGACGGAATTTTTGTCCGGAGGTTGTCAAAACCAACAGCTCAGCCTGCCGAACTGAGCGAAGGGGGCGAGATCAGCATCCCGAAGCTGACGGTCCCGATGGCCCTGTTACCATGGCAGCCATCAAGGGTCGTAGGTGCTGCCAGAAGCTCCGAGCAACCCAACACGCAAGACTCAAATGCTCAAGTTAGTTCTGATGCATGGATCTCAGAGATCCGGAACTACTTGAAAGACAACATCCTTCCTGACGATGATGTATCCGCTGACCGGGTAGTCAGATTGGCTAAAAGATACACGTTGGTAGAAGGGGATCTCTACCGGCGCGGTGCCAACGGCATCCTAATGCGGTGCATCACAAGGGAAGAAGGCTGCGAGCTCCTCGCAGAAATCCATGGAGGCGAGTGTGGGAACCACACGTCTTCCCGCACGCTGGTTGGTAAAGCCTTTCGGCATGGCTTCTACTAGCCTACAACACTCCAGGATGCAACTGAGCTGGGTAAGAAATTGAATGTAGGCCTAGAGGGGGGGTGAATAGGCCTTTTTGATTTTTCTCGGTTCCTGTAACACTCAACAACAAGGTCAATACCAGAGATATCGGACTAGTCCGGTAATGTGCGGACTAGTCCAGTTTTCACGGGCTAGGTTGATCAAGCTCAGAAAATTTGATTGATTCGTTAATGTTTGCAGCGGAAATATAAACTAGAATCTCAATTTAATAGTAGTATGTCAGATTCTATTGAAGTTAAAACTCTTGATCAACAATTAGACTTAGATTGAACAAAGTGAATCAAACCCTAGATTAAGTTGGTCAAATTAGATGAAGAACACAAAAAGGACAAGACACACAATTTATCCCGTAGTTCGGCTACCACGAAGGCAACCTACGTCCACGTTGAGGAGCCCACAAAAGGACCGGGTCTTCTCCAACCCTTTCCTCGTCGGATCGCCACGAAGGCCAATCCTCTTCCACTAATCACAAAGGGTAAATAACCAAGTTGAAGGGGCGTTCTCACACGTTGAGAGCTCCCTTGATTACAACTCACAATGACACCAATAACACACTCGAAAATTACAAATTGAAACGTAAGAGTGTGTTAGAGAATCAAACCAAGAGCTCAATGATGTGTGCCAAGTGTCTCTCCAATGATCTAGAAGTGATCTTCAATGGATTGATTGATTTTGCACTTAATTTCGTGGAGAGAGATGGTTTTTGAGTCTCTTGGGAGGTGTGACGGCGCTAGGGTTCGAGAGAGGGTGAAAGTGGGCCGTGCACCTCTATTTATATGGGTTTTCTAAAAATGACCGTTAGGGTTCAGAAATATCGGACTAGTCCGTGATGGTCACTGGACTAGTTCGGAGTGCTGTGTGTAGCAAACCCTAAGTGTCCAGGAATATCGGACTAGTCCAGTTGAAAACGGACTTGTCCGATTTCGCTACTGGAAATCTTCGGACTAGTCCGATTGCCATCGGACTTGTCCGGACATATGAAACCCTAAGTGTTTGGGATGACAAGTCCGCACTTGGAGGACTTGTCCGATTTAGATCAGTGTGTATATCGGACTAGTCCGTGTAGACACCGGACTTGTCCGAAGTGGATCAGAATGAATATCGGACTAGTCCGGGTCACAACGGACTTGTCCGATTTTGTGTGACTTGTGCATTGTGTTGAGGACTAGTCCGCATTGGAGAGGACTAGTCCGAAGTGGATCAGAAAGATATCGGACTAGTCCGGTGGAGACCGGACTTGTCCAATCTAGTGCAGAATGTGATATCGGACTAGTCCGGCTGATATTGGACTAGTCCGGTCCTGTATAGCTTTGTGCATTGTATGTGTGTGCTTGAAAGTGATTGAGCTCTTGGGTGTGTTTCCTTAACACACTCTATACATAATAATCTACTATTTTCTTCTTCTTGAGCTCAAATTCACTTTGCTTCTCATTTCCCTTCTTTTTGGCATTTTGCTCATTTTTCATCATTTGCCTGCATTCATCTCAACAAAAGGATTAGGATCCCAATTGCTTGTCATAAATCATCCAAAACCCACAAGGGAGTCCTAGATGCACTTTCAATCTCCCCCTTTTTGGTGATTGATGACAACCAATTGAGATTTCACAAAATAAGGCAAAAAATGAGATTTTCATAAAGTATGCACATATGACTCAAAAATACATCAAGCAACAAGAGAATTATCCATATGTGCATTCTTTATGGTGGGATGCATACTAAGTGCATGAATACATTGAGAATGACAGAATTTGCATTAACCAACCGATATCAAATGCATATGACATTCCAGGGACAAAAACACAGTTTTCATCACACACTCCAAATAAATTAAGCAATTCATCACAGGACCAATTTTAATATGAAAACAGAGTTAAGCTATTACAACCACAAATAAAAGATAAAGAGAACTCTCTCCTCGCACCCTATCACAGCTAAAGCTAATACTCCCCCTCAATCTCTCCCCCTTTGGCATCAAGACACCAAAAAGAAGGAGATGAGGGTCCTAGGGTCTTCACTCTTCACTGTCGGTCCTCTCGTCATCGTCTTCATCTTCTTTGCTTTCTGCTTGACGAGGAGGAGAGGGAGGAGGAGGAGCGGAGCTGCTCGAGCCCCCAATGCCAAAATAGGCAAGCTCGGAAGGGGTCAAGGGCCCGAGCTCGGTGAAATCCGGGTCAGACTCCTCAGATATCACTGGAGATCCAATGGGATCGATCTCCAGCTTCCGACAGATTTGCTCCACATTGGCCTTTATATACTTCATGTCCTCCTTTCTTTTCTTGTTGAGTTTGTGGACCTTCACTTTGGTCTTTTTGCAGGAGGAGAAGATGGCGGTCAGGTACTTTAGGATCCCACTAGCTGATCCTCTCTGAGGGGCTTCCCTAGAGGTAGGGACAGCCCTAGCAGTATCTCTTTCTCTTGCCGGTGCCTCAGGACTCGAGGCCGGCGAGGGAGCAGCCTGGACACTCACAGGCTGAGGCTTCTGAGGCCTCAGAGGAGTATGCTCCACATCCTTCACGAACTCAATACCTGTGACTTTCTCAATCATAAACATCAGGTAGGGAGCATAGCCACAGGACCGGTTGGGGGTGCTTGAGATGTTGACCATGTCGTTCCAAATGTAATCTGCAACATCAAACTGTCTCTTCTTGCTTATGACCCTCATTAGAGTCCGGAGGTAGCCCTGTACACTCCCTGCATCCCCATCCTTGGGGGCAATGGTCTTCCGGAGAACTCTGTTCAGGACCACAAAGAAGGGCTTCATGTTCTTTGTGGAGGGAGGAACATACTTAGAGTTGGGCTCATACATGAACTTCATTCCGTCCCTCTCAATGACCCCTATGTTGTGGATGATCAGGTGGTCATTCCAGCAGAGTCTAAATGGAGCAGGTTTGCAAAATCCTCCTGAGTGATGGAGTACTTGGATCCATGGGTCATCCAAGTCACACTCTCTTCATCTTCACTCGAGAAGTGGCACGTTGCATAGAATTGTGCAATCACTTCATCATTCCAATTGTGTCTGAAGGCAAACAGATCCTTCAGGCCATGCCTCTCAGCTGCTGCAATGACTTCATCAAAAGCTGAGCACTTCTTCTTCTCTAGGTAGGCCCAGTCAATCCACTGACTGCGCACCACCGGAGTCTTCATCGGCAGGTAAACCAGCCTATAGAAATCTACATGGAAGTTTGTCCAAAACCTTCCATCAGCTGCCTGCTTTGGCCTCCCATAGCAATCAATGCTTCTGAGCTTGGCTGCCATATCACTGCCTTTCCCATTGAATTTCTCTTCATTGGGGTCCCGGACCCCTTCCCTGGGAGCGTGTAGCTTCAAGGGCCCAACTGGCCCCGTTGCTACTCCCTTGCCCTTTCCTTTTTCTTGACGAAGGCCGCTTGTAGACGGAGCAGCCTTCGAGGCGGGCTTCTTGAAACAGACCTTCCTCCGAACCTGGGGAGGGGAAGTAGCAGGCTCGGAAGGTCTTTCTTGGCGTTTCTTGCCAAGACCCGCCGAGGACCGAGATGCCACCTCGTGGTCCAACTCGGCCTCAAAGTCGGAGATTTCGTTGTCGGAGCTCGACATGATCTGAGAATGAATGAGCAAGAAAAATGACAAGTTATGCAAGGCATAGGTGAGACATGATAGTAATGGATGGCATTAGGGAATTAAGGAATTAGGTTTAGGTTCAGAAACATCGGACTTGTCCGGTGCCTCGGCACGGACTAGTCCGGGGTACCGGACTTGTCCGTGCATGGACCGGACTAGTCCGGTGTTCATCCTCAAAAACCTAACAGATTGAACTGGACACAGTCCCTAATGCAATTCTAGTCTAGCATACACGTAGTACATCAGATAAACATGTAACTAGTGCAGGGTGCTAGGCCAAACGATCAATGATTGAGAAAAATACGATTTCTAGGGTTTTGAAGGTTTTTACCGAAGAAATCGTTGGAGACTTGAAGTTTTGGGGGTTTGAGGCCGGACTTGTCCGGTGGAATCAATCCCCAAGTCTTCAAGCTTGATCTCCGCCCAAACTTGTGGCTTTTCGACGGAGGACACAAGAGATTGCTTTGGGAGCTCGAGCGCAAGAGAGAGAAATGCGTGAGTAAATGTGGGGATGAGTGGATTAGGGTTTGGTGGCGGCTAGGGTTATGGACACGAGAAATCGGACAAGTCCGGACTCGACCGGACTAGTCCGAAGTCATCCAGAGACCTATATCGGACTAGTCCGTGGTCCGTCGGACTAGTTCGGCCTAACCGGCACTCTGCGGACTAGTCTGCATGGGCGGACTAGTCCGGATAACCACGGACTAGTCCGTGGTTACCAGGAAAGAATTGCATAGCCCATTCATATATATTTGAAGGTTCAATAATAGAGAATAGAGAGGCAAAACAATTCAAGCAATCTTGATGAATTTGACCAGTAAGCATACAGCAATCATACAATGATCAAAATTCATCAAGATCTAATAATTGACATAGTTTTTCGAGAGAAAAATAGGTAGGGGTAATTTTCACAAATCAATCAACATTTTGAAGTAATCATACAGGTATGCAACTTTTCAAGCCACACTCCGAGAATCAAGAATATTTAGCTCATTTCGGAGTTCGCAAAAATGCTTTTCATCAAGTGGCTTGGTGAATATGTCGGCCAATTGTTTTTGTGTGTTGACATGTGAGATGGTTATGTCTCCTTTCATGGAATGGTCTCTCAAGAAATGATGTCTTATGTCTATGTGTTTAGTCCTAGAGTGCTCAACTGGATTGTGGGCTATTTTAATGGCACTCTCATTGTCACAAAGGAGAGAAATACGGTTCATATTGTAACCGTAATCCCTTAGAGTTTGTCGCATCCAAAGAAGTTGTGCACAACAACTCCCGGCTGCAACATACTCCGCTTCGGCTGTGGATAAAGCAATGGAATTTTGTTTCTTAGATGACCAAGAAACCAAGGATCTTCCTAGGAATTGGCATGTGCCAGAGGTGCTTTTTCTATCAACTTTGCACCCGACATAATCTGCATCGGAGTAACCAATGAGATTGAATTTGGAGCCTTTTGGGTACCATAGACCAAGGTTGGGTGTATGAACTAAATATCTCAAGATTCTTTTTACGGCTGTCAAGTGACATTCCTTAGGGTTGGCTTGAAATCTTGCACACAAACATACACTCAACATAATATCTGGCCTAGATGCACATAAGTAAAGTAAAGATCCAATCATGGAGCGATATACCTTTTGGTCGACGCTCGGTCCATCTTCATTGAGATCCAAGTGGCCATTCGTAGCCATGGGAGTCTTTATGGGCTTTGCCTTGTCCATGCCAAACTTCTTGAGTATGTCCTGCGTGTACTTGGTTTGGCTTATGAATATTCCTTCCTTTTGTTGCCGCACTTGGAATCCCAAGAAGTACTTCAATTCTCCCATCATTGACATTTCAAACCTGTCTGTCATAATTCTACTAAATTCCTCACAGAAAGATTGGTTAGTTGACCCAAAAATTATGTCATCAACATAGATTTGGCAAATAAAAAGATCATTATCTAGGTTTTTCGTGAATAGTGTATAATCTACTTTGCCAATCTGAAAGCCATTATCAATTAAAAAATCTCTAAGACACTCATACCAAGCTCTAGGAGCTTGTTTGAGGCCATAGAGAGCCTTACGCAGTTTATACACGTGGTCGGGGAACTCTTCGTCTTCAAATTCGGGTGGTTGCTCCACGTACACCTCTTCCTTGATCGGTCCGTTGAGGAAGGCGCTTTTCACGTCCATTTGGTACAGCTTGAAATCATGGTGAGTAGCATATGCAAGTAATATTCTAATTGATTCAAGCCTAGCTACTGGAGCAAAAGTCTCATCGAAATCCAAACCTTCGACTTGTGAGTAACCTTTGGCCACAAGTCGTGCCTTGTTTCTTGTCACCACCCCGTGTTTGTCTTGCTTGTTGCGGAAGACCCACTTGGTGCCCACTATGTTTGCATTGGGTCTTTCCACAAGTTCCCAAAACTCGTTTCTCTTGAAGTTGTTCAACTCTTCTTGCATTGCCACCACCCAGTCCGGATCCTTCAATGCATCCTCAGCCCTGCGTGGTTCCAAAAAGGAGACAAACGAGTAATCCTCACAAAAATTAGCTATACGAGATCTAGTGGTTACTCCCTTTTGGATATCACCGATGATGTTGTCGATTGGGTGATCCCTTTGAGTGCGTTGGTGTACTCTTGGGTGTGGCACTTGGGGAGTTGAGTGTTGGTGATCATTTTCTTCTCCCCCTGAGTGGTTGCCTTCGTTGATTTGTTGATCATCTTCATATTCTTGTGATTGATCTTGTATCGAGACTCCCCCTTGATTGTTGATCTCCTCTTGTGGTTCACTTTCCTCTTGTATTTGTGACGATGACTCTTGTGGACGAACTTCGCCTAGAGCCATTCTCTTCAATGCTTGATAAGGAGCTTCTTCTTTACCTAATTCACATTGATCAACTTGCTCCTTTTGGGAGCCATTAGTTTCATCGAACACTACGTCACGTGCCACTTCAACAAGTCCGGAGGCCTTGTTGAAAACACGATAGGCGTAAGTGTTCGAATCATAGCCAAGAAGGAAACCTTCATCGGACTTCGAAGCGAACTTTGAAGTCCTGGGTTTCTTGTTCAAGATATAACATGGAGAGCCGAAAACTCGAAAATATGAAATGTTGGGTTTGTTACCGGTGAGTAGCTCATAAGGAGTCTTCTTGAGTAGTCGATGAAGGTAGAGTCGATTTGCGGCGTGGCAAGCGGTGTTAATCGCTTCCGCCCAAAATCGATCCGAAGTCTTGTATTCATCGAGCATTGTTCTTGCCATCTCTATGAGCGTTCGGTTCTTCCTTTCGGCGACTCCATTTTGTTGTGGAGAGTATGGTGCTGAAAATTCGTGCTTGATTCCCTCCTCATCAAGGTACTCCTCCACTTGTATGTTCTTGAACTCCGTGCCGTTGTCACTCCGAATACTCTTGATCGAATACAAAAGGACCGGGTCTTCTCCAACCCTTTCCTCGTCGGATCGCCACGAAGGCCAATCCTCTTCCACTAATCACAAAGGGTAAATAACCAAGTTGAAGGGGCGTTCTCACACGTTGAGAGCTCCCTTGATTACAACTCACAATGACACCAATAACACACTCGAAAATTACAAATTGAAACGTAAGAGTGTGTTAGAGAATCAAACCAAGAGCTCAATGATGTGTGCCAAGTGTCTCTCCAATGATCTAGAAGTGATCTTCAATGGATTGATTGATTTTGCACTTAATTTCGTGGAGAGAGATGGTTTTTGAGTCTCTTGGGAGGTGTGACGGCGCTAGGGTTCGAGAGAGGGTGAAAGTGGGCCGTGCACCTCTATTTATATGGGTTTTCTAAAAATGACCGTTAGGGTTCAGAAAGATCGGACTAGTCCGTGATGGTCACCGGACTAGTCCGGAGTGCTGTGTGTAGCAAACCCTAAGTGTCCAGGAATATCGGACTAGTCCGGTTGAAAACGGACTTGTCCGATTTCGCTACTGGAAATCTTCGGACTAGTCCAATTGCCATCGGACTTGTCCGGACAAATGAAACCCTAAGTGTTTGGGATGACAAGTCTGCACTTGGAGGACTTGTCCGATTTAGATCAGTGTGTATATCGGACTAGTCCGTGTAGACACCGGACTTGTCCGAAGTGGATCAGAATGAATATCGGACTAGTCCGGGTCACAACGGACTTGTCCGATTTTGTGTGACTTGTGCATTGTGTTGAGGACTAGTCCGCATTGGAGAGGACTAGTCCGAAGTGGATCAAAAAGATATCGGACTAGTCCGGTGGAGACCGGACTTGTCCGATCTAGTGCAGAATGTGATATCGGACTAGTCCGGCTGATATCGGACTAGTCCGGTCCTGTATAGCTTTGTGCATTGTATGTGTGTGTTTGAAAGTGATTGAGCTCTTGGGTGTGTTTCCTTAACACACTCTATACATAATAATCTACTATTTTCTTCTTCTTGAGCTCAAATTCACTTTGCTTCTCATTTCCCTTCTTTTTGGCATTTTGCTCATTTTTCATCATTTGCCTGCATTCATCTCAACAAAAGGATTAGGATCCCAATTGCTTGTCATAAATCATCCAAAACCCACAAGGGAGTCCTAGATGCACTTTCAGAAATGCAAAGCATGTCAATTTCATGCAAGGCAAATTCACACACCGGCTCAGCCCCTACAAATGATACCTCCTACATGGCCCTTCGTTGTGTGGGGGATGGACATCTTGGGACCTTTACCAAGAGCCGTCGGAGATTACAAGTCCTGTACGTCGCCATTGATAAGTTCACCAAATGGTCGGAAGCAACTCCAGTTGTGACAATCAACAAGCAATCTGCTATCAACTTTTTGCAGTCCATTGTATGCAGATTTGGAGTCCCAAACAAAATCATCACTGATAATGGGACCCAATTCACAAGCTCCGCATTCCAAGGATATTGCGAAGACCTCGACATACAAGTTTGCTACGCCTCCGTAGCTCACCCAGCAAGCAATGGCCAAGCCGAGAGGGCAAATGCTGAAATCCTTAAAGGACTCAAGACACGCACATATGAGCGCTTACAAAAACATGGAGCTAACTGGATTGAAGAGCTTCCGCCCACTTTATGGGCCAACAGGACATCTCCAAACCGGTCAACTGGAGAGACACCCTTCTTTCTGGTGTACGGAGCTGAAGCAATCCTTCCTCCGGAAATCACCTTGGGTTCACTCCGGGTCCGGACCTTCGATGAAGCCACGCAGGACCAGCTCCGGCGTGAAGACCTAGACCTCCTGGAGGAGGGAAGGTGCCAAGCAGCTGTTCGGAATGCCCGATACCGCCAAGCCCTCCGGCGCTATCATCAGCAACATGTACACAACCGACAGCTCGAGGAAGGTAATCTGGTGCTACGGAGAATACAATCCAGAGAAGGGTTAAACAAACTCTCCCCCAGCTGGGAGGGACCCTTCCGAGTGATTAAAGTATCCCGTCCCGGAAGCGTTCGCTTGGCTACCGAGGATGGGACACCTCTCCCAAATCCTTGAAACATCGAGCACCTCCGTAAGTTCTACACTTAATACCACAGAGGTGAGTCTTGAGTAACTTGAAGTGTATGTTATAGAGTCATTGTACAAAGTCGGGTAGTTCCTCCGGGAGAACAGCCGGACCTTTCCTGAAGGGTCCGCAAAGTTCATGCAACACTTGTCACAGTCTCAGGACTAAAAGTGTGGCTAGCTACCCTGGGTGAAACGAGAAATGAAACACGCTTAGCCTAGTTCCGTACCCTAAGAGTGTACTTGTTTCCCCTGTACCCTGGACCTATAATGAAAGACATCTTCATGTGAAACAGACTCCACGTGCATTTATTTTGTACAGGCTCAACATTTTTATTTTTCTCTTTCTTGTCTATAACAAAGACGTGCAATTCTTAAGAAATTTTAGTTCGACCGGTTTATATACGATACGAGTTGTATTGTCAATTATTTTGGATTCAAATATTGTTCATGGCCAACTCGCCTGAAAGCCGCCAAGCCAACCTAGAGCTGGAGTGTGCTATCGACTTAGCCTGGTCAAGCACCCTAAGTACGCCACTCTACCTACACCCTGGCAGGCCGAAGTAAGGCGGGTCCATGTACAGTTGGATCTGCAAGAAAAGACAACGCATTCGGTTGTATTTAGAATCGCGTTTGACTTAAAATCTTCTTGAGAATCGTAAGCCGCGACGAAGTTATAGACAAGAAACGAATTTTACTATTTTTCTTGACTTCAGTGTGCAGGAAAAATAAAATACACGTTGATGGAGAAAAGCCGGAGCTAACAAAGCTCCGAATCCCCTAGGTGGCTTGTAATCGATGTTACGCATTGAAAACGAGCATCACCGGAGTAATCAAGCTCCGGTAAAGCTAGGGGGGTCAGCCGTCAACGCTGCTGAATAAAAGATGGTGAGAAGACCCCGCAAACGGAGTCTGCTGCCAACAAACTAAGTGTTGGCAAAGGTCACTGCCAGAGCTACTAAGCTCCGACACCCCGGAGGACTAACTATCGATGCTCTACGCGTTGATAGAGACTATTGCCAAAGCTACTAAGCTCCGACGATAGACAATGCCAGAGCTTCTAAGCTCCGACAACCTCAGGGGGCCTTTACTATCGAAGACTTTGGACCTAAATTCTACAAGTTCGGAGGAAATGAGTCTTCAACAAAACGTAATATCCTCTTGGTACATGTTCACAATCAAATTGTGTACATCTACTAGGGGGCCAAGTGAAGACAAAAGTATTGAAGACAAAAAGTGAAATTCACAAAAATTTGGGGATTTCATTTATCTGGAGACAAGGAATTACATCTGGAGACAAGGGATTATAAAATTGAGGAAGAAGAAGAGAATACAAGTGAGAACTACAGAGATGGTCCTAGACCCTATGGAAGAATTGGGCGACCTTCTGGGCAACCTCCGATACGTTGGCTCGGGCAGCTTCGCCTTCTCATTCAACCGGACCTTCAAGCACTGGGTCCAGAGGAAATTGGGAGTTCCGGCTGGTGTAGCACGTCAGCACATATTCTGCGACGTTCTTCACCAAGGATTGCCCCTCAACCTCCAATTGGTCCGCGATGACATCGCTCACCTTGGAAAGTTTGCTGTCTGCCGAGCTCAACGCCTGCAACGCCAGGTCCGGCTCCGGCTCCGGATCATCCGGGCGCACGGGGCTGAAGCCCATCGGTGTCAGCGCGTCGTTGGCCTTGCCCAGGAACTCCCAAATCTGTAGGGAGCCCGCAGTCCTCAAGCCCTTTATTTCTTCCAGGGATCTTCTAGCCGCCACCAGTTCAGAATTCTCGCGGGCGAGGTGCTCAACTTCTTTGGCGTTTTGCTGAATTTTCTCAGCAACCCGCTTTTCGAGTGTTCCGAGCTTCTCCTCCCAGAGGTGGATCTTGTTCCGGCGGTCGACCAAGTCCTTCTCTCTACCCCTCACTTTCTTCTCCCTGGCAGTAAGGGCACACTCTTGCTCGTAGAGTTCCTGCCCTCGCACCCAGGCCTTCTCCTCTTCCTCATGGCAGCGCTCTTCCAATTTCTTGGCGCGCTCCTTGAGACCCTTGTCAGCATGAGCTACCTTCTCGGAGAGCTCCTCCTCCCTCCTCAGGACGTCATCCCGCAGCTCTAGGAGTTTCTGCTCTTCATCTTCGAGTCGTTTCTCCCTCTCTTCAAGTGCCTCTCGGCGCTTGATGAGTGTAGTGTTAATGGCCTCAAGCCTTTCGTGGCGTTCATCGGCCGCACTATTGGCTGCTTTGGCCTGATCGTAGATCTCCCGGGATTGAGCGTCGAGGGCGCGGGTCAAACTCTCCCTGTCATCTAGTAACTTGCCCCAGTACTCCAGGCGGATCTTCTCCCGCTTGATCCACTCTTTGTCATCCGATAGTCTCGACTGCGCCAGCTTGGTCTCGAAGTAGAGCCGGTTACGCCACCGCCTAAGGGTTTGGCGCTCCTCTTCAAGAGCCTTGCTGTCGTGGAAGAAGGCCAGTTGGACTTGACGAAGACTGGAACATGCGTTGTCAATAGACAGTGACAACGGGATAGGTTCCGGACCTGCTGGGGTCTCCTCCGCCGGTTCTAGCGGGTTTTCATATACAAAAATTGGGTCCCACTCCACAAGAGTGGTCCCCTGAGTCTCCATGGCACTAGGGCCATCCTCCGGGATGGCCTCAATCGCCATCGAGGAAGGCCCCGCCAGGTCTTCATTAACCCCCTCAGACAGGGGGCCATCGACTTCACTTGGGCACTCCGGCTCGGCCGCAAGTACCTCCGACGTCGTCACTTCCAGAGTAGGAGTCGCTGCTGGCTCCGGTCTGGGCACCTCCTCCGATGGGGGCTCGGGCTTCGACACCTCTCCAACAACCGGCTCGGGAGCCGCAAGATCTTCAACATCGACAGGGTCAGCGACCGGTGCTTCGGAGGTAGCCGACCCAACTACCGGAACGTCCTCAGCTTCCGGCGCGCACGCCGGGACTTCAGTCACCTCCGGCTCGACCGCTGGAGCTTCAACACTTTCCGGCTCTAGGGCCGGAATCACAGCTCCTTCCGGCTCAACGGCCGGAGCTTCCATCATCTCAACACCAGGACCCGGAGCTTCAACCTCCGGGACAGGTGCCGCTGGCGCATCTTCACTTCCGCGGTCCGGCGTTACCGCGGGGGCCTCTGGGGATGAGTCGAGGTCCATGACCACGACAGCCGGCGCCGGAGCTGTCGCAGCTTCAGCCACCACTTGGAGCGGCACCTGGATAGGAGCAGAAGCTTCCACCCTCACGGCTTTAGCCGCGGTGGCTGAGGGTGGAGCCTCACTCCCCTTCTTGGGGACGCTGCAGATGATGAACGAAGAAACTTAAAAAATAGTTACTACAATTAAAACAACTATCCAAGGTAAAGATTAAAAATTACCTTGGGAGGCTTCCGCACCAGCTTGCGTGGAACCTTTTTCTCGGGCGTTCTGAGATGGTCATAGCCGGCGTAGAAGCTCCGGAAGGCCCCCCGAAACTTGTCGCGGCCACGGGTGTTTCCCGAGTCGAGGACCCCCTCGATCGGGAAGAACCCCCGGACCTAGAGGCCTCCACCGGCCCAAGTGCTGGAGTCGCATGCCCGGAGCTAACACCCCGAGAGGACCCCACCGTGGGAACAGTTGCGCCTCGGGAGGACCCCACTACGGGAGCAGTCGCCGCAGTTGTAGAAGACCTTCCCCTCAGGGGAGAAGGAGCTGACGCAGAAGTAGCGGGCCTAACGGACCTTCCGTCGGCATACTTCAGCTTCCTCTTCCAGCTCACGGGTTCATCCGCCAGCTCCTTGCCCTTGCCGACGACCTCTTCCCTCGGCTTCGGAGCAGGGTAGGAGCCACCTTCGGACACTCCAGGGATCGCCACCCTAGCGGTTGATCTTCTCTCGACGACACCAAGGTCGTCAAGGACGGGCATCTCCTGCCGGAGCTCCCTACTGAACTCAACTTCCACGTTCAGAGGAAGAAAAGCTGATGGCGGAGTCAAGTCGTCACTCTCGACGTCGATGCCGTGCTGGAACTTCTTGAGGTGGAACTCCAAGGTTTTCCCCACCATGTTGGACTTCAGCTCGGTCTTGACCCGGTCGTCGTCCATCACGCTGTTGAGGGCCCATGCGAGTTTCTCTCTCTTCTTCAGCGGTGCCCACCTGTTGACCAAGAAGTTACAAAACACCGCTTGAGGGGTTAATCCCCCCTCCACGCACTGGCGGATCCTGGTCAGAACAGGGTCGAAGGCGTCCGCCAGCACCGGAGCTTCACTCCAGATCATCGTGTCAATGTTGGGGAGGCCTTCGGGCAGCTCTAGCCTCTCGTGCTCCTCCACCCGGATGACTATCCAGTCCTTCTTCTAGTCATACCACTTCCCAGAGGGAAATGACCGGAGGTACTTGTGACGCCCGGTTCCGAAAAATGAACCAAGCTAACGTATATGTGTGCCCAGGATATTCAACACACATACACGAGTGCAATCACAAAAGAGTATACAGAAAATTACCACAGAACAAGATTAATTATCAAATTTATTACACAAACCATATTATCCTCGAATACAAGCTCTAATGAATATTAATGACAAGTTCAACTAATGCGGCGGAAATAAACTAATTAAGCAATCTAAGCAACTATGCAGCATAAGCGACAAGGTATGTATGCGCAGCTCCAATCAACACCACAGGCAAAGCTGACGGTAGACACAGCCTAGAACTCCGCATTATCGCCATTAAACTCCCAATCCTGACCTGCAACTGTTGGGGGGGGGGATTGCAAGAGTGAGTACATGTCGTACTCAGCAAGTGTGGAAAGTATGACATGTGGCTGATTCAAATGACGACAATAATAATGGCAAAGTGCTGAAAAGTACATAAAAACATTTGAAAAGCAATATGTATATTATATGTATGTGAAGTAATACCATCATAATCACGAGTAATACCATAATACCAAACTGAATTCATTACCATCATCAATAAGTCCAGATTTCACCATCGTCAATAACCATATTCAATACCAAAAATTAAATCCATAACTGTTATCAAACCATAACCATTACCAAACCGTAACCATCCCAAATTCCAATTTCCCTCTAATCATGAAAGTTGTCCAGGTGCTCATAATCGGGAGCACGGCTATCAAGATAGTTTTATTTGACTCTGCAGAGTTTGTACCTCTTTACCCACGTGTTCGTGATTTCATCACCTTTCAGCGACTAAGAACCTCCCTTATGCCCATGACCCGTCGGTCACATTACACACTCCCGTTGGTGTGTGGCCAAGAGATCACAAAATAGCCTTTACAAAGGGATTACTAGCCTATTTAGACCCCACTGAGGTTTCACCGGTGGCGATGCCTCCAACTGAGCACATCTTCAACCAAGGGCCCCCTCTTGAGTCATTCGGATCCCAGGGTAGTCCCACCAATCATCAACAAACCCAATCCGACTACCCCTTCCCCGAGCATCCACAATGGTCCAAACAGAACTAGCAAAGCCCTAATTAATCAGCTACGCCGCACCCATACTTGGCCTCGTGGTGGCACTGTAGTCCTGGCTTATTCTCGCATGAACCGGTCCTTAGATCTAAAGCAAGCAAACCACCATAACATCCAACCCATCCACATACCAGGCTTGCTTAGATCACCCTTTACCATACCATATTTAACCAATTCATGTTAACCATAATCTCATCCATGCATAATTAAATTGATTGGTATAGTTGTTTTCCATCCCAGTTGATTAAGCGAAGCAAAAAGTAAAAAACCTTCCCGACTCTATACCATAAATTCCAGGTGACAAGGGTGGTCAAACAAATCTAGTAAACTTCCTACCATAGGATTCCCATCAAATTGACACAAGCATGCAGTTTTGCAAACAAAACATTTATTTAAAAACAGGATCAATATGCTTCAAGGACACTTGCCTTGCTCTTGCTGTTGATTAGGGTCAAAGCCTTCAAACTCCTGGTGCTGTAGATCCTCCGCGGCACTTTCTAGCGCAAATCCGTCTAATCCATACAATAAACATACAAGACAAGAAACACAATCAAAGAGTGCACAAATATTACTCAATATGACATGACATGCATGATTGATGCAAATGCAAGGTAGAACTCGTTACTAGATTGCTTTTAATGATCTCTAACTAGTTCTAATAGCTTTTAACAAGTTTATACAGGTGTGGAGTTGATTAGATCAAATTTTAGAGTCA
Organism: Tuctoria greenei; assembly: GCA_036927565.1. Taxonomy (NCBI): domain Eukaryota; kingdom Viridiplantae; phylum Streptophyta; class Magnoliopsida; order Poales; family Poaceae; genus Tuctoria; species Tuctoria greenei. Next base: position 1,746,712 of record JAYESD010000005.1, read on the forward strand.
ATTCAACACAATTTAACCAGGAAGATCGGACTAGTCCGCTAGGGACTGGACAAGTCCGCACTTGACGAGATCGGCAGATTAGGGTTTTCTAGATCGACGTAATTTCGGAGATTAGTGGTTGAATTCTCGTAAGGAAAAGAGAATAGGAGTTATACCAGGTGTTTAGAACTCCAATGAATCAAGAAACTTGGAGGTAACACTTGGATCTTGATGATCTAGGTTTGGTGATGAACTTGGAGATGAATTGGTGGTGAAGGACGAAACTTGGTGGAGATCTCTATCCTTCTTCGTTTCCTCCTCTTCTTCTTCTTGCTTGGGATCTTCTCCTCCCTCCTTGATGGTGGCTCCCCACGAACTAGGGTTTGGGTGGGTGGAAAAGTGGCAAATAGATGTCAAACCAAGGGGTGGGGCGGTTTATATAGAGGTGGAGGCTAGGGTTAGATGGATTTCGAGTTTTGGGATGAGTAGAGGCCGGTTTAGAGTCCCACATGGGCTCTAAAAGAGTTAGGAACGACGTACCTAGGCCCACTTAACGTGAAACCCAAGAAACAAGTCGTAAAACAAAAGATCAACTCGGAGTCGCGAAATATCGGACAAGTCCGGACAGGACCGGACTAGTCCGAAGTCGTCCAGAGAGAAAATCGGACAAGTCTGGCCTAAAATCGGACAAGTTCGAATTTGAACAGAGAGGAAAAACGGACAAGTCCGCTGGAACACCAGACTAGTCCGGAAAAGTCCAGGGACTTAGAAAATTTCCAAGGATTCATGGAATATCGGACTAGTCCGCACAAAATCGGACAAGTCCGAAAGTTTCCAGGGGTAGAATCGGACTAGTCCGCAGCAAAAACGGACAAGTCTGTTTTTAGTCAGAGAGAAATTGGACTAGTCCTCAGCAAAATCGGACTAGTCCGCACTTTCCTGCGTTTTAAGTGCGGTTTTGTTCCAAATCAATTTTAAATGCTCCGAATCAATTTTAAACTCATTCCTCTTGTTGTGGGTTAATGTTAAACATGTATATGAGTGCATGTAGGGCATGATGCATGAAAATTAGGGTGTTACAAACCTACCCCCCTTAAAATGAATCTCGCCCTCGAGATTCGATGCGGAAGAGAAGAGATAGGGAAATTCCTTCTTGAGATCATCCTCCAATTGCTTCGGTGCGGTTTGAGATGCTTCAAATTCTACGGTGATCCCTTCCTCATTAGTCAACTTCACCGTCTTTGTGGCACACTCAATAACTCCATTGTGCTTCCTCAACCAGTCCATACCAAGTATAATGTCCAATCCTTGAGAATCCAAAACTATAAGGTTGGTGGAGAAGTCTACCCCCCTTATTCTAAGGCTTACTTTTGGACATACTATATTTGTCCTCATCTCTCCTCCAGGAGACTTAACCAACAGAGTAAACTTCATATGAGAGATAGGCAAACTATACTTGGCAACATACTTCGATGCAATGAATGAATGCGATGCTCCAGAATCAAATAACATAGTCACGGGGTTGGAGTTGGCGAGAAACATACCAATGACCACATCATCCGCTTGTTGAGCATCCTCTGTAGAGACATGGTTCACGTTGCCACGAGCAAAATTCTGCTGTCCACGGCTTCCTTGTGGTTGTCCTCCATTAGGTCTTGGGTTTTGCCTCGGTGCATTGCTTCCTTGACCAAGGCCCGACTTAGGACATTGATGCGCAAAGTGTCCACCTTCTCCACAAGTATAACACTTCCTAACTCCACCAGAATTATTGGAACGAGTTTGGTTTTGAACATTGGCTCCAGGAAAATCAGCACGAGGTGCATAAGGCATCGGATGCCTAGGTGCTTGCATGACAGGGCGTTGCTGCACAAACTGAGTTGGGCGCGGTGCATAACTAGGGCGCTGAGCAGGAATAGAGGAGCTGTAATGAGGCGCATTGGGTGGTGCAAGGCGAGGGCGCACATTACTTCCTTGTTGCTGTCCTTGATATGGTGCCTTCCTCTTGATTTCTTGCTCCATCTCACAGATCTTGTTCTCAACCACAATTGCTTTGTCCACAAGTTTCTGAAAATTGGCATAATCGTAGTTGAGTAGTTGCACTTGGATCTCATTGTTCAAGCCCCTCATGAACAAGTATTGCTTCCGACTGTCCCGACTCACATCCTCAGGCGCATACCTTGAGAGTTGAGTGAACTTATTGAGATATTCACTCACGCTTGATCTTCCTTGCCTCAAATTCTCAAATTCTTGCCTCTTCAAGATCATAACACCCTCGGGCACATAATGAGAACGAAAATTCTCCTTGAATTCGGCCCAAGTGATTCTTTCTTGGTTCTCATGAGCATTGCAATAAGCATCCCACCAATCCGCAGCTGCTCCAACTAGTTGATGAGAAGCAAATAGCACCTTCTCCCGGTCACTGCATTGGACAATAGCTAGCTTCTTCTCCAAGGACTTGAGCCAATCATCCGCATCCATAGGGTCAGCGGCTTGAGAAAAGGTTGGCGGCCTAGTCCTCATAAACTCTCCCAACCGGTTATGAGGAGGTGGGGGTGGCGGTGGAGGCATGTGGGGCTGATTGTTGATATTGCCAGCCTGCAGCTGTCCCATAGTCTGTATCATGGTCTGCATGAGCTGGTTTTGCATGGCCAATAACTGCTTGATGTTGATACCTCCCTGAGTAGATCCTTGCCCATTGTTGTTTTGAGGCACTCCATTGTTCTCCTCCTCATCATTGCTGTCCCTCTGGTTGCGAGTCCTCACCATCTGAAGAAAAGCAATAGGTAAGAATTAGAGAACGTCCCCAACTATATGCATCAAGGGATATGAAGCTAACCAACTAGCTATACTAGCCTAGGTGGACATGGCAATGCTAAAGCATCCCAAAATCCTCTATTAAGCACACAAGCAAACAATATATATAGCAAACAGCACTCCAAGCAAAAACACATCGATTCCTGAGTGCTCCTATGTGCTCTAAAGTGTCCATTCTATCTAGGCTGCATCCTACGGTCAACCTGGCTCTGATACCAATCTGTGACGCCCGGTTCCGAAAAATGAACCAAGCTAACGTATATGTGTGCCCGGGATGTTCAACACACATACACGAGTGCAATCACAAAAGAGTATACAGAAAATTACCACAGAACAAGATTAATTATCAAATTTATTACACAAACCATATTATCCTCGAATACAAGCTCTAATGAATATTAATGACAAGTTCAACTAATGCAGCGGAAATAAACTAATTAAGTAATCTAAGCAACTATGCAGCATAAGCGACAGGGTATGTATGCGCAGCTCCAATCAACACCACAGGCAAAGCTGACGGTAGACACAGCCTAGAACTCCGCATTATCGCCATTAAACTCCCAATCCTGACCTGCAACTATTGGGGGGGGGGGGGGAATTGCAAGAGTGAGTACATGTCGTACTCAGCAAGTGTGGAAAGTATGACATGTGGCTGATTCAAATGACGACAATAATAATGGCAAAGTGCTGAAAAGTACATAAAAACATTTGAAAAGCAATATGTATATTATATGTATGTGAAGTAATCCCATCATAATCACGAGTAATACCATAATACCAAACTGAATTCATTACCATCATCAATAAGTCCAGATTTCACCATCGTCAATAACCATATTCAATACCAAAAATTAAATCCATAACTGTTATCAAACCATAACCATTACCAAACCGTAACCATGCCAAATTCCAATTTCCCTCTAATCGTGGAAGTTGTCCAGGTGCTCATAACCGGGAGCACGACTATCAAGATAGTTTTATTTGACTCTGCAGAGTTTGTACCTCTTTACCCACGTGTTCATGATTTCATCACCTTTCGGCGACTAAGAACCTCCCTTATGCCCATGACCCGTCGGTCACATTACACACTCCCGTTGGTGTGTGGCCAAGAGATCACAAAATAGCCTTTACAAAGGGATTACTAGCCTATTTACACCCCACTGAGGTTTCACCGGTGGCGATGCCTCCAACTGAGCACATCGTCAACCAAGGGCCCCCTCTTGAGCCATTCGGATCCCAGGGTAGTCCCACCAATCATCAACAAACCCAATCCAACTACCCCTTCCCCGAGCATCCACAATGGTCCAAACAGAACTAGCAAAGCCCTAATTAATCAGCTACGCCGCACCCATACTTGGCCTCGTGGTGGCACTGTAGTCCTGGCTTATTCTCGCATGAACCGGTCCTTAGATCTAAAGCAAGCAAACCACCATAACATCCAACCCATCCACATACCAGGCTTGCTTAGATCACCCTTTACCATACCATATTTAACCAGTTCATGTTAACCATAATCTCATCCATGCATAATTAAATTGATTGGTATAGTTGTTTTCCATCCCAGTTGATTAAGCGAAGCAAAAAGTAAAAAGCCTTCCCGACTCTCTACCATAAATTCCAGGTGACAAGGATGGTCAAACAAATCTAGTAAACTTCCTACCATAGGATTCCCATCAAATTGACACAAGAATGCAGTTTTGCAAACAAAACATTTATTTAAAAACAGGATCAATATGCTTCAAGGACACTTGCCTTGCTCTTGCTGTTGATTAGGGTCAAAGCCTTCAAACTCCTGGTGTTGTAGATCCTCCGCGGCACTTTCTAGCGCAAATCCGTCTAATCCATACAATAAACATACAAGACAAGAAACACAATCAAAGAGTGCACAAATATTACTCAATATGACATGACATGCATGATTGATGCAAATGCAAGGTAGAACTTGTTACTAGATTGCTTTTAATGATCTCTAACTAGTTCTAATAGGTTTTAACAAGTTTATACAGGTGTGGAGTTGATTAGATCAAATTTTAGAGTCAATTCAACACAATTTAACCAGGAAGATCGGACTAGTCCGCTAGGGACCGGACAAGTCCGCACTTGACAAGATCGGCAGATTAGGGTTTTCTAGATCAGCGTAATTTCGGAGATTAGGGGTTGAATTCTCGTAAGGAAAAGAGAATAGGAGTTATACCAGGTGTTTAGAACTCCAATGAATCAAGAAACTTGGAGGTAACACTTGGATCTTGATGATCTAGGGTTGGTGATGAACTTGGAGATGAATTGGTGGTGAAGGACGAAACTTGGTGGATATCTCTATCCTTCTTCGTTTCCTCCTCTTCTTCTTCTTGCTTGGGATCTTCTCCTCCCTCCTCGATGGTGGCTCCCCACGAACTAGGGTTTGGGTGGGTGGAAAAGTAGCAAATAGATGTCAAACCAAGGGGTGGGGCTGTTTATATAGAGGTGGAGGCTAGGGTTAGATAGATTTCGAGTTTTGGGATGAGTAGAGGCTGGTTTAGAGTACCACTTGGGCTCTAAAAGAGTTAGGCACGACGTACCTAGGCCCACTTAACGTGAAACCCAAGAAACAAGTCATAAAACAAAAGATCAACTCGGAGTCGCGAAATATCGGACAAGTCCGGACAGGACCGGACTAGTCCGAAGTTGTCCAGAGAGAAAATCAGACAAGTCTGGCCAAAAATCGGACAAGTCCGAATTTGAACAGAGAGGAAAAACGGACAAGTCCGTTGGAACACCGGACTAGTCCGGAAAAGTCCAGGGACTTAGCAAATTTCCAAGAATTCATGGAATATCGGACTAGTCCGCACAAAATCGGACAAGTCCGAAAGTTTCCAGGGGCAGAATCGGACTAGTCCGCAGCAAAAACGGACAAGTCCGTTTTTAGTCAGAGAGAAATCGAACTAGTCCTCAGCAAAATCGGACTAGTCCGCACTTTCCTGCGTTTTAAGTGCGGTTTTGTTCCAAATCAATTTTAAATGCTCCGAATCAATTTTAAACTCATTCCTCTTATTGTGGGTTAATGTTAAACATGTATATGAGTGCATGTAGGGCATGATGCATGAAAATTAGGGTGTTACAGTACTTGAATGGGCACTTCTTGCGCTTCACAAAGTAGTAGAAGCCAAGGTACTCATTGCTCCTACCGGTAGTGTGGACGGTGAAGAAGGCTCGGAAGAGTTCAATGCAGGGGGGATGCCCACCCACATCTCACAGAAGTGGACAAAGATAGACACGAGAAGAATGGAGTGAGGGCCAAGGTGGTATAGTTGCAGACCATAAAAGTCCAGCAGCATCAGGAAAAAGGAAGAAAAAGGTGGGATCAACCCCACCATGGCGTACGAGGAGAAGTACACCATTTCGCCGATGTGCTCCTTCTCAAACAGGAGCTCTCCACCGGCGTGGACCGAGCGGTTGAAGAAGTCCGAGGACCATCCCATGAGGGCCCGGACCTTCTTCAGGTCGTCGTCGGTCTTCAAGCGACTCTCGCGGAGACCCAACTCCATCGCGGCACGGCTAGGCAAGAGAAGAAAAGCGAAGCACAAGTTGGGAGTTTGAGCGCAAGATCAGATGGGAGGCGTGAAGAACTACCGACGGTGCGCGCTTTCCTTCTTAAGTAAGCCCTCGCAACGCTTGGATGGAAACCGTAAGGAAGTCGAAGATACCATTCAAAAATTCCACCCAGCCGATGACAAGGGGGCCCGGGACCACCCCGACGATCAAGTCGAGGTTCTTACCCAGGCGAACGGTTGTCATCATGAGGCGGGAAGCCCAAAGGCGGCGGCCTGACAAGGCGCGCAGAACCGATACGGTTTTCGTATCAGGAACCGGCGACCTTCAATTGCGTGAGATCCGCACGCCAAAGATCTCATCTGCCGCACGCGGGATATGCCACGCGGTGAGGATTTAACTCCAAATCCTCGCCAATGGCGCCTCCGAAGACCTTTGAAGACTCAGTTCAAAAGTCGCAAGGAAGAACCTCGACTTGATCGTTAGGGTGGTCCCGGGCCCTCTTGTCATCGGCAGGGTAGGATTTTTGAGTAATATCTTCGACTTCCTTGCGGTTTCCATCCAAGCGTTGCGAGGGCTTACTTAAGAAGGAAAGCGCGCACCGTCTAGGGTTCTTTACGCCTCTCATCTGATCTTGCGCTCAAACTCCCAACTTGTGCTACCTTTTCCTCTCTTGCCTTGCTGTGCCGCGATGGAGTTGGGTCTCCGCGAGAGCCGTTTGAAGACCGAAGGTGATCTGAAGAAGGTCCGGGCCCTCATGGGATGGTCCCCGGACTTCTTCAACCGCCTGGTCCGCGCTGGGGGAGAGCTCCCGTTCGAGAAGGAGCATGCCGGTGAGATGGTGTACTTTTCTTCGTACGCCATGGTGGCGTTGATCCCACCTTTTTCCTCCTTTTTCTTGATGCTGCTAGACTTTTATGGTCTGCAGCTGTACCACCTTGGCCCTCACTCCATTCTTCTTGTGTCTATCTCCGTCCACTTCTGTGAAATGTGGGTGGGCATCCCCCCTGCATTGAACTTTTCCGGACCTTCTTCACCGTCCACACCACCGGTAGGAGTAATGAATACCTTGGCTTCTACTACTTCGTGAAGCACAAGAAGTGCCCATTCAAGTACCTCCGGTCGTTTCCCTCTGGAAAGTGGGATGATTGGAAGAAGGACTGGATAGTCATCCGAGTGGAGGAGCACGAGAAGCTGGAGCTGCCCGAAGGCCTCCCCAACATTGACACTGCAGTCTGGAGTGAAGCTCCGGTGCTGTCGGATGCCTTCAACCCTGCTCTGACCAGGATCCGCCATTGTGTGGAGGGAGTATTAACTCCTCAGGCGGTATTTTGCAATTCCCTGGTCAACATGTGGGCACCGCTGAAGAGGAGAGAAAAACTCGCTTGGGCCCTCAACAGCATGATGGACGACGATCGGGTCGAGACCGGACTGAAGTCCAACATGGCGGGGGCAACCTTGGAGTTACATCTCAAGAAGTTCCAGCACGACATCGACGTCGCGGGGGATGACTTGACCCCGCCATCAGCCTTTCTCCCTCTGAACGTGGAAGTAGAGTTCAGCAGGGAGCTCCGACGGACGATGTCGGTGCTTGACGACCTTGGTGTCGTCGAGAGAAGATCGACCTCCAGGGTGGTGATCCTTGGGGCTTACGAAGGTGGCTCCGACCCTGCCCCGAAGCCAAGGATTGAAGTCGTCGGCATGGGCAAGGAGCCGGCGGACGAACCCTTGAGCCGGAAGAGGAAACTGCAGCATGCCGACGGAAGGTCCGTCAGGCCTGCGACCTCTGCATCAGCTCCTTCTCCCCAGAGGAGGAGGTCTTCTACAACTGCGGCGACTGTACCCGCAGCGGCGTCTTCCCGGGGTGCTAGCTCCGGGCATGCGACTCCATCACCAGGTCCAGTTGAGGTCTCTAGGTTCGGAGGTCCTTCCCGGTCGCGAAGGACCTCAACTAAGGAAATGCCCGTGGCTGCAACGAGTTTCGGGGGGCCTTCCGGAGCATCCACGCCGACGGCGGCTATGGTTAGCCCAGAACGCTCGGGAAAGAGGTTTCGCGCAAGCTGGTGCGGAAGCCTCCTGAGCTAATTTTTAATCTTTACCTCAGACAGTTGTTTTATTGTAGTAACTGTTTTTTAAGTTTCTTCATCCATCATCTGCAGCGTTCCCAAGAAGAGGAGTGAGGCTCCACCCTCAGTCACAGCAGCTGAAGCTATGAGGGCGGAAGCTTCTGCTCTTGTCCCGGTGCCGCCCCAAGTGGTGGCTGAAGTTGCGGCAGCTCCGGCGCCAACTGTCGTGGTCATGGACCTCGACTCATCCCCCGAGACTCCCGTGGTAGCGCTGGACCACGGGAGAGAAGATGCGCCAGCGGCACCTACCCCGGAGGTTGAATCTCCGGGTTTGGGTGCTAAGATGATGGAAGCTTCGGCCGTTGAGCCGGAGGAAGCAATAATTCCGGCCCTAGAGCTGGAAATTGTTGAAGCCCCGACGGTTGAGCCGGAGGTTATTGAAGTCCCGGCAAGTGAGCCAGATGTGGAGGAAGCTCTGGCGGTTGAGCCGGCTACCTCCAAAGCTCCGGCCTTAGAGCCGGTGGCAGTTGAAGACCTTCCGGCACCCGAGCCGGTTGAGGTTGAAGCTCCGGCCGCAGGGCCGATTGTTGCGGAGGTGAAAGCATCTAGGCCCCTCATGAAGTACGGTTTCGGTGATTAATGACAACCATTGAACTTTACTAATGAATTTGTGAATGCAAGGTCCCCATAATCACTCAATAAAATGAAATGAGTATGTCATTAGAGACCCATATACATTCAACATTTGAGATCAAATCAATGAGATAAAGACAAGAAGTGAAAGCTCTTATGTCTAAGTCACTCAACCATAAGTTGACAACATTCAATGCTTCAAGATCATCAGAGAGCCTTGTGGAACAAATGTCTAAGAGGTCATCTGAGCAAGACATAAAATATTCACTCAAAACAACTCAAAGCAAACAAAATCAACTCACCGGATCAACTGATGATTTCAGAAATGTTCACATCGGTCAAGTTGGTTCGACTGAAGAAGAAGACCTCAGACAAATGTACTCACCGGATCATCCGATGTGATTGGCTCAGTGACATCGGTCCATCAGTACAATTTGCAATACCATTGGACCAAGTGAAGCACCGGATCATCCGATGTGCAGACTTACACACATCGGTCGATCACTCCAGTAAGCATCAAGATTAAGCAAATTCTGGAGGAAGAGCCACCGGATCATCCGATGAGAAGATAGGGGCAACATCGGTCTAACAACCGTCATATCTGACACAATGACGTCAGCCAAAGTAATTAGACCGATGATAACTAAAGGGGAGACATCGGATCATCTGGTGTTCACAGTAAAGTTCTGTCAGCCTACTTTTCCAACGACTATTTCGGGAAGGCTGGCTATAAATACCCCCTAACCCTGTCATTTCGTCAAGTCTTGATCACCTGAAGCTACCAACACATCCACAAGTGTTCAAGGCCAAGAGCAAATCACTTCCACACCATTTTGATCATCTCTACACCAAGGTTTAGGCTAGAACTAGCTAGAGAGAGAGCTTGTGTGCCACCATTCTGTGTGAGTGGACTCTCTAGGATAGTGTGAGAGCCTCAAGGGAGTTCCCTTGGTGTTGTAATCGCGAAGAGACTTCCGAAGCTTGCCAAGGCGTGTGTGGAAGCCCGGAAGGTCGAAGTTGTACAAGGCTTGAGCTCCACCTTGCCAAGGAGGCAAACGGAGAAGAATAGTTAAGACCCCTCATCTCGGTGACTTGGGTGTGGCAAAACCCTTTGGTGGGTGCCACAACGTGGATGTAGGAAGATCTTCACGATCTTGCCGAACCACGGGATAAATCCTTGTCTCCTCGGGAGTTTGCATCCCTCTCCTTCCTTTACTTTTATGCATTTTACATTACGCAAAGTTTCTATCTACTAGAATGCATAGATAGTCGCGTAGGGAATTGGGCTTTGGAAATTTAGTTTCAATTGCTTAGAATTTTTCGAAGAAAGCCCAATTCACCCCCCCCCCTCTTGGGCATTCGGTCCTACAATTGGTATCAGAGCAAGGTTGCTCATAGGATCATTCTAGCTTCACCGCTAGAGAGCTAAAATGGGCAAGGTTGGGGGTTCGGTTCCTATCTTCGAGGGCAAGAACTTTGCCTATTGGAAAGCACGCATGCACGCTTACCTTGAGGCTATTGCCCCCGAAGTATGGGAAGCGACCCACGCGGGATTTGGAGAACATAATTATGTTGGTGATCAACTAAAATGGGATGCTAAAGCTAGGAATGCAATCTATGAATGTATTAGTCAAGATGTGTTTTCTAGGATTGCTAGCAAGGAAAAGGCTTGTGAAATTTGGGCTTGCTTGATAGAAATTCATGAGGGCTCTTCTCGTGTCAAGGAATTAAAATATCACATGCTTAAAGCCAAATATGATGAATTTAAAATGCTTCCTCATGAAAATGTAAATGAAATGTTCTCTCGCTTGAATGTGCTTATTGAAGAAATCAATGCTCTTGACATTGCTTCTCTTGGCAAGGGACTCATCAACCGCAAGATCCTCATGCTCCTTCCCAAACCAAAGTACAACATCATCAAGTCCATGCTCCAAAAAGATTCACTTGACCACATTGAAGTTTCGGAGCTCATTGGAGAAATACACGCTCATGAGATGAGTGTACTTGGGATGATGGAGCAATCATCATCAAAGACAATTGCTCTAAAAGCCTCCACCAAGAAAACAAGCCTCAAGAAGAAGAAGGTGGTTGAGCCTAGCTCAAGTGAAGAAGAACAAGCATCAAGTGAAGATGATGATGATGAGCTTGCATTAATGATGAGAAAGTTCTCACGCTTGAACTACAAGATTACCAAGAAGGGGTACACCTTTGATCCCAAGAAGAAAGTGTTTCTACCAAGGAGAGATGATCGCAAGACTTGCTACAATTGTGGTGATCAAGGCCACATATCCTATGATTGTCCAAAACCGAACAAAAGAAGAGAGAACTACAAAGGCAAGCATCTCAAGCTTGAAGGAAGCGATGATGATGAAGAAGAAGCCAAACCAAAGCCAAGATCCTTTGGGAAGAAGAAACATGACAAGGGCAAGAAGGCAAGGCTCTTCCCAAAGAAGAGAAATGGCCCACAAAAGGTGTTCATGTGTGAGGCAAATGAATGGGTCACCGATGAAGAAACAAGTGATGAAGAGAGTGAAGAGGAAGAAGAAAGCTTGGCCGGCCTCGCCATCGCCAACAATGATGATGCACCTCTTCATCCACTGCCCATGTGCCTCATGGCGAAAGGTAACACCAAGGTATGTGATGACTCTAGCGATGATGAGCTTTCCCCCGATGATTTAACTTCTTTGATAAATGAATATCATGCTATCATTAAGAGGGAAAAGAGTAAGGTTAAAGTGCTTGAAGAAACTCGTGCTAAACTTGAGAGTACTAACCTTGATTTGCTTGACAAGTATGAAAGCATACTCAAGGAGCATGACACGCTCAAATCCCATGTCAAGCAATTGAGGAAGAAAAGGCTAAAATTAAGATAGATAATCATGAACTTGACTTAGCACACCAAACACTCTTGGAAGAGCACAACAAGTTAATACAAGAACATCAAACACTTAACCTTGCTCATGACATGCTTGATCAAGAATTGAAACATATGAAGAAGCAAACCCTTCATGATAAGATATCCATTACTTCTCATTCCACCAATGCTTTGCACAAGTCTTTGCCTTTGAAAGCTAATGCTAGGGAGAAGGACTTGTTGGAAGAAATTGAGAGTCTCTGCACTAGTGTGGCTAGACTTTCGAAAGGAGAAGTCAAGCACAAGGAAATTCTCTTCCAACAAGCAAAGGCCTTCAACAAGAGAGGGCTTGGATCCTTCCCGGTGCCTAACAAAGGAAAGGTGCCCTCACCGGAGCTAAGAACAAGCTTCATCAAGGAAGTTGGTTCTTATTGCCAACATTGTGAGGTCACCGGTCACCACACAAGGGAGTGTCCTCTTCCTAACCGACCTTCTCCTAAATTGCCTACTAACTATAAATCTACTTTCAATGATCATTATTATCTCTTAAGTAAAGTAGGTGGCAAGGTGAAGGCTAGATTCATTGGCAAAGACATGAAGGGCATGAAGGGGAAGCTCCCCAAGCAACTTTGGGTCTCAAAAACACTTGTATCACACATACAAGGACCTAAGTTAGCTTGGGTTCCTAAAGCCAAAAATTGAATTCATGTGTGTAGGTGAACTACAAAGCCGGAGGAAAGCATTGGGTACTCGATAGCGGGTGCACTCAACATATGATCGACAATGATGGTATGTTCACCACCATAGAAAACCCCGGCAATCATGAACAAGTCACCTTTGGTGATAACTCTAAGGGAAAGGTAATTGGGTTAGGTAAAATTGCTATTTCAAATGACTTGTCCAATTCTAATGTTTTGTATGTTAAGTCACTTAGTTTCAATTTACTTTCTATTGCACAACTATGTGATCTTGGACTAACGTGCACATTTAGCAAAAATGATGTTGTTGTGAGTAGTGAAACAAGCCAAGACATAGTCTTCAAAGGATTCCGGCATGGACATCTCTACCTAGTGGACTTAGCGAACAAGAATGCTAGCTTGACCACTTGTCTTTTCACTAAGACAAGCTTGGGATGGCTATGGCACCGACGCATAGCGCACATTGGAATGAGCAAACTCAAGAAGTCATTCAAGCTTGGGATGGTGACCGGCGTGAAGGATGTCACATTTGAGAAGAACAAGCTTTGTAGCGCTTGTCAAGCCGGGAAGCAAGTTGCTTCACACCACCCAATGAAGACAATGGTGTCAACCTCCAAGCCACTTGAACTACTCCACATGGACCTCTTCGGACCGTCCACATATCAAAGCCTTGGCGGTAACCTCTATTGTCTCGTTATTGTTGATGACTATTCTCGCTATGCTTGGACTTTATTTCTAGGTGACAATAGTGAAACTCCGGAAGTGTTCAAGACCTTCGCCAACCGCGCTCAAAGGGAATTTCAACTTCGCATCATCAAGGTCCGGAGCGACAACGGCACCAAATTCAAGAACTACAACATTGGGGAGTGGTGTGACCGTGAAGGAGTAAAACATGAGTTTTCGGCCACATACACCCCTCAACAAAACGGTGTCGCTGAAAGGAAAAACAAGACACTCATCACTCTTGCAAGAGCAATGCTTGATGACTACGGCACGTCGGAGAAGTTTTGGGCCGAAGAAATCAACACGGCGTGTCATGCCGCAAATAGGGTCTACCTACATCGCCTACTTCAAAAGACCACGTACGAGCTTCTCATTGGGAGAAAGCCCAACATCTCCTACTTTCGAGTCTTTGGATGCAATTGCTACATCTACCGCAAGAAAAGGCTCGGTAAGTTTGAAAGAAGATGTGATGTTGGTATATTTCTTGGTTATGCATCAAACTCAAAAGCATATCGAGTATTCAACCAAACCTCCGGTTTAGTTGAGGAAAGTTGTGATGTTGAGTTTGATGAATCTAATGGCTCCCAAGAGGAGAGTTTTGTTCATGATGAAATAGATGATGAGCCTCTACGAGAAGCCATGAAGAACATGACCATTGGAGACATCAAGCCGGAAGTTGAGGAGAGCCATGATCAAGGGGGAGCTTCAAGTTCCAACAACAACTCTATGGCGCCTCAAGTTGACGAAGAAGATAAGGATGATCCATTGCCGACTCAAGACTCACAAGCACAACAACATCAAGAAGAAGAAGAAGAAGTTCATGATCAAGTCCAACCACAAGAGGAGCAACACGCATCACATTCTCCAAGTGCTTCACAACCGCTTATGAGGCATGGACGCATCTCCAAGGCGCATCCAATGGACCAAATCATTGGAAGTCCGTCAAGGGGTGTAAGTACACGTTCTCGCCATGTTGCTTTGTTTTGTGAGCACTACTCTTTTGTTTCGTGTGTAGAACCCACTCACATTGAGGAAGCGCCCCAAGACCCAAATTGGGTGATGTCCATGCAAGAAGAACTCAACAACTTCATCCGAAATGAAGTTTGGGTGTTGGAGGAGCGACCCAAGGACAAGAACGTCATCGGAACAAAGTGGGTGTACCGCAACAAACAAGACGAGAATGGCGTTGTGGTTCGCAACAAGGCAAGACTTGTGACCAAAGGGTTCTCGCAAGTTGAAGGACTAGATTTTGGGGAGACATTTGCCCCAGTCGCCCGGCTAGAAGCCATCCGTATACTTCTTGCCTTTGCATCACATCATAGTATTAGACTTTATCAAATGGATGTGAAAAGTGCATTTCTCAATGGTTACATTAACGAGCTTATTTATGTTGAACAACCTCCCGGGTTTGAAGATTCGTGGAATCCTAATCATGTGTATAGGTTGCACAAGGTGCTCTACGGGCTCAAGTAAGCACCTAGGGCGTGGTACGAACGACTACAGGATTTCCTCATCATGCAAGGATTCAAGATCGGGAGGGTGGACACCACACTCTTCACCAAGGACATCAACGGAGATTTGTTCATTTGTCAAATTTATGTTGATGATATTATTTTTGGTTCAACTAACGAAGCTTTTAGCCATGAGTTTGGCAAAATGATGTCTAGGGAATTCGAGATGTCAATGATTGGAGAGCTCAACTTCTTCCTTGGATTTCAAATCAAGCAACTTCAAGAGGGGACCTTCGTCTATCAAGAGAAGTACACCAAGGACCTCTTGAAGAAATTTGAGATGGGAGATTGTAGCTCAAGAAGCACGCCAATGCAACAAATTGTCATCTCGACGCGGATAAGGACGGTAAACCTATTGATCAATCTAACTACCGTTCTATGATTGGTTCATTGCTTTACCTTACTGCATCTAGGCCCGATATCATGTTTAGTGTATGCTTATGTGCTCGCTTTCAAGCGGCATCTAAAGAATCGCATAGGAAGGTGGTCTTTAGGATACTTAGGTATCTTAAGCATACTCCTAGTGTGGGCTTGTGGTACCCTAAAGGTGCAAAATTCCATCTTGTGGGATACTCGGATTCGGACTTTGCCGGATGCCGCGTGGATCGCAAGAGTACCTCCGGTGGGTGCCACTTGCTTGGGTGTTCCCTAGTTTCTTGGTCAAGCATGAAGCAAAATTCCGTCGCCTTGTCCACGGTGGAAGCGGAATACATTGCGGCCGATGCATGTTGTGCCCAAATTCTTTATATGAAACAAACCCTTTTGGACTTTGGTATTAAACTTGGTTGTGTGCCTCTCCTTTGTGACAATGAAAGTGCGGTTAAGATATCTAAAAACCCCGTTCAACACTCCCGCACTAAGCACATCGATATTCGCCATCATTTCTTAAGGGACCATGAAGCTAAGGGAGACATCTCTTTGAGAGGTGTTAGGTCCGAAGAACAATTGGCGGATATCTTCACTAAACCACTTGATGAGAAAACTTTTTCTAGGCTAAGAAGTGAATTAAATGTGCTAGATGCAACAAACGTCATGTAAGAATGCACTTCATATAGGTCTTGCCTAACTCTCAAAGGATAGGGGTGAGCAAGGGTTAGCTTGGGATGGTGGTTCTTTTGGGTTTCCCAAGGTTTGGAGAGTAGCTCTCCCTGAAGAAGCCTTTGAAAGGTTCAAACTTAGCAAGATAGATTTACTTTATGTCTTGCATGATGCCTGCCATATAGACTTACAATTTCTTGCATTATAAAATGTTTGGCATTGCATACGGTAGATTGTCACAAAGGGGAACCCACCTCATGAGAAAGAGACTTGTTTGAAATGCAATATCTCAACTCATATAAGGTGGAAAGAACAAAATGTTAGGTGCGTTAATGCCTAGAGGAACATGCTTCAAAGAGATAGAAGTCTTCATACTCTACCTCACAAAGCATGGGGCTTACATTTTATTTGGATATTTTTCCTCCTATTTTTGTCGGTGTTCCATTTGCTTTAAGGCCTAGCCAAGCTATTGGCATATTAGTATTTTTGAGGGGTAAGGGGTTGCCCAAAAAGTCCTAAGACATGTGTTTCTCTTTGCTTGGTTGTTTTGTCAAAGGACATATATGGGATGTTATTGTTCTGCAGTCATCGGATTATCCGATGCCTAGGTCAATCCCTCATCGGACCAATAGGTGTTCATTCTTCAAGGGCCAGTTCAGTCAGTATCTCAATTCAACCGACGCGTTCATTCTGAACAACATCGGTCCATCCGGTGTTTACAATTCTGGAGCTATGGTCAATTCCACCGATGCTACCCCCTCCATCGTCGGACCATCCGATGTCAACACTCCTCTTTTGAATACCCTTACTGTGCCATTCGACCGATGATTCAAACCCTAAACGTTGGTCCATCCGATGTCAACAGCAACTTTTTGAATATCCTTATTGTGGCATTCGACCGATGTATATCCCATCTAACATCGGTCCATCCGGTGTTAAAATTTCTGCTAGGGTTTGGACCCACTATTTAATCGGTCGTACGCCTCCTTCCTTTTATCTCTCCCAATCCCGACGTCGCCACCGCCTTCCTCTCTCTGCGCCACCTCCACCGCCGTCGGACGCCGCCGCCGCCCACAGGCCGCCGCTGCCGTCTCCAGCCGCCGCCATCACCACAGCACCGTCGCCATGCTCCCGCCGCGCCGCCGCCTCCAATCCACGGGCCGCCCACTCCACCGCGCCTCCATCGCCTCCTAGCGCTGCCGCCTCCACAAGCCGCCGCTCCACGAGTCACCACCGCCGTTCAACCAAGCGCCGCCACCGCTCTCCCCATCACCACAGTGCCGCCGCCGCCCCTCGCGCACACATTGCCGTCGTGGTGCATCCATCGCCGCTAGGGTTTCCCGGCCCGTTGATCTCCACGTCACCATCGTCGACTCCGTGCTCTCGCGCATCGCAATGGCTCGCGACAAGAAGAACAAGGGGAAGGCTATCACGGAGCCGGCCGCGAAGAAGCAAAAATTGTCGAAGGAAGAGAAGAAGGCCTTGATGGCCGCTCGCGCCGCCGAGGAGGGTGAGCGTGGCCGAGGGGGGTCGCTGAGGATCCGCGAGGCCTGTCCGAGGCAGCCTCCAGTGATTGACGACTCCGAGGCCGAAGAGGAGCCGGTTGAGCCTCTCGTCCGCCGGCGCTCAGCCCGGACCCATGGGGGTCACACCGAGGCAGCACCACATCCGAGACCGATGGCTGCCGACCGTCGTGAGGACAGGAAGGCCCAGCGAGCGATCTACGAGATGGACACCACTGTCCATGTCACCGAAGGAGTCCGGCTGACCGACTACCGGAAGATGAAGGCCAAGCAGCTTCGCAAGCTCAGGTGGAATGTGCTGCTTGAGGAGTGGTATCCGCAGCCCCGAGAGGCTCTGGTGGATAGTCTCTTCTGGACTGTCACTCAGGCGTCTCTCTACGAGACCTACAGGCGTCGAGGGCACAAGCTGTTTCAACACAACTATCTGGATTGGGGACAGCTAGCTTTGGCAGCAGAGACGGAGATCCGTTCTTACTTTGAGAGGTATCGAGGTTTGGTGCAGCTGATGGCATATGAGCGGAGTGCCTATGTGGAAGATTGGGTCCGCGTCTTCTACGCCACCCTTTATGTCTCTGAGGGCAGAAGATCAATTGACTTCATGTTTAAGGGTTAGCACTACCACCTGACGAGGCAGACGTTGGGACAGTTGCTTGGAGTGGACTTGCACGACACCTGCGTGCATGAGAGGGTCTATGGTCAGGCAGATCCACCGAGGAGGCCGCTCACTGGAGGAGTGGCACCACCGCTGGAGGAGATTCGTTCTTTGTTCGGTCCTACTTTCTCTCCTGACCAGCCGAGAGTACCAGCCTTGTTGACTCCAGCTGCGCGCACAGTGCACCTCGCCTTGCGCCGCACGCTCCTGCTGAGGTCTGGCTATTTGGAGGGGTTCACCAGCTTGCAGCAGACTCTCCTGTTCTACATCATGAACGGGATGGAGTTCGACATCGTGGACGTCCTCATATGCGAGATGGAGGATGTGATCACATACGGCGTGGGCATGATGAGGCAGCTAGTATATGGGCACTGGATTAGCTACCTGCTCACTATGATGGTTCCCGAGGGGTCCGCCGTGCACGACCGTCTCTCTGACGAGAGTGTGACACGGTTCGGTCACTACCGTGCCCCAGCTCCTGGAGACCGCCGCCTTGGCCGTCCAGTCGAGCGTCAGGTCAGGGCCCGACTTTCTGAGGAGGACTGGTCTGACTTAGAGAAGGAGGATGAGAGGCTTGCCGAGGCTGAGGCACAGGGGGAGGACTTGCAGCATATCTGGTCAGAGAGCGACACCGACGACAGTGTCGAGGAGTACTTCCCTCCTCCGCCCTCACCCAGGCAGCACGACGCGGAGGCTGGAGGCTCCACAGTGCCACCACCTACTCCACCTCCCGTCACTGAGGCGCGGGTCACACAGCCGTCAGAGCTGACGTCGCTTCTCCAGCAGATGGTTGAGCAGCAGCGTCTGGACACGCTGGCAGCCGAGCAGGCCCGAGCGGAGCAGTGAAGCGCCCCGACCCATAAGATCGGAACTAAACATGTAATATTATTACCAAGAACAGAGTTCGGTACATAATATTACATTACAAGTGGAACCACAACCATACACAGCTTTATTTCATAACAGTATGGAGAAGCACAATAACGGCTAACAACATAGCTATAATAGTCCCCAACACGACTAGTACAATCTCGTCATCCATGGTTCCACTACACACAAACTTGGGTGCGGACGCGACCCTACTCGAAATCCTTCGGCACGAAGTCAGGATCCTCTGAAAAAAACATATCAACAACATTTGAGTACAAAAGTACTCCGCAAGCTCCACCTCGCCCTACGGGAGGGGATCAAAACAGATATAAATGCAATGCCTAAAATAAGGAACAATGCAACTTAATGCAAACTAATGCAACTGAATATCTCAACCCAAACTCATCTCAACTCAACTCTCAATAGGTGGCTTTCTAGTTGTTAGGACCACACCATAACCTGTCCTATGCCGAGGACACGGCCGTCTGAACGGGTTCTACACTCTGCAGAGGTTGTACGCTTTACCCACATGCACAGACCATCAAGGACAGTCTGACATAACCGACACCCAGTCGAAACATCACCCAAACCAGTCGTCCCAAACCCAGTGTCATGACATAACTCAATATGATCTCAGCATAAATCTCTCTCTCTCTACCGTGGACGACTGACGGGCTAGCCACCGGGATTAGGCTAAGCCCTGCCCATACAGGGACATGTGGTCGTACTGAAAAAAAAAAGCTATGTGAGATGTCAAAACAACTCAGTCCTTAAGGCTCACAAGGGCAGCCTCCATACTCAAACACACGAGTCTAACCTCATGATAGACTCGTCGTAAGTCTACCACTACGGTAGCACTTATACTAGCACTAACACATCTACCCTGGTCACACTCATACTCTCACCACCCATACAACAACACAAGGAGCCTTAACATCATGTATAATCTCATCATAACAATATGCAATAATAGAAGGTAATATGGCTTCCCTTTGTCACTCAACTATCTCACGAGCATCAAATGCAAGGACCTAATCTACTGGCCACAAAGGACGAAGCTCACATAGGAACAATATGATCAAAAGGGATCAGTGGAACTTGCCTTCGCTACCGTCTGCCGCGTCGTTCTCCTGCTCAGCTGGCTCCTCCGGGTTCTCCTCCGGTACCGGGTCTGTTCCGCGGCACGCACGCAAGGCAATCATACAATCCATGCAAACACATGTCAATACATCATACAAAATTTATTTTATTAATCAGTTTATCATTTTAGGTGAATTTTAGAAAAAGAATCAGGTTAATCGGAGGTCGTACGAGTGAGATATTGATTTTATGAAGTAGAGGTTTAATAAATTTCGAAAATGAAAAAAAAAGGATTGGCTGGCTGGGTGTCGCTGGTGAGCCAGAACCGGTCAGGGGCTGTATTAGACTTCGTGGGCCAAGGGACTCATGACTGAAGGCTGGTTATTATGTGCTGAGTTAATACGTGGGCCAAGGATCTGGTTGACTAATAACCCATTAAGCCAGTCAGTTGCCCATAAGCTGTACGCAGGGGGCTTCTTCCTCCTCCGTCCGTCTCTCACCAGTCACCATGGAGGGCTATGGAAAATCCAATCGGCAAGGAGAATCGATAGAGCGCGTCCAGGGAAGAAGGAATCGGTTGCTCAGGCACCAGAGAACTCGATCGAGGCTCCAATTTAGACCTCGGGTGTAGGGAACGATGGTTGTTCGGAAGGGGGCGGCCATGGCCGCCGGCGGTCGCAGTTGGGCTCGGGAAGGAAGGGAAACAGCTCGGGAATAGGCCGGGGAGGTAGCTTGGGCGTCGGAGGTGCTCACCTTGGACGCGAATCGGGCGGAGAAGGCTCCTCGTCGGAGGTCGTCACGGCGCCTTCGCGGTGCGGGAGGACGACGGAAAACAGCTACGGCTTGGGTGGTCGAACGCGGCGAGCTGGGTGCTGGCGAGGCTTGGCGAGGATGAAGCCGGTCGAGCCGATTTATAGGCGGGAAAAGGCGGTGGTAGCCGGCCGGCTTCGACGAAGGCCGGTCGGCGCAGTTAATTTCGCCGTACGCGCGTGCCGGACTCGGTTGGGACGGTGCGTCGTGTAGCGAGCGGTCCTCACCGCGTCTGCCCGTGCTGTCTCGTCGCCGGTCGTCGGTTTGCAGGTGATGGTCGGCGTCGCGACGTGAGTAAAAGGAGTAGGAAGCTATCGTCTCATCGGGACAGTGGCTGGGCGAGTTAACGCGCCGTACAGACGTTCCGAGGCTTCCGGAGAGGTGGAGAAGGTTGGAGGATAATGCGAGCTTGCTGCCGCCATGTGCGCCAGCGTGCTGTGCGATGCTTCATCTTAGCCAGGGAGGAATCTTACGCGAGGTGCTGCTGTTTGGGTTTGGTCAGAGAGCGTGTGCGTTCAGTTCCAGGGAAGAAGAAGGTGGAAGTGTTTGTAATTAAAGAAAAGGAAGGGGTGCGATTGGAAAATGCATTAGGCTGACAAGGGTGTCGCTATTTCGGATCAGGCGGACGTGCTGCTGCTGTAGATTGCTGCACGCTGACCAGAAAGGTGTGAGGGGTTTTTTTACAATTACAGAAAAACAGCAGGGGGTGGGTGGAAATGTGTTGGGCTATGGTGCTGGCACGTTGGATTAAACAGCAGGGAGAAACAGTTAAGTCTGTTAGCGTTAGCGTTAGCATGTGTAGATTAGTCTTTTTATATATATATTATTTTTCTCTTTCACTTTCTTTTATCTAATTGCTACTTCTCCTTAGACAGTGCAATTTTATTAGCGTGCAAGAATACCATAGATAATTAAATATATATAAGCGTGATTTATTAATTTGCGAAAATTAGGATGTTACAGACCTACCCCACTTAGGTGGAATCTCGTCCTCGAGATTCGGTTGTTGTTCGAAGGGGTGGGGAAACTCGACTCGAAGCGCATCCTCTCTTTCCCATGTAGTTTCGGCCTCTGGGTGTCTGCTCCATAGTACTCGACAAAGCTTGACAGAATTTGTTCGTGTTCTTCGGGTGACGGTATCCAAAATCTGTACTGGCACCTCTTGATAGCGCAAATCATCTTGCAGGTCTAGGGTGTCTCGTACCACTTGTTCTTCAGGAACTCGTAGACACTTCCTCAGTTGTGACACGTGGAAGACGTTGTGCACGCCCGACATCTCTTCGGGTAACTGGATTTCATATGCCACTGTTCCTACTCTTTTTAGAACAGGGAAGGGTCCAATATATCTCGGTGCCAACTTTCCACGTACTTGGAATCTGCGCGTGCCACGAATTGGAGACACCTTTAAATACACGTGGTCCCCGACTTCAAAGCTGAGTTCACGCCTTCTTTTGTCCGCGTAGCTTTTCTAGCGTGACTGAGCTGCCTTCAAATTTGCCCGGATCTTCGCTACCTTGTCTTCTGCTTCCATAATGAAGTCTGGTCGCTCTATAATACGGTCTCCAACCGCTGACCACATAAGCAGAGTCCGGCACTTTCTTCCATAAAGGGCTTTGAACGGTGACATCTTAATACTAGTCTGATAGCTGTTATTAGAAGAAAACTCAGCATACGGTAAACTATCTTCCCAATCTTTACCGTAGGTGAGAACAGCGGCCCTCAACATGTCCTCCAAGATTTGGTTGATCCTTTC
The DNA here is from genome assembly GCA_036927565.1 of Tuctoria greenei. Classification (NCBI taxonomy): domain Eukaryota; kingdom Viridiplantae; phylum Streptophyta; class Magnoliopsida; order Poales; family Poaceae; genus Tuctoria; species Tuctoria greenei. Next base: position 1,769,244 of record JAYESD010000005.1, read on the forward strand.
TGTCTGGCCATCAGTCTGAGGGTGATAAGCCGAACTGAAATCCAACTTGGTTCCAAGTGCTTGCTGTAGACTCTTCCAAAATCTTGATGTGAACTGGGTACCTCTATCTGAGACTATTCTTGAAGGTACTCCGTGTAGCTTCACAATACGATCAATGTACAACTTGGCCAACTTTTCTCCATCATAGGTAGTGCGCACAGGAATAAAGTGTGCAACTTTAGTCAGACGGTCGACCACTACCCATACTGAGTCATTACCATTCTTGGTCCTTGGTAACCCACTGATTAAATCCATCCCTACTTCATCCCATTTCCAAACAGGGATTGGTAAAGGTTGTAGTAGGCCGCTTGGCTTCTGATGTTCGGCCTTTACTCTCTGGCACACATCACAACAGGCCACAAATTTAGCTATGTCACCCTTCATACCTATCCACCAATACTTTTGCTTAAGATCCAGATACATCTTGGTGGCTCCAGGATGGATAGAGTATGCAGAGTTATGAGCTTCATCCATGATGGTGTTCCGATAGTGACCATTTGAAGGCACACATAGTCGTTTCTTGAACCACAAAATACCATCTCTGTCAACTCTAAAATCTGGAGCTTTGCCTTCACCGGTATGTGCCTTGATCTCCATCAACTTTTCATCCTCATGTTGAGCCTTCATGATTTGGTCGTCCAGAATAGGGTGAACACTAAGGTTGTAGTTGTATGAGTGAGGTACCACACTTAGGTTCAACCTCATCATCTCATCGCACAGTTGTGGTACTTGAGTAACCAAATGATGACAGTATGTTTTTTGACTGAGAGCGTCAGCTACCACATTTGCTTTACCCGGGTGGTAGTGGATTTCCAAATCATAATCCTTTATTAGCTCCAACCATCTCCGTTGCCTTAGGTTGAGGTCAGGCTGGGTAAAGATGTACTTAAGACTTTTGTGGTCCGTATAAATCTCACACTTGTTACCGATCAAATAGTGCCTCCAAATCTTAAGAGCATGCACTACCGCTGCCAATTCCAAGTCATGAGTCGGGTAGTTTTGTTCATGTGTCCTTAATTGACGAGAGGCATAGGACACCACTCGTCCTTCTTGCATTAATACACATCCTAGGCCATGTCTAGAGGCATCACAATAGATGACAAAGCTCTTGTGAATATCTGGTAGGACTAGGACTGGAGCTGTTGTGAGTCTCTCCTTCAACTCACGAAAACTCCACTCACATGCTTCAGTCCACACAAACTTCTTGTCCTTCCTAAGAAGCTCAATCATCGGTCGGGCTAGCTTGGAAAATCCTTCGATGAACCTCCTATAATAGCCCGCCATACCAAGAAAACTACGGATCTCTGAGACCGACGTTGGTTGCTTCCAAGATGATACCGCTTTGACCTTCTCTGGATCAACTGCAACTCCTTCGGCTGTCAGCACATGTCCAAGGAAGCTGACTTTTTGCAACCAAAATTCACATTTACTAAACTTGGCATAAAGTCGATGGCTCCTAAGTCGGTCCAAAACAACACGCAAGTGTTGCGCATGCTCTTCCTCACTTCGTGAATATACCAAGATGTCGTCGATGAAGACAACGACAAACTTATCCAGCTCCTGCATGAACACTCGGTTCATCAAGTTCATAAAGTAGGCATGGGCATTGGTTAATCCAAAAGACATCACGGTGAACTCGTGTTGTCCATAGCGAGTCACAAACGCTGTCTTGGGTATGTCCTCGGGTTTAATCCTCACTTGATGATACCCGGACCTTAAATCAATCTTAGAAAAGAACTTGGCCCCCTTTAACTGGTCAAATAGGTCATCAATCCTAGGTAGAAGATACTTGTTCTTGATAGTTACGGCATTAAGAGCTCGGTAATCCACACATAGCCTCTTACTTCCATCCTTCTTCTCCACGAAGAGGACTGGTGCGCCCCATGGTGATGCACTAGGCCTTATATATCCTTTCTCTTCCAGCTCATCCAACTGTTTCTTTAACTCCGCTAGTTCTGGGGCTGCCATCCTGTAAGGTCTCTTAGCTATTGGGGCAGTTCCGGGGACTAGATCAATGGAAAACTCCACTTCCCTTTCTGGCGGCATGCCCGGTAATTCCTCCGGAAACACATCAACATACTCCTTAATTACTGGCACTTCCTGGGGTGTTTCTGCCTTTATGTGATTTATCACTGGCTCAGATAGGCTAGGATTCACGTGACACGTGACAGTCTTTCCTTCGTGGTTTGTCACTGTCACTACCCTTTGTGCACAAGCTATGCTTCCGTTGCACTTGGCTAACCAATCCATACCAAGGATTACATCTATACCGTGGGAGTCAAGCACTATTAGGTTAACCAAGAATACTACCCCACTTAGGTTTAAAGGGATGTTGTTAACTCCTAAGTGGCAGGGTATATAACCTCCCGGCGACCGGGTTATTAAGGGCCTCTTAAGGGCTACCGTAGATATATCATGTGTCTCTACGAAGTGTGATGATATAAAGGAGTGTGATGCACCAGAGTCAAATAGTACTGAAGTCAAAACTGACTGAACCAAGAACTCACCAAGCAGAACTCCTGGTGCTGCATCTGCCTCCTCAGCGTAGACATGGTTCACTGTAGCCTTTCCATAGGATTGCTGGTTCCTTGATGGTGCTCCACGGTTACCTCCAACTGGTTGTCTCGGTCCATTAATAGAGTTGGAGACGATGGATGGTGCTGGATTGTTCTTGTAAGGGCAGTTGACAGCAATGTGGCCAGGCTCACGGCAGCTGAAGCAAATCCTCTGGTTATGTGTGTGACTGACTCCAGACTGCTGAGGGCGGAAGGAGCCCTGGGGTTTAGCAGGCTGCACTGGTGGCTTGAAGGTAGCAGTTGGTGCCTTGAAGGACACACCACTGTGACTCATCTGTCCAGAATAAGTAGGTTGGTGGGTCTTCTGCATAAAGTAAGCTGGCTGCTGGGTCCTCTGTCCTGAATAAGCAGGTTGATTAGTCCTTTGAAACTTCGCCTGTTGGAACACCTTCTTTCCTTCAAATTTCCTTTTCTTTTCCTGCAACTCATCCTCTATGTTCCTCTCTGTGGTGATAGCCTTGTTGACCATGGTACTAAAATCTGGATAGACAGATGCTTCTAAAAACTTCTTGATCTCAGTGTTTATACCACGAAGGAAGGCTTCCTGCTTCTTCTCTTCCGTATCAACCGCATGAGAGTCATAGCGGGATAATCCAGTGAACTTATGTAGATACTCTGTCACAGTCAAGCCCTTCTGCTTAAGGTTCATGAACTCTTCCTTCTTCAGCTTCACAACGCTACTGGGGATGTGGTTCTCCCTAAATAGCTTCACGAACTCATCCCAAATCATGGTCTTGGCGTCTGCATGCATCTCTCTGTAGCTGTGACACCATGCTAAAGCAGGTCCTCTCAGCTGCTGGACTGCAAGTAGAACCTTATCCTGCTCATTAGCATGGACCACCTCAAGTTTCATCTCAATCTCTCTTAGCCAGTCATCAGCCTCAATGGGGTCCTCAGATCCAGCAAACTTGGGTGGGTTCATCCGGTTGAAGTTCGCTATTTGGTGGTTGTTCTGGGGTGCTGGCTGGCGGTTGTTGATGCCATTGTTGCCCTGAGCAGCAAGTGAGTTTGCCAGCATCTCGAGGAGTCGAGTATGGCGGTCCAAAATGGCAGTTAGGTCATAGGCAGGTGCATGTGGGGCTGGCGGGACAGGTGCACTCTCTGCTGTCTCATGCTCGTGCAGTGCAGACGGTATCTCACGCGGTCCTTGTCCCGCCTCGTGTCCGTTCCTTACTCGGCTCGAGCGGCGAGACATCTGCGACGAGGAAAGCGTGGGGTTTAGATTATATTTATTAGGGTATATTAATGTGAATCCTATTAATTTGTTATTAATATTATTATTTTCCTATTTTTATTTTTATTTTATTATTATCCTTATTAATTTATGTGTGTGTATGTGTATATATATACACATATTAATTTAGTAATATATAAGTATATACTTTTATACCACACAAAACATCAAACACTGCGAGCAAAACATCAAACGTTCATTCATTCAAGCAAACGGGTACATGGTACATTGGGCATGCCGTCCCTAAGTCCGTCCCCTTAAGGGTCAGCCGGGACCTGTGCCTGACTACTAGGTCCTACATCTTGGTCTTCAGGGTCTTCGTTGGTCCCTCGGGGTGATGTTGGAGGAGTGGGCGGTACAGGCTCACAAATCCTCCTTCGAGGGTTGGACAACGGGTACACTGGAGTTCCTTCCAGCACAAGCGGTTCGGCCATTTCACAGGCCTGACGATCTTTGCGCTTGGCTTGGTCTACGAGGTAGACACCTCTAAGGAGCTGGCTATGGCGGTCAGTCTGCTCCCTAAGGTTCTCCTCTGCCAAGGCGACACGACTTTCGGCGCTTGCAGCACGGGCTTCAGCTTGTGCTAGTGCTAGCTTAGCCTTTCGCCAACGAGTCTCTAAACTTTCGGCGCACTTGATGAGGGTCTTCACGCGCTGATTCAGCTGGTCGCACATATCGTCCAAGCTCAATAAATAGCCTGACATGGCGACAATGGTGGGGTCATCTTCGGTCGATCCAAGGCCTTCAAGGTTGCGGATCCTAGCCATCCACGCAGGACGACTACGATCCAACGGTGGAAAGTACTTCATGGGTGTGGAACCCAGGTGCCAGTCAAACATGTGGCACAGGTACTTCAAGGCTTTACGGGCCACGAGCTGGCAGGTGTCTTTCATACGGCATCCGGTGGCAGTGACGTTCCATGGCTTCATCTCCAGGAACCTCTCACTGGCGCCGATGTGCACGGTAACCTCACAGCTCTCAGTGCCATGCTCCACGAACTCGTGACCCACGTACTCCGGGCGATCCGAAATACCGAGTCGCACCGTGGCAGCATAGAGCACCTTGGGGAAGCCATCTTCATTGATGCAGAAGGTGGTGATACGGTCGTCAGACATCTGGCTTAAAACAATGCACAAGGGTTAGATGAGAGCAAAACCTATTACTAACGTCCTACGTTCAAAAGTCCTACTGGAAAACCATTCTAAGGTCTCCTACGGTCACCTACGCTCTAGGGTCCGCATCCTACAGCCAAGTATGGCTCTGATACCACTTGAAGCGCCCCGACCCATTAGATCGGAACTAAACATGTAATATTATTACCAAGAACAGAGTTTGGTACATAATATTACATTACAAGTGGAACCACAACCATACATAGCTTTATTTCATAACAGTATGGAGAAGCACAATAACGGCTAACAACATAGCTATAATAGTCCCCAACACGACTAGTACAATCTCGTCATCCATGGTTCCACTACACACAAACTTGGGTGCGGACGCGACCCTACTCGAAATCCTCCGGCACGAAGTCAGGATCCTCTGAAAAAAACATATCAACAACATTTGAGTACAAAAGTGCTCCGCAAGCTCCACCTCGCCCTACGGGAGGGGATCAAAACAGATATAAATGCAATGCCTAAAATAAGGAACAATGCAACTTAATGCAAACTAATGCAACTGAATATCTCAACCCAAACTCATCTCAACTCAACTCTCAATAGGTGGCTTTCTAGTTGTTAGGACCACACCATAACATGTCCTATGTCGAGGACACGGCCATCCGAACGGGTTCTACACTCTGCAGAGGTTGTACGCTTTACCCACATGCACAGACCATCAAGGACAGTCCGACATAACCGACACCCAGTCGAAACATCACCCAAACCAGTCGTCCCAAACCCAGTGTCATGACATGACTCAATATGATCTCAGCATAAATCTCTCTCTCTCTCTCTACCGTGGACGACTGTCGGGCTAGCCACCGGGATTAGGCTAAGCCCCGCCCATACAGGGACATGTGGTCGTACTGAAAAAAAAAAGCTAGATGAGATGTCAAAACAACTCGGTCCTTAAGGCTCACCAGGGCAGCCTCCATACTCAAACACACGAGTCTACCCTCATGATAGACTCGCCGTAAGTCTACCACCACGGTAGCACTTACACTAGCACTAACACGTCTACCCTGGTCACACTCATACTCTCACCACCCATACAACAACACAAGGAGCCTTAACATCATGTATAATCTCATCATAACAATATGCAATAATAGAAGGTAATATGGCTTCCCTTTGTCACTCAACTATCTCACGAGCATCAAATGCAAGGACCTAATCTACTGGCCACAAAGGACGAAGCTCACATAGGAACAATATGATCAAAAGGGATCAGTGGAACTTGCCTTCGCTACCGTCTGCCGCGTCGTTCTCCTGCTCAGCTGGCTCCTCCGGGTTCTCCTCCGGTACTCGGTGTGTTCCGCGGCACGCACGCAAGGCAATCATACAATCCATGCAAACACACGTCAATACATCATACAAAATTTATTTTATTAATCACTTTATCATTTTAGGTGAATTTTAGAAAAAAAATCAGGTTAATCGGAGGTTGTACGAGTGAGATATTGATTTTATGAAGTAGAGGTTTAATAAATTTCGAAAATGGAAAAAAAAGGATTGGCTGGCTGGGTGTCGCTGGTGAGCCAGAACCGGTCAGGGGCTGTATTAGACTTCGTGGGCCAAGGGACTCATGACTGAAGGCTGGTTATTATGTGCTGAGTTAATACGTGGGCCAAGGATCTGGTTGACTAATAACCCATTAAGCCAGTCAGTTGCCCATAAGCTGTACGCAGGGGGCTTCTTCCTCCTCCGTCCGTCTCTCACCAGTCACCATGGAGGGCTACTGGAAAATCCAATCGGCAAGGAGAATCGATAGAGGGCGTCCAGGGAAGAAGGAATCGGTTGCTCAAGCACCAGAGAACTCGATCGAGGCTCCAATTTAGACCTCGGGTGTAGGGAACGATGGTTGTTCGGAAGGGGGCGGCCATGGCCGCCGGCGGTCGCAGTTGGGCTCGGGAAGGAAGGGAAACAGCTCGGGAATAGGCCGGGGAGGTAGCTTGGACGTCGGAGGTGCTCACCTTGGACGCGAATCGGGCGGAGAAGGCTCCTCGTCGGAGGTCGTCATGGCGCCTTCGCGGTGCGGGAGGACGACGGAAAACAGCGATGGCTTGGGTGGTCGAACGCGGCGAGCTGGGTGCTGGCGAGGCTTGGCGAGGATGAAGCCGGTCGAGCCGATTTATAGGCGGGAAAAGGCGGTGGTAGCCGGCCGGCTTCGACGAAGGTCGGTCGGCGCAGTTAATTTCACCGTACGTGCGTGCCAAACTCGGTTGGGACGGTGCGTCGCGTAGCAAGCGGTCCTCACCGCGTCTGCCCGTGCTGTCTCGTCGCCGGTCTTCGGTTTGCAGGCGATGGTCGGCGTCGCGACGTGAGTAAAAGGGGTAGGAAGCTATCGTCTCATCGGGACAGTGGCTGGGCGAGTTAACGCGCCGTACAGGCGTTCCGGAGGCTTCCGGATAGGTGGAGAAGGTTGGAGGATAATGCGAGCTTGCTGCCGCCATGTGCGCCAGCGTGCTGTGCGATGCTTCGTCTTAGCCAGGGAGGAATCGTACGCGAGGTGCTGCTGTTTGGGTTTGGTCAGAGAGCGTGTGCGTTCAGTTCCAGGGAAGAAGAAGGTGGAAGTGTTTGTAATTAAAGAAAAGGAAGGGGTGTGATTGGAAAATGCATTAGGCTGACAAGGGTGTCGCTGTTTCGGATCAGGCGGATGTGCTGCTGCTGTAGATTGCTGCACGCTGACCAGAAAGGTGTGAGGGGTTTTTTTTACAATTACGGAAAAACAGCAGGGGGTGGGTGGAAATGTGTTGGGCTATGGTGCTGGCACGTTGGATTAAACAGCAAGGAGAAACAGTTAAGTCTGTTAACGTTAGCGTTAGCGTGTGTAGATTAGTCTTTTTATATATATATTATTTTTCTCTTTCACTTTCTTTTATCTAATTGCTACTTCTCCTTAGACAGTGCAATTTTATTAGCGTGCAAGAATACCGTAGATAATGAAATATATATAAGCGTGATTTATTGATTTGTGAAAATTAGGATGTTACAAGCAGGTTGCCCGTCTCCTTGAGCTCCAGCAGCAGCAGCAGGAGATGCAGCGTCAGATCACCCGTGAGAGGCGTGAAGACACTGACAGGCTGACGGAGCTCATCGACCAGATGCACCAGCGCACCCTCGACCAGCAGCAGCAGACGCAACAGGCGATGATGGGCATCCTGGGGTTGATCACCAACCTCTACACCGAGACAGGGATTGCCCTCCCGTCGCAGCTGCCAGGAGTCGCCCCACCACCTCCAGTCTTGGCTCCAGCTGCCGCTCCAGTGGCCCCAGTACCTTCTACACTGATTCTCTCCTTCAGCATGTCTCCTCTTCTGGCTCCTAGTGCTCCGCTTCACTCCCCGCTGCCGGCTACGACCTTATTCCAGCAGTCGCCGGCCTCCGTCGTCAGTGCCCCTGCTCCAGTAGCTCCTCCACAGCAGGCTCATTTGCTACTTTTGAGCTCTAATGAACTTATTTACATGAGTTGTTAATCGATTTGGCTCATTTGGTGTTTATCTATGTTTTTGATCACTTCTTATTCACACTTGAGTTATTAATTGATGTTTAAGCTTCAAGTGTGACATCCTGTATTCATTGTATATTCTTTGAAGTTTCATTCTATCAAATTCATTACTATTGCGCTTTGATTATTGTGTTGTCATCAATCACCAAAAAGGGGGGATTGAAAGCATCAAGGCCCCTCATGAAGTACGGTTTCGCTGATTAATGACAACCATTAAACTTTACTAATGAATTTGTGAATGCAAGGTCCCATAATCACTCAATAAAATGAAATGAATATGTCATTGGAGACCCATATACATTCAACATTTGAGATCAAATCAATGAGATAAAGACAAGAAGTGAAAGCTCTTATGTCTAAGCCACTCAACCATAAGTTGACAACATACAATGCTTGAAGATCATCAGACAGCCTTGTAGAACAAATGTCTAAGAGGTCATCTGAGCAAGACACAAAAGATTCACTCAAAACAACTCGAAGCAAACAAAATCAACTCACCGGATCAACCGATGATTTCAGAAATGTTCACATCGGTCGAGTTGGTTCAACTGAAGAAGAAGACCTCACACAAATGTACTCACCGGATCATCCGATGTGATTGGCTCAGTGACATCGGTCCATCAGTACAGTTTGCAATACCATTGGACCAAGTGAAGCACCGGATCATCCGATGTGCAGACTTACACACATCGGTCGATCACTCCACTAAGCATCAAGATTAAGCAAACTTTGGAGGAAGAGTCACCGGATCATCCGATGAGAAGACAGGGGCAACATCGGTCTAACAACGGTCATATCTGACACAATGACGTCAGCCAAAGTAATTAGACCGATGATAACTAAAGGGGAGACATCAGATCATCCGGTGTTCACAGTAAAGTTCTGTCAGCCTACTTTTCCAACGGCTATTTCGGGAAGGCTGGCTATAAATACCCCCTAACCCTGTCATTTCGTCAAGTCTTGATCACCTGAAGCTACCAACACATCCACAAGTGTTCAAGGCCAAAAGCAAATCACTTCCACACCATTTTGATCATCTCTACACCAAGGTTTAGGCTAGAACTAGCTAGAGAGAGAGCTTGTGTGCCACCATTCTGTGTGAGTGGACTCTCTAGGATAGTGTGAGAGCCTCAAGGGAGTGCCCTTAGTGTTGTAATCGCGAAGAGACTTCCGAAGCTTGCCCAGGGCTGACATGCTTGATCAAGAATTGAAAAATATGAAGAAGCAAACCCTTAATGATAAGATATCCATTACTTCTCATGCCACTAATGCTTTGCACAAGTCTTTGCCTTTGAAAGCTAATGCTAGGGAGAAGGACTTGTTGGAAGAAATTGAGAGTCTCTGCACTAGTGTGGCTAGACTTTCGAAAGGAGAAGTCAAGCACAAGGAAATTCTCTTCCAACAAGCAAAGGCCTTCAACAAGAGAGGACTTGGATCCTTCCCGGTGCCTAACAAAGGAAAGGTGCCCTCACCGGAGCTAAGAACAAGCTTCATCAAGGAAGTTGGTTCTTATTGCCAACATTGTGAGTTCACCGGTCACTACACAAGGGAGTGTCCTCTTCCTAACCGACCTTCTCCTAAATTGCCTACTAATTATAAATCTACTTTCAATGATCATTATTATCTCTTAAGTAAAGTAGGTGGCAAGGTGAAGGCTAGATTCATTGGCAAAGACATGAAGGGCATGAAGGGGAAGCTCCCCAAGCAACTTTGGGTCCCAAAAACACTTGTATCACACATACAAGGACCTAAGTTGGCTTGGGTTCCTAAAGCCAAAAATTGAATTCATGTGTGTAGGTGAACTACAAAGCCGGAGGAAAGCATTGGGTACTCGATAGCGGGTGCACTCAACATATGACCGACAATGATGGTATGTTCACCACCATAAAAAACCCAGTCAATCATGAAAAGTCACCTTTGGTGATAACTCTAAGGGAAAGATAATTGGGTTAGGTAAAATTGCTATTTCAAATGACTTGTCCAATTCTAATGTTTTGTATGTTAAGTCACTTAGTTTCAATTTACTTTCTATTGCACAACTATGTGATCTTGGACTAACGTGCACATTTAGCAAAAATGATGTTGTTGTGAGTAGTGAAACAAGCCAAGACAGTCTTCAAAGGATTCCGGCATGGACATCTCTACCTAGTGGACTTCGCGAACAAGAATGCTAGCTTGACCACTTGTATTTTCACTAAGACAAGCTTGGGATGGCTATGGCACCGACGCATAGCGCACATTGGAATGAGCAAACTCAAGAATTCATTCAAGCTTGGGATGGTGACCAGCGTGAAGGATGTCATATTTGAGAAGAACAAGCTTTGTAGCGCTTGTCAAGCCGGGAAGCAAGTTGCTTCACACCACCCAATGAAGACAATGGTGTCAACCTCCAAGCCACTTGAACTACTACACATGGACCTCTTGGGACCGTCCACAGCAGACCAAAGCAGCTAATAGTGCGGCTGATGAACGCCAAGAAAGGCTTGAGGCCATTAACACTACTCTCATCAAGCGTCGGGAGGCACTTGAGGAGAGGGAGAAGAGGCTCGGAGATGAAGAGCAAAAACTCCTAGAGCTGCGGGATGACGTCTTGATGAGGGAGGAGGAGCTCGCCGAAAAGGTGGCTCTGGTTGACAAGGGTCTCGAGGAACGCACTAAAAAGTTGGAGGAGCGTTGCCTTGAGGAGAAGGAGAAGGCCTGGGTGCGAGGGTAGGAACTCTACCAGCAAGAGTGTTCCCTCGCTGCCAGGGAGAAGAAAGTTAGGGGCCAGGAGAAGGACCTGGTCGACCGCCGGAACAAGATTTACCTCCGGGAGGAGGAGCTCGGCAAACTCGAGAAGCAGGTTGCTAAAAAGATTCAGCAAAATGCCAAAGAGGTTGAGCGCCTTGCTCGTGAGAATTCTGAACTGGCGGCGGCCAAAAGATCCTTGGAAGAACTGAAGGGTTTGAGGACGGCGGACTCCCTACAGGTTTGGGAGTTTTTGAGCAAAGCCAACGACCCGTTGACACCGATGAGCTTCAGTCCCGTGCGTCCGGATGATCCAGATCCGGAACCGGACCTGGCGTTGCAAGCGTTGAGCTCGGCGGGTAGCAAACTCTCCAAGGTTGGCGACGTCATCACGGACCAGTTGGAGGTTGAGGGGCAATCCCTGGCGAAGAACATCGCAGAATATGTGCTGATGTGCTACACCAGCCGGAATCCCCAATTACCTCTGGACTCGGTGCTTGAAGGTCCCGTCGAAGGAGAAGGTGAAGCCGCCCGAGCCAACATGTCGGAGGTTGCTCAAAAGGTCGCCCAGTTCTTCCATAGGGTCTAGGACCATCTCTGTAGCTCCCACTTGTATTCTCTCTTTTTCTTCCTCAATTTTGTAATCCCTTGTCTCCAGATGAATGAAATCCCCAAATTTTTGTGAATTTCATTTTTTATCTTCAACACTTTTGTCTTCACTTGGCCCCCTGGTAGATGTACACAATTTGATTGTGAACATGTACCAAGAGGATATTGTGTTTTGTTGAAGACTCATTTGCTTCGAACTTGTAGAGTGTAGGTCCGAAGTCTTCGATAGTGAAGGCCCCCTGGGGTTGTCGAAGCTTAGAAGCTCCGGCATTGACTATCGTCGGAGCTTAGAAGCTCCGGCAATAGTCCCTATCAACGCGTAGAGCATCGATAGTTAGCCCTCCGGCGTGTCGGAGCTTAGTAGCCTCGGCAGTGACCTTTACCAACGTGTAGTTTGTCGGCAGCAGACTCCACTTGTGGGGTCTTCTCACCCTCTTTTATTTTGCGTCGACGGTTGGCCCCCCTAGATTTACCGGAGCTTGGTTGCTCCGGTGATGCTCATTTTCAATGCTTAACATCGATTACAAGCCACCTAGGGGAGTCGGAGCTTTGTTAGATCTCAAGTTGACCGGTTTGGAGTTGTCCTGTTGGCCCATAGAGTGGGCGGAAGCTCTTCAATCCAGTTGGCTCCATGTTTTTTCAAGCACTCATAGGTGCACGTTTTGAGTCCTTTAAGGATTTCAGCATTTGCTCTCTCGGCTTGGCCATTGCTTGCCGGGTGAGCTACGGAGGCGTAGCAAACTTGAATGCCGAGGTCTTCGCAATATCCTTGAAATGCAGAGCTTGTGAATTAGGTCCCATTATCAGTGATGATTTTGTTTGGGACTCCAAATCTGCATACAATGGACTGCAAAAAGTTGATAGCAGACTGCTTGTTGATTGTCACAACTGGAGTTGCTTCCGGCCACTTGGTGAACTTGTCAATGGCAACGTACATGAACTTTTAACCTCCAACGGCTCTTGGGAAAGGTCCCAAGATGTACATCCCCCACACAGCGAAGGGCCATGTAGTTGGTATCATTTGTAGGGGCTGAGCGGGTGTGTGAATTTGCTTTGCATAAAATTGACATGCTTCACATTTCTTCACCAGCTCACTTGCATCCTAGAGTGCTGTAGGCCAGTAGAAGCCATGCCGAAAGGCTTTACCAACCAGCGTGCGGGAAGACGCGTGGTTCCCACACTCGCCTCCATGTATTTCTGCGAAGAGCTCGCAGCATTCTTCCCTTGTGATGCACCGCATTAGGATGCCGTTGGCACCGCGCCGGTAGAGATCCTCTTTCTACCAACGTGTATCTTTTAGTTAATCTGACTATCCGGTCAGCGGATACATCATCGTCAGGAAGGATGTTGTCTTTCAAGTAGCTCCGGATCTCCGAGATCCATGCATCGGAGCTATCTTGAGCATTTGAGTCTTGCGTGTTGGGTTGCTCGGAGCTTCCGGCAGCACCTACGACCCTTGATGGTTGCCATGGTAACAGGGCCATCGGGACCGTCAGCTTCGGGATGCTGATCTCGCCCCCTTCGCTCAGTTCGGCACGCTGAGCTGTGGGTTTTGACAACCTCCGGACAAAAGTTCCGTCAGGAGCTGGAGCTCCGGTTGACGCTTTCATCGAGAGTTCGTCAGCTTCAGCGTTGTGAGCACGTTGAACATGGTGGAGGTCTAGGACTACGAAGTCCTTCTGAAGCTTCTGGACTTCGAGGAGGTAAGCAGCTAGCTGTAGGTTGTTACAGGAGCATTCACCCTTCACTTGCTTAATGATGAGATGTGAATCTCCCTTGACCAGCAGCTGCTTAACACCGTATGACAGTGCTACCTTTAGTCCGTAGATGAGTGCTTCGTACTCCGCCATGTTGTTGGTCCCCTTGAAGTCAAGGTGTACCATGTATTTTACCTTCTCCCCGGTTGGTGCGAGGAGAAGGATTCCAGCTACGGCCCCCTGCTTTTGCATGGAGCTGTCGAAGTAGAGGGTCCAGTGAGGCTCGGTGAAGACCGGAGTCTTGTGTTCCGGCTTCTGCTCACTGGGGCCCCCAGGGTTTGATGGAGAGGGAGTCCATTCCGCCACGAAATCTGCCAATGCTTGACTCTTGATTGCTTGCCTTGAAATGAATTCGAGATCAAATTCGACCAATTCCGTTGCCCACTTTGCAATATTCCTAGTTGAATTGGGATTATGCAAGATTGCTCGAAGTGGGTAGAAAGTCACCACTGAGATTTTGTAAGCTTGGAAGTAATGGTGAAGCTTCCTGGAGGCAATAAGAACTGCATAGAGCAGCTTATTCACCTCTAGGTATCGAGTCTGGGCGTTGAATGGTCCGGACCCTCTCGGAGGGGCCCGGAGCTTCCTCTTCATTGATCCGGATCCTCCCTGAGGGATCCGGACCTTCTTCGGAGACCTCCGGGTCCTAGCTGGAGGGACCCGGAGCTTCTTCAGAAGCGACCTGGACCCTCCCGAAGGGGTATGGGTCTTCTGATGTAACTTCTTGTGGATTCAAGTCTCGGAGCTGGGACCCAGACTCGCTTTCAGGAACCTCCGGACCCTCCCGAAGGGGTCTGGATTCCTGAGTATGGGATAGTTCTGGTCTCTCCGCAACCAGGACCATACTGACGACTTCGTCAGTAGCTGAAATGTAAAGCAGCAAAGGCTCACCAGGGTTCGGAGCGACCAGAGTTGGTAGGGTGGTGAGAGCTGTTTTAGCTCCTGGAACGCATTTTCTGCTTCTTCAGACCATTGGAATGGTCCAGACTTTCTCAATAACTTGAAGAAGGGAAGTGCCCGTTCCGCCAGTCTTGAAATGAACCGGGTGAGGGCTGCTAGACATCCAGTTAGCTTTTGGAAATCCTTGATGCGGGCTGGTGGCCGCATGTCTTCAATGGCTTTGATCTTCGCTAGATTAGCTTCTATGCCCCGGTGACTTACCAGGAAACTAAGAAGTTTCCCGGAACTAACCCCGAAGACGCACTTGTCTGGGTTTAGCTTTGTGCGGGTGACCCGCAGCTTGTCGAAGACAGCCTGCAAGGTGTTAAGGAGTGACTCCTTGTTCTTGACCTTGACCACGATGTCATCGACGTACACTTCCACTATGTCTCTAATGAGTTCTTCAAAGGTTTTGTACATAGCTCGTACAAAGGTTGAAGCTGCATTCTTGAGACCAAATGGCATGGCTGTATAACAGTACAATCCATCTACTGTGATGAAAGAGGTATGCTCTTCATCTTCCCAAGACATTCTGATTTGATGATACCCAGAATATGCGTCTAGGAAACACAGTAATTCACACCCGGAGGTGGAATCCACTATCTGATCTATTCTAGGTAGTGGGAATGGATCTTTTGGACATGCCTTATTTAGTGTTGTGTAGTCGATACACATCTGAAGCTTCCCGCCGACCTTGGGTACAACGACTGGGTTTGCCAGCCATTTTGGATGGAAGACTTCTTGGATGAATCCAGCTTCGAGCAACTTCTTCACTTCTTGTCGAATGAAGTTCTGTCGCTCCACTGATTGCTTCTGAGGCTTCTGATGCACAGGCCGTGCGTCGGGGTAGATCTTTAGATTGTGCTCAATCACTTCCATGGGGATCCCAGGCATTTGTGACGGTTGCCAGGAAAACACGTCGACATTAGCCCGGAGGAAAGCGATGAGCGCGAGTTCCTATTTGTCGTTCAATCCCCCCGATATACGGGTGGTCTGAGCGGCATCGGAACCGATTTAGACGACTTTGACGGGAATGTCGGTGTCGCCACTTGGCTGCACACGAGGTGCATAAGTCGAGCCTCGCTGACGAATGCTCGGGGGTTTTGGAGCTTGCTCCTGTCTGGAGTCTTCCTCTTGTGCCGTAGTAAGCGCATGGAGTTCTTCCAAAGCAGTTACTCCGGCGGTGCGATCTCCGCGAATCCGGAGAACGCCTACTGGTGTTGGTATTTTTAACACCAGGTAACCATAATGAGAAGCTGCCATGAATTTGTACAAGGCAGGCCTACCCAAGATGGCATTGAAGGGTAAGTTGATCTAAGCAACGTCAAAGACCAACTTTTCGGTGCGATACTTATCCTGGGTCCCGAAGGTAACGGGGAGGGTAATAGCACTGAGTGGGGTAATGGCTCCCGGACCTACTCCGGAAAAAGGTCGGGAGGGGTGGAGATCCGAAGGTCGGAGCTGAAGCTTGGTAAAAGCTTTGAAGCTTATGAGGTTGAGCCCCGAACCTCCGTCTACCATGACATGGTGGAGCTGGATGTTATTGATGGTAGGAGATACCGTCAAAGATAACTGACCTGCTCCAACCATGCTTCGAGGGTAGTCCGAAGCATCAAAAGTGATGGATGTGTCCATCCACTTTCGATGAGGCTCCGCCCTGGTTGTAGGAGCTACAGCAGCCATGTCCCGACGCATAGTCTTGATGACGCGGCGGGAGGTGATGTCCCATGATCCACCAAAAATGGTGTTCATGGTCTTCCGACGCTCGTTGTTAGAAACGTCAGAATCGTCGTCGACGGAGGTGTAAACAGCCTTCAGGACCTTTTTGGGATCCTGAAAACCTAACTCCTCTTCAGCCGGAGCTTCGTCAACTTTTTATTTTCCTTCCCTCTGTCGGAAAGGAGCTTCTTCCTGGCGCTTGTTGTAGCGCTCGGCAAGGTTTTAGACCTCCCGGCAGTCTTCCAAATTGTGGTTGTCCGTTTTGTGAATTGGACACCACACCTTGGGTTTGCCACCGTCTTCAAAAGACGATCGAGGTCGCTTCTCGGGGCATGGCCCCCAGCCACCCGGAGCTGCAGCAACTGCAGCATTGGATGCACCGGCCGACGGCTTCTTCTTGTCGTTGGTCTTTTTCTTCTTCTTGCCACTCCCGGAGGTAATGGCTTCTCTTTTGGAGGATTTCTTGTGATCCTCCGGAGTTGGTTTGGAGTGCATTTCACGGCCCTCCGCAGCTCTGGCACATTTGTCAGCTAGGCTGAAGAGTTCCGTGACACTGGTGATCTCCTTGATCGCCAGTTTCTCTAGCATCTTCTTATCCCGCACTCCCTGTCTAAATGCCACAATGACAGAGGCGCTAGAGATAGAAGGGATAGTGTTTCGTACTTGAGAGAATCTCTGGATGAATGATCGCAGGGATTCTCCTCCTTTTTGCACGACTGCAAAAAGGTCCAGTTCGGTGCCTGGTCGGGTGTATGAACTCCCGAAGTTGGTGGTGAACTGCCGGCACAACTCCTCCCAACTGTTGATGGAGTTGGGTGGAAGGCTCATAAACCAGGACCTGGCGGTCCCAGTTAAAGCCACTGGAAAATAATTGGCCATTACGGCCTCATTTCCTCCAGCTGCCAGGATAGCAGTGGAGTAAATCTGAAGAAATTCGACGGGGTTAACAGTCCCGTCAAACTTCTCCGGCAGGTGAGGTCAGAACTTCCGTGGCCACCTGACCATACGCAGATGCATGGCCAGGGCTGAGCAGCCTCCTCCTACTCCTTCAGGAGCAAGAATGTCCTGAGCTTCTCGTCTTTCACGAGCACACTCAATATGGACTCGGCCATCTTGTTGACGGTATCGGCGATCAAGCTCTGCCCGGAGGTCATGAGTTGAAAGCCTCGATACCGTGTGAGTGTGTCGTGCCCCGGAGGGCAATGATGTCACCTGTTGTGACGCAGCACGTCTCCTGCTGTTGGAAACGTGTGGACCAAGTGTGCCAGACAAGGTCCGTCGCTGCGATAGGGCCCGTCTTGAAGGAGGAGGACCCTGGTTGCTGATGCGGTCGGCTGCTGCTGCAACCAAATGTTCCACATCGGCCCTCCACTGATCCATGGCATGCCGGGATGCATCCGGAGGTGGTGGGCGTTGAAGGAGAGCACGTGTTGCATGAAGCGCGTGTTCCGGGTTGTCAAGATTCGTCGACGCAATGATTGACGCTGGCGCACCATCGCGCTGCCCATCTTGATTTGTTGGTGGAGGCAGCGGTGGTGGAAGCGTGACTCCTGCTGGAACGGTGGTTTCTGCTGGTGGCTGCATATTGGAGGGATTGCCCCCAACAACTTGATCAGCGAGATGACCATTGGATGATCCAACGGCTGAGTTCACCATTCTTGAAATCTCAGGCGCCCCTACCTGGCGCGCCAACTGTCGATGGTTTTGATCCGGTAGATCTCCTGACACTACTAAAGTGTTAAAGGAGTTTGAGGTTCGGTGTGGGCGCGCGGAGATTCAAGAAGGTGAAGTGTTAAGTGGCACAGGAGACACGAAGATTTACGTGGTTCGGGCCGCCTGAGCGTAATACCCTACTCCACGGGTTGTGTTGGTGTATTGGATGTATGAGCTCAACGTAAGTTGAGAGTGTAGAGTGAGCGCGTTCGATCCCCCTCTATGTATCGTCGGCCTGTCCTTTTATAGTACAAGGGCAGGCCGTTACAAGTTAGCCTGGCCCGACACGTGGCCCCGCCGGTTACTAATATTGATACACATTCAACACGATTAATTGCCCTTAATAACCGAGTTACGGGCTTTGACAGCACCGTTACTGGTAATTAAGGTCGTCCGATCGTGTGTCATTAATATAGTATTAATGACACTTAGTCGGGTCTTGGAGTCCTTGATTCTCCTTTGAAGATCCGGAGCCGTTGTGGAGTCTTCCGGAGGTTAGAGGTTTGAAGATCTGTCGGTTGGACACGTGGCAGCTCTGGAGCATACTGTGGAGAACAGATAGGTCCGAAGCCACATGACACGTGTCAGTTCTGGAGCTTCCCTCAGCGTGGGGTTAGGTTCGGGGGTGCCATTTCGGTACATAGCCCGGAGCTTCCCCCTTTGGGCGGTAGCTCCAGTTTGATAGTACACGTGGTGACTCTGGGACTAACCATGTTGGGGAAGCGGGCCCGGTTATGCCTGACATGTGGGCCTTCGAAGATCTTCAAATCAAGTAGATGACATTCCCTTGAGATCTTTGCAATCTCAAGGGGTATACGATTCCCAGGGTACCGACAAGACCATTTTGACGAGGTCAATCATAGAAGCAGAACTCACTGCTTTAGAGACAACCACTGCAGAGGCAGAATGACTGCGAGAGCTCTTGATAGATTTATCTATAGTTGAGAAACCATTGCCGGCAATCCTTATGAACTATGAAAATCAGACGGTGATTGCCAAAGTGACCAGTTCTAAGGATAATACAAAATCATCAAGACACGTCAAGAGACGTTTAAAATCTATCAGGAAAATGAGAAACTCTAGAGTTATTACTGTTTCGTATATACAAACAGACAAAAATCTGATAGATCCCTTTACGAAGGGTCTATCACGTAATATGATAGAAAGTGCATCGAGAGAGATGGGTTTGAAACCCATTGATGTGACACCATAGTAGTAACCCAACCTATGTGATCGAAGATCCCGTGAATTAGGACATGGGAAAATAAGCTAGTGGTTCACCGAGGAGAGTACTTCATTTATACCTTCTCTATGTGAAGATGTACACTTGTACTCTCAAACTGTAAGGTAGGTTGGCAAATTGCCTTAATGTGCTTCTGTTGGCTATGTGCAGCAAATATGTCGTCCTACAAGGTAGTCTTGAAACAAACACACCTATATGAGCTCTAACTATCTAACGTCGCAGTCTGTGAGATTTGAGTGATCTCTGGAAAGCTCATGAAGAGACCAGGGAGTACGACGCATATGTTCCACCCGCGGGGTAGACTACTGGTAGTCAAGTACTGTAATGGTCTTTGGGTGAAGTCAGTTCACACAAAAACTTGCAATTCAAGACGTAGTCCATTGTTCAAGTTGTGATCTGATGAAACTTGAGGATCTAGGCAGAAGTTCAACTTCACAGTCTCTGCCGAAAACACTAGTATATCAAACAAGGAACGAGAATGACCTCTCTCCTAATGGCTTTGAGATCTGGTGGGTGATTGTTAGAATAAATGGGCTTGGCCCATAATATTCAGAATTAATTCCCAATAAATCTCAAAGGCCCATTAGGGCAAGAGGGAGTGGTGCTAAGTATTTAGTCTCACATAGAAAGTGGAAGTGGAGCAACCCCTACATATAAGGGAGGTTGCTCTTCCACTCCTTGAGTGAGAGAGAAGAGAGGAAGAGAGGGGTGGCCCACGCGCGCTTCTCCTCCTCCTCGCCCCGCCACGCCACGCCTCGCCTCGCCTTGCCTCGCCCCGCACACGCGTGCACGTTTGTGTTCGTGTGAATTCGAGCCTCGAGCCGAGCCCAGATTTTATATTTTTGCAAAAAAAATTAAATTGGGTTTTGGGCTTTTGAGCTTCTAAATTATTGGGCCTACCGAGTCAGAGTCCAAGTCGTTGAAGACGGGCGCGTCTACGACTGCGGAGTCAGTTCGGATCCGGACCCTCCGGATCGCACGAACCACCTCCGTGGGACTCTATAAATACGGGCGTCCACGATACGACAGAGCATCCCACGATCAGATCGTTCCCACGTTCGCATTCCTTGCGCCGCTTTCTAGTCTACTCCATCCCGAGCGCCGGCATGCACCGACGATCGGGAGAGCAAGTCTCCGGAACCGCTCGTCCTTGCGATCCTGCACTGGGAGAGGGCGAATAAGGTTTTTGAGAAGCGCTCCGCGCGACTGCTCGCATTCTTCATCACGGCTCGTCTACCGAGGAGATCGGGCGCTGCGGCTCATCGTCATCACCAACGCCTACAACGCCAGTTCGCTGTCAGATCTACAGTGGTGCGTTCGGCTTCAAATTGGTACGCATTATTTCTCGTCCCGTCTGTCTGCCGATCATTGCTGATTTTCTTGTGTTCTTCCAGAATTGTTCAGTAAATTACCTCTTTTTTTTCTAACAAAGAAGAAGTACAGATGCACAACACACAGGTCACGTGCTGTAAAATCCCACTACAACTTTTGAGCGCACTCTAGAGACAATGTGGTTGTCGGTTTTCTAGTTGCTGCCTTATTGGTTACTGGTGCGTGTCGCTTTCGTCGATCATCATCTCTGTTTGTAGTTCAGTTCGTGCTGACGAAGCACCCTGCGGCGCTGCACCAGAGGACGCCAGGTCTCTGCTGCGGAGGTGCTGGACATGCCCGCCACCGAAGCAGCCTCCGACGGCCGGCAGGAGCTGCAGCAAGACCGGGGTGTGTTTGGATTGCCCGTCAATACTTATCTTATCAAAATTTGGTTGTTGATCATAAAATATGAGTGTATTTGAATTAAAGTTAAAATTTGGTAAGTTAATAGACTAATGTGTTGTGCTAGTTCATTTTCTTTACTAATGTTAATCGAACTTTAGATGACCAAATTCTTCACTAAAATTTAGCAACACCAAATTTTAAAAAAGATAAGCAAGAGAAACAATCTAAACAGAACTACTCCCTCCTTCCCATATTATTTGTCGTTTAGGACAAAAATTCTAGTTCAAAATGAACTAAAATCCTTGTACTAAACGACAATTAATATGGAAAAGAGAGATAGATCATTTGGTCATCGTTTCCCTCTCTCCAGAGAGAGAGAATACTACACGGCATTCAATTTGCGCCCGTTCACCTCATGGCCAACAGCGTACATCACGGCCAACAACGGTTAGGGACACCAGTAAGTAAAGTCCAACGCGTCTGTACAACTTTACTTTACTAGCAGCAAACAGCAGGGACGATTCGATCAGTCGTGACGGGCCGATTCATCACAGTAAGATCTGTCCGGTACTTGACACATTCCATTACCAAAGTTCATGTGAGCTCTCAGTGGTCGAGGGGGGACAATGGCCGTTCCTTTCATTTCATAGAGAGCAGCCCGAAGTAGAGTTTTCCATGGCCAACGCGATCTCGACTCCCGCGCGCGGCCAGCACGGGCCATTTTGTTTCCACGGGCCATCATGGCCTACGCTACCAAACCGTGGCTGCGCATGCGCTCGGGAGGCGCGGAAGTCGCCACGCACGGTTGGAGTTGGAGGCTTGGAGCCATGAGCGTCTAGCTTCAGCTTCAAGAGCAGGATACTGGCCACGCCCAACAAGTCTCACGAACTCATCCAAAGAGCCCAAGACAGAGTGGTTTGGACCACGTCAGTGTCATCTAGAGCCCAAGTCCCCAAGAGCATCTTGATTGTTAGTAGTAACACAGAACAGTACAACGTTTTCGTCTCGTCTGTTGTCTCCGACGTCGCAAGCAACGACGCACGGAAAACTGCTTGTTGCGGTCGCGCTCTTCGGCTCGTCACGTACCTGCAGGTCAGAGGCAGACAGACAGCAAGGCGCTGACGCGTTCAGTCCGCCACGCGTCCTCGAAGCACCCGTCCACGCCAGCCCGGTCGTCAGCGATCGAGGAAGGAAGGAGGAGATGACACTTGACGCAGGCAAAGCCCGAAACACACACATGAGCAAATTAACGACACGTTGAGAGGACTCGGTAGTAGGAGACCACTCATTGACTGCGCTCCCGCCCGCCGCCCGGGGAAGAAGAGGGAACCTCACGTTCCGACGCGTCTTGTACTACGCGTGTGGCTGACCTCTTCGCACGGGAGAGTAGGAGACAGCCGACGCCGACGACGACGCGAAAAAAAAAAAAACAAGCGCCGGCGGCGGCCGGTCCTCCTGCCGTTTCCGCGCGTCGCGGCACGAGCAGAAGCAGTCGCTCCATCATATCGGAAGTACTCCGTACGTAGCAGTTGGATTCAGCATCTGCTCGTGGACCGCGTCTGGTGGCTGTGTTGCGAGCCGCGACGCCAGCTCTGAGCTGAGCTGAGCTGAGCTGTCTCGGTCAAAGATGGACAACGTTGTGTTAAACAAGCGCGCAGTGGGTGCTGGTGGCGGGCTGCTTGGCTGGTGCTGGGGCATGCGTTGAGCTCGTCAAACAACCATCTCAAGTCTCGTTTAAAATATTCACCTCTTACATTTTAACCCCCGTGCTTTTCGTTTCCGTCTTCGAAAGGCACAAGAAGGTTCGTTCGCTTCTTCCACTTCTTCTTCTTCCCGGAACCGACGACGCTGCGAACACTGCCTGCAGGTACGCGTCAAAAACACACAAAACGAGAACAAGTAGCGGCCTGCTTTGCGAATGTGCGCGTGCGTCCACCTAGCTCGTGCTTACTTTATACTCCTTCTCAGACATCATATTGTATACTCCTTCTCAGACATCATATTGTAGTTCATTTGTAGTTTATTTTCTTGTAAGAAGCGTCAATTAAAAAGATCAGGAGGGAGTATAAGATTGCAACTGGCAGTGGCCTCTCACCACGTCGCTCTCTTGGAGTTATAGCCCTGCCGGCCTGAGGTGATTAACAAGAAGGAAGGAAGACAGAGTACGGGGGGGAGGGAGGGAGGAACTGAACAGAACAGACAGCGCATAAATCCATCGTCCCCTTTCTCGTTCTCCTGCACTGCACGCCAGCTAGCTAGAGCTGATACCACCACCATTCGAGGAACGAGCTTCAGAAGTTCAGGGAGGCGCAGGACCTGATCTTCCTCCTCAGCGTGTCTCTCCTCTGCGTTCAGAACGCCATGGCTGTAAGTTCCGGCCTCTGTTGTTCCTTGCTCCTTGTGTCAAGAAAGAACCTCCGTCGTTTTTTCATGTTTTTTGGGTCAGTTTTGTGCCGTGGCTTCAGTTAGATTTCGCAGCGGGGGGGCTAGTTTTGGCCTTGCAGTTGGCAGGGACATCTTTGTAGCGCCAGCGGTTATTGGTCATATTGGTAGAACGAGATCAATTCATTTGTATGGAGTAGGCGTAGTAGGTCTCGATGTATGGGTTCTGGATGCGGTATCTGAACCAGAATTTCCTGAAAGGACGACAAAAGGTGCATCACGATTCATGAGCTAGTCGATACCGTTGCTGCAGTAGACCAAGTATCTGTCTTAAACAGAGCTTCTTTGCAGCAACTGAATTGCACTGGATCCATCAATCAATCGTATCAGAGTCGGGATCCAGTTCTTGTGTGATTCGGTGAATCTTTTGCCGTGCGAATCACTAATTTGCGACAAGTCTCTTAAATTGTTAGTAAGATGCTGCATCTGCCGATCGCATTCTGTCAGCGTCACAGCGTTCGTCACGGAAGTTATGCCCGTGCTTGAGATGTTGTCTGGTCAACTCATTGGAACACGACGTCCCTGTTATTTAACTGTAGTACCTCTTAGTACACGAAGATTTTGTCGAATTAGAGTAGCTCTTGTAAATGATTTTTTTGCGAGGCATATAAACGACATTTCGAATTTAAAATGATACACACGATGCTGCTGCTCTTGACTTGATTTTTCCTTGCAATTCTGTAAGTTGAAGTAAACAACGTAAGGTGCGGCGCCAGCCAGCCAGGCAGGGCAACCTTCGCTGTCGGTCGACGGCCTGGGATTATTGTCAAACCTGTAACACCAACCACGCACTGCTGGCGTGCCCTGTTTGGCCTTGATTTGTGCTACAAGTGGCCAAGTCATGGCGTGCGATTAGTTTGTCCGTTAAATAAGATACTGTAATTTAAATGTTTCATTGATTAGTACTAGCCGCAGTGTGTTTGTGTAAAACGGCCGGAAGTCGTGCCGTGTGATTTCCTCCTGTTTGATTGGTTTCCGTTGATCATGATGCCCGTCTGTCTACTGACTGCCACTAGTACCATGACCTAGCACCAAGTCAACTTGACATGTTTAACGTTGCAATTAGACTTTGAAGTCTGACTGCTGACCGTTCAAGAAGAAAACACTGACTTTTACAACTATCCTTCGATCTTTCAAAAGAAAAAAATGTGTTCAAGCATGCAAAAGCAAAAAAACATATCATGCTTGATCTGTCAAAATATATATAAACCCTTGTAACCTTGAAGGCTTGTACATTTGACATTCCTTAATAAGTCAAAGGAAATTTGGCGGCAATGCATGGCTGAATCGTGGTTGCAATGCAGCAGCAGCAGCAGCAGAAGGCAGCGCACGTCCCGAAGTTCGGCAACTGGGACAACGACGGCAACGTGCCGTACACGCTCTACTTCGACAACGCGCGCAAGGGCAAGGGCGGCGGCAAGATGATCAACCCCAACGACCCCGCCGAGAACCCGGAGGCCTTCTCGTCCGTCGCCGCGCCGTCGCCGAACCGCTCCGAGGCCGCGGGGATGAGGTCGCCTGCAGCCCGTCCGCCGCCACGCCACGAGCGCCGGCCCAGCGACGCGCCCCCGCTGCCGCCGCGGTCGCCCAACCCCTACGGCGCCGCCGGGTCGTCGTCGCCGTTCCACCCCCACGCCGCCGCCGCCGGCGAGCCGCCGAGAAGAGGTGGCGGCGGACGCACGAGCGGCGGCAGCGGAGGAGGAGGGTACAGCGTCGAGCAGTCGCCGGTGCACCACTGGAGCAAGGCCGCCGGCGATTACTCCGAGAGCGGCGGTTACGGCGGCCTCGTCGCCAACTCCGTCGACCGGGCCCGCGGCAAGAGCGGCTCCCGCGGCAACGAGACGGTGAGCCTCTGCCTCTCTGACACTATACGCTTCTCTAACATGCCGTGCCATGCCATGCGCTCGCTTGGAAGAAGCTGATCGATCACGTACGTGTCGCGATTGCTGCAGCCGACGAGGGGCTCGGCGGTGCCCAAGTTCGGCGACTGGGACTCGAACCCGGCGTCGGCGGACGGGTACACGCACATCTTCAACAAGGTGCGGGAAGAGAAGCAGAGCCAGGCGGGGAAGCCGGCGGCGGCGAACGGCAAGGACGGCGCCAAGCAGCACGACGACGACGGCTACGTCTCCTCGGTGAGTACTGAGTAGTGGTCCGAGAACACACTAACTGGTCCTGTTCATGATTTCGCCTGCTCACTCTGCATTCTCGCTCATTTTATTTGACCTCTTCATCTTTTCGCAGAAGTTCTCGTGCTTCGGGTGGTGCAAATAGCGAGATGGTCTTGTTGATGGATCAAAAGTTGCTGGCGGTACCATTTGATTTGAGATTGTAAATTTGGAGAGGAGCAGGTTTTTCATGATTCAGCTTGCTTGGACTGCAATACCGTTTGTGCATGGGACGTTATACTGTTTGGCATTAAGCAATGATTCATTGAACAACCTCTCTCTGTTTGTTTAAGTGGAATACAGAGGTCATGGTTGCGGTTGTGCTATTTTGAATTCTAAATTATTATTACTTTCTATCAAGCCTATACAGTAAGTACAGCAAACGAACAACGTAATGCACTCTAGCGATCACAGTAACAACAACTGTTCGGTGTTTGGACCTTTGATGTTCCTTTTTTTTAGGTAATTGTTTGTCACATCCCAACCGGTAGGAAGGATCCGAGAGGGTGAGGCGGTGCTTGTGCGGTGGCAGCGCTCACCGAGGGAAGTGCGACGATGGCGCACGGTGCGATGCAAAAATCGGGAGCAGGAGAGCACGGTAGGGCGAGAGGGTCGTTTTATACCCGCGCCAACTTGCGCGGCACGAAGGTGCGGAGCAGAAATATCTGATGGGGTTGTTGGGGAGGGCTCCAGATGCGAAGGACGTTGGCGTCCGCGCCACGGCGCCGAGCGGGGGTCACGGCATTTGCGTGACTCGCGCAGGAGGGAAGAGGGAGCGGGGGAGAAAAAGCTGATGTGCGGGTCCCGCGCTGCAGTGAGGGAAGTAGAAGACAAGCGGCAGAGGGATCCTATGCTTCGTGGTTGCGTTGCGCGAGCGGGCCAGGCTGTGGCGCGCGCCGGAAGGAAACGGGCCGGCGGGAAAGAGGAAGGGAGAAGGGTGAGGATGAAACGTGGGCCCCGCTAGCCAGAGAGAGGAAAAAGGAGCAGGGTTCCACTGCGCGCATGGGCTGGCAGGGAAAGGCCCAGGGAGAGGGAGGGTAGCAATGGGCCTGATGGGTTTTAAGTCTAATTGGATTTTTCTTTTTTATTCGATTTTTTTCTTTTAATTCAAATTTAGATTTCAAATTCGAATCAAAATGCTAGCAACTATTTGTAAATTAAATTTTTATTTCAGAGCAAACATTCATACATTCAATCACACAAAATATTCCATCTTAACTTAATTTAATTTCTTCCTTTAAAATTTTAATGTTCAAAATAATTTTAAATTCAAATTTTGCTTGCATTAGATTTTGAGGTGTTACATTGTTGTTGCGTTGTTGTGTTGATCCTTTGCCATGCTTTTGTGTTTGGGTGATTGGGCCGTGAACGAATTGGGCCCCCTATTGACCTCACGTGGCTTCCGTCTTCTCTCCTTCTCCCGATTCAGGACTTACTACTGATCATGCCATGCCATGCCATGCCATGGTTCATCAGGGATCGATCGATCGACCTGTTCTGTCATGCGAATAACTCACGTAACCACGTACTAGTACGTAGTCGATGCGAAGTACTATATCTCTACCGTGATGACTCAGCTACCAGGGCAGTGGGGGAAGCTGCTCTATTGAACTCCATGAAAACGACTTGCCTGATCATTCATTCATTCATCAAACGATCTGATCCGCTGTCGATTATAGCTGCCCGGCGTGTCGGTGGCTGAACTGAATCCGCCGTCGCGTCGGCGCTTACAGCTATCGCGTTGCTTCAATTTCATTTCCTGCTTCCATTTCGCTGCTACGAAGGCAACCACTGCAGAATTCTTCGTCAGAGACGTACATGAAGGGCACATTTACTGGTGTTTTCCAACTTTTTTTCTTCTTTTTTTTCCCTTTCTTTTCATTCAACCTTCTTTCGATCCCTGCCTCTGCCGGCCAGGCACATGAAAATATGCCTGATTCTGATTCCCCTCCAAAAGAAGGCCACCCTGTCCACGTCGATAAGAAATGTTCAGGAATCAGGACCAGATACCGCCGCATGCATTAGATTTTCGATTGGACATGTCCGGATATGGATAGCGACGTGCATGTGCATGTGCTCAAGGGAGAACCGGCCGGATACGATGCCATGAGAAATAATGTAATCTCATGCAACGAGTAGACGTACGCATTCGCACACCCTCGTCCGTCATCATGCATGTTCGCCATGAGCCTAATAAGCCCTGATGACGAAGCTTCCGGATAAAGCCATGGCGGTGCGTGCGTGAGACGATGAAGGCATCTCAAGAAGACGAGAAGGCACCATGCGTGCATGAGCCTGTCCCCATGGGTGGCCTGGCCTCCCTGGTGACATGCTGCTATGTTTAATCACTTCATCAGTCATGACTGCCTGCACTAGCTATTTCAGAGTTGAGTTGGAACGATACGTGTTCAGCTCTTTTTTTTATATATAACTGAATAACACAGATCACTTGGATTTTTTTTCTGGGACCTTGTACTGAATATTTATCGGTATGATTCTTCCAGGTTCAGAGTTGAGATAGTCGGTCACTCACTCAGCAGAGCAGGGGCGTGCGTACGTGTACACGGACGGACATAACCTGACCTGCGACGTTGAGTAATAACCGAGGAGCGTATCAACGCGTATCCCACGTTGTCTTGTCACCTGGGTTACGCATTCCAAGGCAATCTGTCCGATTTAACTAATCCTTAAGTACTTGTAGAACAGTACTAGAATCCAGATACTGTATAGTGTTAGTAGGAGTAATTCGAGCTAGCTCACGCGACGAGGACAAACATCTGGCAGGATGTTACTGCTTTCTGCCTGATAAAGTGGATCTTTTTCGTAGTCGCTGTCTCGCGAGATACCTGCCTTGCGTTTAAATTTACCGCGGATTCGTGCCTTGTCGGAGTAATCTTTCTCTGTTCATCAGCTGATCTCTTCGCCCCGGCGTCGGCCGCTCCAGTCTGGATCGAAGCCCATACTGCTAAATCGGGGTCTACAGCTGCGAAACTTTCAGGTTTTCAGACCGTGCTGAAGCTATGGGCAGATGCTTCTGATCCGCAGAACATAGCAATAGTAGTAGTACTACTACTACTCCACTAGCTCGCGGTTTGCGGCGCACTGGCCATGCGCGCGGCACAGCGTCGGGGGGCATGTGAGGCGCTTAAATTAGCAGCCGTCGAGGAACTCGATCCGTGACGCGGCGAGCGTTCATCTCATTCTTCGTGCCATGCCACCGCCCATCCGTCGGCGCCCGGCCGGCCAGCTGCGGCGAACTGTCTGGTGATTGGTGAAGTGGTGAACATGCATGCGTCTGGGGAACCTTGATTCCCCCGAGCTGTTCGATCGTCGATGTTTTTCGTTCGCTGTGCGGCTGTGCCGTGGCATCGCATGGATTGGATGACCGAAGCTGCTTGCTCATGGAGGTTCATCAGACGCGTCTTGAACGGAGCACGCGCACGGAGACGCTTCCAAGCTTCCGCGCCGTAAACGGACACCGATCCCCTAACTTTGTGCAGTCTGTAACTTGATCTGAAGATTAAGTGAGGGATCCTGATCCGCCCTCAACGAGTAGCCTGAATAAACGTCAGTGCAGTTACTCCTTCCCTTTTTATCTGAGTTATTATTATAGTTACTCCTTCGGTCCTTCCTCGTGGAGGAGCGGGACAAGGCACTGCGGCCGTAGTACGGCTCGAGCGGTCAAAAAAAGTCAAGCGGAGCGCCGTTCCCTCCCCAGCGTGGGGCCCACGCGTCGGTGCGTGGGACCTGGGCCAGGTTCCTCGCACGTGCCGCGTGCCGGCCGCTGCGTAAGTGCTGACCTCTGTCGCCAAACCACCACGTCACACCCACGTACTCCTCCGTCCCATGAACGTAATACATTTTTAAACTACAAAACGTTAAGTTTATGAAAACGAAGGAAATAGTACTAGCCGGCAAAGTTACAGTACGAGCAACTATCAAAAGGCAAGAGAGAATTCATAAACCAAATCTTGTACCGCCGTTACGAAAAAAGTCACGAGAGACTACCACCAGCTCTCTCCGTTCACACCGCCTTACAAACTGTCGTCCAACTCGGTGCCGTACAGTACAGCCGTAGCCACTCCCATGTTAGTAAAGACGAAAAGGATCAAGGAGTAGTAAGAGAAACGCACACAAAGAGAGGGCCGTGATGATGATCAATGCTCCCCATGTTACGCTTGCAAGATGCTACTCTATCATCCTGGGTTTTGTGTGCGGTTAGGAATAAAAATGACACTGACAGTCTATTCTATTGATGAACCGTCACCCGTTATTTACGAACATCTATCTACACGGCTTCGGGTTTAAACGAATTCCAAGGCGCGCAGTACGCGGCGCTTGGAGACAGGTAAAAACTGGTTTGAACTTTTTTTTTGTTTAAAGGCGAGCAGTACGCGGCGCTTGGATACTTGGACCGCGGTGATTGGCCGGCCACTACCTGGCAAAAGCGGACAAAAGCTCACTCCTTCCCGCGCGCCCACACGCGGTGAATCCTGACACGCAGCAGACACTCGCATCGTCACTTCCTCGCTCACTCACTCACGCGGTGATTCTCTCTCGAGCTTCAAGCACGCTGGTTTTTGAAGCTGAACCAAATCAACGCGCCACCCCTACCTCCCTATTTCTAATCTTCTCACGCGCTCGCTCGCTCGCTCTCAATCAGCCAGCCAGCCAGGCCACTGAGTCCGTCGTCTCACACTCTCACTCTCACTCAGCGCGCTCGCCCCCCACTTCACCGTAGTACTACCACCGCCGCACGCACGCGCCGGCCGACGACGAGCAGGAGCAGATGCCGGCCAGCGTGGTGGACGCGGCCGCCAAGGGCGTCAAGCTGGACCGACACGCGGGCGCCGCGGCGCTGCTCCGGCGCGCGGCGGGCGCCAACAGGCACCTCGTGTCGGCGTCGTCGCACCTGCTGTTCCGCGCCACCGTGCTCGCCACGCTCGCGCTCGTCGTCCTCTTCGCCGTGCACTACCCGTCCCTCATCTCCCGCTCCTTCCGCCTCTCCTCCGCCGGCTCCTCGTCGTCGTCGCCGTCCTCGCGGCCGCGGTCCTCTCACCGGAGCCTGCTGGGCTCGTCGTTGGCGGCGAAGTACGGTGGCGCCGCCGCGTGGGAACGGGAGGTGCGGCGCAGCGCGGCCCCGCGGCGGCGGGAGCGGGACGGGGGCATCTCGGTGCTCGTCACGGGCGCGGCCGGGTTCGTGGGCGCGCACTGCGCGCTCGCGCTCCGCGCGCGCGGGGACGGCGTGCTGGGCCTCGACAACTTCAACGCGTACTACGACCCGTCCCTGAAGCGCGCGCGGCAGCGCCTGCTCGCGTCGCGCGGGGTGCTCGTCCTCGCCGCCGACATCAACGACGCCGCGCTGCTGCAGCGGCTCTTCGCCGCGGCGCCGTTCACGCACGTGCTCCACCTCGCCGCGCAGGCCGGCGTGCGCCACGCCATGCGCGCGCCGCAGACGTACGTGGCGTCCAACGTGGCCGGCCTCGTCGGCCTCCTCGAGGCCGCGGCCAGGCACGCCGACCCGCAGCCGGCCATCGTCTGGGCCTCGTCCTCGTCCGTGTACGGCCTCAACACCGACGCGCCCTTCTCCGAGGATCACCGCACGGACCGGCCCGCCTCGCTGTACGCGGCCACCAAGAAGGCCGGCGAGGCCATCGCGCACGCGTACAACCACATATACGGCCTCTCCATCACCGGCCTCCGCTTCTTCACCGTCTACGGGCCGTGGGGCCGCCCCGACATGGCCTACTTCTCCTTCGCCCGCAGCATCGTCGCCGGCGAGCCCATCACGCTCTTCCGCGCCGCCGACGGCACCGACGTCCGCCGCGACTTCACCTACATCGACGACGTCGTCAGGGGATGCCTCGGCGCGCTCGACACGGCCGGCAGGAGCACCGGCACCAAGTCCGGCAAGAAGCGCGGGCCCGCGCCCCTCCGCGTGTACAACCTCGGCAACACCTCGCCGGTGCCCGTCACCCGCATGGTCTCCATCCTCGAGAAGCTCCTAGGCAAGAAGGCGCACAAGCGCGTCGTCACGATGCCGAGCAACGGCGACGTGCCGTTCACGCACGCCAACGTCAGCCACGCGGCGCACGACTTCGGATACCGCCCCGCCACCTCGCTGGAAGCCGGCCTCCGGCATTTCGTCGACTGGTTCGTGCGGTACTACAAGCTCGATGCCAAAGGCGCTACCATCGCCGCCGGCAAGCCCAGCAAGAGGGAATCCATGGCCATGTCCGCAGCATCATGAGGAGCTCACCGGCATGTCCCCCGGGCCCGGCCGGCCGCCGTCCACCATGTCTGTATTCTTTTGTCCTTGGAAGTATATCTCGCACTGTTCTGTAGCTCTGGAAGTGCTTATTGTTTAAGCCTTGCTGCTCTGATTCTTCATGATGCTGCCATGCTAGTGCTTGGCGGCAAGGGAACGCATGGCTTAATTTTTAGTTCGAAAAGAAAAGGTAGGAAAGGAGATGGGGGGTTCGGTATAGATAGACAACAGGGCAAAAGAAAAGGAGCTACGACTAAACGATGATGAGTTCACTGGCTCCTTTTGCTCCAGATTATTTTGCTCAGTTACATTTTTTTCAGGTACTGATGTCATTCTAGATCACTGTAATAACCTGTGAAACATGTCAAGGTCTCACTCAAGATGCCATGTTTGATGTAACTCCAAGAAGAAGTTGCATGCCGCCAAGCACTTGATGCAGCTTCTGCATTTCCCCCATAAATTTATATACGTATAAACCTGTGCAATCTTTGGGCGCTGCCCGTGCCCTTTCGTCGATGTTCTCCTGAACCAGGGTATCTTACTGCATGTGACGTGCTTGTGGATTTGGTTCTGAATTTTGCAGTTCCTGCTGCGGATCCGCATCTGGGGCAGCAGAGACTCCTTATGGGAAGTAACACTGTTTTACTGCAACTCAAAAAGACCTCATTGCTGTGTCTAAAAGACAAGGAAAGCTTGTTGTAAGTGTTAGTAATCTGAAAGTAAAATGAAATGCAGGAGACATAATTATACTGTGAGTACACCTTGGATTCGTACTGACCTCTTCATTGTATTGTGATCTCCATTAGTCCATTATCCATGTGGCCCTGCACCATGCATTGAAGGGTCATCCCTGTCCACTCCTTCCTGCCTTCACACCATAAGCACCCGTCTCTCTGTAAGAACCATCCGATCCAGACAATCCTAGCGTTCCGTGACATCCACATCCTCCGTGTCGGTTAAGTGTGAAGAGCGATGCACTGGCTAGTTGGACCACTAAGAATACTGCCCGGTGCATACATACGACAAAGAGGTGCCTGAAAGTCTGTATTTTGGCGGTGAAGATCTTACGGAATTAAATCTTGTGTCTGTCTTTTTTTTCATAAGCTAAAGCGAAAAACATAAAACATACTTGCATGTTGCATCATTTAGCGGTGCAGAGAGTCACTTTGAATCAGAAGATGGACTGGCCATATGATAAAAATCGAAGCTCTCACATTGTGCTCCATATTCAGGCTACCCTTTATGAGTTGAGGTCACTGAAGATGTTGTCACCTGCTTCATGCCAAACAGGTCGAGATATTCAGTATCACTTGAGCTTTCCTGAAACAACCAATGCTGCATAAACAACTGAAATACTCTGGCGCCACTTGGGCCGCAGGCCGCAGTGCAACTCGAAAGCCTAAAATGCCCACTAGCCTGGCGCCTATTTTCTGTTCTTACTGTATATCAGGAGCTTGGTCCCCATGGACACGGTGAGCTGGACGATTTTAAGCAACGTTTGACTTGCATCATCACGAGGTTAGGCGGGTGTTGACCTCACTCTAACCCCGCTCCCCTCGTGCCTCCCCACTTGCAAATCCTGACTTAACCCGTCTCCTTTTCACTTTTCACTGACAGAGAGAGCCACGCATGTGTGCAGCTCAGCTGATAAGCTGTACGTATCTGCGGGGTGCATATCCTCAGTACTGCTGGTGCACTAGTGGTCACTGACAGGTGGACCCCACGCCCCATGGGACCCTATCTGTCAGTGACCACCACTGCACCAGCCGTAATGCAGAGCATTTCAACCCGCATCTGCGTGTCCGGGAGACTGTGATTGCAAGTTTGCAGCCTGTCTTTGCACCGTAATTGCATCTTGACTACCGATTGCCCACCACATGAGATTTTGTCCGGTGTGAGTGTGTGACCTACTAGTATGTCATAAGTAGGTTTGTCAGTACACTACTGCAAATTCAGTTATGTTGTGAACGGAGTGCAGACCCATTTAAGCAAAGAGTTAGTTGCTGAATTCAATTTTGATGGGTACAGTACAGGACGCTGTTGCTTCTACTCCCTTCTTCCCACAATAGTTGTCTTTAGGACAACAAATCTAGTTCAAAATTGAACTAGGTTTGTTGTCCTAACGACAACTATTTTGGGAAGGAGGGAGTACCTTCGAGAGGACATTGAACGCTTTTTATCAGGACCGGCGAACTAAAACCTGTAGTTCCTGGCATCAAGGTCTCATGAAGTACTTATAATGAATGAATAACTGAACATGGTGTACTACACCGCACCCATGCAATTGGAAGCTGGACGAGATGGATGAGATAAGTTTTTAACAAACTGGTTTCTTTGTTATTATCGATCGGGGGACGCAGGGAACTAGTACGGTCGGTACTTTCCTCACTCCCTATGTATACAATGTTTGCCATCAAGCTCCTAAAGATTTTTTTTCAAGGAAATCGACAAAGCGCGTCGGAGATTTTTTTGGCTGACAGTGGTGAAATACACGGTGGAAACTGCAAAGTAAACTGGAAGACAATTTGTCGCCCTCTAGATAGAGGGGGGTTAAGCATCACTTACTTAGTCAAATTCATTAGGGCGCTGAGACTAAGATGGGTGTGGCTATCTGGACTTCACCGGAGAAACCCTGGGCAGCAATGGATGTTCCTGTGGACGAGGTAGATATGTCCCTCTTTGCAGCCGTCACCCGCATCACAATCCACAATGGAAGACGGGCGCGGTTCTGAACTTCTCACTGGCTTGATGCTACCTCTCCTGCTTTTAGAATTCCCTGTCCTTTTCAGGCACAACAAGGGAAAAAAGGAAGGTAGCGGAGGCCCTAGCTAACAACAACTGGATTCGCGATATAGCTCACGACCTCACGGTGGAAGTCTTAACTCAAACTGCAGCACTAGGGACTCGCTTGCAAGGCTACCGTATTAATTTGAATGATCACGGAGATGATGAAATCAAGTGGGTTCTCTCGGCTTCAGGCGTTTACTCCACCCGCTCTGCCTACAAAGTCCAGTTTGAAGGAAGCTTCATGTCTTGGCTACCGACAAAAGTTTGAAAGGCGTGGTCTCCTAATAATTGTAAAATCTCTGCTTGGTTAATGCTAAAAGACCGCCTATGGACAACGTCACGTCTGCAAAGAAGGGGCTAGCCAAATTCCTATTTCTGCCCATTATGTGAGAGGAACTTGAAAACGGTATATCATCTATTTGCAGAATGTAGAGAGGTCCGACAGCTGTGGACAATGGTAGCAACCTGGACACAACACACGCCGTTGGATCCTCCAAACTGGGTACACGTCTTAGGACATAGCTCCATTGACATCTGGTCCTATAATCTATCCGAGAGCAGGTCCGAAATAAGCTGCAAACAAGCTAGATCAATAGCACTCCTAACATGCTGGCAAATTTGGAAGGAAATAAATCGGAGGATTTTTGAAGGTGAAGAGCAAACTGCAGTTCAAATGTTCTTTGAACTCAGAGGTGAAATGCGTCTGTGAGGTCTGGCAGGTGTCACCCATCTGACCGGTTTCCTCTAGTAACACCACTCACAACAGTTTTTTTTTTTTTAACTTAGAGAGCTGTCTGAATTGTAACCTCGTTGCAACTCGCGATTTGTATGCTAACTCTTTTCTGCTTAATATAATTGCCGAACAATGATTCAGAGCTTAAAAAAACAAAAAACAAAAAGAGATGGATGAGAGACAGAGCACGATCTGATCATATACTGACGGCCCAAGGACTTGGAGTTGGAGGGATGGGCTCTCTCCTGCTGGTGTCATCCGCGCAGCCCATGACGAGAAACAAAACGACGGGGCCCCGTTGCGCAACCAAACTGAGTAAAGAAACGGCAACCGCCCAACTAACCAAATGAAAGGGCGTGTTGACGGTCACAACCACCAAAGATGCAAGTGATTTAAATCTGATTTTTACTCTGAATTTGAATTTGAACGGCGCTCGCCATCTGGTTGCCACGCAAGTACGTACTCTCTTCTCCCAAAATGTTTGTCGATTTATAGTTCATTTTTAAACAACTACAAAATGATAAATTTTTAAACACGCAGTGAGTGAAACGAAGCGTAATTCGTCATTATCTCAGCATCCAGACGGAATCGTGGCAACCACCAGGATCTTGGGACCATTCAATCACGGGGGCAGCAGTGCCTCTGTCAACAGCCCTCACTGCCGGCCGGTCGCCTACCCTTTCGCCGTCCTTGCCGATGTTCCCAATGCCCGAAGGAGCACATGCACCGGTGACCACGCCGGTAACTGGGTCATCGGCGGCTGTTCGTTGGTTGGTCGCAGCAAAAAAAAAACAAAGTGACTTGACAGACAGCACACGCCGCCACGCCTCTCCTGGTCCCGGCTAGTAGTAGACTTGCAGTAGTAAAAAGGAGGAAAAGCTGCCTGCCGCGCTCAGGTTACGGACTCGGCGACGGAGCAAAGGATCCGCGCCTTGTGCCGGCCACGTGGGCCCGCGCCACCGGTGCGATGCGCGCGTGAGGAGAGAGAGAGGGGGGGAGAGAGAACGAATCTCCAAGTCTCCAACGCGTTGCCTCTCCTCCGCATCGTGAGCCGTCCGTGGTGGCCGTATCGGCGGCGTGGATGCGGTACCCGCACGAGAACGGGCCGAGACTGGCGACGCGGGCCGCACGGCACGGCGCCTTTTAACGCTTAAATGACGTGTGGGCCACGGTGTCGGTGGGGTCGGCGTGTCATTATCATCCCGCACTGGCCATTACTACCTCCCTCTCCCTCTCCCCCGCCGCGAGTGGCGTGAGTCCGCGTCTTCTCCACGATTTCGCACTCTCCCATCAGTCTCTCTCCCCCACTCGGCAACAAAGCGACGCCT
Organism: Tuctoria greenei; assembly: GCA_036927565.1. NCBI lineage: Eukaryota > Viridiplantae > Streptophyta > Magnoliopsida > Poales > Poaceae > Tuctoria > Tuctoria greenei. Next base: position 1,805,913 of record JAYESD010000005.1, read on the forward strand.
CGCTGGTGCTCCCGTGGTAGTAATAACTACTACTCCACTCCTACTCCGATTTTTTTATTCAATTTATTTTCCTGTCGCCGGCCATATCACACATGAACTGACCGACGACGACGACGACGACGACAGGGATACACCACCCGACGACTGGGAGTGATACAAGCACTCGCTTCTTTCCTCTTCGTCGCCTCGTTGCCGAGCGCCGGAGCAGAAGCACGGGCACGGTACGCCGGCGCGCGATGGAGAGCGGCGGCGGACACAGGAGCGACAGTGGCGCCGTTCCCGGTGAGCCACTCACCCCGGGAGCGGGAGCGGAAGGCGGGGTCCTGTGCCACGCGTGCGGGTACCAGTACCCGAACGCGCACCCCAGCGCGAAGCAGCGCCGCGCGCACCGCAGGCACTGCGGCAGGCCGGCGCCGGCCGCGGCGGCGGAGGAGGAGGGCGGCGGTACCGGAGGCAGCAGCAGGGCGTTGTTGGTTCCAGGTACGTACGTACGTACTACTGTGGACTCCGTCGTCTCGCCGTTCGTCGCGTTGCGTCCTGGGTAACTGCTAGCTCTTGGCTTGAAGCGTGCACTTGGTGTCTGCGTTCCAGGTGCGGGGGTCGGAGCTGGAGACGGGACTGGAGCGAGCGCGGCGGAACGCGGCGGCGGATCTGCAAGGGAGGATGGGAGCGCGCTGGTGGATGTGGACGAGACAGGTTCGTTATAGATCTTCTTCGTGTACGTATTTTTGTTCGTTTCTGAATTAAAATGTTTTTCATAGAGATTTGGTGGTTTAGAAGTTATCGCATTACTATTTTTTCTTACAATTTCCCGTTTCTGTCGACAAGAACTTTCGTGGAACTGTACTGCTGTGGAGTCCGGAAGACAGTCATGTTCTGTTCTGTTCTTATCCATCTGGGTAATCGGTAACATAATGTGGGCACTCTGTTGTCGCATTTGGGGTTAGAACAACATTATTACTATTGTTTTAGTCATGACATAGAACCGTGTTTACTTGTTTGTGTTACTACTTCCAAAGAACTGCATCACCTCGAGTTCGGTATAATAATAATCCCAGCCCACCACTAAATTAGTGAGACCGACAGCATGTTGCTTGGAGCCAGGCATGGGACGCCACGCTGTGCTGCAAGCAATTGCTGCGCTGGCTGTGAGACTCCTGATCTATTTAAACATTCACTGTGCTGCAGTTGTACGTCCTCTTCAATGCAATGCGTATTTGGGTCATTGTTCGTTGTTTAACGTGGGTGGGCCTGGGAGCGAGGTTCAGCTCACGGTGTTAGTTTAGACAGGTGTCTCCATTAAAGCACCAATCTTAAAACAGCCTCTCCTACTGCTGAGATAGCATGGACGCCAGCTCAGCTGGGCACCAGATCCGGGTTCATCGTTTATTGACTCGATGTATGTATGCCTGATAGTTCTGTGGATGTCTTTTGTAGAGCATTCTTCTTCTCATGATGTTGCTGGGTCTAAAGTCATTGTCGATAAATGCGTTGAAGATCACAGCGATATCGCTTCTGGAATCATCACTCCAGAGACCAACAGAACGGACGATGATGGTACTCTAAATGAAGGGGCTATGGAATGCTCTGGAAAATCATCACTTCCTGAAGAGGAGGTTCCATCTGTTCCACCATCAGCTGTTGGTTCCGAGCAGCTTCAGGATGTCTCCGTTCCCGTTCTTCTACCAGAGCCAGGATGTGGTGAAGGTGTCAGTCCAGAATTATCTGTATCTAAAATGGGCAACTCAGATGTTGTGTCCGTAGCATCAGATGCAACTGGAGGTGAAATTTCTGAACAAACAAATGATGCAATCACTGAGCCAAATGATGCTACTGTGACTGGACTAGATGGTTCGGTTAGTACCACTGGCAAAGATATACCGTTTGAGGAGAAATCTGTAAAAGGTGAGGATCTTGATTCCTCCTGTCAAGAAAATCTACAAACTAAAGTTGGAGAGGGGCACATTAACACTGCAGTGGAGGAAGATTCATCCGACAAAAATCTTATTGCAGTTCAAATAAAAGAAATCCCTAACGAAAAATCTGAATCAAACCAGCAAAGCAATCCAATGTTAACTAGCTCAACAGAGGTAGTTCCTAACACTGAGGATGAGGAGCCTTTTGAGTCTGGTACTCAGGCACCTATTGGCACTGATGATTTCCACTCGGCAGCTACTGATAATGTCAAACCCCAGGAGCAACCTGGCTCTACCTCTGTGGCAGAGGATCATCTGGCAGTTCCAGAACAGGCAGACATTTTTGAAGGAGAGCATTGTCCCAATAAAGGTGAGGATTTAAGTTCTGTATGAACGATCTTTGTTCTGCATTTTGTATTGATTTTATTATCTGCCCATGAAGTGAAGTTGGTAACTTGGAGAATCTAAAAGGTTTATTTAAGCAGTGTTGTCTAGTTTTGCTTACTTGAGCTATCAAATGATATCTCAGTTATCCCAGCATGCTGATAGTGACTGAACAAGTCTGAACATGGTAACTCTGATAAGCTGAAATCTCCATTCTCATGTTTGTTTTATCATTATCATAAACATCATTTCATTTTCTACCTGAACTTTATTTCATTAAAAGCTTAATTAGAAAGCTTTAATGTGTTGTCTTGCTGTTCGCCTACTTTTTGGGATTAGCTGACTAGCTCAGCTCAAATTTGAGTACAAAAACATTGTTGCTACTACCTCCTAGGCTCCTAATTGTTCTATGTCTCGTATAATCAATAAACTGAAACTTGATGGCAATCTGTAGATGGAGGCATAGAAATGATATCAAGCGCAATTGGACCTGCTGTCAATGCCGAAGTCACATCTGTTCGTGGTGTAGATAACATGACAAAGAATGATAATTCATCTGATATAACAATGGGAGACACCATACAGGAAAATGTGACCAGTAATACTGTTGTGCTGTCTCAAGCTGACCTAGAGGATCTTAGTACAAGCTCTACCACACATGAAATCAATATGGGCAATAGCACGAATGATGTTGAAGAAAAGGCACAGGATGAGAAATCTGTTGCAGACCTTACTACCCTTGAGATAAAAGAGGTGCACATCACAGAACTGGTTGAAGAAAAGCAGCAGGATAAAGAGATTGTTGCAGATTCCATTTCTCATAAAACTAACGCATTTTGCAGCATAGATAATTACGAAGAAAACAAGAAAGAAACAATTTCAGAAGTCAGTTCCCGCTATATACCAAGCATGAGCAGTATCGAAGAAGAAAAACAGGTTGAAGAAGTCACTGCCGACCCAGCTCCTGAAAAGACAAATGTTACAAGCAACATAGATGGTGTTGAAGAAAACAAGCAGATCGAGGTTGATGCAAAGGCGAACCATGAGATAAATGTGGTATGCACCACAGAAGCTATTGAAGAAAAGGACACTAGTTCTGAGTTCAATGCAGAGAACATTATCGATAATGTTGAAGACAAGAAGCAGGGTGAAGAAAGTTGTGCCAGCGATATTTCTGATGGTACTAACATGATATCTACAGTTAATGAGGAAAAGATGCACAATGAAGACATGACTAAGGACCCAAGTTCAAATCAGAAAAATGTGGTGCACAGCACAGATAATGTTCAAGAGAAGAAGTACGAAGAGTCTATGGTGGATCCTACCTCTCACAGCATAGGTGTGGTAACCACCGTCGAACGTGTTGAAGAGAGGAAGAATGACGAAACAGTTACAGACCTAGAACATGGGATAAATGTAGCATACTCTACCGACAACGTTGAAGAAAAGGATGGAGACCCTATTTTGGAACCTATATCAACCAACATAGGCACTGTAGGCCGTGTAGGTGATGTCGACGAGAAGCAGAATGAGGAAGAATGTACAGCAGATCAGATCTCTGGTGAAAACAACATCCCACAGAGGACATATGATGCTGAAAAATGTATGCAGAATAAAGATGCCACAACAGTCCTGGTTTCCGATAAATGTCAAGTGGAAATGAAAACAGATGCTGTTGAAGGAGTGGAACAGAACAAAGAAACTAGCGCAAAGGAGATCAGTACCGTAAGCACGGATAATCTGAAAGGAGCTGGCCAGAATGAAGAAATCACTGACAAGGAAGTGATCGTGGATTCGGACAGAAGCCATGTCTCCTTGAAGTTCCTACTGGTCGATAAGAACGTGGAGACCAAAGAAGAAACCGAGCACCAAGGACAGAGTACTGTCATTCAGGCGCCGCTCCTCGAAAGATAACGAGTCACCGGTGGATCCAGGCTCTCCCAAAGGTGGTTCTGGGCAACAAGACTGGAACTCTCCTGCAAGATTACCATCTAAGAAGAAATCCAAAGGAAAGAAACAACAGTGGGTGCCGCTTATTTGCTGCTCGTCAATACATTGATGCTACTATTGTATGAGCTCACCTAAGCAATCATCTCAGAAGTCAGCATCTATCATGCTTTGGACCTGCTTTTTAGCTATTAAGTCCCTTTTTGTGTGTTAATGTACATTTAGTTTAGGTGTGTCCAGAGTCCTTGTTCCAGTTTGACCTATTAATTTTGTGCAGTTACAATAATGTTCATACTTGTTACAATGCCATTTTCATTTTGATCTTTACACTGCGCTAGGGCTGTCAATGAGCTAAGTGAGCTTGCCTCAGCTTGATTTTGATAAAAAAATGTGTTGATTTGGAATTGAGCCTTTTAGAATTCTTTAATATCCTAAAATTTTATTGACACCTCTAACACGAGCGCGTTCTGGTTCACGGTTGGAGTTGAAAGGTGGATGATATTGCACAACATTAATAGGATTGGATACTCGGCAATCATCTTAGTGACTTTTTTGGAACTCGCGAATGACAACAATAAGCTTACTTTGCAAGCTTACACGCAAAACTCAGTTATACTGCACGTTCGCTGAGCGCATGTTCATCAGTTTCTGAATTGGGCTCGTCCATTCATACTCCTACGATGAACGCTCCACATTAGGCAGAACACTCGGATAAAAGCCATGAACATTCAGGTAAAAGATTCAACATGGAATATTTCAAATGGACAATTTATATCCAGTAATCGTAGGAGTAAATGCTCATCGTCATAGATTTAACAACTCAAGCATCCGTGCGCACCACTCCACAAAGCTAAATGTGAAGCAAGGGGCAAGTTCTTAGGCAGCACAAACCGTCTTGATCATTCGCTGGAACTAGCAGGACCCTTCACATACTCACTTGGTCATCTTAGCGAACATGTTGCTGTAGAACTTGGCATCCTTCTTGTTGAACTCCTTGATCTTCTCCTTCAGGGTCTTGTATTCCAGTTTCACATCTCTGAAACATCAACGTTGTTGAGATCAAATAGAAAACACATGGAGCTGACTAACACACCAGAACAAACAATATTAATGACTAACCTGTTCTCGGGATCGATTTCCAGTGCCTTCTTAATGTCTGCCTCTGCTAGTTCTAGGTCAGCAAGTTGAATGTAAGCTTGCACCCTCCTGTATAGAGCCTTCACGTTTCGGCTGTCAAGTTCAAGAACCTGGCAAGAAACACCCTTACAGTAAGCTTGCTGTCCTGGGAATACCACGAGTATATCTAGGAATAGAGGCAACCTTGGTACAAAGCTTCTCAGCTTGCTTGTAGTCTTTCAACTTCAGTTTGCAGGCAGCATTGTTCAAGTTGCAGCTGATCTTCAGTTGCTTGGATTGCTTCTTCTCATCTTCACTGAATGAACTGTCATACTCGATATACTTTGCAGCCTGGAATTAACAGATGTTATGATCAGTCAATGACAGAAGCAGCAAATCTAGAAAGTAATAACTAGTACAAATACTAAAATCTCGAAGAAAAATGCAGGACCTTCTCATAACGCTTGGACGCTCTAGCGTATTTGCCCAATTTGAACAGTGCATTCCCTTCTTCTTTCTTCTTACCAGCAGCCTCAATTTTTTCTTCATTGTTCAAGTCCCATGACTCCTTATCCTGCGTGACAAGAAAATAATGCTCAGTTTCTAACTGCACACTCAGTTAGGGATTGTACTGCATCATGAAAAGCATAGCGCTGACAATCAGACACATACCTTCACAAATGATACAAGCTCTACTTCATAGACAACTGTGCTGTTTGGTGGAACCACAGCAAGGTCCTGCTTTGACTCAGTAGAACCGAATGCATATTCAGGAGGAATGGTAACAAGAGCGACCTCTCCCTTCTTCATGTTCAGAACAGCTCGATCAAGACCATCAATAACTTCCTCTGAAAGAATATTATTAACCAAAATAAACATGTTATGTACTGGGTTAAGGTTATGGTCTGAATGAGCCAATGATGCAGAGCCGAAAAAGACGGGTCAACCTTCGTCAGTCTTGAATTCAAATGGCTCTTCATCATGCCCCTTCTTAGAGAAGACAGTGCCATTCTGAAGCTTTCCACTGATTTTCACTGTCAACAGAAAATACAATTTAGAATACAACAACAACAACCCAGCCTTTGTCCCAAGCACGTTGGGGCAGGCTAAAATACAATTCAGTACATAACGAGTAAAATACACTTCAATAAGTTCAAGAGAGTAGGCAACTTAAAGCAATACACAAAAAACAAGCAGTTGCTAGCCAGCATTCATCAAAGCATACATACCTTTAACAACTGCACCCTCGTTGGGCCGCTCATACCCCTCCCCCTCCTTGAGAACTTTCTTGAGGATTTTCTTGTCATCCCCAATTTCTGTGACGGTCTTCCACGAAATCAACTCAAGGTCAATGAATAGATTGGAGTTAGGTGGCACAGCACCTTCCTCACCAGCTGCTGGTCTACCTTTCTCACCAAAACCATCTGTTCTTGTGAAATGAGAAAATTCGTAAGATTTTACACTCCAGCGGAAATATTGAGTAACAAGGACCAAGGCTTTGAATTCTGAAGTACATGAACTCACACTGTGGTTTGACTGTAAGGAGCACTTTTTCTGCCCTTTTCATGGTTTTGACAGCTCTGGCAAGTGCAGGACACAGGTACCCTGGCAAGATTTTGCTCATTAGCAAACAATCAAAAGAGGTTAACACTACCAGCACACCATGTAAAGAAAGCAAGATAGACTGACTGACCCTCTTTAACAGTAAATTCAACTCCCTCAGACTTGGACACAATGGTACCATCCTCAAGCCTAGCCTCATATTTCACTACAGGAATGCAGGGGGTAAGCTACAAAATCAAGTGCAGGAAACTCCTACGATGGAACAATTGAATAAAAGCAGAAAGAAAACTACCAAGAACTTCATCAGGATCCTTTGGGTTCTCCCATTTCTCTCCCTCTTTCAGTATCTTCTTGAATATGCCACCATCTTTGGATATATCTTTCACACTGGTCCAAGAAAGCAGCTCAACATCAAACTGCAGAGTTGCATTGGGTGGGATAGTTGGAGGAGAACCCGATTCGCCATAGGCCAGCTCAGGTGGAATGGTGAAAACGGCATTTTCACCCTTCTTCATGGTCTTGATGCCTTGATCCCAACCCTTGATCACTTGACCTGGACACATTCATAATCCAGTCACTTCGCATTGAGCACACATAAACCAACAATTACTATACTTTTCAGCTCCGCGATAACAAAATTAGACAGCAGCAAGATAAAACATATACTAGCATAGAAACATAAGAATACTCCTGAGACTGATTCAATCAACCATAAGCCATTTCTCACGCATTGATGCCCTTTATACCTGGGCATTTATTTTATTGTTTAAACAGTGCAACAGCACCAGCAAAAACAACAAAGCCTTTGTCGCAAGCACGTTGGTTAAGCTGGATATGAGGCACATGAATTGCTAATTCCAGCACTGCACTACCACAGAAACAATATAAATGACAAGCCCAGGATTTGGTAAAAGACTGTTAAGTAGAACCAAGATGACAGTGACTACTTCGATCTACTTCCATCAGAAATACGCAAAAACGAGCCACATAAATCATAAGCACAAGGGTAAGTACCTTGTCCCAGCTTGAATTTGAAGGGTGTTCCACGATCACGGCTGGAGTCAAACTTTGTCCCATCAAGGAGTGTACCAGTGTAATGCACTGAAACATCATCAAGGGAGCATAAGCACAGAGGTTTAATCATTTCAGTTTTTCCAACATGACAGCATCAGTTCCACATTATACATTATAAACTTGAAATTGGCAAGTTACCATTACAATCGAAGCATTTAAGATGCAAGGCTTTATAGATGAGAGCACCGGTAAATGGCACAGTTATATCACCAGTATTATTGTTGCAACAGTTCTAGGCACATCCACATGCTTCTATACCAGCGTAATATTCCAAAATCGATTCGAGCTTAGTAGATAAGGCACAATAAGATCGAGGTACAAATTTCACCTAAACCCACCGTTACTTCTGTACGACTGCACCGCGCTACGGACTACCAAGACCCCAAAAGCAGGTAAGAAAATGGACCACACCGAAACCATATAAATCAGTCAGTGACTGATCGTCGGAGGCGGGAATGCGGTGCGCGCATACCTTCGACCTCGTCGCCGACCTCAGGGGTCTCCCATCCCTCGCCCTCCTTGAGAAGCTTCTTCTTGAGCCCCTCCTTCCCGACCTCCTTCTCCTCGCCCACCTTCATCGCCGGCCCCTCGTCGCCGCCGAAGTCCCCCATCTCCTCATCGCCCATCCCCATCATGTCCTCGGCGCCTGCCTGCGGCATGTCGAAGTCGTCGTCCATGGCGGGGGAGCCGAAGCGAGATCCGCGCGCGCTGCTAGGGTTGCGAGCTCGCTAGGGTTCGTGGTGGGCTTTGGAAGGTTCGAGAGAGTGCACGAGGGGTAAATGATGAGGGCATGAGGCAGAGAGAGAGGAGTGGGTTTAAAATGGAACGGAACGGTGGGGTTCTAGAGTGTTCCAACTTTCAATGGAGGATTGAAGAGAGGAGTCAACGGCCCAGATGCTTCCATTTTATGGGCTGGATCTGAGCTTGCGTTTCACTTGTGGGCTGGATCTGAATTTGGTCCGTGATGAAGAAACGTGTTTTGAATTCGAAATGTAATGGAGAAGATGTTACGTCTGAAGCTCTCAAATTATCACAGGTATTGACCCCAATTGTTCAATTTGGATCAACGAATCTCGACGAAATGCTTACGCAAATTAAAAGCGTTTGAAAGTGACTCGGTAACATGAACGATCATGCTTCAGTCGTGAGCTCGCGAATATTGCATGAATCAAGATGTTCACAAGCAACCAGAGAATTCAGTTTCGAAAATGTGTGATGCGCCCATTTGGAGCGCAAGAATTTCACAGCACTTTTACATGCAACCTGGGAACCATAATTCTCACAAGAATCTCAAAATAATTTGTGGTTGGCGTTCTCTCATGGAAAGAAATTTAGACTTGTTACATGAATAGAGTTTTACCAAATTCCAATAAGAGGAAAAGTCATAAAACTAATGACTAGGAACTTTGCAGAAGTAGGCAAGTGGCATAACCTTCAAAATGATTTTAAAATTGGAGATACAACCGAATTAGTTGACAAACATTCGGATCCAAAGAAGAGCGCGGCTATGTAGAGCAAGGGACTGATGAACTCATTGCATTAAACCAAATGAAGGCACCAGATATGGGTCACATTTTTAATTGTAGCTATATGATGTCAATTGTTAAATTCTTGCAACCAACTTTTAAAACAGTGATAACATTGTTATCATTTAGGTGGAGCTTATGATCATCACTAGCAATACCTAATTAGGATTACTCAGGACTAATCTTAATCTAACAAACACACTAAAGCATGAACAGACGGTCAATCTGATAGCTTATGCTCATAATAATGTAATGAATTGTGGAGACATAGTAGATCACAGATGAAGTATGAGGAATTAGGGTGATGTAAAGAGAGGTGAGGATTACCTTCCGGGTTGCTGCTTGACGCCATTGGGCTCAAGCAGTGCTCGTGGAAGACGGGCGGTGGCGCAGTGAAGACGGCGGCGGCGATCAGATGTATTTTGGTTTGGCGGGGGCCTCGGGAACGTGTGTGTACTACCGTACCCCGTCCTGAGGGCCCCCTGGTGCTTATATGGCGCACAGGAGAGGAGGGGGCCAACAGATAGATTCTGTTGTGCCCCCGATACCCACGCGCCTCTGAGGTGGACTCGGCGTGGGGTTGTTGCCCACGTCCGAGTTAGTTGGGGCGTGAGAGACCCAGTCCCACCCGTTGGTTGTTGCCCAACGGTGGAACCGAGATCATCCTAACATTCTCCCCCTTGATCTCGGGACAACTTATTTCTCATTTAACTTAGCTTATTCTTATTCTTAATTACTAAACATATATATATTTCTTCTTGCTTTGACATAAGGAGCACGACGCATCAGAAACAGCCATTTACGTACTGTTCGACTCGAAGACCACAATATGTCTCACAATTAGAAATATCCTTATACTTAGGTGTCCCCTTAGTATCCAGGATTTGTTTCACAGGCTCTCCCCTAATCCCATGCCGGCTACGTGTTCTCTGAACACATTGGGAGGGAGACCCTTGGTTAGCGGATCCGCAAGCATTTTATTAGTTCTTATATGCTCGAGACTAATTGAATTATCCTGGATTCTCTCTTTAACAACATAATACTTAATGTCGATGTGTTTGGCAGCACCACTCGACTTGTTGTTGTGAGAGTATGTCACTGCTGGCTCATTATCGCAGTATAACTTAAGTGGTTTATGAATGTTGTCTACCACTCTTAGACCGGGAACAAATTTCTTAAGCCAAGATGCCTGTCCAGTGGCCTCATAACAAGCTATGAACTCAGCATACATTGTGGACGATGCAGTTATGACTTGTTTGGAGCTTCTCCACGATATAGCTCCATTCGCGAGGGTGAATATATAGCCTGACGTGGATTTCTTAGTATCCACACAACCCGCGTAATCTGAATCTGAGTAACCTACTATTTCTAATGAGTCTGACTTACTATACTTTAACATGAGGTTCTTAGTACCCTGAATGTATCTTAGAGCCTTCTTAAGTGCTTTCCAGTGGTCTAAGCCTGGATTACTTTGATATCTGCCAAGCATCCCAGTCACAAAAGCTAAGTCAGGGCGCGTACATGTTTGAGCATACATTAAGCTTCCGACAGCAGAAGCATACGGAATTCCTCTCATCTGATCAACCTCATACTGATTCTTAGGTGACTGTGATTGTGAAAATTTGTCACCCTTAACTATTGGGACAGGCGAGGGCTTACACCCTTGCATACCGTACTTTTTGAGTATGCTTTCTAAGTATGCCTTCTGAGATAATCCTAATACCCCTTTTCTTCGATCTCGGTGAATCTCAATTCCTAGGACATAGGAAGCTTCACCTAAATCCTTCATCTCAAAGTTTGAGGATAAACACTTCTTAGTTTCTAAGAGTAGATTGACATCACTACTTGCAAGTAGTATGTCATCTACGTATAGTATAAGAAAAATGAATTTCCCATTCTTAAACTTAGCATAAATGCAGTTATCCTCCTCATTCTCCTTGAACCCAAACTTCCTTATCGTCTCATCGAACTTTAGGTACCATTGCCTTGAAGCTTGCTTAAGTCCATAAATAGACTTCTTCAAGTGGCACCCCATATGTTCCTTACCCTCAATGACAAAACCCTTTGGTTGAGCCATGTAGACGTCCTCATAAAGATTCCCATTGAGGAACGCCGTCTTTACATCCATTTGATGCAATTCTAAGTCATAATGTGCTACTAATGCCATGATGATTCGAAACGAATCCTTAGACGACACAGGCGAGAAGGTCTCGTTATAATCGATACCTTCTCGCTGCGTGAACCCCTTAGCCACAAGCCTAGCCTTATACTTTTCGATCTTCCCTTTGGAGTCACGCTTAATCTTGTAGACCCATTTACAGCCCACCGTTTTGGCTCCTTTAGGAATCTCTACTAAGTCCCAGACTTTGTTAGCACTCATGGACCTTATTTCATCTTCCATGGCTTTACGCCATTCGGATGACTGAGGTCTACTCATGGCATCTTCGTAAGAGGTGGGATCATCCTCTACCTTAACTTCTTCGCTCAAGTATATCTGATAGTCGTCCGGGATGGCCGACCGTCTTACCCTTTGTGATCTTCTTACTTGAGCATCATCTGAGGGTTGAGGTTGTTGTTGCACCTCATCTTGTTCGACCACATCTTCAACAGGCTGAGGAGGTGGAACCTCACTTATTTCTGTTGTGGCCGATGGAGGTGCAGCAACAGGCGTTGCGTCACCAGCACTAGGTGTGGGTGGCACGACGACAGCAGGTAGGGTGAAATAGGGCTCTTGAGTCATCGGAACGGGTAGACTAATTCGTTCCTCCTCAAGGTTTATTTCCCGCCGTACCGTACTCCCCCTGATCATAGTGTCCTCTAAAAACACGGCATGTCTAGTCTCAATAAACTTAGTGTGTCTACCTGGACAATAGAACCTAAATCCTTTACTTCTTTCAGGATAGCCAATAAAATGGCAACTAATTGTTCTAGAATCCAGTTTGCTTAAGTTCGGGTTGAACATCTTAGCCTCAGCTGGACATCCCCACACATGTAGATAGTTTAGTGAGGGCTTACGTCCCGTCCACATCTCATACGGTGTCTTAGGTACTGACTTAGATGGAACACAGTTAAGTACGTGAATGGCGGTCTTTAAGGCCTCCATCCATAAACTAACTGGTAGTGTAGAGTAGCTTAGCATGCTTCTCACCATGTCCATAAGCGTACGGTTTCGCCGTTCCGCCACACCGTTCTGCTGAGGTTCGCCCGATGTAGAATATTGGGCTACTATGCCATTTTCCTGTAAAAACCTCGCAAAAGGTCCAGGGACTTGGCCATAAGGGGTGTGTCGACCGTAGTACTCACCTCCACGGTCAGACCTTACTACTTTAATTTTAATGTCGTGCTGATTTTCTACTTCAGCCTTAAATATCTTAAACTTGTCCAATGCTTCGGATCGCTCCCTGATTGGATAAATATAGCCATAACGACTAAAGTCATCTGTAAATGTTATGAAGGAATCATAACCATCTACCGATGTCACGGGAAAAGGTCCACAAATATCTGTGTGGATTATTTCTAAGACTCCCGAGCTACGTTTGGCGTTTTTCTTGATATTTTTGGAGAATTTTCCTTTAATGCAGTCAATGCATTCCTCAGAATCTGAAAAGTTTAAGTGTGGAAGAATCGATTGAGATACTAATTGTTCGATCCTCCCCCTCAAAATATGGCATAAACGACAATGCCATAATTTCGACGAAGTATCTAAATCGCTTCTTTTGCGCTTATTACGTCCTAAGTCGTTCTTAAATGAAACTTGATCATCACATATAGCAAACACATTCTCATGAGTGGACAATAAGTAGAGCATGTCTTGTCGGAAGGCAAGACCTATAATCTCATTATTATAACTAATAGAACACTTATCATTACCAAAATGACAAATGTATCCTGAATCATCCAAACATGAAACTGAAATCAAGTTCCTTTCTAATGAAGGGACATAAAGAACATTATTTAGCCTAAGTACAAAGCCACTAAGTAATCTAAGAGATAAGTCTCCAATGGCTTCGACTTCGGCTTCACGCCCATCTGCCACCTTAATCACTCTTTCCCTTCTTCTTATAGTTCTCATCGTACTTAATGCCTGCATTGAATTACAAATGTGCACAGTGGCACCTGAGTCAATCCACCAAGTGGACCGTGAATAATTCACATATAAGGCCTCATTTACAAAAGTAATTATATCATTACCTTTCTTAGCACACCACTTAATGAATCCAACGCAGTCCTTCTGGAAGTGTTCATCTGAACCACAGAAGTGACACTTATCCTTGTCCTTCTTTTGAGAGGACTTGCCCTTGAACTTGTTTGACGAAGAACTGGAGCCTGAAACCTTGAAGGAAGGTGGTTTGGGAGAGGAAAAGTACCTCTTTGCCTTTCCCTTACCCTTAATGTCAGCCAGATTGATGTAATCACCATTCTTAGAGCTCTTTATGCGTTCCTCTTCCTGAACGCACATGGCAACAATCTTATCAATATTCCAAGTCTCAGGAAGTGAGTTATAATTGACCACAAAGGCTTCAAACTCCTTAGGAAGAGAACTTAGGATGAAGTAAATGAGCATCTCATCTGGCATCACAATGTTTAACTCCCTAAGCTTAGAGTTATAGTGACTCATCTTGTTGATGTGCTCACGCACACCACCTCCAGAGTACTTCTCAGTGACAATCTTTCTCATGAGAGTGCTAGCACTCGCCTTAGTGGAGCCAGTGAACTGACCTCTGACTCTCTCTAAGTACTCTGAAGCAGTATCACAATCAGGGATACTTCCCTTAATTGAGTCTGCTATGGTGCTCTTAATGATCACGAGACACTTCCTGTTGGAAGTGTCCCACTTAGGGAGATCCTTCTCATACTGATCCTTCAAGCTTAGGTACTTAGCCTTCCGCGTAGCGAAAGACTCCTCAGATTCCCCAGTCTCAGCAATGGGGACAGGTGGCTCAGTGGGTCGAGGCGACATAATCGCAAAATCGAGGTCAGAGACTACTAGAGCCATCTGGAGCCTCTCTTTCCATACCCCGTAATTTTGACCATTGAGGGTCTCAATTGCGGAGATATAGCTAAGTGCTGAGGACAAGCCTGATCCTTCAAAAATAAAGATTGAGGATTAATGACCAAAACTTATAATAAATCATGACTTAAGAATGACATTATTGCCTTTTCACGTTGGTTACTTAGCAAATAATGCCCTTAAACATTAAAACTTAGCATGATAACAAAGCTTAATATGATAAACTCAAAGATAAACTTAAATTAATCATGGCAATTCAATTTCACGTTGGTTACTTTCAAATTCCATGCATAATTAACTTAGTACATCATTTTTCACGTTGGTTACTCAATGAATCTCAAATAATCATAAATATAAGCTTGAGCACAAACTCAAATAAATGCACTTAAAAATTAATTGGCAAATTCAAATTTTCACGTTGGTTACTCATTTAAATTTCCACTAATAAACATAACTCAACTTAAACTCAAAACTTGATAAATTAAAATTTCACTTTGGTTACTCAATTAATTTATCACTTAATCACGGCGGAAGCTAAAACTTAATTTCTTAATTAATGAGAATTGCTTGAAAAAGCACTTAATAATATTTAAATAACTGAGATAATGCTCTTATTGACAATAAAAAGTATAAAAAGCAGGAAAAAGGGTAATAAAAATATTTCATAGCCTCACACAAAATTCCTACAATTTTCTCAGCTATTTACTTAATTTTCTAATCATTTTTTTTTTGATTTCTGGAAATTATTTTCTATTTTAAACTTATTCTGAAATCAGAAAACACTTAAAAGGACTAAATGGGCTTAAAACTCTAAATTCAGCCCACTGAGTAAAAATTGGCCCAGCCTATTGAAAAAAAAAACTTCTCAGAAAAAAGAAAATCCACAACGCGCAGCCCATAGCCATTTGGCCCAAAGTGGAATACAACCCACTAATAAATCGGGAAAAATCCCGAAAACTGAAAGGGCAGCCCACCGGCCCAACTCGTGCTTCCGCATGGGCTCCAGGCCTGCCAGCACGACGCGGCGGGCGGCGCGCGAAGTGGGCCGTTGGATCCGGATCCAACGGCCGCGATCTGATGGAGGTTTATAACATGGGTCGATCCGAGCCGTCCAGTGATAAACCGATGGTTGAGCGCTTAGATCGGGGGGGTATAAAACATTTCGCCGCCGCGGGGTTTCGAAAACCCTAACTCATTTCTCCCCTTCCTCTCTCTCTCTTCGACCCGAGTTAGCGAGAGCGGCGGTGAGGGCGACGCCGCGTCGGGACCTCCGGCGCCGCCGCACCATTGACGCCGGCGAGGGAGAACCCACTGAAAGTGGTCGCCTCGTCGGTTTCAATGGCGTCGGCTGGTTTTCCGTTGAGGGAAACTGACGCGGCCGCCAAACTGAGTGAGGAGAGGATCTGAGTGCTTGTGTTCCGCGTCGCCGGCGGGGACTTCCGGCGCTGCCGCATCACTGTCGTCGACGTGGTGCGTGCGGTTGGCCGTTGAAGGAAACCCGCCACTAGGGTTAGGGTTTCGACTCCCAACCCTAGCGTGGCGCGGACTTAGCGCACTGAGTGATTGTATGCAGGTATACAGCGCACTCCGACGGGCTCTACGGTGCGCACGTAGGTGACGCCGACGTGAGTTCCCGAAAGGCGGCCGTCATGGGGAAAAAGGCTGTTAGGGTTAGGGTTTCCCCTAACGCTGCAGCGACGGGGACTTGGCGGCGAATGCCACCCTTCTGGACCCCGAAGGACCATGGTTCGGCACTCCCAGAACTGAGATAAGTCCCCTTCCCCAAAAACTATTTTCTCAACTTAATTTGATTCATCTCCTTCTGATTGCTTCAATTTAGTGACTTAAACTGAATTGGTCTTAATTTCCAGAAACTAGGCCCTCAATAAAAAAAAAATGATTAGAAACAAATTTATTTGACTTAGGACTTAATCACCTAATTAGGGATTGACTAGCACGGCTCTGATGCCATTGTTATCATTTAGGTGGAGCTTATGATCATCACTAGCAATACCTAATTAGGATTACTCAGGACTAATCTTAATCTAACAAACACACTAAAGCATGAACAGACAGTCAATCTGATAGCTTATGCTCATAATAATGTAATGAATTGTGGAGACATAGTAGATCACAGATGAAGTATGAGGAATTAGGATGATGTAAAGAGAGGTGAGGATTACCTTCCGGGTTGCTGCTTGACGCCATTGGGCTCAAGCAGTGCTCGTGGAAGACGGGCGGTGGCGCAGTGAAGACGGCGGCGGCGATCAGATGTATTTTGGTTTGGCGGGGGCCTCGGGAACGTGTGTACTACCGTACCCCGTCCTGAGGGCCCCCTGGTGCTTATATGGCGCACAGGAGAGGAGGGGGCCAACAGATAGATTCTGTTGTGCCCCCGATACCCACGCGCCTCTGAGGTGGACTCGGCGTGGGGTTGTTGCCCACGTCCGAGTTAGTTGGGGCGTGAGAGACCCAGTCCCACCCGTTGGTTGTTGCCCAACGGTGGAACCGAGATCATCCTAACAAACATGACATGTAATCAAGACTAAAATAAATTGCTGAACGTACATAATCAGCTTAGATTATAAATTACTACCTCCGTATCTGAATAAATGTCGTCCGGACATGCAACAATAATTCATTTGTAGCTCTTTCCATTGTAGGAAACGGAGGTAGTATAATTTTTCATGGAATTTTGGTCCAAGTATGTTTTAGGTTGAACTACTAAATTCTGCTGTAACGTTTAGAATGTTCACACAGGAAAAGGTTGAACATTGTTTTGTGAAGATTTAACAAACTAGATAATCAAATCACCCTCTACAAGCCACAGGTACATCCTGTACACTGCAGATATAATAAAAACTCCCTTAACAATACACTCATTTTCCTGCCATTTTAATATAAGATTGTAAACTACTTAAGCTTGCTACAGATGATTATAAACAAAGTAAGATTTCTGGGTAGATCAGGTTTCTGAATGGCAAAAATTTTATAAGGTGTAGAATAATCGTCATTTCAAGAAAACTTAAAGACAAAAGATGTCCGAGGGTAGCAGCAAAAAGATGTGCTAAAAAATTAGACAACAAATGTTTCAATGTATATGGGTTTCCAGGGAGCCTAAAATCGGTAGCCCCTCCAGTTTTTTTACTCATGACCTTGGTAATTTATTCAAACAGTGAGCAATTGTTCCATATTGTTGAGGATACACAGGGACTATCTACCAAATAAGAGGGCCCCTGAAGACTTCCAGTGCACATTACACTATGTCACCATTTCTACCGTGGGAACAACTGCTGTGCAATCTGCTGTTTTGTGCAAGCGTGCAATCTCCAAATCTGAACCGTTCTTTATCTATCCAAAGGTGCTGCACTTTTAGCACTTAAATCCTCCCACCTGGTGCTGCTGACAATATGCAAAAAGAACCCTGAATGCACTACCTTTAGATTGGTAGGTAACGGTTCAGATTTGGAGATTGCACGCTTGCACGAAACAGCAGATTGCACAGCAGTTGCTCCCTTCTACCGTAAATTAACCGTATCTCATATTCGAAAAAACCAGGATCCCTAATGCATACTGTGGACACTCGGGATGTTAGAAAGGCATATTCGACATGATAAATATTATTGGCTTATCTTACGAGAGAAAATAGTTACATGCTGTAAAAAAAGTTCCAATTCTACCTGAACATCCAGCAGCAATGACACAAAGCTTGCAAAGGGAAATACATCTAGTTTCTGATCCATTCAATTTCCCTTTATAGACATCTCAAGTTGCTCCAATTTTCGGGCAAGGTCATGCTTCCCACAATGCCGCAGCCCATCAACAACAACATTAAAGGTTGGCGCCCTTGGCTCAAACCCAGCCTCACTCATTTCAAAAAGATAGTTGGCAGCTTCTATGAACCGACCACCCCTCGCACACATTTTGACAAGCATCACATAAACAGGTCGATTCGGCGGATGCCCCTTCGTCTTCATATCACCAAAGAAGGCGAAGGCATCTGCAAATCGCCCTGCCTTACAAAGTGCCTTGATGATTGCTGCATAGAGGCTTGGGAACGGCCTATGGCCATCCTCAACTGCTGCATAGAACAACCGGAATGCCTCCTCAATTCGGCCAGCCTTGGCCACAGCTGGCAGCATCACCTTGTATGTCGAGATGTCTGGGCAGAGGCCACGACTGGAAGCGTCGGCGAGAAGAGCCACGGCGAACTCCACATCTCCAGCATTGCAGAGCGCCTCAGCGAGCGAGTTGAACGTGGCAACGTCAGGGAGGACGCCCTCCTTGGTCATGCGGAGAGCGAAGGCCTTGGCCTCCTCCAGGCGCCCAGCGCGGACGAGCCCGTCGACGAGGAGGTCCCGACCCCGCACAGGCGGGCGGAACCCGCGGCTCGCCATGTCGTCAAGGAACGCCTGCGCTTCACGGAGCTTCCCCGCCGCGCACCAGGAGTCGACGAGGGTGCTGAACGTGGTGCGGTCGGGGGCGACGCCCTTGCGAGCCATGCGGCGGAGCAGCTTGTAGGCGCCGACGAAGTTGCCGTTGGCGCAGAGCGCGTCGAGGAGAGCGTTGTAGACTTCGGTGGTCTGGGGGCAGCCGAACCGCGGGAGGCGATTGAACACTTCGACGGCCTGCTCGGGGAGGCGGGAGTGGCCGTAGGAGGAGATGACCGCGGAGAAGGTGGTCGGCGAGAGGGGGAGGCCGAGGCTGCGCATGTCGGAGGCGAGCGACCACAGGTGCGGGAAGAGGCGCGCCCGCGCGAGCGGGAGGAGCAGCGCGTCGAAATGCTCCGCGGAGGCGGTGAAGGTCGGCTTGGCCCGGAGCCAGGCGAGGAAGCGCGTGGCGTGGAGCGGCGCGGTGTGGGCGGCGGCCCGGATGACGCGGAGCGCGAGGTCCGGCGGGAACGGCGACGGGAGACGGAGCCGGTTCAGCGTGCGCTCCAGGTAGAAGTCGCGCCGCACGATGGTGGACAGGTGGTGCACCGCCGCGAAGTATGCGTCCTTGGATGTCGGGTGCTGCGGCTGTGACGCCTCCGCCGCAAAATCGGGGTGCTCCGGCAGCGTGGAGAGGAGGCGGAGGCGGAGGCCGAGTCGGCACAGGACCACGGCGGCTGCGGCGGCGGGCGGCGGCATGGCTCGCCTCGGCTGCGGGCTGCGACCGCCACACGCTGTTGAGGGAGCTAACAGTGGAGCAGGCCTCATGGACCGCAGTTCATTGACGGGCCGTAATGAGAGTGATGCCGGTCCTTTTATATGGGCCTTGTTTTACATTGATCTGGCCCGTTCGAGCCCACGGTTCTAGGGTTTGTGAGGCCATAAAGCTAGCTTCACAATGATGTCGCCGCCGCCGTTGCGCCGTTCTTCTCCCTCATCGTTTCGTCGTAGGTTTAGGTCCGAGCTCGCGAAGGTAACAAATGCAAGCAGCTCGTTGCAAACTATGATTCGATTTCGTCCATCTTGTTCCGACCTAACATCTGGATTTCGTTGGCGATTGATTCAGCGGAGATGGCGGTGCCGCTGCTGACGAAGAAGATCGTGAAGAAGCGGGTCAAGCAGTTCAAGAGGCCGCACCACGACCGCTACATATGCCTCAAGGTGACGACCTCTCCAACTTCGGTTCTGTGGAATGGAATTGTTTGTCCGCTCTCCTTGTCCTGCGCTCTTTTGTAGTGCGGGCACTAGTTTAAATGACTTCCGGCCGGTAATAGTTTTAACCATGTACAGTACTGTCTAAGAATTTCAGTAGAGACCAGTAACAATTACAACCATGTGCCAGGATGATTATGAAGTTATCGAGCAAATTCTGCATATACGTTAGTCAAATTTGATACCACAGTTAGGCACATTGAGTTACTTGGTGAAGGGGTAGATAATTTCTAGTCAGACCATTTTTTATCCCTGATGTTTCTGAAAGAAAGGATATGATGGCTTGGTAAAAGGTCTGAATAAGAAAACATTTTCTTGAGCGAACATTGGGACGAAGGAAGAGGGCCCTAGCTCTTGCTTGAGTATAGCATCGTGGCTGTCGCAACCTCTTCTACAGCAATTGCTTCATGTCCTCATGGAGCGGGTTGGATAAAAAGGCGTGGGCTTCATTCAAAGTGTGAATGCTTGCCTAGACTTCTCCCAACACTCTTAGCCCAATGCTAGCTTAAGGAAACCTTGTTTTCTGTATGATCACATCGTTCTGGCTGATCCTTTCAGAGAAGTTCTTTTCAGTTCAACATTCCATTTATTTTTTTGGAGGATGCACAGCTTTATTGAGGGTCTTGTTTAGCTGTTCAATGTTTTTCAGCATGGTACTCTCTTTTATGCAGTGGGCCCTTTATCATATTATCACTTCAAAGCAGAACATATGGCTACACTTAGTCCTAGCATTGTTTTGCAATGCGATTGTATCTGTATGACCATTTGCATCAGAAGCAAAGAAATGCTAGAGCCCTATCTCACTTATTGCTGGTTATGCTAATTATGCTGAAAATAACTATTGTATTGCATGTTTTGTGTAGACAAGCTGGCGCAGGCCAAAGGGTATTGATTCCCGTGTTAGGAGGAAGTTCAAAGGATGCACCTTGATGCCCAACATCGGTTATGGCTCCGATAAGATGACCAGACATTACCTTCCCAACAAATTCAAGAAGTTTGTCGTCCACAACGTCTCTGAGCTGGAGTTGCTTATGATGCACAACAGGTATCCTTCAAAATGCTGGTTGTTGCCATCTTGATAACTAAACTTTTTTGCTTCTATCTATCTTTGTCATGTTTGTTCTGTACTCTGCCTTAAACCCTTGTTTCTTGTGAGCAGGACGTACTGTGCCGAAATAGCTCACAATGTCTCTACTCGGAAGCGCAAGGAGATTGTTGAGCGTGCCGCACAGCTTGACATTGTGGTCACAAACAAGCTTGCCAGACTTCGCAGCCAGGAGGACGAGTGAAGTGCTGCAGATTGCAGCTATGGTTGAACTTGTTTGTGTAGGAAACAGTTGTGTAGTATCTATAATGAGCTCAATATAGGACAAGCTATAAATTTGAATGATGATCTGCACTATTTTCTTTATTGTGACAACTCCTGTTACGTTAGTGAGCTTGGTAATTGGTATGCGAAACTTTCTTTGATTCTATATAAATTCTTTCTTCAGCTATTTTATAGTTGGTACAGTACTGCAGATTGTGGTAGATACTCGAGATAGCTTATGCTTTCATGTAAACAAGCCTGCTCGTGATCATGTTATCGAGGGCCTAAGCTATAATAATTCGATGTGATATAAGGCTGTCTTTTTTTTCACTTTTTCCCATGTCCTTTTTATTACTGTTTTGATTGTTGGTCTTGCCTACTATTGATCTCGTCCATTAATTGTGCCGAAACAAGAGCTATCAAGAGTGGCCCTTCATGCATCTGCAACTTATCGAAATAGTGTGCAAGAAGAATCGTCCTATACATTATTCATTTTTATTTTTACAGTACGCATTATAAAATTTTGTTACGCTACAGTGTATACAATATGTTTTACAGCGTGCTACTGCGGACGGTCTTATACATTTTATATATTTATTTTAGCCAGGTGAAGCTCAAAGCTAGATAAATTCATCAACCCATCATTACATTACCGCGACATCAGATGAACGGAAGAAAACCAAGCGAAAGCTGGAACACGTGAACCGCAGATGATTCCTCAGCCGAAACATAGGCCGATGTTTTTGATAATCAAAATTGGTCAAACCTCAGTCTTGAAAAAACGATCAAACTGTTTATATAAACCGGTTCGACCTTTTATGATATGGTTAAAATTCAAGTTAAACATCATCGATACATAGCTCTCCATCGTCTAATTTAGACATGAAATGTAAAATGGTTTGGTCCTGCTTTTTAAGTCCGTGGTTGTGTGTGCTTATGGTGCATATCCTCTGCAGTACTGCTGATGCAGTAGTGGTCCTGACAGGTGAGCCCTATGCCCCATAGGACCCACTTATCAGTGACCACTACTACACCAGCAGTAATGCAGAAGATTTCAACCCTACCCAGAATACTTGTTCCTGTTTGATCTATTTGTTTTGTGGGACTTTGTAACTCAGCCATTTTCATTAGTTGCTGTGCCATTTCACGTCGATTCATGCTTACGGCGTCCGAGTATGAGCAAGAGGTTCAGACCAATGCACGATTCGCATTACGCAGAACACTCAGATAAAAGCCATGAAGTTTCAGAATTTTTTTTTAAAAAAAGATGCAACATGGAATGATATAATAGGGCAATTTATATCCAGTAATCGTAGGAGTAAATGTTCATCATCATAGATTTAACTCATGCTTACGGCGTCCGAGTATGAGCAAGAGGTTTAGACCAATGCACGATTCGCATTACGCAGAACACTCGGATAAAAGCCATGAAGTTTCAGAATTTTTTTTTTAAAAAAAAAAGATGCAACATGGAATGATATAATAGGGCAATTTATATCCAGTAATCGTAGGAGTAAATGTTCATCATCATAGATTTAACTCAAGCATTCGTGCAGTACCCTACAAAGCAGTCCAGAGCTACATGTGAAGCAACGGGCAATTTCTCAGGCAGCGCAAACCGTCTTGACCCTTTTATCCTTTGCTAGCAGTCCAGAGCTACATTCACCCACTCACTTAGTCATTTTAGCGAACATGTTGCTGTAAAACTTGGCATCCTTCTTATTGAACTCCTTGATCTTCTCCTTCAGGGTCTTGTATTCCAATTTCACATCCCTGAGACATCAACACTGTCAGAATGAGATAGAAAACACATGTAGCTGATTAACAGACCGGCACAAACCATATTAGAGACTCTAACCTGTTGTCGGGGTCGATTTCCAGTGCCTTCTTAATGTCTACCTCTGCTAGTTCTAGGTCCGCGAGTTGAATGTAAGCTTGCACCCTCCTGTATAGAGCCTTCACATTTCGGCTGTCAAGTTCCAGAACCTGGGAAGAAACACCCATATTGTAAGCAATTTGTACGGGTACTACCACGAGTCCATCTAGGATTCTAGGAATGAAGGTAACCTTGGTACAAAGCTTTTCAGCTTGCTTGTAGTCTTTCAATTTCAGTTTGCAGGCAGCATTGTTCAAGTTGCAGCTGATCTTCAGTTGCTTGGATTGCTTCTTCTCATCTTCACTGAATGAACTGTCATACTCGATATACTTCGCAGCCTGGAATTAACAGACATTATGGTCAAGTCAATCACACAGAAGCAGTAGTACAAATGCCACAAAACTGGAAGAAAAATGTTATACCTTCTCATAACGTTTTGATGCTCTAGCATATTTGCCCAGTTTGAACAGCGCATTCCCCTCGTCTTTCTTCTTACCAGCAGCCTCAACCTTTTCTTCATTGTTCAAGTCCCATGACTCCTTATCCTGTGACAAGGAAATAATGCTCAATTTCCAACTGCGCACACCATTAGGGACTTTGCTGTATCAATAAAATCATTGTGCTGACAATCAGAAACAGACCTTTACAAATGATACAAGCTCCACCTCATAGACCACTGTGCTGCTAGGTGGGACCACAGCAATGTCCTGCTTTGACTCAGTAGAACCAAATGCATATTCAGGAGGAATGGTAACAAGAGCGACCTCTCCCTTCTTCATGTTTAGAACAGCTCGATCAAGACCCTCAATAACTTCCTCTGAAAGAATATTATTAACCAAAATAAACATGTTACGTGTTGGGGTAAGGTTATGGCCTGTGTGCCAATGATGCACAGATGAAAAAACAAAAGACAACCTTCATCAGTCTTAAAGTCAAATGGCTCATCATCATGCCCCTTCTTTGAAAAGACAGTGCCATCCTGAAGTTTTCCAGTGATTTTCACTGTCAACAATTAAATGCATTTTAGTATACGAAGAGCAAAATACAATTCAATAAACTCAAGAGAGTAGTCAACTTAAAGCAATACACAAAAACAACGGTTACTAGCAAGGTTTCACCAAAGCATACATACCTTTAACAACTGCACCCTCATTGGGCCTCTCATACCCTTCACCCTCCTTGAGAACTTTCTTGAGGATTTTCTTGTCATCCCCAATCTCTGTGACGGTCTTCCACGAAATCAACTCAAGGTCAATGAGTAGAGTGGAGTTAGGTGGCACAGAACCTTCCTCACCAGCTGCTGGTCTACCTTTCTCACCAAAACCGTCTGTTCTTGTGAAAAAATAAATTCTAAATATTATCATACTCCAGCTTAAGTATTGGGTAACAAGAAACAAGGTTTTGAATTCTGATGTACAGGAACTCACATTGTGGTTTGACTGTAAGGAGCACATTTTCTGCCTTTTTCATGGTTTTGACAGCCTTGGCAAGTGCAGGACAGAAATACCCTGGCAAGATGTTGCTCATTAGCAAACAGTCGATTAAGTCCAACACTACCAGAAGGCCATATCAAGAAAGCAAGTAAGAAAGACTCACCCTCTTTAACAGTAAATTCAACTCCCTCAGACTTGGACACGACAGTACCATCCTCAAGCCGAGCCTCATATTTCACTACAGAAATGCAGGGAGTAAGCTACAGAATCGAGTGCAGGAAACTCCTATGATGGAACAATCGAATTAGAGCTAAAAGAAAAAAAAATACCAAGAACTTCATCAGGATCCTTTGGGTTTTCCCATTTCTCTCCCTCTTTCAGTATCTTCTTGAATATGCCACCATCTTTGCATATATCTTTCACACTAGTCCAAGAAAGCAGCTCAACATCAAACTGCAGAGTTGCATTGGGTGGGATAGTTGGAGGAGAACCCGATTCACCATACGCCAGCTCAGGCGGAATGGTGAAAACAGCATTTTCCCCTTTCTTCATGGTCTTGATGCCTTGATCCCAACCCTTGATCACCTGACCTGGAAGAATTCACAACCCAGTCACTTCGTGTTGAGCACACATAAACCCACAATTATTATATTTTTCAGCTTTGCAATGTACAAAAACAGGCAGGAGCACGATTAAACCTAAATGAACATAAAAACATAAGAACACTTCTGACACTGATTCAATCAACCTTAAGGAATTTCTCACGCATTGATGCCGTTTATACCTGGGCATGCCTTAAGGTGTACTCCCTCCTTTCTTAAAAGATTGTCACCTTCTAGTACATTTTTGTACTAGAAGGTGACAATCTTTTGAGAAAGGAGGGAGTACGTATTATTTATAGTTTAAGCTGTGCTAGTGCACCAGCATAGAAACGATACAAGTAAAGGTCCCAGGATTTGGCACGAGACTGGTAAGTAGAACAAAGATGACAACGAATATCTCCCTGTACTTCCATTATAAATACCCAAACACGAGCCACAGAAATCATAAGCACGAGGGTAGATACCTTGTCCCAGCTTGAACTTGAAGGGCGTTCCACGATCACGGCTCGAGTCAAACTTTGTTCCGTCGAGGAGCGTGCCAGTGTAATGCACTGAAACATCATCAAGGGAGCGTCAGCACGAGTTCAACCATTCCAATTTTTTCGACATCATGACAGAGTCATCTCCACATTATCCATTATAAACTTGAAATTACCCTAAAATCTTAATACACGAACCATCATAACATCAATGTCCGTAAAAATTGGACCGCGCGGAGACAACACAAAGCAATCAGTGACTTATCGTCGGAGGAGGAAGCGGGAGCGCGGTACCTTCGACCTCGTCGCCGACCTCGGGGGTCTCCCACCCCTCGCCCTCCTTGAGCAGCTTCTTCTTGAGCCCCTGCTTCCCGACCTCCTTCTCCTCGCCCACCTTCATCACCGGCCCCTCGTCGCCGCCGAAGTCCCCCATCTCCTCATCGCCCATCCCCATCATGTCATCGGCGCCGGCCTGCGGCATGTCGAAGTCGTCGTCCATGGCGGGGGGAGCCGAGATCCGCGCGCGCTGCTAGGGTTCTGGTGGGGGGCTTTGGAAGGATCGAGAGAGTGCACGAGGGGTGGTGACGCGAGCGAGCTAGAGAGGACGGAGGAGTGGGTTTAAAATGGATCGGAATGGTGGAGTTCTAGAGCGTTCCAGAGGAGGGTAAAAACGCGGAGCCAACGGCCCGGCCCAGATGCTTCCGTTTTTATAGGCTGGATCTGAGCTCGCCTTTTCGTTTATGGGCTGGATCTGAATTTGGTCCGCAGTGAAGAAACGTGCTTCAAATTTGAATCGTAATGGAGATAGCTGCTTCAGTGTTGGCGATGGTTCGATATTGGCGCGTTGATTCAGCATGGCGTTTTGAAACCTTCTGGTTCCGCGCTGCTGGGACTTGGATGATAGGATGGGAGCTTGCATGCAAGCTCACTTATCGCCAGGGGTGGATCTAGGGGGGGTGGGGGTAGAGAGAAGTATTAACATAAAACTTATATGAGTTGTAAGTAAGAGTGTGTTTGGTTTTGGGACAAGGTGGGATGGGACTGAACCATCCCACTTTTTAGGGACAGGGTGATCCCAGCTATGTGTTTGATTTGAGGATTGGGATCATCCCATTTTTCTGTTTGTTAGAAGGGATGAAGTGGGATGAACACAGACGGTTTCTTGCCACCGTTAACCAAATTTCACGGTCTAGCCATTGAGCCATTTCATCGAACAGCTGTGGCACGTTCCAGAACGAAGCCAACTACTGTTTACAATCCTGCAGCCTGCCCCCTTCGTCAAGTTCCATGGTTACCATTGCTGACGGGCTGCCAGTGAACAGCATCAGAGCATCGTGGAGGAGTCAAAGCCGCCCCCGCTCGCCTCTCGTTAAGGAGTCGTGGCACTCGCCGCACACCAGAACCGAAGCCCCTCGCATCCCTGGCACTCGTCCTTGTCCTCCCGCTGTTGATGCTTCGTCATGTTCGGCACATGCAGCTCAGAGACGAGGCTGCTGTCCTTGTGAAGTGTGAGCACCTACGCGGCACCGCCAAGGTCACGGCCGCACGATCTTCTTGCCCAGGCACGAACAAGCGCCACCGTCGTCTGAGTCCAGCAGCTCCCATGCGTCATCGGAGAAGGCGCCAGCGTGGACACCAAGCTTGACGGGGGACGGTTGTCGACTGTTGGAGTCGGCAGATCCCCTGACACTACTAAAGTGTTGAAGGAGTTTGTAGTTCGGTTTGAGCGCGCGGAGACTCAAGAAGGTGAAACACGATTGGACACGAGTGACACAGTGGTTTACGTGGTTCGGGCCGCCTAAGCGTAATACCCTACTCCACGGGTGTGTGTGTTGTATTAACTTGTGAGCTTCAGAGCGTTCGAGAGTTCTCTCCTTCGTGTATTGTCGGTTTGTCCTTTTATAGTACAAGGACAAACCGTTACAAGTCAGCCTGGCCCGACATGTGGCCCTGGCGGTTACTAGTATTGATACACGAGATTAATTGTTGTTAATAACTCTGTAACGGCTCCGACAGTGCCGTTACAGGTGTTAAGATCGTCCAATTAAGTATCATTAACGTGGAATTAATGATAACTAATCGAGTCTTGAAGTCCGCGGCTGTCCTTTGAAGATCCGGAGCTGTTACAATGTCTCCCGAAGGTTTGAAGCGGCCAGCTCCGACGTATGGACACGTGGCAGCTCCGGAGCTTGCTTGTGGGAAGCGGGAAGCTCCGGGGTGGCCTGGCACGTGTCAGGTCCGGAGCTTCTCTCGGTCAGGGGTTAAGTCCGGAGGTGCCGTTTCAGTACCTAGCCCGGAGCTTCACCCTTGCGGGTAATAGCTCCGGTCTGACAGTACACGTGGCAACCTAGTGGTTAACCATGTTGGAGAAGCAGGTCCGGTTATGTCTGACAGGTGGGCCCCCGAGGGTCTTTAATTTGAGTAGATGTCCTTCCCTTGAGATCTTTGTAACCTCAGGGGGTGTATGGTTTTTATGGTACCGACAGTGGCCCCCTGGACCTACCTCCGGGGAAAGTCACCGGGGTGAAGTCATTCCGTCGGAGGTGGGTCCATACTCGCGACTCTTGAACTGGGTCTTCAAGGGTCTTCGGAGGTGCCGTTGGCGGGGCTTTACGGTTAAATCCCGACACGTGGCGCACCTCAGGCGGCAGATAGGATCTTTGGCGTGCGGATCTCTCGCAATTGAAGGTCGCCAGTTCCCGATACGAAAACCGTATCGGTTCCGCGCGCCTTGTCAGGTCGCCGCCTTTGGGTTTCCCGCCTCGTGATGACAACCGTTCGCCTGGGTAAGAACCTCGACTTGATCGTCAGGGTGATCCCGGGCCCTCTTGTCATCGGCAGGGTTGAATTCTTGAGTAGTATCCTTGACTCCCCTGCAGTTTCCATCCAAGCGTTACGAGGGCTTACTTAAGAAGGAAAGCGCACCGTCGGGAGTTCTTTACGCTTTCCATCTGTTCTTGCGCTCAAACTCCCAACTCGTGCTTTGCTCCTCTTCTCTTGCCTAGCTGTGCTGCGATGGAGTTGGGTCTGCGTGAGAGTCGTTTGAAGTCGGAAAGCGATCTGAAGAAGGTCTGAGCCCTCATGGGGTGGTCTTCGGACTTCTTCAACCGCTCGGTCCGCGCCGGCGGAGAGCTTCCCTTTAAAAAGGAGCACTCTGGCGAGATGGTGTACTTTTCATCGTACGCCATGGTGGGGCTGATCCCACCGTTTTCTTCTTTCTTCTTGATGCTGCTGGACTTCTATGGTCTGCAGCTGTACCACCTTGGCCCTCACTCCATTCTCCTTGTGTCCATCTTTGTCCACTTCTGCGAGATGTGGGTGGGCATCCCTCCCTGCATCGAGCTCTTCCGAACCTTCTTCACCGTCCAAACCACCGGCCGAAGCGACGAGTATCTTGGCTTCTACTACTTCGTGAAGCGCAAGAAGTGCCCATTCAAGTACCTCCGGTCATTCCCTTCCGGGAAGTGGGATGACTGGAAGAAAGATTGGGTAGTCGTCCGGGTGGAGGAGCATGAGCGGTTGGCGTTGCCAGACGGTCTGCCCGGCATTGACACGTCGGTGTGGAGTGAAGTTCCGGTGCTGGCGGCAGCTTTCGACCCCGTCCTGACCAGGATCCGCCAATGTGTGGAGGGAGGATTGACTCCCCAGGCGGTGTTCTGCAACTTCTTGTCCAACAGGTGGGCGCCGCTGAAGAGGAGGGAGAAGCTCGCCTGGGCCCTCAACAGCGTGATGGACGAGGACCGGGTTGAGACCGGGTTGAAGTCCGGCATGGTGGGGAAGTCCTTGGAGTTTCACCTCAAGAAATTCCAGCACGGCATCGATGTTGACGGAGAGTACTTGACTCCGCCGCCGGCTTTCCTCCCCCTGAACGTGGAAGTTGAGTTCAGCAGGGAGCTCCGGCGGAAGATGCCCGCGCTTGACGACCTTGGCGTCGTCGAGAGAAGATCAACCGCCCGGTTGGCGATCCCCGGGTTGTCTGAAGGCGGCTCCGCCCCTGTCTCTCAGCCAAGAGCTGAGGTCATCGGCAAGGGCAAGGAGCTGGCGGAGGAGCCGGAGAGCCGGAAGAGAAAGCTGCGACATGCTGACGGAAGGTCCGTCGGGCTTGCCACCTCCCCCCCAGTTCCCCGTCCTCAGGAAGGAAGATCCTCCGCCGCCGTGGCGGCTGTCCCCGTGGTGGGGTCTTTCCGGAGCGCTACTATTCCGGCGGTGGGATCCTCCCGGAGTGCGACTGTCCCCGTAGTGGATCCCTCCGGAGGTGCCAGCTCCGGGCAGGCGACTCCGGCACGAGAAGCGGTGAGGGCCTCCAGGTCCAGGAGTTCCTCCCAATCAAGGAGAGCTCCGACCCGGGAAATGCCCGCGGCCACGGCAAGTCCTGGGAGTCCTCCCGGAGCTCCTACGCCGACCGTGGCCAGCCCGGAACGTCCGGGAAAGAGGTTCCGCGCAAGCTGGTGCGTGAGCCTCCCAAGGTAATTTTTCTTTCTTACCTCGATTAACTTTTAATTGTAGCATCTATTTGCTCAATTTCTTCGTTCTTTATCTGCAGCGTTCCCAAGAAGGGGAGTGAAGCTCCGCCCTCAGCCACAGTGTCTGAGGCTGCGGGGGCTTCTGCTCCAGCTCCGGTGCCGCCCCAAGCGGAGGCTGCGACAGCTCCGGCACCGGTTGTCGTGGTCATGGACCTCGACTCGTCTCCAGAAGTTCCCGTGGTAGCGCCGGACCACGGGATTGAAGATGCGCCAGCGGCACCCGTTCCGGAGGTAGAAGCTCCGGGTCCTGGTGCTGCAGAAGTAGAAGCTCCGACTATTGAGTCGGAGGAAGTAGCAGTCCCGGCTTCGGAGCCGGAAAGTGCTGAAGCCCCGGCGGTTGAGCCAGAGGTAGCTGAAGCCCCGGCATGCGAGCCGGAAGTTGAAGTGGTTCCGGCAGTTGAGCCGGTTACTTCCGAAGTTCCGGTCGCAGAGCCGGTGATTGTTGGAGCGCCGACCGCAGAGCCGGCGGCTGAAGAGGTGAGGGAGCTGGAGCCTCCCTCAGAGGAAGTGTCCCGGCCGGAGCCAGTGGAGGCGACGACGTCAATGGTACCTGTGGCAGAGCCAGAGTGACTGAACGAAGTCGCCGGCCCCCAGCCTGTGGGGGCAGATGAAGACTTGGTGGCGGGACCTCCTTCGATGGCGACTGAGGCCATCCCGGAGGAGGGCCCTAGCGCTTTGGAAGCTCGGGGTTCCACTCTCGTAGAGTGGGACCCAATTTTTGTAAATGAAGACCCGCTGGAACCAGCGGAAGAGATCCCAGAAGGTCCGGAGCCCATCTCGCTGTCGATGTCCATCGACAACGCCTGTTCCAGTCTACGTCAAGTCCAACTAGCCTTCTTCCACGACAGCAAGGCTCTTGAAGAGGAGCACCAAACCCTTAGGCGGTGGCGTAATCGGCTCCAATTCGAGACCAAGCTGGCGCAGTCGAGGCTTGCGGATGACAAGGAATGGATTAGGCGGGAGAAGATCCGCCTGGAGCTCTGGGGTGAGCTGCTGGATGAGAGGGAGAGCATGACTCACGCCCTCGACGCTCAATCCCGGGAGTTCCATGACCAAGCAAAGGCTGCTAACGACGCGGCCAATGCTCGGTTTGATCAGCTCGAGGCCATCAGCACCGCACTCATCAAGCGCCGAGAGGCACTTGAAGGAAGGGAAAGACGGCTCGAGGATGAGGAGCAAAAACTCCTGGAGCTACGGGATGACGTCTTGCGACGGGAGGAAGAGCTCGCCGAGAAAACAGCTCTGGCGGACAAGGGCCTCGAGGAGCGCACTAAAAAATTGGAAGAGCGCTGCCTCGAGGAGGAGGAGAAGACCTGGGTGCGGGGGCAGGAACTCTACGAGTACGAGTGTGCCCTTATCGCCCGGGAGAAGAAAGCGGAGGCTAGGGAGAAGGACCTGGTTGACCGCTGGAACAAGATCCACCTCCGGGAGGAGGAGCTCGGAAGACTTGAGAAGCGGGTTGCTGCGAAAATCCAGCAGAACGCCAAAGAAGTTGAGCGCCTCTCCCGCGAGAATTCGGAGCTGACGGCGGCCCGGAGATCCCTGGAAGAGGTGAAGAACCTGAGGAAGGCGGACTCCCTGCAAATTTGGGAGTTCCTGAGCAAGGCCGACGATGCGCTGGCGCCGATGGGTTTCAGCCCCGTGCTCCCGGATGATCCGGAGCCGGAGCCGGACCTTGCGTTGCAAGCGTTGAGCGCTGCGGGCAGCAAGCTCTCCAAGGTGGGCGACGTCATCGCGGACCAACTGGAGGTCGAGGGGCAATCCCTGGCTAGGAACGTCACAGAATATGTGTTGACGTGCTACACCAGCCGGAACCCTCGATTTCCTCTGGACCCGGTGCTTGAAGGCCCCGTCGAAGGAGAAGGCGAAGCTACCCGAGCCAGCGTGTCGGAGGTCGCCCAGAAGGTCGCCGAGTTCTTCCATAGGGTCTAGGACCATCTCTCTTAGCCTTTACTTGTATCTTCTCTTCTTCCTCAATTTTGTAATCCCTTGTCTCCAGATGTAATCTCCGGTCTTCTAATGAAATGAAATCCCCAATTTTTCGTGAATTTCATTTTTTTGTCTTCAACATCTTTGTCTTCACTTGGCCCCCTGGTAGATGTGCACAATTTGATTGTGGACATGTACCAAAAGGATGTTGAGTTTTGTTGAAGACGAATTTGCTTCGAACTTGTGGAATCTATGTCCGAAGTTTTTGATAGTGAAGGTCCCCTGAAGTTGTCGGAGCTTAGAAGCTCCGGCACTGTCCATCGCTGGAGCTTAGTAGCTCCAGCAATAGCCTCTATCAACACGTTGAGCGTCGATAGTTAATACTCCAAGGTGTCGGAGCTTAGTAGCTCCGGCGATGACCCTTGCCACACTTGGTTTGTTGGCAACAGACTCCAGTGACGGGGTCTTCTCACCATCTTTTAGTCAACGCCGACGGTTGACGCCCTGGTGGGAGTCGGAGCTTGGTTAGCTCCGGTTTTTCTCCCTCAACGTTGGGTTCATTTTTCCTGCACACTTAAGCCAAGAAAAATAGTAAAATTCGTTCCTTATCTATAACTTCGTCGCGGCTTACGGTTCTCAAGAGAATTTTAAGTTGAACACGATTTTTAGTACGACTGGATGAATTGTCTTTTCTTTTAGATCCAATTGTCCATGGACCCACCTTACTTTGGCCTGCCGGGATGTAGGTAGAGTGGCGTACTTAGGGTGCTTGACCAGGCTAAGTCGATAGCGCATTCCGGCCCTAGAATGGCTTGGCGGCTTTCAGGCGAGTTGGCCACAGATGATATTTAAATCTAAAAAATCCGACAATTCGACTCGAATCGTACGTAAACCGGTCAAACTAGAATTTCTTAAGAATTGCACGTTTCTGTTATAGACAAGAAAGAGAAAAATAAAAATGTCGAGCCTATGCAAAAATGAATGCACGTGGAGTCTATTTCACATGAAGATGTCTTTCATTATAGGTCCGGGGTACAGGGAAAACAAGTACACTCTTAGGGTACGGAACCAGGCTAAGTGTGTTTGGTTTCTCGTTTGACCCAGGGTAGTTAGCCACACTTCTAGTCCGGAGACTGTATCAAGTGTTGCATGAGCTTTTCAAACCTTTCGGGAAAGGTCCGGCTGCTCTCCCGAAGGAACTACCCGACTCTGTACAATGACTCTATAACATACATTTCAAGTTACTTAAGACTCACCTCCGTGGAATTAAGTGTAGAACTTACGGAGGTACTCGATGTTCCAAGGATTTGGGAGAGGTGTCCCATCCTCGGTAGCCAAGCGAACGCTTCCGGGACGGGATACTTTGATCACTCGGAAGGGCCCTTCCTAGCCGGGGGAAAGTTTGTTTTGCCCTTCTCTGGATAGTATTCTCCGTAGCACCAGATCGCCTTCCTCGAGCTGTCGGTTGTGTACATGCCGCTGGTGATAGCGCCGTAGAGCTTGGCGGTATCGGGCATTCCGAACAGCTGCTTGGCACCTTCCCTCCTCGAGGAGGTCTAGGTCTTCACGCCGGAGCTGGTCCTGCGCGGCTTCGTCGAAGGTCCGGACTCGGAGGGAACCCAAGGTGATTTCCGGAGGAAGGATCGCTTCAGCTCCGTACACCAGGAAGAAGGGTGTTTCTCCGGTTGCCCGACTTGGAGAAGTCCTGTTGGCCCATAGAGTGAGCGGAAGCTCTTCGATCCAATTGGCTCCGTGCTTTTTCAAACGCTCATAAGTGCGTGTTTTGAGTCCTTTAAGGATCTCTGCGTTTGCTCTCTCGGCTTGTCC
This sequence comes from Tuctoria greenei, assembly GCA_036927565.1. Classification (NCBI taxonomy): domain Eukaryota; kingdom Viridiplantae; phylum Streptophyta; class Magnoliopsida; order Poales; family Poaceae; genus Tuctoria; species Tuctoria greenei. Next base: position 1,840,070 of record JAYESD010000005.1, read on the forward strand.
ATTGCTGGCAGGATGAGCTACGGAAGCGTAGCAAACTTGTATGCCGAGGTCTTCGCAATATCCTTGAAATGCGGAGCTTGTGAATTGAGTCCCATTATCAGTGATGATCTTATTTGGGACTCCGAATCTGCTCACGATGGATTGTAGAAAATTGATTGCAGATTGTTTGTTGATCGTCACAACGGGAGTAGCTTCCGGCCACTTGGTGAACTTGTCGATGGCGACGTACAGGAACTTGTAACCTCCGACGGCTCTTGGGAAGGGTCCCAAGATGTCCATCCCCCACACAGCGAAAGGCCATGTAGGAGGTATCATTTGTAAGGACTGAGCAGGTGTATGAATTTGCTTTGCATGAAATTGGCATGCTTTGCATTTCTTCACTAGCTCAGTGGCATCCTGGAGCGCTGTAGGCCAGTAGAAGCCGTGCCGAAAGGCTTTTCCGACCAGCGTGCGGGAAGATGCGTGGTTCCCACACTCGCCTCCATGGATTTCTGCGAGGAGCTCGCAGCCTTCTTCCCTTGTGATGCACCGCATTAGGATGTCGTTGGCACCGCGCCGGTAGAGATCCCCTTCTACCAACGTGTATCTTTTAGCCAATCTGACTACCCGGTCAGCGGATACATCATCATCAGGAAGGATGTTGTCTTTTAAGTAGCTCCGGATCTCCGAGATCCATGCATCGGAACTAACTTGAGCATTTGAGTCTTGCGTGCTGGGTTGCTCGGAGCTTCCGGCAGCACCTACGACCCTTGATGGCTGCCATGGTAACAGGGCCATCGGGACCGTCAGCTTCGGGATGCTGATCTCGCCCCCTTCGTTCAGTTCGGCAGGCTGAACTGTGGGTTTTGACAACCTCCGGACAAAGGTTCCGTCAGGAGCTGGAGCTCCAGTTGACGCCTTGGTCGAGAGTTCGTCAGCTTCAGCGTTGTGAGCACGCTGAACATGGTGAAGGTCTAGGACTTCGAAGTCCTTCTGAAGCCTCTGGACTTCAAGGAGGTAAGCAGCCAGCTGGAGATTATTGCAGGAGCATTGACCCTTCACCTGCTTGATGACAAGTTGTGAATCTCCTTTGACCAGCAACTGCTTGACACCATATGATAGTGCCACCTTTAATCCATAGATGAGTGCTTCGTACTCCGCCATGTTGTTGGTTGCCTTGAAGTCAAGGTGTACCATGTATTTCACCTTCTCCCCAGTTGGTGCGAGGAGAAGGATTCCAGCTCCGGCTCCCTGCTTCTGCATGGAGCCGTCGAAATAAAGGGTCCAGTGAGGCTTAGTGAAGGTTGGAACTTGAGGTTCCGTCTTCTGCTCGCTGGGGCCCCCAGGGTTTAATGGAGAGGGAGTCCATTCTGCCACGAAATCTGCCAACGCTTGACTCTTGATTGCTTGTCTTGGAATGAATTCAAGGTCGAATTCAGCCAATTCCGCTGCCCACTTTGCAATATTCTCAGTTGAATTGGGATTATGCAGGATCGCTCGAAGTGGATATGAGGTCACCACCGAGACTTTGTGAGCTTGGAAATAATGTCGAAGCTTCCTTGAGGCAATAAGAACTGCATAAAGCAGTTTATGCACCTCTAGGTATCGAGTCTTGGCATCATGTAACACTTCACTGATGAAGTATACCGGGCGTTGAATGGTCCGGACCCTCCCGGAGGGGTCCGGAGCTTCCTCTTCATTGATCCGGACCCTCTCGGAGGGGTACAGACTCTCTTCGGGGACCTCCGGGTTCTGGGTGGAGGAACTCGGAGCTTCTTCAAGAATGACCTGGATCCTCTCGGAGGGATCCGGGTCCTCTGAAGTGGCTTCTTGTGGGTTCAAGTCTCGGAGCTGGGACCCAGACCCGCTTTCAGGAACCTCCGGACCCTCCCGAAGGGGTCTGGATTCCTGAGTATTGGGTAGTTCCGGTCTCTCCGCAACCAGAACCATACTGACGACTTCGTCAGTAGCTGAAATGTAAAGCAATAAAGGCTCACCAGGGTTCGGAGCTACCAAGACTGGTAGGGTGGTGAGGAACTGTTTCAGCTCCTGGAATGCCTTCTCTGCTTCTTCAGACCATTGGAATGGTCCGGACTTCCTCAGTAACTTGAAGAAGGGAAGTGCTCTTTCCGCCAGTCTTGAAATGAACCGGCTGAGGGCTGCTAGACATCCAGTTAATTTTTGGACGTCTTTGATGCGGGTTGGTGGCCGCATGTCTTCAATGGCTTTTATCTTCGCCGGATTAGCCTCTATGCCCCGGTGACTTACCAGGAAACCAAGAAGCTTTCCGGAACTAACCCCGAAGCGCACTTGTCTGGGTTTAGCTTCGTGCGGGTGACCCGCAGCTTATCGAAGACAGCCTGCAAGGTGTCCAAGAGGGACTCCTTGTTTTTGACTTTGACCACGATGTCATCGACGTACACTTCCACTATGTCTCTGATGAGTTCTTCGAAAGTTTTGTACATAGCTCGTACAAAAGTTGAAGCTGCATTCTTGAGACCAAACGGCATGGCCGTGTAACAATATAATCCATCTACTGTGATGAATGAAGTATGCTCTTCATCCTCTCTAGACATCCTGATTTGATGATATCCAGAATATGCGTCTAAAAAACACAGTAACTCGCACCCGGAGGTGGAATCCACTATCTGATCTATTCTAGGTAGTGGGAATGGATCTTTTGGACATGCCTTATTCAGTGTGGTGTAGTCGATGCACATCCGAAGTTTCCCGCCGGCCTTAGGCACAACGACTGGGTTTGCCAGCCATTTTGGATGGAAGACTTCTCGGATGAATCCGGCTTCGAGCAACTTCTTCACTTCTTGTCGGATGAAGTTCTGTCGCTCCACAGATTGCTTTCGAGGTTTCTGATGCACAGGCCGAGCGTCGGGGTAAATCTTTAGATTGTGCTCAATTACTTCCCTGGGGATCCCAGGCATTTGTGATGGTTGCCAAGCAAACACGTCAACGTTAGCCCGGAGGAAAGTGATGAGCGCGAGTTCCTATTTGTCGTTCAAGCCACCCGATATGCGGGTAGTTTGAGTGACATCGGAACCAATTTGGACGACTTTGACGGGAATGTCGGTGTTGCCGCGTGGCTGCACACGGGGTGCAGAGGTCGAGCCTCGTTGACGAATGCTCGGAGGTTGTGGAGCTTGCTTCTGTCTGGAGTCCTCCTCTTGCGCTGTGGTGAGTGCGTGGAGTTCCTCCAGAGCAGTTACTCCGGCAGTGCGATCTCCGCGGATCCGGAGAACGCCTACTGGTGTTGGCATCTTCAACACCAGGTATCCATAATGAGCAGCTGCCATGAATTTGTACAGGGCAGGTCTACCCAAGATGGCGTTGAATGGTAAGTTGATCTGAGCGACGTCGAAGACCAACTTCTCGGTGCGATACTTCTCCCGGGTCTCGAAGGTAACGGGGAGAGTAATAGCTCCGAGTGGGGTAATGGCCCCCGGACCTACTTCGGAGAAAGGTCGAGAGGGCTGGAGGTCCGAAGGTCGGAGCTGAAGCTTAGTGAAAGCTTCGAAGCTGATGAGGTTAAGCCCCGAACCTCCGTATACCATGACATGATGGAGCTGGATGTTGTTGATGGTGGGAGATACCATCAAGGGTAATTGGCCAGCTCCGACCATGCTTTGAGGACAGTCCGAAGCATCAAAAGTGATGGGTGTTGTCGACTGTTGGAGTCGGCAGATCCCCTGACACTACGAAAGTGTTGAAGGAGTTGGTGGTTCGGTTTGGGCGCGCGGAGACTCAAGAAGGTGAAATGCGATTGGACTCGAGTGACACGGTGGTTTACGTGGTTCAGGCCGCCTGAGCGTAATACCCTACTCCACGGGTGTGTGTATGTTGTATTAACTTGTGAGCTTGAGTGTGCTCCCCCCGTGTATCGTCGGTTTGTCCTTTTATAGTACAAGGACAAACCGTTACAAGTCAGCCTGGCCCGACATGTGGCCCTGGCGGTTATTAGTATTGATACACGAGATTGATTGTTGTTAATAACCCTGTAACGGCTCCGACAGTGCCGTTACAGGTGTTAAGATCGTCCGATTAAATATCATTAACGTGGAATTAATGATAATTAATCGGGTCTTCAAGTCCGCGGCTGTCCTTTGGAGATCCGGAGCCGTTACAACGTCTCCCGGGGCTTTGAAGCGGCTAGCTCCGACGTATGGACACGTGGCAGCTCCGGAGCTTGCTTGGGAGAAGCGGGAAGCTCCGGGGTGGCCTGGCACGTGTCAGGTCCGGAACTTCTCTCGGTCAGGGGTTACCTCCGGAGGTGCCGTTTCAGTACCTAGCCCGGAGCTTCGCCCTTGCGGGTAATAGCTCTGGACTGATAGTACACGTGGCAACCTAGGGGCTAACCATGTTGGAGAAGCGGGTCCGGTTACGTCTGGCGAGTGGGCCCCCGAGGGTCTTCAATTTGAGTAGATGTCCTTCCCTTGAGATCTTTGTAACCTCAGGGGGTGTATGGTTTTTAGGGTACCGACAGTGGCCCCCTGGACCTACCTCCGGGGAAGGGCAACGGGATGAAGTCATTCCGCCGGAGGTGGGTCCATACTTGCGACTCTTGAACTGGGTCTTCAAGGGTCTTCGGAGGTGCCTTTGGAGGGGCTTTACGGTTAAGTCCCGACGCGTGGCGCACCTCAGGCGGCAGATAAGATCTTTGACGTGCGGATCTCTCGCAATTGAAGGTCGCCGGTTCCCGATACGAAAACCGTATCGGTTCCGCGTGCCTTGTCAGTCCGCCGCCTTTGGGTTTCCCGCCTCGTGATGACAACTGTTCGTCTGGGTAAGAACCTCGACTTGATTGTCAGGGTGGTCCCGGGCCCTCTTGTCATCGGCTGGGTTGAAGTCTTGAGTAGTATCCTTGACTCCCCTGCAGTTTCCATCCAAGCGTTGCGAGGGCTTACTTAAGAAGGAAAGTGCACCGTCGGGAGTTCTTTACGCTTTCCATCTATTCTTGCGCTCAAACTCCCAACTTGTGCTTTGCTCCTCTTCTCTTGCCTAGCTGTGCTGCGATGGAGTTGGGCCTGCGTGAGAGTCGTTTGAAGACGGAGAGCGATCTGAAGAAGGTCCGAGCCCTCATGGGGTGGTCGTCGGACTTCTTCAACCGTTCAGTTCGCGCCGGCGGAGAGCTTCCCTTTAAAAAGGAGCATTCCGGCGAAATGGTGTACTTTTCATCGTACGCCATGGTGGGGCTGATCCCACCGTTTTCTTCCTTCTTCTTGATGCTGCTGGACTTCTATGGTCTGCAGCTATACCACCTTGGCCCTCACTCCATCCTCCTTGTGTCCATCTTTGTCCACTTCTGCGAGATGTGGGTGGGCATTCCTCCCTGCATCGAGCTCTTCCGGACCTTCTTCACCGTCCAAACCACCGGCCGAAGCGACGAGTACCTTGGCTTCTACTACTTTGTGAAGCGCAAGAAGTGCCCGTTCAAGTACCTCCGGTCATTCCCTTCCGGGAAGTGGGATGACTGGAAGAAAGATTGGGTAGTCGTCCGGGTGGAGGAGCACGAGCGGTTGGAGCTGCTAGACGGTCTGCCCGGCATTGACACGTCGGTGTGGGGCGAAGTTCCGGTGCTGGCGGCAGCTTTCGACCCCATCCTGTCCAGGATCCGCCAATGTGTGGAGGGAGGATTGACTCCCCAGGCGGTGTTCTGCAACTTCCTGTCCAACAGGTGGGCACCGCTGAAGAGGAGGGAGAAGCTCGCCTGGGCCCTCAACAGCGTGATGGACGAGGACCGGGTCGAGACCGGGTTGAAGTCCAGCATGGTGGGGAAGTCCTTGGAGTTTCACCTCAAGAAATTCCAGCACGGCATCGATGTTGACGGAGAGTACTTAACTCCGCCGCCGGCTTTCCTCCCCCTGAACGTGGAAGTTGAGTTCAGCAGGGAGCTCCGGCGGAAGATGCCCGCGCTTGACGACCTTGGCGTCGTCGAGAGAAGATCGACCGCCCGGCTGGCGATCCCCGGGTTGTCGGAAGGCGGCTCCGCCCCTGTCTCTTAGCCAAGAGCTGAGGTCACCGGCAAGGGCAAGGAGCTGGCGGAGGAGCCGGAGAGCCGGAAGAGGAAGCTGCGACATGCTGACGGAAGGTCCGTCGGGCTTGCTACTTCCCCCCCAGTTCCCCATCCTCAGGGAGGAAGATCCTCCGCAACCGTGGCGGCTGTCCCCGTGGTGGGGTCTTTTCGGAGCGCTACTGTTCCGGCGGTGGGATCCTCCAGGAGTGTGGCTGTCCCCGTGGTGGGTCCCTCCGGAGGTGCCAGCTCCGGACAGGCGACTCCGTCACGAGAAGCGGTGAGGGCCTCCAGGTCCAGGAGTTCCTCCCGATCAAGGAGAGCTCCGACCAGGGAAACGCCCGCGGTCACGGCAAGTCCTGGGAGTCCTCCCGGAGCTCCTACGCCGACCGTGGCCAGCCCGGAACGTCCGGGAAAGAGGTTCCGCGCAAGCTGGTGCGTGAGCCTCCCAAGGTAATTTTTCTTGCTTATCTCAATTAACTTTTAATTTTAGCATCTGTTTGCTCAATTTCTTCGTTCTTTATCTGCAGCGTTCCCAAGAAGAGGAGCGATGCTCCGCCCTCGGCCACAGTGTCTGAGGCTGCGGGGGCTTCTGCTCCAGCTCCGGTGCCGCCCCAAGCGGAGGCTGCGACAGCTCCGGCACCGGCTGTCGTGGTCATGGACCTCGACTCGTCTCCAGAAGTTCCCGTGGTAGCGCCGGACCACGGGATTGAAGATGCGCCAGCGGCACCCGTTCTGGAGATTGAAGCTCCGGGTCCTGGTGCTGCAGAAGTAGAAGCTCCGGCTGTTGAGTCGGAGGAAGTAGCGGTTCTGGCTTCAGAGCCGGAAAGTGCTGAAGCCCCGGCGGTTGAGCCGGAGGTAGCTGAAGCCCCGGCATGCGAGCCGGAAGTTGAAGTGGTTCCGGCAGTTGAGCCGGTTACTTCCGAAGCTCCGGTCGCAGAGCCGGTAATTATTGGAGCGCCGGCCGCAGAGCCGGTGGTCGAAGAGGTGAGGGAGGTTGAACCTCCCTCAGAAGAAGTGTCCCGGCCGGAGCCATTGGAGGCGACGACGTCGATGGTACCCGTGGCGGAGCCAGAGTGCCTGAACGAAGTCGCCGGCCCCCAGCCTGAGGGGGCAAATGAAGGCTTGGTGGCAGGACCTTCTTCGGTGGCGACTGAGGCCATCCCGGAGGAGTGCCCTAGTGCCTTGGAAGCTCGGGGTTCCGCTCTTGTAGAGTAGGACCCAATTTTTGCAAGTGAAGACCCGCTGGAAGCGGCGGAGGAGACCCCAGAAGGTCCGGAGCCCATCTCGCTGTCGATGTCCATCGACAACACTTGCTCCAGTCTACGTCAAGTCCAACTAGCCTTCTTCCACGACAGCAAGGCTCTTGAAGAGGAGCGCCAAACCCTTAGGAGGTGGCGTAATCGACTCCAATTCGAGACCAAGCTGGCGCAGTCGAGGATTGCGGATGACAAGGAATGGATCAGGCGGGAGAAGGTCCGCCTGGAGCTCTGGGGTGAGATGATGGACGAGAGGGAGAGCATGACTCACAACCTTGACGCCCAATCCCGGGAGTACCATGACCAAGCTAAGGCTGCTAACGACGCGGCCAACGCTCGGTTTGATCAACTCGAGGCCATCAGCACCGCACTCATCAAGCGCCGAGAGGCACTTGAGGGAAGGGAAAAGCGGCTCGAGGATGAGGAGCAAAAACTCCTGGAGCAACGGGATGACGTCTTGCGACGTGAAGAAGAGCTCGCCGAGAAGACTGCTCTGGCGGACAAGGGTATCGAGGAGCGCACTAAAAAATTGGAAGAGCGCTGCCTCGAGGAGGAGGAGAAGACCTGGGTGCGGGGGCAGGAACTCTACGAGTACGAGTGTGCCCTTGTCGCCCGGGAGAAGAAGATAGAGGCTAGGGAGAAAGACCTGGTCGACCGCCGGAACAAGATCCACCTCCGGGAGGAGGAGCTCGGAAGACTTGAGAAGCGGGTTGCTGCGAAGATTCAGCAAAACGCCAAAGAAGTTGAGCGTCTCTCCCGCGAGAATTCGGAGCTGGCGGCGGCCCGGAGGTCCTTGGAAGAGATGAAGGGCCTGAGGAAGACGGACTCCCTGCAAATTTGGGAGTTCCTGAGCAAGGCCGACGATGCGCTAGCGCCGATGGGTTTCAGCCCCGTGCTCCCGGATGATCCGGAGCCGGAGCCGGACCTTGCGCTGCAAGCGTTGAGCGCTGCGGGCAGCAAGCTCTCCAAGGTGGGCGACGTCATCGCAGACCAGCTGGAGGTCGAGGGGCAATCCCTGGCTAGGAACGTCACAGAGTATGTGTTGACGTGCTACACTAGCCGGAACCCTCGATTCCCTCTGGACCCGGTGCTTGAAGGCCCCGTCGAAGGAGAAGGCGAAGCTACCCGAGCCAGCGTGTCGGAGGTCGCCCAAAAGGTCGCCGAGTTCTTCCATAGGGTCTAGGACTATCTCTCTTAGCCTTTACTTGTATCTTCTCTTCTTCCTCAATTTTGTAATCCCTTGTCTCCAAATGTAATCTCAGGTCTTCTGGTGAAATGAAATCCCCAATTTTTCGTGAATTTCATTTTTTTGTCTTCAACATCTTTGTCTTCACTTGGCCCCCTGGTAGATGTGCACAATTTGATTGTGGACATGTACCAAAAGGATGTTGAGTTTTGCTGAAGACAAATTTACTTCGAACTCGTATAATTTAGGTCCGAAGTTTTCGATAGTGAAGGTCCCTTGAAGGCGTCGGAGCTTAGAAGCTCCGGCACTGTCCATCGCCGGAGCTTAGCGGTCCCGGCAATGGCCTCTACCAACGCGTTAAGCATCGATAGTCAATACTCCAAGGTGTCGGAGCTTAGTAGCTCCGGCAATGACCCTTGCCACGCCTGGTTTGCTGGCAACAGACTCTAGTGATAGGGTCTTCTCACCATCTTTAAGTTAACGCCGGCGGTTGACGCCCTGGTGGAGGTCGGAGCTAGGTTAGCTCCGGTTTTTCTCCCTCAACTTTGGGTTCATTTTTCCTGCACACTTAAGCCAAGAAAAATAGTAAAATTCGTTCCTTATCTATAACTTCGTCGTGGCTTATGGTTCTCAAGAAAATTTTAAGTTGAACACGATTTTTAGTACAATTGGATGAATTGTCTTTTCTTTTAGATCCAATTGTCCATGGACCCACCTTACTTTGGCCTGCCGGGATGTAGGTAGAGCGGCGTACTTAGGGTGCTTGACCAGGCTAAGTCGATAGCGCACTCCGGCCCTAGAATGGCTTGGCGGCTTTCAGGCGAGTTGGCCACAGACGACATTTAAATCTAAAAAATCCGACAATTCAACTCAAATCATACATAAACCGGTTAAACTAGAACTTCTTAAGAATTGCACGTTTCTGTTATAGACAAGAAAGAGAAAAATAAAAATGTCGAGCCTTATGCAAAAATGAATGCACGTGGAGTCTATTTCACATGAAGATGTCTTTCATTATAGGTCCGGGGTACAGGGGAAACAAGTACACTCTTAGGGTACGGAACCAGGCTAAGTGTGTTTGATTTCTCGTTTGACCCTGGGTAGTTAGCCACACTTCTAGTCCGGAGACTGTATCAAGTGTTGCATGAGCTCTTCAAACCTTTCGGGAAAGGTCCGGCTGCTCTCCCGGAGGAACTACCCGACTCTGTACAATGACTCTATAACATACACTTCAAGTTACTTAAGACTCACCTCCGTGGAATTAAGTGTAGAACTTACGGAGGTGCTCGATGTTCCAAGGATTTGGGAGAGGTGTCCCATCCTCAGTAGCCAAGCGAACGCTTCCGGGACGGGATACTCTGATCACTCGGAAGGGCCCTTCCCAGCCGGGGGAGAGTTTGTTTTGCCCTTCTCTGGATAGTATTCTCCGTAGCACCAGATCGCCTTCCTTGAGCTGTCGGTTGTGTACATGCCGCTGATGATAGCGCCGTAGAGCTTGGCAGTATCGGGCGTTCCGAACAGCTGCTTGGCACCTTCCCTCCTCGAGGAGGTCTAGGTCTTCACGCCGGAGCTGGTCCTGCGCGGCTTCGTCGAAGGTCCGGACTCGGAGGGAACCCAAGGTGATTTCCGGAGGAAGGATCGCTTCAGCTCCGTATACCAGGAAGAAGGGTGTTTCTCCGGTTGCCCGACTTGGAGAAGTCCTGTTGGCCCATAGAGTGGGTGGAAGCTCTTCGATCCAATTAACTCCGTGCTTTTTCAAACGCTCATAAGTGCGCGTTTTGAGTCCTTTAAGGATCTCTGCGTTTGCTCTCTCGGCTTGCCCATTGCTGGCAGGATGAGCTACGGAAGCGTAACAAACTTGTATGCCGAGGTCTTCGCAATATCCTTGAAATGCGGAGCTTGTGAACTGAGTCCCATTATCAGTGATGATCTTATTTGGGACTACGAATCTGCTCACGATAGATTGTAGAAAATTGATTGCAGATTGTTCGTTGATCGTCACAACAGGAGTAGCTTCCGGCCACTTGGTGAACTTGTCAATGGCGACGTACAGGAACTTGTAACCTCCGACGGCTCTTGGGAAGGGTCCCAAGATGTCCATCCCCCACACAGCGAAAGGCCATGTAGGAGGTATCATTTGTAAGGACTGAGCAGGTGTATGAATTTGCTTTGCATGAAATTGGCATGCTTTGCATTTCTTCACTAGCTCAGTAGCATCCTGGAGCGCTGTAGGCCAGTAGAAGCCGTGTCGAAAGGCTTTTCCGACCAGCGTGCGGGAAGATGCGTGGTTCCCACACTCACCTCCATGGATTTCTGCGAGGAGCTCGCAGCCTTCTTCCCTTGTGATGCACCGCATTAGGATGCCGTTGGCACCGCGCCGGTAGAGATCACCTTCTACCAACGTGTATCTTTTAGCCAATCTGACTACCCGGTCAGCGGATACATCATCGTCAGGAAGGATGTTGTCTTTCAAGTAGTTCCGGATCTCCGAGATCCATGCATCGGAACTGACTTGAGCATTTGAGTCTTGCGTGCTGGGTTGCTCGGAGCTTCCGGCAGCACCTACGACCCTTGATGGCTGCCATGGTAACAGGGCCATCGGGACCGTCAGCTTCGGGATGCTGATCTCGCCCCCTTCGTTCAGTTCGGCAGGCTGAACTGTGGGTTTTGACAACCTCCGGACAAAGGTTCCGTCAGGAGCCGGAGCTCCAGTTGACGCCTTGGTCGAGAGTTCGTCAGCTTCAGCGTTGTGAGCACGCTGAACATGGTGAAGGTCCAGGACTTCGAAGTCCTTCTGAAGCCTCTGGACTTCAAGGAGATAAGCAGCCAGCTGGAGATTATTGCAGGAGCATTCACCCTTCACTTGTTTGATGACAAGTTGTGAATCTCCTTTGACTAGCAACTGCTTGACACCATATGATAGTGCCACCTTTAATCCATAGATGAGTGCTTCGTACTCCGCCATGTTGTTGGTTGCCTTGAAGTCAAGGTGCACCATGTATTTCACCTTCTCCCCGGTTGGTGCGAGGAGAAGGATTCCAGCTCCGGCTCCCTGCTTCTGCATGGAGCCGTCGAAGTAGAGGGTCCAGTGAGGCTTAGTGAAGGCTGGAACTTGTGGTTCCGTCTTCGGCTCGCTGGGGCCCCCAGGGTTTAATGGAGAGGGAGTCCATTCTGCCACGAAATCTGCCAACGCTTGACTCTTGATTGCTTGTCTTGGAATGAATTCAAGGTCAAATTCAGCCAGTTCCGCTGCCCACTTTGCAATATTCCCAGTTGAATTGGGATTATGCAGGATCGCTCGAAGTGGATATGAAGTCACCACTGAGACTTTGTGAGCTTGGAAATAGTGTCGAAGCTTCCTTGAGGCAATAAGAACTGCATAAAGCAGCTTATGCACCTCTAGGTATCGAGTCTTGGCATCATGTAACACTTCACTGATGAAATATACCGGGCGTTGAATGGTCCGGACCCTCCCGGAGGGGTCCGGAGCTTTCTCTTCATTGATCCGGACCCTGTCGGAGGGGTCCAGACTATCTTCGGAGACCTCCGGGTTCTGGGTGGAGGAACCCGGAGCTTCTTCAGGAATGACCTGGATCCTATCGGAAGGATCCGAGTCCTCTGAAGTGGCTTCTTATGGGTTCAAGTCTGGGAGCTGGGACCCAGGCCCGCCTTCAGGAACCTCCGGATCCTCCCGAAGGGATCTGGATTCCTGAGTATTGGGTAGTTCCGGTCTCTCCGCAACCAGAACCATACTGACGACTTCGTCAGCTGCTGAAATGTAAAGCAATAAAGGCTCACCAGGGTTCGGAGCTACCAAGACTGGTAGGGTGGTGAGGAACTGTTTCAGCTCCTGGAATGCCTTCTCTGCTTCTTCAGACCATTGGAATGGTCCGGACTTCCTCAGTAACTTGAAGAAGGGAAGTGCCCTTTCCGCCAGTCTTGAAATGAACCGGCTGAGGGCTGCTAGACATCCAGTTAATTTTTGGACGTCTTTGATGCGGGTTGGTGGCCGCATGTCTTCAATGGCTTTTATCTTCGCCGGATTAGCTTCTATGCCCCGGTGACTTACTAGGAAACCAAGAAGCTTTCCGGAACTAACTCCGAAGACGCACTTGTCTGGGTTTAGCTTCGTGCGGGTGGCCCGCAACTTATCGAAGACAGCCTGCAAGGTGTCCAAGAGGGACTCCTTGTTCTTGACTTTGACCATAATGTCATCGACGTACACTTCCACTATGTCTCTGATGAGTTCTTCGAAAGTTTTGTACATAGCTCGTACAAAAGTTTAAGCTGCATTCTTGAGACCAAAAGGCATGGCTGTGTAACAATATAATCCATCCACTGTGATGAATGAAGTATGTTCTTCATCTTCCCTAGACATCCGGATTTGATGATATCCTGAATATGCGTCTAGAAAACACAGTAACTCACACCCGGAGGTGGAATCCACTATCTGGTCTATTCTAGGTAGTGGGAATGGATCTTTTGGACATGCCTTATTCAGTGTGGTGTAGTCGATGCACATCCGAAGTTTCCCGCCGGCCTTAGGCACAACGACTGGGTTTGCCAGCCATTTTGGATGGTAGACTTCTCGGATGAATCCGGCTTCGAGCAACTTCTTCACTTCTTGTCGGATGAAGTTCTGTCGCTCTACAGATTGCTTCCGAGGTTTCTGATGCACAGGCCGAGCGTCGGAGTAAATCTCCAGATTGTGCTCAATCACTTCCCTGGGGATCCCAGGCATTTGTGACGGTTGCCAAGCAAACACGTCAACGTTGGCCCGGAGGAAAGTGATGAGCGCGAGTTCCTATTTGTCGTTCAAGCCACCCGATATGCGGGTAGTTTGTGTGACATCGGAACCAATTTGGACGACTTTGACGGGAATGTCGGTGTCGCCGCTTGGCTGCACACGAGGTGCAGAGGTCGAGCCTCGTTGACGAATGCTCGGAGGTTGTGGAGCTTGCTTCTGTCTGGAGTCCTCTTCTTGCGCTGTGGTGAGCGTGTGGAGTTCCTCCAGAGCAGTTACTCCGGCAGTGCGATCTCCGCAGATCCGGAGAACGCCTACTGGTGTTGGCATCTTCAACACCAGGTATCCATAATGAGCAGCTGCCATGAATTTGTACAAGGCAGGTCTACCCAAGATGGCGTTGAATGGTAAGTTGATCTGAGCGACGTCGAAGATCAACTTCTCGGTGCGATACTTCTCCCGAGTTCCGAAGGTAACGGGGAGAGTAATAGATCCGAGTGGAGTGATGGCCCCCGGACCTACTCCGGAGAAAGGTCGAGAGGGCTGGAGGTCCGAGGGTCGGAGCTGAAGCTTAGTGAAAGCTTCAAAGCTGATGAGGTTAAGCCCCGAACCTCCGTCTACCAGGACATGATGGAGCTGGATGTTGTTGATGGTGGGAGATACCATCAAGGGTAACTGGCCAGCTCCGACCATGCTTTGAGGACAATCCGAAGCATCAAAAGTGATGGGTGTGTCCATCCACTTTCGATGTGGCTCCGGTCTAGCTGTAGGAGCTACAGCACCCATATCCTGTCGCATAGTCTTGATGACACGACGAGAAGTGATGTCCCATGATCCACCAAAGATGGTGTTCATGGTTTTTCGACGCTCGTTGTCGGAGACGTCGGAGTCATCGTCGACGGAGGTGTAGACGGCTTTCAAGACCTTTTTGGGGTCCTGAAACCCTAACTCCTCTTCAGTCGGAGCTTCATCGACCTTTTGTTTTCCCTCCCTCTGTCGGAAGGGAGACCCTTCCCGACGCTTGTGGTAGCGCTCGGCAAGGTTTTGGACCTCCCGGCAGTCCTCCAGTCTGTGGCTGCTCGTTTTGTGAATGGGGCACCACATCTTGGATTTGCCACCGTCTTCAGAAGACGGTCGAGGTCGCTTCTCGGGGCGTGGCCCCCGGCCACCAGGAGTTGCAGTGGCTACAACGTTGGATGTGCCGGCCGACGGCTTTTCTTGCCGTTGGTCTTCTTTTTCTTCTTCCCACTCCCGGAGGTAGTGGCTTCTTCTTTAGAGGATTTTTTATGATCCTCCAGGGCTGGTTTGGAGTGCATTTCACGGCCCTCCGCAGCTCTGGCACATTTGTCAGCCAGGCTGAAGAGCTCCGTGACGCTGGTAATCTCTTTGATCGCCAGCTTCTCCAACATCTTCTTGTCTCGTACACCCTGTCTGAATGCCACAATGACAGAAGCGCTTGAGATAGAAGGGATTGTGTTACGTACCTGAGAGAATCTCTGGATGAACGACCGCAAAGATTCTCCTCCTTTTTGCACGACCGCAAAAAGGTCCAGTTCAGTGCCCGGACGGGTGTATGAACTCCCGAAATTGGCGGTGAACTGACGGCACAGCTCCTCCCAACTGTCGATAGAGTTGGGTGGAAGGCTCATAAACCAGGACCTGGCGGTCCCAGTTAAGGCCACTGGAAAGTAATTGGCCATTACGGCCTCGTTTCCTCCAGCTGCTAAGATTGCAGTGGAGTATATCTGTAGAAATTCTACGGGATTAACAGTCCCGTCAAATTTTTCCGGCAAATGTGGCCGGAACTTCTGTGGCCATCTAACCATGCGCAGGTGCATGGCTAGGGCGGAACAGCCTCCTCCTACTCCTTCCAGAGTAGAAAGGTCTTGTGCATCTCGTCTTTCTCGAGCTCGCTCGATGTGGACACGGCCATCCTGTTGGCGGTATCAGCGATCAAGCTCCGCCCGGAGGTCGTGTGTCGAAAGCCGAGATGCAGTATGGGCACGTCGTGCCCCAGAGGGCAACGACGTCACTTGCTGTGACGCAACTCTTCTCCGGTTGTTGGAGACATGTGGACCAAGTCTTCCAGACAACGTTCGTCGCTGCGACGGGGCCCGCCCTGAAGGAGGTGGACCCTGGTTGTTGAGGCGTTCGGCCGCTGCTGCGACCAAATGCTCAATATCAGCTCTCCATTGCTCCATGACACCTTGAGATGCATCCGGAGGTGGTGGTCGCTGGAGAAGAGCACGCGCTGCATGGAGCGCGTGTTCTGGGTTGTCACGACTTGCCGGCGCAGAATGTGACGCCGGTGCACCATCATGTCGTCCGGCATGCCTTGCCGGAGAAGATGGTGGTGGTGGGAGTGTGACTCCTGCTGGAACTGAGGCTCCTGCCGGTGGCTGCATGTTGGAGGGATTGCCTCCGACAGCCTGAACAGCAGGTTGCCCGTTGGATGATCCAGCCGCAGAATTCACCATTCTTGAAGATTCAGGCGCCCCTACCTGGCGCGCCAACTGTCGACTGTTGGAGTCGGCAGATCCCCTGACACTACGAAAGTGTTGAAGGAGTTTGTGGTTCGGTTTGGGCGCGCGGAGACTCAAGAAGGTGAAATGCGATTGGACTCGAGTGACACGGTGGTTTACGTGGTTCGGGCCGCCTGAGCGTAATACCCTACTCCACGGGTGTGTGTATGTTGTATTAACTTGTGAGCTTGAGTGTGCTCCCCCCGTGTATCGTCGGTTTGTCCTTTTATAGTACAAGGACAAACCGTTACAAGTCAGCCTGGCCCGACATGTGGCCCTGGCGGTTATTAGTATTGATACACGAGATTGATTGTTGTTAATAACCCTGTAACGGCTCCGACAGTGCCGTTACAGGTGTTAAGATTGTCCGATTAAATATCATTAACGTGGAATTAATGATAATTAATCGGGTCTTGAAGTCCGCGGCTGTCCTTTGGAGATCCGGAGCCGTTACAACGTCTCCCGGGGGTTTGAAGCGGCTAGCTCCGACGTATGGACACGTGGCAGCTCCGGAGCTTGCTTGGGAGAAGCGGGAAGCTCCGGGGTGGCCTGGCACGTGTCAGGTCCGGAGCTTCTCTCGGTCAGGGGTTACCTCCGGAGGTGCCGTTTCAGTACCTAGCCCGGAGCTTCGCCCTTGCGGGTAATAGCTCTGGACTGATAGTACATGTGGCAACCTAGGGGCTAACCATGTTGGAGAAGCAGGTCCGGTTACGTCTGGCGAGTGGGCCCCCGAGGGTCTTCAATTTGAGTAGATGTCCTTCCCTTGAGATCTTTGTAACCTCAGGGGGTGTATGGTTTTTAGGGTACCGACAGGTGTGTCCATCCACTTTCGATGTGGCTCTGGTCTAGCTGTAGGAGCTACAGCAGCCATATCCCGTCGCATAGTCTTGATGACACGACGAGAAGTGATGTCCCATGATCCACCAAAGATGGTGTTCATGGTTTTCCGACGCTCGTTGTCGGAGACGTCGGAGTCATCGTCGACGGAGGTGTAGACGGCTTTCAGAACCTTTTTGGGGTCCTGAAACCCTAACTCCTCTTCAGCCGGAGCTTCATCGACCTTTTGTTTTCCCTCCCTCTGTCGGAAGGGAGACCCTTCCCGGCGCTTGTGGTAGCGCTCGGCAAGGTTTTGGACCTCCCGGCAGTCTTCCAGCCTGTGGCTGCCCGTTTTGTGAATGGGGCACCACATCTTGGATTTGCCACCGTCTTCAGAAGACGGTCGAGGTCGCTTCTCGGGGCGTGGCCCCCGGCCACCAGGAGTTGCAGTGGCTGCAACGTTGGATGTGCCGGCCGACGGCTTCTTCTTGCCGTTGGTCTTCTTTTTCTTCTTGCCACTCCCGGAGGTAGCGGCTTCTTCTTTGGAGGATTTTTTATGATCCTCCAAGGCTGGTTTGGAGTGCATTTCACAGCCCTCCGCAGCTCTGGCACATTTGTCAGCCAAGCTGAAGAGCTCCGTGACGCTGGTGATCTCTTTGATCGCCAGCTTCTCCAACATCTTCTTGTCTCGCACACCCTGTCTGAATGCCACAATGACAGAAGCGCTTGAGATAGAAGGGATTGTGTTACGTACCTGAGAGAACCTCTGCATGAATGACCGCAAAGATTCTCCTCCTTTTTGCACGACCGCAAAAAGGTCCAGTTCAGTGCCCGGTCGGGTGTATGAACTCCCGAAGTTGGCAGTGAACTGACGGCACAGCTCCTCCCAACTGTCAATAGAGTTGGGTGGAAGGCTCATAAACCAGGACCTGGCGGTCCCAGTTAAGGCCACTGGAAAGTAGTTGGCCATTACGGCCTCATTTCCTCCAGCTGCTAAGATCGCAGTGGAGTATATCTGCAGAAATTCTACGGGATTGACAGTCCCGTCGAATTTTTCCGGCAAATGTGGTCGGAACTTCTGTGGCCATCTAACCATGCGCAGGTGCATGGCTAGGGCGGATCAGCCTCCTCCTACTCCTTCCAGAGTAGAAAGGTCTTGAGCATCTCGTCTTTCTCGAGCTCGCTCGATGTGAACACGGCCATCCTGTTGGCGGTATCGGCGATCAAGCTCCGCCCGGAGGTCATGTGTCGAAAGCCGAGATGCAGTATGGGTGCGTCGTGCCCCAGAGGGCAACGACGTCACTTGCTGTGACGCAGCTCGTCTTCGGTTGTTGGAGACATGCGGACCAAGTCTTCCAGACAACGTCCGTCGCTGCGACGGGGCCCGCCCTGAAGGAGGTGGACCCTGGTTGTTGAGGCGTTCGGCCGCTGCTGCGACCAAATGCTCAACATCAGCCCCCCATTGCTCCATGGCACCTTGAGATGCATCCGGAGGTGGTGGTCGCTGGAGAAGAGCACGCGCTGCATGGAGCGCGTGTTCTGGGTTGTCACGACTTGCCGGCGCAGAATGTGACGCCGGTGCACCATCATGTTGTCCGGCATGTCTTGCCGGAGAAGATGGTGGTGGTGGGAGTGTGACTCCTGCTGGTGATGAGGCTCCTGCCGGTGGCTGCATGTTGGAGGGATTGCCTCCGACAGCCTGAGCAGCAGGTTGCCCGTTGGATGATCCAGCCGCAGAATTCACCATTCTTGAAGATCTCAGGCGCCCCTACCTGGCGCGCCAACTGTCGACTGTTGGAGTCGGCAGATCCCCTGACACTACTAAAGTGTTGAAGGAGTTTGTAGTTCGGTTTGGGCGCGCGGAGACTCAAGAAGGTGAAACACGATTGGACACGAGTGACACAGTGGTTTACGTGGTTCGGGCCGCCTGGGCGTAATACCCTACTCCACGGGTGTGTGTGTGTTGTATTAACTTGTGAGCTTCAGAGCGTTCGAGAGTTCTCCCCTTCGTGTATTGTCGGTTTGTCCTTTTATAGTACAAGGACAAACCGTTACAAGTCAGCCTGGCCCGACTAGTATTGATACACGAGATTAATTGTTGTTAATAACCCTGTAACGGCTCTGACAGTGCCGTTACAGGTGTTAAGATCGTCCAATTAAGTAGCATTAACGTGGAATTAATGATAATTAATCGGGTCTTGAAGTCCGCGGCTGTCCTTTGAAGATCCGGAGCCGTTACAATGTCTCCCGGAGGTTTGAAGCGGCCAGCTCCGACGTATGGACATGTGGCAGCTCCGGAGCTTGCTTGTGGGAAGCGGGAAGCTCCGGGGTGGCCTGGCACGTGTCAGGTCCGGAGCTTCTCTCGGTCAGGGGTTAAGTCCGGAGGTGCCGTTTCAGTACCTAGCCCGGAGCTTCACCCTTGCGGGTAATAGCTCCGGTCTGACAGTACACGTGGCAACCTAGGGGTTAACCATGTTGGAGAAGCAGGTCCGGTTATGTCTGACAGGTGGGCCCCCGAGGGTCTTTAATTTGAGTAGATGTCCTTCCCTTGAGATCTTTGTAACCTCAGGGGGTGTATGGTTTTTAGGGTACCGACAACGGTGGAGGAGCGGACAGGAGGTCGCTGGAGGCGGTGACCACCCACGCGGCGACAGAGGATACACTCGATAGCTGACAGACGCTGACACCGTTGAAGTGGGATGGATCGGTCCGCTCGGTTTTGAAAGGATGGATTTGTCCCGGATCTGAGAAGAATATTATTTTTTAGAGATGACTTCATCCCATTTGTCTCCAAAACAAACAAGGGACGAAGTAGGTTCGCCCCGTCCCGTCCCGCTTCATCCTACGAACCAAATGCACCCTAAAAGTGTGCTATCTCAGTTGGTCAACACCTATCTCTGTAACAGGTTTGCTCTCTGGTCAGGGGTTCGAAAGCTCTGATCTCCCCAATGGCCTCATCCATTCTTTTTCCATTCACTGTTCTTTTTTTTGAGCTCTCCGAGCACTGCTGCAAAGGAATCAGTACAAAATGCTCTTGCGGAGGATTGAAGCAATGTTGAGAGATAAAACTAGCCTATTTTATTGTAGTTTTTGTTAGATTTGCTGTTTTTTTCTTGATCGTACAACCTTCTTTTACTCTTATTGTATATACTGATCCCATGTAATATACAATGTGAAAACATCACTAAATTATTCAAAGAATATAATGTACACTCACCACAAGAAAACGAAATATTCTCGTGAGCTAGAGTTATTTTTATCAGAGCCAGGTTTCTCGACTAGCTCACGACTATAAATTATTTTCGTCGGCTTATTAAGGGTTCCTCGTAACGCTGCCCCGCCTCGCCGCCACATTATTTTAATTTGCTAATTAGTGTGGCAATCGGCAGCGATGGACGTCGGGCGAGTTCGATTAACGGTCGACGATGTGCGTGTACGTGACGACCAGCTAGTGCGTACGGGCGAGCATGGATAGCGTCGCAACGACGGGTGTCGAGCCGCGGGCCAGTGGATGTGGGCCCGACTGGGTGTAAGGTTCAGCCCCCCCTATCCGCCACTGCTTATCGCAAGTTGGAACCTAGCTAGTTCAGCAGCTAGCTCCGTGTGTTGCGTCAGCTGACAGTCGGAGCGCCGCGTGATGTCTTGGATCGCCGGAGATGCGCGGTCGCCGAAGCTGAGAACATCAGGCATCACTCGCTACCTGCGTTAATTCTGTGTTTACTCCGAACTTGTACGCATCGCACGGCACCGCGTCTTCTTCATTTGCGTACGTAAAATAAAACCGCGCCCACAGACACGAGGACACGGGCATGCGAGAGACGAAGGCGCCCGGCATTTGCTCTGCCGCCGCGCCCTCTCTGGACGGTACGGTGGCCACCACTGCTGCACGCTGCAGCTGCGCTGCGTACGTACTGTACTTAGTTGCCGGGGCAGCAGCTAGGTGCTGGAGCCTGTGCACAGTGCACGCATCGTCTGTGCTCGTGGAGATGGCCGCCACTACCCTGCCGAGCCGAGATCCTGTGACCGATCTGGAAAGTATGGCGGAGGGGCGAAGCTCGGTCAGCGGCGCAGATGGAGCAGCGGGGCGCACAGTCTCTCTCCGGCTCTCGGCTCTGTGGCCTCCACCTTCCTGCGAGATTTTCCTTTGGTGTCTTCTACTCCCTCCGCTACTAAAAATTTGTCACGTAATTTGTTTTTGAACTACAAAATCACAAATTTTTAAAGTCGGAGTGAGTATATTGTTCCGGCGATCGATCCCGTATCTATAGTCACGTGGATTAGTCTACGTGCAGCCTTGGCCCTTGGATTTGGAGTTTTCTTCTTGTTGCTTTCACCAGCCAGCCAGGGGTGTACTATACGTTCGAGTCACACAGGCAAATCACAAATGTCTAACCATGCATATATTGTCATACTGCAGTAACCTCCTGAAAACACTGAGAAATGATCCACACATACACACAAAAGGATAGAAACGATTAGCACATCCCGCGTGGACCAAACCCGACCTTGTTGGTACCATGTCAAAATGTTTGATACTCAGGATCTGGAGCTGGAGACACATCCTATTAAGACAGTCCTAGAAAATTATGGACCGTCAATCTGACTAGATCGTACTGGAAAATGTGATTACTACAGTACCTCATAGGAGGTAAGGACCTAGCTTGTTCTTCTCAAATTATTTGACCATGCACCCGCAGCCGCAGGACGGTGAGCCGTGTGTGAATCCAACTAGACGGTAAAGAAACCCCAGCCAAGGCAGGTAGCTTTTGCAGGCAGGCCAGCCAAATGTGGACGATGCAGATCACATGCATAAGGACCATATTCAACAAACATCCGGGCATGCTTTTTACCTTTGCTGTTAATCAACAGTCAACCTATCCAGAAGCAGCTAGCTACTCCTGCACACACGGAGGTATAGTATATGATGTACGGATGTCTCTGCATTCCTCCACATTATCATCCGCCCATGGGCCTAGATTCACTGCAGAACTCCGGCGGTAATTTTGGTTGGGTTTCAGTTTCAGTAAGAAGCACATGAACAGTTTATTCTTCTCTTCTGATACTGGTTTTAGTAGTAGTTTCTAACAACACTGAAAACAATTTATATTCCCGCGCGCGTTTGAAAATTGAAATCGTCTGACAGGGCTTCTCGATCGATAGAGCGTTTGGTACGATTTCAGTAGTTTCTATGGAGAAACTGAACCACTGCCGATCGATTCACACCTCAATAACAAGGGGAGCTAGCAAGGGACATCCACTCCCCATCCACTTGCTTGAAGCCTTGGACGTACAGGTGTCTGCTGCGCGACTGTTTGCATGCAGGTGCGGGGTTCTGTGATTTATCAGGAAGGTGCTAGAGCCATACAACGAACAAATCGGGCACTATATATGCCCAGCTGGACTGACCGGCCGGTAGTATACATCTGCTGACTGCTGACACTACCATACAATCATGTAGTGCCCGGAGCTAGCTAGCGTTAATATAATTTGACTAGGGGTGGGCATTCGGTTAATTCGGTTCGGTTAATTCGGTTAATGGTCAATTCGGTTAATATAAATCGATAACCGAATATGACCGAACAAAAACATTAACCGCACAATTCGGTTGCGGTTAATTCGGTTCGGTTAATCGGTTAACCGAATTAACCGCATATAGATTAAAACACAATTTAAACATAAAAATAAATAAAGAAAATTTGAAATTTTGAATAATAAAACAACATGAAATCAACTCAAACATAAAAAAACCAATATATAAGTTAATATACAAGCATACATCCATGTTTGATAAATTATAAACCAAGAGAAACAAAAATAGACATGAACAAATTACATAAAATTCGGTTAATTCGGTTAATCGGATTAAAAACCGAATTATTAACCGAAAACCGAATAGCGAAAAAATCATAACCGAACCGATAACCGAAAACCGAATTAACCGAAAATTTCGGTTAATTCGGTGCGGTTAATTTCGGTTAACGGTTATGCGGTTAACCGCGCCCACCCCTAAATTTGACGTTCTTTCTCTCCACGCTCTCGCTCTTCCCTCTTATCTCTGCTGCAGGCACTACATATACACACGCACGCCTCCTCATCGCTTGTTCGTCGCGTGTCTCTAGCTCGTTACTGGCTATAAAGGCTTTCAGAACACAGGAGCACTTACCGCTTGCATTGGAATTTGGAAGCAAAGAGATGGCCGCGGCGGCAGCCGGGAACAACCAGAAGCTCACGCGTTACGTGCTGCTGTATCTCCTGATCCTCCTCCTCTTCGTGACTGGTACTCTATCTAGTCGTCCAATGCGAGGCTTCTGTATATCGTCTCCAGATCATAACATATAAGTTCGATCGTTAGACAACGACGACGCGACTCGTTAATCATTTTCGAAAACAACGAGTCGTCGATCGATCATATGTTTACGCGTTTGTTGTTATCACGCATAACAGGTGACGCCGTCGTCGTCGGAGCTGCCGGAGCGTCGTCCTCGCCGCCGTCGACCCGGACGACGGAGCAGGCAACCGGTGGGAGGAGGCTGCTGATCGGCTCGAGGGCTCCGACGTGCACCTACAACGAGTGCCGAGGCTGCAGGCACAGGTGCAGCGTCCGGGAAGTCCCCGTCTACGCCAGCGACCCCATCAACAGCGCCTACCGCTACAAATGCGTCTGTCATGTTTAATTAGCCTCCGGCAGTTCTCATTTTGGAGATGGGGAGTGAAACGCCATAACGGCCCCTTAATTTCTCGATATGCCAACGTCAACGTGCTTGGTCCGCTGCCACGTCGGGCCGGCGTTGGAGAATCCGCCACGGAGGCGACACCGACGCGCCTGACTCGGAACGGACAGGACCCCCACGGCCACGAGTACAGTTCGGCGCGCGGGGGTCGCCCTCGGTCTCCCGAACGAACAACGAGGCGCCAACTCACCGCATGTTTATGGCGGGTGGGCGTGGCACGCACCACTCAACTCGGCTCACAAACCGGCAAGCCGCGGGGGGCCCGCGGTCAGTGTCACGAACTCGACCCTTCACGACGCGCTTGGACAGTTGGACTTGACCTCCCTGCCGCCGTGCGCCCCACTCGTCTCCCACTCCCATCTCTCTCGCCAACTCGGCCACTCATCACGCTGCCCTCACCACCCCACCGCGTCCGCCGCGCGCGAGCAGTGGAGGCGCCCCAACCCCGGCGTGTCGGGTCAAAACCCACTCCCGGTTTCGGACGACGCTACTACTACAAATCTCCGCACCATTTCCAAAAGGGGGGGCCTCCACTCCACCGCCGCGCTCTCCCGCCCGCCCGCCCGCGCGATGGGGGACGACTCGGACGGCGAGGCGGAGGAGTACCTCTTCAAGGTGGTCATCATCGGCGACAGCGCGGTGGGGAAGAGCAACCTGCTGTCGCGGTACGCGCGCAACGAGTTCAACCTCCACTCCAAGGCCACCATCGGGGTCGAGTTCCAGACCCAGAGCATGGACATCGACGGCAAGGAGGTCAAGGCCCAGATCTGGGACACCGCCGGCCAGGAGCGCTTCCGCGCCGTCACCTCCGCCTACTACCGCGGCGCGTTCGGCGCGCTCCTCGTCTACGACATCTCCCGCCGCTCCACCTTCGACAACGTCGGCCGATGGCTCCAGGAGCTCAACAGTGAGTGCGCTCTCCTCTGCCTTCTACTGCTTCTCTACTGCCTAGACGAGCTCGCCCGCTTCATGCTTCAGCTGCGGTAGGATGGTGTAGATCTGGATGCTTTTGGCTGAAAAGGGGCGGGTGTGTCTAGTCTAAGTACCGTAGCTGGTTGCAGAATCCAGTGACGAATTTGGGAAAAGGATGGCCGATGTAGCTTTTAGCTAGATGCCACGCTGGTGACTGGATTAGGTGTTCTCGTTTCTGATAGTATAAACAGCATCACACTGCTTTATCCTTAGGCTGGATGGTTTCGGGTGACCTGGTCTGAATCTGGATCTGAGTCCTCATGCTACACTTGGGGAATGTTCTAGGAATAAATGTGTATGACTACTGTGGCCAGAATTATTGTAGGCTACTAGACCTGGGTTTGGGAGTGATGTAGTATGAAGTTGCAGAATCAGTTTCGTGGCATGGCACCATATTTACAAACTTGGAAGCTGTTTTTGCTATACATGTTTACGTAAATATTATGTAGCCGTTGTCTGGTTGTTTGTAATATTCTGTGGGAGTGTTCAATCAGCCAGGTTGTCCACAGATGTCTTGAAAGAACAAGCGCAGTCCCCACATTATTCTGATTATGCTTCACTAGCTAGTAGCATGCTTGCTGCAAGCCTACAGTTGCATGGGTGCAATTCCTTGGGAAGGATTATGGACTGATACTCCCTAGAGTCAACAATAATTGACGTGCGCGTCTGACGTTATTTATTGATGAACCAGCGATGGTAGCAAATGTAGCATGATTTCAACTTCTATAACACTCTTAGAAATGCCCTTTGCATTTGAATACTTTCTGTTTGCTGGTCCTCTTTCCGTTCCCTCGGAGGCAACCTTTGAATCTTAAGCTGTTGGAATCATTGGTATGAATTCCCTATTTCCCTGTCTAAGTTCATTTCTTGCGTGCACATGGGAAGACTCCTATGAGAGAAAGGTCTGTAGTAATGCAGTTTATGACTTAATGTTGAAGGCAGAGCATAGGCATCCAGGATTCTGTCTTTATCATGTGGTGCTAACTTTGTTGGACCAACACTCGTCTGGTTACATCGACTTCACCCATTGATTAGTCAGGAATAAGTTCCTAAGCCGAGAGTTCAAAGGCTTTATTTCGAGTTGAGTCTTCTATTAGATATTCATGTTGAATTTTCATCATTGTTTCTTGTGTACTTGGATTGAATATTCTCTGTTTTTTATACTTTTGGACACAAAGGATCATGCTGACTAGTTAACGTTAACTAGATCTTCATCTGGCAAGTTGTTCATTTTTTGACATACATGCAGACATGCTTTCCACTTCCTTTCCTTAAAAGTTGATGTATGCATGCTTTGTTGGTTTTTAATAGCCTCCTCGAAATTTTTTGAAATGCGTATAGAAAGCTGTTACAGTTATTTACTAGTGTAGGTTTAGAAATTTGCTGAAGTAGATTTCAGAGATTGTTTCAAGTAGTTCTAGATTTTTTGAAGTATCTTCAGTTCAGAAAATGTTGAAGTGGGTTTAAAAATGATAAACCTGATTTTATTTTCTTGGACATTCATTGAAATAGTAATTCTCAAATGTTGTTGACAATTTATTAACAAATGTTTCATATAGTATATGAAAGCTGTTGAGATAGTATTCAGGGCATGGGCAGCTAAGCTGGGCTGAGTGAAGTGAGTTCTTTTATTTTAACGAGTTGGTACTATGAGTCTATGACGATTATTTATGAGCGCGCTTAGAACAAGCAGCTGGCTGAGCCGTGACGTGCATGCCACTAGCTATTGCTAGTATTGCATGGGGAGAAAAGAAACGCGTGACTGCATGCACCCTTGATTGTTCTTTGTTAGCTAGAAAATCATCTGGTTAATGTAAATCAGGTAGGGCCTTACTAGGCAGAAAAAATAAATAGGATTGTGCTCAAGATACCATTATTCTTATCTTTCTTTATTCGGGTGATTCACCCACACTCTCCCAAGGGGCGAGCTTCTTGTGCTAGTGGTTCAACCACGCCTTGTGAGAACCAACCAGTAATTGAACCCTGGTCGGCTGGCTCTCACCTGGAGCCTTTAACCGCCTGCTCTATGAGCAGTTCTCAACCATTATTCTTATCTGATGAGGATCAGATGCTAGTCTCCTGTACCAGTCATGCTACTAATGATATCGCTGATCTTCTGATATCATTGCCCCAAGTGAAAAGGTTGAGTGGTGTTCTATCGAGATTGTAATCACTATCCAAAGTTTCCAAAGCGTTGAACTCTGTTTTCTATTCCTTAAATGTATGATGTGTCAAATCATATCATCATATATTCATATGTAACTATGTACAATTCAGTTCTTCTACTTGTTGCTTCTTCACTGCTTGGGAATTGGGATCCTTGCATGTCCATCTGAAGTTCACATCAAATTATGTCCTGCACTTGGTTATGCTGCCTTGTCTCCTAAATTATTTGTGACAACACATTTTTATTTATTTATGTATCAGAATTCTACTGAAGTAACTAACCCATCTTTGAAACTCAACGCAGCACATTCTGACACTACAGCAGCCAAGATGTTGGTGGGCAACAAATGCGATTTGGAGAACATCCGTGAAGTGCCCACCGAGGAAGGCAAGGCGCTGGCCGAAGCGGAAGGCATGTTCTTCATGGAGACGTCGGCTCTGGACTCCACGAACGTGAAGACAGCTTTCGAGATGGTCATCAAGGAGATCTACAGCAACGTGAGCCGGAAGATCCTGAACTCGGATTCTTACAAAGCCGAGCTGTCCCTCAACAGGGTAAGCATCGACGGCGAAACGAAAGACGATCAGAAGCAGACAAATCGGTTCGGGTGTTGCTAGTATATCATTGGATTGGATTTTAACAATGTATGATGTTTTTTGCTCTTGATGATTGCATGTAAACTGTCGTCAGAATATTCCATCTGTTTTGTTGGTACACCTGAGTTAAACAGACTATAGAGTGGGAAGAGAATAGTTGTTACTGGAGTGCTAATTGCATCGCCACATGAATGGTTTTGTAGCTCGATTCGACCTGTTCTGTAGAAAGTTCTGTTTTTGTTTTTGGGAGGTTTGTTCAAATTTTCGCCTAGAACTAATTGCTGTCGGAAGTGGCAGATCCGATTTCAGCATCTCTGTTCTGCAGCGGTGGCCTGCACGTCCGGCACTGTGTACGCTCCCGCCGGCCATCGTCGTAACTGATTGGGGCCTTTCGAGTTTCGACTGACCGGCCGCTGGGCATCCGGCTGCGCCCTTGCGCTCGGCCAAGACAAGGTTAGTTACACAAGAGTTTACGTAGAGACCCGACATTGATTTCAATGAAACATATTCTTCTGTTATGAATGAAATAACTTTCCGATACTTGATATCTCTGTCAACACAAAAACATCTATCTTTGCAGTTGATGGATGTCGTGACTGCATATTTATATGAGTCACTAGATTCGGATATTTATATGAAGGTTCCCGATGGGATACCCATACCGAATAAAAAAGTAGATCGCAACATGTATTGTGTTAAACTCAACAAGTCATCATATGGCTTGAAACAGTCTGGAAAGATGTGGTATAACCGACTGAAGGAGTTTCTTTTAACCAAAAGCTACTTCACTAATGATGGTTGCCGATGTGTCTTCATTCGGAGATCCTCAACTGGTTTTTGTATAATATCAGTATATGTTGATAATTTAAATATCATTAGCACTGAGAATGACATTAAAGAGGCACAAAATCATCTTAAAAGGGAGTTCGAGATGAAGGATTTAGGTAAAACTAAATTTTGCTTGGGTCTACAACTCGAGCACCTTCATACGGGCATTCTCGTACACCAATCAGCTTATGTTCAAAAAGTATTGGAGAAATTCAATATGAACAAAACATATCCATCTAAAACTCCTATGGTAGTAAGAGGCTTAGAAAGAGACACGAATCCATTTTGGTCATGCCAAGAAGAAGAAGAAGTTTTAAGTTCTGAATACCCATACCTTAGCGTCATTGGTGCACTTATGTATCTTGCAAAATAACACAAGACCCGATATTGCTTTTGCAGTAAATTTATTAGCAAGATATAATAGTGCTCCTACAATACGTCATTGGAATGTAGTGAAAAATATTTTAAGATACCTTCAAGGTACACAAGATCTTGGACTAAAGAAACAAGATCTAAATTTCATTGGCTATGCCGATGCAGATTATCTAAGTGATCCCCACAATGGTAGATCACAAACTGGTTTCATACTTTTACACGGATAAACAGCAATTTCTTGGAAGTCTTCTAAACAGACTCTAATTGCTACGTCTTCTAATCACTCCGAAATCATAGCATTATATGAGGCCGCACGTGAATGTGCTTGACTACGTAGAGTGATTAATCATATCCAAGTCTTAAGTGGCATTGGGCCCATTCAATCACCAACCATTATCTATGGAGATAATGCAGCTTGCATTGCTCAGATGCAGTCAGGTTGTGTTAAAACCAATGTTACTAAACACATAGCTCCTAAACTATTTTAACCACATGAACTTCAGGTAAATGGAGAAATTGATCTCCAACAAACTAAGTCATGTGATAATTTAGCAGATTTATTTACTAAGTCCCTACCATACTCCACATTTTCTAAATGTGTTAAGAGTATTGACATGCGTAGACTTAGAGATTTGCAAGGTTTAGGGGAAGCTTCATAGAAAGCCACCTGACAAATGTACATCAAATTGTACTCTTTTTCTTATGTGAGTTTTACTTTTACAGGTTTCTCACAATAAGTTTTAATGAGGCAATGACAATGCAAGTAATGTCTGTTTTCGAATTTTATTCTACAGGAGTTTTTATTTGAAAACAATAATGACATTTTATGTTGTATTTTCTCCTGTTTTATAAAATTTAAGGAGTTTTTACACAACATTTACAATATATATATATATATATCTTTGATTTTTCCCACTGGGTTTTTCGAAGATTATTACCATTCAACGAGTAGTTCAAGTGCTCAAGGGGGAGTGTTATAACACAATTAACATGTGATCACTTACCGTCGGTTAACCGCCGAAGGCGGTTACACCGTCACGTCCCTCCAGGTGGACGCGTCTCCCTGCCGTCGTGACTCCTCACCAGGTATAAAAGGAGAATGGAAGAATGAATAAAGATATAGTTAGAATCATTGTGTGTTCATCAATTGTCTCTCAATTCTCTCCAAATTCTACTTCTAACACGTCATCAGCACTGCTCTACGAGCGATTCAACGAAAGAGAAGAAGCAAATTGATTGTACGAGAAACTTCTGATGGAAGAAGAAATGTGTCTTGTGGATAGTTGCATCACAAACTCTATACTTAGGGATACAAAATATTTTCAGACCCTCACTAGGAGGTCGGAAAATGTTTTGACCATCGCAGGACGCGATGCGACAATAGTTGGCTCTGGACAAGCTACTATTACTCTCCTTAATGGGACAGATGTGATGATTGAGGATGCTTTATTGTATCCTGATTCTACACGTACTCTCATAAGCTTTTAGAGATATTCGGAAAAATAGGTTACATATACATACCCATGAAGAAAATAAAGAAGAATTTCTTCTTATTTCAAAATCTTCCGAATATGGCCAAGAAGTTCTAGAAAGAATTCTTTCTATTCCATCTGGACTGTACTTCACGTACATAAAACTCGTACCTCATGTTACATACAAGGTGATTTTCCAAAATGTTGATACATTTAAGACCTGACATTCACGCCTAGGCCACCCCGGAATAGAGATGATGCGGAAAATTATTGAAAATTGCACCGGCCATGATTTAAAGAACACTAAATTTCCAAAATCTAATGATTTTATGTGTACTTCATGTGCTTTGGGCAAGTTGATCTTGCGGCCTTCTCCGTTGAAGATCCATGCTGAACCATTAAAGTTCCTTGAAAGAATTCAAGGTGACATTTGTGGACCTATACAACCAATGTGTGGTCCATTTAAATACTTCATGGTTTTAATAGACGCATCTACTAGATGGTCACACGTGTGTTTATTATCTACACGTAACCATGCTTTCGCCAAATTTATGATACATGTCATAAGATTGAAAGTGAATTATCCTGAATATAGGATTAAGAGTATCCGTATGGACAATGCTGCTGAATTCTCATCTCGAGCCTTTAATGATTATTGTATGGCTCAAGGAATTGAAGTACAGCATTCTGTTCCATATGTTCATACACAAAATGGTTTAGGA
Source organism: Tuctoria greenei (assembly GCA_036927565.1). Classification (NCBI taxonomy): domain Eukaryota; kingdom Viridiplantae; phylum Streptophyta; class Magnoliopsida; order Poales; family Poaceae; genus Tuctoria; species Tuctoria greenei. The sequence goes on from JAYESD010000005.1 coordinate 1,870,461, forward strand.
GACTCTCTCATAAAGAGGGTTAAACTCATAGCTAGGCCATTATTACAAGGATGCAATTTACCAACATCTTGTTGGGGTCATGCAGTTTTACACGCTGCTGATCTTCTATAATTAAGACCAACTGCACATCATATCACCTCCCCTTTACAACTTGTACGTGGAGATCAACCCAATATCTCCCATCTGCGAAAATTTGGATGTGCTGTATACACACCAATTTCACAACCTAAGCGAACTACTATGGGTCATCATAGGAAATTAGGAATATACGTGAGATATCAATCCCCGTCTATCATTAAATACCTGGAGCCTTTAACAGGAGATTTATTCACGGCCCGATTCGCTGATTGTATTTTTAATGAGGATCATTTTCTGGCTTTAGAGAGATATAATAAATTTATCAGTGACCGCCGAGAAATAAATTAGGATGACAAATCCATCCTAAATGTTGATCCACGTACAAAGGAAACTGAACTTCAAGTTCAGAAAATTATAGAGTTACAGCAAATTGCTAGTAACCTGCCAGATGCATTTACTGACTATAATAATGTCACAAAGTCTTTGAATCCTGCAATTAATGCACCTTGCCGAGTGGAGGTACCAATAAAAACCACTCAACCTCCGAAAAGGGGGGGAGCAAGTAAGAGAATAGATGCTTCAAGCAAGCGTCCAAAGATTAGACCTTCCTCGAAGAAAGTAAATGTGAGTCAACAAAATGTTGACATACATCAAAGGGATATTTTAAATCCTTTATCCAGCCCTCAAGTGCGCACTATAGAGTATGATGGACAATCGGAAAACTCTGATTCTTCTATGTTGGGAAGTCAGAAAGAATTACAAGGGATAAGAGAAATTTCCATCAATTATACTAATTCTAGAGAATTATTTGACTGTAGTACAACGGTCGTCAACTCATGCTTTTCAACCATGATTGTTGATCTTCTCCAAGATCCTCATCCTAAGACCATGGCAGAGTGTAAACAACGCTCAGACTGGATCAAATGGAAAGAAGCAATCAAGACAGAACTTGACTCACTTAAAAAGAGAGAAGTATTCGGTAATGTAATACCTACTCCTTCTCGAACCTATCCTGTTGGGTTCAAATGAGTTTTCGTCCGAAAACGGAATTAGAACAATGAGGTTGTAAAATACAAGGCAAGGCTAGTTGCACAAGGGTTTACGCAGAGACCCGACATTGATTTCAATGAAACATATTCTCCTGTTATGAATAGAATAACTTTCCGATACTTGATATCTCTGTCAATACAAAAACATCTATCTTTGCAGTTGATGGATGTCGTGACTGCATATTTATATGAGTCACTAGATTCGGATATTTATATGAAGGTTCCCGATGGGATACCCATACCGAATAAAAAAGTAGATCGCAACATTGTAAGGATCGAAACGCCCAAGAGGGGGGGTGAATTGGGCTTTCTTTCAAATTTTAAGGTAATTAAAAACTAACAACCTAAAGCCCAATTCCCTATGCGATTAAACTATGCAATCAATGTAAATTAAAGTTGCGGAATGAAGATTTCATAAGTGTAAAAAGGGAGAGAGATGCAAACGCTCAAGGGACACGGAGTTTATCCCGTGGTTTGGTAAGATCACAAGGATCTTCCTACATCCACGTTGTGGCACCCTCAGAGGGGTTTTGCCACTCCCAAGTCACCGAGACAAGGGGGTCTTCACTATTCTTCTCCGTTCGCCAATCCTTGGCAAGGTGGAGCTCAAGCCTTGTACACTTTGGAATCCTCCGGGCTTCCACAATCCTCTTGGCAAGCTTCGGAAGTCACACACACCAAGGGACACTCCCTTATTGCTCTCACTACACTAGAGACTCCAATCACCAAGAGTGGAGGCACCCAAGCACTGTCTCTAGCTAGTTCTACCCTATCTCTTGGTGTACAAATGATGATCAAATGATGTGAAAGTGGTAGCTCTATTGCTTGAATGCTCTAGGATGTGTAGAGTATGTCTGGGCTTCAAGTCTTGTCGATTTGACAGGTTGAAGGGGTATAAATAGCCAGCCTCCACGAGATAGCCGTTGGAAAAGTAGGCTGACATCACTTCTCTGCGAACACCGGATGATCCGATGTCTCCCCTTCAGTTAACATCGGTCAAAGCCAAATTAGCTGATGTCACTGTGTCAGATATGACCGTTGTTAGACCGATGTTGATCTGTCTTCTCATCGGATGATCCAGTGGCTCTTCCTCCAGAATTTTGCTTGATCTTGAAACTCACTGGAGTGATCGACCGATGTGTGTAAGTCTGCACATCGGATGATCCGGTGCTTCACTTGGTCCAATGGTGTTGCAATCTGTGATGATGGACCGATGTCACTGAGCCACTCACATCGGATGATCCGGTGAGTTCTTTGCTCTGAGGTCTTCTTCTTCTGTTGACATAACTCGACCGATGTAGTCAACTCAAAAACCATCGGATGATCCGGTGTGTTCAACTTGTTGACTTCGAGTTGTTTTGAGTTGTTCTTTAGGAATTTGAACTTGTGACCTCTTTGACACTTGTTTGAAATGTTGTTTTGATTGTCTTCAAGCATTTGAGTGATGTCAAGTTAGAGCTTTCACTTCTTGTCTTCATATGATTTGATTTGATCTCACTCGTTGATTTTATATGGGTCTCCAATGTAATTTTGATTTCATTTGATTGAGTGACTATTGAGACCTTGCATTCACAAATTCATTAGTAATATCAAATGGTTGTCATTAATCACCGAAACCGTACCTCATGGGGCCTAGATGCTTTCAATCTCCCCCTTTTTAGTGATTGATGACAACACAATAATTTAAAGCGCAATAATAATGAATTTGATGATACAATACTCAAGTAGATATGCAATGAATACAAGATAAGACACATTAAGCTTGTAAAAAGCAAATGAAATTAATGGTGCGAAAAGCTCAATTGATTAAAACCATAAACAAATGAGACAAGCGGAAGAGTGCTTAATTAAAATTACAAAAGAGTACTCAAGCACGAATACAAAGGATAAACACACACTCCCCCTGAGACTACTACTACCACTCCCCCTGACTCTTCTACCTCTTCTCCCCCTTTGGCATCAAGACACCAAAAAAAGGGATCCGAGCACCTACAGACCCTGAGAGCTGGGCGCGATGACGAACTGGTCACTGCCGCTGTCGTCGGAGCTGCTGGCCGGAGTAGCGGAGGAGGGTGCTGCCGGAGCTGAAGATGCCACCGTCGGTGCCTGCTGAGTAGGAGGTGCTGGAGGTGCTGGAGCAGGTACACTGGTGACAGAGGCCGGCGTCTGAAGGAACAGTGAAGTGGCCGGCAGTGGGGAGTGAAGAGGAGCACCTGGAGCCAACAGCGGGGACATGCTGGACGAAGGGATCGGAGTGGAGGGAACTGGAGCCACTGGTGCAGCAGCTGGAGCCAAGACAGGAGGCGGAGGAGCTACTCCAGGCAGCTGCGATGGAAGGACGATTCCGGTCTGGGTGTAGAGGTTGGTGATCAACCCCAGGATCCCCATCATCGCCTGCTGCGTCTGCTGCTGCTGGTCCAGAGTGCGCTGGTGCATCTGGTCGATGAGACCCGTCAGCCGATCAGTGTCTTCACGCCTCTCACGGGCGATCTGACGCTGCATCTCCTGCTGCTGCTGCTGGAGCTCAAGAAGACGCGCAGCCTGCTCCGCGCGGGCCTGCTCGGCGGCCAGCCTGTCCAGTCGCTGCTGCTCGACCATCTGCTGGAGGAGCGAAGTCAGCTCAGACGGCTGCGTGACCTGCGCCTCAGTGACGGGAGGTGGAGTGGGAGGTGGCACTGTAGAACCTCCAGCCTCCGCGTCGTGCTGCCGGGGAGAGGGGGGGGGGGGAGGGAAGTACTCCTCGACACTGTCGTCGGTGTCGCTCTCAGACCAGATATGCTGCAGGTCCTCCCCCTGAGCCTCAGCCTCAGCAAGCCTCTCGTCCTCCCGCTCTAGGTCGGACCAATCTTCCTCTGACAGACGGGCCCGGACCTGGCGCTCAACTGGACGACCAAGGAGACGGTCTCCAGGAGCAGAGGCACGATAGTGACCAAAGCGAGTCACGCTCTCGTCAGCAAGCCTGGCCTGTGCTGCATCCCCCTCAGGCACCATCATAGAGCATATGTAACTGATCCAGTGCCCGTAGACCATCTGCCTCATCATGCCAACCCCGTCTGTGATCACGTCTTCCATCTCGCACAGGAGGATGTCCACAATGTCGAAATCCATCCCGTTCATTATGTAGAACAGGAGGTTCTGCTGCAGACTAGTGAACCCCTCCAAGTATCCTGACCTCGGCAGGAGCGTGCGGCGCAAGGCGAGGTGCACAATGCGCGCAGCTGGGGTCAGAAGAGCTGGAACTCTCGGCTGGTTCGGAGAGAACGTGGGGCCAAACAGGGACCGGATCTCGTCAAGCTGTGGTGCTACTCCTCCAGTAAGTGGCCTCCTCGATGGATCTGCCTGCCCATAGACCTTCTCGTGCACGCAGGTGTCGTGCAGGTCCAAACCAAGAAGCTGCCCCAAAGTCTGCCTCGAGAGGTGGTAGCGCTGTCCCATAAACATGAAGTCAATAGACCTCCTGTCCTCAGAGATGTACAGGGTCGCATAGAAGACACGAACCCAATCTTCCACATAAGCACTTCTCTCATAAGCAAGCAGCTGCACCAAACCTCTGTACCTCTCAAAGTATGAACGGACCTCTGACTCCGCTGCCACTGCAAGCTGCCCCCAATCCAAGTAGTTGTGCTGAAAAAGCTTGTGCCCCCAACGTCTGTAGGTCTCGTAGAGAGACGCCTGGGTGACATTCCAGAAACGACTGTCCACAAGAGCTTCACGGGGCTGAGGGTACCACTCCTCAAGTAGCACGCTCCAACGAAGCTTGCGTAGCTGCTTGGCCTTCATCTTTCGGAAGTCCGTGAGACGGACTCCCTCACCGACACGGATGGCCGTGTCCATCTCGTAGATGGCCCTCTCGGCCTCCCTGTCCTCACGACGGTCGGCAACCGTCGGTCTCGGACGAGGAGCAGCCTCGGTGTGACCCCCACGCGTCCGGGCTGAGCGCCGGCGGACGAGAGGCTCAACCGGCTCCTCTTCGGCGTCGGAGTCGTCGATCACGGGAGGCTGCCTCGGACGGGCCTCGCGAATCCTCAGGGAACCCCCTCGGCCACGCTCACGCTCCTCGGCGGCGCGAGCGGCCATAAGGGCCTTCTTCTCATCCTTCGACAGTTTGCGCTTCTTTGCGGCGGGCTCCGCGATCGCCTTTCCCTTTCCTTTGCGGTCGCGACCCATCTAAGCAACGGAGAGCTAGGGTTAGCGACGAAGAAAGAAAGGACGATGAAAACAACGATGGACGTCGCACGGCACGAAGCAAACCTAGGCGACGGAGAGCAAACGGTGATGGCACGGGAGAGCGAGGCGTCGGGGAGAGAGAGAAAAGGCGGCGGCGCGCGGGTTAAATAGTGGACCCCAAACCTTAGCCGTTATTTTAACACCGGATGGACCGATGCTAGATAATATGAACATCGGTCGAATGCAACAGTAAGGATATTCAAGAATTGCTGTTGACACCGGATGGACCGACGTCTAGGGTTTTGATCATCGGTCGAATATCACAGTAAGGGTGTTCAACAGAGTGATGTTGACACCGGATGATCCGACGTAGGGGGAAGTAAACATCGGTTGAATTGACCACAGCTCCAGAAGAGTGAACATCGGATGGACCGATGTTTTCCAGAATGAACGCGTCGGATCATTTGAGGTTCTGACTGAACTGGCCCTTGAAGAATGAACACCTATTGATCCGATGATGGATGGGTTTAGGCATCGGATAATCCGATGACAACAGAGCAGAAACATCCTATATATGTCCTTTGACAAAACAAACAATCAAAGATAAACACATGTCTTAGGACTTTTTGGGCAACCCCTTACCCCTCAAAAAGCTAATATGCCAATAGCTTGGCTAAACCTTAAAGCAAATAGAACACCGAGAAAAATGGAGGAAAAAATATCCAAATAAAATGTAAGGCCCATGCTTTGTGAGGTAGAGTATGAAGACTGCTATCTCAATGAAGCATGTTCCTCTAGGCATTAACGTACCTAACATTTTGTTCTTTCCACCTTATATGAGTTGAGATATTGTATCTCAAACAAGTCTCCTTCTCATGAGGTGGGTTCCCCTTTGTGACAATCTACCGTATGCAATGCCAAACAAGTTATAGTGCAAGAGATAGAATGAGTGCAAGTCTATATGGTAGAGATCATGCAAGGCATAAAATAAATCTATCTTGCCAAGTTTAAACCTTCCAAAGGCTTCTTCAGGGAAAACTATTTCTAGCTCGCCCCTATCCTTTGAGAGTTAGACAAGACCTATATGATATGTATCCTTACATGAACATGGCAACTCACATGACGTTGGATGCGTCTAGCACATTTAATTCATTTCTAAGTCTAGAAAAGGTTTTCTCATCAAGTGGTTTAGTGAATATATCCGCCAATTGTTCTTCGGATCTAACACCTTGCAAAGAGATGTCTCCTTTAGCCTCATGATCCCGTAAGAAGTGATGGCAAATATCAATGTGCTTAGTGCGGGAGTGTTGAACGGGGTTTCTAGCTATCTTAACCGTACTTTCATTGTCACAAAGGAGAGGCACACAACCAATTTTAATTCCAAAGTCCAAAAGGGTTTGCTTCATATATAGAATTTGGGCACAACATGCACCAGCCGCTATATACTCCGCTTCCGCGGTGGACAAAACCACGGAATTTTGCTTTTTGCTAGACCAAGACACTAGGGAACGCCCAAGCAAGTGGCACCCACCGGAGGTACTCTTGCGATCTACGCGGCATCCGGCAAAGTCCGAATCCGAGTATCCCAAGAGTTGGAAGGTTGTACCTTTAGGGTACCACAAGCCCATACTAGGGGTGTGCTTAAGATACCTAAGTATCCTAAAGACCGCCTTCTTATGCGATTCTTTAGGAGCCGCTTGAAAGCGGGCACATAAGCATACACTAAACATTATATCGGGCCTAGATGCGGTAAGATAAAGCAATGAACTAATCATAGAGCGGTAGTGAGATTGGTCAATAGGTTTACCGTCCTTATCCGTGTCGAGATGGCAATTTGTTCCCATTGGGGTGCTTCTTGAGCTACAATCTCCCATCTCAAATTTCTTCAAGAGATCCTTGGTGTATTTCTCTTGGTAGACAAAGGTTCCCTCTTGAAGTTGCTTGATTTGGAATCCAAGGAAGAAGTTGAGCTCTCCAATCATTGACATCTCGAATTCCCTAGACATCATGGTGCCAAACTCATGGCTAAGAGATTTGTTAGTTGAACCAAAGATAATATCATCGACATAAATTTGACAAATGAATAAATCCCCGTCGATGTCCTTGGTGAAGAGTGTAGAGTCCACCCTCCCGATCTTGAATCCTTGCATGACCAAGAAATCCCTTAGACGTTCATACCACGCCCTAGGTGCTTGCTTGAGCCCGTAGAGCGCCTTGTGTAACCTATACACATGGTTAGGATTCCTCGGATCTTCAAACCCGGGAGGTTGCTCAACATAAACAAGCTCGTTAATATAACCATTAAGAAAGGCACTTTTAACATCCATTTGATAAAGCATTATATTGTGATGTGAAGCAAAAGCAAGGAGTATGCGAATGGCTTCTAACCGAGCGACCGGAGCGAATGTTTCTCCAAAGTCTAGTCCTTCAACTTGTGAAAAACCCTTGGCCACAAGTCTTGCCTTGTTGCGAACCACAACACCATTCTCGTCTTGTTTGTTGCGGTACACCTACTTCGTTCCGATGACGTTCTTGTTCTTGGGTCGCTCCTCCAACACCCAAACTTCATTGCGGGTGAAGTTGTTGAGTTCTTCTTGCATGGCCATCACCCAATTTGGATCTTGGAGTGCTTCCTCTATATGAGTGGGTTCTACATACGAAACAAAAGAGTAGTGCTCACAAAATGAAGCGACATGGCGAGAACGAGTACTTACTCCCCGTGACGGACTTCCGATGATTTGATCAATCGGATGCGCCTTGGAGATGCGTCCATGCCTCATAAGTGATTGTGAGGCACTTGGCGGTGGTGGAGCATCTTGCTCGTCTTGTGGTTGGACTTGATCTTGGACTTCTTCTTCTTGTTGTTGGTGTTGTGTGGCTTGTGAGTCTTGCATTGGCAATGGATCATCTTTCTCTTCTTCTTCATCAACTTGAGGCGCCATGGAGGTGTTGATTGTGGAACTTGATGCTCCCCCTTGATCATGGCTCTCCTCAACTTCGGGCTTGATGTCTCCAATGGTCATGTTTTTCATGGCTTCTCGTAGAGGCTCATCATCTATATTATCATGACCAAAACTCTCCTCTTGGGAGCCATTAGTCTCATCAAACTCAACATCACAACTTTCTTCAACTAGCCCGGAGGTTTGGTTGAATACTCGATATGCTTTTGAGTTTGATGCATAACCAAGAAAAATACCAACATCACATCTTCTTTCAAACTTACCGAGCCTTTTCTTGCGGTAGATGTAGCATTTGCACCCAAAGACTCTAAAGTAGGAGATGTTGGGCTTTCTCCCAATGAGGAGCTCATATGGGGTCTTTTGGAGTAGTCGGTGAAGATAGACCCTATCTGCGGCATGGCACGCCGTGTTGATTGCTTCGGCCCAAAACTTCTCCGAAGTGCCATAGTCATCAAGCATTGCTCTAGCAAGGGTGATGAGAGTCTTGTTCTTCCTTTCAACGACACCGTTTTGTTGAGGGGTGTATGTGACCGAAAACTCATGCTTCACACCTTCACGATCACACCACTCCTCAATGTTGTAGTTTTTGAACTCGGTGCCGTTGTCACTCCGGACCTTGATGATGGGAAGTTGAAATTCCCTTTGAGCACGTTTAGCAAAGGTCTTGAAGATTTCCGGAGTTTCACCCTTGTCACCTAGAAACAAGGTCCAAGCATATCTAGAATAGTCATCAACAATAACAAGACAATAGAAATTACCACCAAGACTTTGATATGTGGACGGTCCGAAGAGGTCCATGTGGAGTAGTTCAAGCGGCTTGGAGGTTGACACCATTGTCTTCATTGGATGGTGTGAAGCAACTTGCTTCCCGGCTTGACAAGCACTACAAAGCTTGTTCTTCTCAAACGTGACATCCTTCACGCCGGTCACCATCCCAAGCTTGAACGACTTCTTAAGCTTGCTCATCCCAATGTGAGCAATGCGTCGATGCCATAGCCAACCCAAGCTTGTCTTAGTGAAAAGACAAGTGGTCAAGCTAGCATCCTTGTTGGAGAAGTCCACCAAGTAAAGATGTCCATGCCGAAAGCCTTTGAAGATTAGTTCTTTGCTTGATTCACTAGTTACTACAACACCATTCTTGTCAAAGGTGCACGTTAGTCCAAGATCACATAGTTGTGCAATGGAAAGTAGATTGAAACTAAGTGACTTAACATATAGTACATTAGAAATGGACAAATCATGCGAAATAGCAATTTTACCTAAACCAATTACCTTCCCCTTTGAGTTGTCACCAAAGGTGACTTGTTCATGATTATCGGGGTTCTCTATGGTGGTGAACATACCATCATTGCCGGTCATATGTTGAGTGCACCCGCTATCGAGTACCCAATGCTTTCCTCCGGCTTTGTAGTTCACCTACACACATGAAGTTAGTTTTTGAGTTTAGGCACCCAAGCCAACTTAGGTCCTTGTATGTGTGATACAAGTGATTTTGGGACCCAAAGTTGCTTGGGGAGCTTCCCCTTCATGCCCTTAATGTCTTTGTCGATGAACCTTGCCTTCACCTTGCCGCCTACTTTGCTCAAGAGATAGTGATAATCATTGAAAGTAGTTTTGTAGTTAGGAGGCAATTTTGGAGAGGGACGGTTGGGAAGAGGACACTCCCTCGTGTGATGTCCGGTGACCTCACAATGTTGGCAATAGGAACCAACTTCTTTGATGAAGCTCGTCCTAAGCTCCGGTGAGGGCACCTTCCCTTTGTTGAGCACCGGGAAGGATCCAAGTCCTCTCTTGTTGAAGCCTTTAGCTTGTTGGTAGAGGATTTCCTTGTGCTTGTCCTCCCCCTTAGAAAGTCTTGCCACACTAGTGCGGAGACTTTCAATCTCGTCCATCAACTCCTTCTCCCTAAGGTTTGCTTTCAAAGGCAAGGACTCATCCAAAATATTAGTGGCATGTGAAGTAGTTGATACTTTGCTATCAAGGGTTTCCTTTTTCATGTTTTTCATTTTTAGTTCAATTGCTTCATAAGCACGGTTAAGCACTTCATGTTCTTGAACCAAGTCATTGAGCTTTCCCAAAAGTGCTTGGTTTGCTAAGTCAAGCTCATGATGATCAAGCTTGATTTGAGCATTTTCCTCCTCGATTTGCTTGACATGTGTTTTGAGCGTGTCATGCTCTTTAAGTATGGTTACATACTTGTCATGCAAATCGAGCTTCGCACTCTCAAGTTTAGCACAAGCTTGTTCAAGTGCCTTAACCTTGCTCTTTTCCCTTTTTATGATGACATGGTATTCATTAATCATAGATGCTAATTCATCGGGGGAGAGCTCATCATCATCATCGCTAGAGTCATCACATACCTTAGTGTTACCTTTTGCCATGAGGCACATAGGAGGTGGACGAAGAGGTGAGTTGTCCTTGTTGACGATGGCAAGGCCCGCCAAGTTTTCTTCATCTTCACTCTCTTCGTCGCTTGATTCTTCATCCGTGATCCACTCATTGGCCTCGCACATGAAGACTTTTTGGGGCCCTCTTCTCTTCTTTGGAAAGAGCTTGGTCTTCTTGCCTTTGTCAAATTTCTTCTTTCCAAAGGAGCGCTTGGGCTTGACCTCTTCTTCATCTTCATCACTTTCTTCTAGCTTTCGATTCTTTCCCTTGTGGTTGTCCTTCCTCTTGTCCGGTCTTGGACAATCATATGATATGTGGCCTTGATCACCACAATTATAGCATGTCTTATTTTCATCTTTTCTTGGGAGGAAGGCTTTCTTCTTGGGATCAAAAGAGTATCCCTTCTTTGCGATCTTGGAGTTTAGACGTGAGAATTTTCTCATCATCAACGCAAGCTCATCATCATCATCTTCGCTTGTTGCTTGCTCTTCTTCGCTTGAGCTAGGCTCAACCACTTTCTTTTTCTTGGGAGTTGTCTTCTTAGTTGAATCCTTGAGAGCAATGGTTTTTTACGATGACTCCTCCATCATTCCAAGTACACTCATCTCATGAGCATGAATTTCTCCAATAAGCTCCGAGACTTCAATGTTGTCAAGTGATTCCTTTTGGAGCATTGAATTGATAATGTTGTACTTGGGCTTGGGTAGAAACATGAGGATCTTGCAGTTGATAAGTCCCTTACCAAGAGAAGCAATGTCAAGTGCGTTAATCTCCTCAATGAGCACATTTAAACGAGAAAACATTTGGTTAACATTCTCATGAGGAAGCATTTTGAATTCATCATACTTGGATTTAAGCAAGTGATATTTGAGTTCTTTAACACGAGATGAGCCCTCATGAATTTCAATTAAACATGCCCAAATTTCACAAGCTCTCTCTTTACTAGCAATTCTAGCAAATACGTCTTGACTTATACATTTATAGATGACATTTCTAGCCTTAGCATCCCATTTTAGTTGATCACCAACATAATTGAGATCTCCAAATCCCGCATGGGTCGCTTCCCAAACTTCGGGAGCAATAGCCTCTAGGTAGGCACGCATGCGTGCTTTCCAATAGGCAAAGTTCTTGCCCTCGAAGGTAGGAACCGAACCCCCATTCTTGACCATTTAAGCTCTCTAGCGGTGAAGCTAGAATGATCCAATGAGCAACCTTGCTCTGATACCAATTGTAAGGATCGAAACGCCCAAGAGGGGGGGGTGAATTGGGCTTTCTTTCAAATTTTAAGGCAATTAAAAACTAACAACCTAAAGCCCAATTCCCTATGCGATTAAACTATGCAATCAATGTAAATTAAAGTTGCGTAATGAAGATTGCATAAGTGTAAAAAGGGAGAGGGATGCAAACGCTCAAGGGACACGGAGTTTATCCCGTGGTTCGGTAAGATCACAAGGATCTTCCTACATCCATGTTGTGGCACCCTCAGAGGGGTTTTGCCACTCCCAAGTCACCGAGATAAGGGGGTCTTCACTATTCTCTCCGTTCGCCAATCCTTGGCAAGGTGGAGCTCAAGCCTTGTACACTTTGGAATCCTCCGGGCTTCCACAATCCTCTTGGCAAGCTCCGGAAGTCACACACACCAAGGGACACTCCCTTATTGCTCTCACTACACTAGAGACTCCAATCACCAAGAGTGGAGGCACCCAAGCACTGTCTCTAGCTAGTTCTAGCATATCTCTTGGTGTACAAATGATGATCAAATGATGTAAAAGTGGTAGCTCTATTGCTTGAATGCTCTAGGATGTGTAGAGTATGTCTGGGCTTCAAGTCTTGTCGATTTGACAGGTTGAAGGGGTATAAATAGCCAGCCTCCACGAGATAGCCGTTGGAAAAGTAGGCTGACATCACTTCTCTGCGAACACCGGATGATCCGATGTCTCCCCTTCAGTTAACATCGGTCAAAGCCAAATTAGCTGATGTCACTGTGTCAGATATGACCGTTGTTAGACCGATGTTGATCTGTCTTCTCATCGGATGATCCGGTGGCTCTTCCTCCAGAATTTTGCTTGATCTTGAAGCTCACTGGAGTGATCGACCGATATGTGTAAGTCTGCACATCGGATGATCCGGTGCTTCACTTGGTCCAATGGTGTTGCAATCTGTGATGATGGACCGATGTCACTGAGCCACTCACATCGGATGATCCGGTGAGTTCTTTGCTCTGAGGTCTTCTTCTTCTGTTGACACAACTCGACCGATGTAGTCAACTCAAAAACCATCGGATGATCCGGTGTGTTCAACTTGTTGACTTCAAGTTGTTTTGAGTTGTTCTTTAGGAATTTGAACTTGTGACCTCTTTGACACTTGTTTGAAATGTTGTTTTGATTGTCTTCAAGCATTTGAGTGATGTCAAGTTAGAGCTTTCACTTCTTGTCTTCATATGATTTGATTTGATCTCACTCGTTGATTTTATATGGGTCTCCAATGTAATTTTGATTTCATTTGATTGAGTGACTATTGGGACCTTGCATTCACAAATTCATTAGTAATATCGAATGGTTGTCATTAATCACCGAAACCGTACCTCATGGGGCCTAGATGCTTTCAAACATGTATTATGTTAAACTCAACAAGTCATCATATGGCTTGAAACAGTCTGGAAAGATGTGGTATAACCGACTGAAGGAGTTTCTTTTAACCAAAAGCTACTCCACTAATGATGATTGCCGATGTGTCTTCATTCGGAGATCCTCAACTGGTTTTTGTATAATATCAGTATATGTTGATAATTTAAATATCATTGGCACTGAGAATGACATTAAAGAGGCACAAAATCATCTTAAAAGGGAGTTCGAGATGAAGGATTTAGGTAAAACTAAATTTTGCTTGGGTCTACAACTCGAGCACCTTCATACGGGCATTCTCGTACACCAATCAGCTTATGTTCAAAAAGTATTGGAGAAATTCAATATGAACAAAGCATATCCATCTAAAACTCCTATGGTAGTAAGAGGCTTAGAAAGGGACACAAATCCATTTTGGCCATGCCAAGAAGAAGAAGAAGTTTTAAGTTCTGAATACTCATACCTTAGCGTCATTGGTGCACTTATGTATCTTGCAAAATAACACAAGACCCGATATTGCTTTTGCAGTAAATTTATTAGCAAGATATAATAGCGCTCCTACAATACGTCATTGGAATGTAGTGAAAAATATTTTAAGATACCTTCAAGGTACACAAGATCTTGGACTATTTTTTCCAAAGAAACAAGATCTAAATTTCATTGGCTATGCCGATGCAGATTATCTAAGTGATCCCCACAATGGTAGATCACAAACTGGTTTCATACTTTTACACGGATAAACAACAATTTCTTGGAAGTCTTCTAAACAGACTCTAATTGCTACGTCTTCTAATCACTCCGAAATCATAGCATTATATGAGGCCGCACGTGAATGTGCTTGACTACGTAGAGTGATTAATCATATCCAAGTCTCAAGTGGCATTGGGCCCATTCAATCACCAACCATTATCTATGAAGATAATGCAGCTTGCATTGCTCAGATGCAGTCAGGTTATGTTAAAACCAATGTTACTAAACACATAGCTCCTAAACTATTTTAGCCACATGAACTTCAGGTAAATGGAGAAATTGATCTCCAACAAACTAAGTCATGTGATAATTTAGCAGATTTATTTACTAAGTCCCTACCATACTCCATATTTTCTAAATGTGTTAAGAGTATTGGCATGCGTAGACTTAGAGATTTGCAAGGTTTAGGGGAAGCTTCATAGAAAGCCACCTGACAAATGTACATCAAATTGTACTTTTTTTCTTATGTAAGTTTTATTTTTACAGGTTTCTCACAATAAGTTTTAATGAGGCAATGACAATGCAAGTAATGTCTGTTTTCGAATTTTATTCTACAGGAGTTTTTATTTGAAAACAATAATGACATTTTATGTTGTGTTTTCTTCTGTTTTATAAAATTTAAGGAGTTTTTACACAACATTTACAATATATATATATCTTCGATTTTTCCCACTGGGTTTTTCGAAGATTATTACCATTCAACGAGGAGTTCAAGTGCTCAAGGGGGAGTGTTATAACACAATTAACATGTGATCACTTACTGTCGGTTAACCGTCGACGACGGTTACACCGTCGCGTCCCTCCGGGTGGACGCGTCTCCCTGCCGCCGTGACTCCTCACCATGTATAAAAGGAGAATGGAAGAATGAATAAAGATATAGTTAGAATCATTGTGTGTTCATCAATTGTCTCTCTCAATTCTCTCCAAATTCTACTGGTACCTCAACTCAGATCATATCAAGTGGCAACTGGCAACGCGTGGAAATGCTTGCGCACAGCCAGTCCGGCGCATGGCATTACCTGCCCACCCCCAGAATTCAAACATACAGCTAGCCTACCACACGGGACACGAACGTGTACTAGTAAACGCGCAACGGTGCGATACCGCCATGCCATGGTAGTGCCGAGCACGTACGTACCACGACGAAGCGCCAACCGCCGGCGGTTGACTTGGACGCCGCACCACGGATTCGAAAATCGTCTCTCAGTGCCGTCCCACGGTCCCAGCCGCAGCGAGTACTCCAAGATTCCAGAAGGCCGTGTTCTGCTGCTCGGCAGCGAGGCCCGAGGACGTGACGGACTGACGGGATGCAGCAGCAGCAGCAGGTCCAGGTCGTGTCGTGAGTATCGGGGCCCTCTGCGGCGGCCGAAATCCGATGGCTAGCCGAATATAATGGCCCAACAGCGATCCAGTACGATGCTGATGCGTGGAAACGGTATATAACAAGATAATAAGTTTTACATATGGTAAAAAAAGGAAGCTAAGCTATTTGCTGGACGAATTCTAATTCACTCATTAGAGTGTGTCGTCAAGGAAGCTAAGCGGGAGGGAGGGGATCTGTGATGCATGGCCCTCAAGGAAAAGTGGCGTCTCCCGTCCCGGCAGACAAGTCTAAGACCATCCGCAGTGGTTCACTGTAAAGCTTACTGAACCGCAGTGGTTCACTGTAAAGCTTACTGAACTGTAAATATAGAGTAGATTACTGGAAGTATAGAGTAAGTGTCTAGAGAGAAATGCTGGAAATATAGAGTATATACTGGAAGTATAGAGGGATAGAGTAAGTTTTAGAGGGAACCGCTGCGGATGGTCTAACGGCCGTAGCCGATCGATGGAGCACCGGTACCGATTGTCCGTCCATGGGCTGGACCAGCGTGTCATTAAAATCCAAGGGCAGGTTTAAAGGCCGAAAGCTAAGTGGAGGGGGAAGGAGGAGGAGCAGCAGAAAAGTTCGATTTGGTGATTTGGTCTAGCTTGTGGTTTCATACCAGTCGTTGAGCGTTCGATGTTAGTAGATAGGTGAAAGTTTTGTGCATGGTGCAGGTTAGCAGGAAGCCGTCGGTGAGAACGATATGCAACCGAATTCAAACTTCCATCAGACTTTGTAAAGCCCGGTTCAACTCTTCCGATCCCGAAACTTGAAAGAGCAACTCCATGCGTATCATTTGCCCACTGCCCTACTCTGAACAAAGCAGGTCAGCAATTAAGCTGAGGCATGAACGGACAATGAACGGGAAGGAACAACCGCGGGAACCAGCTCCGCCATAACAACAACACCCATATCAGTTTCCTTTGAAGGCCCGGCCCCCATGGCCATGGATAAGACAGCTTCATCATAACGTGGACGACATGGTTGGTCCATCCATGGCTCCCACCCCTTGCACCGCACCTGGTCCGGTCCGGGCCACAAGCCCGCCTGCCTGCTGCCCGCCGTGACAGTACAAGAACTAGCTGGCGATCGACGTCCCCGCAAACCGCCCGGCCGGGTTATTGCTTATGTATACTGTAGATTGCTGATGGCTAGCTTGCCCACATCTTAAACTCTTTACATGGGCCAGAGTGACCACGGCACACACTGCTGCAAGCTGCTGCTGATCTTTCTGAACATTATCAATCCACTTCACAAAAATCGTCGCTGACAGAGAAGAAGCAAGCGCAGCAACACAACGGGGAGCCTACATGTCAGCGACGATTCGAATGGCAGCTTGTAAAGTGAAGCAACGCAGAACAATCAATCCCTCCAAAATGGGAATTAGTTGTGCATGGCGTATCAGGATTCCACCACCACACTGTCTCACTTTGCAGTTTGCATGCAGAGGTGGGGAAGAATTGAAGAGGGTTAGTATTAGATTGGATACACACACGGGGCACGTACGCTGCTGTCAGGGCGGCCGGCACCCCGAATCGGTTCGACGGCGACGGCGAACCTAACAGCCAATTTGATCGATCGATCATTGCGAGCGTTCATCATTGCTTAATTGGATCTATCTACATATATATCCACTTTTCTTTCTTTCCTGCTGTTCTTTTTTCGCTCCTCCTTTAATTTGCGTGGGTCGACACATCGAGCATGGCACGATCGAGCACGATGGTCGATGGGGATGCTGCTGCCGCTCCAAGGATGTACGCACGCCTCTGTCTTGCATCGATGCATGCATGCTGTGATTGCTGCAGCCGCCGCTTCATCATTCGGGACCGAATTATCCACGTCTTTTTCGACCAACTAATTTCCGATGCGATATTTGTTTCGGAGGGTGGGAGGGAGGAGTAGTTTGTTTGATTCCATCTTGGAATATAATGGATCGTCGATAATTATTCCATCTTGGAATATAATGGATCGTCAATAATTATTCTCGTGCGCCATGATGAGAGAGAGGCATGCAGAGCAGTGCAGTGGCTTCAATTCAGTCCTTGAATCTTGATTGATGGGCGATTGTTAATTATTGTTACCGTCATCACTTCATCCGGTCTATAATAGCGAGACAACAAGGGCCATACCCTCAGATCTAGCGTACAGTGGCATGGTAGCTACACGGACCTGCATATGGCCGGATTGCTATCCATCGGCGCCGTGTGTGTACCGATCACGACTCGTCGCCGTCTACCATCCGGTCGCCGGCCGTGAATCGCACCAAGGACCACAGCTAGCACGTCGATCGACAGCCTCCTCTCCGTCGTACGCCCGTGGTGACGCCATTTTGAGGGCGATCCCCCTCCATCCGGGATATAGCTTTGGTCTAAAACGAGGAAGTTTACAGTCAAGTCAGTTTACAATCATTTAACTAGATTTGAAACTGGACAAGAATATAAAAGGATTTGGAAGGCCAAAGTGCCTCCAAAAACTAAAATGTTTCTTTGGCAAATGGAGAAAGGGGCCATTCTCACGAAGGATATTATGAGGAGGAAAAATTAGAATGGGGATGTGATGTGTCAATTTTGCAATGAGGATGAGTCCATCTCTCATTTAATGTTTAGTCATAAAGTTACAAAAGTGGTCTGGGGGATAGTAGCTTTATGTCTAAATTCTGATCATAGACTGTCGGTGTTTGGATCCGGCAGATCTCCCGACACTACCTTTAGTAGTTCAAGGAGTTGTAGTTCGGTAATGGGCGCGCAGAGATTCAAGAAGGTGAATGGCAAGTGAACACAGAGATTTACGTGGTTCGGGCCGCCTGAGCGTAATATCCTACTCCACGGGGTGTGTTGGTGATGTATTAAGCGTCTGAGTCTAGAAGAAGCTCCAGAAGAAGAAGCTCGTCTAGCTCAGGGAGTTCAGTAGTGGTCTGGAACCGCCCCTTGTGTATCGTCGACCAGTCCTTTTATAGTACAAGGATTGGTCGTTACAACGTTAGCCTGACCCGACAGGTGGCCCCGGCGGTTACACATGCTTGATACACAATAAATGGGGTTAATTACCCTTAATAGCCTGGTAACGGGCCTTAACAGTGCCGTTACCAGTATTAAGAACCATCTGATCGTGTGTCATTAATATGGCATTAATGACACTTAATCGAGTCTTGAAGTCTTTGATTGATCCTTGAAGGTCCGGAGCCGTTGGGGGGTCCACCGACCTGATAGTTGAAGTTGAAGGTCCGGCGGTTGCCACGTGGCAGCTCCAGAGCTTACCGTCGTGGACGGGTAGGTCCGGTGCTGTTAGACACGTGTCAGTACCGGAGCTCCCCTCTGTCTAGGGTTAGGTCCGGGGGTGCCATATTGGTATTCTGACCGGAGCTTCCCATGTGTGGCTGATAGCTTCGGTCTTGTGATACACGTAGCAGCCCTGGGACTAACCATGTCGGGGAAGTAGGTCCGACAACGCCTGACATGTGGGGCCTTCGGAGGTCTTCAAATCTGGTATATGGGGTTTCCTTGTGATCTTTGCGATCCCAAGAGGTATCCGGTACGGAGGGTACCGGCAGTGGCCCCCTGGACTCACCTCCGGGAGAGACCTTTCGGATGAAGTCATTTCGCCGGAGGTGTGTCCATTCTTCGGTTTCTGAACCGTGTCTTCAAGGGTCTTTGGTTGTGCCGTTGGTGGTAGTTTACAGTTAAACTTCCGCCGTGTGGCGTATCTTGGAGGCGGTAGGTGAGATCTCAGCGACTGGATCTCACGCAATTGAAGGTCGCCGGTTCCCAATACAAAAATCGTATTGGTTCCACGCGCCCTGTCGGGCCGCCAACTTCGGGTTTCACGCCTTTCATGATGACAACCGTTCACCTGGAGTACTGGGGAAAGTTGTTGGATGAGAGGGAAAGCATGACGCGGACCCTCGACAACCAGTCACGGGCCATCTATGATCAGGCCAAGGCTGCAAATAGCGCAGCTGATGAGCACCAGGAAAGGCTCTCTACCATCCACGATAGTCTCGTCAAGCGCCGGGAGGCTCTTGAAGCTCGGGAGAGACGACTCGAAGATGAAGAGCAGAAATTCCTGGAGCTGCGAGACGACCTCGTGAAGACGGAGGAAGAGCTTGTCCAGAAGACAGCTCTGGCTGACAAGAGCCTTGAAGAACGCACCAAGAAATTGCATGAGCGTTGAAAGGAGGAGGAGAAGAAGGCCTCAGAGCGAGGGCAGGAACTCTACAAGCAGGAGAATGCCATCGCTGCCAAGGAGAACAAAGTGCGGGGCCGGGAGAAAGATCTGGTCAACCGCCGGAATGAGATCCACCTCCGAGAGGAAGAGCTCAACAAGCTCGAAAGGCAGGTTGCTAAAACGATTCAACAGAATGCCAAAGAGGTGGAGTGTCTTACTCGGGAGAGCTCAGAGCTGGCGGTGGCCAAAAGATCCTTGGCGGAGATGTGTGGTGCAAGGGCTGCAGAGTCCCAACAAGTTTGGGATTTCCTGAGCAAGGCCAACGACGCGCTGACGCCAATGGGCTTCAGTCTCGTGCGTCCGGATGATCCGGAGCCAGAGTTGGACCAGGCGTTGGCGGCACTGGGTTCAGCAGGCAACAAGCTCTCCAAGGTGGGCGATGTCATCACGAACCAATTGGAAACGGAGGGTCAGTCTCTGGCGAAGAACGTCGCAAAGTTTATGCTGATGTGCTACACCAGCCAGGACCCTCAATTCCCTCTGGACCGGTGCTTGAAGGTCCCATCGAAGGAGAGGGTGAAGCCGCCCGAGCCAACATGTCGGAGGTGGCCCAGAAGGTCGCCCAGTTCTTCCATAGGGTCTAGGATCGTCTCCCTGTAGCTCCCGCTTGTACTCTATCTTCTTATTCTCCAATTTTGTAATCTCTTGTCTCCAGATGAATGAAATCCAAATTTTTGAGAATTCAAATTTCATTTTTTGTCTTCAACACCTTTGTCTCGCTTAGCCCCCTGGTAGATGTACACAATTTGATTGTGAACATGTACCAAGAGGATGTACCAATTGTTGAAGACTTGCGTGCTTCGAACTTGTAGGTCCGAAGTCTTCGATAGTGTAGGCCCCCTGAGGCTGTCGGAGCTTAGTGGCTCCAGCATTGACAATCGTCGGAGCTTAGTAGCTCCAGCAGTAGTCTCCATTGACGCGTAAAGCATCGATAGTTAGCCTTTTGGGTGTCAGAGCTTGGCAGCTCCGGCAGTGACCTCCGTCAACACGTGTTGTGTCAACGTCAGACTCCACTTTAGAGTCTTTCCACCATCTTCACGTTGACGACTTGCCTCTTAGATTTCCCGTAATTGAGTAGCTCCAGAGATGCTCGATGTCAATGTTTGAACATCGACCACAAGCCGCCTAGAGGATGTCGTAGCTTATTTATTTTCCTGCACACTGAAGTCAAGAAAAACAGTAAAATCCGTTTCCTATCTATAACTTCATTGCGGCTTACTGTTCCCGAGAAAGTTTTAGGTCGAACACAATTGTAAATACAATCAAGAGCGCCGTCTTTCTTCCCTCAGGTTCGATCGTTTCTGGACTCACCTTACTTCGGCCTGCCAGGGTTTAGGTAGAGTGGCGTACTTAGGGTGCATGACCAGGCTAAGTCGATAGCACACTCCGACCCTAGATTGGCTTGGCGGCATTCAGACAAGCATGCCATCAACAATATTTGAACCCGGAAGGATAGACAATGCAACTCGAATTGTACATGAACTGGTCGAGCTAAAGTTTCTTAAGAACTATACAACTTTGTTATAGACAAGAAAGAGAAAAATAAAAAATATTGAGTCTGTACAAAGTAAATGCACGTGGAGTCTTTTTTCACACAATGATGTCTTTCATTATAGGTCCGGGGTACAGGGGAAACAAGTACACTCTTAGGTTACAGAACCAGGCTAAGTGTGTTTCGTTTCTCGTTTGACCCAAGGTAGCTAGCTACACTTTTAGTTCTGAGACTGTGACAAGTGTTGCATGGGCGTTGCGGACCTAACAGGGTAGGTCTGGCTGCCCTCCCGGAGGAGCTACCCGACTCTGTACAATGACTCTATAACATACACCACGTGTAATTACAGACTCACCTCCGTGATATTAAGCGTAGAACTTACGGAGGTGCTCAATGTTCCAAGGATTTGGGAGAGGTGTCCCATCCTCGGTTGCCAAGCGAACGCATCCGGGACAGGATACTTTGATCACTCGGAAGGGTCCCTCCCAGCTGGGGGAGAGTTTGTTTAACCCTTCTCTGGATTGTATTCTCCGTAGCACCAGATTGCCTTCCTCGAGCTGTCGGCTGTGAACATGCCGTTGGTGATAGCGCCGAAGAGTTTGGCGGTATCGGGCATTCTGAACAGCTGCTCGGAACCTTCCCTCTTCAAGGAGGTCAAGGTCTTCACGCCAGAGCTGGTCCTACGTGGCTTCGTCGGAGGTCCGGACCCGACCGACCCCAAGGTGATTTCTGGAGGAAGGACTGCTTCAGCTCCGTACACCAGGAAGAAGGGTGTCTCTCCAGTTGACCGGTTTGGAGTTGTCCTGTTGGCCCATAGAGTGGGCGGAAGCTCTTCAATCCAGTTGGCTCCATGCTTTTTCAGGCGCTCATACGTGCGCGTCTTGAGTCCTTTCAGGATTTCTGCATTGCTCTTTCGGCTTGGCCATTGCTTGCCGGGTGAGCTACGAAAGCGTAGCTGACTTGGATGCCGAGGTCTTCGCAGTATCCTTGGAAAGCAGAGCTTGTGAATTGGGTCCCATTATCTGTTATGATTTTGTTCGGGACTCCAAATCTGCATATTATGGACTGCAAGAAGTTGATAGCTGTTTGCTTGTTTATTGTCACAACTGGAGTTGCTTCCGGCCATTTGGTGAACTTGTCGATGGCAACATACAGGAACTTGTAACCTCCGACGGCTCTTGGGAAAGGTCCCAAGAGTCCATCCCCCACACAACAAAAGGCCATGTAGGAGGTATCATTTGTAGAGGATGAGTTGGTGTGTGAATTTGCTTTGCATGGAACTGGCATGCTTTGCATTTCTTCACCAGCTCAATTGCATCCTGAAGCGCTGTAGGCCAGTAGAAGCCATGTCGGAAGGCTTTACCGACCAGCGTGCGGGAAGATGTGTGGTTCCCACACTCGCCTCCATGGATTTCTGCGAGGAGCTCGCAACCTTCTTCCCTTGTGATGCACCGCATTAGGACGTCGTTGGCACCGCACTGGTAGAGATCCCCTTCTACTAGCGTGTATCTTTTAGCCAATCTGACTATACGGTTAGCGGATACATCATCGTCAAGAAGGATGTTGTCTTTCAAGTAGCTCCGGATCTCCGAGATCCATGCATCGAAGCTTGCTTGAGCATTTGAGTCTTGTGTGCTGGGTTGCTCGGAGCTTCCGGCAGCACCTACGACCCTTGATGGCTGCCATGGTAACAGGGCCATCGGGACCACCAGCTTCGGGATGCTGGTCTCGCCCCCTTCGATCAGTTCGGCAGGCTGAGCTGTGGGTTTTGACAACCTCCGGATGAAGGTTCCGTCAGGAGCCGGAGCTCCGGTTGACGCTTTCGTTGAGAGTTCGTCATCTTCAGCGTTATGGACACGCTAGACATGGTGGAGGTCCAGGACTTCGAAGTCCTTCTCAAGCCTCTGGACTTCAAGGAGATAAGCAGCCAATTGGGGATTGTTACAAGAGCATTCACCCTTCACCTGTTTAATGATGAGCTGCAAATCTCCCTTGACCAACAGCTGCTTGACACCAAATGATAGTGCCATCTTTAGTCCATAAATGAGTGCTTCATACCCCGCCATGTTGTTGGTCGCCTTGAAGTCAAGGTGGACCATGTATTTTACCTTCTCCCCGGTTGGAGCGAGGAGAAGGACTCCAGCTCCGCCCCCCTGCTTTTTCATGGAGACATCGAAGTAGAGGGTCCAATGAGGTTAGGTGAAGATCAGAGCCTTAAGTTCTGACTTCTGCTCACTAGGGCCCCCAGGGTTTGATGGAGAGGGGGTCTATTCCGTCACGAAGTGTGCCAATGCTTGACTCTTGATCGCTTGTCTTGGAACAAATTCAAGATCAAATTCAGCCAATTCCGCTGCCCACTTTGCAATGTTCCCAGTAGAGTTGGGATTATGCAAGATCGCACGCAGTGGGTAAGAGGTCACCACTGAGATCTTGTGAGCTTGGAAGTAATGGCGAAGCTTCCTGGAGGCGATGAGAACTGCGTAAAGCAACTCGTGCACCTCTAAGTATCGAGTCTTGGCATCATGTAGCACTTCGCTGATGAAGTACACTAGGCGTTGGACTGTCCGGACCCTCCAGGAGGGGCCCCGATCTTCCTCCACATCAACTCGGACCCTCTCGGAGGGATCCGGACCTGCTTTGGGGACCTCTGGGTCCCTGCTAGAGGAACCCGGAGCTTCTACTGAAGTGACCCGGACCCTCCCGGAGGGGTCCAAGTCTTCTGGGATAACTCCCTGTTGATCCAAATCTGGGGGCTGAGACCTAGACTCACCTTCAGGAACCTCTAGACCCTCTTGGAGGGGTCTGGATTCCTGAGCTTGTGATGGTTCTGGTCTCTCCGCGACCAGGACCATGCTGACAACCTCGTCAGTTGCTGAAGTGTAAAGCAGTAAAGGCTCACCAGGGTTCAGAGCTACCAAGATTGGTAGAGTAGTGAGGAGCTGCTTTAGCTCCTGGAACGCCTTTTCTGCTTCTTCAGACCATTGAAATGGTCCGAACTTCCTCAATAGCTTGAAGAAGGGTAGCGCCCGTTCCGCCAGTCTTGAGATGAACCAGCTGAGAGCGGTTAGACATCCAGTCAGTTTCTGGACATCTTTGATGCGGTGAAAGTGCATCTAGGATCCCCATGGGTTTTGGATGATTGATGACGACAATTAAGTGACTAATGAGCTCAATGATCTTAAGCACAAGTGTGGACTTAAATGGAAGCACAATCCCTCAAAAAGGAAAAGGATGAAAACAGCGATGTCAACTCGAAAAGGAGAAACTAGGGTTTCTAGTGCGTCGAGTTTGGACTAGCCAAATAAGTGTGAGGATGTGTGTGTAAAGTGCATTGAGATCAAGTTGGGAGGTCAAAGTGGTTTAGAGGTCAAACCCAATGAGAGAAAAGAGTTGGAAGGAGTCTGGCAGTAGGGCCGGATTAGTCTGTGCAGGTGGCCGGACTAGTCCGCCCCTTGCCAGCCAAGTCCGTTTTCAGCCGGACCAGAAGGGTCTAACTAAGTTCGGACTAGTCCGTAGTGGGAAGAACTAGTTCGGGTAGTCGAGGAGTGGGTTTTGGGGTCTAAGTCCTAAAACCACGGACTTGTCCATTTTGGTTCGGGCCAAGAGGTCCTGACTGAGATCGGACTAGTCCGCCCCAGGGGCCGGACTAGTCCGGGTATGAGAGAAGTCGGTGCTTCAGAGACTAAGTCTGGGAAGGCCAGACTAGTCTGCCCTGGGGGCCGGACTAGTCCGTGGTCTTCAGACTAGTCCGTTTTCACACGGAACAAAAGGTTCTGTGCGAGATCGGACTAGTCCAGTGAGGGCCGGACTAGTCCGTTGTTGAAGTGATTGTTTGAATTTGAAGTTTGGCGGATAGTGTGACAATTGCCGCGCAGTGCGCCAATTGTCAGGGACGTTAGTGGTCCCCCAGGCCGGACTAGTCCGCCCATCTGCTGAAGTCAGCAGTATGGGCTTGGGACCTCTATAAATAGAGGACCCCTGGGTTCATTTGAACCAACCTTTGAGCAAGTTGAAACTCTAGCGCCGCCACAGCAACCTTGAGCCTCCCAAAGCCTCCTTATTGCCTACATTCCCTCTAAAACTAATTCTTGTGTGGATTAGGGTTTAGTGAGGTGAAGAAGAGGAAGAACACCGCTCTTTGGCTCTCGGTTTGATCCCTTGCACTTTGTGAGTCTTTGTGATCTGTGGCTTGAGTCAATCTTTGTGATTTGTGATTGTATTTGTGGTGGGAGCCTCAGATTGTGAGAAGCCCCAACAAATCTTGTATTCACTCTTTGTGATAGTGGAAGAACCAAGTTAGGCCCGTGTGGTGAACTTGGTGAGGGAAGGGTTGTTGAACCCGGTCCTTCGTGGACTCCTCAACGGGGACGTAGGTTCCTTCGTGGGATCGAACATCGGGATAAAATCCTTGTGTCCCTTGTGTTCTTTACTTTCACTTATTGCCCATTACTTCTAGAGTTAACTTTATTGGTCTTGTTCATCACTCTTGTTTCATCGCGATCCTTAGTTTCATACTTGTCATATAACTTGTCAAGGCTCACTAAGTCATTATAACAAACCTTGCATCACGAGAATTGGACTAAAACTTGTTAGAAACCCTTTTTAGGCCTTTCCCTGTAGGAGGACCGGACTAGTCCGCCCCTGGACCGGACTAGTCCGCCCCCTGAGTTCTAATCTCGTGTTATTAAGTCATTTCAGGTTGTTTATCCTATTCACCACCCCCTCTAGGCAACTTTAAATTGGTATTAGAGCATGACTCTCCCAAAAGAGTCTAACAACTCGGAGAGAAGATGGCCAGAGTGGTGTACGAAGAAGTCTCAACTAGTAAGGTTCAAGCAACTCCAGAAGAGATTCTATTCTATCAAAACAAGTCAACGGATGACGAAGAGATTTGCCAGCTCAAGGCGAAACTTCGAGAGAAGTTGAAGATTCCCAAGGTTGACACCTCAACCTTCACATCGAGTGGCACAATCAACTACAACCAACAAGGCTACAACTATGAACGCCTTGTCTCCAACAACCACTATCTTTCCATCCAATTGGGGAAGCCTCCCCAATTCGATGGAACCAACTACGGTATGTGGAAACACAACATGAAGATCCACCTTGTGTCACTCAACCCCTCACTATGGCAAATTGTGTTGACCGGGGTGCACATCCCTAAGAATGAAGAAGATATCACTCCGGAGCAAGCCATGCTCCTTCACCGCAATGCTCAAGCGGCCGGAGTGATCATCTCATCTCTTTCAAGAGATGATTTCAACCGAGTGGATGGACTTAAGGTGGCCAAGGACATTTGGGACACCCTCAAGACGGCTCATGAAGGCAACCGAGTCGTGAAAGAAGCTAAGATTGAGCTCATAGAAGGAGAGCTCGGGAGATTTGCCATTATGGATGGTGCATCTCCCCAAGAGATGTACAACCGCCTAAAGATACTCATCAACAAGAGTAGATCTTATGGCTGTACCAAGTGGACAGACCACGAGGTGGTGAAGATGATGATTCGGACATTCATGCCTAGAAACGTCTCTCTTTGCTCCATGATTCGAGAAAGTCCGGGGTTTGCCAAAATGACCCCGGAGGAGGTCCTTAGAAGGATCATCAAGCACGAGATCATGGAGAAGGAGGCGCTCTTCTACAATGACCTCCAAAGGTTCACCGCCTCGAAGATGAAGAATGTTGCACTCAAAGCAACAACCTCCTCAAAAGAGCAAGACAAAGATGATGAGGAGAGCCTTGACACCAATGAGGAAGAAGACTTCTTCATCAACAACTTCAAGAGGATGATGAGAAGAAGAAAAGGAGGATACAAGCATGAGAGTAAAGGCAAGGAAAAGGCAAGGCCCAAAACCAAGAGAGTTTGCTACAATTGTGGCGAGTACGGGCACTTCATTGTAGATTACCCACATGAAGATGGCAAGAAGAAGAAGGAGGGCAAGCCACAAGAGAATAAGTTCTACAAGAAGAAGAAGCCCTCCGGTCATGCTCACTTAGGCAAGGAGTGGGACTCCAACGATGAGTCCTCCTCGTCCGAAGATGAAGAGAAGATGGTAACCATAGCCATCGGGAGGAGCTCCAAGGGAAGCAAGCTCTTCCCAAATCTCTACGACCACGAGCCAACTTGCCTCATGACAAAACAAGGAAGGAGAAAGGTTAAATCTAACTCATCCTCCTCCATATCCTCTCATGATGATTTTGATAGTGCTAGCGAAAATGAACACACGTTTAAGGACATAAGTAAGAGCACATTGCGAAGAATGAAATTGCTTTCGGATGAGATTTTTGAGAAGGAGGAGCTCATAGATAGGCAAGAGGACTTGATTATCCAAGAAAAGGAAAGATGTAAAGAGCTCATTGAGCTCCTTGAGCTTGAGAGAGAGAAGAGCAAGGCATTAGAGCATGAAATTGCTCTAAGCAAGAAAATATGCTCAAGTCTTGAGGAGACAAACATTGAGCTCAAGGACGAACTTGGCAACTTGGCAAAAGTTAACAAGATCCTTGAGATTCAAGTTGAGTCCCTTAAGACTAATGTAGCCTCTTCCTCCAAAAGCTCATCCTCCTCAAAAGTTGTATCCAAAGCAATATCAACTTGCAAATGTTCTAACTTGATTCTTAAATTAAAGGATGAGCTTAAGTTGACTCAAGGCAAGCAAGCACCTAAGAGTGACATCTTTGACAAAGAGAAGGTGGCATATCCACGAAGTGCATACACCAACACAGGACCTCTCAATGTCAAGGATGGTCTTGGTTATACTAGAGGTGGAAAGCAAAATGCCAAAACCTCCAAGTATGGCAAAGACTTGATTGTCTTTGTCAAAGGAAGCTCATCCCCAACTAAAATTGAGAAGAACACTTCAACTAGCACCTACTTGCCTAAATCTGAACCGCATCCTCTATTTCATGATTTTGATGCATCATATGTTTTGATGAGGAACAAGTATGGCAAGATATATGCTAGATATGTTGGGCCACTCCGCAAGAGCCCCAATCCTTGCGTGTGGGTGCCCAAATGCCTCACTACTAACGTCAAAGGACCCAACCCCGCTTGGGTACCTAAAAGGAAGACATAATCTTGTTTTGTAGGCATACTCCTCTGGTAGATCCAAATGGGTGCTCGATAGTGGATGAACAAACCACATGACCGAAGAGAGGAAGATGTTCGAGGAGTATTAGGAACATGATGATCCAAATGAAGGAACCCTATTTGGGGACAATAGCCGAGGGAAAATTCTTGGCTCTGGTAAAATTGTCATTTCTCCCCAACATACTCTTTCTACTGTTTTACATATTGATTCTCTTGACTATAACCTTTTGTCCATATCACAACTATGTGACAAGGGTTATAATTGTGTTTTCACTAATGAGGGTGTGAGCGTCCTTAGAAGAAGTGATAACTCAATCGCCATTAAGGGTGTGCTTAAGGGAAAGCTTTATCTTGTGGACTTTGTCTCGGATAAAGCTCAACTTGACACATGCTTAATGGCGAAAACAAACATGGGATGGCTTTGGCATAGACGGCTAGCCCATGTTGGGATGAGGAATTTACAAAAGCTTCTTAAGGGCGAGCACATTCATGGTTTGAAGAATGTTGTCTTTGAAAAGTATAGGCCATGTAGTGCTTGCTAAGCCGGGAAGCAAGTGAGATCTCAACACCCCTCAAAGAACATCATGACGACAACAAGGCCGTTGGAGCTGCTACATATGGACCTTTTCAGCCAAATAACCTACATTAGCATTGGCGGTAACAAATATGGTCTTGTTATTGTTGACGATTTTTCTCGTTTCACTTGGGTGTTCTTCTTGCATGATAAGGGTGAAACTCACGGTGTCCTCAAGAGGTTCTTTAGGAGAGCTCAAAATGAGTTCGCCTCAAGAATCAAAGCTATAAGAAGTGACAACACACCGAATTCAAGAACACTCAAGTGGAAGAATTCTTGTATGAGGAGGGCATCAAGCATGAATTTTCAGCTCCATACTCCCCTCAACAAAATGGGGTGGCAGAACGGAAGAATAGTACACTCATCGAGATGTCAAGGACAATGCTTGATGAGTACAAGACATCGGATCGGTTTTGGGTAGAGGCGGTTAACATCGCTTGCCACACCGTCAACCGATTATACCTTCACCGCCTCCTCAAGAAGACTCCCTATGAGCTTCTAGTTGGTAAGAAACCCAATGTCTCTTACTTTCGTGTTTTTGGGAGCAAGTGTTATATTCTCAACAAGAAGCCTAGGACTTCGAAGTTTGCTTCTAAGTCCGATGAAGGTTTCATGCTTGGTTATGACTCAAACACCCACGCCTACCGTGTCTTCAACAAAACCTCCGGTATTGTTGAAATAGCACACGATGTGGTGTTTGATGAAACTAATGGCTCCCAAGTGGAGCAAGTTGATCAAAGTGTACTAGATCAAGAAGACTCTCCACAAGAAGCTCTTAGGAGAATGGCACTTGGAGATGTTCGACCACAAGAACAACCTCAATGCTCAAGTGACCAAAAACAAGATGATGCAAGCCACTCCCCACACGATCAAGTTGAAAATGAACAAGTGGCACCTCAAAACGATCAAGAAGACGAAAGTCAAGGGGGAGGCATTCATCAAGGGGGAGATCAAGAAGAAGAAGAAGATGATGATGACTCAAGAGCTCAACCTCCACATCCTCGTGTGCATCAAAGCGTTCAACGGGATCACCCCGTTGACAACATACTAGGAGATATCACCAAAGGGGTAACCACTCGTTCTCGCGTTGCAAATTTTTGTTAACATTACTCTTTTGTTTCTTCTTTGGTGCCCCATAAGGTTGAAGATGCCTTGAGAGACCCGAATTGGGTGGTGGCCATGCAAGAGGAGCTTAACAACTTTGAAAGGAACAAAGTCTGGGACCTTGTCAAGCGTCCACAAGCAAATGTTGTGGGCACCAAGTGGGTGTTCCGCAACAAGCAAGATGAACATGGTGTTGTAACAAGGAACAAGGCACGACTTGTGGCCAAGGGGTACTCAGAAGTTGAAGGTTTGGATTTTGATGAAACCTTTGCTCCCGTAGCTAGGCTAGAGTCAATTCGTATATTACTTGCTTTTGCTACTCACCATGATTTTAAGCTCTACCAAATGGACGTCAAGAGTGCGTTCCTAAATGGCCCAATCAAGGAGGAAGTCTATGTGTAACAACCACCGGGCTTCGAAGACCAAGAATTCCCAAACCATGTCTTCAAATTGCGTAAGGCTCTCTATGGCCTTAAACAAGCTCCTAGAGCATGGTATGAGTGTCTTAGAGACTTTCTAGTTCAAAATGGTTTTAAGATAGGAAAAGCTGATTACACTCTCTTTACAAAGCATTTTAATGATGATCTCTTTGTGTGCCAAATATATGTCGATGACATTATATTTGGTTCTACTAACAAAGTATTTTGTGATGACTTTTCTAAGATAATGACAGAGAGACTTGAGATGTCCATGATGGGCGAGTTGAAGTTCTTTTTAGGTTTTCAAGTCAAGCAACTCAAAGAAGGCACATTCATAAGTCAAAAAAATACACTCAAGACATATTAAAGAAGTTTGACATGGACAAGGCCAAACCCATCAAGACTGTAATGGCAACAAATGGACACTTAGACCTAAACGAAGACGGTCCAAGTGTGGAACAAAAGGTATATCGTTCCATGATTGGCTCTTTGTTATATCTTTGTGCATCTAGACCGGATATTATGCTTAGTGTGTGTATGTGTGCACGTTTTCAAGCTGCACCTAAGGTGTGTCACATGACCGCCGTGAAGAGAATTCTTAGATATTTAGTTCACACACCTAGCCTAGGACTTTGGTACCCCAAAGGATCCAAGTTTAGCCTCATTGGCTATTCCGATGCGGATTATGCGGGGTGCAAAGTTGATAGAAAGAGCACATCTGGGACATGACAATTTTAGGGTAGATCATTAGTGTCTTGGTCCTCTAAGAAACAAAATTCCTTTGCTCTCTCCACAGCCGAAGAGTAGTATGTCGCAGCCGGAAGTTGTTGTGCACAACTTCTTTCGATGAGACAAACTCTAAGGGATTATGGTATAAACTTGCGCCATATTCCTCTCCTATGTGATAATGAAAGTGCCATCAAAATAGCCCATAATTCAGTTGAGCATTCAAGGACCAAACACATAAACATTAGACACCATTTCTTGAGAGATCATTCCTTAAAGGGGGGTATAATAATTTCCCATGTGAGAACCGAGAACCAACTAGCCGACATATTCACCAAGCCCCTAGATGAGAAGCGATTTTGTGAGCTTAGGAGTGAGCTCAATATCTTAGATTCTTGAAATATGGCTTGAAACATGCACATATGGATGTTTACCTTTTGCCTTATTCAAAAGAATGTATGTGGTTGAAAAATTAATCTCTATCTCGATTTTCTTCAAAATATTTGAAAAACTAGAGACTTTGTGAGTTATGGTCATTGTTTGAATGTTGAATGCTTATTGACCATATTCATACAGTTTTGGTGTGGCAATATGTCCAAAAGGATCATCTATAGTGGCTAAAACTCAAATATATATGTTTTCAGCCTCCCTGGACCGGACTAGTCCGCCCTCTGGCCAGACAAGTCCGGATCCGGACTATTCCGGGTTTGGTCCGCTGACCGGACTAGTCTGGCCCCTGTACCGGACTAGTTCGGACCCTGGGGACTTAAACCCCCCAGGAGGTGGCCGACCCCTCCTCTTCTTCACTTTTGCTTCTCTCTCTCCCACGCGCACTCAACTGCCCTCTTTCGGTGATTTTCGATTCCAACAACCAAAAATCGTTTCCAATCCGTGCAATGGAAGCTCCGGAGGTGTGGGAAACTTTCCCCGATCACTCGCGACGCGATCCATCCCTGATTCCGTCGATTTCTCAAGATTTGAAGAGGTATCCCCCATTTTTCAAAAACTTGCCTCATTCTTGATTCTTTGAGTTTTTGATAGATGCCTCTTCATTAAAGTTACTTCTAGTGACCTTGTGATCATAGCCTAGGAATATTGCGACTTGATTCCAAAATTTGTCGAAAAATCGTTAGAGTTAGGGTTTAACCTGTGTGAACCGGACTAGTCCGGTGCCAGGTGGACTAGTCCGCCCATGGGGCGGACAAGTCCAGTGTACACAGGTCAAACTCCAACTTTAGTCGTTTCTCGAGATTTCTTTCGCATTATTCCAACTCCTTGACCTACTATCTTATGGCATCTATTCTTTTCAGCTGAAATGGCCGCTCCTCGCCGTTCCGCTTCCCCCCCCCCCACTGACCCCGAGTGGGAGGCGGAGCAACTTCGTCTTGCCAAAGAACGAGCAAGAGCCGAAGTTGAGGCTGCCGAGAAGTATCTCGAGCAGCATGAGAAAGCAAAAGCAGCCGAGAAGCAACAAGCAAGGGCCGCAGCGTTGGCCTACAACGAAGATGAAGCAATGGCTCGGGCCATTAAGGAGTCCTGCAAAGAACTCCGGAAGAAGAAGAGAGAGGAGCGTGAAGCTCATAACTCTCAGGCGGCTGCTGCACAAGTCTCCAAGCGGAAGAGGCTTGTGAGCCTTGGAGAGAAAGAGAAGGGCAAGGAGCCAGCCCAAGGAGAAATTGCTAACGCCAGATCGAGCGTGATCTGAAGAAGGGCAAAGGCTCCGGCTCCCGTGGAGCCCAAGAAGAAGAAGAACTCAGTAAAGGTCCCGGCTGCGAAGGCCAAGGGCATCTCTATCAAGGAGAAAGGGAAGGCCAAACCGATTGGTCCCCTGGAGGTGCACACTCCCGAAAGGAATCCCAACAGGCAGCGTGAAATGGCTGCAAATGTTTTCCATGGAAAGGGAGCTGAGAAAGCAAGAAGGCTCAGGACGTACAAGGTGTACAAGTATGAAAGGAGCACCGTCAACCCTTGGTTCTGGTGTGACTTTCATTGTGATTATTACCGTCTCGTCTACCAAAGCATGAAGAAACCTGTGATTGAAGCACAGTGGGTAGACTGTGAGTACATGGCCAGGAAGCAACATTCTGCTTTTGATGCAGTCATTGAAGCAGCTAAGCGCCATGTGCTCAAGAACATCATGGGATTCAAGTATGACTGGAACGTCGAAGTCATCTTGCAGTTTTATTCCACCGTCTACTTCACCACCTCTGGTGATAGAAGGATCATATGGATGACACATGGCGAGCAACTCTCTGTCACATTTGAGGAGTTTGCAAAGATTCTAGGTCTTGAGGCTCATTTGGATCATGAGATCATCATCTCTAACCTCAAGGCCGTTGACAGAGATCAGCTGGACTACATGTACCCAAGCCATGTGTCCTATGATCCAAGACTTGCTCACAACATCAAGCCTTTCTACAATATCCTCAACAGGATCCTGAGGTGGACCATAGCACCAAAGGATGGTGACGCAGGGGTGATACAAGGCAACTTGAGGCACCTGCTACTTCTCATTGATGGGGAGGAGAAGTTCAATCTCGTCGACTACATCTTCGACGACATTTTTCACATCTCGCATACCCCCAACCGAGCTTGCGGGTATGCCCCCTACATCATGTACCTCATTGAGAAGGTGTCGGGCGTGACCTTCGTCAAGGATGTGACTCACCACCCGCTCCATCCTCAGACACCCCCTGCCGTCCCGCCTCCTCCACGCCGGAAGAATGCGAAGCCTCCCTCCTCCTCAGCTATGCCAGCTTCTCGGCCCGTGGCACCTTCCTCCCCGCCTCCACCTCAATTCATGAGCGCCTTCTTCAAGTGTTTCAAGGCGATCTTCACTACCTGTCGGAAGCAGGAGATTAGGAACCAGAGGGCACACAAGCGCCAAGAGAAGTACCTCAAGGCGGTGTGTGACAAGCTGGAGGTTCCTATGTCCTCTCCAGAGGCGAGCGACGGGGAGATCACACCTTTCCCCGACTTCACCCCCGACGAGCTCGCCCAGCTCCAAGAGGACGGGAGCTCTTCCTGGGCAGCTCCATCGGCTCGTGCCTCTGATGATGACGACGACGATCACGAGGACCCGAAGGCCACGGAGAGCGACTCCGACACTGGGGCCGATGATAGTGAAGATAGTGATGTCTGAGTGGTTAAGGGTTCAAGTTCCCCCTCTTCTTTTCCTTTTTGGTGTCTTGATGCCAAAGGGGGAGAGTTAGATGGGAGTTAGTCAGGGGAGAGTTAGAAAGGAGGGTAATTAGTTGTATCCCTTTATTTTGGATCCTTGGACATGTTGCACTCCTTATTGTAATATTTATGTCATGTCGGATGTTTACATTTGTGCAAGACTATGTTTTGAATGTTCAATGTCAATATGATGCTTTGAATGTCTATCTTTTGATCATATTCATGCTTATTATGTCTTGTCACAAATTGTTGAGCACAACACGTAGGCGCCCCACCATAACGTGTGTATGTATGAAGGACTTCCTCAATCTCTCTTTCATAATGCATTCATTGAGGGGGAGTCACTCATACACCTGCATGTTATGAAAACCACAAATTTATACTCTCTTTTATGAACACTTAATGTGTTGTCATAAATCACCAAAAAGGGGGAGATTGAAAGTGCATCTAGGATCCCCGTGGGTTTTGGATGATTGATGATGACAATTAAGTGACTAATGAGCTCAATGATCTTAAGCACAGGTGTGGACTTAAATGGAAGCAAAATCCCTCAAAAAGGAAAAGGATGAAAATGACGTTGTCAACTCGAAAAGGAGAAACTAGGGTTTCTAGTGCGTCGAGTTTGGACTAGCCAAATAAGTGTGAGGATGTGTGTGTAAAGTGCATTGAGATCAAGTTGGGAGCTCAAAGCGGTTTAGAGATCAAACCCATTGAGAGAAAAGAGTTGGAAGGAGTCTGGCAGTAGGGCCGGATTAGTCCGTGCAGGTGGTCGGACTAGTCCGCCCCTTGTCGGCCAAGTCCGTTTTCAGCCGGACCAGAAGGGTATGATTGAGTTCGGATTAGTCCGTAGTGGGACAGACTAGTCCGGGTAGTCGAGGAGTGGGTTTTGGGGTCTAAGTCCCAAAACCACGGACTTGTCCGTTTTGGTTCAGACCAAGAGGTCCTAACTGAGATCGGACTAGTCCGCCCCAGGGGCCGGACTAGTCCGGGTATGAGAGAAGTCGGTGCTTCAGAGACTAAGTCTGGGAAGGCCGGACTAGTCCGCACTGGGGGCCGGACTAGTCCGTGGTCTTCAGACTAGTCTGTTTTCACACGGAACAAAAGGTTCTGTGTGAGATCGGACTAGTCCGGTGAGGGCCGGACTAGTCCGTTGTTGAAGTGACCGTTTGAATTTGAAGTTTGGCGGGTAGTGTGACGATTGTCGCGTAGTACGATAGTTGTCAGGAACGTCAGTGGTCCCCTAGGTCGGACTATTCCGGGCTGTAGGCCGGACTAGTCTGCCCATCTGCTGAAGTCAGCAGTATGGGCTTGGGACCTCTATAAATAGAGGACCCCTGGGTTCATTTGAACCAAACTTTGAGCAAGTTGAAACCCTAGCACCGCCACAACAACCTTGAGCCTCCCAAAGCCTTCTTCTTGCCTACATTCCCTCTAAAACTAATTCTTGTGTGGATTAGGGTTTAGTGAGGTGAAGAAGAGGAAGAACACTGCTCTTTGGCTCTCGGTTTGATCCCTTGCACTTTGTGAATCTTTGTGATCTGTGGCTTGAGTAAATCTTTGTGATTTGTGATTGTATTTGTGGTGGGAGCCTCAGATTGTGAGAAGCCCCAACGAATCTTGTATTCACTCTTTGTGATAGTGGAAGAACCAAGTTAGACCCGTGTGGTAAACTTGGTGAGGGAAGGGTTGTTGAACCCGGTCCTTCGTGGACTCCTCAACGGGGACGTAGGTTCCTTCGTGGGATCGAATCTCGGGATAAAATCTTGTGTCCTTGTGTTCTTTACTTTCACTTATTGCTCATTACTTCTAGAGTTAAATTTATTGGTCTTGTTCATCACTCTTGTTTCATCGTGATCCTTAGTTTCATACTTGTCATATAACTTGTCAAGGCTCACTAAGTCATTCTAACAAACCTTGCATCACGAGAATTGGACTAAAACTTGTTAGAAACCCCTTTTTAGGCCTTTCCCTTTAGGAGGACCGGACTAGTCCGCCCTTGGACCGGACTAGTCCGCCCCCTGAGTTCTAATCTCATTTTATTAAGTCATTTCAGGTCGTTTAGCCTATTCACCCCCCCCTCTAGGCAACTTTCATGCGGGCTGGTGGCCGCATCTCCTCTATGGCTTTAATCTTCGCCGGATTTGCCTCTATGCCCCGGTGGTTTACCAGGAAGCCGAGAAGCTTTCCGGAGCTAACCCCGAAGACGCACTTGTCTGGGTTCAGCTTCGTGCGGGTGACCCGCAACTTGTCGAAGACAGCTTGCAAGGTGTCAAGGAGTGACTCCTTGTCCTTGATCTTGACGACGATGTCATCAACATACACTTCCACTACGTCTCTGATTAGCTGTCCAAAGGTTTTGTACATAGCTCGTACAAATGTTGAAGCTGCATTCTTGAGACCAAATGGCATGGCAGTATAACAGTACAATCCATCTACTGTGATAACAGAAGTATGTTCTTCATCTTCCTTAGACATTCTGATTTGATGGTACCCAGAATATGCGTCTAGGAAACACAGTAATTCACACCCGGAGGTGGAATCCACTATCTGATCTATTCTAGGTAGTGAGAATGGATCTTTTGGGCATGCCTCATTTAGTGTTGTGTAGTCGATACACATCCGAAGCTTCCCGTCGGCCTTGGGTACAACGACTGGGTTTGTGTGACGCCCGGTTCCGAAAAATGAACCAAGCTAACGTATATGTGTGCCCAGGATGTTCATCACACATACACGAGTGCAATCACAAAAGAGTATACAGAAAATTACCATAGAACAAGATTAATTAACCAAATTTTATTACACAAACCAGATTATCCTCGAATACAAACTCTAATGAATATTAATGACAAGTTCAACTAATGCAGCGGAAATAAACTAATTAAGCAACTAAGCAAACTAAGCAAAAGCAATAGGGTATATATGCGCAGCTCCAATCAACACCACAGGCAAAGCTGACGGTAGACAAGGCCTAAAATTCCGCATTATCACCATTAAACTCCCAATCCTGACCTGCAACTGTTGGAGGGGATTGCGAGAGTGAGTACATGTCGTACTCAGCAAGTGTGGAAAGTATGACATGTGGCTGATTCAAATGACGACAATAATAATGGCAAAGTGCTGAAAAGTACAGTAAAACATTTGAAAAGCAATATATTATATGTATGTGAAGTAAACCCATCATAATCATAAGTAATATCATAATACCAGTCCATAATTCACCATCCTCATCCATAATTCCAGATTTCATCATTTGCCAATAACCATATTCAATACCAGAAATTAAATCCATAACCATCCATAACCATTACAATAACCATTACCATCTCAAATTCCAATTTCCCTCTAATCATGGAAGTTGTCCAGGTGCTCATAACCGGTAGCACGGCTATCATGATAGTTTTAATTAACTCTGCAGAGTTTGTACCTCTTTACCCACGTGTTCGTGATTTCATCACCCTTCGGTGACTAAGAACCTCCCTTATGCCCATGACCCGTCGGTCACATTACACACTTCCGTTGGTGTGTGGCCAAGAGATCACAAAATAGCCTTTACAAAGGAATTACTAGCCTATTTAGACCCCACTGAGGTTTCACCGGTGGTGATGTCTCCCGCAGAGCACATCTTCAACCAAGGGCCCCCTCTTGAGCCATTCGAATCCCAGGGTAGTCCCACCAATCATCAACAAACCCAATCCGACTACCCCTTCCCCGAGCATCCACAATGGTCCAAACAACACTAGCAAAGCCCTAATTAATCAGCTACGCCGCACCCATACTTGGCCTCGTGGTGACACTGTAGTCCTAGCTTATTCTCGCATGAACCGGTCCTTAGATCTAAAGCAAGCAAACCACCATAACATCCAACCCATCCACATACCAGGCTTGCTTAGATCACCCATTATCATACCAGATTTAACCAGTTCACATTAACCAGAATATCATTAATACATAATTAAATGTGTAGTGTTGGTTTCCATCCCAATTAATTAAGCGAAGCAAAAAGGTAAAAGCCCTTCCCGACTCATACCATAATTCCAGGTGACAAGGGTGGTTAAACAAATCTAGTAAACTTCCTATCATAGGATTCCCATCAAATTGACACAAGCATGCAATTTTGCAAACAAAACATTTATTTTAAAATATGATCAATATGCTTCAAGGACACTTGCCTTGCTCTTGCTGTTGATTAGGGTCAAAGCCTTCAAACTCCTGGTGCTGTAGATCCTCCGCAGCACTTTCTAGCGCAAATCCGTCTAATCCACATAATAAACATACAAGAAAAGAAACACAATCAAAGAGTGCACAAATATTACTCAATATGACATGACATGCATGATTGATGCAAATGCAAGGTAGAACTTGTTACTTGATTGCTTTTAATGATCACTAATTAGTTCTAATAGCTTTTAACAAGTTTATACAGGTTTGGAGTTGATTAGATCAAATTTTAGAGTCAATTCAACACAATTTAACCCGGAAGATCGGACTAATCCGCTAGGGACCACACAAGTCCGCACTCTGCGAGATCAGCGGATTAGGGTTTTCTAGATCGACGTGAATTTGGAGATTAGGGGTTGAATTCACGTAAGTAAAAGAGAATAGAAGGTATACCATGTGTTTAGAACTCCAATGAACCAAGAAACTTGGAGGTAACACTTGGATCTTGATGATCTAGGGTTGGTGATGAACTTGGAGATGAATTGGTGGTGAAGGACGAAACTTGGTGGAGATCTTGATCCTCCTTCGTTTCCTCCTCTTCTTCCTCTTGCTTGGGATCTTCTCCTCCCTCCTTGATGGTGGATCCCCACGAACTAGGATTTGGGTGGGTGGAAAAGTGGCAAATAGATGTCAAACCAAGGGGTGGGGCTGTTTATATAGAGGTGGAGGCTAGGGTTAGATGGATTTCGAGTTTTGGGATGAGTAGAGGCCGGTTTAGAGTCCCACATGGGCTCTAAAAGAGTTAGGCACGATGTACCTAGGCCCACTTAACATGAAACCCAAGAAACAAGTCGTAAAACAAAAGATCAACTCGGAGTCACGAAATATCGGACAAGTCCGAACAGGACCGGACTAGTCCGAAGTCGTCCAGAGAGAAAATCGGACAAGTCTGGCCAAAAATCGGACAAGTCCGAATTTGAACAGAGAGGAAAAACGGACAAGTCCGCTGGAACACAGGACTAGTCCGGAAAAGTCCAGAGACTTAGCAAATTTTCAAGGATTCATGGAATATCATACTAGTCTGCATAAAATCGGACAAGTCCAAAAGTTTCCAGAGCCAAAATCGGACTAGTCCGCAGCAAAAACGGACAAGTCCGTTTTTAGTCAGAGAGAAATCGGACTAATCCTCAGTAAAATCGGACTAGTCCGCACTTTCCTGCGTTTTAAGTGCGGTTTTGTTCCAAATCAATTTTAAATGCTCCGAATCAATTTTAAACTCGTTCCTCTTGTTGTGGTCTAATGTTAAACATGTATATGAGTGCATGTAGGGCATGATGCATGAAAATTAGGGTGTTACAAACCTACCCCCCTTAAAATGAATCTCGCCCTCGAGATTCGACGCGGCAGAGAAGAGATAGGGAAATTCCTTCTTGAGATCATCCTCCAATTCCCACGTTGCTTCTTTTTCGGTGTGGTGCTTCCATTGAACTTTACACCATCTAATGACCTTGTTCCTTGTGACCCTCTTCTTAGTTTCCAAGATTTTGACTGGTTGCTCGGCATACGTCAAATCTTCCTCTAGTTCCAATTCTTCTATTGGCACTTGTTCTTCCGGTACTCTCAAACACTTCTTGAGCTGGGAAACATGAAAGACATCATGTACATCTGAAAGATGAGCTGGCATCTCCAACTTATACGCTACTTCTCCTCTTTTGTCCAAAATCTTGAATGGTCCAATATAGCGAGGTGCGAGCTTGCCCCTTATGTTAAACCTCTTATGACCCCTCATTGGTGACACCTTGAGGTAAACAAAATCTCCCACTTCAAAGTCTAATTCCCTTCTCCTATTATCCGCATAGCCTTTTTGTCTTGATTGGGCAGCCCTCAAGTTTTCACAAATTATTTGGACTTGCTTTTCGGCCTCTTGCAACACATCCGGACCAAATACTTGAGTTTCTCCTGCCTCATTCCAGAATAAAGGTGTCCTACACTTCCTCCCATAAAGTTCTTCATATGGTGACATCTTCAAACTTGCTTGGTAACTATTGTTGTATGAAAACTCCGCGTATGGCAAGCTTTTGTCCCAACTTTTCCCATGCTTTAAAGCACAAGCTCTTAACATGTCCTCCAAAATCTGATTGGTCCTCTCGGTTTGTCCATCCGTTTGAGGATGATATGCTGAACTAAAATTCAACCTCGTTCCCAAGGCTTCATGCAATTTTTGCCAAAATCTGGAGGTAAATTGAGAACCTCTATTCGAGACTATCTTCTTAGGGACTCCATGCCGACACACAATATGCTCCATGTATACTTCGGCCAATCGTGCAACTGTATATTTGGTCTTCACAGGGACAAAATGAGCCGACTTGGTTAAGCGATCCACAATTACCCAAATTGAGTCATACCCGGACTGAGTACGTGGTAACCCAACTATGAAGTCCATACCAATTTCTTCCCACTTCCATTCCGGAATCTTTAATGGTTGTAATAGTCCAGCTGGACTTTGATGTTCCGCCTTGACTCGTTGACACACATCACACAATGCCACATATTCAGATATGTCCTTTTTCATGCTATCCCACCAATAGCAAGCCTTCAAGTCCTTGTACATCTTCGTACATCCGGGGTGAATCGAGTAAGGCGAGTCATGTGCCTCCTTTAATATTGTCTCCCGAATATGTTTTACATTAGGCACAACGATTCTCTTTCCAAGCCATAAGGTACCATGTTCGTTTTCATCAAATCTGAATTCTCTCCCTTCCTTAGTCCTTTCCTTGATTTCCTTGATCTCTTCATCCGTGGTTTGTGCTTCTCGAATTTCTTGCTCCAAGGTTGGGTTTAACTCCATCATCTCCATCTCATTTACAAACCCGAGGTTCAACCGTTCAAACTCCTTACATAACTCGAATGTGTAGAATCGAAGAGCACGTGAAAAGCTACCAGAGGGGGGGTGAATGGTAGATTTAAAAATCTTACGCAGCAGAAACAATTAAACCCCAAACCCTTTCGGCAGAAAAACGATCTGTTAAAGAAATCGTGTGTGAGACTAATCTAAACGTGTTTCACTGTGACAAAAGTGATAGATATCAGAGATAATCAAGTCACAAAGACAACACAAAAAGAATCACTCAAATCCGTTGAGAAAAACTCAAGTTATGATCGAAAGATCAAACAATAGTCAATCTGTCCTACCCGAGAAAAAACAGTTCTGGAACGCTGCAAAGAAACTCGTGTAGATCAGAAACCACAAATCAAATGACCGTGAAATTTTGACAGATGATAGATAATCAAGTTGTGAAGACAACCGAAAAAGAATCACGTCAATTGGATCTGTAAAAATCGAGTTATGATAAAACCACCGACGAAAGGTAGTGCTGTCCAAAAACTCGACGAGTAAAACTTGTCTGGAATAAGTCGGACGAACAAGGCACAAAAGTTCCTTCAAACTACGAATTGCATTCAATAGAACACAAGAGGAACAGCCCCAAAGTCGTCTACCACGAGCTCTGGGCTCTCTTGTTTATATAACCAGCCCATAGGCCAACCCAATATCAACTAGGACTCCAATCCTACTCAGACCATGAATCGTAACTTTCCATAACTGCTCAAGATTCTTCTATACGCAGATAGAAGCAATCTTAAGACTTTCAAACACCTTAGGAACGTATCCCACATTCCTAAACAACTCAAATTCGTGACCCACACGAAATCCTATCATAACCAACTCGATACTTTCCATACCGAGCCATAACCGACTCCGCCGCAGCCGAAGTCATCAACCGGTACGATCCGATCCTTCCGACCAGATCTTTCCTTCCTTATCCCATCTTCGGAACCATGTTGCCATGTCATGCACCGCATGCATACATGCGAAAACCTTCCTTCGACGTTCAGTAACCTTCATATGCACTGCCCTTGATTCAATCATCCTGCGCGACCTCCTGATCAGCTCAACCACAGTTCCTCCCGAACTTGGTTGTTGGAACCTCATCTCCTCCCTGAGACTAGTCCAATGGATCCCATCACCAGCCATGACTTGAACTCAAGTAACACCTGCACATGACAAACAAACAATCCATACGAGCCCAAGTCCTCGACTTGACTCAAGTTAGTTCCGAACACAACACCCTACGTGAGAACTTCGCATAAGTATGTTGCAAAGAACAGCAAAACGATATCAGCCATAACAACCAAAACGCACCAAAAACTTAGCAAATGAATACTAAGCAATCTTTCCAACAATATAAAGCAAGTACGAAACATTGCAAATGAAAAGCAGAAGCACTACAGTCAAGTTCCGGACCTTGCCAGAGCAACCCGGACCTTGAGCCGGAGCTAACAAAAGCTAGCAGAACATAGCGCCGGAGCTTACCAAAACTAGTATAATGAAGCACCTGCCGGAGCTTACCAAAACTAGTAGATCCTAGCAACGGAGCTTACCAAAAACTAGTCAAAACTAGTCAATCCAAAACCGAAGCTAGACAAAGTACGTCGGAGCTTAGCAAAAGCATGCCAGAGCTATCAAATATATGCCGGAGCTATCAAAGATATGCCAGAGCTAATAAAGACATGCCGGAGCTAAAGATAAAGCTCACCGGAGCTAACCAAAGATAGTCGGACCTTACCAAGAAGCCGGACCTAGCATCTAACGTAGCCGGAGCTACCCAAAACAAGCCGGACCTATGGTCGGACCTTGCTATAGCTCGAAGCTAGAGTCGGACCTTGATAAAAAGTGTTTTGGTGATATTTAAAACTTTTATCATCAAAGCCAAGTGAATTCACTACAAGCCAATGTATTCAGCACACATAGGTCTTACAATCTCCCCCTTGATAAATGCATTGGCAACACCATTTAAAATCCGAACATTGGCTTATTCACATAAAAGTTTTGAAGGAATTTCTCCCCTTTTGTAAATCAAAAGTAAATGAGAAGAAAAATTATCATATTATCTCCCCCCCTTTATTATCTCTCCTTATGCACATATTCTCTCTCTCTTCATGCTTATCTCTCCCCCTTTGACAATGTATTCAGCAAGTCATGAGATATAAACAAATTATCTCTCCCCCTTTAGTTGTTATGAGCATATTATAACATATACATATAAACAAAGCTCATCCAAGTCATACTATCAAGTACCTTACATTATCACATCAATGAAATACATAAAGTAGTGTAAGCCATGCTAGAGATCAAATGTAATTTTCAATTTAAGCAAGTCATGATCTCACAAACTTAACTATCTCAAAACTTGATAGCATGACACTAGTTGCTGAATTTTATTATTTTTCAAAGCATAAATTTATATCATATGATATTTGCAAGAGATTATATGCGCATCTGCCTTAT
The DNA here is from genome assembly GCA_036927565.1 of Tuctoria greenei. Taxonomy (NCBI): domain Eukaryota; kingdom Viridiplantae; phylum Streptophyta; class Magnoliopsida; order Poales; family Poaceae; genus Tuctoria; species Tuctoria greenei. Next base: position 1,914,151 of record JAYESD010000005.1, read on the forward strand.
TCTAACCAACCAAGCCAAGCCTATGTAATTTGACAATCAGAAGCTTAAGGACATGGTTTTAGTCATACACAACTTCTTCCAAGTTCATATCTAAGTGCAATGACAAGCCATCTCAAAAGAAGAAGTGCGATGCATGCATATTCTCTTAATCTTTTCTCAATTTATATTTATTCATAAAAACTCAACATGTGAGTTGATTACTTGATTAATTCTTAATGATTAAAAGCATTTGTGAGCATGCAACAAGTTCAAAACAGCAAGAAAGTTTGACCATGACCAGTTTTAGTGTAAGTAATTATTCCAATTGCTAGACATGGCAAAAACTACAAAATGTATAACACGAGTAATGTAGTAAGAACTTTCAGCATGTAAAAGGAATCACAAAGTCATATATGTATGAAATATTATGCTCATATTATTTTAATTTCAGATTCACACATAGACTTCCCATGTTTCAAAAACTCCCCCTCAATTTAAGCCATGAGGATGAATAACCCCTATTTCACTACGAATGAAACAAAAACGAGTGAAATCCAAAGGTTTTGTAAAAATGTCAGCCAATTGATGTTCGGTATCTACATGGTGAAGCACAATGTTTCCTTTTTCAACGTTATCTCGGAGAAAGTGATACCTAATATCAATGTGCTTAGTTCTAGAATGTTGCACGGGGTTTTTAGCAATGCAAATAGCACTAGTGTTATCACAAAACAGTGGAACACTATCTAGATCAACCCCATAGTCCTTAAGTGTTTGAACAATCCAAAGAATTTGTGAGCAAGCACTAGCAGCAGCTACATATTCAGATTCGGCTGTGGATTGTGCAACTGAATTTTGTTTTCTAGAGGACCAAGCAACAAGAGAATTACCAAGAAAATGACAAGCACCGGAAGTACTTTTCCTATCAATCCTACAACCCCCAAAATCAGCATCCGAAAAAGCTTTCAAAGTAATGGTTGAGGAAGAAGGAAGAAAAATGCCAAATTCTTGGGTTCCATGTAAGTACCTGAGAATCCTTTTGACGGCTTGACGATGTGAAACACGTGGGGAAGCTTGAAACCGTGCACAAAGACATACGCTGAATTGTATGTCCGGTCTTGATGCCGTGAGGTACAAAAGTGATCTGATCATGCTTCTATATTCTTTTTGATCCACGGGTTCACCATCTTCATCAAGTTCAAGTGTTGTTTCTGTTCCCATTGGTGTCCGAAGAGGCTTGCTTTTGTCCATGTTGAAGCGCCTAAGGAGGTCTTTGGTATACTTCGTTTGATGCACAAAGGTACCCTCCTTGATTTGCTTGATTTGTAGCCCCAAAAAGTAAGTGAGTTCACCCATCATACTCATTTCAAATTCGGAACTCATCATTGCTGAAAACTTGGACACAAGATCATGAGAAGCACAACCAAAGATAATATGATCCACATACACTTGAACGAATAATGAGTCATTGCCATGTTTAAGCACAAAAAGAGTTTTATCAACCTTGCCCATGGTAAACCCCTTTTCAAGTAAGAATGTTTTTAACCTATCATACCATGCTCTAGGGGCTTGTTTGAGACCGTATAAGGCTTTGGACAGTTTGTAAACATGATTAGGAAAATCTGGATTTTCAAAACCCGGTGGTTGTTTGACATAAACCTCCTCATCTATGTAGCCATTAAGAAAAGCACTTTTAACATCCATTTGATATAGCTTAAAACCTTTAGATGCTGCAAAAGCTAACAAAATTCTTATGGCTTCTAGTCTAGCGACAGGAGCAAAAGTTTCATCAAAATCTAGACCCTCAACTTGAGTGAAACCTTGAGCAACCAACCTAGCCTTATTCCTAACCACAACCCCATCCTCACTTTGTTTATTTTTATATACCCATTTAGTTCCAATTAAAGTGTGACCTTGAGGTGGAGGTACAAGTTTCCAAACATTATTTCTTTCAAAATTTTCTAACTCTTCTTGCATGGCAATAATCCAAGATTCATTAGTGAGTGCGTGTGATATATCTTTGGGTTCAAAAGAAGCAACAAAAGCAGAATGAGCATGAGAGTTTGGATCGCAAAACCTGGACCGTTTGACTCGTTCGTGCAAGCTTCCAATCATCTGTTGTGGGGAATGATCTTTGTAAAAACGTAGGGGAATAGATGTCTCACAAGCTTCTTCTTCATTAGGTTCATCGTAGATTGATGAGCTTGTGACTTGTGGACGATCAGGACCAGCATAGGTGATAGCCGGAGCTTGTTCAATGTGCGGAGCTGGACACGTGTCAACTTCGGAACTACCACACAATATCACCGGCTCTTCTTCATCTTCGAAAATAACCTCCCCCTGAGGATACGGATCTGGTCCTGCAACACCGGAGCTAGTACCTGGGCTAGCTTCATCAAAAGACACTTCACAAGTCTCCACAATTTTGTTAGTGTCAAGTAATAGCACACGGTAGCCTCTAGTATGAGATGGATAACCAAGAAACATGCCATCAATGGATCTTGGTTCAAATTTATCAAGATTACCAAGTTTCTTAACAAAGCATTTGCAACCAAAGACCCGAAAGTGTGTAACACTAGGCCTATGTCCAAACCGGAGCTCATATGGTGTTTTACCTAGCTTAGCACGCAAGAAAACACGATTTGAGACATAACAAGCGGTTGCTAACGCATCAGCCCAAAATTTCCTAGGAGTTTGATATTCATCAAGCATAGTCCTAGCCATCTCAACTAAGGTTCTGTTCTTTCTTTCTACAACACCATTTTGTTAAGGTACATATGGTGAAGAGAATTGATGATCTATTCTATTTTCAGCACAAAAGTGATCAAAAGATTGATTTTTAAATTCAGTTCCATTATCACTTCTAATTGCTTTTAATGATCCTGGGTGATCAATTGATAATCTAAGAAATAAAGTTCTAAAGTGACTAAAAACTTCATTCTTAGACACCATAAAGTAAACCCAAGAGTATCTAGAATAATCATCAACAATAACAAGATTATACCATTTACCTCCGAAGGATTGAACTCGTGAAGGTCCTACGGTGTCAAAATGCAAAAGTTGACATGGTTCAGTTGTCATGATCATTGTGAGAGGAGAATGTGAACCTGCAACCATTTTAGCATGTCTACAAGAAGAGCACACAATTTCATTGTCCCCTTTAAGCTTAGGCAGCACATGTATGCGATCAAGAGCACTAACACACGTTAGGTGATCAAAGCCTACGTGACCAAGTCTACGATGCCAAAAATATAAGTCCTTTGAATCATTAGCAACTAGACACCTATGCTTGGAGGAAGACATATCAAAATCAGCTTTAAAAACTCTTCCAAACCGAGACATGTTAAAAATAAGCTCACTATTTGAACCTACAACTTTGCAGCAATTTTTATTGAAAATAATTTCTAGATTTTCATCTAGCAATTGTGCAACAGAAAGCAAGTTGTATTTCAAATTTTTTGACAAGTGCCACATCCTTCAAAGTGTAGTGATCATTTACTCTAACCGAACCCTTAGCAATTATAGGAGTTGAAGAATTATCGGCAAAAGTAACATTCTCTACACGTGACACAAAAGAGAGGGAGGAGAACCAATCTTTGTTACCGGTCATGTGGCGTGAGCAACCTGAATCCACAATCCAAATGTTCTCCTTACTCAAACGTATAACCTACATAGAAGCACAATACGTCGATGACTCAATACTGGGGTTAGTCAAAAGGCATTTAGGTATCCTGTACTGAGTCACACGATGTGCAGTAGGAAAAACACGCGAAAGCTGAGATAAAACAGCAGGTTTATGAGTCCAAGTTTGAGGTTTTCTATTCTTAACTCTTTTAGCACAAAAACCAGTAGCTCAGGAGGTAAAAGCAGCAGTTCCAAAAGACAAGGCTGAAGCTCCGGAAGCAAAAGCTGAAGTTCCGAAGGAAACAACAGAAGGTCCGGGAGCTCTCGGAGCTATCAAAACTATCGGAGCTGATTTTGCGGATTTCTTACCAGAAGGTCCGGAAGCTACCTTTTCAAATTTCCGACTCACTAAAGCAGGTTGTGTTTTTCTAATTGCATGAAAGTTATAAGATCTAGCAATTTTTCTTTCCTTTTTCTGTTGTTTAGCTAGTCTATAACAAAAATCTATGACATGACCATCTCTACCACAGTAGGTACAATGAAATTTAACTTTGTGTTCATGTCTAGATGAGCAAGCAATATTTTTATTTGAAACTGAATGAGACAACACTCCTGCATATTTGAAAACCACTTCCTTTTGTTTAGGAACTGTTTGAATCAAACCACTTCCTAATGACTTTACAATTTTAGGTGGATGTGCCTTAGCATGAGCATAAGAATCAAAACCTAAACCAGTTTTATCATTGCAATACTTGGAAGAATTCAGCAGCAAGTTTAGGTTCTTATTCCCATTACAAAACCGATCTAATGTCCTATGCATGTTGTCAAGTTTATTGGACAGATCAAGGCAATTTTCACATGAAGTTTTTCCTTTTAGTTTGCAACTGGAACAAAAATTAACTTCATGAGAACGTAAAGCATTGTTCAATATAGAAATTTCATTCATAGCATCTTGCAGTTTTTTATCGAGATCATCACAACTAGAACAATGCAAATCAACTGTAGAACAAGAAGCATCTTTTAAGTTTCCAATATTAAGTGCAGCAAGCTTTTTGTTCTTTTCAATTTCTTCATCAAGTCTATCTAGAGTGGAGGAGTGTGCACTTCTTAATGTGGACAATTGTTCATAGATTAAGTCACATGAGGGACATGCATCATCACTAGGAATCAAGGTTTTTAAACGGTTAATTTTAGATTCTAGTGATTCAATTTTAGCAGCATTATCCCTAAGCTTTTTGTCCTTTTTCTTGACAATAATAGTTGCACGAGAAATAACATCACACATTTCATTGCAGGTAGAACATACCTCATCGTCTTCACTGTTGTGTTTTGCATCCTCCTGACTTAATCTTGATCTTGTTTTGCCCGCCATGAAGCATAAGTTGGCCAGATCGTCATCATCTTCATCACTTTCAAAGTCTACATCACTTGAACTAAGTTTTTGAAGTGCGGTGATGAAGCTGTTAATCATCTTGCGTCCTATGGTACCCTTCTTTTTCTTCGTATCTTTTGCAGAGGAGTGCTTCATTCTTGTTTTCTTTTCATCCCGGGAAGTAGGACCTGAAAGGTTAGGGCAATCTGAACGAAAATGTCCTGTCTTACCACATTCGAAGCACCGTTGAGGTTCGAAGCTTCCTCTCCTTCTAGTTCTCACATTTTGCAATGCTTTTGAGAACCTCGTAGAGAGAAGTGCTAGCTCCTCCTCTGGAAACTCCTCAATCTGTTCAAGGGTTATAGAGGACAACAAAGCAAGTGTACTACAAGATGAAGATTGGCCGGAGCTAGGCATATCACGTTGAGAAACAAAAGCAATAGACTTGTTGGGGTTCTTACGTGATATTATATCAATTTCATGAGTTTTTAGCTTGGAATATAGCACATCTAAAGTAAGTGTACTCATGACAGTAGATTCACGAATAGATGTAACTTTCATCTCCCAAATTGACATGTCTAATGCACTTAATAATTGCCTAGCATTCTCAACATCAGAAAAATTAACATTGACACTACGTAAGTTGCTGAGAATTTTATTGAAACGAGCAAAGAGGTCATCGATAGACTCACCTGGTTGCATCTCAAAATGCATATATTCCTTTTTGAACATATCTTGTTTTACCTCCTTGATTGTGTTGGAGCCTTCATGATAATCACAGAGAGCTCTCCAAACATCGTATGCTGACCGGAGGTGTGCAACACGGTCGAAGTCACTTTGAGTTAATCCTTGTATGATCAAGTTCCGAGCCTTGTTGTTGTTGTCGACATCTCTCAGATTTGTAGCTGTAACTTGATCGTTTGATGGCACTTCATAAGGCTTGTATACCTTCTCCCATATTGCAAAGCCTTGTGCCTGGATGAAAGCCTCCATGCGTGCCTTCCAAACCTGAAAATCAATACCAGCAAACACACAAGGTTTGGCGGAGTACTTCTCTATAATGATTAGTCAAAAACACGCGCAAATCACAAAGATTAGAGCATCGTGGCTCTGATACCAATTTTAGGATCGAAGAGCACGTGAAAAGCTACCATAGGGGGGGGTGAATGGTAGATTTAAAAATCTTACGCAGCGGAAACAATTAAACCCCAAACCCTTTCGGCAGAAAAACGATCTGTTAAAGAAATCGTGTGTGAGACTAATCTAAACGTGTTTCACTGTGACAAAAGTGATAGATATCAGAGAGAATCAAGTCACAAAGACAACACAAAAAGAATCACTCAAATCCATTGAGAAAAACTCAAGTTATGATCGAAAGATCAAACAATAGTCAATCTGTCCTACCCGAGAAAAAACAGTTCTGGAACGCTGCAAAGAAACTCGTGTAGATCAGAAACCACATATCAAATGACCGTGAAATTTTTACAGATGATAGATAATCAAGTTTTGAAGACAACCGAAAAAGAATCACGTCAATTGGATCTGTAAAACTCGAGTTATGATAAAACCACCGACGAAAGGTAGTGCTGTCCAGAAACTCGACGAGTAAAACTTGTCTGGAACAAGTCGGACGAACAAGGCACAAAAGTTCCTTCAAACTACGAATTTTATTCAATAGAACACAATAGGAACAGCCCCAAAGTCGTCTACCACGAGCTCTGGGCTCCCTTGTTTATATAACCAGCCCTTAGGCCAACCCAATATCAACTAGGATCGTAACTTTCAATAACTGCTCAAGATTCTTCTATACGCAGATAGAAGCAATCTTAAGACTTCCAAACACCTTAGGAACGTATCCCACATTCCTAAACAACTCAAATTCGTGACCCACACGAAATCCTATCATAACCAACTCGATACTTTCCATACCGAGCCATAACCGACTCTGCCGCAGCCGAAGTCATCAACCGGTACGATCCGATCCTTCTGACCAGATCTTTCCTTCCTTATCACATCTTCGGAACCATGTTGCCATGTCATGCACCGCATGCATACATGCGAACACCTTCCTTCGACGTTCAGTAACCTTCATATGCACTGCCCTTGATTCAATCATCCTGCGCGACCTCCTGATCAGCTCAACCACAGTTCCTCCCGAACTTGGTTGTTGGAACCTCATCTCCTCCCTGAGACTAGTCCAATGGATCCCATCACCAGCCATGACTTGAACTCAAGCAACACCTTCACATGAACAAACAAACAATCCATACGAGCCCAAGTCCTCGACTTGACTCAAGTTAGTTCTGAACACAACACCCTACGTGAGAACTTCACATAAGTATGTTGCAAAGCATAGCAAAACGATATCAGCCATAACAACCAAAACGCACCAAACACTTAGCAAATGAATACTAAGCAATCTTTCCAACAATGTAAAGCAAGTACGAAACATTGCAAATGAAAAGCAGAAGCACTACGGTCAAGTTCCGGACCTTGAGCCGGAGCTAACAAAAGCTAGTAGAACATAGTGCCGGAGCTTACCAAAACTAGTATAATGAAGCACCTGCCGGAGCTTACCAAAACTAGTAGATCCTAGCACTGGAGCTTACCAAAAACTAGTCAAAACTAGTCAATCCAAAACCGGAGCTAGACAAAGTACGTCGGAGCTTAGCAAAAGCATGCCAGAGCTATCAAATATATGCCGGAGCTATCAAAGACATGCCAGAGCTAATAAAGACATGCCGAAGCTAAAGATAAAGCTCACCGGAGCTAACCAAAGCTAGTCGGACCTTACCAAGAAGCCGGACCTAGCATCTAACGTAGCCGGAGCTACCCAAAACAAGCCGGACCTATGGTCGGACCTTGCTATAGCTCGGAGCTAGAGTCGGACCTTGATAAAAAGTGTTTTGGTGATATTTAAAACTTTTATCATCAAAGCCAAGTGAATTCACTACAAGCCAATGTATTCAGCACACATAGGTAGACACAACGATTCTCTTTCCAAGCATAAGGTACCATGTTCGTCTTCATCAAATCTGAATTATCTCCCTTCCTCAGTCCTTTCCTTGATTTCCTTGATCTCTTCATCCGTGGTTTGTGCTTCTCGAATTTCTTGCTCCAAGGTTGGGTTTAACTCCATCATCTCCATCTCATTTACAAACCCGAGGTTCAACCGTTCAAACTCCTTACATAACTCGAATGGTAACTCTCAAACCGTGAGTTGATGACTTACTTCTTTTCTACTCAAAGCATCGGCCACTACATTGGCTTTTCCCGAATGATAGTTGATCCCCAAATCATAATCTTTTATGAGCTCCAACCATCTTCGTTGCCTCAAGTTCAGATCCGTTTGTGTGAAAATATACTTCAAACTCTTATGATCCGTGTAAATTTCAAACTTATGTCCCAGAATATAGTGTCTCCAAATCTTCAATGCATGTACCACGGCTGCAAGTTCTAAATCATGTGTTGGGTAATTCTGCTCATGTTTCTTCAATTGTCTGGACGCATAGGCGACCACTTGACCTTCTTGCATAAGCACGCATCCGAGTCCTTGTCTTGATGCGTCACAATAAATATCAAAACTCTTGCTTACATCCGGCAATACCAAAATTGGGGCTGTTGTTAACCTCTTCTTCAACTCCTCAAAACTGTTTTGACAAGCTTCAGTCCATTGGAACGTCTTTCCCTTCATTAGCAACTCCGTCATAGGCTTGGCTATCTTGGAAAAGTCCTTGATGAATCTACGGTAATATCCAGCCATTCCAAGAAAACTCCTTATTTCCTTGACATTTTGCGGCGGTTCCCATTTCAACACGTCTCTTACTTTTCCGGGGTCAACCGATACTCCTCCTCCTGAGATTATATGACCCAAAAATGGCACCTCTTTCAACCAAAACTGGCACTTGTTGAACTTGGCATACAATTGATGCTCCCTCAATTTCTGCAACGTAAGCTTCAAGTGTTCCTCATGTTCCTTCTCATCCTTCGAGTAGATCATAATATCATCAATAAACACCACAACGAACTTGTCCAAGTACTCCATGAAGACTTTATTCATGAGGTACATAAAGTAGGCAGGCGCATTTGTCAATCCAAAAGACATCACAGTGTACTCATAAGATCCATACCGTGTCCTAAAAGCTGTCTTGGGTATGTCCGATGGTCTAATCTTCATTTGAAAGTATCCCGACCTTAAATCAATCTTGGAGAACACACAGGCGCCTTTCATATGATCAAACAAATCCTCTATACGGGGCAAGGTGTACTTGTTCTTGATTGTTACCTCGTTGAGAGCTCGGTAATCCACGCACATCCTTTGGGATCCATCCTTCTTGTCCACAAATAGAACGGGCGCTCCCCAAGGTGAAGAGCTAGGGCGAATAAAACCCTTCTCTAGTTGCTCTTGAATTTGCTTCTTGAGCTCCGCTAATTCCATAGGAGGCATCCTATATGACCTCTTAGCTATAGGTGCAGTTCCAGGTATTAAATCAATAACAAACTCAATGTCTCGATCAGGTGGCATACCTGGCAACTCATCTGGAAACACATCCAAAAATTCACACACTACCGGAATCTCCTCAATGGCGGCACCGTCCATATGATTCAACTCCAATTGCTTCGGTGCGGTTTGAGATGCTTCAAATTCTACGGCGATCCCTTCCTAATTGGTCAACTTCACCGTCTTCGTGGCACACTCAATAACTCTATTGTGCTTCCTCAACCAGTCCATACCAAGTATAATATCCAACCATTGAGAATCCAAAACTATGAGGTTGGCGGAGAAGTCTACCCCCCTTATTCTAAGGCTTACTTTTGGACATACTATATTTGTCCTCATCTCTCCTCCAGGAGACTTAACCAACAGAGTAAACTTCATATGAGAGATAGGCAAACTATACTTGGCAACATACTTCGATGCAATGAATGAATGCGATGCTCCAGAATCAAATAACATAGTCACGGGGTTGGAGTTGGCGAGAAACATACCAATGACCACGTCATCCGCTTGTTGAGCATCCTTCGTAGAGACATGGTTCACGTTGCCACGAGCAAAATTCTGCTGTCCACGGCTTCCTTGTGGCTGTCCTCCATTAGGTCTTGGGTTTTGCCTCGGTGCATTGCTTCCTTGACCAAGGCCCAACTTAGGACATGCGCAAAGTGTCCAGCTTCTCCACAAGTATAACACTTCTTAACCCCACCAGAATTGTTGGGACGAGCTTGGTTTTGAACATTGGCTCCAGGAAAATCAGCACGAGGTGCATAAGGCATTGGAGGCCTAGGTGCTTGCATCACAGGGCGCTGCTGCACAAACTGAGTTGGGCGTGGTGCATAACCAGGGCGCTGAGCAGGAATAGAGGAGCTGTAATACGGTGCATTGGGTGGTGCAAGGCGAGGGCGCACATTACTTCCTTGTTGCTGTCCTTGATATGGCATCTTCCTCTTGATTTCTTGCTCCATCTCACGGATCTTGTTCTCAACTACAATCACTTTGTCCACAAGCTTCTGGAAATTGACATAATCACAATTGAGCAATTGCACTTGGATCTCATTGTTCAAGCCCCTCATGAACAAGTATTGTTTCCGGCTGTCTCGACTCACATCCTCAGGCGCATACCTTGAGAGTTGAGTGAACTTATTGAGATATTCACTCACGCTTGATCTTCCTTGCCTTAAATTCTCAAATTCTTGCCTCTTCAAGATCATAACACCCTCGGGCACATAATGAGAACGAAAATTCTCCTTGAATTCGGCACAGTTGATTCTCTCTTGGTTCTCATGAGCATTGCAATAAGCATCCCACCAATCCGCAACTGCTCCAACGAGTTGATGAGAAGCGAACAGGACCTTCTCCCGGTCACTGCATTGGACAATGGCTAGCTTCTTCTCCACGAACTTGAGCCAATCATCCGCATCCATAGGGTTTGCGGCTTGAGAAAAGGTTGGCGGTCTGGTCCTCATAAACTCTCCCAATCGGTTATGAGGAGGCGGGGGTGGCGGTGGAGGCATGTGGGGCTGATTGTTGATATTGTCAGCCTGCAGCTGTCCCATAGTCTGTATCATGGTCTGCATGAGCTTGTTTTGCATGGCCAATAGTTGCTCGATGTTGATAGCTCCCTGAGTAGATCATTGTCCGATGTTGTTCTGAGTTACTCCATTGTTCTCCTCCTCATCATTGCCATCCCTCTGGTTGCGAGTCCTCACCATATGAAGAAAAGCAATGGGTAAGAATTAGAAAACGTCCCCAACTATATGCATCAAGGGATATGAAGCTAACCAACTAGCTAGCCTACGTGGACATGGCAATGCTAAAGCATCCCAAAATCTTCTATTAAGCACACAAGCAAACAATATATATATAGCAAACAGCAAGTCAACAAAATCAAATCGATTCATGAGTGCTCCTATGTGCTCTAGAGTGTCCATTCTATCTAGGCTGCATCCTACGGTCAACCTGTGGCTCTGATACCAATCTGTGATGCCCGGTTCCGAAAAATGAACCAAGCTAACGTATATGTGTGCCCAGGATGTTCATCACACATACACGAGTGCAATCACAAAAGAGTATACAGAAAATTACCACAGAACAAGATTAATTAACCAAATTTTATTACACAAACCAGATTATCCTCGAATACAAACTCTAATGAATAATAATGACAAGTTCAACTAATGCAGCGGAAATAAACTAATTAAGCAACTAAGCAAACTAATCAAAAGCAATAGGGTATATATGCGAAGCTCCAATCAACACCACAGGCAAAGCTGACGGTAGACACGGCCTAGAATTCCGCATTATCACCATTAAACTCCCAATCCTGACATGCAACTGTTGGGGGAGATTGCAAGAGTGAGTACATGTCGTACTCAGCAAGTGTGGAAAGTATGACATGTGGCTGATTCAAATGACGACAATAATAATGGCAAAGTGCTGAAAAGCACAGTAAAACATTTGAAAAGCAATATATTATATGTATGTGAAGTAAACCCATCATAATCATAAGTAATATCATAATACCAGTCCATAATTCACCATCCTCATCCATAATTCCAGATTTCATCATTTGCCAATAACCATATTCAATACCAGAAATTAAATCCATAACCATCCATAACCATTACAATAACCATTACCATCTCAAATTCCAATTTCCCTCTAATCATGGAAGTTGTCCAGGTGCTCATAACCGGGAGCACGGCTATCATGATAGTTTTAATTAACTCTACAGAGTTTGTACCTCTTTACCCACGTGTTCGTGATTTCATCACCCTTCAGTGACTAAGAACCTCCCTTATGCCCATGACCCGTCGGTCACATTACACACTTCCGTTGGTGTGTGGCCAAGAGATCACAAAATAGCCCTTACAAAGGAATTACTAGCCTATTTAGACCCCATTGAGGTTTCACCGGTGGCGATGTCTCCCGCAGAGCACATCTTCAACCAAGGGCCCCCTCTTGAGCCATTCGGATCCCAGGGTAGTCCCACCAATCATCAACAAACCCAATCCGACTACCCCTTCCCCGAGCATCCACAATGGTCCAAACAGCACTAGCAAAGCCCTAATTAATCAGCTACGCCGCACCCATACTTGGCCTCGTGGTGGCACTGTAGTCCTGGCTTATTCTCGCATGAACCGGTCCTTAGATCTAAAGCAAGCAAACCACCATAACATCCAACCCATCCACATACCAGGCTTGCTTAGATCGCCCATTACCATACCAGATTTAACCAGTTCACATTAACCAGAATATCATTAATACATAATTAAATGTGTAGTGTTGGTTTCCATCCCAATTAATTAAGCGAAGCAAAAAGGTAAAAGCCCTTCCCGACTCATACCATAATTCCAGGTGACAAGGGTGGTTAAACAAATCTAGTAAACTTCCTATCATAGGATTCCCATCAAATTGACACAAGCATGCAATTTTGCAAACAAAATATTTATTTTAAAATAGGATCAATATGCTTCAAGGACACTTGCCTTGCTCTTGCTGTTGATTAGGGTCAAAGCCTTCAAACTCCTGGTGCTGTAGATCCTCCGCGACACTTTCTAGCGCAAATCCGTCTAATCCACATAATAAACATACAAGACAAGAAACACAACCAAAGAGTGCACAAATATTACTCAATATGACATGACATGCATGATTGATGCAAATGCAAGGTAGAACTTGTTACTTGATTGCTTTTAATGATCACTAATTATTTCTAATAGCTTTTAACAAGTTTATACAGGTTTGGAGTTGATTAGATCAAATTTTAGAGTCAATTCAACACAATTTAACCAGGAAGATCGGACTAGTCCGCTAGGGACCGGACAAGTCCGCACTCTGCGAGATCAGCGGATTAGGGTTTTCTAGATCGACGTGAACTTGGAGATTAGGGGTTGAATTCACATAAGGAAAAGAGAATAGAAGGTATATCAGGTGTTTAGAACTGCAATGAACCAAGAAAGTTGGAGGTAACACTTGGATCTTGATGATCTAGGGCTGGTGATGAACTTGGAGATGAATTGGTGGTGAAGGACGAAACTTGGTGGAGATCTTGATCCTCCTTTGTTTCCTCCTCTTCTTCCTCTTGCTTGGGATCTTCTCCTCCCTCCTTGATGGTGGATCCCCACGAACTAGGGTTTGGGTGGGTGGAAAAGTGGCAAATAGATGTCAAACCAAGGGGTGGGGCTGTTTATATAGAGGTGGAGGCTAGGGTTAGATGGATTTCGAGTTTTGGGATGAGTAGAGGCCGTTTTAGAGTCCCACATGGGCTCTAAAAGAGTTAGGCACGACGTCCCTAGGCCCACTTAACGTGAAACCCAAGAAACAAGTCGTAAAACAAAAGATCAACTCGGAGTCGCGAAATATCGGACAAGTCCGTACAGGACCAGACTAGTCCGAAGTCGTCCAGAGAGAAAATCGGACAAGTCTGGCCAAAAATCGAACAAGTCCGAATTTGAACAGAGAGGAAAAACGGACAAGTCCGCTGGAACACCGGACTAGTCCGGAAAAGTCCAGGAACTTAGCAAATTTTCAAGGATTCATGGAATATCGGACTAGTCCGCACAAAGTCGGACAAGTCCGAAAGTTTCCAGAGCCAAAATCGGACTATTCCACAGCAAAAACGGACAAGTCCGTTTTTAGTCAGAGAGAAATCGGACTAGTCCTCAGTAAAATCGGACTAGTCCGCACTTTCCTGCGTTTTAAGTGCGGTTTTGTTCCAAATCAATTTTAAATGCTCCGAATCAATTTTAAACTCGTTCCTCTTGTTGTGGGCTAATGTTAAACATGTATATGAGTGCATGTAGGGCATGATGCATGAAAATTAGGGTGTTACAGTTTGTCAGCCATTTTGGATGGAAGACTTCTCGGATGAATCCAGCTTCGAGCAACTTCTTCACCTCTTGTCATATGAAGTTTTGTCGCTCTACGGATTACTTCCGAGGCTTCTGATGTACGGGTCGAGCGTCGGGATAGATCTTCAGATTATGCTCGATCACTTCCCTAGGTATCCCAGATATTTTTGACGGTTGCTAGGCAAACACGTCGACATTAGCCCGAAGGAAAGTGATGAGCGCGAGTTCCCATTTGTCATTCAGACCTCCCGATATACGGGTGGTCTGAGCGGCATCGGAACCGATTTGGACGACTTTGACAGGGATGTCGGTGTTGCCGCTTGGTTGCACGCGAGGTGCGGAGGTTGAGCCTCGTTGACGAATGCTCGGGGGTTTTGGAGCTTGCTCCTGCCTGGATTCTTCCTCCTGCGATGTAGCAAGCGCATGAAGTTCCTCCAGAGCAGTCAGTCTGGCAGTACGGTCTTCGCGGATCCGGAGAACGCCAGCTGGTGTCGGCATCTTCAACACCAGGTAGCCATAATGAGCAGTGGCCATGAATTTGTACAAGGCGGGCCTGCCCAGAATGGTGTTGAAAGGCAAGTTGATCTGAGCAACATCAAAGATCAACTTCTCAGTACGATAATTCTCCCGAGTCCTGAAGGTTACGGGGAGAGTAATGGCACCGAGCAGTGTTATGGCCCCCAGACCTACTCTGGAGAAAGGTCGGGAGGCGCGAAGGTCCGAAGGTCAGAGCTGAAGCTTGACGAAAGCTTCGAACCTTATGAGGTTCAGCCCCGAACCTCCGTCCACCATTACATGGTGGAGTTGAATGTTGTTGATGGTAGGTGATACCATCAAAGGTAGTTGGTCAGCTCCGATCATGTTCCGAAGGCAGTTCGAAACATCAAAAGTGATGGTAGTGTCCATCCACTTTCGATGAGGCTCCACCCTGGCTGTAGGAGCTACTGAGGCCATGTCCCTCCGCATGGCCTTGAGGACACGGCGGGAGGTGATGTCCCACGAACCACCAAAGATGGTGTTCATGGTCTTCTGACGCTCATTGTCAGAGACGTCAGAGTCATCGTCGATGGAGGTGTAGACAACCTTCAGGACCTTTTTAGGGTCCTGGAAGCCTAACCCCTCTTCAGCTAGAGATTCATCGACCTTCTGTTTTCCTTCCCTCTGACGGAAAGGAACTTCTTCCCGGCGCTTGTTGTAGCGCTCGGCAAGGTTTTGGACCTCCTGACAGTCCTCCAAGTTGTGGTCGTTTGACTTGTAGATAGGACACCACATTTTGGAGTTGCCACCGTCTTCAGAGTACGGTCGAGGTCGTTTCTCGGGGGCGGAGCTGCAGCATCTAGAGCGGTAGATATGCCGGCCGACAGCTTCTTCTTGCCATTGGACTTTTTCTTCTTTTTGCCACTCCTGAAGGTAGTGGCTTCGCCTTTGGAGGATTTTTTGCCATCCTCCAGAGGTGGTTTGGAGTGCATTTCACGGCCCTTCGCAGCTTTGGCACACTTGTCTACCAAGCTGAAGAGCTCCATGACGCTGGTGATCTCCTTGACCCCCAGCTTCTCCAGCATCTTCTTATCTTGTACGCCCTGTCTAAATGCCTCGATAACAGAAGCGCTAGAGATAGAAGGAATGGTGTTTCGTACCTGAGAGAACTTCTGGATGAATGAGCGCAGGGATTCCCCCCCCTTCTGCACAACTGCAAAAAGGTCCAGTTCGGTGCCTGGTCGGGTGTATGAACTCCCAAAATTGACGGTGAACTGTTGGCATAATTCCTCCCAACTATTGATAGAGTTGTGAGGAAGGATCATGAACCAGGACCTGGTAGTCCCAGTCAAAGCCACTGGGAAGTAATTGGCCATTATGGCCTCATTACCTCCGGCCGCAAGGATTGCGGTGGTGTAAATTTGGAGAAACTCGGCGGGATTGACGGTCCTGTCAAATTTCTCCGGCAAGTGAGGCCGGAACTTTTGTGGCCATCTGACCATGCATAGGTGCATGGCCAGTGCAGAACAACCTCCTCCTACTCCCTCAGGAGCAGGGCTGTCTCGAGCCTCTCGCCTTTCGCGAGCACGCTCGATATGGACACAACCTTCTTGTGGTAACGGCGATCAAGCTCCGCTCAGAGGTCATGAGTTGACATCCTGGTTACCGTATGAGTATGTCGCACCCCGAAAGGTAGTGACGTAACTTGCTGTGACGCAACACGCCTCCTATTCTGGGAAGCATGTGGACCAAGTCTGCCAGACACAGTCTGGCGCTACGATGGGGTCCGGCCCGAAGGAGGAGGACCTTGGTTGCTGATGCGGTCGGCTGCTGCTGCAACCAGATGTTCCACATCATCCCTCCACTGCTCCATTGCACCCTGGGATGCACCTGGAGGTGGTGGACGTTGAAGGAGAGCACGCGCTGCATGAAGCGCGTGTTCAGGGTTGTTGTTATTCGCCGATGTAGTGACCGATGCTGTCGGTATCCTGGGAACCGTATACCCCTTGAGATTGCAAAGATCTCAAGAGAATGTCATCTACTTGATTTAGAGATCTTTGGAGGCCCACATGTCAGGCATAACCGGGCTCGCTTCCCCAACATGATTAGTCCCAGGGTCGCCACGTGTACTATCAAACCGGAGCTACCACCCACAAGAGGGAAGCTCCGGGCTATGTACCGAAATGGCACCCCCGGACCTAACCCCAGACTGAGGCAAGCTCCAGAACTGACACGTGTTAGGTGGCTCCGGACCTATCTGTTCCTCACAGCATGCTCCGGAGCTGCCACATGTCCTACCGTCGGATCTTCAGCCTCAAACCTCCGGAAGACTCCACAACGGCTCTGGATCTTCAAAGGGGAATCAAGGACTTCAAGACCCGATTAAGTGTCATTGATACTATATTAATGACACACGATCGAACGACCTTAATTACCAGTAACGTTGCTGTCAAAGCCCGTAACTCGGTCATTAAGGACAATTAATCGTGTTGAATGTGTATCAATATTAGTAACCGTCAGGGCCACATATCGGGCCAGGCTAACTTGTAACGGCCTGACCTTGTACTATAAAAGGACAGGCCGACGACACTCTCAAGGTACATACTCTCTGGGTACACACACTCTGGAGACACGCTCACTCTACACGCTCAACTGACATCGAGCTCATACATCCAATACAACACCAACACCCCGTGGAGTAGGGTATTATGCTCAAGCGGCCCGAACCACGTAAATCTTTGTGTCCCTTGTGTCACATAACACCTCACCTTCTTGAATCTCCGCGCGCCCATACCGAACCTCAAACTACTCTAACACTTTAGTAGTGTCGGGAGATCTGCCAGATCAAAACCACTGACAGTTGGTGCGCCAGGAAGGGGGAGCCTGAGATTTCAAGAATGGTGAACTCAGCCGCTGGATCATTCAATGGTCATCCCGCTGTTCAAGCTGTTGGTGGCAATCCCTCCAACATGCAGCCACCAGCAGGAACCACGGTTCCAGCAGGAGTCACACTTCCACCACCGCCGCCTCCACCAGCAAATCAAGCTGGTCAGCGCGATGGTGCATCGGCGTCAATCACTGCGTCGGCAAATCTTGACAACCCGGAACACGTGCTTCATGCAGCACGTGCTCTCCTTCAATGCCCACCACCTCTAGATGCATCACAGGATGCCATGGAGCAGTGGAGGGCCGATGTGGAACATTTGGTTGCAGCAGCAGCCGACCGCATCAGCAACCAGGGTCCTCCTCCCTCAGGATGGGCCCCGTCACAGCGACGGACCTTGTCTGGCAGACTTGGTCCACACGTTTCAAACAACAGGAGACGTGCTGCGTCACAGCAGGTGACGTTGTTGCCCTCCGGGGTACGACGCACTCACACGGTATCAAGGCTTTCAACTCATGACCTCCGGGCGGAGCTTGATCGCCGATATCGCCAACAAGGCGACCGAGTCCATATTTAGCGTGCTCGTAAAAGACGAGAAGCTCAAGACATTCCTGCTCCTGAAGGAGTAGGAGGAGGCTGTTCAGCCCTCGCCATGCATCTGCGAATGGTCAGGTGGCCACAGAAATTTCGGCCTCACCTGCCGGAGAAGTTTGACGGGACCGTTAATCCCGTCGAATTTCTTCAGATTTACTCCACTGCTATCCTAGCAGCTGGAGGAAATGAGGCCGTAATAGCCAATTATTTTCCAGTGGCTTTAACTGGGACCGCCAGGTCCTGGTTTATGAGCCTTCCACCCAACTCCATCAACAGTTGGGAGGAGTTGTGCCGGCAGTTCACTGCCAACTTCGGGAGTTCATACACCCGACCAGGCACCGAACTGGACCTTTTTGCAGTCGTGCAAAAAGGAGGAGAATCCCTGCGATCATTCATCCAGAGATTCTCTCAGGTACGAAACACTATCCCTTCTATCTCTAGCGCCTCTGTCATTGTGGCATTTACACAGGGAGTGCGGGATAAGAAGATGCTGGAGAAAATGGCGATCAAGGAGATCACCAGTGTCACGGAACTCTTCAACCTGGCTGACAAATGTGCCAGAGCTACGGAGGGTCGTGAAATGCACTCCAAACCACCTCCGGAGGATCACAAGAAATCCTCCAAAGGAGAAGCCACTACCTCCGGGAGTGGCAAGAAGAAGCCATCGGCCGGTGCATCCAATGCTGCAGCTGCTGCAGCTCCGGGTGGCCGGGGGCCACGCCCCGAGAAGCGACCTCGATCGTCTTCTGAGGACGGTGGCAAACCCAAGGTGTGGTGTCCAATTCACAAAACGGATAGCCACAGTTTGGAAGACTGCCGAGAGGTCCAAAACCTTGTCGAGCGCTACAACAAGCGCCGGGAAGAAGCTCCTTTCCGACAGAGGGAAGGAAAACAAAAAATTGACGAAGCTCCGGCTGAAGAGGAGTTAGGTTTTCAGGATCCTAAAAAGGTCCTGAAGGCCATCTACACCTCCGTCGACGACTATTCTGACATCTCTGACAACGAGCATCGGAAAACCATGAACACCATTTTTGGTGGATCATGGGACATCACCTCCCGCCGCGTCCTCAAGAGTATGCGTCGGGACATGGCTGCTGTAGCTCCTACAGCCAGGGCGGAGCCTCATTGGAAGTGGATGGACACAGCCATCACTTTTGATGCTTCGGACTGCCCTCGAAGCATGGTTGGAGCAGGTCAGTTACCTTTGATGGTATCTCCTACCATCAATAACATCCAGCTCCACCATGTCATGGTAGACGAAGGTTCGGTGCTCAACCTCATAAGCTTCAAAGCTTTTACCAAGCTTCAGCTCCGACCTTCGGATCTCCACCCCTCCCGACCTTTCTCCAGAGTAGGTCCGGGATCCATTACCCCACTCGGTGCTATTACCCTTCCCGTTACCTTCGGGACCTGGGAGAAGTATCGCACCGAGAAGTTGGTCTTTGACATTGCTCAGATCAACTTACCCTTCAATGCCATCTTGGGTAGGCCTGCCTTGTACAAATTCATGGCAGCTGCTCATTATGGTTACCTGGTGTTAAAAATGCCAACACCAGTAGGCGTTCTCCGGATTCACGGAGATCGCACTGCCAGAGTAACTGCTCTGGAAGAACTCCATGTGCTTACTACGGCGCAAGAGGAAGACTCCAGACAAGAGCAAGCTCCAAAACCCCCGAGCATTCGTCAACGAGGCTCGACTTCTGCACCTCGTGTGTAGCCAAGCGGCGACACCAACATTCCCGTCAAAGTCGTCCAAATCGGTTCCAATGCCGCTCAGACCACCCGTATATCGGGAGGATTGAACGACAAATAGGAACTCGCGCTCATCGCTTTCCTCCGAGCTAATGTCGACGTGTTTGCCTGGCAACCGTCACAAATGCCTGGGATCCCCAGGGAAGTGATTGAGCACAATCTGAAGATCTACCCCGACGCCCGACCTGTGCATCAGAAGCCTCGAAAGCAATCCATGGAGTGACAGAACTTCATTCGACAAGAAGTGAAGAAGTTGCTCGAAGCTGGATTCATCCGAGAAGTCTTCCATCCAAAATGGCTGGCAAACCCAGTCGTTGTGTCCAAGGCCGGCGGGAAGCTTCGGATGTGTATCGACTACACAACACTAAATAAGGCATGTCCAAAAGATCCATTCCCACTACCTAGAATAGATCAGATAGTGGATTCCACCTCCAGGTGTGCATTACTGTGTTTCCTAGACGCATATTCTGGGTATCATCAAATCAGAATGTCTAGGGAAGATGAAGAGCATACCTCTTTCATCACAGTAGATGGATTGTACTGTTATACAGCCATGCCATTTGGTCTCAAGAATGCAGCTTCAACCTTTGTACGAGCTATGTACAAAACCTTTGAAGAACTCATTAGAGACATAGTGGAAGTGTACGTCGACGACATCGTGGTCAAGGTCAAGAACAAGGAGTCACTTCTTGACATCTTGCAGTCTGTCTTCGACAAGCTGCGGGTCACACGCACAAAGCTAAACCCAGACAGGTGGGTCTTCGGGGTTAGCTCCGGAAAACTTCTTGGTTTCCTGGTAAGTCACCGGGGCATAGAAGTTAATTCGGCGAAGATCAAAGCCATTGAAGACATGCGGCCACCAGCCCGCATCAAGGATGTTCAAAAGCTGACTGGATGTCAAGGATGTTCAAAAGCTGACTGGATGTCTTGCAGCCCTTAGCCGGTTCATTTCAAGACTGGCGTAATGGGCACTTCCCTTCTTCAAGTTATTGAGGAAGTCCGGACCATTCCAATGGTCTAAAGAAGCAGAAAAGACGTTCCAGGAGCTAAAACAGCTCCTCACCACCCTACCAACTCTGGTAGCTCCGAACCCTGGTGAGCCTTTGTTGCTTTACATTTCAGCTACTGACGAAGTCGTCAGTATAGTCCTGGTTGCGGAGAGACCAGAACTATCCCATACTCAGGAATCCAGACCCCTTCGGGAGGGTCCGGAGGTTCCTGAAAGCGAGTCTGGGTCCCAGCTCCCAGACTTGTGTAACACCCTAAATTTTCGCATCCTGCATTGCATACATGTTCATGCATTAAACATTAATAGAATAAAAGAAAAATGATAAAACATACACATATGGTGTAGCAAAAAGAAGAAAGAGAAAAAATTAATTATAGCCTAAAACTTGTAATAGGGAATAAGTATAAAATAATAATAATAAAATATATGTAAATATATATATATAAATATATATAAATAATATATATAATAAATGTATATAAATAATAAAAATAAATAAATAATATAAAAAATAAATAAATAGTAATATATTTATAAAAAAAGAAAAGAAAAAAAACAAAAACCAACCCCCCGCCGGCCAGGCCGAGCGGCCGGCCCATCCCCCGCTCCCGCCAACCCCGCGCGCCTCCCGTGCCGCCAGCCCCGCGCCCCGGGCCCCACACCCCGCCGCCCTCCCGCGCGCGCCCTCGCGCGTCCCGCGCGCATGCGCCCCGGGCCCCATCCCGCGCGATACGCGCCCCGCACCGCAACTCCCGCCCAAGCGCCCCGGCCTCGCCCGATCCCGCGCGTAGCGACCAGCGCCGACCGCGTGGCCCCACCCCGCCCGAGTCTCCCGCGCGCGACGCCCCCGAGTCGGTTACGCCGCGCCGGCCCTAGCTCCCACGGTACCATGCCCAGCCGCCTATAAAAAGGACCGTAGGATTCGTATTTTCCAACGACGCCAGAAGCAAACGCCCCCGCCTTCCAGAGAAGCCCTAGCCGCCGCTAGAGGAAAAAAGGGGGACCAGAGGCTGCGCCGCCAGGGGAAGAAAAGGAAGAAAAAAAGAGGGGAAGAAGAGGAAGAAAAAGAGGAGGGTGTCGTCGTCCACCGGAGATCGTCGCCGTCGTCGTGCCGCCGGAGGATCTTGCGCATCTACTTCGTCTACGCGTCGCCATCGTCCCGCGATCTTCGAAGCCGTCACATCTACGGTAGGATTCATTCCCGATGCGAATTTTAGCGACGTATTAGATCTAATAGACGTAAATTGGTTTTTGTTGCATCATCTTTTTATTTTCAGCAGCATTAATCCTCGCTAAAACCCCCGTAAACTCATATGAACACGTATGAACTAGTTGCATCTAATTAATAAACAACTGTAGTTAATCAATTATTGTACTTTGCATGCATGCATATCATCGCATGTTGATTAATGTGTGTGCATCATGTTGATTTGTATGTATTTTCTTGTATGTGTGATCACGAGTAGAGGGAAGTGCTCAAGAGATCGTGTACGAGGATTTTCAGAATCAAGATTTCGAAGCGCTTGAGCAACCCTATCCGCCGGAGCAAGGCAAGTGTCCTTGAATCATATTGATCCTGTTTTTAAAATAAATGTTTTGTTTGTAAAACTGCATGCTTGTGTCAATTTGATGGGAATCCTATGGTAGAAAGTTTACTAGATTTGTTAAACCACCCTTGTCACCTGGAATATATGGTAGAGAGTCGGGAAGGGTTTTTACCTTTTTGCTTCGCTTAATTAATTGGGATGGCAAACAACACTACATATTTAATTATGCATCAATGATATTCTGGTTAATGTGAACTGGTCAATACGATGGGTGATCTAAGCAAGCCTGGTATGTGGATGGGTTGGATGTCATGGTGGTTTGCTTGCTTTAGATCTAAGGACCGGTTCATGCGAGAATAAGCCAGGACTACAGTGCCACTACGAGGCCAAGTATGGGTGCGGCGTAGCTGATTAATTAGGGATTTGTTAGTGCTGTTTGGACCATTGTGGATGCTCGGGGAAGGAGTAGTCGGATTGGGTTTGTTGATGATTGGCTGGACTACTCTGGGATCTGAATGGCTCAAGAGGGGGCCCTTGGTTGAAGATGTGCTCAGTTGGAGGCATCGCCACCGGTGAAACCTCAGTGGGGTCTAAATAGGCTAGTAATCCCTTTGTAAAGGCTATTTTGTGATCTCTTGGCCACCCACCCACGGAAGTGTGTAATGTGACCGACGGGTCATGGGCATAAGGGAGATTCTTAGTCGCCGAAAGGTGATGAAATCACGAACACGTGGGTAAAGAGGTACAAACTCTGCAGAGTTAAATAAAACTATCATGATAGTCGTGCTCCCGGTTATGAGCACCTGAACAACTTCCATGATTAGAGGGAAATTGGAATTTGGGGTGGTTATGGTTTGGTAATGGTTATGGATGGTTATGGATTTATTTCTAGTATTGAATATGGTTATTGGCAATGGTGAAATCTGGAATTATTGATGAGGATGGTGAATTATGGACTGGTATTATGATATTATTTATGATTATGATGGGTTTACTTCACATACATATAATATATTGCTTTTGAAATGTTTTATTGTACTTTTCAGCACTTAGCCATTATTATTGTCGTCATTTGAATCAGCCACATGTCATACTTTCCACACTTGCTGAGTACAACATGTACTCACTCTTGCAATCCCCCCCCAACAGTTGCAGGTCAGGATTGTGAGTTTAATGGCGATAATGCGGAGTTCTAGGCCGTGTCTACCGTCAGCTTTGCCTGTGGTGTTGCATGGAGCTGCGCTATCCCTTTTGCTTAGTTTGCATAGTTGCTTAATTAGTTTATTTTCACTGCATTAGTTGAACTTGTCATTAATATTCATTAGAGCTTGTATTCGAGGATAATTTTGTTTGTGTAATAAAATTTGATAATTAATCTTGTTCTGTGGTAATTTTCTGTATACTCTTTTGTGATTGCACTCGTGTATGTGTGTTGAACATCCTGGGCACACATATGCGTTAGCTTGGTTCAGTTTTCGGAACCGGGCGTCACAACTTGATTCCACAAGAAGTTACTTCAGAAGACCCAGACCCCTCCGGGAGGGTCCAGGTCGCTTCTGAAGAAGCTCCGGGTTCCTCCAGCAAGGACCCGGAGGTCCCTGAAGAAAATCCGGATCCCTCCGGGAGGATCCGGGTCAATGAAGAGGAAGCTTTGGGCCCCTCCGGGAGGGTCCGGACCATTCAGCGCCTAGTGTACTTCATCAGTGAAGTACTTCATGATGCCAAAACTCGATACCTAGAGGTGCATAAGCTGCTCTATGCAGTTCTTATTGTCTCCAGGAAGCTTCGCCATTACTTCCAAGCTCACAAAATCTCAGTGGTGACTTCCTACCCACTTCGAGCAATCTTGCATAATCCCAACTCAACTGGGAATATTGCAAAGTGGGCAGCGGAATTGGCCAAATTCGATCTCGAATTCATTTCAAGACAAGCAATCAAGAGTCAAGCATTGGCGGATTTCGTGGCGGAATGGACTCCCTCTCCATCAAACCCTGGGGCCCCCAGCGAGCAGAAGTCGGAACATAAGGCTCCGGTCTTCACCGAGCCTCACTGGACCCTCTACTTCGACGGCTCCACGCAAAAGCAAGGGGCCGGAGCTTGAATCCTTCTCCTCGCACCAACCGGGGAGAAGGTAAAATACATGGTACACCTTGACTTCAAGGCGATCAAAAACATGGCAGGGTACGAAGCACTCATCTACGGACTAAAGGTGGCACTGTCATACGGTGTTAAGCAGCTGCTAGTTAAGGGAGATTCACAGCTCATCATTAAGCAAGTGAAGGGTGAATGCTCCTGCAACAACCTCCAGCTAGCTGCTTACCTCCTTGAAGTCCAGAGGCTTCAAAATGACTTCGAAGTCCTAGACCTCCACCATGTCCAGCGTGCCTACAACGCTGAAGCTGACGAACTCTCGACAAAAGCGTCAACCGGAGCTCCGGCTCCTGACGGAATTTTTGTCCGGAGGTTGTCAAAACCCACATCTCAGCCTGCCGAACTGAGCGAAGGGGGCGAGATCAGCATCCCGAAGCTGACGGTCCCGATGGCCCTGTTACCATGGCAGCCATCAAGGGTCGTAGGTGCTGCCGGAAGCTCCGAGCAACCCAGCACGCAAGACTCAAGTGCTCAAGTTAGCTCCGATGCATGGATCTCGGAGATCCGAAGCTACTTGAAATACAACATCCTTCCTAACGATGATGTACCCACTGACCAGATAGTCAGATTGGCTAAAAGATACACGTTGGTAGAAGGGAATCTCTATCGGCGCGGTGCCAAGGGCATCCTAATGCGGTGCATCACAAGGGAAGAAGGTTGCGAGCTCCTCGCAGAAATCCATGGAGGCGAGTGTGGGAACCACGCGTCTTCCCGCACGCTAGTCGGTAAAGCCTTTCGGCATGGCTTCTACTGGCCTACAGCACTCCAGGATGCAACTGAGCTGGTGAAGAAATGCGAAGCATGCCAATTTCATGCAAAGCAAATTCACACAGCGGCTCAGCCTCTACAAATGATACCTCCTACATGGCCCTTCGCTGTGTGGGGGATGGACATCTTGGGAACTTTCCCAAGAGCCGTCGGAGGTTACAAGTTCCTGTACGTCGCCATTGACAAGTTCAACAAGTGGCCGGAAGCAACTCCAGTTGTGACAATCAACAAGCAGTTTGCTATCAACTTTCTACAGTCCATTGTATGCAGATTTGGAGTCCCAAACAAAATCATCATTGATAATGGGACCCAATTTACAAGCTCTGCATTTCAAGGATATTGCGAAGACCTCGGCATTCAAGTTTGCTACGCCTCCGTAGCTCACCCGACAAGCAATGGCCAAGCCGAGAGAGCAAATGCAGAAATCCTTAAAGGACTCAAAACACACACCTATGAGCGCTTGAAAAAACATGGAGCCAACTAGATTGAACAGCTTCCGCCCACTCTATGGGCCAACAGGACAACTCCAAACCGGTCAACTGGAGAGACACCCTTCTTCCTGGTGTACGGAGCTGAAGCAATCCTTCCTCCGGAGATCACATTGGGGTCACTCTGGGCCCGGACCTTCGACGAAGCCATGCAGGACCAGCTCTGACGTGAAGACCTAGACCTCCTTGAGGAGGGAAGGTGCCAAGCAGCTGTTCGGAATACCCGATACCGCCATGCCCTTCGGCGCTATCATCAGCAGCATGTACACAACCGACAGCTCGAGGAAGGCAATCTGGTGCTATGGAGAATACAATCCGGAGAAGGGTTAAACAAACACTCCCCCAGCTGGGAGGGACCCTTCTGAGTGATTAAAGTATCCCGTCCCAGAAGCGTTCGCTTGGCTACCGAGGATGGGACACCTCTCCCAAATCCTTGGAACATTGAGCACCTCCGTAAGTTCTACACTTAATATCACGGAGGTGAGTCTGCAGTAGCTTGAAGTGTATGTTATAGAGTCATTGTACAGAGTCGGGTAGTTCCTCCGGGAGAACAGCCGGACCTTTCCCGGAAGGTCCGCGAAGTTCATGCAACACTTGTCACAGTATCAGGACTAAAAGTGTAGCTAGCTACCCTGGGTCAAACGAGAAATGAAACACGCTTAGCCTGGTTCCGTACCCTAAGAGTATACTTGTTTCCCCTGTACCCCGGACCTATAATGAAAGACATCTTCATGTGAAACAGATTCCACGTGCATTTATTTTGTACAGGCTCAATATTTTTTATTTTTCTCTTTCTTGTCTATAACAAAGTTGTGCAATTCTTAAGAAATTTTAGTCCGACCGGTTCATATACAATTTGAGCTGTATTGTCAATTCTTTTGAATTCAAATATTGTTCATGGCTCACTCGCCTGAATGCCGCCAAGCCAATCTAGGGCCGGAGTGTGCTATTGGCTTAGCCTGGTCAAGCACCCTAAGTACGCCACTCTACCTACACCCCGGCAGGCCGAAGTAAGGCGGGTCCAAGTACAATTGGATCTGGAAGAAAAGACAATGCATTCGGTTGTATTCAGAATCGCGTTTGACCTAAAACTCTCTTGAGAATCGTAAGCCGCGACGAAGTTATAGGCAAGGAACGAATTTTACTATTTTTCTTGGCTTCAGTGTGTAGGAAAAATAAAAAATCCACGTTGATGGAGAAAAGCCGGAGCTAACAAGGCTTCGACTCCCCTAGGTGGCTTGTAATCGATGTTAAACATTGAAAACGAGCATCACCGGAGCAATCAAGCTCCGGTAAAGCTAGGGGGGCCAACCGTCAACGCAAAATAAAAGATGGTGAGAAGACCCCACAAGTGGAGTCTGCTACCGACAAACTACACGTTGGTAAAGGTCACTGCCAGAGCTACTAAGCCCCGACACTCCGGAGGGCTAACTATCGATGCTCTACGCGTTGATAGGGACTATTGTCGGAGCTTCTAAGCTCTAACGATAATCAATGCTAAAGCTCCTAAGCTCCGACAACCCCAGGGGGCCTTCACTATTGAAGACTTCGGACCTACACTATACAAGTTCGAAGCAAATGAGTCTTCAACAAAACATAATATCCTCTTGGTACATGTTCACAATCAAATTGTGCACATCTACCAGGGGGCCAAGTGAAGACAAAAGTGTTGAAGACAAAAAATGAAATTCACAAAAATCTAGGGATTTCATTCATCAGGAGACAAGGGATTACAAAATTGGGGAAGAAAAAGAGAGAATACAAGTGGGAGCTACATAGATGGTCCTAGACCCTATGGAAGAACTGGGCGACCTTCTGAGCAACCTCCGACACGTTGGCTCGGGCGGCTTCACCTTCTCCTTCGACGGGACCTTCAAGCACCGGATCCAGAGGGAATTGGGGATTCCGGCTGGTGTAGCACGTCAGCACATACTCTGCGATGTTCTTTGCCAGGGATTGCCCCTCAACCTCCAATTGGTCCGCGATGACGTCACCCACCTTGGAGAGTTTGCTACCCGCCGAGCTTAACGCTTGCAACGCCAGGTCCAGCTCCGGCTCTGGATCATCCGGACGCACGGGACTGAAGCCCATAGGTGTCAGCGCATCGTTGGCTTTGCTCAGGAACTCCCAAACCTGTAGGGAGTCCGCCGTCCTCAAACCCTTCAGTTCTTCCAAGGATCTTTTGGCCACCGCTAGTTCAGAATTCTCGCGAGCAAGGCGCTCAACCTCTTTGGCATTTTGCTGAATCTTTTCAGCAACCTGCTTCTTGAGTTTTCCGAGCTCCTCCTCCTGGAGGTAGATCTTGTTCCGGCGGTCAACCAGGTCCTTCTCCCTGCCCCTCACTTTCTTCTCCCTGGCAGCGATGGCACACTCTTGCTGGTAGAGTTCCTGCCCCCGCACCCAGGCCTTCTCCTCCTCCTCAGCGCAGCGCTCTTCCAATTTCTTGGTGCGCTCCTCGAGGCCCTTGTCAGCCAGAGCCACCTTTTTGGTGAGCTCCTCCTCCCTCTTCAGGACGTCATCCCGCAGCTCTAGGAGTTTTTGCTCTTCATCTTCGAGCCTCTTCTCCCTCTCCTCAAGTGCCTCCCAGCGCTTGATGAGAGTAGTGTTAATGGCTTCCAGCCTTTCTTGGCGTTCATCAACCGCACTATTAGCTGCCTTGGTCTGCTCATAAATGGCCCGGGATTGAGCGTCAAGGGCGCGAGTCAAGCTCTCCCTGTCATCCAATAATTTGCCCCAGTATTCCAGGCAGACCTTCTCCTGCTTGATCCATTCTTTGTCATCTGTCAGCCTCGACTGCGCCATCTTGGTCTCGAAGTAGAGACGATTACGCCACCTCCTAAGGGTTTGGCGCTCCTCTTCAAGAGCCTTGCTGTCGTGGAAGAATGCCAGCTGAACTTGACGCAGACTGGAGCAGGCGTTGTCAATAGACAATGACAATGGGATAGGATTCGGACCTCTTGGGGTCTCCTCCGCTGGTTCCAGTGGGTTTTCAGTTACAAAAATTGGGTCCCACTCCACAAGAGTGGTCCCCTGAGCCTCCACGGCACTAGGGCCGTCCTCCGGGATGGCCTCAGTCGCCATCAAGGAGGGTCCCGCTGAAGAAGTTCCGACCTCCAGAAGTGGTTCCGAAGGACCAGCCGCCAGATCTTCATTCGCCCCCTCGGGCAGGGGGCCAGCGACTTCATCACGGCACTCCGGCTCAGCCGCGGGTACCTCCGGCATCGTCACTCTCGGAGCAGGAGCTGCTTCTGGCTCCGGCCTGGGCACCTCCTCTACTGGGGGCTCGAGCGCTGACGCCTTGGCAACGACCGGCTCAGGCGCCGGAAGATCTTCAACAACAGCCGGCCCTGCGGCCAGAGCTTCAACGGCAACTGGATCGGGAGCCAGAAGGTCTTCAACATCAACCGGCCCTGCGGCCGGAGCTCCAACAACGACCAGCTTTGCGGCCGGTGCTTCAGAGGTAGCCGGCCCAACCGCCGGGACTTCCTCAACATCCGGCGCGCACGCCGAGACTTCAATTACCTCCGGATCAACCGCCGGGGCTTTGACAATTTCCGGCTCTGGGGCCGGAATTACTGCTTCCTCCGGCTCAACGGCTGGGGCTTCCGTCATCTCAGCATCAAGACCCGGAGCTTCAACCTCCGGGGTAGGTGCTGCTAGCGCCACTTCTCTCCTGCGGTCCGGCGCTACCACGGGAGTCTCGGGGGATGAGTCGAGGTCCATGACCACGACAGCTGGTGCTGGAGCTGTCGCAGCTTCAGCCACCACTTGGGGTAGCGCTGGGACAGGAGCAGAAGCTTCCGCCCTCACAGCTTCAGATGCTGTGGCTGAGGGTGGAGCTTCACTCCTCTTCTTGGGAACGCTGCAGATGATGGATGAAGAAACTTAAAAAACAGTTACAACAGCAAAATAACTGTTTGAGGTAAAGATTAAAAATTACCTCGGGAGGCTTCCGCACCAGCTTGCGCGGAACCTCTTTCCCGGGCGTTCTGGGCTGACCATAGCCGCCGCCGGCGTGGAAGCTCCGGAAGGCCCCCCGGAACTCGTTGCAGCCACGAGCATTTCCTTAGTCGAGGTCCTCCTCGACCGGGAAGGACCTCCGGACCTAGAGGCCTCAACTGGCCCTGGTGCTGGAGTCGCATGCCCGGAGCTAGCACCCCAGGAAGACGCCGCTACGAGTACAGTCGCTGCAGTTGAAGAAGACCTCCCCCTCCGGGGAGATGGAGCTGACGCAGAGGTTGCAGGCATGACGGACCTTCCGTTGGCATGCTGCAGTTTCCTCTTCCAGCTCAAGGGTTCGTCCGCCGGCTCCTTGCCCTTGCCGATGACTTCGATCCTTGGCTTCGGGGCAGGGTCATAGCCACCTTCGGAAGCCCCAGGGATGACCACCCTGGAGGTCAATCTTCTCTCGACGACACCAAGGTCGTCAAGCACCGGCATCGTTTGTCGGAGCTCCCTGCTGAACTCTACTTCCACGTTCAGAGGGAGGAAGGCTGATGGCGGGGTCAAGTCATCTCCCGCGACGTCGATGCCATGCTAGAACTTCTTGAGATGTAACTCCAAGGTTGCCCCCTGTGACACCCGGTTCCGAATATGAACCAAGCATAACGCATATGTGTGCCCAGGATGTTCAACACACATACACGAGGGATTCACAAATGATAAACAGAATTTAACCACGTCTTAACTAATAAATAAGTACTTTATTACAATAATCCAATAGTTCACGAATAATAAAACTCTAAATAATTGCAGCGGAAAATAAACTAAACAGCACGACTCCAGTCCACAGGCAATTGACGGCGGTACGCAACCTAGTACTCCAAGTGATCCTCAGGGTACTCCCAATTGTCTCCAGTAGCTGTTGGGGGGGATTGCAAGGGTGAGTACATGTCGTACTCAGCAAGTGTTGAAAGTATGACATGTGGCTTATTCAAACGACGAATGTAATAATGGCTAAGTGCTGAAAAGTACAGTAAAACATTTGAAAAGCATTATACTATGTCGATATGAAACAATCCCATCATAACCATCATATTAACATAATATAAACCATATCCAATTATTGCCAACATTACCATTATCCATGTCCAATTACCATAACTCAAATTCATATCCATGACCATAATCCATAAACCATAACCATTACCAACCCATAACCATAAATCAATCATAACCATTAACCAACCATAACCATCCCAAATCCTAATTTCCAACTCTAATCATGTAGGTCATCCAGGCGCTCATAACCGGGAGCACGGCTATCATGATAGTTTTTAACACTCTGCAGAGGTTGTACCACTTTACCCACATGTTTGTGATTTTATCACCTTTTGATGACTAAGAAACCTCCATTGTGCCATCTCACACTTCCGTAGCTGTGTGGCCAAGAGAACACAAAATAGCCTTTCAAAAGGGACTACTAGTATGTACGGGCCCACTAAGGTTTCACCGGCAGGCTTGAATCTCTATTCTCCCACCCACGGGCCCCCTCGTGTGCCATGCGGATCCCAGGGCAGTCCTCCTCGACTCCCATTCCCCGCGCCATCCAATGGTCCATACCATACTAGCAGCGCTCCTAATTATTCAGCTACGCCGCACCCATACTTGGCCTTGTGGTGGCACTGTTGACCTGGCATATTCTCGCATGAATCGGCCCTTAGATCTAAGGCAAGCAAACCACCATAACAACCAACCCATCCACATAACCATGCTTGCTTAGATCACCCATCATATTGACCAGTTCACATTAACCAGAATATCATTGATGCATAATTAAATGTGTAGTGTTGTTTGCCATCCCAATTAATTAAGCGAAGCAATAAGGTAAAAACCCTTCCCGACTCTCCACCATAATTCCAGGTGACAAGGGTGGTCAAACAAAACTAGTAAACTTCCTACCATAGGATTCCCATCAATTTGACACAAGCATGCAAGTTCGCAAACAAAACATTTATTAAAACAGGATCAGTATGCTTCAAGGACACTTGCCTTGCTCCGGCGGATGGGGTTGCTCAAGCGCTTCGAAGTCTTGGTTTTGAAAATCCTCGTATGCGGCCTCTTGAGCACGTTCCTCTACGCGTGATCATACATACAAGAAAACATATACAATTCAACATAATGCACACAAAATAATCAACATGCAATGACATTCATGCATGCACAGTTTAATAATTAATTTACTACGGTCGTTTATTAATTAGATGCGACTAGTTCATACGTGATCATATGAGTTTACGGGGGTTTTAGGGTGGATTAATGCTGCTGAAAATAGAATTATGGTGCAACTAAAATTAATTTACGCCTATTAGATTCAATATGATCGCTAAAATTCGCATCGGGAACATGGCCTACCGTAGATCTGACGGCTTGACGGTCGCGGAATAAATGCGACGCGAAGACGAAGTAGATGCGTTCTCCGGCGGCACGACGACGGCGGCGCGATGTCGGTGACGATCTCCGGCGAACGGTGGCGCCCTCCTCTTTTTCTCCCTCTTCTTCCCCTTCTTTTTCTCTTTTTTTTCTTCCCTGGACACAGCTCTCTGGACCTTTTTTCCTCTGTTCGGCGGCTGCTTCTGGCGGCAGCATCGTGGGGCTTCCGTCGTATTTATAGGGGCGGCGGGAGGACGATCGGTACCGACTCGGTACCGGTCGGCGCGGGATTCCCGGCACTGGAATCGGGAGCGGGACGTTACGGCGCGGGAGACCGGGCGCTCGCGGGAAAATCGCGGGGTGGGGCCTCGGGCGCGAGGCTGGAGCGCTGGGAGGCGCGCGGCCAATTCGGCGTGGGGGCGGGGCCCGGCTGCGGGCGCGTAGCGGCGGGGAGCCAGGCGCCTCGGGGCGCTGGGGCGGAGCGGGGCCGGCTCGGCCGGCTGGGCCGTTTGGCCTGGCCGGCGGGTTGCCCATTTTTTTTCTTTTTTTTCTCTTTTTTTTTTATATTTATTTTTTTATTTCTTTTATATTATTATTATATATTTTATTATTTATATTTTTTTCTTTATACTTTCTTTTATTATATAATTCATTATATATTATATATATATATTATTAATATTATATATTTATTATTTTTATACTCATTCCTTATTACAAGTTTTTAGGCTAAAACTATTATTTTCTATTTCTTCTTTTGCTACATACATTTGTATATATATGTTTTATTATTTTCCTTTTATTTTACTAGTGTTTAATGCATGACCATGTATGCAATGCATGATGCGAATATTTAGGGTGTTACAAACCTACCCCCCTTAAAGTGAATCTCGCCCTCGAGATTCGATAGCGTGGAGAAAAGATGAGGGAATTCTGTCTTCAAGTCTTCTTCACGTTCCCATGTAGCTTCGGCTTCCGTATGGTGTTTCCATTGCACTTTGCACCAACGGATCCTCTTATTTCTCGTGACCCTTTCCTTCATATCCAAAATTTTGATAGGTTGCTCGACATAGGACAAATCCTCCTGAAGTTCTAACTCGTCCATCGGCACTTGTTCTTCCGGTACCCTGAGACACTTCTTGAGTTGAGAGACGTGAAACACGTCGTGTACATCGGAGAGATACGTCGGCAGCTCAAGTCGATATGCCACTTCTCCTCGTTTGTCCAGAATCTTAAATGGTCCGATGTAACGTGGTGCCAGTTTTCCTTTGACGTTAAACCTTCGCTGACCTCTGATAGGTGACACTTTGAGGTATACAAAATCTCCAACTTCAAAAGTCAAACTCCTTCGCCTATTGTCAGCATAACCTTTCTGTCGAGACTGGGCAGCCTTTAAGTTTTCCCGTATTATTTGGACTTGCCTTTCAGCATCTTGTAACACGTCGGGACCAAACACTTGATTCTCTCCGATTTCATTCCAAAACAAGGGAGTTCTACACTTCCTTCCGTACAATGCTTCGTAGGGTGACATTTTCAAACTTGCTTGGTAACTATTGTTGTACGAGAATTCAGCATACGGCAAACTTTTATCCCAACTTTTCCTATGCTTTAAAGCACATGCTCTCAACATGTCTTCCAAAATTTGGTTGGTCCTCTCGGTTTGTCCATCCGTTTGAGGGTGATACGCCGAACTGAAGTTCAACCTTGTTCCCATTGCTTCATGCAATTTCTGCCAAAATCTGGAGGTAAACTGAGAACCTCTATCCGAGACTATCTTCTTCGGTACTCCGTTTCGACACACAATATGTTCCATATACAATTTTGCTAGCTTCGCGGTGGTATATGTGGTCTTGACAGGAATGAAGTGAGCTGATTTTGTCAATCGATCCACAATAACCCATATTGAATCATAGCCAGACTGAGTTCGCGGTAATCCAACTATAAAGTCCATACCAATCTCTTCCCACTTCCACTCCGGGATCTTCAATGGTTGTAGCAATCCGGCTGGCCTTTGATGTTCAGCTTTAACTCGTTGGCACACATCACAAAGTGCAACATATTCGGCTATGTCCTTTTTCATGCTGGCCCACCAGTAGCATGTCTTTAAGTCCTTGTACATCTTCGTACAACCAGGATGAATTGAGTAAGGCGAGTCATGTGCCTCCTTCAATATTGTTTCTCGAATATGCCTGACATTAGGTACCACAATCCTCTTTCCAAGCCATAAGGTACTCTGTTCGTCCTCATCAAATCTGAATTCCTTTCCTTCTTGGGTCCTTTCCTTGATTTCTTGTATTTCCTTGTCCTTTGTCTGTCCTTCCCGTATTTCCTGATCTAATGTTGGGTTGACTTCCATCGTTCCCATCTCATTTATGAATCCAAGGTTCAACCGTTCAAACTCCTTACATAACTCGGATGGCAGTTCTTGAACTGTGAGTTGATGACTTACTCCTTTTCTGCTCAAAGCATCGGCCACTACGTTGGCCTTCCCTGGGTGATAGTTGATTCCCACATCATAATCCTTGATGAGCTCCAACCATCAGCGTTGCCTCAGATTCAGATCCGTTTGCGTAAATATGTACTTGAGACTCTTGTGATCTGTATAAATCTCACATCGGTGACCAAAAACATAGTGTCTCCATATCTTCAAGGCGTGTACCACGGCTGCGAGTTCAAGGTCGTGCGTAGGATAATTCAACTCATGTTTCTTTAGTTGCCTCGATGCATAAGCTACCACTTGGCCTTCTTGCATGAGCACACATCCTAATCCTTGTCTTGATGCATCACAGTATATATCAAAACTCTTGCTCACGTCTGGTAATACTAACACCGGCGCGGTTGTCAACCTTTTCTTTAACTCCTCAAATCTATCCTGACAAGCTTGAGTCCATCGGAATGCCTTTCCCTTCATGAGTAATTCGGTCATAGGCTTGGCTATTTTGGAGAAATCCTTTATGAATCGGCGGTAATATCCAGCCATTCCAAGGAAACTCCGAATTTCCTTGACATTCTGTGGCGGTTCCCACTTAAGCACATCTCTCACTTTCCCTGGGTCAACTGATACTCCTCCTCCAGATATAATATGGCCTAACAAAGAAACTTCTCGTAGCCAAAATTGACATTTACTGAACTTGGCATACAATTGATGCTCCCTCAATTTCTGCAGTGTAAGCCTCAAGTGTTCCTCGTGTTCCTTCTCATCCCTCGAGTAGATCATAATATCATCGATGAACACTACAACGAACTTATCCAGATATTCCATAAAGACCTTATTCATGAGATACATAAAGTACGCAGGCGCATTCGTTAATCCAAATGACATGACGGTGTACTCATAAGATCCATATCGTGTCCGAAATGATGTCTTGGGTATATCCGATAGTCTAATCTTCATTTGGAAGTATCCTGACCGCAATTCGATCTTGGAGAAGATACAGGCACCCTTCATTTGGTCGAACAAATCCTCTATACGGGGCAGTGAGTACTTGTTCTTAATTGTCACTTCGTTGAGAGACCTATAGTCCACACACATCCTCTGGGTTCCATCCTTCTTATCTACGAAGAGCACTGGGGCTCCCCACGGGGATGAACTTGGGCGTATAAAACCCTTCTCTAGCTGCTCTTGAATTTGCTTCTTGAGCTCTGCTAATTCCTTAGGAGGCATCCTATACGGCCTCTTAGCTATAGGTGCAGTTCCGGGTATCAACTCAATGGCGAATTATATGTCACGATCAGGTGGCATACCTGGCAACTCATCTGGAAACACGTCCGGGTACTCGCGAACGATCGGAATGCTTTCCAATGTCACTTCTTCCACGTGATTCAACATGGTTTTCCCTCTTGCAGGTTGGGCTGCTTCAACTTCAATGCGTGTACCATGTTCACTTGTCAACTGCACAATCCTCTCGGCGCATTGAATGACTCCATTATACTTGCTCAGTCAGTCCATTCCAAGTATTATGTCTATTCCTTGGGAGTCCAATACTATGAGGTTTGCGAGAAAGTCTACCCCCCTTATTTTAATGCTTACTTTCGGACATACTATATTTGTCCTCATCTCTCCGCCAGGAGAACTTACTAGCATAGTTTGCTTCATATGAGATATAGGCAAATTGTACTTGTCAACATACTTTGACGAGATGAATGAATGAGATGCTCCTGAATCAAATAAAACAGTTGCGGGGTTGGAGTTGGCGAGAAACATACCAATCACGACGTCATCAGCTTGCTGGGCTTCCTCAGTAGAGATATGATTGACATTGCCACGAGCAAAATTCTGCTGTCCACAGTTGCCTTGTGGTGCTCCTCCATTTGGTCGCGGGTGATTTGGCCTTGGTGCATTGTTCATAGGTCCATTGTTTCTCCTGGGGCATTGACTTGCAAAGTGTCCGGGTTCTCCACACGCATAGCATGTCTTACCACCCGTAGCATTGGGAAAGTTTGGGCGCAACTGGTTTTGAGCATTTGCCGCCATGTTAGGACGCGGCGCAGGTGGCACAGGATTGCGAGGCGCTTGCATGGCGGGGCGTTGCTGCGGTGGCTGATTTGGGCGGGGTGGATAAGCAGTGCGGTATGCAGGAGCAGAGGGGTTGTAGTGTGGTGCAGTAGGTGGTGCATAGCGGGGGCGAACATTGCTTCCTTGCTGCGGTCCATGATGTGACATCTTCCTTTTGTTGTCCTGCTCCATCTCACGAATCTTGTTCTCAACCACAATAGCCTTGTCAACCAGCTTTTGGAAGTTTGGATAATCGGTATTGAGCAACTGGACTTGAATTTCATTGTTGAGACCCCTCATAAACAGATACTGCTTCCTACTATCAGTTTTGATGTCTTCTGGAGCATATCTTGATAATTGAGTGAATTTGTTGAGATACTCACTCACGCTCATCCTTCCTTGCCTGAGGTTTTCAAAATCTTGTCTTCTCAGTATCATAACTCCTTCAGGTACATAGTGGGAACGGAAACTCTGTTTAAACTCAGCCCAAGTGATTGTCTACTGATTATCATGAGCATTGCAAAGAGCTTCCCACCAGTCAGCGGCTGCTCCAACTAGTTGATGTGATGCAAAGAGAACCTTCTCCCTATCAGTGCACTGGACAATAGCAAGTTTCTTCTCAACGGACTTCAACCAATCATCAGCTTCCATTGGGTCTGTGGCTTGTGCAAAGGTAGGCGGTTTGGTCCTCATGAACTCTCCCAAACGGTTGTGATGTGGCGGGGGTGGTGGTGGAGGCAGGTGGGGCTGATTGTTGTTGCCAGCTTGCAGCTGTCCCATGGTCTGTATCATGGTCTGCATGAGCTGGTTCTGCATAGCTAACAGTTGTTCAATATTGATGGCTCCATGAGCATGTCCCTGGTTGTTCTGAGGTACTTCATTGCGCTCCTCCTCATCGTTGGCATCCCTCTGGTTACGAGTTCTCACCATCTGTTGGTGAAAGAAAGGTGGGGACAGAAGGATTTAGAATTTGGAAGGAAACGTCCCAACTATATGCATCAAGGTATGTGACACTAAATAATCCTTTATTAATATAGACCTATATTATGAGGATGTGGACAATTGTCGAAGCATCCCACAACTCTCTACTAAGCACACAAGCACTCAAACAAGCACCAAACAGAATTTACAAAGATCCTAAAAGAAGTAACACAACTCAAGGTCACACAAGTATATCTACATCGCTCTTATTTACTAATGGGGGTGTGCCTATCCTTGAGTCGTGGCATAGGTCGAGGACTACTCGTCGTCGAGCGGGAACTCATCCGGGTCCTCGTCGTTGTCGTCGTCGTCGTCGGAGTCCTCGGGGTCCTGTGGGTCCTGGGGTGGTGAGGCAGCAGGCGGCGGTGGTGCGGTAGACGCCACACTGGAAGGCTCCTCATCAGAGGACTCCTCAGAGGATGACTCACGCTGACCGTTGCGACGGTCTGGAGAGTCTGGGGTCCACATCGGGGTGTCGGACGCGTAGTCGTCCGGGTCCTCGTCGGTGATCCGACGATACCTCCTGATTATCGCCTCGTGGCGCTGGGCGAGGTCACGTCCATCTTGAATCTCCTGTTGCGCCCTCTGAAGTCGGGCACTCAGCTGGGTCACGTCGTCAACAGTCTGACGAGACTGCGGGAGGTCCAGGGGTCCCTCCACGTGCCTGGAGACGAAGCGCGCAGTGCCACTGGGATGCTGCGGGACGAAGGCGTGCACCGTGTCCTCCAGACGGAAACGGCGGGCGTGGCTCCAAAAAGTGGCTGCTTCCCAGCTAGCATCCTGCTCTGCAGATCGACGGGAGCTCCTCCAAGCAGGGCTGCTGTGGGTCTTCACCAACTCGTCACCGTAGTAGATATAGATTTTGCAGCTCCACTCCTTCCTGCCGGGGCGCTGCACTCCAGTGGTGTGGTAGGAGAGCGAGAGGCTATGGTGACGGTAGCCAGCCTCACGGAGTAGGGCACGGAGACGGTGTCGCAGTTGTCCTGCGGCTCTGCCGTCAGAACGGATCACCACGGGGTGACGGGGGTCGGCGGCCGGAGAGCGACTGGCCAACCTACGCGGGGGCACAAGTCCACCGGTCGACTTACGAGGGGTTGTCTTGGTGCGGGCCATCTACAGAAAACAAGAATGCATTAGAGGAAAAAATAACAATTACAAATCTGAAAATTTCAGCAGCTAAAACGGCGGAAAAAGAGCGGTGCAGCGGTTCCAAAAGAACGAAAAATAAAGAGAAAAAATACAGCAACCAACACAATAATTTTACCCACACATAACAGCGGCAAAACACCCTTTTTTCGCGAAAATTTATACAGTAAAACAGCAGCACTTAATATTGCTCACTTCCGAAAATTTTTATCAAAAACGCAGCAGTGATCAATACTTTTTGCAGCTGAAAATAAGGGAAACAAGACAGCAGCAAAAATTTTCGAAAATAGCAGATTAGAAGAGTGTTCCTAAGTGCTCTAGAGTGTCCATTCTACCTAG
Organism: Tuctoria greenei; assembly: GCA_036927565.1. Taxonomy (NCBI): domain Eukaryota; kingdom Viridiplantae; phylum Streptophyta; class Magnoliopsida; order Poales; family Poaceae; genus Tuctoria; species Tuctoria greenei. The sequence goes on from JAYESD010000005.1 coordinate 1,953,474, forward strand.
GCTTGCGTCCTACGGTCATCGCGGCTCTGATACCAATTTGTGACACCCGGTTCCGAATATGAACCAAGCGTAATGCATATGTGTGCCCAGGATGTTCAACACACATACACGAGTGATTCACAAATGATAAACAGAATTTAACCACGTCTTAACTAATAATTAAGTACTTTATTACAAAAATCCAATAGTTCACGAATAATAAAACTCTAAATAATTGCAGCGGAAAATAAACTAAGCAACACGACTCCAATCCACAGGCAATTGACGGCGGTACGCAACCTAGTATTCCACGTGATCCTCAGGGTACTCCCAATTGTCTCCACTATCTGTTTGGGGGGGATTGCAAGGGTGAGTACATGTCGTACTCAGCAAGTGTGGAAAGTATGACATGTGGCTTATTCAAACGACGACTGTAATAATGGCTAAGTGCTGAAAAGTACAGTAAAACATTTGAAAAGCATTATACTATGTCTATGTGAAACAATCCCATCATATTAACAAAATATAAACAATATCCAATTATTACCAACATCACCATTATCCATGTCCAATTACCATAACTCAAATTCATATCCATGACCATAATCCATAAACCATAACCATTACCAAACCATAACCATAAACCAATCATAACCATTAACCAACCATAACCATCCCAAATCCCAATTTCCAACTCTAATCATGTAGGTCATTCAGGCGCTCATAACCGGGAGCACGGCTATCATGATAGTTTTTAAACACTCTGCAGAGGTTGTACCACTTTACCTACATGTTTGTGATTTCGTCACCCTTTGATGACTAAGGAACCTCCATTGTGCCATCTCACACTTCCGTAGGTGTGTGGCCAAGAGATCACAAAATAGCCTTTCAAAAGGGACTACTAGTATGTACGGGCCCACTAAGGTTTCACCGGCAGGCTTGAATCTCTATTCTCCCACCCACGGGCCCCCTCGTGTGCCATGCGGATCCCAGGGCAGTCCTCCTCGACTCCCATTCCCCGCGCCATCCAATGGTCAATACAATACTAGCAGCGCTCCTAATTATTCAGCTACGCCGCACCCATACTTGACCTGGCATATTCTCGCATGAACCGGTCCTTAGGTCTAAGGCAAGCAAACCACCATAACATCCAACCCATCCACAAAACCATGCTTGCTTAGATCACCCATCGTAATGACCAGTTCACATTAACCAGAACATCATTGATGTATAATTAAATGTGTAGTGTTGTTTGCCATCCCAATTAATTAAGCGAAGCAAAAAGGTAAAAACCCTTCCCGACTCTCTACCATAACTCCAGGTGACAAGGGTGGTCAAACAAAACTAGTAAACTTCCTACCATAGGATTCCCATCAATTTGACACAAGCATGCAAGTTCGCAAACAAAACATTTAATTTAAAATAGGATCAATATGCTTCAAGGACACTTGCCTTGCTCCGGCGGATGGGGTTGCTCAAGCGCTTCGAAGTCTTGGTTTTGGAAATCCTCGTATGCAGCCTCTTGAGCACGTTCCTCTACGCGTGATCATACATACAAGGAAACATATATAATTCAACATAATGCACACAAAATAATCAACATGCAATGACATGCATGCATGCACAGTTTAATAATTAATTTACTACGGTCGTTTATTAATTAGATGCGACTAGTTCATACGTGTTCATATGAGTTTATGGGGGTTTTAGGGTGGATTAATGTTGCTGAAAATAAAATTATAGTGCAACTAAAATCAATTCACGCCTATTAGATTCAATATGATCGCAAAAATTCGCATCGGGAACATGTCCTACCGTAGATCTGACGGCTTGACAGTCGTGGAATAAATGCGACGTGTAGACGAAATAGATGGTGCAGCAGTCCCTCGGCGGCACGACGACGGCGGCGCGATGTCGGCGACGATCTCCGGCGAACGGTGGTGCCCTCCTCTTTTTCTCCCTCTTCTTCCCCTTCTTTTTCTCTTTTTTTCTTCCCTGGGCGCAGCCTTCTGGACCTTGGTTCCGGCGGCTTTTTCTTTCCTCTGGCGGCGGCTGAGATCGTGGGCTTTGGTGGTATTTATAGGGGCGGCGGAAGCAAAAAGATCGGAACGAGTCGGTTGGGAGGCGGGGCGAGATGGGACTCGTATCCGGGAAAATCGGGGCGGCTCGGTCGTTACGGCGCGGGAGACCGGACGCGAAAAACTTTCGGAGGCGGGACGGCGCGGAGGCCACGCGCGGGAGGGGAGGGATTCGGTCGGGCGGGCACGGGAGACCGCGGAGGCGGGGCCCAGGCGGCTCGCGCGTCGGGGCGGGAGGCCGCTGCGGCCTCGGGCGCGCGCGCCTCGGGCGCTGGGGCGGAGCGGGGCCGGCTCGGCTGGCTGGGCCGCTTGGCCTGGCCGTCGGGTTGCCCTTTTTCTTTTTTTTTCTTTTTTTTCCTTTTCTTTTATTATATAATTTATTATATATATAATTTTTTATATATATTATTAATATTATATATTTATTATTTATTATTTATTATTTTTATAACATATATTATTAATATTTTTTTCTATTTTTATATATTGTTATATATATTATTTATATATATTTATATATATTTTTATTATTATTTTAATACTTATTCCCTATTACAAGTTTTAGGCTATAATTATTGTTTTCTATTTCTTCTTTTGCTACATTTATTTGTATATATATATATATATGTTTTATTATCTTCCTTTTATTCTACTAGTGTTTAATGCATGACCATGTATGCAATGCATGATGCGAAAATTTAGGATGTTACACTGAACCCAGACAAGTGTGTCTTCGGGGTTAGCTCCGGAAAACTTCTCGGTTTCCTGGTAATTCACCAGGGCATAGAAGCTAATCCGGCGAAGATTAAGGCCATTGAAGACATGCGGCCACCAACCCGCATCAAAGACGTCCAAAAGTTGACTGGATGTCTAGCAGCCCTCAGCCGGTTCATTTCAAGACTGGCGGAACGGGCACTCCCCTTCTTCAAGTTATTGAGGAAGTCCGGACCATTCCAACGGTCCGAAGAAGTAGAGAAGGCATTCCAGGAGCTAAAACAGTTCCTCACCACCCTACCAATTCTGGTAGCTCCGAACCCTGGTGAGCCTTTGTTGCTTTACATTTTAGCAACTGACGAAGTCGTCAGTATGGTTCTGGTTGCGGAGAGACCAGAGCTACCTCATACTCAGGAATCCAGACCCCTTCGGGAGGGTCCGGAGGTACCTAAAAGCGAGTCTGGGTCCCAGCTCCCAAACTTGAATCCACAAGAAGTTACTTCAGGAGACCCAGACCCCTCCGGGAGGGTCCAGGTCGCTTCTGAAGAAGCCCCGGGTTCCTCCAGTCAGGACCTGGAGGTCCCCGAAGAAAATCTGGATTCCTCCGAGAGGATCCGGGTCAGTGAAGAGGAATCTCCAGACCCCTCCGGGAGGGTCCGGACCATTCAGCGCCCACTGTACTTCATTAGTGAAGTACTACATGATGCCAAGACTCGATACCTAGAGGTGCATAAGCTACTCTATGCAGTTCTTATTTCCTCCAGGAAGCTTCCCATTACTTCCAAGCTCACAAAGTTTCAGTGGTGACCTATTACCCACTTCGAGCAATCTTGCATAATCCCAATTCAACTGAGAATATTGCAAAGTGGGCAGCGGAATTGGCTGAATTTGATCTTGAATTTATTTCAAGGCAAGCAGTCAAGAGTCAAGCATTGGCAGATTTTGTGGCAGAATGGACTCCCTCTCCATCAAACCCTGGGGGCCCCAGTGAGCAGAAGACGGAGCATCAAGCTCCAGCCTTCACTGAGCCTCACTGGACCCTCTACTTCGACGGCTCCATGCAGAAGCAGTGGGCCGAAGCTGGAATCCTTCTCCTTGCACCGACCGGGGAGAAGGTGAAATACATGGTACACCTTGACTTCAAGGCGACCAACAACATGGCAGAGTACGAAGCGCTCATCTACGGACTAAAGGTGGAACTGTCATATGGTGTCAAGCAACTGCTGGTCAAGGGAGATTCGCAGCTCACCATTAAGCAGGTGAAGGGTGAATGTTCCTGCAATATTCTCCAGTTAGCTGCTTACCTCCTTGAAGTCCAGAGGCTTCAGAAGGACTTTGAAGTCCTAGATCTCCACCATGTCCAGCGTGCCCATAACGCTGAAGCTGACGAACTCTCGACGAAAGCGTCAACCGGAGCTCCGGCTTCTGACGGAATTTTTGTCCGGAGGTTGTCAAAGCCAACAGCTCAGCCTGCCGAACTGAGCGAAGGGGGCGAGATCAGCATCCCGAAGCTGACGGTCCCGATGGCCCTGTTACCATGGCAGCCATCAAGGGTCGTAGGTGCTACCGAAAGCTCCTAGCAACCCAGCACGCAAGACTCAAATGCTCAAGTTAGTTCCGATGCATGGATCTCGGAGATCCGGAACTACTTGAAAGACAACATCCTTCCTGACGATGATGTATCCGCTGACCGGGTAGTCAGATTGGCTAAAAGATACACGCTGGTAGAAGGGGATCTCTACCGGCGCGGTGCCAACGGCATCCTAATGCGGTGCATCACAAGGGAAGAAGGCTGCAAGCTCCTCACAGAAATCCATGGAGGCGAGTGTGGGAACCACGCGTCTTCCCGCAAGCTGGTTGGTAAAGCCTTTCGGCATGGTTTCTACTGGCCTACAGCACTCCAGGATGCAACTGAGCTGGTGAAGAAATGTGAAGCATGTCAATTCCATGCAAAGCAAATTCACACACCAGCTCAGCCCCTACAAATGATACCTCCTACATGGCCCTTTGCTGTGTAGGGGATGGACATCTTGGGACCTTTCTCAAGAGCCGTCGGAGGTTACAAGTTCCTGTACGTCGCCATTGATAAGTTCACCAAGTGGCCGGAAGCAACTCCAGTTTTGACAATCAACAAGCAATCTACTATCAACTTTTTGCAGTCCATTGTATGCAGATTTGGAGTCCCAAATAAAATCATCACTAATAATGGGACCCAATTCACAAGCTCTGCATTCCAAGGATATTGCAAAGACCTCGGCATTCAAGTTTGCTATGCCTCCATAGCTCACCCAGCCAGCAATGGTCAAGCCGAGAGAGCAAATGTTGAAATCCTTAAAGGACTCAAAACGCGCACCTATGAGCGCTTGAAAAAACATGGAGCCAACTGGATCGAAGAGCTTCCGCCCACCTTATGGGCCAACAGGACATCTCCAAACCGGTCAACTGGAGAGACACCCTTCTTTCTGGTGTACGGAGCTGAAGCAATCCTTCCTCCGGAAATCACCTTGGGTTCACTCCGGGTCCGGACCTTCGACGAAGCCGCGCAGGACCAGCTCCGGCGTGAAGACCTAGACCTCCTTGAGGAGGGAAGGTGCCAAGCAGCTGTTCGGAATGCTCGATATCGCCAAGCCCTATAGCGTTATCATCAGCGGCATGTACACAGCCGACAGCTCGAGGAAGGCGATCTGGTGCTACGGAGAATACAATCCAGAGAAGGGTTAAACAAACTCTCCCCCGGCTGGGAGGGACCCTTCCGAGTGATTAAAGTATCCCGTCCCGGAAGAGTTCGCTTGGCTACCGAGGATGGGACACCTCTCCCAAATCCTTGGAACATCGAGCACCTCCGTAAGTTCTACACTTAATACCACGGAGGTGAGTCTTGAGTAACCTGAGGTGTATGTTATAGAGTCATTGTACAGAGTCGGGTAGTTCCTCTGGGAGAAAAGCCGGACCTTTCCCGAAAGGTCCGCAAAGTTCATGTAACACTTGTCACAGTCTCAAGACTAAAAGTGTGGCTAGCTACCCTGGGTCAAACGAGAAGTGAAACACGCTTAGCCTGGTTCTGTACCCTAAGAGTGTACTTGTTTCCCCTGTTCTCCGGACCTATAATGATAGACATCTTCATGTGAAACAGACTTCACGTGCATTTATTTTGTACAGGCTCAATATTTTTATTTTTCTCTTTCTTGTCTATAACAAAGACGTGAAATTCTTAAGGAATTTTAGTTCGACCGGTTCATATACGATACGAGTTGTATCGTCGATTCTTTTGGATTCAAATATTGTTCATGGCCAACTCGCCTGAAAGCCGCCAAGCCAATCTAGGGCTAGAGTGCGCTATCGACTTAGCCTGGTCAAGCACCCTAAGTACGCCACTCTACCTACACCCCGGCAGGCCGAAGTAAGGTGGGTCCATGTACAGTTTGATCTGGAAGAAAAGACAACGCATTCGGTTGTATTTAGAATCGCGTTTGACTTAAAATCTTCTTGAGAATCGTAAGCCGCGATGAAGTTATAGACAAGAAACAAATTTTATTATTCTTGGCTTAAGTGTGCAGGAAAAATAAAATACACGTTGATGGAGAAAAGCCGGAGCTAACAAAGCTCCGACTCCCCTAGGTGGCTTGTAATCGATGTTACGCATTGAAAACGAGCATCACCGGAGTAATCAAGCTCCGGTAAAGCTAGGGGGGTCAGCCGTCGACGCTGAATAAAAGATGGTGATAAGACCCCGCAAACGGAGTCTGCTGCCAACAAACTAAGTATTGGCAAAGGTCACTGCCGGAGCTACTAAGCTCCGACACCCCAGAGGACTAACTATCGATGATCTACTCGTTGATAGAGACTATTGCCGGAGCTACTAAGTCGCGAGGATGGACCCACCTCTGGCAGAATGACTTCACCCCAGTGGTCTTCCCCGGAGGTAGGTCCAGGGGGCCACTGTCGGTACCCTGGAAACCGTACACCCCTTGAGGGTACAAAGATATCAAGGGAAAGTCACCCACTTGATTTGAAGACCTTCGGAGGCCCACATGTCAGATGTAACCGGACCCGCTTCTCCAACATGGTTAATCCCAGGGTTGCCACGTGTACTATCAAACCGGAGCTACCGCCCACAAGGGGGAAGCTCCGGGCCATGTACCGAAATGGCACCTCCGAACTTAACCCCAGACCGAGAGAAGCTCCGGACCTGACACGTGTCAGGTAGCTCCGGAGCTACCTGTTTCCCACAGTATGCTCCGAAGCTGCCACGTGTCCAATCATCGGATCTTCAGCCTCTGACCTCCGGAAGACTCCATAACGGCTCCGGATCTTCAAAGGGGAATCAAGGACTTCAAGACCCGATTGTGTGTCATTAATACCATATTAATGACACACGATCGGATGACCTTAATTACCAGTAACGGTGCTGTCAAAGCTCATTACCCGGTCGTTAAGGACAATTAAATGTGTTGAATGAATATCAATGCTAGTAACCGTCGGGGCCACATGTCGGGCTAGGCTAACTTGTAACGGCCTGCCCTTGTACTATAAAAGGACAGGCCGACGACAGACTCTACACGTTGAGTGACGCTACACACGCGCCAAAGACACTCTTCACAAGCTCATACAGCTAATACAACACCAACACATCCGTGGAGTAGGGTATTACGCTCAGGCGGCCCGAACCACGTAAACCTCTGTGTCTCCTGTGTCATTTACAATTCACCTTCTTAAATCTCCGCACGCCTACACCGAACATCAAACTCCTCTAACACTTTAGTAGTGTCGGGAGATCTGCCGGTTCCAAACCACCGACATAGACCATCTGACTTGTCTCAGTATTGGGGATGGGTTAAAAAAGTTTGGCCTGGTGGTGAAAGGTTTTATGCTACAGGCCTTGGTGCTATATGTTGGGCAATTTGGAAAGCAAGGAAGCGTGCATGTTTTGATAATAAATTGATAAAGCATCCTGTTGATATCATTTGCCATGCTTGTGCTATGCTGAAACACTGGACAGGTCTTTACCCGGAGGAGAGAGTGTCGCTAGGAGGGGGGCTGATATCCTTCTCAGGACCGCGCTGAAGGTGTTGAAGCAGCAAGGGCTCAAGCTGGTGAAGAGAGGCAGAGACAAAGCGGCTGGTGACGTAAAGGACCAGAGCTCGTCGTGAGGTGTCGCGCTTGTCATCCTGAAGTCCCTGTGTTTTGAAGTGCCAAAGCGTTTCTTCTAAAGCTGACAAAGTTTGGGGCTCTCGGTGTTTTTTGGGTTCAATTTGGTTATCTTCAGAGTAGGCAGCAGGTCTAGCTCTTTTGATCCAGGTATAATCGTTTATGTGTATAAGTATTGGGGGACTTTGGCTCCTTTGGCCTGCGAGCCATAGGGAGGGCACTTATGTGCGTCGAACTGATGTATGAACTCATGGACCTCTATCTCCCTGTGAGGTGGAAGTGGAATGGAGTTCCTACTCAAAGAAAAAATGATTCCGTATCCGTCCATGTCCCGGGGAGAGAGCGTTTTATTTTTGGAAGGGGAGGGGAGGGCATGTATAGAGGACGAGGCTTCCATATTCCTATTTGTACCCTCATGCGTACTCCGGTTGATGTGTCACATTCTTATTCGTTGTATGGGTATGGTAATTAATATAAGCATTAGTGAAAAGACCAATAAAATTGTAACACATCAACAGGAGTACACATGGGAGTAACGAAAGTGAGTATGGAAGCCGTGTCCGTGTATAGAGGGGGTTGGTTTTTAGACGTCCGTCGTGATGCCGAACGCGTCGTGCGTTGCTCACTCACTGAATCGGTCGTAGCGCGGCGCGCGCTCTGGACACGCGGAAACAACAACGGAACGGCAGCGACGGCCGGAGCTTGCGAACGAGAGACGCGACGTGTTCTAATTGACCCGGAGCGACGCATGCAGCAGAGAGGGAGCGAGAACCAAACGGGCATGTGATGCTCGTGCTGGGTTCGATCGCGTGGCGGTGCGAGCGCCGCGCCGCGAGTCGTTCACGCCGGCCGCGGCGCCGACGATCGCGTGCGTCCTGCCGGGAAAAAGCCGTAGGTTAAGGTCGATCCGACCGGCCGGTAGGACGCGACGCGACGCGACCGTGAGAGACGACGGATGGAAGAGTGGCGGCCTGGTACGTACGTGTCCGTCTCCGTCCGTTCGTTCTCTCGCCTGTGGAGCTAGGCAGGAAACGAGCTAGCTGCATGTACCATTGCCGCACATCGTCTCCGTCCATGCAGGGAGAGAGCTACTGGCTGACACGTACAGTACAGAGGAAGAAGAAGAAAATGGCGAAGCATGGCATTGAACACCGGCCTGATGCGTCCGGCCGGCTGCTTTCGCCGCGTGACAAAAGTTTGGCGCCTCGTAGCTATGTAGCGACGTTTAACCTTCAGGCTGTCGAGCCGGAAAACGACGACCACCCAAAATCAGTTGGCGTTTCGTTTCCAGGTCCAAAACACAACGACGACGAATGAACCCAACAGCCAGTTCCAATTCAACTCGACTTTCATTTTTAGGACAGCTAGTTCAAATTCGACTGCCGATACTCACTCACTAGCTAGCTCCCAGCATTTGGTGCAGAGAAGCAGAGTATGTTCAGCTCGTTGTACCTAGTTCGCGGTACTGCTGACAAATTACTACTGATTCGCTGTAAATTAGGGACGGATCTCTTCAATCTATACGCAGGTTACGGAGAGCGGACAGATCGTCGGAGTGGTACAGTTACATGGCGTTTTCCCGGGAGTAAGATGCGGCAGGGCGAGAGAGACGCCGAACCTAACCGCGAAATTAGCAGGGAAATAAAATACGCTTGTTTTTAGGGACGTCCCTGTTGAAGCTGCACATGAACGGAGAAAACCAACAAAAACCGGCCTGACGCTGCTGCATTGGCGCAATTCCGAGGCTTGTGTTAGTAGCAGCTCGGATCACCACTTGGAGTTACGATCTACAGTACACATTATACAAAGATTTATACAAAGAGTTGAACTAAAAATGAGCTTAGGTTTACTGTCCTAACGTCAATTAAAAGAATCTAGAGGGAGTATTAACATGCAGCATAACTGAGCGATTATTCAGTGATGTCAAACGGATTGGATAATCTGTACGCGGCAGAGCGGTACACGAGCAATGAGATCCCAGCTAGCGAGGAGGAGCGAGCCGGGACTGCGTGCGAGTGAGCGAGGGATCACCGTAGAAAAGCGACGTGTAACCTACCAATCTTTGGAAGAGCTAGCGCGACGAGAGGAATTGAAGGCGACAGCAGAATAATACGCAGAAACAGTATACCGCAGGACCATCGATATATACGCCAGTAGCGACGAGACTCTGAATTCCGGTTGCTCAAAAGGATTGAGTTGAGTTAGATTGCCACTAACAACTTGTCACAATGATGAGTTCGTTATCTAGTACTAGTAGTATGAAATATCAGATGCACTGGAAGGAACATAATAGAGGTAGCAATAATTAGTACGAACAGCTAAACGAAGCAAAAGTGATGGGACAATATCAGCGTTTACGAGAATAACTACTACCACAGACAAGATCGATGCAGTAGTGCAGCAGGGTTCAGTCCAGCTACCTTGCCCAGCTCATACATATCAGGAACCAACCGGTGCTTTGTAATATTTTGCACCGCTATCTTATACACAAACTATTCAGTTATCGTCTTTGATATAATTCCCGGAAAATATCGAAAGAATCACGGCGCCCTACAGGCGGGATATGATGAACACATTCTTCGTCTCCCACAGCCTACTACAGACTGTTAGCTTCAGAGCTCAGAGCTTTCACTTGCCACTGCCACTGATGTTGTACTTGGATTTTTCCTATGTACAAATCATTCCCTGTCTACGCTGATCAGAACTCCATTTTCATGTGGCCTGATTGTAAATGATCTGTGTCAAATGAAATTTGGGACGCGTCAGTAAAATACCTGAACAACTGTCTACACGGTTCATCAGAAAATAATGAACTTCTACGAACCATGAAAGCTCTGCGCTGAAACCCCATTCTCCTGGCTTTGCCCATTCTCAATATGGAAAACACCCGGCAGATCCTCCTCCCAGAAGTTCCTTTGCTGAAAGATGTACACCAGCCAGCTATATTAGGGTATGAATCCTAGTGATTCTTCATCAAATTAAATGGATTACAACTTTTCCATGCGTCAATTACCTGCAAGTTTGAGCTGGGAGTTCCATCCTGAAAAGCGTAATGTGCAGCGGTTGCCTGAGACAGAGCCAGGTCTAATGGATTCAGGTTGCATTGGTTCTCCATGCCGCTCGGGACGAACGATTGGAAAACGTCTCCTTGATCACTGAATGGAAAACCTGAGCTGGAACTTTCCAGTGAGAAGACTGAAGTCGCTGAAGGGCCACAGGCTTGGAACATCTGCAGTTACATGTACAACAGCATATATGTAAGTAGCTACTCATTTCAGAAGACAAGTTCAGAAGGACAGTTCAAGCTCACATCTTTCTGTAGGAGAGTAGGCAGGTTGCTGAAGTCAAGTGGGTTCACAGTTGCAAGCTTCATAGAGAGGAACTGAAGACACAGAGCAGTTGAACTGATCAGAATTTTGAAAGCTGCATCCAGAGCATTAGGTAATTTGAGCAGCAGTGCTCTTACCTCGACTTGCCGTTGCAGTGATTGCACATAGTTTATGATCTCATCAAGCATGAGTGCTTTGCCAATTACCTTCAGACAAACAGAATTTTGATAATAAAGTCAATTACAGGCCTTACGAGGTACTATCAACTAGTACTCTTGTTCTACTACTCCAATTTCTCATTCAAAATGTACCTTGTTGCATCCTGGCACCAAGTCCTGGAGAACCTTCATCCTCTGGCTGATCCTTTCTCTTCTAACCTGTCAAAGAAGCAAGACTGTTCAACACCGAGAGATCGAGTTCGACAAGCTAGAAAAAGTCAGGGTAACGGTAAAATGGACAGAATTGTACCCTCTCTGCGAGGCTGTGACTGTCAGTAGCCTGCCCTCTCCTCGCCCGGACATGGACGTAGTCCTTGGGGGGCTCCACAGGCTTGCCATTCTTCCCCTTACCAGGCTTCTGCCCGCTGTCCTCCACCGAGATGTCGCTCCCGGCCTGCTCTGCCTTCAGCTTCACGGGGCTATCCTCCTTCTTCTCGCCTCCGTCTGTCTTGCACCTCTTAGCATCTGAATCATTCTGCTCCCCAGCCTGCCATAGTAATCGACGAGAATTTCAGTCAGTGACCCAAGACTCCGAGTGAGGTACTATATACTGAACAAAGCAAACCTCACCTGGCAAGAAAGTTCCTTGCCTTTGCTGCCTTTGGCCGCGGCGGGCGCCTTCCTCTTCTTGGCATTGGCATCCCTCATCGCCGAGGCCGGGTCGGAAATCGACGACGTCTCCCGAGAGCCGCCGAAGTCGCCGGTGTTCGCCGCGAGAGCCGGCGGCGGCAGACCGAAGAGGCCACCGGCGCCGGCGAAACGCTGCCCACCGAAGCTGGACAGCCGCGCCGCCCGCTCCGCGAACCCCGGGTCGCCGCCGCAGAACTTCTCCAGGGAGTCCCCGCCGTCGCCGCCCGCCGCGCCGTCCAGAACCGACACGCCGCCGAGCACGCCGAAGTCGAGCCTCGGCGACGAGCTCAACAGGCTGGCAATGTAGTCGCCGCCGGCCCTGCTCTCCATCGCGCGCGGCCGCAAGAAAGTAGTAATAGTACTGGAGCAGCAGCAATTAACGAGCGCGTCGTCCGAGAAGCGTCCGTTGGTGGTGGTGGTGGATTTGGGGAAAGGCGCTTTCTTTAGGAGGCGAATCGGGAGCAGAGGAAGAGATTTTATAGGAAGGAAAGGGCCTTGGGATGAGGATGATGGATGCTTGGGGGAATGGGTTATGGGCTGGAGGTCAAAGTGGTGGTCATGCCCCGCAGCAGCTGGAAGCGGAAGCTTTTTGGTTGGGGGTGGAAGAGAGCTGCCTTTTCAGCCTGCGCCACTGCCTTGCTCCTTTTTATGCTCCTTCCCCGCCGGCTCGGCAGGAGGAGCCAGAAAGTAACCCTGCCTGCATCACAGCTTTTTTTTTTTTAGGGATTGCCTTCATCACAACTTTATTAACCTACGCGGTCGATTTCGATATGCACATTCCATTTCAAGTTTGGTGCTCTAAATTTTTACAAAATCTTAATGTAAATATTCACTCTTCGAGTTTTAACAAGGAATAGATCCCTCGTCATGTCAATGAATCATCTTCCACGTATTCTACAATTGCTGCCTGTGCTTTCACGCCTTAATTTGTGTCCATTTTCGACGGCGATATAATAAGGTTTGATACCTAAGTGACCTAGTAAGAGTGTCGCCCTCTCATCGGTGCGACTTCACGACGAAGATATCCATTAGCACCTAAGGATGTGGATCGAAGAGGAGACAGTACTGTCAAAATGCATGAGTGAGGCTGACAAGGTATTTTACTGGACCCATTAGATCGACACCTTATCCAAGCTAGAACTGCATCTTGCGTCTTGTACGCATCCGAGGAATGCGCATAAAAACTGTTAGGCCGCCTAAATCTGTAGCTTAGGCCAAATTTCTCCAGTTTGAGTTTCTTTCTTTATGATATATGCTTTCAATGTAATTTCCAGACGAAAATGAAGAACTACTTGACATAAGAAAGCAGGAGTATAACTACCGCGTGTGTGCCAAATTATATGCATACATAGCGATAGGAAGCAGGCAAGACACATTTATGCATGCTAATTAATCGTCACCGCGCAATAGCTGCATCTCAAGGCACGGCTTCTCAACAAGAGAAAACGGATGGGTTCTTCAGACCTGCTGCCTAAAATGCCTGCCCGATAACAGCATTTGAGGATTACTTCCGAAGAGCGACATGGCCCGGCCGCATCCTACAGAAGATCATTTATCCTCGTGGGATAATTCGACCTGCCTAACCTTTCATCGCCATTTCCGGCTCCATCTTCTCATTGAAGAGACGATGGACGTTCTCGTGCTTGCATGCTGTTCGTATTCAGAGAGCTGCCGAGATTACTTCCATAACGGGAACGGAAGGCAGACCGGGCCCGCCCCATACATACTTGCTTTATTGATGCATGCCACCAGTTCCATGGGTTCACATCCAAGCCAAATTCATCCTTGGGGCTTCAATGCAAGCAAGCTAAATTTGCGAGAGACAGAATGCTGCGTCACCAACTTGTAATGAATATACTCCACACAGACACAGCTAGCTATGGATGATATATACTCTTCCTTCAACTTCACAACTACTCCGTCCAGTTAACTGTAACTTTTTCAGGCCTGGAATATGTATTGTAGATATGACGAAGTGACATTACATTTAAAACGATTTTTTTAATCAGAACTGAGCGTTCAAACCAAGTTTAATTAGCTGTAAACGCTTCATACGCTTAGCTAACCAACAAGAATTTGACAACTCACAAGTGGCGTGCATTTGAATATTTGTCCCTCAAGGCATCCATCACATATACATTCTCTTTGTCAACGGCCGGGCGCAGCAGGGAAGATTGAAGAGCCGACCAGAAATAAACAAACGGACTGACAGTAGAATAATCTCTGCTGGCAGCTAAACCAATCACCGATCTCTAATCAAACCTCCCATTATTATTCTAGCTAATCCCTGGCCGTATCTCCAAATAATCTCCCCGTTTATTATACTCTTGCCTCGGGATCCCTGCCACGGTCACATGCATCACGACGTTAAACAAACCTCAACTGTAACTGTCCTTGTTTGCAATTTTCAAGTCAGAAATAATACACAATGTTCATGACCATCAGGGGGGAGAAGAGAGGCAAGGAGCTCTGCCGTTGGATCAAGAAGAATAGACCGAGCACTTTACAGACTCCATGCATGGAAATCCTAAAAGTCTGCATAGATCGAGCACTTTACAAATTCCATACATGGAAATTCTAAAACTCTGCTGTTTTCAAGAAAAAAACTCAAAGTCGGCAATCGATTCAGGTACAGTATAAACCTTGAAACCTGCTGTGACCGTGATACACACACCTTGTCAGGGAAGCAGTGTAGCCGACCGTGTTCTCCGACAATGCCACAAAATTTCTACCAGCTGAGCTTGCAGCCTGCACTGCCAGCTACTAGCTAGTGCCAAAAGTCTGAATCGCATATTGCGTCGTGCCTGCCTTCTCAGCAACTACCCATGTCCGGGAGCTGGACGATCCAGTAGGTGAAGTGAATCGCACACGGTTCTTGACCATAAATCGCTCGATGGGACTCCGACTCTCTCTTAATCATTCACCGGGACAGTATTAACCAAGCGTTGTACCAAGTGACAGGTCTTCTTGGAATATATAGCATAATAAAATAGTGCTTAGATTAGGTGATGGTATTAGGACCTCTAATAAGGGTTAATTAATTTAGTAGTAGGACAAGCCAATGTACTTGTTTACTTAAGAAGCTACATATATATGAAGGAAAAGGTTGGCCTATGCATGGTTATTTAACTCGTCTTATTCCTCATCAAAAGCTCAATCACTTGAGCAGCAGGAAATTAAGGGGAATCCATGGGCGGCGTCCATCGTCCAAAAACTCGGAAATTTTCAAGCGAGTTTCGGTGCAGCAACGCGGCAATGGGAACCCAGCCCGAACCCATCCTACATGTCCAGTCATGTCAGCTTACTAAACAGAAGGGGCTTTCGAAAAAAAAAAACTTACTAAACAGGACGCCACGTCGTGCGAACTCGCCGGCCGGGATTTTCTCCGGTGGCCGTGTTCGTGTAGCTAGCTTTGGTGGTTTTTGTTTGTATAGTTGTTGGATCTGAACTTGGAGCATAAAGTTCGGTGGATCTGAACATAGAATAGGCAGGGCTCGCCGGCCTCATAGATACTGTCATATTCCCTAGCTGGTGTGTCAATGATTGCTGCTATTTCTAATTAACCTTCTCGGTCGGCTTACTTCCCGGTTCTTTCCAGCTGCCGGGCTCATGGACTAGACATTTATTTATTTATTTTTCCATTAACATTATCCTATGACAGTACATACATAATCCAATGGCATTATTCTCAAATTACAGTAAATAATCCTACGAGGTGTAATGTTAGCACAGACGGAGGATACATTTGCAATCATAGCAACCCTAGCTACGCCCCTCTTCTTGCTTGTTGGCCTCACTCTGTAGTTGTAGCGCCCCAAAATATATAAGGGGCTAATTAGATTTTTGATTTCCTTTCCTGTGCTTAAATTAAGCTTAATTTTGGAGTGCACTAATTAAGACTTGATTAGAAGTTTAAAACTGGAATTAGAAAAACCTCTATCCTAGTTTAAAACCCCCCTTTGGACCAAAAGCCCATTATCTTTCCAGGTCCCAACCCATTTTTCCCATTTTTCTCTTATCAGTCGCGGCCCATTTTATTCTTTCTTTCCCCGCCGGCCCATTCCCTCTCTTCCCTGCTCGAACGCGCCAGCTGGCCCACTCGTGCGCGGCGCGCGTGCCTCGGATCCCCCCGTCGCCTTTGTCCATTTCCTCCCAATCACCGATGCGTAGGGCCCACATGTTGGCTTTCCCCTCCGTAACGCCTCTTCCTCACGCGTGCGGATCACGCGTTCCGCGTGAGTCTGGCCATGCCCCCCCATCCAATCCGGTGGAATCCGTCCCTGGGGCTTTCGTGCCCGCCAAGAAGCCCTCCCGTCCTATAAATAACCCTCCCAAGATCTAGGTTGCCCTGCTCCCGTTTCCACCACCTCGCGGGAGCCCTGCTCTGCCGCCGCCCCAAGTCCTGTGAGTATCCTCGCCGTACAATTCCATCGCTACACTTCCCTAATCATCTACCTCATCGGTCTTCACGACTTGCAGGGTCTCGGCGAAGCCGCTTGGGCTCTCCCCGTCGCACCTCGCCGTGGAGAACCGAGCTCCGACAAGACCTCGGTGAGTCCTCCGCCTTTCCCTACATTACGGCATAACTGCCGTCTCTTGTCTTGATCCGATCTCACGTTCAAGTTTCCTTTGGTCTAGAACGTCTCCCGGGCAAGGAGGACGCGGGAGGTCATCACCCCGACGCCGTTGCGACACTGCTCGACGCCGTCCGTCGAGCTTCACCGCTACGATCACCCTTCTACCCCTCCCGGACTTCGTTCCCCCTCTCGGTGAGCTCTCCAACCGCTCCTCTATCTAGTCCATCGCTTGGATGTTAGAATAGGCCGCTTCGGAACGGATCTGTGTAGCCCGATCGTGCTCCGTCGATGTGCACCGTCGATCTCTCGTTTCTATGCCTCCCCGAGTCACGCCTACACCCTAGATGAGTTAGCATTGGTCTCCTCTTCGATTTCAGTTGGTTAGATTCAAGTAATAGGTTGTGCATGCGTAGATTCCTTTGTTCTAGCGAGCTCAGCGGCCTCACCATGGCGCGCCGCCCTGCGCAGCTGCCGCCGGCGATCGATTCTGGTCGGGACAGACCCTAGCCGTTGGATTTTGCCTCCACAGTCATGATTAGAAGCACCGTACCCCTTCGGCCCTTTAAAATCTCGGTCGTTCGTTTTGTAGGCAAGGGACCAGAGAGGGCCACGTAGCCCTTATGTCTTCACCCTCCATCTCCGATCCAATGGCTATTTTAATTTCCTCCGCATACCCCTTCGCCCTTCTAATCTGGGCCGCAGATCTTGGATCCGGCGGTCCAGATTCTGGCGCACATAGCCCCTAGCCATTTTGACACCCACACCCCTGTTAGTTTCGGTTTCTTTGCAGATAGGTCATCGGTTTTGCTAGGATGCCCCTGGATTGCTTATTTATTTTGTTTTTATCTGTAAATTGGCACCTAGACCCCTGCTCTTCACTATTTTCACATTCTATAGTTTCTGCAGTGGTTTAAATTTGCAGTTTACCCCCTAGAATTAGTGTGAATGATGTTTTAGCCCCTGCAGTAATTAAATCTCATCATAGAACTCATATTTGGTGGTAAATAAACATTATTTCATGCTAAATAATCCTAGTAGGAGTTCAATTGTTATCTCATGCATAATAGTTGTGTGACCACTTAATAAAATATGTTGTCCACCCTTTTTAATGGAAACTTGGCATAACCCCTACGTAATAAAAGCTAATCTAATGTAGTGTAGTTGCATTAGAACTTGTAATTAAATCCCTCATGTGTGTGTGCTTGCTAGCGAAATGAATATGTATTGCATGTTTTAATGGTCTCCATGTGGTGATTTGCAAGCTTATGCTTTCTTCCTTTATTTCATTTTCGTGCACGTGGTGGCATATGTATAGAGGCACACCCGGAGTCGACTTTAACCCTTCAGGACCAGGTGTTTGACTTCGTCGACCCACACTACCCAGGCGAGTGTTCTTGACCACTTTGCTCCGGTTAGGAAATATTAAGGACATAGATAAAATTAGTTGCATGCAAGTCAATTAATTTGAATCCTATGTTAGAATGTTTCCCTAGATTTCCATATTTCTCCTTGTCGCTTTGTTGGGTAGATGTTAGGGTATTTTTGTGGGTGGTTACAACTGCTTAGCCATGCTGTCATAGTTGGAGGATTAACTTTATTTAAAATTGCTAGTCTGTCTACTCTACTATTATCTGCATTACTGTGGTTTTGGTGGTGGGATGTAGTTGATAGGAATCTCGCAGACAGGTTGACTTGGTGGGTGTAGTACGCACGAGACTCGGGTTCGTTGTTAGATGCCTGCGTAGATTCTAAGGACCGGTTCTTGGTGTAGTGATTCCAGGTCTTACCGTGCCACCACATGACGGTATGGAACGGCTTAGCCAATTAATTAGGAGATCTTTCAATAAGTATGAGCAATGGGTTGGTGCGGGGAACGAGTTCAGCGTTACCTGCTCTGGGATCCGCATGGCTCAAGAGGGGGCTACCACGTCGGAGGGTGTACTCCAGTATGGCGGTGTCTGCGAAACCTTAGAGTGTCTGTACTTGTCGGAAGACCCTTTGTAAAGGCTCTGTTGTGGACTCCTGGCCACACACCTTAGGCAGTGTGAGACGGCAGGATGGATTTTTCTTAGTCGTCGTTATGCGATGAAATCACAACATGTGGGTAAAGTGGTACAAATTCTGCAACGTATTAAATCTATCTAGATAGTCATGCTCACGGTCATGAGCTCGCCTGGATAGCCCAACCTTGATTAGTCGGTTTGAGAGTGGTGGTTTGGTTGGTAGCCGGGTGGTTTAACCCGGTGCGTTGGTTTCCAGGTGGGTAACCTGGACGGTGGTGGGTCGGATGGGTATAACCTGACGGTTTATACTATTATGGGATGGATGTGTCCTTCACCTAGTAAATTGGATGCTAAGGTCAACTTAGGAAATTAAGGTTGCATAGAGGCTAACCCGTGTCAGCTTTTCCTCATTGTATAGTCCGCATGTCATAATTTCCCATACTCGCGGCTTCTTTCATTTTCTTTTTTTTGTACATGTCATGCTGTTCAGGACCCAGCGGTGGAGTGATGGACGAGGAGTTCGACGTTGGCGACACTGGTGCTCAGAACTAGGCGGGTGTTCCCACGGACGGCGCCTGTGATGGAGATCTCGCTGCTACCTTTCCGCTGTCATGAGTTTTTCTTTTAGACTTTCGGGTCATTCTTGTATTGAGGATGATGTACTTGCCATACTTGGCTTATCATGATTATCGAACTTGGCTTATTATATATGATATCTCTTATTATGCTCATGTGTGATGATGAAAATTGATCCTGGCACACGCGAGTATGCGCTTAGTTTCTCTTGGAACAGGGCGTTACAATAGTGTACCTCCTGGCAGGCCGACGACGACGTGAATGCGTGGTATGAGCACGGTAGTGACGGCGCTGCGTTTTTAGGGCGGTTGCGATCGAGGAGCATATGTCGTGGCACGGGACCGGCCATAGGCTCCGATCGATGCCTCGCTTGACTTTGGTTGTCCTGTCCTGCCATGCCGCATCTCGCTCTCTCGGGTTGTACGCTGTAGCAGCAGCGGTCGTGGAATGGCCGTGTGGCGAGTGAAAGGCTTGTCCACCTAACGTGCACACCGACGGTGATGTGTTTGTACATTTCATGCGTGGAACAGTGGCGGCGGGGACCCGTGAGCCAGCCCTAGCTAGGAACGCGACGACTCGGGTTAGTACTGGGAGTGACGGCGCACACCGCATCGTCGGACGGACAAACCTATGCAGAAATAACAGGGCAGGAGGCGTACGGGCGTCAGTCACTGGCGCACGTACGGAGGTGGCGCAGCTTCATGCCGAGGAGCGAGGAAGGCGTGGCCAAGGCCCCCGTCGCCTTCGGGGTCGCAGCGAACTGGCGGAGACGTACGGGAATGGGCGAGACCATTAGGCCCATTTTAACAGCACGGATATCGTGAAGTGGGCCAGAATTCCCACGCCACCGACCACAACTTGGATCTCGATCCAAATTCGGGCCTGACATGAGGATGCATACCAATAAAGCGGCCCGTTAACGAGCATATGTGGGCCGATATTGGCTCTCGGTTCCATAGTCAAATAGGCCCATATAAGTTGGGCCACGATGCGGTCGGTTTACTACAGCCGTGGATCATCGTCGCAGACCATTTTCGCAGACAACACAACGAACCTACAGGCAGCTACTGCGTTTTCACGTTACTAAAACAGGGCAGCATCACGTCTATCGCCACGATAACAGAATGCAAAGACCAACAGAGCCAGTGAAACCATGACAAAACATAGGCACGAGGTAAAGGTAGAAATTGCCACATTAGAGTCGCTACTGGTAGCAAAAAGGTCTGCATAACATTCACGACAGTAACACGAAGGAGAGCACAGTAGCTTCCTACAACGGGAAAAAAAATATCCAAATCCACCATGCATACTGATGAACAAACAAACATCCTACTACTCGTCCTCCTGGCTGCGGATCCTGGCGAGCATGTTGGTGACCACGATGTCAAGCTGCGCGGCGCGCTCGACAATCTCCTTGCGCTTCCTGGTGGACACGTTGTGGGCGATCTCAGCACAGTAGGTCCTGTTGTGCATCATGAGCAGCTCCAGCTCAGAGACGTTGTGCACCACGAACTTCTTGAACTTGTTGGGGAGGTAGTGCCTGGTCTTCTTGTCGGAGCCGTACCCGATGTTGGGCATCAAGGTGACACCCTTGAACTTCCTCCTCACACGGGAGTCGATACCCTTTGGCCTGCGCCAGCTTGTCTGAAACCAAAAAGTATTCCGGTATTAGTTCATGCAAGCATGTTAAGACATATAATGATATGTACTCGGAATAAGAGTATCAGAACGCAACAATATACTACCTAGTATACTTCGTAATAACCACTATATGAGTATAGAAAAGAACAATTTGAACAGCGCAATGCCTCGCATTAGTTGGTTTGCAAATGTTATCACATTAAATAAAAACAATCGTTCAAACTCCAGCCTGCTTGACTAACAGTCAAAAAAGTTCAACTACTTCCAACTGATCTTATGTATAGACCATCAGCATTGAAAATCGAGCGACAATGGACAGAAAAAACAGTCACTAAGTATCAGTTACGAGCCTCACTACAACTGGAAATATCATAGCCTGCATGACAGTACAACACAACTACTCCCTCCGTCCCCAAATGTTTGTCGCTTTCTAATTCAAAAATAAACTACAAAGTGACAAACTTTTGGGGATGATGGGAGTACCAATCTATTATGTTCAAAATCAAGTTTGCCAACGCAAAAAGCAAGGACACCGACAAGAAACCACTATCATCATGTTTTGATAATATGAAGAGCTACTTGAATCACAGCAACATCATAACTTAATAACACATCATGTGATGCAGAAATGCCAATGCATCCATCGAACTAGAGTGATTTGATGTAGAATGCAAAGCCACTTCTTACTGATCACTAACTTGAAGCACAACATGTTTAGTGGACTGAAAATTAATGGAGTACACGCACAAACCCTTGCCAGTCAAATAAAAAACGGAGCAGTTCGGAACCATGAATTCAATATAGCACACTAAGATTTTATCACCAACTAATATCATACTTTTCCGACAACCTAGATTACTTGAGCTACTTCACAAAACAGTACTGCAAGGGTGAAGCTACAAAAAGACACATCTGATTGCATGGATCTATCAGATAGTGAACTGAACCGCAGGGACTCCAAGCCTTTCACTGAGGCAACTACGAAAATAAACGCGCAAGCCTTTACAACCTCCGTACACAGAGATCCAAAAACCATGAGCAGGGCACGGGGAGAGCAGCAATACGATTACATTTCACGGAACAACTAAAGTTGGGAAATTTCTTACCTTGAGGCAGATGTAGCGGTCATGGTGAGGCCTCTTGAACTGCTTGACCCGCTTCTTCACGATCTTCTTGGTCAGCAGCGGCACCGCCATGTCTGCACCAACAGAGAACAGCAACACGCGAAGCGTGAGACGAGATGGAGAAGCAAGAAACGAAACGAAGAAAGAGTTCGCCGGACGAGATGGCGCACCTTCGGATCGGAGCGCGGCGAGAGGAGAAGGGGAAGAAGCGGGAGGCGGCGGAGACGGGGTTCGGGGGACGGGGAGGGGGAGGGGGGTCTTATACTGGGTTAAACCCTAGAGAGGACGGGAGGTCAGGTGGACCGCTGAGATCGCCTTGGCGGTGAATGGACGGCGGCGAGATGATGTTTTCTCGGCCGGTACGCAGTTGGGCCTCGATTTTAGTAAGAGTATCACGGCCCGGTAACGTCGTCCAGCAGAAAGTGGTTACGCCGAGAAAGGCCGATCTGTGTAAATAAGGTGTGTATGCTTGCAAGGGCTTTTTTTGGGTGCGGCCCACGGCGTAAGTAGGCTGCACATGCTTGGAACGGGCATCGTTCTTGGTCGGTTTTAAATTCAGGTCTGGCCCAAACGCATGTTTCATTTCAGCAGTAGAGCAGTGTTCATAATTTTCCCAGCAGGCGTGAACTTAGTCTGTAATCCATCTAGAGTAATATTGTAGCTATTGGAAGAAATGACTGTAAACTCACTCCTTCAGTAACTACGAACTCGAAGATGATTTTGCGAGAGTTAATCGTGCAGAGACCAATCCCTTACAAGCAAATCGTGTCGTTGTCTGACCACTTGCCGCGGATCCAGCATCTCGAATGGTTGCCATGCGTGTCCATGCTGTGTTCCAGCATTTGATGCTTCGTGGTAAGAACCGTCACACACCGGGCAGCAGACCAAAGCTGGTGCATCCATGCTGGCGCGCGGTGCCCGGAGACCTCAGGCGGCGACGAACGAGGACGCGCGCAGCGGCGCCAGTATGTGATGTGGGCGCGGTTCCATATGCTACGCGCGTTCGCGGACATTTCCAGCGAGGACGAGGCATGTGCTCTGTACCGGGGATTGCAAGCTTACGGCCAGAGACGCGCCACGCATTGCTGCCGCTGTGTGCCATTGACCGACCCATCATCTGAGGTTCACCGCTCGCAAGGGTCCAGGTCCAGTAGAACGAAACCAATCCTCTCCACCGCCAGACCGCCGCGCTCATCTTTCATCTAGCTGTAGTAGCTGGAACATAGCACTCCTCCCTCTCAAATTTGACGTTCGGATACCGTTTCATTTTAATTCAGTTAACTGTCGGGAACGTCAAATAATAAAATCTGAAGGCACTAAATAATTTTATCATAAAGAAAATAAGTACAACCAAAAGCTCCAAGCCAATCAAACATTCCCTGTCCATGGATGCTTGCCCTGCATCATCATCATTATCATCTACGTGCAACGCCGGCAAAGAGCATCGCCAGCTGTGCCTCAAAGCCGCTTTAGGTAGTAGCAAGTGATCTGCGTTTATTTAGATGGCCACCTGCTGGACCACGATCTACTGGAACGGCGAGCTCACGGGGATGCCGCGTAGGCACAAACTCAAAGCTCCAGTGTTCACAGGTCAGCTCTGAGACGGACGCACGGAGATCACGGGCTAGGTTTCCTTCTCTCCGATCCCAGAGCTACTGCCACAGCCATAGACAGTTAAATCAGATAAGGCAAGTGTGGGTGGCAGCATCCCAAGACGGGAAGGAAATCAGCTGACTTGTGAGGCCAGATGGAGTAGGGCCCACTTGTCAGCTGCAATTACTGCAGAGGATTTGAGTCCCCCAAGACGCTGGTGGTGAGTATAGTACTGCGCTGCTGCCGAGAAGATAAAAAAAAACAGAGTATTGTAACGCGAAATATGGCCATGTGATCGGATGAATGACATGTCGACTGCATCATGAATTCACTGTTCTACCTAAGACCGGCTCAACGGCTGCACCAACAAGTTTATTTCAGAAACGGAAAAGGGAGCAAGAAAAACGGACAAAAATAGCGTGATATTTCTCTCTCGTGTCTACTCCAGCTCTAGCCCACCACCGCAACCTCACCCGATGACCGATGATGGCGTCCAGCTACCACCATAATCATCGTCATCAGTATCATCATACCGTCGCCAAGAAACCCACCAATGCCGTCAGCACGAGGAGTGCCGGCGCGGACACGCAGACGGCCGCAGTCACCGCCGCGGACGGGGATTTCCCGGCGGACGGCGCCAGGGACGACACCGCACCGCCACTCGAGCTCGAGGCCGGGCCGCCGCCGGCCTCGGGCGCTGGGGACGGCGCCGTGAGGGCGGTGGCCTTGCCGGCGAGGACGAGCTTGCTCTTGGCCGCGAGGTTGTCGGCCTGGAACGCGTGCTTGTCGGGGGCGCCGCCGGTGACGGAGGACCCGACCTGCCACACCTGGTTCACCGCCTTCGTCATCCCCTCGCGCAGCTGCAGCTTGCCGTACATCCGGATCTTGCCGCCGGCGTATTCCGCGGCGAGGTCGGTGGCCGGGAACGCGATGGGCGTCGAGGCCGCGCCGAGCGGCACGTACCCCGTGATGTTGTACGTCCTGACGGAGGGCGCGGCGGAGCCGGACCCCTTGATGAGCGCCGCCACCAGCGCCTGTGTCCCGGCCATGCCCTCGCCCGTCGGGTTCAGCCCCCACGCCACCCACCCGCCGCCCGGCGCGGCCGGCGCGGCCACGAACGCCACCGACAGCGTGTTCTTGGACGCGTCGTGGGTCCAGTGAAGCGAAGCCCCCAGCTTCGGGAGGTCCTCGCACGTCTCGTACGTCCTCCCCGCCGGGAACTTCTCGCTCACACAGGCGCCCGCCGCGGCCGCCGCGCGCGTCGTCGCCGCCGGCGAGACCAGGAGGAGCAGGAGCAGAACGAGATGGTGCGCCGCCATTGCGGAGGCTTAATTTGTTGGTCGGCTACTACGAGCTCTTAGACCATCCGCACCAGCGTACTCTAAAGCATACTCTATACACTATTCTCCTTCAGCTTTTACAGTACGTACTCTAAATTACACTGCAAAACAGTGTATCCAGTATGCTTTACAGTGTGCCACTGCGGATGGTCTTACTGCTATAGCTCAGTACAGTAGTAGTTTTCGGACTGCCGTATTCTTGGAGCTGCTTCCCTTTGAGTGTGAGCAGGGGTGAGGAGGATTTATAGTGAGTGGAGTTAGCAGCGTACTTACTTGAAAGAAATTAACATTTAGAGGGGGTTTCTGGTTGATAATTTTCCTGTGCTTGCCGCTTGCGTGTGGTAGCCACGAGTTAGGAGAAATCAAAAATTCAAAATGAGCTGCTAGCTTGCTCCATCTACGATGTGCTGGAAAGAAGCCATCATGCACATGATCCACGGCGTTAGGAGGCTTACCACTCACTGCTCCTCATGTCAAGCTAATTAAGCTCGTTGGTAAGAACGCATGTATAATGGTCCATGGTCCGGTCCACACATCTTTGGGGTCTAACCAAATTGCATCTGAACGGTGACTCCTGGAAGTTGACGCGCGTGCTCCCAACGGCAGGGGTGCGAGGAAACCGAGAGTAGCCTACAACTCGGTTCTCAAACCATCCGCAGCGGTTTTCTTAAAACTTACTATATCCATCTATACTTACAGTATATCCTCTATACTCTCAGCATTTCACTCTGAATACTTACTCTATACTTTCAGTAATATACTCTATATTTTCGATCCAATAAGCTCACTGCGGATGGTCTCAAAGTGAGAACGCCGGCAACTCTTTTCCCGTTTGAAACATGGACACTGAGTGACGAGCTGAAGTGCATGTTACTCCGTTGATCTTTACCACCTTTGGATTTCCGGCGTCGTCACAGCTGACCGTCGAACAGATGACGTAGGTAGCTCATCCGTATCCTGTCCTTTTTCAGAGACGGGTGTTGCATTGTTACTCCATCACATGCATCGCATTTACTCATTGATATAAAATAACAGAGACTATAGAACACAATGTCCATTCATGAATTATGAAGTCGCCGCTATTGACCGAGTCTCGGTCGTTTTGGTGCCAGAGGCACGAGAACCCATGCATGTTCAGGCACTCCGCAGTCTGCACAGTACCGTATGGCATGGGTGCAGGACGAACCGGGCGTTGAAGATTGACGCCCCCGTGAATCACGATGGTCGATGACGCAGGGAGTGACGGTTTGATGGTGCAGAGGTATTAGGATGAATTGACACTGAAGTAGGATGTCACACCTCATTTTACACAATGTAAAACAGGGCAAATCTGCATGTATACCAGGATCAGTTTGATCATACATGCACGACAAATTATGGTAAACAGTTCTATAACGAATAAGACAATAATTAATTACCTTAAAATAATCACGAGCACAGCAGCGGAAAAGTGAAAGCAAGCAGGACACGCCACAGACAAATCGACTGACAGCAACGCGACCTTCTAGACTCCATCTTCGCTTGAATCATCTTTTACTTGAGCAGCATAACATGTACAAAAAGAAAAGGAAAGAAGCAAGGATGAGTACCTAATGTACTCCGCAAGTGTGGAAGTTATGACATGCGAGCTATTCAATGAGGAAAGGCTGACACGGGTTATGCCTCTATGCATCCTTAATTTCTTATGTTGACCTTAGCATTTTATTTACTAGGTGAATGACATATATAAATCCAATAATAATAATATAGACCGTGGGGTTACACCCACCCGACTCACCACCGTCCAGGTTACCCACCTGGATGCCAACTCACCGGGTTACCCCACCCGGGACCAAACTCATCGGGTTACCCACCCGACTACCAACTCACCGGGTTACACCACCCGGCTACCAAACCAAAACCAACCAGTCCCAACTAATCAAGGCAGTACTTCCAGGCGCGCTCGTGACCGTGAGCCCGGCTATCTAGATAGATTTATACTCTGCAGAGTTTGTACCACTTTACTCACATGTTGTGATTTCATCCCCTGTCTCCAGGTGGACTAAGAACCTCCTTTTTGCCGGTGATAGACAATCACACTTCACACAGCCTAAGGTGTGTGACCAGAAGGTCACAACAGAGCCTTTACAAAGGGTCTCCCGACAAGTACGAGCACTCTAAGGTTTCGCCTACCACGACATACTGGAGTACACCCTCCGACGTGGCAGCCCCCTCTTGAGCCATGCGGATCCCAGAGCAGGTAACGCTGAACTCGTTCCCCGCACCAATCCATTGCCCATACTCATTGAAAGATCTCCTAATTAATCAGCTAAGCCGTTCCATACTGTCATGTGGTGGCACGGTAATACCTGGTCGTAGTGTCACCAAGAACCGGTCCTTAGAATCTAGAACAGGCACCAACACAATGAACCCGAGTCTCGTGCGTACTGCACCCACCACTCAATCCTGCCTGTCTAGATTCTTATCAACTACATCCCACCACCAGAACCACAGTAATGCAGATAATAATAGAGTAGACAGATTAGCAATTGTAATTAAAGTTACTCCCTCAACTATGACAGCATGGCTAAGCAGTTGTAACCACCCACAATATACCCTAACATCTACCCGACAGAGCAACAAGGAATATTATAGAAATCTAGGGAAACATTCCTAACATAGGATTCAATTTAAGACTTGCATACAGCTAATTCTATCTATGTCCTTAATAATTCCTAACCGGTGCAAAGTGGTCAAAGACACTTGCCTTTTTCTTTATTTCATGTAGCTGCTCAGTCTTCGGGTAAAACTCTCGATCTTCCAAGTCTTCACGTCGCATCACGATCATCACGCGAATACGCACATTCTTCCAAAAGAGAGATATAAAGCACATTCAATAATAGTACACAATACACAAGGAAAGCAGATACATAAAGATCACTACGCGGGTATCCTACGGTGTACCGAGAACCTACACGCGATAACGGCTAAACACGGTGTCCCCGGGTTTTATCAGGTTATAATCAGGTTCATTTTTTAATAGCATAGTTAAACTAATGATTAAGATGGCAAAAATGACTTTATTGTTTAATTACAAATTAATAAGAAAGTTAGATATGTTACACCATTTTATATCTATTGTTATGGCAATCCATAAATCTTAATGAAAAACATCACATAAACTTGCATGCAACGTTAAATTAGACATAGGTTGCAAATCATTTACAGTGAGCAAGCGTATGTTCCTTTATTATCGCATGCAATGATAGTTATGGAAACAATGATACATTTAGTTCATAAATCATTATCTCATGAAATGATACCTTTTATTACTTACTTTCAATATTAATATGCTTTAACAAATATTGAGGTGTACTTCATGTAAAAACCGATACTACAAGAGCACACAAGCAATTCCTACGCATTTTAATTATGCACCTTTTAATTAATTAATTATAATCTATACACAACTTACATGCAAAAATAGTTTATTATGAAATCTAAGCAATTTATACATTACGGGGCATCTACTAAAGGTGTTCTATGTGAAAGCAACATTTTCCTAAATACTTTTATATGCAAACTACATGCATCAAAGTTAAATTAACTTAAAACGACCGTAATCAATGGTTTTATGTGAACATTTATTTACTGCAAGGACTATAATACAAAAATCAGAACAATGTAATGCATAAAATGCTAAAACAGAGAAAATGTAGGGGTCTGGGTGTTAAGTTTATTAGTTTTACAAAGAAAAATCCAATTTTATTAAAGTTCAGGGGCATTTCCATGAAGCCAGGGGCCTGCGGGTAAGTGCTTAAAAACATCTAGGGGGTTCTGCGCAAAATGACGAAGAGGTACATGCCAAACTTGATGAGAGCCGTAGGATTTTATTTGGGCGCACCAGATTAGATCAATCGAAGGGGTACAAAGGGCTTCTAATCTGGACCGCACGCCTCTGATCTAACGGCCAGTAACAAAAGAAGCACAAGGCTTCTTCCTCCCAAGGACGCACGGCGGCGCCACCATGGGCCGGCCGTGGAGCTCACCGGAGCGCAACCAATCTACGCACGCACTACGCTCTACTTTATTGTAGCTACAAAAAACGGAAGAGGAGAGCACCGAAAACTCACCCAGGGTGGTGTCGAGACTAGGATCGGCGCGGAAGAGGCTCGCGACATGGAGGGACGGTGACACACGTCAGTCTTCATCGGGGAAGCATTTTGGCAGCGAGTTCCTTGCGGTATTCATGACAGGGAGCATCGGGGAGGCACTACAAACACGTCGGTAGGTTCAGGTTAAGGAAGAATGAACGAGGATGATGGGGCGACGGTGAAGGACAACCATACCTCGTCGAAGTACGCCGAGGACAGCCACGGCCAAAGATCTCTCCGCGTCTTCGTGTCCTAGGCATGTTCTAGGGGTAGGCGAACGTCATGGAGTGGTCAGGACGAGTAGAAGGCGAGGTAAAAGGTGGGAACGAGGATGGCGACGTCGGATAAACTCACCGGTACCCCGCCGGGTGACGGCTTCCGGCGTCGATCCGCAACCGGGAGGGTCCAATGTGCAATGACGTGCTTCTGAGAGGCACTATATGGTATAAGCAAGGTCTATCGATGGGAACTCAACGGGGATTGAGTGGAATTGCTGCTCATCATGAAGAACGGTAGCAGCAAGCGTGGCTCTCGCCTAGCACGCGATTCTGGGTGCAGGGGAAAGAAGATTGGGCACGAGGGGGTACCTTATGGTGGGGTGGGAGCTTCGTGCGCGGCAAGAAAGCCAGATTGGAGAGGGGATCCGAGGGGAAATATCTGGGGGTTGTTGGCACTGTTTTTTGACCGGGCAGGAGGAGGAAGCACGGCTCTGCCGTGAGGGGGAGGAAGAAAGGTGAGGGAGAAGGAAAAGCAGTCATTGACAAGGAGGTCCCATGGGCAGGGAGAGAGGGGAGGGAATCCAATGCACTGAGCGGGTTGGGCTGGCCGGTTAGGGATGGGCGCTGACAGGTGGGATCCACTCGTCAGCGGGAGAAGGTGAAGACAAGGGTGCAACTGGGCCGACGGGGAGGAAAAGTCTTTTGGCCCAAAACGGGTTTAGACAGGGGAACAATTTTTTCTTTTTATTAGTTTTTGTTCTTTTCTTTAATTCAAATTTAGATTGCCAGTTCAAATCAAAATGCTAGAAAGTTCCAAATTTTAAATTCATAGCTCACACGCATAGGCATTCAATCACACAATTTCACACCTTAGCTTAATTTAGTTTCTCCCCCTTTTAAATTTTAACGTTTAAATTATTTTTAAATCAAAATTGCTTATGTTAAAATTTTGGGGTGTTACAAATCTACCCCCCTTAAACGGAATCTCGCCCCGAGATTCAGAAGCGCGAGGCAAGGAGGGAGCTAGATTTTACGCCAGTTCCTAAATGATTTTATTTCTTGATATATTTCAAATTAAATTTTCAAACAAACATTTAAACATTCAAAACGACATAAAAGGATCACACATTTATTGCAACACAACATGGCAAATTGGTTCAAAATAATTTTAGGAAACATTTCATTAAAGCATAGATTTCCATTATTAAAAGTTAGAGATTGCATTTTTCATATGAAAACATTATGAAAGAAATGTTAATTATTTTCCTGTTAATTATTTTTAAGTTATAAACATCACACATTATGTTAGAATATTGTTCTTCTTTCGCAATTTTTTTTTTATTTTGAGCTTATCAAAATTTAAGTGTTGTTTCCAAAATAAAGCATGCTAATCAAATGCATTCTAAAATTTTGTGTACACACTTTTTTTATTAACTTTTGGAAAATATAAGTATTATAATTCATTTTTTTAAATATTCAAACATATATTCCAAACCGAGTCAATCAAAAACAACACCAGGTACCATACTAATGCAGCAATACAACATGACAAGTTGGTTTAAAATAAATTTTAGCAAACATTTCATTAAAACATAGACTTTCTTTTTAGCAAATAGATATTGGATTTTTTTTTAAATATGATAAACACTATGAAATGTTAATTATTTTTAAATTATAAATATCTCACATTAAATAACATTAAGTTAGAGTATTAATCTGTCTTCATCAAATTTTAAATTTTTGAGTTTACCAAAAATTGAAGTATGGTTTTCAAAATAAAGCATGTTAATCGAATGCATTTTAAAATGTTGTATACACATTTTATTTTATTATATTTTGGATAAATACTAGGGTTACATAAAAAATGCAGCATTACAACATGGCAAATGTTAAAATTTACCTTTTTACAAGATAGTTCATCGTTACTCAAGTTTTAATTATAATTAATTAGAAATTACACGTTTAATATTAAATTACTACAAATGAAATGTTATTTGTTTTTTTTAATTTACGCATAGCATCACACATTTTAGAATCATTAATTAGAGAATTAATCCATTTTTTTTAAGATTTTAAGTGTGGTCAAAATTTTAGTATGATCTTCAAAATACATTGTGTTACCTAAATGAATTCTAAAATATGGAATACAAAAATTTATTTTTATTTGAACTGAAAATATATTAGTGTTACAAGAACTAAAGTTGGATTAATGATGGGCTACCCCCCTTAAACGAGAAAAAGCTATATTTTATGTGTTTATTATTATTATTATTATTATTATTATTATTATTATTATTATTATTATTATTATTATTATTATTATTATTATTATTAATGCGTCAATCAGCGTCTACTATCGTCGTTGTGGCAAGGTATAGACTTCACTCGCTAAACAAAATGTGGAACTAAACGAGCGAATAGAACGAATCTTCAATCATTCTTCTCTCGTCTGGTGATCTTCTCCTGTAGGTCTTGAGATGACGTTGGTCGAACCAAATCTTCATCTTCACAAGTGGGGTCAAAATAGGAGTCCTACGAGTCCATTTTACTAAGGTCACGTGCCTAGAGTCGATATATAGCTCTGATACCACCTTTGTCACACCCCATTTTATACAATGTAAAACAGGGCAAACCTGCATGTATGCCAGGATCAGTTTGATCATACATGCACGACAAATTATGGTAAACAGTTCTATAACGAATAAGACAATAATTAATTACCTTAAAATAATCACGAGCACAACAGCGGAAAAGTGAAAGCAAGCAGGGCACGCCACAGGCAAATCTACTGGCAGCAACGCGACCTTCTAGACTCCATCTTCGCTTGAATCATCTTTTACCTGAGCAACATAACATGTACAAAAAGAAAAGGAAAGAAGCAAGGATGAGTACCTAATGTACTCCGCAAGTGTGGAAGTTATGACATGCGGGCTATTCAATGAGGAAAGGCTGACACGGGTTATGGCTCTATGCATCCTTAATTTCTTATGTTGACCTTAGCATTCTATTTACTAGGTGAATGACATATATAAATCCAATAATAATAATATAGACCGTCGGGTTACACCCACCCGACTCACCACCGTCCAGGTTACCCACCTGGATGCCAACTCACCGGGTTACCCCACCCGGGACCAAACTCATCGGGTTACCCACCCGACTACCAACTCACCGGGTTACACCACCCGGCTACCAAACCAAACCAACCAGTCCCAACTAATCAAGGCAGTACTTCCAGGCGCGCTCATGACCGTGAGCCTGGCTATCTAGATAGATTTATACTCTGCAGAGTTTGTACCACTTTACCCACATGTTGTGATTTCATCCCCTGTCTCCAGGTGGACTAAGAACCTCCTTTTTGCCGGTGATAGCCAATCACACTTCACACTGCCTAAGGTGTGTGGCCAGAAGGTCACAACAGAGCCTTTACAAAGGGTCTCCCGACAAGTACGAGCACTCTAAGGTTTCGCCTACCACGACATACTGGAGTACACCCTCCGACGTGGCAGCCCCCTCTTGAGCCATGCGGATCCCAGAGCAGGTAACGCTGAACTCGTTCCCCGCACCAATCCATTGCCCATACTCATTGAAAGATCTCCTAATTAATCAGCTAAGCCGTTCCATACCGTCATGTGGTGGCACGGTAATACTTGGTCGTAGTGTCACCAAGAACCGGTCCTTAGAATCTAGAACAGGCACCAACACAATGAACCCGAGTCTCGTGCGTACTGCACCCACCACTCAATCCTGCCTGTCTAGATCCCTATCAACTACATCCCACCACTAGAACCACAGTAATGCAGATAATAGTAGAGTAGACAGATTAGCAATTGTAATTAAAGTTACTCCCCCCAACTATGACAGCATGGCTAAGCAGTTGTAACCAACCACAATATACCCTAACATCTACCCGATAGAGCAACAAGGAATATTATGGAAATCTAGGGAAACATTCCTAACATAGGATTCAATTTAAGACTTGCATACACCTAATTCTATCTATGTCCTTAATAACTCCTAACCAGTGCAAAGTGGTCAAGGACACTTGCCTTTTTCTTTATTTCATGTAGCTGCTCAGTCTTCGGGTAAAACTCTCGATCTTCCAAGTCTTCACGTCGCATCACGATCATCGCGCGAATACGCACATTCTTCCAAAAGAGAGATATAAAGCACATTCAATAATAGTACACAATACACAAGGAAAGCAAATACATAAAGATCACTACGCGGGTATCCTACGGTGTACCGAGAACCTACACGCGATAACGGCTAAACACGGTGTCCCCGGGTTTTATCAGGTTATAATCAGGTTCATATTTTAATAGCATAGTTAAACTAATGATTAAGATGGCAAAAATGACTTTATTGTTTAATTACAAATTAATAAGAAAGTTAGATATGTTTACACCATTTTATATCTATTCTTATGGCAATCCATAAATCATAATGAAAAACATCACATAAACATGCATGCAACGTTAAATTAGACATAGGTTGCAAATCATTTACAGTGAGCAAGCGTATGTTCCTTTATTATCGCATGCAATGATAGTTATGGAAACAATGATACATTTAGTTCACAAATCATTATCTCATGAAATGATACCTTTTATTACTTACTTTCAATACTAATATGCTTTAACAAATATTGAGGTGTATTTCATGTAAAAACCGATACTACAAGAGCACACAAGCAATTCCTACGCATTTTAATTATGCACCTTTTAATTAATTAATTATAATCTATACACAACTTACATGCAAAAATAGTTTATTATGAAATCTAAGCAATTTATACATTACGGGGCATCTACTAAAGGTGTTCTATGTGAAAGCAACATTTTCCTAAATACTTTTATATGCAAACAGCATGCATCAAAGTTAAATTAACTTAAAACGACCGTAATCAAGGGTTTTATGTGAACATTTATTTACTGCAAGGACTATAATACAAAAATCAGAACACTGTAATGCATAAAATGCTAAAACAGAGAAAATGTAGGGGTCTGGGTGTTAAGTTTATTAGTTTTACAAAGAAAAATCCAATTTTATTAAAGTTCAGGGGCATTTCCATGAAGCCAGGGGCCTGCGGGTAAGTGCTTAAAAACATCCACGGGGGTCTGCGCAAAATGACGAAGAGGTACATGCCAAACTTGATGAGAGCCGTAGGATTTTATTTGGGCCCACCAGATTAGATCAATCGAAGGGGTACAAAGGGCTGCTAATCTAGACCGCACGCCTCTGATCTAACGGCCAGTAACAAAAGAAGCACAAGGCTTCTTCCTCCCAGGGACGCACGGCGGTGCCGCCATGGGCCGGCCGTGGAGCTCACCGGAGCGCAACCAATCTACGCACGCACTACGCTCTACTCTATTGTAGCTACAAAAAACGGAAGAGGAGAGCACCGAAAACTCACCCAGGGTGGTGCCGAGACTAGGATCGGCGCGGAAGAGGCTCGCGACATGGAGGGACGGTGACACACGTCAGTCTTCATCGGGGAAGCATTTTGGCAGCGAGTTCCTTGCGGTATTCATGACAGGGAGCATCGGGGAGGCACTACAAACACGTCGGTAGGTTCAGGTTAAGGAAGAATGAATGAGGATGATAGGGCGACGATGAAGGACAACCATACCACGTCGAAGTACGCCGAGGACAGCTACGGCCAGAGATCTCTCCGCGTCTTCGTGTCCTAGGCATGTTCTAGGGGTAGGCGAACGTCATGGAGTGGTCAGGACGAGTAGAAGGCGAGGTAAAAGGTGGGAACGAGGATGGCAACGTCGGATAAACTCACCGGTACCCCGCCGGGTGACGGCTTCCGGCGTCGATCCGCAACCGGGAGGGTCCAATGTGCAATGACGTGCTTCTGAGAGGCACTATATGGTATAAGCAAGGTCTATCGATGGGAACTCGACGGGGATTGAGTGGAATTGCTGCTCATCGTGAAGAACGGTAGCAGCAAGCGTGGCTCTCGCCTAGCACGCGATTCCGGGTGCAGGGGAAAGAAGATTGGGCATGAGGGGGTACCTTATGGTGGGGTGGGAGCTTCGTGCGCGGCACGAAAGCCAGAGAGGAGAGGGGATCCGAGGGGAAATATCTGGGGGTTGTTGGCACTGTTTTTTGACCGGGCAGGAGGAGGAAGCACGGCTCTGCCGTGAGGGGGAGGAAGAAAGGTGAGGGAGAAGGAAAAGCAGTCATTGACAAGGAGGTCCCATGGGCAGGGAGAGAGAGGAGGGAATCCAATGCACTGAGCGGGTTCGGCTGGCTGGTTAGGGATGGGCGCTGACAGGTGGGATCCACTCGTCAGCGAGAGAAGGTGAAGACAAGGGTGCGGCTGGGCCGACAGGGAGGAAAAGTCTTTTGGCCCAAAACGGGTTTAGACAGGGGAACACGTTTTTCTTTTTATTAGTTTTTGTTCTTTTCTTTAATTCAAATTTAGATTGCCAGTTCAAATCAAAATGCTAGAAATTTCCAAATTTTAAATTCATAGCTCACACGCATAGGCATTCAATCACACAATTTCACACCTTAACTTAATTTAGTTTCTCCCCCTTTTAAATTTTAACGTTTAAATTATTTTTAAATCAAAATTGCTTATGTTAAAATTTTGGGGTGTTACATAGGAGTAGGCAAGAACGTCCTAATGTTTCATCTGATTTGGATCAACTTGCCGTAGGCTTCAACATCTGAACGTATATAATTGAGCTCACATGGAGCAGAATGTGGTGACGTGGATGGAGGAGATCTTTTGATTCGGACTATGGCAAAACATTATTGTTATGTTTTCTTGACCATTGATAGATTTGGAAGATCTCGAGACGAGTTTAAAACAGACCATTTTGCTATCTCTACGACATCTCGAGCGGTCTTCGGCCTGCAGCTGTTCTGAATCTTTTAACCCTTCCATCGTCTCAACCTCTCATACTCCCTTTGGATTGAAGGAATGGCAAAGGAATTTTGAAGGATAGGATTCGTAAAAGATTTTTTCTTACATGACCATTTGGCTCACAGGAAAAACAAAGTGTAGTTTCCATAGGAATGGATTCCCTTGCTAAATTCTGTAGGAAACCTAACATGAGCTTGAACCTCTTTTTTCTTTCCTGGCTTATGTTACATGTTCTTTTGTTTTTCCTATGATGCTGCCAAAGAGTTTCTCATCTCAATTTCTATATTTTCAATTCCTATATGATTGCAAAAATATACAATTTCAATTTTTATATTTTTTCTTTTTCTATGTTTTTCAATTCCTTCAATCCAAAGGGAGCCGCACAATCTTCTTCCACCCGTTTTGGTCTTTGTTCACCTGTGAACCTGCATATGGGCGCTCCAGTTGTCATTGTGCTGTGCTCCGTGCAAATTGCAGCGTCCGAATACATTAAGATCGAATTGGAAATGGAACAACGAAAGTTTATGACTAATTGCACATATGGCTAACTATGTCTGATACCAGTTGATTACTGTAATCGCTCCCGTGGGCATCCATGCCACTGACTACACTATCTGCCAAACGCCCGAACGGCCAATTATATAGGCAGCCTGATCGGAGCAAAACGCTGCACAATTTAGGCAAAACAATGCGTGTCCACAACTGGGAAGTGCGTCAGGCTGCATATTATCACCTCAAATTTGGTTAAGATAAGTTGCGTATGTCAGGAAGATAAGCAGCATATTGGGAAATGCGTCAGGCTACATATGATTACTGCAATAGGTTGAGTTACCGAAACTATTACTACATCCGTTCTTGAAATAATTGTCATTTCAGACAATCAAAAAATATAAATGAACTAACGAAAATTGTCGTAACCACAAATAAATTGAAACAGAATTAGTACTTCGCTTTACCGTCTTCGTCGGTTCACTGCCGGCCATTTGTTGGGTTGTGACTTTCGCATAGTATGGCTAAGACGGAGTATACGACATAGTAGGAAACCTGTAATAATTGTTTCCCAAAAAACTTGTGGCTCCACGAGCGTTTTGGAGAGAAGGGAGTACAAACTTAATTTTTTTTATTTTAGCATTATTAATTTATTATAAAATATTAATAGCGTCTAATTTTTTAATTTTTTTTTGCAAAACTAGCATCCCTGCCGCCCACCTTGTGGACGACTTGCCACGTGGCAGGGTAGCCGTCCACCTCGTGGACGACTTGCCACGTGGCAGCACATGTGGCAGTCTAAAAAATTCTGGTTTTTTATTCACTTTTGGGCGCTCATTTTAAAATACTTAGAGACATATTTTGGAAATATTGTTATTGAAGAAAATATAGTAGACAATGTGTACTACATATTATTCGATAACAATATTTCCAAAATATGTCTCTAGTTATTTAAAAATAGCCGTTCAAAATTGAATAAAACTCAGCAAAATTGGACCGCAGAGGCAAATTTGCTGAGTTCAATCACTTTTCGACGACTAATTTAAAATAACTAGATATATATTCATGAAATTTTAATATTCGATAACTGTAAAACAATCTTTACTACATTTTATTTAATAACAGTATTTCAAAAATATGTTTCTAAGTATTTTAAAATAGGTGTCCAAAAGTGAATGAAACTAAGCCGTTCAAAATTGAATAAAACTCAGCAAAATTGGACTGCATAGGCAAATTTGCTGAGTTCAATCACTTTTCGACGACTATTTTAAAATAACTAGATATATATTCATGAAATTTTAATATTGGATAACTGTAAAACAATCTTTATTACATTTTATTCAATAACAATATTCCAAAAATATGTTTCTAGATATTTTAAAATAGGTGTCCAAAAGTGAATGAAACTAAGCCGTTCAAAATTGAATAAAACTCAGCAAAATTGGACTGCAGAGGCAAATTTGCTGAGTTCAATCACTTTTCGACGACTATTTTAAAATAACTAGATATATATTCATGAAATTTTAATATTGGATAACTGTAAAACAATCTTTACTACATTTTATTCAATAATAATATTCCAAAAATATGTTTCTAGATATTTTAAAATAGGTGTCCAAAAGTGAATGAAACTAAGCCGTTCAAAATTGAATAAAACTCAGCAAAATTGGACTGCAAAGGCAAATTTGCTGAGTTCAATCACTTTCGACGACTATTTTAAAATAACTAGATATATATTCATGAAATTTTAATATTGGATAACTGTAAAACAATCTTTACTACATTTTATTCAATAACAGTATTTCGAAAATATGTTTCTAGGTGTCCAAAAGTGAATGAAACTAAGAAAATTCGGGTTGCAAAGGCAAATTTGCTGTGTTTAGTCACTTTTGAATGGTTATTTTAAAATACTTAGGGACATATTTTGGAAATGTGATTACTAAATAAAATATAGTAAAGATTGTTATCTACAGTTATTCTAGTATCATCATTTTCTAAATTTGTATCTATGTATTTTAAAAGGGCCGTCGAAATGTGACTAAACTCAGCAAATTTGTTTGTGCAGCGCAAATTTGCTGAGTTTTATTCACATTTGGCGGCTATTTAGAAATATCTATAGACTTATTTTGGAAATGTATTTACTTAAGGAATTGCAGTACACATTGTCTACTATATTTTTTTAATAATAATATTTCCAAAAAATGTCTCTAAGTATTTTAAAATAAGCGTCTAAAAGTGAACAAAAACTAAAAATTTTTAGACTACCACATGTCCTGTCACGTGGCAAGTCGTCCACGAGGTGAACGGTTACCTGCCACGTGGC
The DNA here is from genome assembly GCA_036927565.1 of Tuctoria greenei. NCBI lineage: Eukaryota > Viridiplantae > Streptophyta > Magnoliopsida > Poales > Poaceae > Tuctoria > Tuctoria greenei. The sequence continues at coordinate 1,992,470 of JAYESD010000005.1, forward strand.
AAGTCGTCCACAAGGTGGACAACATGATGCTAGTTTTGCAAAAAAAATCGGACGCTATTAATATTAAAATATAAATTAATAATGCTAAAATAAAAAAATTGACAAACTTAGATGTAGAGGCCGAGCTATTTTCATTTGCTTGATGAAATAGATTTCCATTAATATGGAATATATGGACTAGAGTGAGGAAAATAGAAAACCTAGAGCGGGGTCTATCTTTGAGTAGAGGTAAGGCTTCTCGGCGAACTGAATTGGAAAAGGTTGTTGATTATTCTGTCTTCCTGGCCTTTCTTTTCGCTCAAAAAGGCTACTGATGAGAAGTTGAGAAGTACAGTACTAATTCGAATCATAGTGCCAGCTTTCAGGTAATACAAGCTAAGCTAAGCTAGTCCTTTCCAGATCGAAGTATGCCCATCTTGTTGGGTGGTTAGGTTTCACGTTGGTTGACGCACTCAAGGTTCACAACTTAACGACATCCCTTTTATGCTACTGTACTAGCTAACCCGCTTGTGATCTGGTTCGTTAAGTGTGTGCGCCGGCGTGATTATTTGCAGCTTTCAGGTTCTATCAGGAGTGGCCGTCTGATGGGGGCCTTTCTTTTCGGGTACGATCAGTTTTCAGGATCATTCAAGATGCCTTCTGGGTAATCTAGAAGTTCAGCAAGTGATATGAGGTTGACAGGTGGGTCCCTACAGTCAGCAAAGTGTCCAGAGGAAAAGCTCGTATTCTCCTTCAAAAAATGAAACAGCAGGATACTGGTAATGGGCCAACTTTTTTTACCGGCTATATGCACGTTGGGTTTTAACCTGCTCGGGTCAAACGAGCGTGGTTGAATGGCAGTCCGACAAACTTCCAAATCGGAATTTTCGTCTCCTAGCTGCACAGGTCTGAAGGAAGTAAAAGCTTTGTGAACCCACCACCTCCCGCAGCAACCATGTGGAGTAAACTTGTGCTGTGACGACGAAGTTGACTTACTAATTCCCAGATCTGCTGAGCTAATAAGACCAAGTGCGTCGTCCACTTCGCCTGGTGCGTGTGTGAAGCTGTGACAACGCTCGCCAACGTTCTGTGTCCTGCTTTCCATACGGCCATCGGCCAGCATGACCCCTCGCACGGAGTATTTCAGCATTACTACACCCGACGTATTGGGTCAGGCCATGCAGAGTTCTTGGATCGAGTCGACGTCGATAACGACTCGAGCTGCAGTAGTACGTATAAGACGGTAGCCTGTCCACGGTCACTGAAAGCTGCAGCATTTCAAGGAGGATCGACCGAAGCTCATAAATTCCGTGAACCAAACTCTTGTTTTCTCTGTCCAGAAGATCAACTGGGCTAAAACATATCTCCACATGAAAAATGCCGAACTGCCCAACTAGCTAGGACTGGCCTCCAGCCCTTCCTTTGCGGGAATCGAGGACCAACCAAACAAGCAGAGTGCGTACTGTACGTAATACGTCCGGTTGCGGCCGGCGACGACTCACATAGTCAGAGACAGGATCTCGGATCTGAAAGTTTCGTTCAAGTGTTGATGTGATCAGTGGTACGAGTTTCTAGTACGGCCTTTCTTTCTGTCAACGACGACGGGTGTTTCTTCATGTTTGATGAACGCCGCGCGCCGTAACCTGGTTAAAAACGGCGTCGGTTAAGCTGCCTTAATTGCTTGCAGCGTGATTAACTGGCTGGCTATTGAATTGCGGTGCGTCGTTTCAATTTTCTACTCCGAAAGCTGATAGTCCAGAGATCCAGTCCCGTGTGTCAACATGCACCGGCCGGCGCCAGGCCAGTTCGCACTGGCACGTCATGCGGTTGTCACGCTGGCGTCAGGGGGACACCCGTGACCCGTCCCTGTCGCGCCCGTGGCTGGACGACAGCAGAGAGCACCGAACCGCCCGTCTCTTTCGAGCGGCCGATCGATCCGGCCGGGTGGGTGGGTGGGTGGATGGATACACCGCTTCGGCAGGGTGGCCACGCGCCAACACACGTCCCGCTCGCCTCGCCGTCGCGTCCAGCCGGGACGGGACCCCCACGTACAGAAGCAGCATCCATCGATCGATTACGTCTGTCTCGTCGCCCGGCCCGCGCGGCGGTCGTCCGCTCCGCGCCCATACCACGGACTGTGATGTGAAACCGTGCGGAGCGCAGGTACGTCACCCGGCAGGGGACGGACGGACGGGCGCGTGTAGTGTACTGATGGATGATGGTCTGAACTGAACCCGGAGCGGCGACCTCCGTGGAGCAGCTACGACTACGACCCGTCCACACCACGCGTGCATGCATCACGTGACAAACTCCAATTTCCTCGGCTCCTCACCTGAGCCTTATACGTACAAAAGCGGCGGCGCGCGGCAGACAGATCGATCGATATACTACTGCTTACTACACGCGTTGCCCGTACGAGCTCTCCCTTACCGCTCCAAACCACGCCGGTGCCAACTCCGTGTGAACGCGCGACGGTTCGATCGAACTGAACGTGCGGCAGCGTTGAGAAGTACTACTCCACCTTTTAATTCAAAAAATAAATTAAAGATCACAATGTTTTGAGAAAGGAAGGAAATAGAACTGGGGCGGTTCCCAGTTCCCGAGGGCTCCGGAAACCAACGCCTCCCGCTTCGTCATGGCCGGCGCGCGTACGCGCGTTTTTTCCGAACCACGTTACCTAAACATGGACTCAAATAAGCGTTCGTTGTCGTTCAACCCCTCCTCTCTGTTGGAAAGTAAGAGGTAATTTACTGAAGAATTCCGGATAAACACGAGAAGAACAACAGCGATCGGCAGACAGACGGGACGAGAAATAACGCGTACCGATTAGAAGTCGAATGCACCGCTGTAGATCGCCGCTGCAGGCGTTGATGACGACGTTGAGCCGCAGCGCCTGATCTGGTCGGTAGACGAGCCGTGGTGAAGAACGCGAGCAGTCGCGCAGTGCGCTTCCCAAAAACCTTATTCGCCCTCTCCCGGTGCAGGATCGCAAGGGCGAGCGGTTCCGGAGACCTGCTCTCCCGGTCGTCGGTGCACGCCGGCGCTCGGGATGGAGTAGACTAGAAGGCGGCGCAAGGAACGCGAACGTGGGAACGATTTGATCGTGGGGTGCTCTGCCGTACCGCGGACGCCCGTATTTATAGAGTCCCAGGAGGCGGTTCGTATGCGATCTGGATCCTAACCGAATCCGCAGTCGTAGACGCGTCCGTCTCTAACGACTGGGACTCTGACTCGGTAGCCCCAAAAATTCGGAGGCCCAAAAGCCCAATTTAATTTTCTGCAAAAATATAAAATCTGGGCTCGGCTCGAGGCTCGAATTCACACGAACACACGCGCGCGCGCGTGTGCGGGGCGGGGCGGGGCGAGGCGAGGCGAGGCGTGGCGTGGCGAGGCGAGCGAGCGAGGAGGAGGAGGAGGAGGAGGAGCGCGCGTGGGCCACCCCTCTCTTCCTCTCTTCTCTCTCACTCAAGGAGTGGAAGAGCAACCTCCCTTATATGTAGGGGTTGCTCCACTTCCACTTCCCATGTGGGACTAAACACTTAGCACCACTCCCTCTTGCCCTAATGGGCCTTTGAGATTTTCTAGGATTTATTTCTGAATTAATATTGGGCCAAGCCCATTAATTCCAACAATCCCCCACCAGATCTCAAAGCCATTAGGAGAGAGGTCATTCTCGTTCCTTGTTTAATATACTAGTGTTTTCGGCAGAGACTGTAAAGTTGAACTTCTGCCTAGATCCTCAAGTTTCATCAGGTCACAACTTGAACAATGGACTACGCCTTGAATTGCAAGTTTTGTGTGAACTGACTTCACCCAAAGACCATTACCAGTACTTGGCTACCAGTAGTCTACCCCGCGGGTGGAGCATATGCGTCGTACTCCCTGGTCTCTTCATGAGCTTTCTAGAGATCACCCAAATCTCACAGACTGCGACGTTAGACAGTCGGAGCTCATATAGGTGTGTTTCCTTCAAGACTGCCCTGTAGGACGGCATCTTTGCTACACATAGCCAACAGAAACACATTAAGGCAATTCGCCAACCTGCCTTACAATTTGAGAGTACAAGTGTGCATCTTCACATAGAGAGGGTATAGATGAAGTACTCTCCTCGGTGAACCACTAGCTTGTTTTCCCATGTCCTAATTCACGGGATCTCCGATCACATAGGTTGGGTTACTACTATGGTGTCACATCAATGGGTCTCAGACCCATCTCTCTCGATGCACTTTCTATCACATTACGTGATAGACCCTTCGTAAAGGGATCTGCCAGGTTTTTGTCTGTTTGTATATACGAAATAGTAATAACTCCGGAGTTTCTCATTTTCCTGACAGATTTTAAACGTCTTTTGACATGTCTTGATGATTTTGCATTATCCTTAGAACTGGTCACTTTGGCAATCACCGTCTGATTGTCACAGTTCATAAGGATTGCCGGCAATGGTTTCTCAACTATAGGCAAATCCATCAAGAGCTCTCGCAGCCATTCTGCCTCCGCAGTGGCTGTCTCTAAAGCAGTGAGTTCTGCTTCCATGGTTGACCTCGTCAAAATGGTCTGTTTGCAAGACCTCCATGATATAGCACCACCAGCTAGAGTGAACACATATCCACTCGTGGCATAAAGTTCATCAACATCAGAGATCCAGTTCGAATCACTATAACCCTCAGGCACGGCCGGATGCCCAGTATAGTGAATTCCATAACTCATTGTACCTCTCAGATAGCGCATAACCCTTTCAAGTGCATGCCAATGATCTGTACCCGGGTTTGACATGAACCTGCTCAGTTTGCTTACAGCAAACGAGATATCAGGACGGGTTGCGCTAGCTAAGTACATGAGTGAACCAATCATCTGAGAATATCTGAGTTGATCTCTTGACTCTTTCTTGTTCTTTCTAAGTATCACGCTGGGATCATAAGGCGTTGGAGAAATCTTGCTATCCATAAAGCCGAACCGGCTCAAGATTTTCTCAACATAGTGGGATTGACTTAAAGTAATTCCACTCTCATCCTTATTCAGCTTAATGTTCAAAATAACATTAGCTTCTCCCAGATCTTTCATATCAAAACACTTTGATAGAAAAGACTTGACCTCAGAAATTATATTAATGCTCGTACCAAAAATGAGTATATCATCTACATACAAGCATAACATAACGCTATCGCCCCCACCATGGCGATAGTACACGCACCGATCAGCCTCATTAATGACAAAGCCCGCAGATGTCAAAGTACTATCGAACTTCTCATGCCATTGCTTAGGTGCTTGTTTCAGGCCATACAAGGATTTCAACAATTTGCACACCTTTGTCTCTTCACCTTTTACTACGAATCCATCAGGCTGTTCCATATAAATCTCCTCTTCCAACTCTCCGTTCAGGAAAGCTGTCTTTACATCCATTTGATGGATGATTAGACCATAAGAGGCAGCCAAAGAAAGTAGTACGCGAATTGTCGTCATTCTGGCGACAGGTGAATAGGTGTCAAAATAGTCTTCACCTTCCTTTTGAGTATAGCCTTTTGCAACTAGTCTTGCCTTGTACTTTTCAATAGTACCGTCAGGTCTGAGCTTCTTCTTGAACACCCACTTGCAGCCTACTGGTTTGCACCCGTATGGCCGTTCAGTTAACTCCCAGGTTCCATTTGAAAGAATTGAGTCCATCTCACTATGAACTGCTTCTTTCCAGTCATCTGCATCAGGTGATGCATATGCCTCTGCTATGGATCTAGGAGTATCGTCCACAAGGTACACAATGAAATCATCACCAAAGGATTTTGCAATCCGTGATCTCTTACTCGACTGAGTTATTTCATTGTGTTCTTCCTCTGGGACATTCTCAAATGGTGTATCAAGAAACTCGCTAGTTGTGGTGGGTTCAGGACAAATTTCAGAAGAGATCCTAGCAATACTATGCATATCTTTCATAGGAAAAATATTCTCAAAAAATGTTGCATCACGAGATTCCATAATAGTATCAACATGCATATCAGGTACCTCAGATTTAACTACAAAAAATCTATATGCGATGCTCCGATGAGCATAGCCTAGAAAGATACAATCCACTGTCTTTGGTCCTAGCTTGCGTTTCTTGGTAATTGGCACATTGACTTTTGCCAAACATCCCCAAGTACGCAAGTATGAGAGTGATGGTTTTCTCCCAACCCACTCCTCATAAGGGGTTTTCTCTTTATTCTTGTTTGGAACGCGGTTTAGGACATGACATGAAGTCAATAGAGCCTCCCCCCACCATGCCTTAGATAAACCGGACGTGTCTAACATGGCATTCACCAAGTCACACAATGTGCGGTTTTTCCTCTCGGCTATCCCGTTTGATTGGGGTGAATAGGGAGGCGTCCTTTCATGTATAATACCGTGTTCCGCACAAAAATCATCAAATATTTTGGGAAAATACTCACCACCACGATCTGACCTAAGACGTTTGATCTTTCTTTCTAATTGAGTTTCTACTTCAGATTTATAGATTTTAAAGTAGTCTAAAGCTTCATCTTTAGTTTGCAACAAGTAAACATAGCAGAATCTAGTAGAATCGTCTATTAATGTCATAAAATATTTCTTTCCACCTTTTGTCAACACACCATTCATCTCGCATAGATCAGAATGTATGAGTTCTAATGGTGCCAAGTTTCTCTCCTCGGCTGCCTTGTGAGGCTTTCGAGGTTGCTTTGACTGCACACAACTATGACACTTAGAACCTTTGACAATAGTGAATTCCGGAATTAATTTGAGACTAGATAGCCGATTCATTAAACCAAAATTAACGTGACATAAACGAGAATGCCAAACACTTGCATTATCATTAATACCGCCACAAATATGGTTTACTGACTTATTATTAAACTCCGAAAGAGAAAAGCGGAACAGGCCTCCGCATTCATAGCCTTTACCAATAAATTGTCCATGCTTAGACACAACTATTTTATTGGACTCTAAAACTACTTTAAACCCATCTCTACATAGAAGGGTACCGCTAACAAGATTCTTGTTCATAGTAGGGACATGTTGCACGTTCTTCAGCTGGACAATCTTTCCCGAAGTGAACTTCAGATCGACCGTGCCAACACCACGAACAGAAGCATGTGACCCATTCCCCATTAGGACGGCGGAATCCCGGACGAACTGGTAAGAAGTAAACATGGACATGTCAGAACATACATGAACATTAGCACCCGTATCAAACCACCAAGATGATGTTTGAGAAACAGAAAGAACAGTAAAGGAATTACCGTACCCATCTGCATTGCTGGATGTCACGATGTTGACATTCTTTTTCCCTTTGCGATCTGCCCTCTCAGGACAGTTCTTGGAAATATGTCCCTGCTCCCCACAGGTGTAGCAGCAGCCATCATTGGCTTTGTTTGACTTCTTCTTCTTGAAAGAAGTAGTTTTGTTTGGCTTGAATAGAGACTTGTTCCCTTTGTTCTTGACATAGGGTTTCTGCACCATATTAGCATTGGCGCTAGATTGACCCTCACCTCCTTTCTCAGTAGCGTCCTTAGCCCGAGCCTTCTCCTCAACATCAAGAGATGCTATCAGGTTTTCAACTGATATTTCCTGTCTCTTGTGTTTGAGTGATGTGGCGAAGTTCCTCCATGATGGAGGTAACTTTGCAATAATGCACCCAGCCACAAACTTGTCGGGTAAAGGACACTTAAGGAGATTGAGCTCTCTCGCAAGGCACTGTATTTCATGAGCTTGTTCAACTACAGGACGGTTGTTAACCATCTTGTAGTCATGAAAATTCTCCATGATATACAGTTCACCGCCTGCATCAGCTGCACCATACTTAGCGTTAAGTGCATCCCAGAGCTCCTTCCCATCTGTGACTGTCAGATAGACATCACAGAGTTTATTATCAAGAACGCTTAGAATGCATCCTCTCAGGGCAGAATTGGCTTCCTCGAACTTTGTCTGTTCTTCAACAGACAAAGGACCTTGAGGCCTGCCCTCAGTTACCCAGAAGATCTTCAGCGATTGGAGCCAGAGCGTGGCCTTGACTTGCCACCTCTTGAAGTGCACGCCAGAGAATTTCTCCGGCCTCAGTGCATCGGCCAAAGTCATCATGTTCAATTCAGGAAATTGCCTAATAAGGTTTTTGGATTGTTGGAAAGTAAGAGGCAATTTACTGAAGAATTCCGGATAAACACGAGAAGAACAACAGCGATCGGCAGACAGACGGGACGAGAAATAACGCGTACCGATTAGAAGTCGAATGCACCGCTGTAGATCGCCGCTGCAGGCGTTGATGACGACGTTGAGCCGCAGCGCCTGATCTGGTCGGTAGACGAGCCGTGGTGAAGAACGCGAGCAGTCGCGCAGTGCGCTTCCCAAAAACCTTATTCGCCCTCTCCCGGTGCAGGATCGCAAGGGCGAGCGGTTCCGGAGACCTGCTCTCCCGGTCGTCGGTGCACGCCGGCGCTCGGGATGGAGTAGACTAGAAGGCGGCGCAAGGAACGCGAACGTGGGAACGATTTGATCGTGGGTGCTCTGCCGTACCGCGGACGCCCGTATTTATAGAGTCCTGGGGTGCTCTGCCGTACCGCGGACGCCCGTATTTATAGAGTCCCAGGAGGCGGTTCGTATGCGATCTGGATCCTAACCGACTCCGCAGTCGTAGACGCGTCCGTCTCTAACGACTGGGACTCTGACTCGGTAGCCCCAAAAATTCGGAGGCCCAAAAGACCAATTTAATTTTCTGCAAAAATATAAAATCTGGGCTCGGCTCGAATTCACACGAACACACGCGCGCGCGCGCGTGTGCGGGGCGAGGCGAGGCGTGGCGTGGCGAGGAGGAGGAGGAGGAGGAGGAGCGCGCGTGGGCCACCCCTCTATTCCTCTCTTCTCTCTCACTCAAGGAGTGGAAGAGCAACCTCCCTTATATGTAGGGGTTGCTCCACTTCCACTTCCCATGTGGGACTAAACACTTAGCACCACTCCCTCTTGCCCTAATGGGCTTTTGAGATTTTCTAGAATTTATTTCTGAATTAATATTGGGCCAAGCCCATTAATTCCAACACTCTCCTCTCCTACCAGCAATGCAATGCAAGTCAACGTCGCCGTCGCTCCCATTCCGCCGAACCCCCACCGCCGATGAGGAGGACTGGAGGAGGGCACACGCGCCCGTTCGAGCCGCGCGTCCGGTCCAAGGCACGGGCCACCAACCCCCCCGTGCGGTGCGGTGAAGTCAACTCGGAACGAGCAACCCTGCCTGCCTGCCTGCCCCGGCCTCTCAGGTCGGTGGGTGCCCACGATCGAGTCTAATCGCGCCGCGCTCGGCGCGAGCCCCACGTGACGGTGAAGGAAACACCGGCGACGTGGGATGTGTGAGGGGGAGACCAAGACGCGGCGGCGAGGTGCGATGTCGTGAGTCCACGACCACGATGGAGCAACGGCGAGGTGCGTGGGAAGAGGAAGGGGAGGCCACCGTAACAAAGAGTGAGGGAGCACAAGCAATGGGTGCGGGATGGTTTTGCAGCAACACTCGGTTCACATGTCCGGGAACGCCTCACATGTGAGGACGTGAGTATAATTCATTTTGATTTTTTAAAATAGTGCACATATGTTACAGGTGTTATAAAAACTTTACAATTTACCATTACAGGACGGCACGGTTTAGGAAGATGACTGAAAAATAGAATCCACTTAATTTATTTTAAGTAATAGGACAGATATGTTACAGATGTTATCAAAAGTTACTAGTACACTGCAGGACGGTACGGTCTAGTAAGAGGAAGGTGACCGGAAACAATAGAAACCTGCCCAAACGCGCGAGTAGTCACCCCACCCCACGTTCGTCGCCGTGTGTCCTGTCCGTCTACCGTTCTCGTGGTCGCCTTCGCCTCGTCCTTATTAATAACCTCACCCGTCCCCTGCTTCCGGCTCCCACCCACCCGCCACCACGCAGCGCGCACCTTCCAGCGGTCGAGCCTTCCTTCCACAGCTTCCATCCGAAATACCCAAAGCCGCAGCATCCGTTCCCGTTCTGCGTCTGCCCGTTCCCCACCCCACCGCACCGCACCGCACCCGGGATCCCCCTCTTCCTCCTGCCCCGGAACACAGCGCCGCCGCGGCCATCATGTCCGTCGCTCCTCGGTTCCTCCTCCTCCTCCTCGTGACGGTAACGGCGTCAGCGCCGGCGCCGGCGCGCGTCGCCGCGGCCGGAGGCACCGCGTGCGCGGCGGAGAAGTTTTCGTCGAACCGCTTGTTCGCGGCGTGCAGCGACCTGCCCCGCCTGGGGGCGTCGGTGCACTGGACGTACGACGCGGCGGCGTCGACGCTGTCGGTGGCGTTCGTGGCCGCGCCGCCGTCGCCGGGCGGGTGGGTGGCGTGGGCGCTGAACCCCGCCGGCGACGGCATGAGCGGAGCACAGGCGCTCGTCGCCGCGCCCAAAAGCGGCGGCGGCGGCGCGTACGCCGTGCAGACGTACAGCATCTCCGGGTACTCGCTCGGCTCCCCGGGCCCCATCGCCTACGGCACGTCCGGGCTCGCGGCGGAGCTCGGCGCCGACGGCCGCGTCCGGGTGTTCGGGACCCTCAAGCTCCAGAACGGCACCGGGGAGGTGAACCAGGTCTGGCAGGTCGGGCCGGTCTCCGGCGGGAGCGTCGCGCCCCACGCCATGGGCGGCGACAACCTGGCCGCCAAGGGGAAGCTCAACCTGGTCACCGGGGCGAGCACCGCCGGTAGCGGAGGGGGCAGCCTCCTCCACAAGAAAAATGTGAGTACTTTTTTTTTCTAGCTTTTGGACCTGCTTGACATCAACCTGTTCATTCATGCTACGTTCTTTCGTTCGCTTTACAAATCATTCATACGCAATTGCGTGCACTGTCAAATATGTTAGGAAAGCATAACGCTTTGGCACCACAAAAAGAGCCACTTCTTCAGTTCGAATTAGCAAACTACACTAATCGAATACTGGCGAATTTATATGGAAATTTTCCACATTTAAGCAAACAATCTCCAATTTTTACCTCGTTTTACATAGGTTACCTTACCTTACCTGTCTTGCTTGAAGCGTTAGTGCTGTGGATACGAAACTAGCCGAATAAATTAGGCGTGTTGTATGATAACGTAGTGTTTAGATCGTGGGGAATCGGAATCCATCATTATGTAATCTTCACACTTATGACGTAAATAATAAAGAAACCGCGCCTGTTGCCATGTGAAATGCTCTAATGAATCTTCGGAAGTCTCTACTATTTGTCCTGGTTCAAGTTTGGATTTTTCTTTTTTGGAATTCTAGACCTGCTACCGCTACGGAGTTATTAGTATCAACTGTTCAGTCTTTGCGGTGGACGTTTTTTGTTGACTGAATGTCTATGGGTGACACAATGTGCACTCCCCTTCCTTGTCCGTACATCTAGAATTTTGATGCATCAGCCATCAGGAATACAATTTTCAAGCCTAGTCAGTTTCCTTTTTCCTGCCTTGGTGGACTTTGTCTTGAATTAGTTTAGACCTAGCTACATGTCCATGTTCTTCGCATGTTAAAGTATAAACACCAAAAACGGTTTGTCTTCCCTAATTCTTAAGAACAATGATATTCAGCAACAATTATCAAAGGAAGCAGGGTATGATTAAGTGGCATGTGATGGTAACATGCTAGTATTCTGGATCATTAGTACATTTCAACGAGAACAATATAACATTTGACTTTCGATTCCATACTGTACTCCTAGGCACAGCTGTAGTTCAATATTCCATACCATGGTTCCATTAGGATTGTTTTTCTCAATTCCATGAAAAAATTGCTCTGTGCAGACTCACGGAGTCCTAAATGCTGTGAGCTGGGGTCTTCTGCTACCCATGGGAGCCATATTTGCGAGGTACCTCAAGACGTTCCAGTCAGCCGATCCGGCGTGGTTCTATCTCCACGTATCTTGCCAGGTGATCGGGTACGCCGTGGGAGTGTCTGGCTGGGCAACCGGCATTCACCTCGGAAACTTGTCCAAGGGAATCACCTACTCCGTTCACCGGAACATCGGAATCGCAGTGTTCGCTCTCGGCACTCTGCAGGTACACACTACTCTTCAAAACGACTTAAATTAAATTAAACCAGTATAGCCTATTGAACACTTGCTGCTAACACTTAAATTTATTAGATCTTTGCGCTGTTCTTGAGACCCAAGAAGGACCACAAGTACCGCGTCTACTGGAACGCGTACCACCACTCGACGGGCTACGCGATCATCATACTGGGCATCGTCAACATCTTCAAGGGCATGACCATCCTGAACGTGGCGCGGAAGTGGAAGACGGCGTACGTCATTGCCATATGCGTCCTGGGCGCCGTCGCCCTGGTCCTGGAAGCCGTGACGTGGGTGGTCGTCCTGAAGCGGCGGAAGTCGGAGACCAAGACCTACAACGGCGGCGCGTCGTCGTCGTCGGACGGCCGGTTGCCGCTCTCGATGTGATTGATGGTTGATGGTCGTGGTCGGCTGCCCTGGTTGTTAATTGGGTCCCTGATCAGCTGGGCCTCTCTATTTGTAGAGTGATGAGTATTAATTAGGTCTTTGTGAACGGTCTCCTTGGTTTCTCTTTTGTTGATGTAAGGTAAGGTAGGCACGTGTATACATACCGCACCATTATACATACTGGAGACGAGTGATGCTGCTATGATGCATGCGTGTCATCTGGTGTGGTTGTGGTCTTGCTTTTGAATATGCTTATCAGTTGATCACTCCACTTGTCTTGTTTCCATCCCTTTTTGCGAAAAAGATGGCGAGATGTCCTCCGCGTCCCTAATGGTTGGTGGTGCCGGCACATAACTCCACTAGAGGGGAAGCATGATCTCTCTAGAAGGTAAAAAAGAAGATGGAAAGAAAACGTCACTTGTGCTGTGCCGCTTGCTGTTCGTTGCGCAGTTCGTTGGAGGGAAAAGTGAGGGGACAGAGGGCTCGGAAAGCAACCGGTCTGACGAGCAAATCCACCGAACGTGTGCACAGCGCAAAGGCCTCGCCGCAGAGCAGGCAGCTCCGCCCCGCACCTCATGCAAATGGGTTCGACGTCGGGCACCGCCGGTCTCGAGACGATCGTTTCCGCGCGCGGCGCCGGCACATGCGAAACTCCTCCTCCTCCTCCTGCGGTGCGGGTGGTGGCAGTCGACAGGAGCCGTGCGACGCACGCGTGTGGCGTTGGCGCGGAGAAAGATTCGCCGACTCCTTTCCTTTCCAACCCATCGTCGGTTGGCGATGGACCACCGGAAGCGGAAGCACTCAATGCTCGGGCGCTCGGCCGTACTGTACAAGCTAAGATACCTCGCCACCGAAATTTGCACGGCAGCGTACTGATGCATACATGACGGCACAGCTCGAAAGGGCTCCAGTTTTTCAGGCCACCTGCTGACCTGCCCCTGCGCCTGCGCCCCAACTTCTCCGGCCACCAACTGAACAAACACATCAATGATTATTACTAGACCCTTTCTTTCTCCTGTTGATACTAGTAGTCTGATCAGGTAGGAAAGGCAACGCAAACGCGCGGTTTCCTCCTGTTTTCTCGGACATCCAATGCCGGGGTCAGAACTAACACGGCCCTGCTCAAGTGCTCATCGATCTGCAATCCACAGTCACGAACACACACCAGCTAGTTCCGACGAGTGCAAGTGTGCACCAAGCCACCAACCAACCAACACTCGATCATCCGGTGGTTTTAATTGGTTCCAAACTGCAGCAATGGAAGAGCAGGAATGATGAACTGCCTCTGAAAAGTAGCTAGGGACCCAACCACTAGCTAGTTCCAGTACCAAGAATTTTTCTGCAGTAGTGGATCCGCAACCTAAACGGCAGGCAGATCATTTCATTGGAGCCGGTTTAATAATAAGTGAGCTTTGCCAAACCCAGCTAACTGTACTGCAATCGGACGCGGATCTACTGGTAGACGGCAAAACTATGACCAGATCATCGATCGCATCACTGAGATTGACCTGTCCAGTGCCCAGTCAACCAGATTTGACCTAACCAAACTAGTAGTACTACTACCACTTGCGAAATCTCCAGTTATACTAGTATTTCCCATCACTTGCCAAACTGAAATCTGAAACCAAAACGGGTGGGTTGTCAGAGCAACTTTTTACAGTACTTACGTACTCCCTCCGTCCCAAAAAGATAGATGTTTTAGCATTTTTTAGTCATAATAGTGGAGTATGTAAATGATGCATATACTCTCAACTTTAACTCTCACCATTGGCTGACATCGAGTTGGGAACAACACTGATTGGAGCTGATTGGAGTAATCTAACGTTGGCTTTAAATTACTACACACTTACATGCTAAGAAGTCAGTCTTTGTGTGACAAACTTGCAAGCTCAAAACCTCCATCTTTATGGGACGGAGGGAGTAGTAAATTTGGTTTGTGACAACGACCCATCATTCAAAGTTAGTGTTGCTTGCAGTTGGCTTAACTTCTATCTACCTCAGACGTACTCCTAAGTATCTACGAACTTCTGAGTGGTCACAGTCGGTTGGTGCCGTTGGTGGCTACAAGGATTTGAGAAATGGTTTTGTTCAAAAAAGGATTTGAGAAATGGAGATTTGGACCAACCCTGAAGCATTTTTTGCAGGTCAAAGCGAGGGGGCTGGGATATCTTAGCCCGAACATGACGTGTTCGGTTTAAGCGACTAACACGCACCAGCGACTCGTGATGGATGCTGCCGCCGCATAAAAAGTCTGGTTCTAGTTGAGCTGTACCGTGACCGTGCTTGTTGTGCAGTAGGAGCAAAGCGTCATCTAACTCGATGTAACTTGACAGCAACTACAGACAGCTTAGATGGTGCTTTCAGGTTCCCATCAATTCCTGACTGAAAGCCAGAAAGCCAGTATCTGTTCAGCTGTAATCAGCTGCGATTGAAATAGGAGGAGAAAAAAAAGAGAGAATCCTTTGCACAAAAGTGCATTTCATTGCGCAAAGAAGAATACTACAACAACAACCAAGCCTTTGTCCCATTACGCAAAGAAGATTATACAAGCGAAATTTAAATATGTAGCCACTGTGTTGAAACAACTACACGTCGATTCAATGAAGTAAAATATACAGACCGTGGATCAATCAGAACTCACAACCTCCTTTATACAGTTATATTCTACTCTCTAACGAAACAATTTCCATACACGTATACTACTTCTACTTCAAAGCCTCAAAAGGGAATAAAGGAAAATCTAAAGTTGCTACTAACTATGCACTTTTTTTTGCCTTCTTTTCAAATGACAGTGAGATGTCAGCTTGCGTATGCACAGAATTAAGACTCCACCCTCTAGACAGTTGGTTACAGAAACTGGACTCATTTTTAGATGTTTTGCAAACCACACAAGTCATGAACCTCTGCGCTACCGAATGGTACAAAGTCAGAACGTCGTAAATGATTTGACTGATTATTCTTGTAAGAATGTTTGCCAGGACCTTCACCTGGCGCAGCATCACCGGACGCGTCAGTAGTGGGGGGTGGGTTCACCGACAGGGATGCGGAGACCTTCGGGCAGCAATGCCGGACATTGACCCTGTGTGTGATGGTCTTGGTTGAGGTACTACCTGTGACATTAACCAAAAGAACAACCTCCGTGTCACTGGTGGCTTCACACCGGTTGACGAATTCTTCCTCCGCAAAAATGTCTTCATGATGCACAGTGACTTCCTTTGTTTCTCCAGGTTCAATGAGACCAACTGATGGTTGGACCTGTTTAACATCACAGGCTAAGAGATTGATACTATGGCAAAGGAAAATATGATGGCAGAACAGTAGAAATTTTGATTTACGAAAAAAAACACAGACAGTATAAATAAAAGGATACAACACTGAATGACACCAAAAAACTGCAAGGGATCATCAACCTTACGGGCTGATACCATTTCCATACTGGTAAGAAGCAAAGCGAAAGTTCACTTTTCAGAGAAACTGGTAAACGAGAAGCCCCACTGGGATTTACCCAGTTTATGTTTTTTTTTCTGGCCCATTCTAACTGCGTTACTGCACTGTATTTGCATATGCAATGAATAATATAACTAGTCTTTCATGGCCATGGTCTAATATTATAACATCGCAAACTTAAACCTCCCAAAAAGTTTTTTTTAAGTGGTAAATATTTGCGATAGATATTCCTCCCCCTCTTTTTTTTTTTAAAAAAAGAAAAGGGGTCATTTTCTCTCTTAGAATGGAACAAAATAAGATATAGTTTCCATAGAGTATCTGATGGAAAATGTGCCTCATGCAAGTAGGTTCGTTTTCATGGTTCTCCAAATTTTGTTTGCATGTCTGAAAAAGGAATCCTCCATAACCCAGTGGAATGAAGTTCAAATCAAGTGATTAAAATGTAATAATGACCACAAAACGTAGTAACAAGCAAATGAATGATCAATACTCTAGGTAAAAGTACAACACTTGAAGAATTTTCTTTTTGTTTCTATTTATAGTGCATGATAAGTTCCGCAGGTCCCCACAAGCTAAATATTAATGTACGTATGATAGATCCCCACAATTGATGGTCCTGCCAAGAGGCTGTTTAGTTTTGAAACTATGATATATGATGTGAAACTATTTAAATATTACTTTGCCATGAGAACAACCATCTCAGTTGTAGTAAGTATGCCATCACAGAGGCAGGTTTGAGAAGGAGCAGCAGTTGTCTACAGACAGAAGAAATAGATTAGTTTCTACCTCAAGCCAGAGAGGAAAGCCAAAGGAAGCCCTTGGATACATCTCATATTTAGTTTCATCCTGCTTTCGAGTCCACTGGCCCTCACACAGGATTTCAAAAGCAGCCTTGTTTGTTTCACAATTATTGGTTATTCGAAGGACAACATCTTCTGGATTTTCCAATATAATGTTGTTTGTACTCATGATGGTGTCTGGAACATGTGACTCTTGAAGCAAACCACACACTTTTTTGTTAGATTCGATTATTTTTCCATACTCTTGCCTTCTTGCCAGCTCATCGACTCTTGCAATATCAACACTGAATATACATCTCACAGGCTTATGATCACTATCTGTGACATCCATACAAGCTTCATACCTACCAAAAGAGAAAAACGGCATATTATGTCGAAAAGACATATTGAGCAACAGCATAAACAATGCCACAATAAAAGGAAAAGTAAAAGAACTTAGGAGCAGCATAATCTTACGATGTAACTGCAGCAACAACAGGACACTCTAACGAGCATCCAGCTATTGATACATAACGGCTATCTCGATATAGTATCCTATCACACCAAGCAGGTATTCTCTTCTTCTCGCCTGAATCATACCCTAAAGCAGGCGGTATGAACTTGATGAGCGCAGAGCAAAAACATCTGGAGCTTTATTTACAACAAATTGGAACTTGTTAACTGGAAAGTACATCCAGCCCTAAAAGAAACATTACCTGCCAGACCCGGCTGGTGTCTTTGGAATTTGTATGTTGGAGGAAATTTGATCTCTCCTTCACGCATTCCTTGAAACACATTTCCTGCCTTCATTTCTATTCGAAGTTGATCCCTTTCTCTAAGCCAGTCAAAGCTCCTCTGTGAAACCATATCCCGTGCTTCATCGTAGGTGATGCCATTAAGCCGGTAGTTCAAATCACCAAGAAATACAACCATATCAGCTTCTGCCAGCTCAGATCCATGTTCATAGGTTTGATTCTCACTAGCCTGCCATTATGACAATATTTATACATAAATGTATTTTGTTTACAGGAAAAATAAAAACTTTACTGTTCTTACTGCAGTGTGATGATCACATACACTCACCGTTTTAGGCAATTGGACAGATGTAGTAGAAGCTGTAGCAAGCAATAAAGAAATGTTAGCCATGGTTTACAGTAAAATGCTTCACGATGACACTTCAAACTGGGAAATTGAGTATGAAATACCTGTAGATCCATGAGGCTTGTTAAATGTCATTGTCCGGTAAATATGGTCGAAATCAGCATTACGGCGGCTAACATTTTCTAGATGTGCAGCAAAATGGTTGTTCACAAAACATATTCTGCGATCATGGACTCTAATTCTTAATCCCACACCACCCTGCAAGACGAATTAACTTTCATTTATGCAACGCAAAGCGGACAAGGAAATTGAAGGCACCGTTTTACCACATGCAAAAAGATAATAGACAGTTGTTGACTTCCAATATACACTTTTTGACTTACCTTGTTGCCA
The DNA here is from genome assembly GCA_036927565.1 of Tuctoria greenei. Taxonomy (NCBI): domain Eukaryota; kingdom Viridiplantae; phylum Streptophyta; class Magnoliopsida; order Poales; family Poaceae; genus Tuctoria; species Tuctoria greenei. The sequence goes on from JAYESD010000005.1 coordinate 2,010,597, forward strand.
ATAGCACGTCCAAAGCCACATGGAACTGCAGCAGCATCAACATCACCGACATACGGCTTAAGGTCATTCCTCGCCCTTGAATAATCATAATATACAGTGCATAAATATCACATGAGAAGAGTAATAATGAAGTAAGTGACACCAGAGATTTAAGAAGAGTGGGTTTTAAGAAAATGACTGTATGACTAGTATGTACCATGCAGCAATAAGTAATCCAGCCAACTGCCTCGATCCTACTCGGTGGAAAGATATGCCCTCATCAAGTGTCTTGCCAATAATGTCTATCCACCACTGCCCATTGGTACTGCCCTCAAGACCTACCTAAGGGCATAAGCATGACAACATCAATCAAATTTTCACCTTATTAAATAACATAAATGCAACAAAGACCACATAACAGTATAGGGTAATAGCTTGATATGTTCAAAAAACAGGGGCAAATGATCAACATATTCTAACAAGTAATGTCCAAAATGGAAATTTTACAGTAATTCGTTTTCCCGCCCAGTTCTCAGCGGTATCATCGCCATATTAATAACAATATAACACTTATTGCTTCTATAAACTTAGGATATAGTTAAAAAAGATACACTGATTTCACATATATACAGTAAAAGATAAATATGAACTAGAATCTTGAGTCAAAAGATGATCCTCATGGATTAAGAAAATGCAATTACACCTTGCTTGCACCTGGATTAGAACCATAACTCCAGATAGGGAGTAAAAGAATATCAACATGTAAATATATCAATATTAGAAACAAGAGGACAATAGCTACAATTATGTGATTGCATGCTGCATGATCATTATCAAAGAAATACAATCCTTTACTAGGTAAGTATGGTCAAAAACTCAAAATAAAAGAAATGGTGTACTCAATTAACTGATCACTTGTAACATGTGTATTGTCACTAAATGCTCACTTATAATTATCAAAACTACATATATTGAAATAAGGTACGAGGCCGATACTGTCTTAGGATGTGAAGTGGTCAGATGCATGTTGCAGGTACTATGAAAATTTTCTGCCTCGATTACACACAACTTTTAAATTTGCAGCGCAAAAGATATGTTTTCTGTTTTCACTTACGGACTACTTTCCAATCATAAAAGTATCTTTCCCCATTTGATTGAATTGAATAACATAAAATGAATCAATGAGGTGACTAAGGTGAGGTAAAGTATCTTACACTTTCTTTGGCAGCCGCCATGGCAAGGGCTCCAGCACCCATTTCAACCTCTTGCAGGCCCACAACCACTAACCCAACATCTGGTGATACACTACCCAACCATGACCATAGTGATTCGAAAGAAGCTTTCTCCTGTGCAACGTTCCAAGTTCCAACAAGAATTTTAATGTTCTCTAGCCTCATATATGATAGCTCCCGGTTGGCCAGTTCAGTTCGTAGGATACCATCAAGAGGACTAGGAGATGATAGAGGCCATCCTCGAATACCACCATGATGTGCCAGAGTGAAGATGTAAGAACCACCAACTGCCATTTTTATGACTGGGCAGCTATGTCCAGTCCATCCTGCCAGAAGGTTTCCATCAACATCCATCACTTGAATAGTGCCACTGGCATAGCCCACCCACACCCTCTCTCCAAATGTTTCTATGCATTGAACGGAAGAAATATGATGCTGGAATTCTTGTAGTTTATTCCCGTTTCCATCCCACACAATGATTGAACCATTTGTGCAACCTGACCAAATTGTCCCATCCATTGCTTGAGCCACTGCTTCCGTTCGACGGTTATCTTCGATAAGTGTCCCCTTTGTTGCAACTCTCCGTATGGCATCAGCTGCCCCCATCAATGCATTTCTAGATTTCTGGAGAAATGTGAAAGAACCTTGTGGTTTGTCCTTCTTCGTCAGTTTTACTTTGATCTCTTCTTCTATGAATTGTTCTGGCATCATTGGAGGCTCTAGCCGAGCTGACTCAACTTGGCCATCCATGCCAAAAACTTTTAGCAGATCCCTTGTCCTAGCATCCCTATAAAAAGCATTAGACAAAAAATAGATTAAATAAAAAACGGGCTGATGATCTCAAAAGGAACGTACAGAAATGTATAAATGGTTATCAAAGCATACCAAAGAGCAAATGTCATGCTAGTTAGACTCCATACTTTTGCTCGGCAATGATCCGCGAGCATGAATTTTACATCAGAAGTGGGCAAAGAGAACATGTTACCAACTGCAGCATGGTTTCTAAGGTCTACATACGCTCTTTCAACTAGCAAAGAAGCAATATGTTTTCCTTCTTGTGTCAACGATAGGGACCTAGCAATGGCGTCCCATGGCCATGCCTTTATGATACCCCCTTCGGACCCTGACCATATCTCACCTGTATCGAGTAGAGTAAATTGAAACATTATTTTGGAATGGAAGAGACGAATCAATGTCAAACAACAAAGAGCTAATTAATCATCCGTTGAGAAAGTGATTGAAACTGAATAAAAACGACCAAATTCAGTGGTGAAAAAGTAGTCTGCTAAGGAACGCTGTAGTTTTAAAAGAGAGAATATACAGCTTCTTTACAAGTAGGCTTTAGAGTACATAATGATCGATCCAAATCATATGAATCAAACATCTCAATAATATTTTTGGAGAAAACAAACATATCAACACTTTTTTTGGAGCAAACAAACATCTCAATACCTGTTTGCAGCAAGCAAACATCTCACTATTTAATGGGGAGTGGTTTAGTCGATTTGAATATGAGAGATAAAACTTCCGCAAGTTAATTTTTTTTCTTTGTAAGAACTTTCTGAAAAGCCAATTCTACCTGTTAAGCTACTACGTGCTGACCAGTTGCCCTCAAAAGCTTAAGCTGATGAGGTATGTAGGCAATTCACTTATATTTCAACACCCCCCTCACGTGCAGGCTCCTTTGGGCTGCATACGTGGAATAGGAGTCGGCTGCAATTTTATTTTATTTTTTTTAATAAATTGCGTCTGCCAGGATTCAAACTCGGGACGTCTGACTCTGATATCATGTTAAGCTACTATGCGCTGACCAGTTGCCCTCAAAAACTTAAACTGATGAGGGATGGTAGGCAATTCACTTATATTTCAACACTACCATCTACCCACTGAAACTTCAGTCTCCCGCTTAAAGAAAGAAGAGTCAAATGGACCAAATCCATGTTCCCGTACAAAAGATAAGGGAATGACACCTCATGTAGACGTGCCCACCTAAACATGTGCATAGAGTGATCAATAAGCTAGCTGCTTCTACTGCCAGTTCGTTTGAAAAATAATACCTTGGAATTAATGGAAGGCAGTAAGTAAACTATTATAATTTTGGTTGCGTTAACTAACTACATTTAGATAGGAAGTCCCAAAACGTTCCTGCTGAGCTAGTAAACCTTTCAGTCTCCTACTAGAATCAGCAAAACAAAATAGAAAATTTCAGTTATCCTCACAAAGTTCGGGACCATAAAGTTGCAACGGGTGATTAGTAAAAGCAGTCAATAGAGCACACACTTAATCGAGATGATCGAGGAAGGAAAGCTTTTCACCGTAGGACGTGACGACTATAGAGAGCACCGGCGTCCGGCCGAACGCCTCCCACGCGAGAGCCTCCTTGAACATCGGCGCGACGCCGGCGCTATCCCCCGCGGAGTCGGCGACGGCGTGGTCCATGCGCCACGCCCTGATCCTGCCGTCCCTGTGCCCCGTCCACACCAGCCGGTTCGCGGCGTCCACCGCGACGCAGAGCGCGGGCGGGGCAGGCACGGACTCCCTGAACGGCGCGCTCCCCTCGTCGCCGCGCCGGGCAGCCCCCGCGGCGGCGCACCCGCGGAACACCTCGTCGAGCTGCCACACGCGGACCCCGGACTCAGCGCCCGCCCACAGCTGCCGGCCGCGCGGGTCGCACGCGAGCGTCCGGAGGAAGGAGCCCACCTGCGTCTCCCGCAGCGGGTGGGGCCGCACCTCGAGCGCCGGCGGGCGGCCCGGGTGCATGGCCGCGCGGAGCGGCACGCGGAACACACCCTCGCCACCGCCGCCGGCGCCGACGAACTCGGGCAGCGCCCCGCCCGTGCCGCCGCCGTACTCCGACAGGGCCCGGTCCAGGGACGCCGCCGACGACGCCGAGCCCGCCGCGGCGCCGTCGACCCAGGCGACGAAGGAGGGCGCGGGGGCGAGCGCCGCCTCGCCTGTGCGGTGGTTGCTACTGTGCTGGGGAAACGTCGGGCAGCGCGCGGTGTCGGGGCCCGCGGCGGAGGCGACGGTGGCGTCGTCGTCGCCGAAGCTGTGCACGCGCAGCGGGGCGTGGCGGGTGTACACGTACGCAGGCGCGGCCTCGGCGTCTGCGTCCGGCGGCACCGGATGGCCGTACGAGTCCACGCCCTTCCGCAGCTGGGCCGCGTCGTCGTCCGACTCCATCCCTCCCGTCCGCGCGCGCGACTCGGGACCGAATCCCGCTCGCGGAGCGTGTCGAATGAGGGAGGCGTGCACGGAACCGGGGTGAAGGGCGGCAAGGGGGAAGAGAGATCGAGGAGGCCGCCGGAACAGGGGCCACCCGTTGCGGGAGCGGAGGGGGGAGGCCGGACGGTGGCGGGGGGCCGTGGAGCGGAGGGAACTGTGAGTGGACGGAGGCGTGGGTTTATATGGGTGGAGTCCTCGTGGACCGAGACCACGGGGCCCCCCGCTCCCAGTAACTGATTGCCAGTGTGAAGGAAAGCAAGTGCTGCGGGCCTGCGGCCGCGCCGTGATGTTGGACGGGGGACGACGATTAAAAACGGCAGCGATTTAGGCCAAGACGCGATCGTACTACATATGCCGGGATCCGTTAGCCTGAAAGCTAGTGTACGTTCTTCCGGAATCAGGTTCTGAACGTGGTGTTGTATCCCGAAATAAAATCGTATATTTGTCCTTTTGAGGTTGTTATACTGTATAAAGTACGTACGTACGCATCAGGTCGTCTTTCGTCACCTTATTATCTGATCCATCCAATCCAAAGGTAAAGTTAACCTGTCTCACTGTCAGTATGGTTTCATGGTTACCTGAAATAAGCGGCTGCCGGTGCACATCACGTTGCTACACCAGGTGTACCGAGCATGGTCAGGGCGGCCCACTCATGGATCGTGGTGGCCACACCGGCCAGGCGATCACACTCGCCTTTTGGCTTTCCTGCCTCTCGCTTTCGGTTGCCCACGCATCAAGGTAAACGAACCCAGCTTTGACATTTGGCCTAACCATCTCCCGCCTCCGGATAGTTATTATAATACGGAGTAATAATCTACTAGTTCTGCTACTCTTTGTTGCAAATTCGGTTGCTGTCAACTCACTCACCCTCCGCGCGCGGCGCACCGGACCGGACTGGACTCGGGATGGACGCTTGAGGTAATTGAGGATGGTGGATCGGTGGTTGTCAGCCGTCCGTGTCGAACAGGTCGGTCGTGAAGCTGTCTTAGACCATCCGCAGTGGCACGCTGTAAAGCATACTGAATACACTGTTTTACAGTGTAATTTAGAGTACGTACTGTAAAAGCTGAAAAAGAATAGTATATAGAATATGCTTTAGAGTACGCTGATGCGGATAGTCTTAGACCTCTGCGCGGCCGTTGCCAGATCCAAGTAGCACAAAAAATGATTTGATGTGGTCCAACGGAATAGCAGTACGTACTATATATGAGCAGCGACTTGTGCCTAACTCCACGCGCGTGTCGTCGGCGGCTACCAACGCACTATAATAACACCAACAGCTGAGGATTTGAATACAGTGGTGGTGTAATGGTCGATCGGCCCGCTGCTTGCGTGACGATCGACGAATCTTTGAGCTGTCCGCTTTGCTTATCCGGGCTAAACACTACTACGAGGCCAGGTGTCCCGAGGTAGGCTGAAAGCCAGCCGATCTAGAGTAAACGCTAGCGCCAAAGCCGCCACCGTACGGCCTAACCGCGCGCCCTTTCCTCTATCTTCGCGGCCGGCCTGAATGAAGCGCGCGCGCGCACGCACGCTAAGAGGCGATATGGCGAGTTGGCAGCGCGACGGCCGGCAGAGAGCGTGCGCGTCGCTGTCTGGCGGCGGCGCGGGGATGGGCGGGGCACGGGTAGGTGGACCGGCCGCAACTACCAGCGCCACCAGCTGGCTGCTCGGCACGTACGGGCCAAATTTGGCTGCCCCCGCACTAGCTGGATGGGGCAACGGCCAAGATCTGAGCTTGTCCGCTACGAAACGAGCAGCAGCTAGCAAAGGGTGGTGACGGTGATCTCAGCCCGGAGGCCGGAGGCGACGTGCCGCGCAGCGGTTGGCGCCCGCGTCCGCGGGTGCCGAAGCCGGCTTTTGTTTATCACAACTTCGCCTTCCCCCACATCGTCTCGTCCCGTCGTCCGTGTTTTCCTATCCTTTCCTCTCGCCCACGGCGGGGATAGATCGGTTGACCTGCGTGCGTGCGTCCGTGTGTGCAAATCCAGAAAACCGTGCGTATGATCGTGCACGCTGCGCATACGCACAGGCAGGTAAAAAAACGTCGTGACGTGTTCACGACACGTGTAGCATCGCGACGTGCTCATGCATATCTTTATACGTGTATCGCGTAGTAGGTCGGATCCAAATGCAATATGAAATGAGAGCAGAGTACTACAGCCGCGCTGACTCCTTGCTTGCTCGAAACGGCAACGCCAAAGTTGACCTTGCGACTATGTACTACTACTACCTGTCTACACTTGTCTGTCCGTACTGTAGATTTAGTTATTTTTAGGTAATGCATGCGTACCGTAGATGATAACAGCGAAAGACGCTGACGTTAGCTGCACTCGACGTGATCCTGATCAACCCCCGCATATTAATCGGATCGTTTTCGTTCGACCTGGACCAGCCATGATTAGTGAAGGTAGCGAGATCGATGTGTAAACTACCAAGTTACTGTGTGCTGCCCATGCATCAAGATACGCGCGCGCAGGCTATCCGATAAAAGAAGGAGCGGCGCTGCTCGACCGACCGGCTCCTGTCCTGTGACGCGCGTCCATCATCTCGCGAGCTTATTGGGCTTACAAACTGTCGTACAGTAGCAAGCAAGCAGGCCTGGGCCAGCCTGACACGTGATGATTGAAAAGTTTGTGGGCCGGTTTGCATCTGAAATTGGAAGAGCTTCTTTCCATTCAGTTGCAGATGATAGGTATGTTTAGATTGTTGTCAATATTAGTTGATTCAGATGATAGGTATGTTTAGATTGTTGTCAATATTAGTTGATTATGAAGTAAGTGTGTATTTAGATTGAAGTCAAAATTTGGCAAGTCAATTCACTCATGTAACTTGCTAGTTCAATTTTTTACCAATGTTGGTCAAATCTTAGATGATCAATTCATCCACCAATTTTGGTAAGCCAACGCGTTGGTAAGTTAAACAAAGTTAAAACCAAACAGACCCCATATCTTCCTCTCTTCTGTGTTACTCTTTCGGCGACAATTGTCTCGTGACGTTAGCCATTGCATCCCGGCCCCCCGATATACAATCGACCCTGTGTTGATCGGAGCCCGATATACAATCATGGACTTTGTTCAGGTTGCCGACGCCTCACCATACATATGGGCTGCACGCCTGACAGGGCCCACGTACTCTGGCTCTCCAGCTATCACCACCACGCGGTGCGCGCTGCGCTCGGCCGGTTCTGTTCCAGCGAAACGCACCCGGGGCCCAAGCTCACGCCGGCAACAGCATTCCCGCTGTTGACAGTACCTGGAAAGTGATCGCCCCTTTCTCGTGCTCTTAATGCAGTGACATGTTTCTGCCGTTTCAGGAATTTTGTTACATAATCGGTGTCATGTGTTTCCAATGTTGTAACGTTAGAGTGTTATCATGAACATTTTAGAGTAACACAACATGTTCTTAATTATTCCCTCAATTCTCAAAATTTTGTTGCTTGTTAATTCAAAAAATATTAATAAGCGATAACTTTTTGGGAAATGATGAAGTATTTGTTAGTTTGATCTCGGACTCGGTCACGTGGACCGAGTCGGTCTCCTGTGCAAGCTCTGATATGAAGCGCCAACCATCCATTAAATGTAACGTCGTAAACGGGAAAGTGGGATGCCGAGACAGACAAAGAAATGTTTGTCGTGTTCACAACCACCACACAATTGAACGGTTGATCGAAGCGTTGCAGCAGAAGGAAGGCTCTAGCATGCTGTCGTCACCCGTTCTGCGGCGGCAACCACCCTGGCTGTGGACACCCCCCTTTGCCCATCGCTATAAATGGGAAAGAGGGGCATTGTGGTAGGTGGGCCGATGATTGTTGTGTCCACTATCCCAGCATAATCCAATAGACATTCGATCGATCGGGGCGTTGAAGCGGAGGGAAGGCTCCGACGTGCCGCCGTTGCTGTTCTGCAACCTCGTTCCTGAGCTCATCACCATGGATTCCTCGGCCAACAACAATTCCGAAGGTACTTCGATCGAATCTTCTAAGAACTTTTCCTTCTAGATCCAAATATTTGTCACTGGTTAGTTCAAAAATGAACTAACCGATGACAAGAGGATGTAGTGAGTACTCGATTTACTTCCTGATCTTGAGGATTACTCGATGGATTTAAACCCCTAGGATCTAATAAGTCCATCTTTATTCAGCGAGCAAGAGAAGCCAGTCGGCGCAGTTTGCGGCGCGGACCACCGTTCTGGGTTGCGCGCTCGTGGAGTTCAAAGTGGATTACGAGAAAACTAAAGGCCTCGATTCGGGCGAGGTCGTCCACTCTGACACCATCTCCGCCGGTGGCCATACGTGGAGAATAAAATGCTATCCCGCTGATGATTTTATCACCAACGAGTTCTCCAGTATCATCTTCGTAGTTGAGCACCTGAGCAAGTCCAGGTGTGCTATGGCCATCGTAGAGGCTTTCTTGATGGACAAGGAAGGACATCCATCTTCAACCGTTTGCAAGAGGTCAGGGGCTCGCCCTTTCAACGCTCTGCATAAAGAGTGGCCTTTTTTCCTGGCGGTGAAGGATCTGGTCGAAGATCGTCACGTAATAGATGGTCAGATAACAATCTTATGTGCCATCATGGTGTTACGTGACAACTGTATTATTTCAGTGCCGCCTTCAAACATCAGGGAGCATCTCGGCACCCTGCTGGACAGAGCAGATGGGACTGACGTGTCGTTCATCATCGATGACGAGACGTTCCATGCGCACCGAGCTGTGCTTGCTGCTCGCTCCTCGGTCTTTAGGGTGGAGCTGCTTGGTTCCATGGCTGAAGCTACGATGCCAACCATCACCCTAAAAGAAATTGCACCTGCCACGTTCAAAGCTATGCTCCGATTCATGTATACTGATTCCTTATCAACTGATGGAGAGAACGAGCTCGGAGACACCCCATCCGAGATCGAGATGATCCAAGATCTATTAGCTGCAGCCGATCGGTATGCATTGGACCGACTCAAGTCTATGTGTGCGCAGAAATTATGGCATCATTTGTCTGTTGATACAGTCGCTTGTACCTTAGCGTGTGCTGAAATGTACAACATCCCAGAGCTGAAGAACCATTGCATCGACTTCTTTGTCAAGGAGGAAAATTTCAAGAAGGCTGTGCTGACCAAGGGTTTCTTTCAGTTGGGTGTACAATTCCCTTCAGTTATAGATGAGATAAGGGAGAAGGTTAGGTTATGACATTGGGTAATGTAATGCATCTCCATGTACTAGTAATTTCGATCTCAAGATGATTTGGAGATTATGCTAAATTAATAGCAAACTAGTTGTGTTATCCTTTTCCTTTCTTTGTTGTGCTGGTCATGCTAAATTAATAACAAATAAGACATCACCGATGTATTTTTCATGTGAAACCAGATCAGTAATAGTGCATGAAGAAACTTAATTATTAAAAAATGTAATACGAGTGTTAGGTTTAATCCCACATCGGATATTGATGATGGGGGAGCCCAACATATAAGGTGGAGGGAACCTCACCTATCAGGCTAGTCTTTTGGGTTGAGGTGGCCCATGACCTTGGTTGGGGCTCCGGTTGGGCCTGTTTGCGTAGCAGGCCCGTTGCGATCTGGGACGGCGGCAGGGGCCCGTCTGCGTGACGGCCCGGACCGCGTTCAAACAAGTGGTATCAGAGCCAGGTCGGAAACTCATAACGTCTCCCGGGCAACACACGGATATCGGGCCGTCGGAGAGACCTCCCGGGCCACATGAAATCGGGTTGTCGGAGTGGTGTCCACCCGAGTGTGAAGGGGAGTAGGACCACCCGATGTGTGATGAAGGGGGAGATTGTTAGGTTTAATCCCACATCGGATATTGATGATGGGGGAGCCCAACATATAAGGTGGAGGGAACCTCACCTATCAGACTAGTCTTTTGGGTTGAGGTGGCCCATGACCTTGGTTGGGGCGCCGGTTGGACCTGTTTGCGTAGCAGGCCCGTTGCGATCTGGGACGGCGGCAGGGGCCCGTCTGCGTGACGGGCCGGACCGCGTTCTAACAAGTGGTATCAGAGCTAGGTCGGGAACCTGTAAAGTCTCCCGGGCCACACACAGATATCGGGCCGTCGGAGAGACCTCCCGGGCCACATGAAATCGGGTTGTCGGAGTGGTGTCCACCCGAGTGTGAAGGGGAGTAGGACCACCCGATGTGTGATGAAGGGGGAGATTGTTAGGTTTAATCCCACATCGGATATTGATGATGGGGGAGCCCAACATATAAGGTGGAGGGAACCTCACCTATCAGGCTAGTCTTTTGGGTTGAAGTGGCCCAGGACCTTGGTTGGTGCTCCGGTTGGGCCTGTTTGCGTAGCAGGCCCGTTGCGACCTGGGCTTGCGGCAGGGGCCTGTCTGCGTGACGGGTCGGGCCGCGTTCTAACAAGTGGTATCAGAGCTAAGTCGGAAACCTGTAAAGTCTCCCGGGCCACACACGGATGTCCACCCGAGTGTGAAGGGGAGTAGGACCACCCGATGTGTGATGAAGGGGGAGATTGTTAGGTTTAATCCCACATCGGATATTGATGATGGGGGAGCCCAACATATAAGGTGGAGGGAACCTCACCTATTAGGCTAGTCTTTTGGGTTGAGGTGGCCCAGAACCTTGGTTGGTGCTTCAGTTGGGCCTGTTTGCGTAGCAGGCCTGTTGCGACCTGGGCTTGCGGTAGGGGCCCGTCTGCGTGACGGGCCGGGCCGCGTTCTAACAAGTGGTATCAGAGCCAGGTCGAAAACTCATAACGTCTCCCGGGCTACACACGGATATCGGGCCATCGGAGAGACCTCCCGGGCCACATGAAATCGGGCTGTCGGAGTGGTGTCCACCCGAGTGTGAAGGAGAGTAGGACCACCCGATGTGTGATGAAGGGGGAGATTGTTAGGTTTAATCCCACATCGGATATTGATGATGGGGGAGCCCAACATATAAGGTGGAGGGAACCTCACCTATCAGGCTAGTCTTTTGGGTTGAGGTGGCCCATGACCTTGGTTGGGGCTCCGGTTGGGCCTGTTTGCGTAGCAGGCCCGTTGCGATCTGGGACGGCGGCAGGGGCCCGTCTGTGTGACGGGCCGGGCCACGTTCTAACAAGTGGTATCAAAGCTAAGTCGGAAACCTGTAAAGTCTCTCGGGCCACACACGGATATCGGGCTGTCGGAGAGACCTCCCGGGCCACATGGAATCGGGTTGTCGGAGTGGTGTCCACCCGAGTGTGAAGGGGAGTAGGACCACCCGATGTGTGATGAAGGGGGAGATTGTTAGGTTTAATCCCACATCGGATATTGATGATGGGGGAGCCCAACATATAAGGTGGAGGGAACCTCACCTATCAGGCTAGTCTTTTGGGTTGAGGTGGCCCATGACCTTGGTTGGGGCTCCGGTTGGGCCTGTTTGCGTAGCAGACCCGTTGCGATCTGGGACGGCGGCAGGGGCCCGTCTGCGTGACGGGCCGGACCGCGTTCTAACAATGAGCATGCTCCATACACGTTTAAATTGCGATCCTCGATTTGTTTTTTCATTTTCCCTTGAAAAGTATTTGGGATCCTTCTTTATGTGCCAGAAAATATACAACGCTAGCTGCAGTACACACCTTTGCCTCTGCTTTGCTTGTAACATTTTCAGGTAGGGAGCCTTTAATCTGGCACGAAAATCCTGGTATTTTGCTTGCTTCTTAATACCAGAGGAAGGAAGTAGAATACGTACTTACTCCGTACTTAAAAACTTGTCGCTTTGTAATTTATTTTGTAACTACAAAGCGACAAATATTTAGATATGAAGAGAGTATATGATTGAGTCGGAGCAGGACGAAGCTGCTGTTGCCGCCCTCCGTGGACAAACGGAAGGCGCGGGCCCAGGTAGCCCTCGTCCAAGGCACAGACAAAGGCAGCCGCAGCACGGGGCCCATGCGAATCTCGTCCCGTGTGTGTACAGCGGAGCCTCACCTTGGCGTAAGCTGCCTTACGTGCCACCTGTCGTGCATTACGGGGACAATCCTCGACCAATGTGGTGTGCCACGTATAGTGTTGTCTACATCGTGGACGACACATGGGTCGATTATGCAAATTTTGCGCTTCGTAGTGTATTAATAAAAAATAATTTTGTAATATGTATATTAATAAACAAGTTCTCGTTATTGAAAATTTATCATTTTAAACTACAAATTTTCAAAGACGGAGGGATATATGTTAACCCTTTCTAAAAGATTTTCTTATCTTTGCTACGACACTTCCCCGGACCCGCTAAGAAGCAGCCCGCGAAAGTTCTTTTGTGGTTGGGACACTCGGAGATCAAGATTAAGATGATGACACTGAGATTTACATGGTTCGGGCCGCCTGACACCTGAGCATAACACCCTACTCTACGAGGTTTGTGTTGCTGTATTGCAAGCTGGTCAGCTGGGATTAGATCAAATCAGTCTGTCCCCTGAGATCGTGCAATACAACCGTTTTATAGTTCTAAGGGCTGACCGTTACAAAGCTTGTCTGACCCGACATGTGGCCCTGGCGTAATTAATGACCTAATACATTGTCTAAAGAGTATTAAACATAATTAGTTGTGCAATAACGTGCCTTAATGATTGCGTTATCCCAATTAACAATGCACTGATCGTGTGTCATTAATATGACATTAATGACACGTTATCAGGCCTTGTAACTGCCGATTTAACCGTCTTTGAATGCTTGTAATGGACGTGGTTTGCTTGTATTTTCGTTGGTGATGAAGGTCCAGAGGCTCCACACGTGGCAGGTTCAGAGCTTTCTCTTGCTGGAGGGTAGGTCCAGGGTAGTTGTATACGTGTCGGCACCGGATCTCCTCTCTAACGGGGGCTAGGTCTGGGACTGTTGTACACGTGTAGTTGTCGGAGCTTCCCTTGGTTGGGAGTTCAATTCCGATCTTCTTTTACACGTGTTAACACGGGAGCCAGCCATGTGAGGGGAGCGGATCCGGTGCAGCGTGACAAGTGGGACCTGAAAGGGCCTTTGACTCTGGCGGGTGGAACTTTCTTGCACTTTTTGCGGTATTGCAGGGTACCCGGTATGCAGGGTACCGATAGTGGCCCCCGGGGCCACCTTTGGGAGAAACCTTTTGGGTTATGTTATTCTGCCGGAGGTGGGACCATTCTCGATTCCCGCGCTTCGATTTTCAAAAGTCCTCTGATGCGCTGATAGAGTGACGGTGGGGGAGCGAACCTTCGACATGTGGCTTGTTATGAATGCGACATATGAGATCTTTGAGTGCGGATCTCACACAATTGAAGGTCGCCGGTTCCTAATAAGAAAATCGTATCAGTTCCGCACGCCCTGTCAGAGCGCCGACTTTGGGTTTCCCGCCGCTCATCATGACGATGGTTCACCACGGGTAAGAACCTCGATCTCTTCGTCGGGGTGGCCCCGGGTCCACTCGTCATTGACAAGGTAGACTTTTTGAAAAGTAATTTCACTCTTGTTGCGGTTTCCATCCAAGTGTCGCAAAGGCTTACTTAAGAGGGAAAGTGCGCACGGTTTAAGGACTCTTTACGCCTTTGATTAATCTTGCGCTCAGAGCCTCCCAAACTTCGCCTAGCTTTCCTTCCTTCGATTTGCTTTGCCGCGATGCAGTTGGGTCTCCCCAAGAGCCGCCTCAAGAGCGATGATGATCTGAAGAAGGTCCGGACCTACATGGGGTGGTCCAGCGATTCCTTCAACCATTTGGTGCGCGCCGGCAAGCTCCCGTTCAAGAAGGAGCGCGACAACGACATGGTGTACTTCTCAGCATACGCCATGGTGGGACTGATCCCTCCTTTCTCAACTTTCCTTTTGATGCTGCTAGACTTCTATGGTTTATAGTTGTATCAACTTGGCCCCCATTCTCTTCTTCTCATGGCGACATTCGTCCACTTTTGTGAGATGTGTGCGGGTATTCCCCCCTGCGTCGAGCTATTCCGCACCTTCTTCACCATCCACACCACTGGCAAGGGGACTGATCTTCTTGGCTTCTACTATTTCGTGAAGTGCAAGAACTGCCTCTTCAAACACTTGAAGTCATTTCCTTCCGGCAAATGGGATGATTGAAAGAAAGACTGGATCATCATTACGGTGGAGGAGCATGAGAGGCTGGAGCTGCCCATAGGTCTCCCCAACGTTGACGCTGACGCTTGGAGTGTAGTTCCGGTGCTGTCAGATGCCTTCAATCCTATCTTGACCAAGATCCGCGAATGCGTGGAGGGTGGAGTGACCCCGCAGATGGTCTTCTGCAACTTCCTGGTCAATAGATGGGCTCCGTTGAAGAAGAGGGAGAAGCTCGCGTGGGTCCTTAACAGTGTGATGGATGACGACCGGATCGAAACAGGCCTGAAATCCATCTTGGATGATGAAGCTCTGAAGCTTCACCTCAAGAAATTTCAGCATGGAATAGACGTCGAAAGGGACGACTTGGTTCCACCAGCAACTTTTCTTCCTCTGAATGCGGAGGTGCAGTTCAGCAGGGAGCTCTGGAGGAAGATGCCAGCCCTTGACGACCTTGGTGAGGTGGAAAGGCGTCTGACCACCGGGTTGGTGATCCCCGGAGCTTTTGAGGGTGGTCCTGCCTCTGCCCCAAGTCGGAAGACTGAAGACACCGACAAGGGCAAGAGTAAAGAGCCAGCTGAGCCCTCCAGTCGGAAGAGGAAGTTGAAGCACGCTGACGGGAGGTCCGTCAAACCTGCTCCTTCTCCCCATCGGGGGAGGTCTTCTGCAGTTACTCCTGCTCCGGTGCAAGCGTCTTCAAGAGGTGTCAGTTCTGGGCAGTCGACCCCAGCTTCAGTGCCGGCTAGAAGCTCCAAGTCCGGGAGTTCTTCCCGGCCAAGAGAAGCTTCAGCCGAAAGAACCCCGACTTGTAAGACGTATATGTGCTGAATACATTGGCTTGTAGTGAATACACTTGGCCTTGATGATAAAAGTTTTAAATATCACCAAAACACTTTTTTTGTCAAGGTTCGACTCTAGCTCTGAGCTACAGCAAGGTCTGATGGTAGGTCCGGCTTGGTTTGGGTAGCTCCGGCTACGTTAGATGCTAGGTCCGACTTCTTGGTAAGGTCCGACTAGCTTTGGTTAGCTCCGGTGAGCTTTATCTTTAGCTCCGGCATGTCTTTGTTAGCTTCGACATATGTTTGATAGCTCCGGCATGCTTTTGCTAAACTCTGACGTACTTTGTCTAGCTCTGATTTTGGGTTGACTAGTTTTGACTAGTTTTTGGTAAGCTCCGGTGCTAGGATCTACTAGTTTTGGTAAGCTCCGGTAGGTGCTTCATTGTACTAGTTTTGATAGCTCCGGCTCAAGCTCCGGGTTGCTCTGGCAAGGGTCGGAACTTGACCGTAGTGCTTCTGCTTTTCATTTGCAATGTTTCGTACTTGCTTTACATTGTTGGAAAGATTGCTTAGTATTCATTTGCTAAGTTTTTGGTGCGTTTTGGATGATATGGATGATATCGTGTTACTGTGGTTTTGCAACATGCTTATGTGAGGCTCTCACGTAAGGTGTTGTGTTCGGAACTAACTTGAGTCAAGTCGAGGACTTGGGCTCGTATGGATTGATTGTTTATTCATGTGCAGGTGTTGCTTGAGTTCAAGACATGGCTGGTGACGGGATCCATTGGACTAGTCTCAGGGAGGAGATGAGGTTCCAACAACCACATTCAGGAGGAATTGTGGTTGAGCTGATCAGGAGGTTGCGTAGCATGATTGAATCAAGAACAATGCATATGAAGGTATCGTGGACGTCATTGGAAGATGTTTGCACGTGTGCAAGGAGTGCATGGACGTGGCTACATGGTTCCGAGACGTGATGAAAAGATGTGGACGTAAAGAATTGGTCGGAAAGGTCCAACCGACTAGGTTATGGACTCAGGCTGCGGCTGAGTCGGGTTTGACTCAAATATGGAAAGATTTGAGTTGGTTATGATAGGATTTCGTGTGGGTCACGAATTTGAGTTGTTTAGGAATGTGGGATACGTTCCTAAGGTGTTTGGAAGTCTTAAGATTGCTTCTATCTGCGTATAGAAGAATCCTAAGCAGTTATGGAAAGTTACAATTCGTGAACAGAGTAGGATTAGGTTCCTGATCTGAGTTGAGTTGGCTTTCGAGCTGGTTATATAAGCAAGGGAGTCCAGAGCTCGTGGTGCATGACTTTGGGGCTGTTCTTCTTGTGTTCTATTGAATAAAATTCGTATTTTTAAGGAACTTTTGTGCCTTGTTCGTCCGACTTGTTCCAGACAAGTTTTACTCGTCGAGTTTCTGGACAGCACTACCTTTCGTTGGTGGTTTTATCATAACTCCTGTTTTACAGATCCAATTGACGTGATTCTTTTTGGGTTGTCTTCACAACTTTATTATCTATCATATGTCAAAATTTCATGGTCATTGAATTTGTGGTCTGTGATCTACATGAGTTTCTTTGCAGCGTTCTAGAACTGTTTTTTCTCGGGTAGGGCAGATTGACCATTGGTTGATCTTTCGATCATAACTTGAGTTTTTCTCGACGGATTTGAGTGATTCTTTTTGTGTTGCTTTTGTGACTTGATTCTATCTGATATCTATCACTTTTGTCACGGTGAAACACGTTTAGATTAGTCTCACACACGATTTCTTTAATAGATCGTTTTTCTGCCAAAAGGATTTGGGGTTTAATTGTTTCCGCTGCGTAAGATTTTTAAATCTACCATTCATCCCCCCTCTGGTAGCTTTTCACGTGCTCTTCGATCCTACAATTGGTATCAGAGCCACGGTGCTCTAATCTTTGAGATTTGCACGTGTTTTTGACTAATCATCATGGAGAAGTACTCCGCCAAACCTTGTGTGTTTGCTGGTATTGATTTCCAGGTTTGGAAGGCACGCATGGAGGCTTTCATCCAGGCACAAGGCTTTGCAATATGGAGAAGGTGTATCAACCTTATGAAGTGCCACCCAATGATCAAGTCACGGCCACAAACCTACGGGACGTCAACAACAACAACAAAGCCCGAAACTTGATCATCCAAGGACTCACTCAAAGCGACTTTGATCGTGTCGCACACCTCCGACTTACTCAAAGAAACTTGATGTTTGGAGAGCTCTCTGTGATTACCATGAATGCTCCAACACAATCAAGGAGGTAAAACAAGATATGTTCAAAAAGGAATATATGCGTTTTGAGATGCAACCAGGTGAGTCTATCGATGACCTTTTTGCTCATTTCAATAAAATTCTCAGCAACTTACGTAGTGTCAATGTAAATTTTTCTAATGCTGAGAATGCTAGGAAACTTCTTAGTGCGTTAGACATGTCAATTTGGGAGATGAAAGTAACATCTATTCGTGAATCAACTGTCATGAGTTCTCTTACATTAGATGTACTTTATTCTAAACTAAAAACTCATGAAATTGACATCCTAGCACGTAAGAACCCAAATAAGTATATTGCATTTGTTTCACAATGTGATATGTCTAGCTCCGGCCAATCATCATCTTGCAATACTCTTGCTTTGTTGTCCTCACTAACCCTGGAGCAGATCGAAGAATTTCCAGAAGAGGAGTTGGCACTCATCTCTACTAGATTCTCAAAAGCATTGCAAAATGTGAGAACTAGAAGGAGAGGAAGCTCTAAACCTCTACGATGCTTCGAATGTGGTAAGACAGGACATTTTCGTTCAGATTGCCCTAACCTTTCAGGTCCTACTTCCCGGGATGAAAAGAAAACAAGAACGAAGCACTCCTCTGCAAAAGATACGAAGAAAAAGAAGGGTACCATAGGACGCATGATGATCAACAGTTTCATCACCGCACTTCAAGAACTTAGTTCAAGTGATGTAGACTTTGAAAGTGATGAAGATGATGACGATCTGGCCAACTTATGCTTCATGGCGGGCAAAACAAGATCAAGATCAAGTCAGGAGGATGCAGAACACAACAGTGAAGACGATGAGGTATGTTCTACCTGCAATGAAATGTGTGATGCTATTTCTCGTGCAACTATTATTGTCAATAAAAAGGACAAAAAGCTTAGGGATAATGCTGCTAAAATTGAATCATTAGAATCTGAAATTAACCATTTAAAAACCTTGATTCCTAGTGATGATGCATGTCCCTCATATGACTTAATCTATGAACAATTGTCCACATTAAGAAGTGCACACTCCTCCACTCTAGATAGTCTTGATGAAGAAATTGAAAAGAACAAAGAGCTTGCTGCACTTAATATTGGAAACTTAAAAGATGCTTCTTGTTCTACAATTGATTTGCATTGTTCTAGTTGTGATGATCTTGATAAAAAACTGCAAGATGCCATGAATGAAATTTCTATATTGAACAATGCTTTACGTTCTCATGAAGTTAAATTTTGTTCCAATTGCAAACTAAAAGGAAAAACTTCATGTGAAAATTGTCTTGATCTGTCCAATAAACTTGACAACATGCATAGGACATTAGATCGGTTTTGTAATGGGAATAAGAACCTAAACTTGCTGCTGAATTCTTCCAAGTCTTGCAATGATAAAACTGGTTTAGATTTTGATTCTCATGCTCATTCTAAGGCACATCCACCTAAAATTGTAAAGTCATTAGGAAGTGGTTTGAATCAAACAGTTCCTAAACAAAAAGGAGTGGTTTTCAAATCTGCAGGAGGGTTGTCTCATTCGGTTTCAAATAAAAATATTGCTTGCTCATCCAGACATGAACACAAAGTTAAATTTCATTGTATCTTCTGTGGTAGAGATGGTCATGTCATAGATTTTTGTTATAGACTAGCTAAACAACAGAAAAAGGAAAGAAAAATTGCTAGATCTTATAACTTTCATGCAATTAGAAAAACACAACCTGCTTTAGTGAGTCAGAAATTTGAAAAGGTAGCTTCCGTACCTTCTAGTAAGAAATCCGCAAAAGCAGCTCCGATAATTCCGATAGCTCCGAGAGCTCCTGGACCTTCTGTTGTTTCCTTCGGAACTTCAGCTTTTGTTTCCGGAGCTTCAGCCTTGTCTTTTGGAACTACTGCTTTTACCTCCGGAGCTACTGGTTTTTGTGCTAAAAGAGTTAAGAATAGAAAACCTCAAACTTCGACTCATAAACCTGCTGTTTTATCTCAGCTTTCGTGTGTTTTTCCTGCTGCACGTCGTGTGACTCAGTACTGGATACCTAAATGACTTTTGACTAACCCCAGTATTGAGTCATCGACGTATTGTGCTTCTATGTAGGTTACACGTTTGAGGAAGGAGAACATTTGGATTGTGGATTCAGGTTGCTCACGCCACATGACCGGTAACAAAGATTGGTTCTCCTCCCTCTCTTTTGTGTCACGTGTAGAGAATGTTACTTTTGCTGATAATTCTTCAACTCCTATAATTGCTAAGGGTTCGATTAGAGTAAATGATCACTACACTTTGAAGGATGTGGCACTTGTCAAAAATTTGAAATACAACTTGCTTTCTGTTGCACAATTGCTAGATGAAAATCTAGAAATTATTTTCAATAAAAACTGCTGCAAAGTTGTAGGTTCAAATAGTGAGCTTATTTTTAACATGTCTCGGTTTGGAAGAGTTTTTAAAGCTGATTTTGATATGTCTTCCTCTAAGCATAGGTGTCTAGTTGCTAATGATTCAAAGGACTTATATTTTTGGCATCATAGACTTGGTCACGTAGGCTTTGATCACCTAACGCGTGTTAGTGCTATTGATCACATACGTGGGCTGCCTAAGCTTAAAGGGGACAAAGAAATTGTGTGCTCTTCTTGTAGACATGCTAAGATGGTTGCAGGTTCACATACCCCTCTCACAATGATCATGACAACTGAACCATGTCAACTTTTGCATCTTGACACCGTAGGACCTTCACGTGTTCAATCCTTCGGAGTTAAATGGTATGTTCTTGTGATTGTTGATGATTATTCTAGATACTCTTGGGTTTACTTTATGGCGTCTGTCGAAGGTCGTAAACGACACTTCCCCCGGACCTGCTTAGAGAGCAGCCCGCGGAGGTTCTTTGGATTCACGAGGGCTAGTCCCAGGAGATCAAACATAGCAGAATGATGAACACAGGGGATTTACGTGGTTCGGGCCGCCGGAGCGTAATACCCTACGTCCACGGGAGTGTTGTGTATTGCCTTGCTTGAGCGCCTATGAGCCTTGGTCTAATTTTTTTGTCCGTCCTCCGTGAAGGTCGTCTGTAGAGCCCTTTTATAGTTCAAGGACTATGTAGTCATAAGCTGGGTCCCAGTACCCGACAGGTGGTCCTGGGGAGAGCCAAATCCTATACAAGATCTAGGACTAATTGCTATCTACTTCCCTTTGTCAGGAGTGTCAATGCGCCGTCCCGCCGCGTCGTGCGCCAGAGCTACACATAGTTGGTGATGATGGCGGTGCACGTCTCGTCTGTCTTGTCCCCGCAGCCCATTTGTCCGTCTTGCGACGTGGGTATGTACCGGCTACTTGGACAAGACAGGACACTGGAGCCTTGACTTTCGTAAGCGCGGCTCAGCCTGCCTGGGGAAGGCGCGTGTACTTAATGCCTATCTAAGCAGCGCACGCATTCCTTTACTGCGGCTTCCTACCGCACTGAGTTGGGCATCCGCCACGTGGTTACGCCGGAGCCTGCCTCTGCGGGAAGTAAATCACTTGAAGGAACAGACCATGTGGTGCATTCGGAGCCCACCCCTATGGAGGGGTGGGGGCTCAGCCCTGCAGGCCACGTGGTAGCTCCGGTGCCTTTCCCAGCGCGGGCGCGGACTTGGCCCTGAGGTCCCGATTGGCCACGTAGCGGCTCCAGAGCCCTCCTCAGCGGGGAGGCCTGGGTTTGGCCCTGCCGGCCACATGGCAGCTTGGGAGCCTCCACCAACGGGGAGGTAGGATCGGGTCCTTCCCTCCTCCACGTGTCAGCCTCGGATTCGGCTTCTTTGCCAGAGGCGAAGTCCTTAGCGGTTTTCTCCTGTGCGCGGGGGTACCCGGTCTGCAGGGTACCGACAGTGGCCCCCGAGCCTACCTCGGGAGAGTCGTCGATACCGCAGGTGGGGTCTTCTCCCTTTTCTTCCCGCGCAACTCTTTCGATTCCGCCTCAAGGAAGTTCCCCATGCGACACGCCCCTGCCGCTGAGGCGACATGTCTCCTTCCGGTTAGTGAAGGCGCTGAACAGGCGCCGCGCGACGTGACTCCTGCCTTCAATCGTGCTTTAACTGCGGTGGTTCCCAAGGTGGCTCCTGCACATCCGCTACTTTTGCCCTCTCGGAAACCGCCGAGTTACCTCCCGCATAGCTAGCTGCCCGGCTCGCCTTCTTTGTCGAGCGGCCCGGGCTCTCATGTCATTGCCCATACGGGTTCATTACTTTCCTACTGGGGCTGCGACGATCCATACTTTTGCGCCTGTTGGCCTGCAGGGGTGCATAAAAAGAGAAATTTCCCCCTGTGGTCTCTTTCTCCTGCCTCTGCATCCCTACGCTCGTGTTTTCGCCTCAAGCCCAGTTCTTGCGCTCTAGTTCCCAGTCTCCCCGTCCAGAGCTTCCAACCTCAGCCCTCATGGCGAGCATCTTGCCCAAGTCCAGGCTGTCCAGGCCCGCCGACCTGGCCCCTATGCGCCGACTTCTTGGCTGGCATACTCCTGAGCGGGAGTCGTGGCTCCATCCTGGGAGGCTCCCGCTGAGCCTCTCCGCCGGGGAGATGGTCCTCTTCTCATCATACGTGCTGGCTGGCTTTGTCCCGCCAGCATCCGCCTTCTTGATCATGCTCCTGGAGACCTTTGGCCTCCAACTCCACCACCTCGCGCCGAACTCGATCGCCATGCTGGCGGTCTTCGCTCACCTCTGCGAGATGTTCGTGGGAGTGATGCTGTCGGTAAAGCTCTTCCGGTACTTTTTTGTACTGAGGGCCACCGGCAGGAGTTCGAAGGAGCACCTCGGCGCCTACTACTTCCAGTGCCGGACAAAGGTCCCCACGAGGTACATTGCTTCCTTCAACTCAGCAAGGTGGGAGATGTGGCGCGAAGATTGGATGATCACCAAGGTTGAGGCCCACGACCGGATGTGCCTCCCCACCGGGATCCCCTACTCCGAGCAATCATTCTGGGAGGAGCGCCCAGAGCTGGAGGAGGCATTCAACCCGGTGCTGGAGAGGATCCAGATGCTGGCGGACCACGGGCTATCGTCTGCCATGGTGCTGAGGGACTTCATGTCCCGCCGCATAGCCCCGCTTCAGCACCGTGCCCGCCCGGCGTCGATGTTCACCGGCCTATCGGACTGCACCCGGCTCGAGACCGGCCCCGGCTCCAACCTGGGCGAGTAGCAGCTGCTCGACATGCTGGACTGGGTCTGCCCCGACGACATCTCCGCTGAGGCACTTGCTCTTCCGTTGGCCTGCCGCCCCTTGTGCTCGGACTCCGAGTTGAGGAGGCAGCTGCTGAAGACTATGCCGACCCTTGACGAGTCCGGGATGGCGCGGCGCCAGATCGGGGACCCGTTCCGGGGGGTTAGCATTGCTGACGACGCTGAGGGAGGCGAGACTCCCTTAAGCGACGTTGGTTCTTCAAGCGGCGACTCCTCGAGCGGCCCCCAGCACCATCCATGGGGTGGCGCCGTCGCCCCCGACGACAAGGGGAAGGGGAAGGTGCCGATTCCGGTGCTGGACCCGTCCCCCAAGAAGCGCGCCCGATCGCCGCCGCCGGCCCCTTCTGCCCTTTGCCAGGACTTTGTAGCCCTGTCGCGCTCATCGCCAAGGGGCGCTGATGGCGCCACCTTGCCGCCCGAGTCTTCCACACGCAAGAGGTGGGAGGCTCCTCAATGCCGACGGGACCCCAGCGTTCCCTCTCCGTTCGGAGGGGCGCCAGACCTCGGGGGTTCCGCCGACACCATCACCACAGGGGCCCCCACTACGGGTTCGGGGGGTCCGAACCCCCCCAACCCTTTCGGGAAGTGGTGGAACTTCAGCGTCCCCCGGTAAGCCTGCTCAGATTTTACCTTGGGTGTTCTTTGCTGTGTGCCTACCCTGTCAATCTCTTATGGTCTGAGCTTGCTTGGTTTCAGCGCTTCCACAACTACTCCACCACCCGCGAGCACTTCTGCTGGAGGGTCTGCCGCTCCAGTCGGCTCGCGGGGATCGTCTGCTGCCTCGGGCCCTGCTCCGGTGCCCCAGGATTCTACCGCTGGGGTACCTCGGGCCCCCGTGTCTGAAACCCCCGCAGCGGCTGCTGGAGCCCAACCGCGCACGCTGATGACCGCCGCCGTGCCTACCAATGACACCGCGTCCACCGGCCACTCCGTGCCGGCCGACGCCGCCGCGCCCTCCGACACTGCTGCGCCGGCTGGCGCCACCGCCCCGGGTGCTGACATCCGGGAGGGGGCCCTGGTCCCCGCCTCCCCAGTGGTCCTCCAAATGGAGGACGATATTGAGGAAGTGGGGGGGGGGGGCAGGGGCCTGCTGCTACTGTGGAGCCCCTCCCCCTGTCGGAGGCTATGGCCGTGGCCTACTCCGGCTTCCGGCAGGCCCAGGCGACCCTTGCCCGGGAGAAAGGGCGGCTCGAGGACGAGGACGACCGGCTCCGGGAGTGGGCGAGGGCCCTGGAGGCCCGGACTCGGTTGGCAAAGAGCCGAGTGGCCCAGCAGGAGGCGGTCGTTCGGGAGGAGATGAAGATCCTAGAGCAGGAGCGCGACCTCATCGCCCAGCTGGACGCCGTCATCCAGAAGCTGAAGGCAGACACCGAGGCCATCCACGCTGAGGCCAGCTCGCGCCTCCAGGCCTGCGAGGACCTTCAGCACTTATTGTCCCTCCGGGAGGCCGCTCTAACCGATCGGGAGCAGGATCTGGCGATGAAGCGGGCCGAAGTGGAGGCGACCTGCCGCGAGCTCATCCTCCAGCAGGAAGGGGCGAGAGTCTGCACCGCCGAGCTGGACCGCCGGGAAGCCGCCGTAGCTGAGGCGCAGCAGGCCCAATCCGCTGAGTGCCAGGCCCTTCTGGACCGCGAGTTCAACGTCGCCCTCAGGGAGGGTGACTTGAACCGCCGCGAGGCGGTGGTCGGCGAGCGCGAGAGGGCCCTGGCGGCCAGGGAGAAGCAGTTCCTGGACGGCGTCCCCCGGGCACTGGCGGCGGCCCAGCAGGAGGTGGCGGAGCTCCGGGTGGCGCGCTCCGCCGAGGCCCAGAAGGTCTGGGAGTTCCTCGGCAGTGCCGACTCGGCTTTGGTGCCGCTCGGCTTCAGCCCGACGCGCGTGGGGGAGCCGACGCATGAGGTGAGTCAGATGTTACCGGCGCTCGACTCCACCAGCTCGAGGATGCGCTCGCTGGGGGCCATCCTTGACAACCAGCTAGAGGCCGAGGGACGGATGCTGGTGAAGGAGGTGGCGACGCACATCCTGTCCTGCTACCGGAGCTGGTACCCCGACGTCTCCCTGCAGCCGGTCCTCGAGGGGACCATCTCCGAGAGGGAAGAGGCCACCAAGTCTGAAGTTTCAGATGCGGTGGCACTCATCGCCTCAAGGTTCCAGCGGAGCGACTGAGGGCTCCCCGGGCATCTGTTTAAGTTTTTGTCTTTCTGTCTTTTGTCTTGTGGTTGGCTGTGATGACAAACTCTTTATTTGTGCGATAAAAATCTGTTTGTGGTGCCATTTTATACTCAGCTTGCTTTTGTTTCCAGCAGTGTCTTCCGACTGCTTGTTGTTCCTTAGCTTCCAGGACCTGCTGTCCCCCAAAGTATGGCCCCCTGACAGGCGTGGCCAGTTGTTATGGGCACTCCTGTCATACACTTAGGGTTTAGGGCGGACCGGTGCAGGAGGAGCCTAGGACTCGTAGGTAGCATTGCCGTAGATGAGTATGTAGGTATGTCAACAGCGGCCCCCTGGGGGTGCCGCCGGGGCTTCAGTTCCGCGGTGCTTGCCATCTTCGGCGAGAGGTCGACAGCGGGACGGTGGTTGCTGGAATAACTTCCTCAAAGACCTGTACATAGATCAAAAAAGAGAAGTAATTCTGTCCGCTGGTCACTTTACCCCTGCTCTTTTTGTAGTGTCGCTTGACTTACGATCCTGGGCTGACTCGTGGGGCTTGGGTAATTCAGTGCTTCTGCACCTAGGGCTCATTGTCTAGAATACCCAAGGGTGGTCCATCTGGCCCCCAGCACTCGGTTGTAGCGCTGGGGAGGCAGAACGCACAAGCTTAGGGTACGGGACCAGGCTAAGCAGGCTGTGGCCCTGGACCTCCCGCTTGGCGTAAGCCTTTTTCGGGGGGGGGGGGGGACCATCTGGAGACACAGCCCCTGAGTATTGGAACAACCGAGGCCCAGGCGCATCACAGGTACCTCAAGCAACCCCACCTGCAGTCCAGACAGCAAGGCTCCCACTATTGTTAAAGCAGGGGAAAAACGACAGCGCTCATAATAGATCACGAGCTATGGCGGGCTTACAGCAACATCATAAAAATTAAAGATAACTTTTGAATTGACAAACCCTATACCAGGCAGGACAACATTCTTTCATTGTAGTTTCTCATAAGATGAAGCAGACTTTATAAGGGGAATAACCCGACCTGGGTGTTAGGTGGAGCCGAGTGCACCTACTTAGGGTTCTGGACCAGGCTAAGTGGAATGTGCACTCGGAGCCCCATCCCCCTATACTAAGTGCTGTCCTGAGATAATGTGTAACCTTTACAATGAAATAGCATTGCCCCGATCCTGGTCTAGGGGTAGAACTTACGGAGGTGTGCGATGTTCCATGGGTTGGGTAACCGCTGTCCATCCTCCGTAGCTAGGCGAACGCATCTTGGGCGGCAAACCTCTGTTACCCGGAAGGGACCCTCCCAGTTGGGGGAGAGTTTGTTAGACCCTTCTCGGGAGATTATGCAGCGCAACACCAGGTCGTCAACCTTTAGCTCCCTACTCCGCACAGTCCTCTAATGGTAGCGCCGGAGCGCCTGCCCGTACCGTGCATTTCGGAGAGCTGCTCGCACTCGTCCCTCGTCGACGAGGTCCAGGTCTTCACGCCGGAGCTGGTCCTGCGCGGCTTCGTCGTACCTCCGGGCACGGGGAGAGCCCATGGCAATTTCTGGGGGGAGGACGGCCTCCGTCCCGTACACCAAGAAGAAAGGCGTTTCCCCTGTGGCCCGGCTGGTTGATGTCCGGCTAGCCCACAGCACGCACGAAAGCTCATCCACCCAATTTGCACCATGCTTCTCAAGGTGTGAGAACGTGCGAGTCTTGAGACCCCTGAGGATCTCTGCATTGGCTCTCTCGACCTGCCCATTGCTCTCTGGATGAGCAACAGATGCATAGTAGACTTGGATCCCCAGGTCCTCGCAGTATTCTTGGAACGCTGCACTTGTGAACTGGGTCCCGTTATCAGTGATGATTCTGTTCGGGACCCCGAACCGGCAGACGATCGA
This sequence comes from Tuctoria greenei, assembly GCA_036927565.1. NCBI lineage: Eukaryota > Viridiplantae > Streptophyta > Magnoliopsida > Poales > Poaceae > Tuctoria > Tuctoria greenei. Next base: position 2,037,341 of record JAYESD010000005.1, read on the forward strand.
CTTAATGAACTTTACTGCTGACTGCTTGTTGATGGTGACAACTGGGGCGGCCTCCGGCCACTTGGTGAACTTATCTACGACGACGTAGGGATGCCAGAATCCTCCGACGGCTCTGGGAAAGGGTCCCAGGATGTCCAACCCCCATACAGTGATTGGCCATGAGGGAGGGATCATCTGCAGCGCCTGAGCTGGTGCATGGATCTGCTTGGCATGGAACTGGCACACCTTGCATCTCTTTACCATCTCGGCGGCATCCTGGAGTGCTGTCGGCCAGTAGAAGCCATGCCGAAAGGCTTTACCGACCAGCGTGCGGGAGGACGCGTGGTTCCCGCACTCGCCTCCATGGATCTCTGTGAGCAGGTCGCAGCCCTCCTCCTGGGTAATGCATCGCAGTAGGATGTCGTTGGCGCCACGCCGGTAGAGATCCCCTTCCATCAGCGTGTACCTTTTAGCCATGCGAACAATCCTTTCTGCCAGGGCATGTTCTTCGGGAATGATATTGTCCTTCAAGTAGTCCCGGACCTCCGAGATCCATGCATCGGGACTTGCTTGAGCTTCTGGATCTTGGGCGCCCGGTAGCTCGGAGCCCTCGGTGGCGCATACGATCCTTGGCGGACTCTATGGTAGCAGGGTCGCCGGGACTGCCAGCTTCGAGGTGCTGGGATCGCCCCCTTCGCCCGGCTCGGCTGCTCGGGCGGTTGGTCGCGGTAACGTCCTTGCAAAGACTCCTTGGGGCACTGGGGCCCCTGTGGAGGCCTTCGTTGACAGGTCTTCTGCGACTGAGTTGTCGGCTCGGGGTACATGGCACAAGTCCAAGACTTCAAAGTCCTTTTCCAGCTTCCGGACGTGCAGCAGGTATGCAGCTAATTGAGGGTCGTTGCAGCTGCACTCTCCTCTGGCTTGCTTGATGATCAGTTGAGAATCACCTTCAGCCAGGAGCTGTCGGACATTGAGGGTCAGGGCAGTCTTCAGACCAAATATTAGGGCTTCATACTCTGCCATGTTGTTTGTCGCCTTGAAGTCGGGGCGCACCATGTACTTGAACTGCTCCCCAGTCGGGGTGAGAAGCAGGACCCCAGCGCCGGCCCCCTGCTTCCGCGAGGAACCGTCGAAGTAGAGCGTCCAATGGGTCTCGGTGAAAACCGGAGCCTTCGGCACCGTTTCTCTGTTGTCCGGGCCCCACGGGTTGCTTGGTGATGGGGTCCATTCGGCCAAGAAGTCCGCCAGTGCTTGGCTTTTGACTGCATGTCGAGGTAAGAACTCCAGCTCAAACTCAGCCAGCTCCGCTGCCGACTTGGCAATGTTGCTAGTTGAATTGGGGTTTTGGAGTATAGTTTTCAGTGGGAAGGAGGTGAACACTGAAACCCGGTGAGCCTGGAAGTAATGCCGGAGCTTCCTCGACGCTATGAGCACCGCATACAGCAGTTTGTGTACCTCCAAGTATCTTGTCTTTGCTTCATGGAGGACCTCACTGACGTAGTAGACTGGCTGTTGGCAAGTCCGAACCCTCCCTAGGGGGTCCAGGGCTACTTGCAATGCGTCTGCCTCCTGGGGGATGTGGCTCCCAGGGTCTAGCTGGGCCTCCGGGGGCTGGGACCCGTAAGGCACTTGGTCACTGGAACTCACAGCGGGGGGGGGGGGGGGGGGGGGGGGGTGGGCTCTTCTGGGTTCGGGCCTTGAGGCTCGGCCTCCCCCTCTGGGGCTCCTTCTGGTACTTGTTGCGGTAGTAGCTCCGGCCGTTCTGCAACCAAGACCATACTGACCACTTCCGTTGTTGCGGTGATGTACAACAGGAGTGGTTCGCCGGGTTCTGGCGCCACCATAATGGGTAGCGTCGTCAGGTGTTTCTTGAGCTCCTGGAAGGACGCTTAAGCTTCCTCAGTCCACTCAAAGGGGCCTGACTTCCGCAGAATCTTGAAGAAGGGCAGGGCTCGATCAGCCAATCTTGAGATGAACCGACTGAGGGCTGCCAAACATCCTGCAAGCTTCTGCACGTCCTTGATGCGGGCCGGTGGCCACATCAACTCTATCGCCTTGATCTTCTCTGGGTTAGCTTCGATCCCTCGGTGCGATACCAAGAAACCAAGGAGCTTCCCTGCAGAGACCCCAAAGACACACTTGTCGGGGTTCAGCATCGTGCGTGTCGTGCGCAGCTTGCTGAAGACTCTGGCTAGGTTATCTAATAGGGATGTGTTGTCCCTGATTTTTACCACGATGTCGTCGACATACACCTCTACCAGATCTCTAATGAGGTCCCCGAATGTCTTATGCATTTTACGTACAAAGGTGGGGAGGGCATTTTTGAGACCATAAGGCATGGAGACATAACAATACAGGCTGTCTACTGTTATGAAAGCAGTGTGTTCCTCATCTTCCCTAGACATAGGTATTTGGTGAAAACCGGAATACGCATCTAGGAAACACAGAAGGTCACAACCTGATGTTGAGTCTACTATTTGATCTATCCTAGGGAGAGGGAATGGATCCTTGGGACATGCCTTATTGAGATTGGTGTAGTCGATGCACATCCGGAGCTTCCCGCCAGCCTTAGGAACGACAACAGGGTTGGCCAACCACCGTGGGTGGTGAACCTCCCGGATGAAACCAGCATCAAATAGCTTCTTGATTTCTTCATGGATGAAGTTCTACCGCTCGATGGACTGTTTCCTGGGCTTCTGCTGTACCGGCCGGGCGTCGGGGTAGATCATCAGATGGTGCTCAATCACCTCCCTGGGGATCCCGGGCATCTGTGATGGTTGCCATGCAAACACATCGACGTTGTCCCGGAGGAAGGTGATGAGCGCGCATTCCTATTTGTTGTCCAGGTTCCCCGCGATTCGGGTCGTCTGGGCAGCCTCAGAGCCAATCTTGACGACCTTCACAGGGACGTCGTCGTCGTTGGCAGGTTGCACACGAGGTTCAAGAGTGGAGGCTCGCTGCATCGGGCCTTGCTCTGGCCGACTCTCCGTCGAGCCTCCTGGGACCGGAGCCCTCCCCGCTACAAGTGCTTGGAGCTGCTCCAAGGCTGACACTGCGGCTGAGCGGTCCCCTCTGATCCTGAGGACACCGGAAGGCGTCGGCATCTTCAGGACGAGGTAGCCGTAGTGGGCTACAGCCATGAACCTGTAGAGGGCTGGCCTCCCGATGATTGCGTTGAAGGGGAGGTCGACGTCTGCCACGTCGAATAAAACACTCTCCGTACAGTAGTTCTCCGGAGTCCCGAAGGTCACCGGGAGGTGTATGTTACCATACGGGAGGATTTGCCCAGGTCCGACACCCGAGAACGGGCTCGAGGGTGTAAGCTGGGACATCGGCATCTGCAGCTTCCGTAAAGCCGCAATGGAGATGAGGTTGAGGCCCGCCCCTCCATCTATCAACACGTGAAAGACCTTCACGTTGGCGATGGTCGGGGACACCAGCAGCGGGAGCACTCCTGCCCCTGCCATGTTCTTCGGGCAGTCAGAAGCGTCGAAGCTGATCGTCGTGCTCATCCACTTGTGGTGGGGAGCCGAACTTGGGGCAGGGGCCACTGCAGCTACTGCTCGACGCAGGGTTTTCATCGCGTTTCGAGACGTGGGGTTGGTGGCTCCCCCGTAGATGACATGGAGGGTCTTGCGGCGCTCCTTATCACTACTGGAGTCAGAGTCGCCACCCTCGAAGACGGCTTTGACCGCCCGCTGGGGTTCCTGGAACCCCATCTCGATGTCATCCTCTTTCTCAGGATCAGCCTTCTGCTTGCCCTCCCTCTGGCGGGGGGGTGCACCCTCCTGGCGCTGCTGCCTCTGTTTCTGTTTGCGGAATCGTTCCGCGAATCTCTTCACTTCCCGGCACTCGCTAGCACTGTGGCTATTTGTACGGTGCACCGAGCACTTGAAGTCAGGCTCCTCGGGATCAGGCGACTGCCTAGGGCGCTTGTCTCGATGCGACGCTCGGGCTCCGTCGGGCGCCGCAGCCGCCACTGCCTGGGCTCCGGGCTTTGGCCTGTTCCTACCATCGCCCTTCTTCTTCTTGCTGCTGCTCCTCGCAGAGGCTCCTTCCTCAGTAGGGGTGGTTTCCCTTGCTTCTGAGGATGGCTGGGAGTGCCAATTGTGCCCCTGAGCTGCCCTAGCACATCTGTCTGCGAGGGAGAACAGCTCGGAGACGTCACGCACCTCGTGCGTGGCTAACTTCTCGAGCATCTTCTTGTCCCTCACACCCTGTCTGAATGCAACGATAACCGATGCGCTAGCAACATGAGATATGGTGTTCTGTACCTGGGAGAACCGCTGGATGAACGATCGCAACGACTCTCCAGCGCGCTACCTAACGGTGTGGAGGTCAAGCTCAGTGCCGGGGCACTTGTAGGAACTGCCGAAGTTAGCCACGAACTATCGGCACAACTCATCCCAGGAGGTTATGGACCCCTGGGGCAGGTTCATGAGCCATGACCGAGCTGGGCCGGTCAGGACGACGGGGAAGTAGTTAGCCATAATGGCCTCGTCGCCTCCTGCAGCTAGTATCGCAGTGGTGTAGATCTGTAGGAACTCGCTCGGGTCGACACTCCCGTCGTACTTCTCCGGCATGTGTGGCCGGAACTTTCGTGGCCAGACCACGAAACGGAGGTGAGGCGCTAGCACTGCACACCCTTGGCTAGGGATGACTGGTGCCGGCGGCAGCAGCGCATACCCTGGGTGAGCAGGCGGGCCTGCGCACACCTGGTGCTGGGGTGGTGTTGCATACGCCTGTACAGGAGGCGCGACGTACGCCTGGTGTGGTGGAGGCACGACGTACGTCTGGTGTGGTGGAGGCGCAACATGAGCCTGGGGCACGAGGCCCGGCACGCTGTAATCTGCCTCGAGGTTGCGCCGACATTCCCTCTGGTGCTCGATGGTGACTCGGCAGTCCTCTCCAGCCCTGCGGCGCTGCAGCCCGGTTCTCAGATCTGTTGTTGAGATCCTGGTTGAGCGCGAGTCTGCCGTCCACCGGTCAACTGTCGACGTTCGTGATAATGACACATGCACCGGCTGGGCATGTGTTTCCCTCGGCGGAGGCGCATTGAGTACGGCGGTGACGAGGTGGTCGACGTCGTTGATCCACTGCTGAGCTTCTCCCTGAGGGGCATCCCCAGCCAGAGGGTTGTGGAGTAGCGCGCGCGCCGCCGCGAGCGCGCTCTCCGGGCTTGCAGCCGGTGGCGCCGTGATTGCTGTCACGGCAGGAGTACGCCGTGGAGTGGCGTGTCGGCCTGCAGCCGGCGAAGTGACTGCGGGGCGACGCGAAGGTCCTGACCTTCCTGCCCTAGAGCGGTAGCCTGCTCTAGAGCGGGATGACGCCTGATCCTCTGCCACTGTCTGTCGCCGCGACTGCGCCCTGGATGATCTGGCGTTGGATTGATCGTTCACCATTTCCGCTGGTGGAGATCTTGACGGGGAAAAGCCCCCTACCTGGCGTGCCAAATGTCGAAGGTTGTAAACGACACTTCCCCCGGACCTGCTTAGAGAGCAGCTCGCGGAGGTTCTTTGGATTCACGAGGGCTAGTCCCAGGAGATCGAACACAGCAGAATGATGAACACAAGGGATTTACGTGGTTCGGGCCACCGGAGCGTAATACCCTACGTCCACGGGAGTGTTGTGTATTGCCTTGCTCGAGCGCGTATGAGCCTTGGTCTAATTTTTTTGTCCGTCCTCCGTGAAGGTCGTCTGCAGAGCCCTTTTATAGTTCAAGGACTCTGTAGTCACAAGCTGGGTCCCAGTACCCGACAGGTGGTCCTGGGGAGAGCCAAATCCTATACAAGATCTAGGATTAATTGCTATCTACTTCCCTTTCTCAGGGGTGTCAATGCGCCATCCCGCCGCGTCGTGCGCCAGGGCTACACATAGTTGGTGATGATGACGGTGCACGTCTTGTCTGTCTTGTCCTCGCGACCCATTCGTCCATCTTGCAGCGTGGGTCTGTACCGGCTACTTGGACAAGACAGGACACTGGAGCCTTGACTTTCGTAAGCGCGGCTCAGCCTGCCTTGGGAAGGCGCGTGTACTTAATGCCTATCTAAGCAGCACATGCATTCCTTTACTGCGGCTTCCTACCGCACTGAGTTGGGCGTCCGCCACGTGGTTACGCCGGAGCCTGCCTCTGCGGGAAGTAAAGCACTTGACGGAATAGGCCACGTGGTGCATTCGGAGCCCACCCCTATGGAGGGGTGGGGGCTCAGCCCTACAGGCCACGTGGTAGCTCCGGTGCCTTTCCCAGCGCGGGCGCAGACTTGGCCCTGAGGTCCCGATTGGCCACGTGGCGGCTCCAGAGCCCACCTCAGCGGGGAGGCGTGGGCTTGGCCCTGCCAGCCACGTGGCAGCTTGGGAGCCTCCACCAACGGGGAGGTAGGATCGGGTCCTTCCCTCCTCCACGTGGCAGCCTCGGATTCGGCTTCTTTGCCAGAGGCGGAGTCCTTAGCGGTTTTCTCCTGTGCGCGGGGGTACCCGGTCTGCAGGGTACCGACAGCGTCTAAGAATGAAGCTTTTAGTCACTTTAGGACTTTATTTCTTAGATTATCAATTGATCACCCAGGATCATTAAAAGCAATTAGAAGTGATAATGGAACTGAATTCAAAAATCAATCTTTTGATCACTTTTGTGCTGAAAATAGAATAGATCATCAATTCTCTTCACCATATGTACCTCAACAAAACGGTGTTGTAGAAAGAAAGAACAAAACCTTAGTTGAGATGGCTGGGACTATGCTTGATGAATATCAAACTCCTAGGAAATTTTGGGCTGATGCGTTAGCAACCGCTTGTTATGTCTCAAATCGTGTTTTCTTGAGTGCCAAGCTAGGTAAAACACCTTATGAGCTCCGGTTTGGACATAGGCCTAGTGTTACACACTTTCGGGGTCTTTGGTTGCAAATGCTTTGTTAAGAAACATGGTAACCTTGATAAATTTGAACCTAGATCCATTGATGGAATGTTTCTTGGTTATCCATCTCATACTAGAGGCTACCGTGTACTTTTACTTGACACTAACAAAATTGTGGAGACTTGTGAAGTGTCTTTTGATGAAGCTAGCTCAGGCACTAGCTCCGGTGTTGCAGGACCAGATCTGTATCCTCAAGGGGAGGGTATTTTCGAAGATGAAGAAGAGCCGGTAATACTGCCTGGTAGTTCCGAAGTTGACATGTGTCCAGCTCCGGACATTGAACAAGCTCCGGCTATCACCTATGCTGGTCCTGATTGTCCACAAGTAACAAGCTCATCAATCTACCATAAACCTAATGAAGAAGAAGCTTGTGAGACATCTGTTCCCCTATGTTTTTACAAAGATCATCCCCCACAACAGATGATTGGAAGCTTGCACGAACGGGTCACACGGTCCAGGATTTGCGATCCAAACTCTCATGCTCATTCTGCTTTTATTGCTTCTTTTGAACCCAAAGATATATCACACGCACTCACTAATGAATCTTGGATTATTGCCATGCAAGAAGAGTTAGAAAATTTTGAAAGAAATAATGTTTGGAAACTTGTACCTCCACCTCAAGGTAACACTTTAATTGGAACTAAATGAGTATATAAAAATAAACAAAGTGAGGATGGGGTTGTGGTTAGGAATAAGGCTAGGTTGGTTGCTCAAGGTTTCACTCAAGTTAAAGGTCTAGATTTTGATGAAACTTTTGCTCCTGTCGCTAGATTAGAAGCCATAAGAATTTTGTTAGCTTTTGCAGCATCTAAAGGTTTTAAGCTATATCAAATGGATGTTAAAAGTGGTTTTCTTAATGGCTACATAGATGAGGAGGTTTATGTCAAACAACCACCGGGTTTTGAAAATCCAGATTTTCCTAATCATGTTTACAAACTGTCCAAAGCCTTATACGGTCTCAAACAAGCCCCTAGAGCGTGGTATGATAGGTTAAAACATTCTTACTTGAAAAGGGGTTTACCATGGGCAAGGTTGATAGAACTCTTTTTGTGCTTAAGCATGGCAATGACTCATTATTTGTTCAAGAGTATGTGGATGATATTATCTTTGGTTGTGCTTCTCATGATCTTGTGTCCAAGTTTTCAGCAATAATGAGTTCCGAATTTGAAATGAGTATTATGGGTGAACTCACTTATTTTTTGGGGCTGCAAATCAAGCAAACCAATGAGGGTACCTTTGTGCATCAAACGAAGTATACCAAAGACCTCCTAAGGCGCTTCAACATGGACAAAAGCAAGCCTCTTCGGACACCAATGGGAACAGCAACGACACTTGAACTTGATGAAGATGGTGAATCCGTGGATCAAAAAGAATATAGAAGCATGATCAGATCACTTTTGTACCTCACGACATCAAGACCCGACATACAATTCAGCGTATGTCTTTGTGCACGGTTTCAAGCTTCCCCACATGTTTCACATCGTCAATCCGTCAAAAGGATTCTCAGGTACTTACATGGAACTCAAGAATTTGGCATTTTTCTTCCTTCTTCCTCAACCGTTACTTTGAAAGCTTTTTCGGATGCTGATTTTGGGGGTTGTAGGATTGATAGGAAAAGTACTTCCGGTGCTTGTCATTTTCTTGGTAATTCTCTTGTTGCTTGGTCCTCTAGAAAACAAAATTCAGTTGCACAATCCACAGCCGAATCTGAATATGTAGCTGCTGCTAGTGCTTGCTCACAAACTCTTTGGATTGTTCAAACACTTAAGGACTATGGGGTTGATCTAGACAGTGTTCCACTATTTTGTGATAACACTAGTGCTATTTGCATTGCCAAAAACCCCATGCAACATTCTAGAACTAAGCACATTGATATTAGGTATCACTTTCTTCGAGATAACGTTGAAAAAGGAAATATTGTGCTTCACCATGTAGATACCGAACATCAATTGGCTGACATTTTTACAAAACCTTTGGATTTCACTCGTTTTTGTTTCATTCGTAGTGAAATAGGAGTTATGCATCCTCATGACTTAAATTGACGGGGAGTTTTTGAAACTTGGGGAGTCTATGTGTGGATCTGAAATAAAAATAATATGAGCATAGTATTTCATACATATATGACTTTGTGATTCCTTTTACATGCTGAAAGTTCTTACTACATTACTCGTGTTATACATTTTGTAGTGTTTGCCATGTCTAGTAATTGGAATAATTACTTACACTAAAACTGGTCATGGTCGAACTTTCTTGCTGTTTTGAACTTGTTACATGTTCACAAGTGCTTTTAATCATAAAGAAATAATCAAGTAATCAACTCACATGTTGAGTTTTTATGAACAAATATAAATTGAGAAAAGATCAAGAGAATATGCATGCATCGCACTTCTTCTTTTGAGATGGCTTGTCATTGCACTTAGATATGAACTTGGAAGAAGTTGTCTATGACTAAAACCATTTCCTTAAGCTTCTAATTGTCAAATGACATAGGCTTGGCTTGGTTGGTTAGAATAAGGCAGACGCGCATATAATCTCTTGCAAATATCATATGATCTAAATTTATGCTTTAAAAAATAATAAAATGCAGCAACAAGTGTCATGCTTTCAGGTATTGAAATAGTTAAGTTTGTGAGATCATGACTTGCTTAAATTGAAAATTACATATGATCTCTAGTATGGCTTACACTACTTTATGTATTTCATTGATGTGATAATGTAAAGTACTTGATAGTATGACTTGAATGAGCTTTGTTTATATGTATATGTTATAATATTCTCATAACAACTAAAGGGGGAGAGATAATTTGTTTATATGCTCATGACTTGCTGAATACATTGTCAAAGGGGGAGAGATAAGCATAAAGAGAAAGAGAATATGTGCATAAGGAGAGATAATAAAGGGGGAGAGATTTTATTCTCATTTTACTTTTGATTTACAAAAGGGGAGAAATTGCTTTCAAAACTTTTATGTGAATAAGCCAATGTTCGGATTTTAAATGGTGTTGCCAATGCATTCATCAAGGGGGAGATTGTAAGACGTATATGTGCTGAATACATTGGCTTGTAGTGAATACACTTGGCTTTGATGATAAAAGTTTTAAATATCACCAAAACACTTTTTTGTCAAGGCCCGACTCTAGCTCTGAGCTACAGCAAGGTCCGATGGTAGGTCCGGCTTGGTTTGGGTAGCTCCGGCTACGTTAGATGCTAGGTCCAACTTCTTGGTAAGGTCCGACTAGCTTTGGTTAGCTCCGGTGAGCTTTATCTTTAGCTCCGGCATGTCTTTGTTAGCTCTGGCATATGTTTGATAGCTCCGACATGCTTTTGCTAAACTCCGACGTACTTTGTCTAGCTCCGGTTTTGGGTTGACTAGTTTTGACTAGTTTTTGGTAAGATCCGGTGCTAGGATCTACTAGTTTTGGTAAGCTCCGGCAGGTGGTTCATTGTACTAGTTTTGATAGCTCCGGCTCAAGCTCGGGGTTGCTCTGGCAAGGGTCGGAACTTGACCGTAGTGCTTCTGCTTTTCATTTGCAATGTTTCGTACTTATTTTACATTGTTGGAAAGATTGCTTAGTATTCATTTGCTAAGTTTTTGGTGCATTTTGGATGATATGGATGATATCGTGTTACTGTGGTTTTGCAACATGCTTATGTGAGGCTCTCACGTAAGGTGTTGTGTTCGGAACTAACTTGAGTCAAGTCGAGGACTTGGGCTCGTATGGATTGGTTGTTTATTCATGTGCAGGTGTTGCTTGAGTTCAAGACATGGCTGGTGATGGGATCCATTGGACTAGTCTCAGGGAGGAGATGAGGTTCCAACAACCAAATTCAGGAGGAATTGTGGTTGAGCTGATCAGGAGGTTGCGCAACATGATTGAATCAAGAACAATGCATATGAAGGTATCGTGGACGTCATTGGAAGATGTTTGCACGTGTGCAAGGAGTACATGGACGTGGCTACATGGTTCCGAGACGTGATGAAGAGATGCGGATATAAAGAATTGGTCGGAAAGGTCCAACCGACTAGGTTATGGACTCAGGCTGCGGTTGAGTCGGGTTTGACTCAAATATGGAAAGATTTGAGTTAGTTATGATAGGATTTTGTGTGGGTCACGAATTTGAGTTGTTTAGGAATGTGGGATACGTTCCTAAGGTGTTTGGAAGTCTTAATATTGCTTCTATCTGCGTATAGAAGAATCCTAAGCAGTTATGGAAAGTTACGATTCGTGAACAGAGTAGAATTAGGTTCCTGATCTGAGTTGAGTTGGCTTTCGAGCTGGTTATATAAGCAAGGGAGCCCAGAGCTCGTGGTGCACGACTTTGGGGCTGTTCCTCTTGTGTTCTATTGAATAAAATTTGTAGTTTGAAGGAACTTTTGTGCCTTGTTCGTCCGACTTGTTCCAGACAAGTTTTACTCGTCGAGTTTCTGGACAGCACTACCTTTCGTCGGTGGTTTTATCATAACTCGAGTTTTACTGATCAAATTGACGTGAATCTTTTTGGGTTGTCTTCACAACTTGATTATCTATCATCTGTCAAAATTTCACGGTCATTGGATTTGTGGTCTATGATCTACACGAGTTTCTTTGCAGCGTTCCAGAACTGTTTTTTCTCGGGTAGGGCAGATTGACCATTGGTTGATCTTTCGATCATAACTTGAGTTTTTCTTGACGGATTTGAGTGATTCTTTTTGTGTTGCCTTCGTGACTTGATTCTATCTGATGTCTATCACTTTTGTCACGGTGAAACACGTTTAGATTAGTCTCACACACGATTTCTTTAATAGATCATTTTTCTGCCAAAAGGGTTTGAGGTTTAATTGTTTCCGCTGCGTAAGATTTTTAAATCTACCATTCACCCCCCCTCTGGTAGCTTTTCACGTGCTCTTCGATCCTACACGACTGCTGCGAATGTTCCTCAACTGAGGTCCGAAGCAGTTGTCTCACCAGATTTGGTGGGATCTAGCTGTGGGCCTCAGAAGAAGAGGTTCCGAGATGACTGGGATGGTAGCATCCCGAGGTAAGCATTGATTGCTCACCCTAAAATGCTAGTCTTGTTTTTGATGTGTCTTTAATCTTCTCTTCCCTTTATTTCTAGGGTGTCGAAGAAGGGGCCGGGAGCTTCAGCGCCTGTTGCAGCGGCCAGGGTTACGCCTGCCGAAGCTCCGGCTTCAAGCGCTGAGCCTCCTCGTCAAGCGGAAGTAGAAGTTGCGACAGCTCCGGCGCCAGGTGTCGTGAGATTGGACTCGGAGTCCTCGCCTGAAGCTCCTGTGGTAGCCGGACCACAAGAGAGAAGTTGAAGATGTACCCCTGGCGACGGTGGTAGAGGCAGATGCTCCAGCACCGGCGATGCCAGAAGTTCCGGCTTTTGAGCCAGAAGTTGTCGAAGCCCTAGCTGCTGAGTCAGAAGTAGTTGAAGCCCTGACTGTTGATCCAGAAATCATCCAAGCTACGGCCCTTGCACTAGAAGCGGTTGAAAGTCCGGCGATTGACCCGGAGGCACCTGAAGCTCCGGTCGTTGAACCAGAAGTAGTCGCCGTGCCGGAGCCTGAGCCAGTGACGGTTGAGGCCCGAGTCGAAGCCCCGACTGCTACTCCGGAGGTGGTGGTCCCGGAGGTACCTGGGCCAGAGCCGGAGCAGCCTGAAGAATTGGCGACAGGTCCTCCGCCTTCGGAGCTGGTGACTGAAGACCCTGAAGCAGCACCTTCAACTGCTCCGACGGTTGAAGCTTCCCTAGTCGGTTCTTCTGCTACCGCTGAAGGGCTCCCGGAGAGCTGCCCCAGTGTCGTAGAAACTCAAGGGTCCTCTCTTGTAGAGTGGGACCCTATTTTTGTGATGGAAAACCCTTTGTAGCCTGCAGAAATGACCCCAGCAGGTCCGGAACCTATCCCTCTGGCATTGTCTATAGACAATGCCTACTCAAGTCTCCGACATGTCCAACTTGCCTTTGACCATGAGAGCAAAGACTTGGAGGAGGAGCGCCACACCTTGAGGCGCTGGCGCAACAGACTCCATTTTGAGACCAAGCTTGCCCAAACGAGGCTGGCTGACCAGAAGGAGTGGATTAAGAGGGAGAAGGTCCGGTTAGAATACTGGGACAAGCTGATGGAGGAGAAGGAAGCCGCCATCCGGGTGCTCGACGCTAACTCCAGGAAGATCCTGGAGCAAGCCAAGGAGAGACGTGATGCTACTGATGAGCGTCACGAAAAACTCACTGAATTGAATGAGGTTCTCCTGAAGCGTCAGTCGGACCTAGATGTGAGGGAGGAGAAACTCCTGGAGCAGCAGGAGGATGTTGTGAGGAGAGAGGCGGAGGTCACCCAGAAGTTGACTCTGGGTGAGAAAAATTTGGCAGATTGCAACAAAAAGTTGGATCTATGGAAGGAGGAAGAAAGGAAGAAGAACTGGAAGGTGTGGCAAGATCTCTCGAAAAGAGAGTCCGACGTTGCCGCTAGGGAGGAGAGAGTCAAAGGCAGGGAAAAGGACCTAGCTGAATAGCGAAACCGCATCCACCTCCAGGAGACAGAGCTGACCGACCGGGAGAAGCAAGTTGCTGAGAACATGCATCAGCATGCTAAGTTGGTCAAGCGCCTTGCCCGGGAGAGTTCGGAGCTAGCGACCGCCCGAAGGTCACTGGAAGAGCTGCAGAGCTCGATGGCAACTGAGTCCTTGATGGTATGAGACTTCTTGGGACGTGCGGACAGGGTCCTTGTGCCTCTTGGTTTTAGTCCAGTACGCCCGGAGGACCCAGCGCATGAGCTGGACCAGACGCTAGTGGCACTTGGCTCTACTGGCAGCAAACTCGATGTGATGGGTAATGTCATCGCCGATCAGCTGGAGACGGAGGATAAATCCTTGGCCAAGAACATCGCTGAGAATGTCTTGGCATGTTACAAAAGCTGAGACCCCCAATTCTCCCTTGATCCGGTATTTGAAGGAATCATCGACGAGGAAGAGGATGCTACCAGAGCTAGTGTCCAAGAAGCTGCTGATAAAGTTACTTTGTTTTTCCATAGGACATAGATCATCCAGTGGCTAGGACTTTTCTCCTTTTGCCCCTTGTAATCCCAATTTTGTAATACAGTACTTTTGATTAATGAAATCCTCCTTTCTGCCTTGAATTTCACTTTGTCTTCAATATATTGTGCCGTATCTTGTTGGCCCGCTGGTACATGTGTACAATTGAAGTGTGTATATGTACCAAAGGTTGTGGCAGTATGCTGACGACTTGAATGCTTCACACTTGTAAATTTTAGGTCTGAAGTATTTATCTTCGTCGACTGTTGGCCTCCTTGGATAGTCGGAGGTTTGTAGCTCCGGTAGTGGCCGATGCCAACACACGAGTCATCGATGATAGACCTCTGGGGGTTGTCGGAGCTTAGTAGCTTCGACAATACCCACTGTCAACGTATGAAGCGTTGATGGCAGGCTCCCTTGGAGGATGTCGGAGATTAGTAGCTCCGGCGTCGTCTACCATTGCTATGAATTTTTGCTTTTCCTGCACATTAAAGGCAAGAGAGAAAGTAAAATTTGTCCTCTTGTCTATAAATTGGTTGTGACTTATTGTTCTTATTTGGACTTTAGGTCCGAAGAAACTCAACATGATAACAAGCGTTTTGATATAATCTTTCTAGATCTGCATGCCTTTTTAGTACTCACCCTACTGAGGCCTGCTGTGGTGTAGGTAGAGCGACGTACTTAGGGTGCAGGACCAGGCTAAGCCAATAGCACACTCCAGACCTATGTTGGCTTGGCGTTCAGGCAAGTAGACTATGTAGCAATGTTAAGATCCGAAAAGACTATCAATAAGGCTTGTAATACATGTGAATTACTTGGAACAAAGCTCAAAAAGATTTGCACAACTTTATTATGGACAAGCGGGGTGAAAATAATTTGATATATTGAGCCTTGCACAAAAGGTAAATGCACGTGGAGTCTGTTTTCACACAACAATGCCTTTCATTATAGGTCCGGATTACAGGGGAGACAAGGACACACTTAGGGTGCTGGACCATGTTAAATGTGCTATACATCTTGTACTAGCCCAGATCAAGTAGTTACACTTTTAGTGCTGTGACTGTCTCAAGTGTTACTTGAACTTCCCAGACCCTCCCGGAGGGGTCCGAATGTTCTCCCGGAGGACTTGCCCGTCTCTGTATAATGACTCTACAACATGCATTGTGTGAAATTACAGACCCACCTCCGTGATTCTAAGCATAAAACTTACGGAGGTGCTCGATGTTCCAAGGATTGGGAAGCGGGGTCCCATCCTCTGTTGCCAAACGAACGCATCCTGGTCAGGATACTTTAATTACTCAGAAGGGACCCTCCCAACTAGGGGAAAGTTTGTTCATCCCTTCACGGCTCAGTATCTTCCGAAGCACCAGATCGCCTTCTTCAAGCTGTCGGTCACACACATGCCTTTGATGATAGCGTCGGAGCGCTTGGCGATAACGTTTCCGAACAGCTGCTTGGCCCCTTCCCTCGTCGACGAGGTCAAGGTCTTCACGCTGGAGCTGGTCCTGCATGGCTTAATCGAACGTTGAAAGCATCTAGGCCCCCATAAGGTATGGTTTCAGTGATTAATGACAACCGTTGGATATCACTAATAAGTTTGTGTATGCAAGGTCTCTCATATAACTCATCACACTTAATGGAATCTATATTTATATCATCTACTGCTCATTGGACATTGGATACAATTGGAGACCCCTCAACAAACTATTTTACGAAGTCAATCGATTTTCATGAAGACTGAAAGAAAAAACATATATGCCAAAATTATTCCATCAAAATTGACAACACACGAGACTTAGTCGTCATCAGAAGAACATTTCAAACCAATGTCTAAGAGGTCACCCGGACAAATTCCAAAAGAATCACTTAGAACAACTCGAAGCAGACAAAATCAACTCACCGGATCATCCGATGTATTCAGAAAAAACTACATCGATCGAGTTGGCTCTGCAGCAGAAAAAGACCTCAGTCTTGGGTATACACCGGATCATCTGATGTTGAAGCATGTGTTACATCGGTCGATCATTCCAGTAAGCAATTTCCCTGGACCAAATAACACCGGACCATCCGATGTACAAATATGCCACATCGATCGAACATTCCAGTAAGCATTATTTCTGGACCATCCTGGACCAAGTGTCACCAGATTATCTGATGTACAGGTGTATACAACATCGGTCGATCAACGGTCATATCTGACACAGTGACCTCAGCTAATTTGTATTCGATCGATGATAGCTGAAGGGAGAACATTGGATCATCCGATGTTTGCAGAATAGTGATGTTAGCCTACTTTTCCAACGGCTATCTCATGGAAGCTGGCTATTTGTACCCCTTCAACCACTCATTTAGACAAGTCTTGATGGCCTGAGCTACTCTACACATTATCAAGCATTCAAGACGTTGAACAACCACTTCCACATCATTTACACCACTTGTACACCAAGAGATAGGCTAGAACTTACTAGAGATAAAGCTTGTGTGCTTCCATTCTTGGTGATTGGAGTCTCTAGTCTAGTGAGAGCTGTAAGTGTCTCTTAGTTATTGCATTCACTGTGTATCAGTCGGTGATCGGAGAGATCCTTCTGGAGCTTGCCAAGTCAGTTGTGGAAGCCCAGAAGATCAAACTTGTACAAGGCTTGAGCTCCACCTTGCCGGAGATGGTGAACGGAGACTTCTAGTGAGATCCCTGGTCTTGGTGACTTGGGAGTGGCTACACCCTTTGGTGGGTGCCACAACGTGGATGTAGGAAGGTCTTGATGATCTTGCCGAACCATGGGATAAATCACCGTGTCTTCGTGTCTTCTTGAGAGTTTGCATACTCTTCATTTCCCGTTATACTTATGCATTTCATATACCGCAAACTTATTATTCACTTGAATGCATAGGTTGTTTACACAGGAAATTGGGCTTTTAGTAGTTGAGTTTTTATTGGTTTGGTTTTGAAAAAGAAGCCCAATTCACCCCCCCCCCCTCTTGGGCATTCGATCCTTACAAAAGTCCGGACCCGTAGGGACCCCAAGGTGATCTCAGGAGGAAGGAATGCTTCAGCTCTGTACATCAGGAAGAATGGAGTTTCCCCAGTTAAACGGTTTGGAGTTGTCCTGTTCGCCCATAATGTGGACGGAAGCTCTTCAATCCAGTTAGCTTCATACTTTTTCAAGCGCTCATATGTGCGCGTCTTGAGTCCTTTTAAGATTTCTCAGTTTGCTCTTTCGGCTTGCCCATTGCTTGCTGGATGAGCTACTGAGGCGTAGCTAAGTTGAATGTCGAGATCTTCGCAATATTCTTGGAATGCAGCACTTGTAAATTGAGTTCCGTTGTCAGTTATGACTTTGTTCGAAACTCCAAATATGCATATAATGGACTTCAATAACTTGATTGCTGATTGTTTGTTGATTGTTACTACTGGAGTTGCTTCTGTCCACTTGGTGAACTTGTCGATGGTGACATACAGGAACCTGAAACCTCCGATGGCTTTTGGGAAAGGTCCCAAGATGTCCATGCCCCACACAACGAATGGCCATGTAGGAGGTATCATTTGTAGCGATTGAGCCGGTGTGTGAATCTGTTTGGCTTGGAACTGACACGCTTCACATTTTTTCACTAGCTCAACCGCATCCTGAAGTGCTGTAGGCCAATAAAAGCCATGCCGGAAGGCTTTACCGACCAGCGTGCAGAAGATGCGTGGTTCCCACACTCGCCTCCATGGATTTCCGCGAGAAGGTCATGGCCTTCTTCCCTTGTAATGCACCACATTAGGATGCCATTGGCACCACGTCGGTAGAGATCCCCTTCTACCAACGTGTATCTTTTAGCCAATCTGACAATCCGGTTAGCAGATACACTGTCTTCAGGAAGGATGTTATCTTTCAAGTAGCTCCGGGTCTCCGAGATTCGTGCATTAGAACTAACTTGAGCTTCTGAGTCTTGCGTGCTGGGTTGCTCGGAGCTTCCGACAGCACCTACGACCCTTGGTGGACGCCATGGTAGCAGGGCAACCGGGACGGCCAGCTTCGAGGTGCTGGTCTCGCCCCCTTCGCTCAGTTTGGCAGGCTGAGCTGTTGGTTTTGACAACCTCCGGACGAAAATTACGTCAGGAGCCGAAGCTCCGGTTAAGGCTTTCGTCGAGAGTTTGTTGGCTTCAGAGTTATGAAGACACTGAACATGATGGAGATCTAGGACTTCGAAGTCCTTCTGAAGCCTTTGGACTTCAACGAGATAAGCAACTAATTGAGAATTGTTGCAGGAACATTCACCTTTCACTTGTTTTATGATGAGTTGTGAATCTCCCTTCAGTAACAGCTGTTTGACACCATAAGATAGTGCCACCTTGAGTCCATAGATGAGGGCTTCATACTCCGCCATATTATTGGTTGCCTTGAAATCAAGGTGTACCATATACTTGACCTTCTCCCCGGTCGGAGCCAGGAGAAGGATTCCAGCTCCGGCCCCCTGCTTCTACACGGAGGTGTCGAAGTAGAGGGTCCAGTGAGGCACGGAGCCGTCGAAGTAGAGGGTCCAGGGAACTTTGAGTTCTGGTTTCTACTCACTATGGCCCCCAGGGTTTGATGGAGAGGGGGTCCATTCCGTCACAAAGTCAGCCAAGGCTTGACTTTTAATTGCTTGTCGTGACACGAATTCTAGATCAAATTCGGCCAATTCCGTTGCCCACTTTGCAATGTTCCCAGTAGAATTAGGGTTATGCAAAATAGCACGCAGTGGAAAAGAAGTTACCACTGATATTTTGTGGGCTTGGATGTAATGACGAAGCTTCCTTGAGGCAATAAGAACTGCGTAAAGCAGTTTATGCACCTCAATATATCTTGTCTTGGTGTCGTGGAGTACTTCACTGATGAAGTACATAGGGTGTTGGATGGTCCGGACCCTTTCAGAAGGACCTGGAGCTTCCTCTCTGTCGGTACCCTACGTACCGTATACCCCTTGGGACTGCAAAAAGAGCAAAGGAACTTCACCTGTCTGAGTTGAAGTTCCCCGGAGGCCCCACGTATCATACGGAACCGGACCTGCCTCCCTTCTAAAGTTAGTCCCTATGCTGCCACGTGTGTCCTGCAACCGGAGCTACATCCCACATATGGGATAGCTTCAGGCTAAATACCTTTGTGACACTCCCGGACTTAACCCCTTACAGAGGGAAGCTCCGGTTCTGACACGTGTACAATAGTACCGGACCTACCCGTCCCATACGGTAAGCTACGGAGCTGCCACGCGTCCAACCGCCAGACCTTCAACTTCAACAATCAGACTGGTGGACCCCCAGCGGCTCGGACCTTCAAGAGACAATCAAGGACTTCAAGACCCGATTAAGTGTCATTAATACCATCTTAATGACACACGATCAGAGGGCCCTTAATACCAATAATGGCACTGTCAAGGCACGTTACCACACTATTAAGGGTAATTAAGATCATTAATTGTGTATTAAGCATCAGTAACTGCCAGGGCCACACGTCGGGCCAGGCTAACGATGTAACGACCAGGGTAAGGATTGGTCGAGCGATACACATGGGAGACTCTTCGAGACTCTTGCAGGCTCTGACACACGCCCACAAGTGCTCAGACGCTCAATACAACAACTACATACCCCGTGGAGTAGGCTATTACTCTTAGGCGGCCCGAACCACGTAAATCCTCGTGCCAACTTGCCATCGTGTTCTGAATCTCTGTGCGCCAACAACGGAACTACAAACTCCGCGGGCCGCCAACGGTAGTACCGGGAGAATTGCCGGAACCAGACTCCGACAGTTGGCGCGCCAGGTAGGGGGCGCCCGAGATTCAAGGATGGTGAACTCTGCTGCTGGATCGTCCAACGACAACCTTGCTGCGCAACCTGCTGGAGGCAACCCCTCCAACATGCAGCAGCCAGCAGGTGTTGTGGCTCCTGAAGGAGTCATGCCACCGCCGCCACCGTCCGCACTGGCGAACCAAGCTAGACAGCGAGATGGGGCATTTGCGTTGGTCACTTCATCGGCGAACAACAATCCTGAACACGCGCTCCATGCTGGGCGTCCTCTTCTTCAATGTCCACCTCCTCTAGGAGCATCCCAGGGTGCAATGGAGCAGTGGAGAGCTGATGTGGAACATTTGGTTGCAGCAGCAGCCGATCGCATCAGCAACCAAGGCCCCCCCCCCTCGGGGCGGGCCCCATCACAGCATCGGACCATGTTAGGTAGACTTGGTACGCATGCTTCACAACACAGGAGGCGTGCTGCGTCTCAACAGGCTACATCGCTGCCTTCTGGGGCGCGACATACCCATACGATAACCAGGCTTTCGACCCACGACCTCCGGGCGGAGCTTGATCATCATTACCGTCAATAGGACGATCGTGTCCTATCGAGCAAGCTCACGAGAGGCAAGAGGCTCGGGACAGTCCTGCTCCTGAGGGAGTAGGAGGAGGCTGTTCAGCCCTGGTCATGCACCTACGCATGGTCAGATGGTCGCAGAAGTTCTAGCCTCACCTGCCGGAGAAATTTGATGGGACTGTCAATTCTGCTGAATTTCTCCAAATCTACTCCATCGCTATCCTTACGGCTGGAGGCAATGAGGCCGTAATGGCCAATTATTTCCACCGTGGCTTTGACTGGGACCGCCAGGTCTTGGTTCATCAGCCCCCCGCCCGACTCCATCAACAGTTGGGCGGAACTATGCCAACAGTTCAATGCCAACTTCGGGAGTTCATATACCCGACTAGGCACAGAACTAGACCTTTTTGCTATCAAGCAAAAGTGGGGAGAGTCCCTGCGATCCTTCATCCATAGGTTCTCCCAAGTTCGAAACACTATACCTTCTATCTCAAGCGCTTCTGTCATTGTGGCATTTAGACAGGGCGTACGAGACAAGAAGATGCTGGAGAAGCTAGCGACCAAGGAAGTCACCAGCGTCACGGAACTCTTCAGCTTGGCAGACAAGTGCGCCAAAGCTGCGGAGGGCCGTGAAATGCACTCCCAACCACCTCCAGAGGACAATAAAAGTCCTCCAAGGGTGAAGCCACTACCTCCAGGAGTGGTAATAAGAAAAAAAGTCCAATGGCAAGAAGAAGTCATCGGCCGGCACACCTACAGCCGTTGCTACCGCAGCTTCGGGTGGCCGGGGGCCACACTACGAGAAACAACCTCGACCGTCATCTGAAGATGGAGGCAGCTCCAAGATGTGGTGTCCTATACAAAAGACGAACAACCACAACCTGGAAGGCTGCCGAGAGGTCACGAACCTTGCCGAGCGCTACAACAAGCGACGGGAAGAAGTTCCTTTCTGTCAAAGGGAAGGAAAACAAAAAGTCGACGAAGCTTCGACTAAAGAGGAGTTAGGCTTTCAGGACCGCAAAAAGGTCCTGAAGGCTGTTTACACCTCCATTGACGACGACTCCGATGTCTCCGATAACGAGCGTCGGAAGACCATGAACACTATCTTGGTGGTTCGTGGGACATCACCTCCCGTCGTGTTCTCAAGACAATGCAGCAAGACATGACCTCAGTAGCTCCCACCGCCAGGGCGGAGTTGCACCAGAAGTGGATGGACACTGCCATCACCTTTGATGCTTCAGACTGCCCTCAGAACATGATCGGAGCTGGCCAACTTCCACTAATTGTATCTCCTACCATCAACAACATCCAACTCCACCATGTGATGGTGGACGGAGGTTCGGGGTTGAACCTCATAAGCTTCGAAGCTTTCGTCAAGCTTCAGCTCCGACCTTCTGATCTTCGCCCCTCCCGACCTTTCTCTAAAGTAGGTCCAGGGGCCATAACTCCACTCGGTGCTATTACTCTCCCAGTGACCTTCGAGAACCGGGAGAATTACCGCACTGAGAAGTTGGTCTTCGACGTGGCACAGGTCAACTTGCCATTCAATTCCATTTTGGGCAGGCCAGCCTTGTACAAATTCATGGCTGCTGCTCATTATGGCTATTTAGTGTTGAAGATGCCAACACCAGCATGTGTTCTACGGATCCGCGGAGATCGCACCGCCGGAGTGACTGCTCTGGAAGAACTCCACGCGCTTGCTACAGCGCAGGAGGAAGAATCCGGAAAGGAGCAAGCTCCGAAACCCCAAGCATTCGTTGTCGAGGCTCAATCTCCGCACCTCACGTGCAACCAAGCGGCGACACTGACATTCCCGTCAAAGTCGTCCATATTGGTTACGACGCTGCTCAGACCACCCGTATATCGGGAGGTCTGAATGACAAATATGAACTCGCGCTCGTCACGTTCCCCCGGTCTAATGTCGATGTGTTTGATTGGCAACCGTCACAAATGCTTGGGATCCCTAGGGAAGTGATCGAGCACAATCTGAAGATTTATCCCGACGCTCGGTCTGTACATCAAAAGCCTCGAAAGCAATCAGTAGAGTGACAAAACTTCATACGTCAAGAAGTGAAAAAGTTGCTCAAAGTTGGATTCATCTGAGAAGTCTTGCACCCAAAATGGCTGGCAAACCCAGTTGTTGTACCCAAGGCCAATGGGAAGCTTCAGATGTGTATCGACTACACTACACTGAATAAGGCATGTCCAAAAGATCCATTCCCACTACCTAGAATAGATCAGATAGTGGATTGCACCTCCGGGTGTGAATTACTATGTTTCCTAGACGCATATTTTGGGTACCATCAAATCAGAATGTCTAGGGAAGATGAAGAGCATACTTCCTTCATCACAGTAGATGGATTATATTGTTACACTGCCATGCCATTCGGTCTCAAAAACATTGCTTCAACGTTTGTACGAGCTATATACAAACTTTTGGAGAGCTTATCAGAGATGTAGTGGAAGTGTACGTCGATGACATCATCGTCAAGATCAAGAACAAGGAGTCATTCCTTGACACTTAGCAAGCTGTCTTCGACAAGTTGCGAGTCACACGCACGAAGCTGAACCCGGACAAGTGTGTCTTCGGGGTTAGCTTCGGAAAGCTTCTTGGATTCTTAGTGAACCACCGAGGAATAGAAGCAAATCCGGCGAAGATTAAAGCTATTGAATACATGCGACCACCAGCTCGCATCAAGGACATTCAGAAGCTAACTGGATGTCTAGCTGCCCTCAGCCAGTTCATCTCAAGACTGGCGGAACGGGCGCTACCCTTGTTCAAGTTACTGAGGAAGTCCGGACCATTCCAATGGTCTGAAGAAGCAGAAAAGGCATTCCAGGAGCTGGAGCAGCTCCTCACCACTCTACCAACCTTTGTAGCTCCGAATCCTGGTGAGTCACTTCTGCTTTACATTTCGACAACTGACGAAGTTGTCAGCATGGTCCTGGTCGCATAAAGACCAGAACCATACCCACCTCAGGAGTCCAGACCCCTCCGGGAGGGTCCGGAGCTACCTGAAGGCGAGTCTGGGTCCCAACCCCCAGACTCGGATCCTCAAGGTGAGACGCCGGAGGATCCATCTCCTTCAAATGAAGGAGTCACTGCTGCTGAACAAGAAGATTCGGACCCCTCCAGGAAGGTCCGGGTCACTTCAAAAGAAACTCCGGGTTCCTCCAGCAGAAACCTAGAGGTCCCCGAACAAGGTCCAGACCCCTCCGGGAGGGTCCGGGTTAATGAGGAGGAAGCCCCGGGCCCCATCGGGAGGGTTTGGACAGTCCAACACCTAGTGTACATCAT
The DNA here is from genome assembly GCA_036927565.1 of Tuctoria greenei. Classification (NCBI taxonomy): domain Eukaryota; kingdom Viridiplantae; phylum Streptophyta; class Magnoliopsida; order Poales; family Poaceae; genus Tuctoria; species Tuctoria greenei. Next base: position 2,060,870 of record JAYESD010000005.1, read on the forward strand.
CAGCGAAGTACTCCATGATGCCAAGACTCAGTACCTGGAGGTGCATAAGCTGCTCTACGCAGTTCTTATTGCTTCTAGGAAGCTCCGACACTACTTCCAAGCTCAAAAGATTTCAGTGGTAACTTGTTATCCACTGCGTGCAATCTTGCATAACCTCAACTCTACTGGGAATATTGCAAAGTAGGCAGCGGAATTGGCCGAGTTTGACCTTGAATTCATCCCAAGACAAGCGATCAAGAGTCAAGCATTGGCGGACTTTGAGGCGGAATGGACCCCCTCTCCATCAAATCCTGGGGGCCCCAGTGAGCAGAAGCCGGAACCCAAGGTTCTGGTCTTCACTGAGCCTCACTGGACTCTCTACTTCGACGGCTCCGTGCAGAAGCAGGGGTGAAAGTGCATCTAGGAATTCCTTGTGGGTTTTGGATGATTTATGACAAGCAAATGAGATCCTAACCTCTTTGTTGAGATGAGCACAAGTTCTAATAGAAAAATAAGCAAAGTGCCAAAAAGAAGGGAGAATGAGGAGCAAAGTAGAAATGAGCTCAAGGAAGAAGAATAGTAGATCATTATGTATGAAATGTTTTAAGGAAACACACCCCAAGAGCTCAATCACAATTAAACAAACACATTGCACAAAGTTATACAGGACCGGACTAGTCGACTGACACCGGATTAGTCCGATATCCTTTCTGCACAAGATCGGACAAGTTCGATATCCATCGGACTAGTCCGATATCTCTCTGACTAGAATCAGACTAGTCCTCCCCAGTGCGGACTAGTCCTCAAAACACTTCACAAGTCACACAAAATCGGACAAGTCCGATCACCACCGGACTAGTCTGATATTCATTCTGATCTAAATCGGACAAATCCGATATTAGCACGGACTAGTCCGAAAAACTCTGTGACCTAAATCGGACAAGTCCTCCAAGTGCGGACTTGTCCTCATAACCACTTAGGATTTCACTGTGCGGACAAGTCCGATGTCCATCAGACTAGTCCAAAGATTTCCAGAAGCGAAATTGGACAAGTCCGCTCCTAGCCGGACTAGTCCGATATTTTGAGACACTTAGGGTTTGCTACACACAGCACACTGGACTAGTCCGGTGTCCACCACGGACTAGTCTGATCTTTCTAAACCCTAACGGTCACGTTTAGAAACCCCATATAAATAGAGGTGCATGACCCAACTTGAAACTCTCTCGAACCCTAGCGCCGTCACACCTCCCAAGAGCCTCAAAAACACATCTCTCCACGAAATTAAGTGCAACAAAAATCAATCCTTTGAGGATACACTCTAGATCATTGGAGAGACACGTTCCACACTCATTGAGCTCTTGGTTTGATTCTCTAACACACTCCTGTGATTTCATTGTAATCTTTTGAGTGTGTTCTTGGTGGTATTTCGTGTTGTAATCTAGGGGATCCCTCAACGTGTGAGAAGGCCCCTTTGAATTCGGTTATTCACCCCTTTGTGACAAGTGGAAGAGGATTGGCCTTCGTGGCGATCCGACGAGGGTAGGGTTGGAGAAGACCCGATCCTTTTGTGGACTCCTCAACGTGGATGTAGGTTGCCTCTGTGGGAACCGAACCACGGGTTAAATCTCTTGTGTTCTTGCTTTGTGTTCATTGTTCTTTACACCATATCAATCTAGGGTTTCAATTAATCTTGCTCACTTTACGTTGAAATATCAAATCTAAGATTGACTTGTGATATACCCTAGTACAAAATCTTGCAACACATAAATTACAAGTATATTTCTGCTGCTACACTCTATAATCAAACTTAATAAATCAAACTTGATCAACCTAGTCCGTACAAACCGGACTAGTCCACACTTTACTGGACTAGTCCGATATCTCAAGTTTTGATCTGGTGATTAAGTGTTGCAGGTTCTGACAAATTTCAAAAAGGCCTATTCACCCCCGCTCTAGGCCACATTCAATTGGTATCAGAGCAGGTTCTTCAAGAAAGAGACTAATCGCTCGAAGAAGATCATGTCGGACATGAAGGACATCTACAAGAGCAACAACCAAGAAAAGGTTGATGATGACAAGAACCTAAAGGTGGAGAAGCTACTCGAAGCCATTCAAGACTTCGAGGACGACGATGAGGAGATGCTAGAACTAAAGGCGCTCCTAAGAAAGAAGACACTTTCTAAAGGGAAAGTGAAGATCAAAGAAAAGAAGAAGGGGAGTAGTCACACCGACTACTCCCGATATCCTTTCAACTATGATCGTCTCAATTCCAACAATAATCATTATTTGTCTATCCCACTTGGAAAAGCCCCACACTTTGACGGAAGTGATTACTCAATGTGGAGGCAAAATATGAAAATGCATCTAATCTCTCTCAATCCAAGTCTATGGCATATTGTGTGCACAGGAATAGATATCCCAGACGACGACGAAGAACTCACACCAAGCCAAGAGCAGGCAATTCACCGAAATGCTCAAGCCGCGGCCGTAATTACCTCTTCGCTCAGTCAGGACGAGTTCACCAAGGTGGATGGACTCGAGATTGCTAAGAAGATATGGGACACACTGCAAACTGCACATGAAGGTGACCGACATGTGCGTGAAGCTAAGATCGAAATGATCGAAGGCGAATTAGGAAGATTAGCAATTGAAGAAGACGAGTCACCTCAAGATATGTACAACCGGTTAAAGACACTCGTCAACAAGGATCGATCATATGGAAGCAAGAAGTGGAATGACCACGAGGTGGTGAAGCTCATCCTTAGAGCTTTCATGCCTCACAATGTTACCCTATGATCAATGATTAGAGAAAGCCCCAGATACAAGAAAATGACTCCAGATGAATTACTTGGAAAAATCATCAATTTCGAGATGATGGAAAAACAAGCAAAGCATGTGAAGGAAATTGCCGACCTCACCTCGGCAAAGAAGAAAGGGGTTGGCTTGAAGTCCACCCTTAAGCCCCTATCTAAAGAAGCTCGAGAAACTCAGCTAGAAGAAGACGGTGATGATGAGAGCAGTGAATTAGATGAAGAAGACATGATATTGTTCATGAAGAAATTCAAGAGAATAATGAAGAAGAGACAAGACACTAAATCAAGCGAAGGAAAATACAAGGAGAGAACAAAAGCAAATTTAAGGCGGGCATGCTATAATTGTGGTGAGTATAGCCACTTTATAGTTGATTGCCCATATGAAGAGAACAAGAAGAAGACTAAAGAAGCCAAGCCTCAACCCAATAAATTCTTCATGAAGAAGAAACAAGCCGAACAAGCGCACATAGGGAAAGAGTGGGACTCAAATGATGGGTCCTCATCATCTGAAGAAGAAGAGATGGCCAGCATAGCCATCGAGAAGACATCCAAGAAGTCTACTCTCTTCCCTAAACTCGGCGCATGGAAGGGAGATGGCACTTGCCTTATGGCAAAGGAAGGTAAACGCAAGGTAATCATTAAACCCTCTTTCGTGCATTCCTATTCTAGTGATGATGAAACCAATAGTGATAATGAGGATATGCTTGTTGGACTAGATAGGAAAACTACCACAAAAATGAAATTTTTACTTGACCAACTTGTTGAGAATGAGAGGTTGATACATCGTCAAGTGGACATGATCATCTCCCAAAAGGAAGAATATGTCGAACTTGACAAGCTTCTAGAACTTGAAAAGGAACGAAGCAATTCACTAGAGCTTGAGTTAGCTTCAAGCAAGGAAACTTGCTTGGAGTTAACCGACTCAACTGCTGCAATCAAGAACCAACTTGCTGACCTGATCAAGGTTAACAAGATCTTTGAAGTGCAAGTTGAGTCACTCAAGCAAGGTGAATCTTCATCCTCTTCAAGTTCACTTTCTCAACCCACTAAAACTGAGGTTGCTTATACTTGTACATGTAATAAACTTGACACCAGTTTGAAAGACAAGCCAACCTCTACAAAAGATAAGCATCCTGCCCAAAGTGGCATATTTGACAAGGAGAAGATCAAATATGCACGTAGTGCGTACTTGGTCACAAGACCTCCAAATGTCAAATATGGCATTGGTTACTCTCATGGTGAAAAGCAACAAGCTAGAAGCCATAAGAATAACAGGGATAGCAATGTCTTTGTAAAGGGAGGAGCCTTCCAAGCTGGAAAATCAAAAATTAAAGTACAAAACGCATGACCGCCGGACTAGTCCGGTGGGGGTTCGGACAAGTCCGATACTCCGGACAAGTTCGACCTCCCAGACTAGTCCTGCGTATAAACACCAAAAGTTACTTTTCAATACTTTTGATGCCTCGTATGTCTTAATGAGAAATAATTATGGAAAGGTTTATGCTCGTTATGTTGGGCCACGCCATGGGACCACCAAGTCTCATGTGTGGGTGCCCAAATCTCTTGTGACTAACCTCCGAGGACCCAACCAAGCTTGGGTACCTAAAACCAAAACATAACTTGTTTTTGCAGGCTTATTCCTCCGGTGGATCTAAATGGGTGCTAGACAGTGGCTGCACCAACCATATGACCAGAGAAATAAGAATGTTTGCAGAATATGAAGAAAATGAGGATCCAAACGAGGGCATCTATTTTGGAGATAATAGCCAAGGAAAGGTGCTCGGTACCGGTAAAATTGTCATATCATCTAAGCACACACTTTCTCATGTATTACATGTTGATTCCTTGGATTATAACCTGCTGTCCATATCTCAATTATGTGACAAGGGCTATAATTGCCTGTTCACTAACGAGGGTGTGACCGTTTCTAGGAGGAGTGATGGTTCCATTGCATTCAAGGGTATGTTAAAGGGAAAGCTCTATCTTGTTGACTTCAACAAAGATAGAGCTGAACTTGACACATGCTTGATCGCAAAGACCAACATGGGTTGGCTGTGGCATAGACGGCTAGCGCATGTTGGTATGAGGAACCCTCAAAAACTCCTCAAGGGCGATCACATCCGAGGTTTAAAGGATGTTGTGTTTGAGAAAGACAGGCCTTGTAGCGCGTGCCAAGCCAGGAAGCAAGTTGGAGCACCTCACCCCACCAAGAACATCATGACTACAACAAGACCGCTCAAGCTACTTCACATGGACTTATTTGGTCCAATTGCCTACATAAGCATCGACGGTAACAAATATGGTTTAGTAGTTGTTGATGATTTTTCTCGCTTCACTTGGGTTTTCTTTTTGCATGATAAGTCAGAAACACAAGGAATACTCAAGAAGTTCTTCAAGCGAGCTCAAAACGAATTCTCATTGACAATCAAGAACATTCGAAGCGACAATGGCACGGAGTTCAAGAACACACAAGTGGAGGAGTACCTTGATGAAGAAGGCATAAAGCACGAGTTTTCAGCTCCGTACTCCCCTCAACAAAACGGAGTTGCCAAAAGAAAGAACCGAACTCTCATAGAGATGGCAAGAACAATGCTCGATGAGTACAAGACCCCAGATCGATTTTGGGTGGAAGCGATTAACACCGCTTGCCACACTGTAAATCGACTTTATTTTCATCGACTACTCAAGAAGACATCCCATGAGCTACTTACCGGTAACAAGCATAATATTTCATATTTTCGAGTTTTTGGTTCTCCATGTTATATCTTGAACAAGAAGCCTAGGACTTCAAAGTTCACTTCAAAGTCTGATGAAGGTTTCTCGCTTGGTTATGATTCGAACACTTACGCCTATCGTGTTTTCAACAAGACCTCCGGACTTGTTGAAGTAGCACGTGACATAATGTTCAATGAAACTAATGGCTCCCAAAAGGAGCAAGTTGATCCATGTGTGCTAGATAAAGAAGAAGCTCCTTGTCAAGCATTGAAAAGAATGGCCTTAGGTGAAGTTCGACCACAAGAGTCACCTCTACACATGCATGAGGAAGATGAACCACAAGAGGAGGTCAATGGTCAAGGGGGAGCTTCCACACAAGATCAACCACAAGAATACAAAGATGATCAACGAATCAACAAGGAAAAAAATTTAGGGGGAGAAGAAGATGATCATGAAGATAAAATGCCTCAAGTGCCACACCCAAGAGTACACCAATGCGTCCAAAGGGATCACCCAATCGACAATATCATCGGTGACATCCAAAAGGGAGTAAACACTAGACCTCGTATAGCTAACTTTTGTGAGCACTATTCATTTGTATCCTTTTTGGAACCGCGCAGGGTTGAGGATGCATTAAAGGATCCGGACTGGGTGGTGGCAATGCAAGAAGAATTGAACAACTTCAAGCGCAACGAGGTGTGGGAACTTGTGGCAAGACCCAATGCGAACATCGTCGGTACCAAGTGGGTCTTCCGCAACAAACAAGATGAACACGGGGTGGTGAAAAGGAACAAGGCACGACTTGTGGCCAAAGGGTATAGTCGAAGGTTTGGATTTCGATGAAACCTTTGCTCCCGTAGCTAGACTTGAATCTATTAGAATATTACTTGCATATGCTACTCACCATGATTTCAAGCTCTATCAAATGGATGTGAAAATCTCCTTTTTCAACGGACCAATCAAGGATGAGGTGTATGTGGAGCAACCCCCCGGGTTTGAAGACGAAGAGTTCCCCGACCATGTGTTTGAATTGCGTAAGGCTCTCTACGACCTCAAACAAGCTCCTAGAGCTTGGTACGAGTGTCTTAGAGATTTCCTAATTGAAAATGGTTTTAAGATTGGCAAAGTAGATTATACATTATTTACAAAGAACTTTGACAATGATCTTTTTATTTGTCAAATTTATGTTGATGATATAATCTTTGGGTCAACTAATCAATCTTTTTGCGAGGAATTTAGTAAAATCATGACAGATAGGTTTGAAATGTCAATGATGGGAGAACTAAAGTACTTATTGGGATTCCAAGTGCGGCAACAAAAGGAAGGGACGTTCATAAGCCAAACCAAGTACACACAGGACATACTCAAGAAGTTTGGAATGGACAAGGCGAAGCCCATAAAGACTCCCATGGCAATGAATGGCCACTTGGATCTCAATGAAGACGGACCTAGCGTCAACCAAAAGGTATATTGCTCCATGATTGGATCTCTACTCTATTTATGTGCATCTAGGCCATATATTATGTTGAGTGTATGTTTGTGTGCAAGATTTCAAGCCAATACTAAGGAGTGTCACTTGACAGCCGTAAAAAGGATCTTGAGATATTTAGTTCATACACCCAACCTTGGTCTCTGGTATCCAAAAGGTTCCAAATTCAACCTCATTGGCTACTCAGATGCAGATTATGCTAGATGCAAGGTAGATAGAAAGAGTACCTCCGGCACATGCCAATTCCTAGGTAGATCCCTAGTTTCTTGGTCCTCCAAGAAACAAAATTCTATTGCCTTATCCACAGCCGAAGCGGAGTATGTTGCAGCCGGGAGTTGTTGTGCACAACTCCTTTGGATGCGACAAACTCTAAGGGATTACGGTTACAATATGAACTGCATTCCCCTCCTTTGTGATAATGAGAGTGCCATTAAAATTGCCCACAATCCAGTAGAGCACTCTAGAACTAAACACATAGACATAAGGCATCACTTTTTGAGAGACCATTCTATGAAAGGAGATATAGCCATTTCACTTGTCAATACCCAAAAGCAATTGGCCGACATATTCACCAAGCCACTTGATGAAAAGCGCTTTTGTGAACTCCGAAATGAGCTAAACATCCTTGATGCTCGGAGTGTGGCTTGAAATGTTGCTTACCTGTATGAATTCCTCAAAATATGTTGATTGGATTGTGAAAATCATCTCTTTCAAGTTTCTTCCGAAAAGCTATGTTAATTATTAGATCTTGGTGAATTATGATCATTGATTGATTGTTGTATGATTACTGATCATATTCATCAAAATTATTTGATTTGATTTGCCTCCCTATTCTCTAAATATGTACCTTCAAATATATATGAATGGGCTAATAAATTCTTGCCTGGTGACCACGGACTAGTCCGTGGTTACCCGGACTAGTCCGCCCATGCAGACTAGTTTGCAGTGTGCCGGTTAGGCCGGACTAGTCCACTAGACAAAGGACTAGTCCGATATAGCCTCTGGAAAAGTTCAGACTAGTCCGGTCATCTCCAGACTTGTCCGATTTTTCGTGTCCATAACCCTAGCCATCGCCAAACCCTAATTTCTTCACCTCCACTCTTGCATCATGCGTTCTCTCTCTTCGCACTCGAGCTCCCAAGGCGATTTTGCATACCCTCCACCAGAAAGCTCCGCATTTGGGTGGAAATCAAGCTTCCTCCCTCGAAGATTGAAGTTCTCGAACAAGTCCAGACTTCAACACCTTCTTCTTCGAGAATCAAGCGAATTACTTGGTAAATTTCACTCAAACCATAGAAATCCTAAATTTCTTCATTGTTGATCGAATAGCCTAGCATATTTCACTATATAAATGCCTCCTTGATGTATTACATTTATGCTAAGCTAGTTGTGCATTAGGAATCACCATTTGTTTAGTTGCCTAGGTTTTTGAGGATGAATATTGTACTAGTCCGTGCCTGTACACTAGACAAGTCCGATTTTTCTGAACTCAAAACTTAACCTATCAATTCCTCAATGCAATTCCTTGTTATTATTTCTCACCCATGCCTTGTATCATCCATTATCATTCATTTCTTGCTCAACTCATTCTCAGGACATGTCGAGCACGAATGATGAGATTTCTGACTTTGAGGCCGAGATGGACCATGAGGTGGCACCTCGGCCCTCGACGAGCCTTGGCAAGAAACGCCAAGAGCGTCCTTTCGAGCCAGATTAGTCCCCTCCACAGGCTAGGAGGAAAGTGCTAGCAAGGAAGCCGGCCTCCAAGGTGCCAGTTTCTAGGGCTACCACTGGTGGTGGCCCTAGCTCAACAAGTGCCCACCTAGCCAAGGGCAAGGGCAAAGGAATAGCAACGGGTCCAATTGGCCGTTGAATCTGCATGCTCCGAGGGAAGGGGTCCAGGACCCCACTGAAGAGAAATTCAATGGGAAGGGCAGTGACTCGGCGGCGAAGTTCAGGAGCATTGATTGGTATGGCCGTCTAAAGCAAGCTGCCGACGGCAGATTTTGGAGCAATTTCCATGCAGATTTCTACAAATCTGTGTATCTCCCAATGAAGACACTGGTAGTGCGCAGTCAATGGATTAATTGGGCACATTTTGAGAAAAAGGGCTGCTCCCCGTTCATTGAAGTGGTGGAAGCAATTGAGACATGGACCGAAGGACCTCTTTGCCTTCAGAAACAATTGGAATGACAAGGCCATTGCACAATTCTTTGCGACATGCCACTTCTCGAGTGAGGATGAAGAAAGTGTTACTTGGATGACTCACAGATCCAAGTACAGTATAACTCAAGAAGATTTTGCAAGCCTACTTCACCTTGACACCTCAAGACCTGACTGCTTGATCATCCACAACATAGGTGTCATTGAGAAGGATAGGATGAAGTTCCTATATGAGCCAAACTCCAAGTTCAACCCTCCCTCCACAAAGAACATGAAGCCTTTATTTGTGGTTCTGAACAGAGTCTTGAGGAATACTATTGCTCTCAAGGATGGAGATGCTAGGAGTGTGCAGGGTTATCTCCAGACCCTGATGAGGGTCATAAGCAAGGACCGTCAGTTTGATGTGGCGGATTATATTTGGAATGACATGCTCAACATATCTTGCACGCCCAACAGGTCATGTGTCTATGCTCCCTATCTTATGTTTATGATTGAGAAAGTCACTGGCATAGAGTTTGTGAAAGATGTGGAGCACCTACCTTTGAGGCCTCAGATGCCTCAGAAGCCAAGCATCCAGGCTGCTCCCTCTCCGGCCTCCAGTCCTGAGGCTCCGGCGAGAAGAAATGAAGATGCAAGGGCTGCCCCTTCTACTAGGGCAGCTCCTCAAAGGGGATCTGCTAGTGGGATCTTCAAGTACTTGGTTGCTATATTTGCTTCCTGCAAAAAGGCCGAAGTGAGGGCCCACAAGCTGAACAAGAAGAGAAAGGAAGACATGAAGTATGTCAAGGTAAATGTGAAGCAAATTCGCCAAAAGCTGGAGATCGACCCCATTGGATCTCCAGTGATTTCTGAGGACTCCTACCCTAACATCACTGAGATCGGGCCCTTGAACCCCTCCGAGCATGCCTACTTTGGCATTGGGGGCTCGAGTGGCTCTGCACCTCCTCCTCCTCATCATCACCCCAAAGATGACGATGAAGACGATGAGAGGACCGACAGCGAGGAGTGAAGACTTTAGGACCCTCCTCTCCTTCTTTTTGGTGTCTTGATGCCAAAGGGGGAAAGATTGAGGAGGAGTCTTAGTCTTAGCTGTAGGATGCGAGGAGAGAGAGCTCTCTTGTATGCTTTTTGACTTTTTTGTGGGTTGTAAAGCTTTAACTATGTTCTTAAGTTAATTATGGTTCTGTGATGCAATGTTATGATCTTTTGAGAAGCAATTATTGAGTTATGTGATTTTGCTCCTAGAATGACATATATGCTTGGTTTTTGTTGATTAATGTCAATTATGTCATTCTAGTTGTTTCAATATACTTAGTTATGCATCCCACCATAAAGAATACACATATGAATTATGTTTTCATTGCTTGATGCATTTTAGACTCATATGTGCATGCTTTATGAAAATCTCAATTCTTATCACATTGTGTGAAATCTCAATTGGTTGTCATCAATCACCAAAAAGGGGGAGATTGAAAGTGCATCTAGGAATCCCTTGTGGGTTATGGATGATTTATGACAAGCAAATGAGATCCCAACCTCTTTATTGAGATGAGCACAGGTTTTAATAGCAAAATAAGCAAAGTGCCAAAAAGAAGGAAGAATGAGGAGCAAAGTGGAAATGAGCTCAAGGAAGAAGAATAGTAGATCATTGTGTATGGAGTGTTTTAAAGAAACACACCCCAAGAGCTCAATCACAATTAAACACACACATTGCACAAAGTTATACAGGACCGGACTAGTCCGACTAACACCGGACTAGTCCGATATCCTTTCTGCACAAGATCGGACAAGTCTGATATCCATCGGACTAGTCCGATATCTCTCTGACTAAAATCGGACTAGTCCTCCCCAGTGCGGACTAGTCCTCAAAACACTTCACAAGTCACACAAAATCGGACAATTCCGATCACCACCGGACTAGTCCGATATTCATTCTGATCTAAATCGGACAAGTCCGATATTAGCACAGACTAGTCCAAAAAACTCTCTGACCTAAATCGGACAAGTCCTCCAAGTGCGGACTTGTCCTCATAACCACTTAGGGTTTCACTGTGCGGACAAGTCCGATGTCCATCGGACTAGTCCGAAGATTTCCAGAAGCAAAATCGGACAAGTTCGCTCCTAGCCGGACTAGTCCGATATTTTGGGACACTTAGGGTTTGCTACACACAGCACACCGGACTAGTCAGGTGTCCACCACGGACTAGTTTGATCTTTCTAAACCCTAACGGTCACGTTTAGAAACCCCATATAAATAGAGGTGCACGGCCCAACTTGAAACTCTCTGAAACCCTAGAGCCGTCACACCTCTCAAGAGCCTCAAAAACACATCTCTCCACGAAATTAAGTGCAACAAAGATCAATCCTTTAAGGATACACTCTAGATCATTGGAGAGACACGTTCAACGCTCATTGAGCTCTTGGTTTGATTCTCTAACACACTCCTATGATTTCATTGTAATCTTTTGAGTGTGTTCTTGGTGGTATTTTGTGTTGTAATCTAGGGGAGCCCTCAACGTGTGAGAAGGCCCCTTTGAATTCGGTTATTCACCCCTTTGTGATAAGTGGAAGAGGATTGGCCTTCGTGGTGATCCGACGAGGTTAGGGTTGGAGAAGACCCAGTCCTTTTGTGGACTCCTTAACGTGGATGTAGGTTGCCTCTGTGGGAACCGAACCACGGGAGAAATCTCTTGTGTTCTTGCTTTGTGTTCATCGTTCTTTACATCATATCAATCTAGGGTTTCAATTAATCTTGCTCACTTTACGTTGAAATATCAAATTTAAGATTGACTTGTGATATACCCTAGTACATAATCTTGCAACACATAAATTACAAGTATATTTCCGCTGCTACACCCTATAATCAAACTTGATCAACCTAGTCCGTACACACTGGACTAGTCCGATATCTCAAGTTTTGATCTGGTGATTAAGTGTTGCAGGTTCCGACAAATTTCGAAAAGGCCTATTCACCCCCCTCTAGGCCACATTCAAGGGGGCCGGAGCTAGCGTCCTTCTCCTCGCTCCGACCGGGGAGAAGGTCAAATACATAGTTCACCTTGACTTCAACGCGACCAACAACATGGCAGAGTATGAAGCACTAATCTATGGGCTCAAGGTGGCACTATCATTTGGTGTCAAGCAGCTGTTGGTAAAGGGTGATTCACAACTCGTTATAAAGCAAGTCAATGGTGAATGTTGCTGCAACAACCCTCAACTAGCTGCATACCTACTTGAAGTCCAGAAGCTTCAGAAGGACTTCGACGTCCTGGATCTTTGCCATGTCCAGCGTCTCAACAACGCCGAAGCCGACGAACTCTCAACAAAAGCTTCAACCGGAGCTCCAGCTCCCGACGGAACCTTCGTCCGGAGATTGTCAAGACCAACAGCTCAGCCTGCCGAACTGAGCGAAGGGGGTGAGACCAGCACCTCGAAGCTGGCGGTCCCGATGGCCCTGTTACCATGGCGTCCATCAAGGGTCGTAGATGCTGCAGGAAGCTTCGAGGAACCCAACACGCAAGACTCAAATCCTCAAGCTAGCTCCGATGCATGGATCTCGGAGATCCGGAGCTACTTGAAAGATAATTCCTTCCTAAAACTAATGTATCTGCTCACCGGATAGTCAGATTGACTAAAAGATACACGCTGGTAGAAGGGGATCTCTACCGGCGTGGTGCCAACAGCGTCCTAATGCGGTGCATTACAAGGGAAGAAGGCCAAGAGATCCTCGCGGAAATCCATGGAGGCGAGTGTGGGAACCACGCGTCCTCCTGCACACTGGTCGGTAAAGCCTTCCGGCATGGCTTTTGCTGGCCTACAGCACTCCAGGATGCAACTGAGCTAGTGAAGAAATGTGAAGCATGCCAGTTCCATGCAAAGCAAATTCACACACTGGCTCAACCCCTACAAATGATACCTCCTACATGGACATTCGCTGTGTGGGAGATGGATATCTTGGGACCTTTCCCAAGAGCCGTCGGAGGTTACAAGTTCCTGTACGTTGCCATCGACAAGTTCACCAAGTGGCCGGAAGCAAATCCAGTTGTGACAATAAACAAGCAATCAGTTATAAACTTCTTGTAGTCCATAGTATGCAGATTTGGAGTCCCAAACAAGATCATCACTATCAACAGGACCCAATTCACAAGCTCTGCATTCCAAGGATATTGCGAAGACCTCGGCATTCAAGTCAGCTACACCTCCGTAGCTCATCCGGCAAGCAATGGCCAAGCCGAGAGAGCAAATGCAGAAATCCTAAAAGGACTCAAGACACGCACATATGAGCGCCTAAAAAAACATGGAGCCAACTGGATCGAAGATCTTCCGCCCACCCTATGGGCCAACAGGACAACTCCAAACCGGTCAACTGGAGAGACACCCTTCTTCCTGGTGTATGGAGCTGAAGCAGTCCTTCCTCCAGAAATCACCTTGGGGTCACTCCGGGTCCGGACCGTCGACGATGCCATGCAGGACCAGCTCTGGCGTGAAGACCTTGACCTCCTTGAAGAGGGAAGGTGCCGAGCAGCTGTTCGGAATGCCCGAAACCGCCAAGCTCTTCGACGCTATCACCAAAGGCATGTTCACAGTCGACAGCTCGAGGAAGGCGATCTGGTGCTACGGAGAATACAAACTCGAGAAGGGTTAAACAAACTCTCCCCCAACTGGGAAGGACCCTTCCGAGTGATCAAAGTATCTCATCCCGGATGCGTTTGCTTAGCAACCGAGGATGGGACACTTCTCCCTAATCCTTGGAACATTGAGAACGTCCGTAAGTTCTACGCTTAATATCACGGAGGTGAGTCTGTAGTTACATGTGGTGTATGTTATAGAGTCATTGTACAGAGTCAGGTAGCTCCTTCGGGAGAACAGCCGGACCTTCCCCGGAAGGTCCGCAAAGTTTAGGCAACACTTGTCACAGTCTCAGAACTAAAAGTGTAGCTAGCCACCTTGGGTCAAACAAGAAATACAACACACTTAGCCTGGTTCCGTACCCTAAGAGTGTACTTGTTTCTCCTGTACCCCGGACCTATAATGAAAGACATCATTATGTGAAAACAAACTCCATGTGCATTTACTTTGTACAGGCTCAATATTTTTTATTTTTCTCTTTCTTGTCTATAACAAAGTTGTGCAATTCTCAAGAAACTTTTGCTCGAACAATTCATGTATGATTCAAGTTGTAGTGTTAATTCCTTCGGGTCTTAGAATTGTTGAATGGCCCACTCGCCTGAATGCCGCCAAGCTAATCTAGGTCCGGAGTGTGCTATCAACTTAGCCTGCTCCTGCACCCTAAGTACGCCACTCTACCTACACCCTGACAGGCCAAAGTAAGGTGAGTCCAGAAATGATCGGACCTGGAGAAAACAAGCCAGTGCACTTGATTGTATGTAGAATTGCGTTCGACCTAAAAATTTCTTCCCGGGATAGTAAGCCGCAAACGAGTTATAGATAAGAAATGGATTTTACTGTTTTTCTTGACTTCAGCGTGCAAGAAAAATAAAGATCTCATGATGATGGTGGATGAAGCTGGAGCTACCAAAGCTCCGACATCCCCTAATGTGGCTTGTTGTCGATGTTTTAAACATTGATAGTGAGCGTCGCTGTAGCTACCAAGTTCAGGCAAATCCAGGGGGCCACCCGTCAACGTGAAGAAAAGATGGTGGAAGAATGCTCCCCGCCATCGAACCTCTACGTGTTAGCCGTGGTCGATGCCGGAGCTACCAAGCTTTGACAACCCTAGAGGACTTGCTATCAATGCTCTACGTGTTGATGGTGGCTACTGCCGGAGCTACTAAGCTCCGACAATGGTCGCTACCGGAGCTACTACGCTCCGACAACCTCGGGGGTCTCTACTGTCAACGCAATGAGATTTCGGACCTATGCTCTACAAGTTCGAAGCACGCAAGTCTTCAACAACTGTTACATCCTCTTGGTACATGTTCACAATCAAATTGTGTACATCTACCAGGGGGCCTAGTGAGACAAAGATGTTGAAGACAAAAAATGAAATTCATAAAAAACTTGGATTTCATTCATCTGGAGACAAGAGATTACAAAATTGAGGAAAAGAAGAGAAAATACAAGTGGGAGCTACAAAGAGAGAGTCCTAGACCCTACGGAAGAACGAGGCAACCTTCTGGGCAACCTCCGACACACTAGCTTTGGCGGCTTCTCCCTCTCTGTCAATGGGACCTTTAAGCACCGGGTCTAGTGGGAAGTGAGGATCCCGGCTGGTGTAGCACGTCAGCATGAACTCTGCGACTTTTTCACCAGGGATTGTCCTTCGGTTTCCAATTGGTCCACGATGACATCGCCCATCTTGGAGAGCTTGTTGCCCGCCGAGCTCAACACCTGCAATCCCAGGTCCAGCTCCGGCTCCGGGTCATCCGGACACACGGGACTAAAGCCCAGCGGCGTCAGCGCATCATTGGCTTTGCCCAGGAAGTCCCAAACTTGTTGGGACTTCGCAGCCCTTGAGACTCACATCTCTTCCAAGGATCTCTTGGTCGCCGCAAGTTTCGAATTCTCTCAGGCAAGGCGCTCAACCTCTTTGGCGTTCTGCTGAATCTTTTCAGCAACCTACCTTTCGAGTTTATCGAGCTCCTCCTCCCGGAGGTAGATCTTGTTCCAGCGGTCGACCAGGTCCTTCTCCTGGCCCCGCACTTTCTTCTCCCTGGCATAAATTTCATTCTCCCTCTTGTTGAGGTCCTGTCCTCGCTGCCAGGCCTTCTTCTCCTCTTTCAAGCAGCGCTCCTCCAACTTCTTGGTGTGTTCCGCGAGACTCTTGTCACCCAGAGTCAGCCTCTGAGTAAGCTCCTCCTCCCTCTTCACGAGGTCATCCCACAGCTCCAGGAGTTTTTGCTCTTCATCCTCGAGCTTTTTCTCCTGCTGCCCAAGAGCCTCCCGACGCTTGAGAGACTGTCGTGGATGGCGCTGAGCTTCTCTTGGCATTCATTCGCTGCATTATTAGCAGCTACGACTTGTTCTTGGATGGCCCGAGACTGGTTGTCGAGGGATCGCACCATGCTTTCCCTCTCGTTCAGCAGCTGGCCCCAGTACTCCATCCGGGCCTTCTCCCTTTTCACCCACTCCTTATCGTCGGCCAGCCTCGTGTGTGCCAGCTTGGTCTCGAATTGGAGCTGGTTGCGCCACCTCCTAAGGGTTTGGCGCTCCTCCTCGAGGGCCTTGCTGTCATGGTAGAAGGCCAGCTGCACTTGACGAAGGCTGGAGCAGGCGTTCTCGATAGACAACGACAGGGGGATCGGCTCCATACCTGTCGGGGTCCTCTCTGCTGGCTCCAGCGGATTCTCCATAACAAAAATCGGGTCCCACTCTACAAGAGAGGTCCCCTGAGCTTCCACAGCACTAGGGCCGCCCTCCGGGATAGCCTCAGCTGCCGCCAAGGAAGGTCCTACAGCAGAAGTTCCTACCCCGGAGTCGGTCTGAAGGTCCTGCCGCCTGGTCATCAACAACTGGTCCCTCAGGCAGGGGACCGACAGCTTCATCTTGGCACCCTGGCTCAGGCGTGGGCACCTCCGGAACCACTACCTCTGGGGCAAGCGTTGAAGGTTCGGTCGGAGCTGAAGCCACTTCTGGCTCCGACGCTGGCGCCTCCTCCACCGCCGGTTCAGGCGTTGGTGCCTCGGCTGCCATTGGCTCGGGCGTCGGCACTTCTTCGACAACCAGCTCAGGCGTCGAAACTTCATCAAGACCGGACTCCGCCGCTGGAAATTCATCAACGCCCAGCTCCACAGCCGAGGCTTGATCAACTACCGGCTCCGCTGTCGGGGCTTCAATGACATCCGGCTCTAGGGCCGGAACCGTAGCTACCTCCCGCTCTGAGGCTGGAGCGTACATCATCTCAGCATCCAAACCCAGAGCTTCAACCTTCGGTGCTGGTGCCGCTGGTACATCTTCATTCCTGTGGTCCGACACTACCACAGGAGCTTCAGGGGATGACTCGAGGTCAAGGACGACGACAGCTGGCGCCGGAGCTGCCGCGGCCTCAGCCACCTCTTGGGGCGGCGCTGGAACTGGAGCTGGAGCCTCTGTATGCGCAACATCAGTTGCTGCTGCAGGAACCGGAGCTTCAACCCCTTTCTTGGGTACCCTGCGGATGAAGGATGAAGAAACTGAAAGTGCAGCTAGGATCCTCGTGGGTTTTGGATGATTGATGACGACAATTAAGTAACTAATGAGCTCAGTGATCTTAAGAACAGGTGTGGACTCAAGTGGAAACACAAACCCTCAAAAAGGAAAAGGATGAAAATGGCAGTGTTGACTCGAAAAGAAGAAACTAGGGTTTCTAGAGTGTCGAGTTTAGACTAGCCATATATGTATGAGGATGTGTGTGTAAAGTGCATTGAGATCAAGTTGGGAGCTCAAAGCGGTTTAGAGATCAAAACCTATTGAGAGAAGAGTGTTAGAGTAGTCTGACAGGAATGGTCGAACTAGTCCGTGCGGGTGGCCGGACTAGTCCGCTCCTCGCCAGACTAGACCGCTTTCAAGTGGACCAGAAGGGTCTGACTGACTTCGGTGTAGTCCGTAGTGGGACAGACTAGTCCGGGTAGTCATGGAGTGGGTTTTCGGGACTAAGTCGCAAAACCACGGACTTGTCCGTTTTAGTCCGGACCAAGAGGTCCTGACTGAGATCGGACTAGTCCGCCCTGGGGGTCGGACTAGTCCGGATTGGTGAGAATTAGGTGCTTTAGCGACTAGGTCTGGGAGGTCGGACTAGTCTGCTCTGGTGGCCGGACTAGTCTGTGGTCTCCAGACTAGTCCGTTTTCACACGGAACAAAAGGTTCTGTATGAGATCGGACTAGTCCGGTTTGGACCGGACTAGTCCGTTTTGAACTGACTGCTTGAATTTGAAGTTTGGTGGGTACCTTGACGATTGTCGTGCAGTGTGGCAGTTGTCAAGGATGTCAGTGGTCCCAAAGGCCGGACTAGTCCTGGCCCTAGGCCAGACTAGTCCGCTCATCTACTGAAGTCAGCAGTATGGGCTGGAAACCTCTATAAATAGAGGACCCCTAGGTTCATTTGAACCAACCCATGAGAACTTTGAAACCCTAGCGCCGCCACAGCAAACTTTGAGCCTCCAAAAGCCTCCTTCTTTCCTACCTTCCCTCTAAAACTAATTCTTGTGTGGATTAGGGTTTGGTGAGGTGAAGAAGAGGAAGAACACCGCTCTAGGCTCTCGATTTGATCTCTTGCACTTGTTGAATCTTTGTTATCTATGGATTGAGTCATTCTTTGTGATTTGAGATTGTACTTGTGGTGGGAGCCTCAGATTGTGAGAAGCCCCAACGAATCTTGTATTCACCCTTTGTGATAGTGGAGAACCAAGTTAGGCCCTTGTGGTAAACTTGGTGAGGGAAGGGTTGTTGCACCCGGTCCTTCGTGGGCTCCTCAACGGGGACGTATGAAAGCATCTAGGCCCCCATGAGGTATGGTTTCGGTGATTAATGACAACCGTTGGATTTTACTAATGAATTTGTGGATGCAAGGTCTCCCATATCATGCTTCACACTCAAATGAAATCTATATGAATATCATCTACTGCTCATTGGATATAATTGGAGACCCCTAAACAATCATTCTATGAGATCAATCGATGTTTATGAAGATTAGAAGAAAAAGCTCATATGTCAAAATTATTCAACCAATATTGACAGCACTCAATGCTTGATAATCATCAGAAGAATATTTCAAACCAATGTATAAGAGGTCACCTGAGAAAATTCCAAAAGAATCACTTAGAACAACTCGAAGCAAACAAAATCAACTCACTGGATCAACCGATGTTTTCGGAAAACAATACATCGGTCGAGTTGGTTTAGCAGAAGAAGAAGACCTCAGAACTAAGTACTCACCGGATCATCCGATGATGAACAGGATGTTACATCGGTCCATCAGTACAGTAAGCAATCTCCCTGGACCAAGTGTAACACTGGACCATCCGATGTACAACTATAAACACATCGGTCAATCACTCTAGTAAGCATCAATTCAGAACCAAATCTGGATGAAGTGCCACCGGATCATCCGATGATGAGACAAGTGTAACATCGGTCTAACAACGGTCATATCTGACATAGTGACATCAGCTAATTTAGATTCGACCGATGACAACTGAAGGGGGAACATCGGATCATCTGGTGTTCGCAGAACAGTGATGTCAGCCTACTTTTCCAACGGCTATTTCGTGGAGGCTGGCTATTTATACCCCTTCAACCAGTCTATTCGACAAGTCTTGACAACCAGATCTACTCTACACATTCTCAAGCATTCAAGACGTTGAGCTACCACTTCTACATCATCTACACCACTTACACACCAAGAGATAGGCTAGAACTTGCTAGAGATAGTGCTTGTGTGCTTCCATTCTTGGTGATTGGAGTCTCTAGTGTAGTGAGAGCTGTAAGGGAGTGTCCCTTGGTGATTGTATTGGAGAGAGCCTTCCGGAGCTTGCCAAGACGGTTGTGGAAGCCCGGAGGATCCAACTTGTACAAGGCTTGAGGTCCACCTTGCCGAGGTTGGCGAACGGAGAAGTATAGTGAAGATCCCTGGTCTCGGTGACTTGGGAGTGGCTATACCCTTTGGTGGGTGCCACAACGTGGATGTAGGAAGATCTTGACGATCTTGCCGAACCACGGGATAAATCTTCGTATCTTCGTGTCTCCTCGGGAGTTTGCGCTTTCTTCCTCTCCCCTTACACTTATGCATTTTATATACCGCAAAGTTACTATTCATTTGAATGCATAGGTTGTTTGCATAGGGAATTGGGCTTTTAGTAATTAAGTTTTATTGCTTTAATTTGTGAAAAGAAGCCCAATTCACCCCCCTCTTGGGCATTCGATCCTTACAATTGGTATCAGAGCAAGGTTGCTCATTGGATCATTCTAGCTTCACCGCTAGAGAGCTAAAATGGCCAAGAATGGGGGCTCGGTTCCTATCTTCGAGGGCAAGAACTTTGCCTATTGGAAAGCATGCATGCGTGCTTATCTAGAGGCTATTGCTCCCGAGGTATGGGAAGCGACCCATGCGGGGTTTGGTGAGCACAATTATGTTGGTGATCAAATCAAGTGGGATGCTAAATCTAGAAATGCAATTTATGAATGCATTAGTCAAATTGTATTTGCTAGGATTGCTAGCAAAGAGAAAGCTTGTGAAATTTGGGCTTGCTTGATTGAAATTCATGAGGGTTCTTCTCGTGTCAAAGAACTAAAATATCATATGCTTAAAGCCAAATATGATGAGTTCAAAATGCTACCTCATGAAAATGTCAATGAAATGTTTTCTCGCTTGAATGTGCTTATTGAGGAAATTAATGCTCTTGACATTGATTCTCTTGGCAAGGGACTCATCAACCGCAAGATTCTTATGCTACTTCCTAAGCCAAAGTACAACATCGTCAACTCCATGCTTCAAAAAGAATCTCTTGATCACATTGAAGTTTCAAAACTTATTGGAGAGATTCATGCTCATGAGATGAGTGTACTTGGGATGATGGAGCAATAATCTTCAAAGACAATTGCTCTAAAGGCTTCCACCAAGAAAACAAGTCTCAATAAAAAGAAAGTGGTTGAGCCTAGCTCAAGTGAAGAAGAGCAAGCATCAAGTGAAGATGACGATGATGAGCTTGCATTAATGATGAGAAAGTTCTCTCGCTTGAACTCCAAGATTGCCAAGAAGGGATACACCTTTGATCCCAATAAGAAAGCTTTTATACCAAGGAGAGATGACAACAAGACTTGCTACAATTGTGGTGATCAAGGCCACATCTCCTATGATTGTCCAAAACCGGACAAAAGAAGAGAAAACCACAAGGGCAAGCATCGAAAGCTTGAAGATAGTGAAGATGATGAAGAAGAGGTCAAGCCCAAACCAAGATCCTTTGGGAAGAAGAAACATGACAAGGGCAAGAAGGCAAAACTCTTCCCAAAGAAGAGAAAAGGACCACAAAAGGTGTTCATGTGTGAGGCAAATGAATGGATTACCGACGAAGAATCAAGCGATGAAGAGAGTGAAGCGGGAGAAGAAAGTTTGGTTGGCCTTGCCATTGCCAACAATGATGACTCATCTCTTCATCCACCTCCCATGTGCCTCATGGCTAAAGGTAACACCAAGGTATGTGATGACTCTAGCGATGATGAGATTTCCCCCGATGACTTAACTTCATTAATAAATGAATACCACACTATCATTAAGAGGGAAAAGAGTAAGGTCAAGGCTCTTGAAGAAACTCAACACCCTTCCAAGAACATCATGACGATGACAAGACCTTTGGAACTGCTACACATGGACCTTTTCGGGCTAATAACCTACATTAGCATTGGCGGTAACAAATATGGTCTTGTTATTGTTGATGATTTTTCTCGTTTCACTTGGGTATTTTTCTTACATGATAAGGGTGGGACTCATGGTGTCCTCAAGAGGTTCTTGAGGAGATATCAAAATTAGTTCACCTCAAGAATCAAGGCTATAAGAAGCGACAACGGCACCGAGTTCAAGAACACTCAAGTGGAAGAGTTCTTGAATGAGGAGGGCATCAAGCATGAATTTGCAGCCCCTTACTCCCCTCAACAAAATGGGGTTGTGGAACGGAAGAATAGGACACTCATCGAGATGTCAAGGATGATGCTTGACGAGTACAAGACATCAAACTGGTTTTGGGCGGAGGCGGTTAACACCGCTTGCCACGCCGTCAACCGATTGTACCTTCACCGCCTCCTCAAGAAGACCCCCTACGAGCTTATAGTTGGTAAGAAGCCCAATGTCTCTTACTTTAGTGTTTTTGGGAGCAAATGCTATATTCTCAACAATAAGCCTAGGACTTCGAAGTTCGCTTCAAAGTCCGATGAAGGTTTCTTGCTTGGTTATGATTCAAACGCCCACGCCTACCGTGTCTTCAACAAATCCACCGGGATTGTTGAAATAGCATGCGACATGGTGTTTGATGAAACTAATGGCTCCCAAGTGGAGCAAGTTGATCAAAGTGTGTTAGATCAAGAAGACTCTCCATAAGAGGCTCTTAGAAGGATGGCACTTGGAGATATTCGTCCACAAGAACAACCTCAAAACTCAAGTGATCAACCACAAGACAATGCAAGTCATCCCCCACGTGACCAAGTTGAAGATGGACAAGTGGCACCTCAACATGACCAAGAAGATAGAAGTCAAGAGGGAAGCATACATAAAGGGGGAGACCAAGAAGAAGAATAGGATGATGATGACTCAAGAGTTCAACCTCTACATCCTCGTGTGCATCAAAGTGTTCAACGGGATCACCCCGTTGACAACATTCTAGGATACATTACAAAAGGGGTAACCACTCGTTCTCGTGTTGCTAACTTTTGTGAACATTACTCCTTTGTCTCTTCTTTGGAGCCCCATAAGGTTAAAGACGCATTGAAAGACCCGTATTGGGTGGTGGTCATGCAAGAGGAACTCAACAAATTTGAGAGGAACAAAGTTTGGGAGCTTGTCAAGCGTCCACAAGCAAATGTTGTGGGCAACAAGTGGGTGTTCCACAACAAGCAAGACGAGCATGGCGTGGTGACAAGGAACAAATCACGACTTGTGGCCAAGGGGTACTCACAAGTCAAAGGTTTGGATTTTGATGAAACCTTTGCTCCCGTAGCTAGGCTAGAGTCAATTTGTATATTACTTGCCTTTGCTACTCACCATGATTTTAAGCTTTATCAAATGGACGTCAAGAGTGCGTTCCTAAATGGCCCAATCAAGGAGGAAATCTATGTAGAGCAACCACCGGGCTTTGAAGACCAAGACTTCCCAAACCATGTCTTCAAATTGCATAAGGCTCTCTATGGCCTCAAACAAGCTCCTAGAGCTTGGTATGAGTGTCTTAGAGACTTTTTGATTCAAAATGGTTTTAAGATAGGAAAAGTTGACTATACTCTCTTTACAAAGCACTTTAATAATGATCTCTTTGTGTGCCAAATATATGTCGATGACATCATATTTGGTTCTACTAACAAAGTGTTTTGTGAAGAGTTTTCTAAGATAATGACAGAGAGATTTGAGATGTCCATGATGGGGGAGTTGAAGATCTTTTTAGGTTTCCAAGTCAAGCAACTCAAAGAAGGCACGTTCATAAGTCAAACAAAGTACACTCAATACATATTAAAGAAGTTTGATGGACAAGGCCAAACCCATCAAGACTCCAATGGCAACTAATGGACATCTAGACCTCAACGAAGATGGTCCAAGTGTGGACCAAAAGGTATATCATTCTATGATTGGTTCTTTGTTATATCTTTGTGCATCTAGACCCGATATTATGCTTAGTGTGTGTATGTGTGCACGTTTTCAAGCTGCACCTAAGGTGTGTCATTTGACCGCTGTTAAGAGAATTCTTAGATATTTAGTTCACACACCTAGCCTAGGACTTTGGTAACCCAAAGGATCCAAGTTTAACCTTATTGGCTATTCCGATGCGGATTATGCGGGGTGCAAAGTTGATAGGAAGAGCACATCCGGGACATGTCAATTCTTGGGTAGATCCTTAGTGTCTTGGTCCTCCAAGAAACAAAACTCCATTGCTCTTTCCACAGCCGAAGCGGAGTATGTCGCAGCCGGAAGTTGTTGTGCACAACTTCTTTGGATGCGACAAACTCTAAGGGATTATGGTATAAACTTGCGCCATATTCCACTCCAATGTGACAATGAGAGCGCCATAAAAATAGCTCATAATCCGGTTGAGCATTCGAGGATAGAGCACATCGATATTAGGAATCACTTCTTGAGAGATCATTCCTTGAAGGGGGATACAGTGATTTCCCATGTAAGAACCGAGAACCAACTAGTCGATATATTCACCAAGCCCCAAGATGAGAAGCGTTTTTGTGAGCTTAGGAGTGAGCTCAATATCTTAGATTCTCAAAATGTGGCTTGAAATGTGCACATCTGAATGTTTACTTTACTCCTTATTCAAAAAAAAAAACGCATGTGTTTGAAAAATTCATCTCTATCTCGATTTTCTCAAAAATATTTGAAAAACTATTGACTTTGTGAGTTATGGTCATAGTTTGATTGTTGATTGCTTACTGACCATATTCATAAAGTTTTGTTGTGGCAATATGTCCAAAAGAATCAACTATAGTGGCTAAAATTCAAATATATATTTTCAGCCTTTTTGGACCGGACTAGTCCGCCCTAGGGCCGGATGAGTCCGGATTCGGACTGATCCGGGTTTGGTCCGCAGACCGGACTAGTCCGGCCGCTACACCGGACTAGTGTGGCCCCTGGGGACTCAAACCCCCAGGAGGCAGCCCGACCCCTCCTCTCCCTCTCATTTGCCTCCCTCTCTCCCTCACCCTCAAAAAACTCCACCTTTGAGCGATTTTCAATTTCCTCCACAAAAAAACCGATTCCAATCCGTGCATTGGACACTTTGGATGCGAGGGAGACCTTTCCCAAACATTCCCGATGCGATACTTCCCCGATCTTGTCGATTCTCCAAGATTTGAAGAGGTATTCCTCTCTTTTCAAAAACTTTTCTCATTCTTGATTCATTGAGTTTTTGATAGGTGCCTCTTCATTAAAGTTGTTTCTAGTACCCTTGTGATCATAGTCTAGGAGTATTGCGACTTGATTCAACGATTTCTCGAAAAACAGTTAGGGTTAGGGTTTATCCTGTGCAACCCGGACTAGTCCGGTGCCAGGCGGACAAGTCCGGTACACACAGGACAAACTCTAACTTTGGCCGTTTCTCATGATTTCTTTCGCACTATTCCACTTTCTTGATCTTCTATCTTATGACTTCCTCCTGTTTTAGCAGCAATGGCAGCTCCTCACCGATCCACTTCTCCACCCACTAACCCCGAGTGGGAGGTTGAGCAACTTTGCCTTGGTGAGGAACAGGCACGAGTAGAGGTTGAGGCTGCTAAGAAGCACCTCGAGCAACGAGAGAAAGCAAAAGCAGCCAAGCAACTGCAAGCCCTCGGAGCGTCTAAGGCTGCATCTACGGCCTACAATGAAGATGAAGCTTTGGCACGTGCCCTAGAGGAGTCCCACAAGGAGCTCCAGAAGAAGAAGAGAGAGGAGCGAGAGGCTCATAACTCTCAGGCTGCCGCAGCACAAGCTTCTAAGCGGAAGAGGCTAGTTACAATGGGAGAGAAGGAAAGGGCTAAGGAACAAGCCCAAGAAGAAGTTGTCGAACGCCGGATCGAGAGAGATTCGAAGAAGGGCAAGGCCCCGGCTCCTGTCGATCCCAAAAAAAAGAAGCCCTCCGTGAAGGTTCCGACTAAGAAGGCCAAGGGCGTGGTCATAAAGGAGAAGGGGCGGGCCAAACCTATTGGTCCCTTGGAAGTTCACACTCTAGAAAGGAACCCTAATCGCAGCGTGAGTTGGCTGCAAACGTCTTCCATGGGAAAGGAGCGGACAAGGCAAGGAAATTGCGCACTGAAAGAGTCTACAAGTATGAAAGGAGCACCGTCGACCCAAGGTTTTGGTGCGACTTTCATTGTGACTACTATCATCTGGTCTACCAGACGATGAAGAAGTCGGTGATTGAAGCTCAATGGGTTGACTGGGACTATATGGCCCAGAAGCAGCACTCTGCTTTTGATGCGGTTATTGAGGCAGTTGAGCGTCATGAGCTCAAGGGCATAATGGGATTCAAGTATAAATGGAATGTTGAGGTCATCCTGCAGTTCTACTCTACCATCTACTTCACCACTCAAGGTGATAGATGGATCATTTGGATGACTCATGGGGAGCAGTACGCAGTCACCTTTGCGGAGTTTGCCAAGATTCTCGGACTTGAGGCCCATTTGGATCATGAGATCATTATTTCTAACCTCAAGGGCGTAGACAGAGATGAGCTGGCCTACATATATCCCAGTCATGTTCAATATGATGTCGGGCTTGCTCGCAACATCAAGCCATTTTATAGCATCCTGAACAGGATTCTGAGGAGGACCATAGCACCCAAGGATGGTGATGCAGGGGTGATCCAAGGAAGCCTAAGGCACCTGCTGCTTCTTATTGATGGTGATGAGAAGTTCAACCTCGTCGACTACATCTTTGATGACATCTTCAACATCTCGCATACCCCTAATCGTGCTTGTGGGTATGCACCAT
Source organism: Tuctoria greenei (assembly GCA_036927565.1). Taxonomy (NCBI): domain Eukaryota; kingdom Viridiplantae; phylum Streptophyta; class Magnoliopsida; order Poales; family Poaceae; genus Tuctoria; species Tuctoria greenei. The sequence continues at coordinate 2,087,136 of JAYESD010000005.1, forward strand.
ACATCATGTGTCTCATCGAGAAGGTGTCGGGCTTGACCTTTCTCAAGGATGTGACTCATCGCCCACTTCACCCACAGACGCCACCTTCCGCGCTGCCTCCTCCGCGCCGGAAGAATGTGGAGCCTCCCTCTCACTATGCGATGCCAGCACCTCGACCCGTGGCTCCTCCATCTCCACCTCTGCCTCAGTCGATGAGCGCTTTCTTTAAGTGCTTCAAGGCCATCTTCACCTCCTGCCGGAAGCAAGTGGTTCGCAATCAGCGGGCACACAAGCGTCAGGAGAAGTACCTCAAGGCCGTGTGTGACAAACTTGAGGTACCCATGTCACCTCCAGAGGAGAGCAATGGCGAGATCACGCCATTCCTCTACTTCACCGCCGACGAGCTCGCCCAGTTCCATGAGGACGGGAGCTCTTCCCGGGCGGCCCCCTCGGCACAGGTCTTCGATGACGACGACGAGTACTTCAAGGACCCGGAGGCCACGGAGAGCGACTCCGATGATAAGGCGGCCGATAGCGAGGAGGATGATGACTATTCAATAGGCCTCGTTGTTCCCCTCTTCTTTTCCCTTTTTGGTGTCTTGATGCCAAAGGGGGAGAGTTAGATGGGGAGAGTTAGATGGATGGGGTTAGAGGGGGTAGCACCTTATTTTGGATCCTTGGACATGTTGCACTTCTTATTGTAATATTGATGTCATTCGGATGGTTAAATTTGTGCAAGACTATGTTTTGAATGTTTAATATCAATATGATGCTTTGAATGTCTATCTTTTGATCATATTCATATTTAATATGTCTTGTCACAAATGTTGAGCACAACACGTAGGCACCCCACCATAACGTGTGTGTGTGTGTGTGTATGAAGGACTTCTTCCATCTTCTTTTTATGATGCATTCGTTGAGGGGGGGGGGGTCACTCATACACCCGCACGTTATGAAAACCAAAATTTATACTCTTATATGTGAAGACTTAATGTCTTGTCATCAATCACCAAAAAGGGGGAGATTGAAAGTGCAGCTAGGATCCTCGTGGGTTTTAGATGATTAATGATGACAATTAGGTAACTAATGAGCTCAGTGATCTTAAGAACAGGTGTGGACTCAAGGGGAAACACAAACTCTCAAAAAGGAAAAGGATGAAAATGGCGGTGTCAACTCGAAAAGAAGAAACTAGGGTTTCTAGCGTGTCGAGTTTAGACCAGCCATATATGTATGAGGATGTGTGTGTAAAGTGCGTTGAGATCAAGTTGGGAGCTCAAAGCGGTTTAGAGATCAAAACCTATTGAGAGAAGAGTGTTAGAGTAGTCTGGCAGGAATGGTCGGACTAGTCCGGGCTGGTGGCTGGACTAGTCCGCTCCTGGCCAGACTAGTCCGTTTTCAGGCGGACCAGAAGGGTCTAACTGACTTCGGAGTAGTCCGTAGTGGGACGGACTAGTCTGGGTGGACTTGTCCATTTTAGTCCGGACCAAGAGGTCCTGACTGAGATCGAACTAGTCCGCCCTGGGGGCCGGACTAGTCCGGATTGGTGAGAATTAGGTGCTTCAGTGACTAGGTCTGGGAGGTCAGACTAGTCCGCCCTGGTGGTCGGACTAGTCTGTGGTCTCCAGACTAGTCCGTTTTCACACGGAACAAAAGGTTATGTATGAGATCGGACTAGTCCGGTTTGGACCGGACTATTCCGTTTTGAAGTGACCGTTTGAATTTGAAGTTTGGCGGGTAGCGTGACGATTGACGCGCAGTGTGGCAGTTGTCAGGGACGTCAGTGGTCCCAAAGGCTGGACTAGTCCGGGCCCTAGGCCGGACTAGTCTGCCCATCTGCTAAAGTCAGCAGTATGGCCTGGAAACCTCTATAAATAGAGGACCCCTGGGTTCATTTGAACCAACCCTTGAGAACTTTGAAACCCTAGCGCCGCCACAACAAACTTTTAGCCTCCAAAAGCCTCCTTCTTGCCTACCTTCCCTCTAAAACTAATTCTTGTGTGGATTAGGGTTTGGTGAGGTGAAGAAGAGGCTCTCGGTTTGATCTCTTGCACTTGTTAAATCTTTGAGATCTGTGGCTTGAGTCATTCTCTATGATTTGAGATTGTACTTGTGGTGGGAGCCTCAGATTGTGAGAAGCCCCAACGAATCTTGTATTCACCCTTTGTGATAGTGGAGGAACAAGTTAGGCCCTTGTGGTAAACTTGGTGAGGGAAGGGTTGTTGAACCCGGTCCTTCGTGGGCTCCTCAATGGGGACGTAGATTCCTGTGTGGGATTGAACCTCGGGATAAAATCCTTGTGTCCCTTATGTACTTCACTTTCATTTATCGCACATTGCTTCTAGGGTTAGCTTTACCGTTTTTGTTCATCACTTTTGTTTCATTGTGATCCTTAGTTTCATACTTGCCATATAACTTGCTAAGGTTCACTGAATCATTCTAAAACTTTTCGCATCACGAAAATCCAACTAAAACTTGTTAGAAGCAGTTTCTAGGATTTCCCTGTGGTGGACCGGACTAGTCTGCCCCCTGAGTACTGATGTTGTTTTATCACGTCATTTCAGGTCGATTAGCCTATTCACCCCCCTCTAGGCAACTTTCAGAAACTCATATGATTACATCAAAAACAATCAACTAAAGTAAAAAATCAAATTTACCTCGGAAGGTTTCCGCTCCAGCTAACGCGGAACCTCTTCACCGGACGCTCAGGACCGAACCCTGTCGCCACTGGTGTAGTAGCTCCGGAAGGATCCCCGGAGCTTGTTGCCACCGTTGGCGTCGTCTTGGTTTGTGTAGTAGCTTCAGAAGGCTCCCCGGAGCTTGCTGCCGCCGTTGGCATCATGTGGGTTGAGGCCCCCCTCGACTGAGAAGGACCTTCAGACCTAGAGCCCTCAGCTGGCCCTGGTACTGGAGCCACATGGCCGGAGCTAGCGTCCCGAGGAGATGCCGATGCTGGAGTGGTTGCCGCCGCCGAAGACCTCCTCTGCCAGGGAGAAGGAGCTGCAGTGGAAGGAGCAGGTCTGACGGACCTCCCGTCAGAATGCTTCACCTTCCTCTCGCGGCTCGAGGGCTCGGCCAACTCCTTGCCCTTGCCTATGACTTCAGCTCTTGGCTTCGGGGTGGGAGCAGAGCTACCTTCAGAAGCTCCGGGGATTGCCACCCCGGAGGTTGATCGCCTCTCCATCAGGCCCAAGTCGTCCAACAGCGGCATCTTCCTCCGGAGCTCTCTGCACTCCTCTGGTATCATATTCAGAGGAAGGAAGGCCACCGGTGGAGACACGTCGCCAGGGCCGATGTTCCCAGGCTGGAAATTCTTGAGATGGGTCTTCAAGGCTTCACCGGTCAAGTTGGTGTCCAAGTCGACCTCAATGCGGTTGGTATCCATCTCACTGTTGAAGGCCTAGACAGGCCGACTCCTAGCCCTCAGCGGGGCCCACCTGTTCGTCAAGAAGTTGCCGAAGACCATCTGGGGGGTCACCCCACCTTCGTAACATTCCTGGATTTTGTCCAGAATGGGCCTGTACTCCCTCGACAGCTGCAGCACATCACTCTAAGTGTCGGTATCGACGCGAGGGAGGCCTTCAGACAGCTCCAGCCTCTCGTGTCCCTCGACGGTGATGACCACCCAGTCTTTCTTCCAGTCGTCCCACTTGCCAGAAGGGAAGGACCTCAAGTACTTGAGGGGGAAGTTTTTCCGCTTCACGAAGTAGTAGAAGTTGATGAACTCATCGCTCTTCCCGGTCGGGTGGATAGTGAAGAAAGTCCGGAACAACTCCACGCAAGGGGGCACACCCACCCACATCTCGCAAAAATGGACGAAAGTCGCCACCAGCAAGATTGAGTGGGGGCCAAGATGGTGGAGCTGCAGACCATATAAATCTACCAGCATCAGAAAGAAAGTGGAGAAAGGCGGGATCAAAGCCGCCATGGCGTACCCAAGGAAGTACACCATATCTCCGGCTCGCTCCTTCTCGAAGGGAAGCTTGCCGCAGCGAATGTCGTTGTCGAAGGAATCACTGGACCATCCCATGTAGGTCCGGACCCTATACAACTCCTTCTTGCTCCCGATGCGGCTCTTGGGAAGTCCCAACTTCATCGCAGCACAGCGTGGCGAGAGTGGAAAAGCAAGCGAAAGTTTGGAGGATTTCAATGCAAGTTCAAATGAAGGCGTAAAGAATCCCCAAACGGTGTGCGCTTTCCTTCTTATGTAAGCCCCCCAATACGCTTGGATGGAAACCGCGGAGGAGTCGACGATACAATTCAAAAACTTCACCCTACCAATGACATGGGGGCCCGGGGCGACCCCAACGATCAAGTCGAGGTACTTACCCCAGGCGAACAGTTGTCATCACGAGAAGCGGGAAGCCCGAGGGCGGCGGCCTAACAAGGCGCGCGGAAACGATACGGTTTTTGTATTGGGAACCGGCAACCTTCAATTGTCTGAGATCTGCACGCTCAGATCTCACCTGCCGCATCCTGGATATGCCATGTGGCGATGGTTTAACTGTGAACTACCGCCAACGGCACATCAAAGACCCTTGAAGACACGGCTCAAAAACTGAAGAGCAGACCCACCTTCGGCAGAACGACTTCATCCAAAAGGTCTCTCCCAGAGGTGGGCCTAGGGGGCCACTGTCAGTACCCTGCATACCGTATACCCCTTGGGACTGCAAAAAGAGCAAAGGAATTTCACATGTCTGAGTTGAAGTTCCCCGGATGCCCCACGTGTCATACGGAACCAGACCTGCCTCCCTTCTATGGTTAGTCCCTGTGCTGCCACGTGTGTCCTGCAACCGGAGCTGCATCCCACACATGGGATAGCTCCGGGCTAAATACATGTGCAGCACCCCCGTACCTAAGCCTCAACAGAGGGAAGCTGCGGTACTGACACGTGTACAACAGCACCGGACCTACCCGTCCCAGACGGTAAGCTCCGGAGCTGCCATGTGTCCAACTGCCGGACCTTCAACTTCAACAATGAGACTGGTGGACCCCCAACGGCTCGGACCTTCAAGAGACAATCAAGGACTTCAAGACCCGATTAAGTGTCATTAATACCATCTTAATGACACACGATCGGAGGGCCCTTAATACCTGTAACGACACTATCAAGGCACGTTACCACACTATTAAGGGTAATTAAAGCTCATTAATTATGTATTAAGCATCAGTAACCGCCAGAGCCACATGTCGGGTCAGGCTAACGATGTAACGACCAGTCCTTGTACTATAAAAGGACTGGTCGAGCGATACATAGGGGAGACTCTTCGAGACTCTTCCAGGCTCTGACACACGCCCACAAGTGCTCAGACGCTCAATACAACAACTACACACCCCGTGGAGTAGGGTATTACGCTTAGGCGGCCCGAACCACGTAAATCCTCGTGTCAACTTGCCATCGTGTTCTGAATCTCTGCGCGCCCACAACCGAACTACAAACTCTGCGGGCTGCCAACGGTAGTACCGGGAGAATTGCCGGAACCAGACTCTGACACTCTCCATCGACCCAGACCCGGCTGGAGGGCCCCGGACCTTCAGGTTGTGCTTCTTGGACCCTCCTGAAGGGGTCCAAAATTCCTTCTTGTTCAACCCGGATCTCCCTAGGATGATCCAGATCATCTTGTTTAGCCAAGTGAACCTCCTCAGACGAATGAGGTTGATCTCCTAGCACTTTGTTTTGAGGTTCCGTGTCTGGAAGCTGAGACCCAGTCACATCTTCAAGTGATTACGAACCCTCCCAGAGGGGTCCGGACACCTGAATCGGATGTGGCTCTGGTCTTTCCGCAACCAGGACCATACTCACAACTTCGGTGGTTGCCGAAATATAAAGCAGTAAAGGCTCACAAGGATTCGGAGCTACCAAGATTGGTAGTGTGGTGAGGAGTTGTTTCAACTACTGAAACGCCTTTTCTGCTTCTTCATACCAATGAAATGGTCCGGACTTCCTCAAGTGTTTGAAGAAGGGTAGCGCCCGTTCTGCCAGTCTTGAGATAAACCAACTGAGTGCAGCTAGACATCAAGTCAACTTCTGGACATCTTTAATGCGGGTTGGTGGCCGCATATCTTCTATAGCCTTGATCTTCGTCTGATTTGCTTCAATTCCTCGGTGAGTCACCAAGAACCCCAGAAGCTTTTTGGAGCTAACCGCGAAGACACACTTGTCCGGGTTCAACTTGGTGCGCGTGGTGCGCAACTTGTCGAAGACGGCTTGTAAGTTGTAAAGGAGTGACTCCTTGTTTTTGATCTTCACAAAGATGTCATCAACATACACCTCCACCAAGTCTCTAATTAGCTCTTCAAATGTTTTGTACATAGCTCGCACAAATGTTGAAGCAGCATTTTTAAGATCGAATGGCATGGCAGTATAACAATACAATCCATCTACTGTTATGAAGGCAGTATGATCTTCATCTTCCTTAGACATTTGGATTTGATGATATCCAGAATATGCATCTAAGAAACACAGTAGCTCACACCCGGAGGTGGAGTCCACTATCTGATCCATTCTAGGTAGTGGAAATGGATCCTTTGGACATACCTTATTTAAGGTGGTGTAGTCGATACACATCTGAAGCTTCCCGCCGGCCTTGGGTACAACAACTGGGTTTGCCAGCCATTTTGGATGAAAGACTTCCCGGATGAATCCAGCTTCGAGCAACTTCTTGATTTCCTATCGGATGAAGTTTTGTCGCTCGATTGATTGCTTTCGGGGCTTCTGGTGTAAAGGTCGTGCGTCTGGGTAAATCTTCAGATTGTGCTCAATCACCTCCCTAGGGATCCGAGGCATTTGTGACGGTTGCCAGGCAAACACATCGATATTAGCCCAGAGGAAAGTGATGAGCGCGAGTTCCTATTTGTTGTTCAGACCCCCCGATATACGGGTAGTCTGAGCAGCATCGGAACCAATTTGGACGACTTTGACGGGAATGTTGGTGTCGCCGCTTGGTTGCACACGAGGTGCGGAGGTAGAGCCTTTGTGACAAATGCTTGGAGGATTCGGAGCTGACTCCTTACCGGATGCTTCCTCTTGCGCTGTGGTAAGCGCATAGAGTTTTTCCAGTGCAGTAACTCCTGCGGTACGATCTCCATGGATCCGAAGAACGCCCTTAGGTGTTGGCATCTTCAACACCAGGTAGCCATAATGGTCAGCAGCCATAAACTTGTATAAAGCTGGCCTACCCAAAATGGCATTGAAAGGAAGACTGATTTGCGTGACGTCGAAGACCAGTTTCTCAGTTCTATAGTTCTCTCGGGTCCTGAAGGTCACTGAGAGTGTAATGGAACCGAGAGGAGTAATGGTTCCCGGACCTACTCTGGAGAAAGGTCGGGATGGGCGAAGGTTCGAAGACCAGAGCTGAAGCTTAACGAAAGCTTCGAAGCTTATGAGGTTTAGTCCGGAACCTCCATCCACCATTACATGGTGGATTTGAATATTGTTATTGGTGGGTGACACCATCAACGTGAGTTGGCTAGCCCCGATCATATTTCGAGGGCAGTCCAAAGCATCAAAAATGATGGGTGTATCCATCCACTTCCAATGTGGTTCCGCCTTAGCAGCGGGAGCTGCCACGGCCATGTCCCGCCGCATTGTCTTGAGGATGCGGCGAGAGGTGATGTCCCAAGAACCACCATAGATGGTGTTCAAGGTCTCCCGACGTTCGTTGTCAGAGGCGTCACAGTCGTCGTCGACAGTGTTGTAAACGGCTTTCAGGACCTTTTTGGGGTCCTGGAAACCTAGCTCCTCTTCAGTCAAAGCTTCGTCGACTTTTTGTTTTTCTTCCCTTTGACGAAAAGGATCTTCTTCCCGGCGCTTGTTATATGGTTCGACAAGGTTATGGACCTCCCGACACTCTTCCAAGCTGTGTCGGTTTGTCTTGTGAATCGGACACCATGCTTTGGAAATGTTGTCGTCTTTTGATGAAGGTCGAGGTCGCTTCTCGGGGCGTGGCCCCCGACTTCCAGGAGCTGCAGCAGCAGCAGCTGGAGCACCGGCAGACGGCTTCTTTTTGCCGTTGGGCTTCTTTTTCTTCTTGCCACTACCGGAGGTAGCAGCTTCAGTTTTGGAGGACTTCTAGTTGGCCTCCGGAGCTGGCTTTGAGTGCATTTCACGGCCCTCTGCAGCTCTAGCTCATTTGTCAGCTAGACTGAAGAGTTCTGTGGCGCTAGTAACTTCTTTAATGGTCAGCTTCTCCAACATCTTCTTATCTCGAACACCCTGTTTGAATGCAACGATAACAGAAGAGCTCGAGATTGAAGGAATGATATTTCGTACCTGAGAGAATCGCTGGATGAAGGATCGTAGTGATTCCCCCGATGTTTACTTTACGGCAAACAGATCCAATTCAGTGCGACACCGGGTGTAGGAGCTCCCGAAGTTGGCAGTGAATTGTTGGCACAGCTCTGCCCAACTATTAATGGAGTCGGCTGCAAGACTCATGAACCAGGACCTTGCAGTCCCAGTTAAAGCCACTAGGAAGTAATTGGCCATCACAGCCTCATCACCTCCCACTGCCAGTATGGCAGTATAATAGATTTGAAGGAATTCGGCGGGGTTGATAGTCCTGTCGAATTTTTCCAGTAGGTGATGCCAGAACTTCTATGACCATCTGACCATGCGTAAGTGCATGGCTAGGATAGAACAACCTCCTCCTACTCCTTGAGGAGCAGGGTTGTCACGAGCCTCTCGTCTCTCACAAGCATGCTCGATGTGAACACGGTCATCCTGCTGCCGGTAACAGCGATCCAACTCCAACCGCAGGTCATGAGTCGGAATCCTGGTAATAGTGTGGGTGCGTCGTGCCCCAGGGGGCAACGAGGTCACCTGCTGGGATGCAACACTTCTCCTCTGCTGTGAAACTTGTAAACCAAGTCGGCCCGACAAGGTCCGTCGTTGATATGGTGCTCGCCCTGAAGGGGAAGGACCTTGATTGTTGATGTCTGCAGCCGCAACTGCGACCAGATGGTCAACATCAGCCCTCCACTGCTCAGTGAAAGTGCATCTAGGAATCCCTTGTGGGTTTTGGATGATTTATGACAAGCAAATGAGATCCTAACCTCTTTGTTGAGATGAGCACAGGTTTTAATGGGAAAATAAGCAAAGTGCCAAAAAGAAAGGAGAATGAGGAGCAAAGTGGAAATGAGCTCAAGGAAGAAGAATAGTAGATCATTGTGTATGGAGTGTGTTAAATAAACACACCCCAATAGCTCAATCACAATTAAACACACACATTGCACAAAGCTAGACCAGACTAGTCTGAATGTCACCGGACTAGTCTGATATCCTCTCTGCACAAGATCGGACAAGTACGATATCCATCGGACTAGTCCGATATCTCTCTGACTGGAATCGGACTAGTCCTCCCCAGTGCGGACTAGTCATCAAAACACTTCACAAGTTACACAAAATCGGACAAGTCCGATCACCACCGGACTAGTCCAATATTCATTCTGATCCAAATCGGACAAGTCCGATAATAGCATGGACTAGTCTGAAAAACCCTTTGACCTAAATCGGACAAGTCCTCCAAGTGTGGACTTGTCACCCAATTCACTTAGGGTTTCACTGCACGGACATGTCCGATGTCCATCGGACTAGTCCGAAGATTTCCAAAAGCGAAATCGGACAAGTCCGCTCCTAGTCGGACTAGTCCGATATTTCGGGACACTTATGGTTTGCTACACACAGCACACCGTACTAGTTCGGTGTCCACCACGGACTAGTCCAATCTTTCTAAACCCTAACAGGAACTTTTAGAAACCCCATATAAATAGAGGTGCACGGCCCAACTTTAAACTCTCTCGAACCCTAGAACCGTCACACCTCCCAAGAGCCTCCAAAAACACATCTCTCCATGAAATTAAGTGCAACAAAGATTAGTCCTTTGAGGATACACTCTAGATCATTGGAGAGACACGTTCAACACTCATTGGGCTCTTGGTTTGATTCTCTAACACACTCCTGTGATTTCATTGTAATCTTTTGAGTGTGTTCTTGGTGGTATTTCGTGTTGTAATCTAAGGGAGCCCTCAACGTGTGAGAAGGCCCCTTTGAATTCGGTTATTCACCCCTTTGTGATAAGTGGAAGAGGATTGGCCTTCGTGGCGATCCGACGAGGGTAGGGTTGGAGAAGACCCGATCCTTTTGTGGACTCCTCAACGTGGACGTAGGTTGCCTTTGTGGAAGCCGAACCACGGGATAAATCCTTGTGTCTTGCTTGGTGTTCATTGTTCTTATTCATCACAACAATCTAGGGTTTCAATCATTATTGCATTATTTACATTGAATCATTAAATATAAGATTGAATTGTGATATACCCTAGTCCAGAATCTTGCAACACTTCATTTGACTATATATTTCCGCTGCATACATTGAAGAATCAAATTATTCGATCAAACTTAATCAACCTAGTCGGTACACACTGGACTAGTCTGCACTTTACCGGACTAGTCCGATATCTCTGGTTTTGAAATGGTTGTTAAGTGTTACAGGTTCCGACAAATTTATAAAAGGCCTATTCACCCCTCCCCTCTAGGCCACATTCAATTGGTATCTGAGCAGGTTCTTCAAGAAAGAGTTTAATCGCTCAAAGAAGATCATGTCGGACATGAAGGACATCCACAAGAGCAACAACCAAGAAAAGGTTGATGATGAAAAGAACCTCAAGGTGGAGAAGCTCATCGAAGCCATTCAAGACTTCGAGGACGATGATGAGGAGACGCTAGAACTAAAGGCGCTCCTAAGAAAGAAGACACTTTCCAAAGGGAAAGTGTAGATTGAAGAAAAGAAGAAGGGGAGTAGTCACACCAACTACTCCCGATATCCTTTTAATTATGATCGTCTCAATTCCAATAATAATCATTATTTGTCTATCCCACTTGGAAAAGCCCCACATTTCGATGGAAGTGATTACTCAATGTGGAGGCAAAATATGAAAATGCATCTAATTTCCCTCAATCCAAGTCTACGGCATATTGTGTGCACAGGAATAGATATCCCGGACGACGACGAGGAACTCACACCAAGCCAAGAGCAGGCAATTCACTGAAATGCTCAAGTCGCGGCCGTAATTACCTCTTCGCTCAGTCGGGACGAGTTCACCAAGGTGGATGGACTCGAGATTGCTAAGGAGATATGGGACACACTGCAAACTGCACATGAAGGTCACCGACATGTGCGTGAAGCTAAGATCAAAGTGATCGAAGGCGAATTAGGAAGATTCGCAATTGAAGAAGATGAGTCACCTCAAGATATGTACAACCGGTTAAAGACACTCGTCAACAAGGTTCGATCATATGGAAGCAAGAAGTGGAATGGCCACGAGGTGGTGAAGCTCATCCTTAGAGCTTTCCTGCCTCGCAACGTCACCCTATGCTCCATGATCAGAGAAAGCCCCGGATACAAAAGGATGGCTCCGGATGAATTGCTTGGAAAGATCATCAACTTTGAGATGATGGAAAAACAAGCAAAGCATGTCAAGGAGATTGCCGCCCTCACCTTGGCAAATAAGAAAGGGGTTGCTTTGAAGTCCACCCTCAAACCCCTATCTAAAGAAGCTAGAGAAGCACAACTAGAAGAAGACAGTGATGACGAGAGCAGTGAATTAGACGAAGAAGACATGATATTGTTCATGAAGAAATTCAAGAGAATAATGAAAAATAGACAAGGTACTAAGTCAAGCGAAGGAAAGAACAAAGCCAAAGTTGAGGCGGGCATGCTATAATTGTGGTGAGTATAGCCACTTTATAGTTGATTGCCCATATGAAGAGAACAAGAAGAAGACCAAAGAAGCCAAGCCTTAACCCAAGATATTCTTCAAGAAGAAGAAATAAGCCGAACAAGCGCACATAGGGAAAGAGTGGGACTCAAATGATGAGTCCTCATCATCCGAAGAAGAAGAGATGGCTAGCATAGCCATCGAGAAGACATCCAAGAAGTCTACTCTCTTCCCTAAACTCAGTGCATGGAAGGGAGATGGCACATGCCTTATGGCAAAGGAAGGTAAACGCAAGGTAACCATTAAAACCCCTTCTGTGCATTCCTATTCTAGTGATTATGAAATCAATAGTGATAATGAGGACATGCTTATTGGACTAGATAGGAAAACTGCCACAAAAATGAAATTTTTACTTGATCAACTTGTTGAGAAGGAGAGGTTAATACATCATCAAGAGGACATGATCATCTCCCAAAAGGAGGAATATGTCGAACTTGACAAGCTTCTAGAACTTGAAAAGGAACGAAGCAAATCACTAGAGCTTGAGTTAGCTTCAAGCAAGGAAACTTGCTTGGAGTTAACCGACTCAAATGCTACAATCAAGGACCAACTTGCTGACCTGATCAAGGTTAACAAGATCCTTGAAGTGCAAGTTGAGTCACTCAAGCAAGGTAAACTTTCATCCTCTTCAAGTTCACCTTCTCAACTCACTAAAATTGAGGTTGCTTCTACTTGTACATGCAATAAAATTGACATCAGTTTGAAAGACAAGCCAACCTCTACAAAGTATAAGCATCCTACACAAAGTGGCATATTTGACAAGGAGAAGATCAAATATGCACGCAATGCATACTTGGTCCAAAGACCTCCAAATGTCAAATATGGCATTGGTTATTCTTATGGTGAAAAGCAACATGCTAAAAGCCATAAGAATAACAAGGAGAGGATTGCCTTTGTAAAGGGAAGACCATCTCAAACTGAAAAAGTTCGGACTAGTTCGGTCGGGGTCCGGACAAGTCCGGTCCTCCGGACAAGTCCGGCCTCCCAGACTAGTACTGTATATAAACAACAACAATTATTGTTTAGCACCTTTGATGCCTCATATGTCTTAAGGAGAAATAATTTTGGCAAAGTTTATGCTTATTATGTTGGGCCACACCATGAGAACACCAAGTCTCATGTGTGGGTGCCCAAATGTCTTGTAACTAACCTCCAAGGACCCAAGCAAGCTTGGGTACCTAAAACCAAAGCATAATATGTTTTTGCAGACCTATTCCTCTGGTGGATCTGAATGGGTGCTAGACAGTGGCTGCACCAACCATATGCCCAGAGAAAGAAGAATGTTCGTTGAATATGAGAAAAATGAGGATCCAAACGAGGGCATCTACTTTGGAGATAATAGTCAAGGAAAGGTGCTCGGTACCGGTAAAATTGCAATATCTTCTAAACACACACTTTCTCATATTTTACATGTTGAATCCTTAGATTATCACCTGCTGTCCATATCTCAATTATGTGACAAAGATTATAATTGCTTGTTCACTAATGAGGGTGTGACCATTTCTAGGAGGAGTGATGGTTCCATTGCATTCAAGGGTATGTTGAAGGGAAAGCTTTACCTTGTTGACTTCAACAAGGATAAAGCCGAACTTGATACATGCTTGATTGCAAAAACCAGCATGGGTTGGCTGTGGCATAGACGGCTAGCGCATGTTGGTATGAGGAACCTTCAAAAACTCCTCAAGGGTGATCACATCCGAGATTTAAAGGATGTTGTGTTTGAGAAAGACAGGCCTTGTAGCGCGTGCCAAGTCGGGAAGCAAGTTGGAGCACCTCACCCCGCCAAGAACGTCATGACTACAACAAGACCGCTCAAGCTACTTCACATGGACTTATTTGATCCAATTGCTTACATAAGCATCGGCGGTAACAAATATGGTTTAGTAGTTGTTGATGACTTTTCTCGCTTCACTTTGGTTTTCTTTTTGCATGATAAGTCAAAAACACAAGGAATACTCAAGAAATTCTTCAAACGAGCTCAAAATGAATTCTCATTGACAATCAAGAACATTCGAAGCGACAACGACACAGAGTTCAAGAACACACAAGTGGAGGAGTACCTTGATGAAGAAGGCATAAAGCACGAATTTTCAGCTCCGTACTCCCCACAACAAAACGGAGTTGCCGAAAGAAAGAACCGAACACTCATAGAGATGGCAAGAACAATGCTCAATGAGTACAAGACCTCGGATTGATTTTGGGCAGAAGCGATTAACACCACTTGCCACGCCGTAAATCGACTTTATCTTCATCGACTACTCAAGAAGACATCCTATGAGCTACTCACCGGTAACAAACCCAATATTTCATATTTTAGAGTTTTTGGTTCTCCATGCTACATTTTAAAAAAGAAGTCTAGGACTTCAAAGTTCGCTTCAAAGTCCGATGAAGGTTTCTTGCTTGGTTATGATTCGAACACTTACGCCTATCGTGTTTTCAACAAGACCTCCGGACTTTTTGAAGTAACACGTGACGTAGTGTTCGATGATACTAACGGCTCCCAAAAGGAGCAAGTTGATCCATGTGTACTAGGTAAAGAAGAAGCTCCTTGTCAAGCATTGAAAAGAATGGCCTTAGGTGAAGTTCGACCACAAGAGTCACCTCTACACGTGCATGAGGAAGATGAACCACAAGAGGAGGTCAACGATCAAGGGGGAGCTTCCACACAAGATCAACCACAAGAATACGAAGATAATCAACAAGTCAACGAAGGCAACCATTTAGGGGGAGAAGAAGATGATCATGAAGACACAACGCCTCAAGTGCCACACCCAAGAGTACACCAATGCGTCCAAAGGGATCACCCAATTGACAATATCATCGGTGACATCCAAAAGGGAGTAACCACTAGATCTCGTCTAGCTAACTTTTGTGAACACTATTCGTTTGTATCCTTTTTGGAACCGCGCAGGGTTGAGGATGCATTGAAGGACCCGGACCGGGTGGTGGCAATGCAAGAAGAATTGAACAATTTCAAGCGGAACGAGGTGTGGGAACTCGTGGCAAGACCCAATGCGAACATTGTCGGCACCAAGTGGGTCTTCCGCAACAAACAAGATGGACACGGGGTGGTGACAAGGAACAAGGCACGACTTGTGGCCAAAGGGTATTCACAAGTCGAAGGTTTGGATTTCGATGAGACCTTTGCTCCCATAGCTAGACTTGAATCCATTAGAATATTACTTGCATATGCTACTCACCATGATTTCAAGCTCTATCAAATGGATGTGAAAAGCGCATTCCTCAACGGACCAATCAAGGAGGAGGTGTATGTGGAGCAACCCCCCGGGTTTGAAGACGAAGAGTTCCCCGACCATGTATTTAAATTGCGTAAGGCTCTCTACGACCTCAAACAAGCTTCTAGAGCTAGTATGAGTGTCTTAGAGATTTCTTAATTGAAAATGGCTTTAAGATTGGCAAAGTATATTATACACTATTTACAAAGAATTTTGACAATGATCTTTTTATTTGTCAAATTTACGTTGATGATATAATCTTTGGTTCAACTAACCCATCTTTTTGTGAGGAATTTAGTAAAATCATGACAGATAGGTTTGAAATGTCAATGATGGGAGAACTAAAGTACTTCTTGAGATTCCAAGTGCGGCAACAAAAGGAAGGGACATTCATAAGCCAAACCAAGTACACACAAGACATACTCAAGAAGTTTGGTATGGACAAGGCGAAGCCTATAAAGACTGCCATGGCAACGAATGGCCACTTGGATCTCAATGAAGATGGACCTAGCGTCGACCAAAAGGTATATCGCTCCATGATTGGATCTCTACTATATTTATGTGCATATAGGCCAGACATTATGTTGGGTGTATGTTTGTGTGCAAAGTTTCAAGCCAATCCTAAGGAGTGTCACTTGACAGCTGTAAAAAGGATCTTGAGATATTTAGTTCATACACCCAACCTTGGTCTTTAGTACCCAAAAGGCTCAAAATTCAATCTCATTGGTTACTCCGATGCAGATTATGCCGGATGCAAAGTAGATAGAAAAAGTACCTCCGGTACATGCCAATTCCTAGGGAGATCTTTAGTTTCTTGGTCCTCCAAGAAACAAAATTCCATTGCCTTATCCACAGCCGAAGCGGAGTATGTTGCCGCCGGGAGTTGTTGTGCACAACTCCTTTGGATGCAACAAACTCTAAGAGATTACGGTTACAATATGAACCGTATTCCACTCCTTTGTGACAATGAGAGTGCCATTAAAATTGCCCACAATCCCGTTAACCACTCTAGAACCAAACACATAGACATAAGGCATCACTTCTTGAGAGACCACTCCATAAAAGGAGATATAGCCATTTCCCATGTCAACACCCAAAAGCAATTGGCCGACATATTCACCAAGCCACTTGATGAAAAGCGCTTTTGTGAACTCCGAAATGAACTAAATATCCTTTATGCTCGGAGTGTGGCTTGAAATGTTGCATACCTGTATGAATTCTTCAAAATATGTTGATTGGATTGTGGAAATCATCTCTCTCAATTTTCTTCTGAAAACTATGTTAATTTTTAGATCTTGGTGAATTATGATCATTGCTTGATTTTTGTATGCTTACTGATCATATTCATCAAGATTATTTGATTTGATTTGCCTCCCTATTTTCTAAATATGTACCTTCAAATATATTTATGAATGGGCTAAGAAATTCTTGACTGGTGACCACGGACTAGTCTGTGGTTACCCGGACTAGTCCGCCCATGCAAACTAGTCCGCGGAGTGCCGGTTAGGCCGGACTAGTCTAGTAGATAACGGACTAGTACGATATAGCCTCTGGAAAAGTTCGGACTAGTCCGGTCATCTCCGGACTTGTCCGATTTTTCGTGTCCATAACCCTAGCCGCCGCCAAACCATAATTTCCTCACCTCCACTCTTGCCTCACGTGTTCTCTCTCTCACACTCGAGCTCCCAAGGTGATTCCTTGATTTCTCCATCGGAACTTCGCAAGTTTGGGTGGAATTTGATCGTCATCGCATCGGTATTGAAGTTCTCAGACAAGTCCGGCCTTCAACACCCTCATCTCCATGTTCCAATCAATTTCTTGGGTAATTTTCACCCTAACCCTAGAAATCCCAAATTTCTTCATTGTTGATCAAATAGCCTAGCATATTTCACTATATACATGCCTCCTTGATGTATTACGTTTATGCTAAGCTAGTTGTGCATTAGGAATCAACATTTGTCCAGTCGCTTAGGTTTTTGAGGATGAATACCAGACTAGTCCGGTCCATGCACGGACAAGTCTGGTCCCCGGACTAGTCTGTGCCTGTACATCGGACAAGTCTGATTTTTTTGAACTCCAAACCTAACTTTTCAATTCCTCAATGCAATTCCTTGCTATCCATTTCACACCTATGCCTTGTATCATTCATTCTCATCCATGCCTCACTCAACTCATTATCAGGGTATGTCGAGCTCAAACAACGAAGTTTCCGACTTTGAGGCTGAGATGGACCACGAGGTGGCACCTCGGACTTTGATGTGTCTTGGCAAGAAGTGCCAAGAGAGACCTTCTGAGCCAGCTCTATCTCCTCCACAGGCTCGGAGGAAAGTGCTAGCGAAGAAGCCGGCCTCCAAGGTGCCAGCTTCTAGGGCTACCACCGGTGGTGGCCCTAGCTCGGCAAGTGCCCGCCTAGCCAAAGGCAAGAGCAAAGGGATAGCAATGGGTCCAGTTGGCCCGTTGAAGCTGCATGCTCCGAGGAAAGGGGTCCAGGACCCCACTGAAGAGAAGTTCAACGGGAAAGGCAGTGATTCGGTAGCAAAGTTCAGAAGCATTGATTGGTATGGCCGACCAAAGCAAACTGCAGATGGAAGATTTTGGTGCAACTTCCATGCAGATTTCTACAAATCCGTGTATCTCCCAATGAAGACACCGGTTGTGCGCAGTCAATGGATTGATTGGGCACACTTTGAGAAGAAGGGCTGCTCCCCGTTCACTGTAGTGGTGGAAGCTATTAAGAGGCATGGCCTGAAGGATCTCTTTGCCTTCAGGAACAACTGGAATGATGAGGTCATAGCACAATTCTTTGCAACATGCCATTTCTCAAGTGAAGATGAGGAAAGTGTCACTTGGATGACTCATGGATCCAAGTACAGTATCACTCAAGAAGATTTTGCAAGTCTGCTTCATCTTGACACCTCCAGACGTGACATCTTAATCATCCATAACATAGGTGTCATTGATAAGGATAGGATGAAGTTCCTATATGAGCCAAACTCCAATTTCAACCCTCCATCCACAAATAACATGAAGCCGTTCTTTGTGGTGCTCAATAGAGTCTTGAGGAAGACCATCGCTCCAAAGGATGGAGATGTCGGGAGTATGCAGGGTTATCTCTGGACATTGATGAGAGTGATAAGCAAGGACCGCCAGTTTGATATGGCGGACTACATCTGGAATGAAATGGTGAACATATCCTGCACACCCAACAGGTCTTGTGGGTATGCCCCATATCTGATGTTTGTGGTCAAGAAGGTCATCGGGATTGAATTCGTCAAGGATGTGGAGCATCTACCCTTGAGGTCTCAGATGCCTCAGAAGCCAAGCATCCAGGTTGCTCCCTCGCCGGCCTCCAGTCCTGAGGCACCGGCAAGAAGAACTGAAGATGCCAGAGTTGCTCCTGCTAGTAGGACAACCCCTCAAAGGGGACCTGCCAGTGGGATCTTCAAATACTTGGCTGCAATCTTCGCTTCTTGCAAAAAGGTCAAAGTGAAGGCCCATAAGCTCAACAAGAGAAGAAAGGAAGATATGAAGTATGTGAAGGCAAATGTGAAGCAAATATGCCAGAAACTGGAGATCGAACCCATTGGGTCTCCGGTAATCTCTGAAGATTCCGATTCAGACTTCACCGAGCTCAGGCCCTTGACCCCCTCCGAGCTTGCCTACTTTGGCATTGGGGGCTCGAGTGGCTCTGCACCTCCTCCTCCTCATCATCAGGCTGAAGATGAAGATGACGAAGACGACGATGAGAGGACAAACAACGAAGAGTGAAGACCTTAGGACCCTCCTCTCCTTCTTTTTGGTGTCTTGATGCCAAAGGGGGGGATATTGAGGGGGAGTCTTAGCCTTAGCTGTAGGATGCGAGGAGAGAGCTCTCTTGTATGCTTTTTGACTATTCTGTGGGTTGTAAAGCTTTAACTATGTTCTTAAGTTAATTATGGTTCTGTGATGCAATGTTATGATCTTTTGAGAAGCAATTGTTGAGTTATGTGATTTTGCTCCTAGAATGACATATATGTTTGCTTTTGGTTGATTAATGTCAATTATGTCATTCTCATTGTTTCAATATACTTAGTTATGCATCCCACCATAAAGAATGCACATATGGATTATGTTTTCATTGCTTGATGTATCTTAGACTCATATGTGCATACTTTATGAAAATCTCAATTTTTATTATATTTTGTGAAATCTCAATTGGTTGTCATCAATCACCAAAAAGGGGGAGATTGAAAGTGCATCAAGCAATCCCTTGTGGGTTTTGGATGATTTATGACAAGCAAATGAGATCCTAACCTCTTTGTTGAGAGGAGCACAGGTTTTAATGGGAAAATAAGCAAAGTGCCAAAAAGAAAGGAGAATGAGGAGCAAAGTGGAAAGGAGCTCAAGGAAGAAGAATAGTAGACCATTGTGTATGGAGTGTGTTAAAGAAACACACCCCAAGAGCTCAATCACAATTAAACACACACATTGCACAAAGTTATACAGGATCGGACTAGTCCGAATGTCACCGGACTAGTTCGATATCCTCTCTGCACAAAATCGGACAAGTCAGATATCCATCGCACTAGTTCGATATCTCTCAGACTGGAATCAGACTAGTCCTCCCAAGTGCAGACTAGTCATCAAAACACTTCACAAGTCACACAAAATCGGACAAGTCCGATCACCACCGGACTAGTCCGATATTCATTCTGATCTAAATCGGACAACTCCGATAATAGCACGGACTAGTCCGAAAAACCCTCTGACCTAAATCGGACAAGTCCTCCAAGTGTGGACTTGTCACCCAATTCACTTGGGGTTTCACTGCACGGACAAGTCTGATGTCCATCGGACTAGTCCGAAGATTTCCAGAAGCGAAATCGAACAAGTCCGCTCCTAGCCGGACTAGTCCGATATTTCGGGACACTTAGGGTTTGCTACACACAGCACACCGGACTAGTCCGGTGTCTACCATGGACTAGTTCGATCTTTCTAAACCCTAACGATCACTTTTAGAAGCCCCATATAAATAGAGGTGCACGACCCAACTTTAAACTCTCTCAAACCCTAGCGCCGTCAAACCTCCAAAGAGCCTCCAAAAACACATCTCTCCACGAAATTAAGTGCAAGAAAGATCAATCCTTTGAGGATACACTCTAGATCATTGGAGAGACACGTTCAACACTCATTGAGCTCTTGGTTTGATTCTCTAACACACTCCTGTGATTTCATTGTTATCTTTTGAGTGTGTTCTTGGTGGTATTTCGTGTTGTAATCTAAGGAAGCCCTCAACGTGTGAGAAGACCCCTTTGAATTCGGTTATTCAACCCTTTGTGATAAGTGGAAGAGGATTGGCCTTCGTGGCGATTCGACGAGGGTAGGGTTGGAGAAGACCCGATCCTTTTGTGGACTCCTCAATGTGGACGTTGGTTGCCTTTGTGGGAGCCGAACCACGGGATAAATCCTTGTGTCTTGCTTGGTGTTCATTGTTCTTATTCATCACAACAATCTAGGGTTTCAATCATTATTGCATTCTTTATGTTGAATCATTAAATATAAGATTGAATTGTGATATACCCTAGTCCATAATCTTGCAACACTTCATTTGACTATATAATTTTGCTGCATACATCGAAGAATCAAATTAATCGATCAAACTTAATCAACCTAGTCGGTACACATCGGACTAGTCCGCACTTTATCGGACTAGTCCGATATCTCTGATTTTGAACTGGTTGTTAAGTGTTGCAGGTTCCAACAAATTTCAAAAAGGCATGTTCACCCCTCCCCTCTAGGCCACATTCACATAGCACCCTGTGGTGCACCTAGAGGAGGTGGGCATTGTAGAAGAGCTCGCGCAGCAATGAGCGCAGTGGCGAAGCTAGCGTCCAAAGTAGTCTGGTGCCTCTCTTCATTTATACATAAATTTTCAAATAATTTTAAGAAAAACAAGAATTATTAAGGGGTAACTTTTTTTGACCCTGGTGCATGTGCACTAGGAAGCTGCACCCAACTACGCTAGTGAATGAGCGCGTGCTCGGAGTTGTTGTTTGTCGATGCAGTGACCGACGCAGATGCTCCATCTAGTTGACCAACATTGTTTGCTGGAACAGATGGTGATTGTGGTACCACAACGCTTGCTGGAACAATGGCACCTGCTGGTTGTTGGACGTTGGAGGGATTGCCTCCGGTAGGTTGTCCAGCGTGGTTGCCATTGGAGGATCCAACAGCTGAATTCACCATATCGTGATCTCGGGATTTGCCTTCTCCCCCTACCTGGCGCGCCAAATGTCGAAGTGTTTGTTATGACACTTCCCCCGGACCCGCTAAGAAGCAGCCCGCGGAGGTTCTTTTGTGGTTGGGACACGCAGAGATCAAGATCAAGATGATGACACTAGAGATTTACGTGGTTCGGGCCGCCTGAGCGTAACACCCTACTCCACGGGGTTTGTGTTGCTGTATTGCAAGCTGGTCAGCTGGGATTAGATCAAATCAGTCTGTCCCCTGAGATCGTGCGATGCAACCCTTTTATAGTTCTAAGGGCTGACCGTTACAAAGCTTGTCTGGCTCGACATGTGGCTCTGGCGTAATTAATGACTTAATACACTATCTAAAGAGTATTAAGCATAATTAGTTGTGTGATAACGTGCCTTAATGGTTGCGTTATCCCTATTGACAATGCACTGATCGTGTGTCATTAATACAATATTAATGACACGTTATCAAGCCTTGTAATTGCCGCTTTAACCGTCTTTGAATGCTTGTAATAGACCTGATCTGCTTGTATTTCCGTTGGCGGTGAAGGTCTGGAGGCTCCACACGTGGTAGGTCCGGAGCTTTCCCTTGCGGGAGGGTAGGTCCGAGGTCGCTGTATACGTGTCGACACCGGAGCTCCTCTCTGACGGGGGCTAGGTCCGGGGCTGTTGTATACGTGTAGTTGCCGGAGCTTCCCTTAGTTGGGAGTTCAGTTCCGGTCTTCTTTTACACGTGTTAACCCGAGAACCAGCCATGTGAGGGGAGTGGGTCCGGTGCAGCGTGACATGTGGGATTTGAAAGGACATTTGCCTCTAGCGGGTGGAACTTTCTTGCACTTTTTTCGGTATTGCGGGTACCCGGTACGCATGGTACCGACAAAAAATATTCTTGATTTGACCCTTGGTTACGTGCCAACATCAATGTTTTTTTTTTTTTGAAAACGTGATCCGGACATCATGTACAAATGCACTGGCAATATATTAAGAAGAAGGATGCACGTCAGAGATCGATCTCTGTCGAGACGAGTGGAAACAAACCACGCTGGCCAACTGGAAGTCTGGGCCGGAGCACGTTTCCATGCCAACATCAATGTAACTAGCACGAAACTGTACTACTAGGTGTCTTTCTTGTTTTGGACCTCAACGGCTAGAATGTTGATGTACGTCAGTACAAGTTTCGCTTCATTAACACTGTGGATGCCAAAAAAAATATTTAACAGGTTCATAATAGGAAAACATTATCCTTATGTGTTGTACTGGCATGTTAAGTATAATACTCCCCCAGTTTTGTTTTCTTTATCGCCGATTAGTTAAAAATAAACTAACTGGTGACAAGAAACGGAGGGAGTATAATTTTACTCGTGGGCCCTGGATTCCTTAGGCCCTGTTTGGATTGAGGTGAAACAGGTCCAATCCACGCGGTTCGGAAGGGATTGAGCTGGAAATTGGTTCGTCTTTCACTCTATTCCACTCCGATACACGTACATTCAAGTGGACTTGATGCATGCGTTGATGTGCGAACGGAACGGGTCGGTGCCACCTAGGGGTAGGCGTTCGGAATTACTCGAAACTTTGGGTCAGATAATTCGGATTTTTTAAAATTTTGGAATTTGAGAATAGCTATCCGAACTTGTACTCAAATTTTTGGGTACCTGACAATCCAGTTACCCAAAAATTCGGGTTCGGGTTCGGGATTACCCAAATTATCCAAAATCTGAAATACAGCACTCGAAAAGTCAAAATAATATCCAAAATAGTCATATTACAGCAATACAATATTCCAAAAAAAATATAAGTTTTAATACAGCAGCCCAGCAGCAACTTTCAGGAAGCATTCAACAGAAAAAAATAAACGTTCAGCAGCATTTGAGTACCATTTCATTTCAATTTCAACAATATTTCAGTTTTCAACAGGACAATAAACTCAGTGCAGTGTTAAAATAGGTACAAAATACAACAACGAAATCTGAAATAAAATTGATATTCCAACAACAAAACTAAAATTTCAACATGCAGAAAATCAATCAATTGAATTTTAGATATTTCAGATACCGAATCCCATTATCAAAAATTAATTCAGATTTTGAGATCGTTTACTCGAAAAATGCATTCAGTTTTCGGTTTATTCTGCTTCGGGTTCGAAGTTCGGGTTCGGGTTTTTTTGCCCACCCCTAGTTCCACCCGACCATGAGCGGACCTATAGGATATGCACTGTAGGCCCTGACATACCATGGGCCCAACAGATGTAAGAGTCTAGAGCTCTTTCGTAACTTTGGTTGCTACCCCCTCCTTCCTAAATTACTCGTCACTAGGACAAACTTTTTAATTCAAAATCGAACTAAAAAACTTGTCCTAATAACAAGTAATTTGGGAAGAAGGAAGTAGTATGAAGGCCAAAGACAAACATTGGTTTGTGGAACGAAGCAAACGCGGTCACGATTTCTTGTCATAATCTTGAATAGAATACGCTGCTGACCGCTAGCCTGGTGATGGGCATCACACATAGCATACACCGGCTTGGCCAGGAGCAGCTAATAGCAATCGCTAACTGACACCTGCCTCACGATGACTCGACAGACAACCTCTCTTGCGGTTATTCGATTTCATTACGGCGTGTAGGACCGTAGGCGACAGACGACCTCCTTGCTCTAGCTTGCGGCTATTCGATTCCGTATCGGCTTGTGGGTCTAGTTCTGGCGTATGGGTCTAGTTCTGGTTTTCCATGAGAACGTTTCAACAACTATAGACATTCGTAGTGGTATCTTGTTCACGGTTAGTAATATTTTTGAGGTAAGCATGTATTCCCTCCGGTTTCAAAAAAGAAGTTGTATTAGCTCTGTACTCAAAGTTACATAAAACAAGTCTTTCATTTTTCAACGCATTTTTTGTCAAATATACCGTATATGGTTCCTTCGTTTCACGTGCTCAACCAATCACCCAAGGTTTGTCTGTAGATGTAACTGTATTTATTATGGGTAAAGAAGAAAAACTGTGGTAAAATTAATGACTCCTTGATATGCGAAATCTTGTCTAAAACGACTTTTTTTTCGAAACCGGAGGGAGTATATTATCATGCATCGATAAGGGCTGATAAAATTATTCGTATTCGCTCTACATGTTTATTTTTATTGTGATTGGATAAATTATTCGTGTTCTTGATCCGTGCATTCTTATCAATAATTTATTTGTGTATTGGGACACTCTTTTAGATGATTGTTTGACCACAGTCATTGAGGGGAATATTTTCTTCCATGCGGATGAATTTATTATCAATACATTCATATCATTCATGAAGCAACGGCTTAAAAATTCAGACAAGTAATATTGTAAAATTAAACTCTTATTTGACTGATTTTTCTCCAAATTTCAAGCACCTGAAATAATTAATTTCCTTCATGCACTGTTTACTTGTCTAGTTTCAAAGAAGAAATAGATCAGCAATGCAGACTGAATACATATGTATATAGATTATATTCTTGTACGTAGGAAAATTGCTGAAATTCATCATGGCTTAATTTGAGCCCGTGCTCGGATCTCATTAATAACAGACGGACAATTCTGCATCAACCGAAAGTACCCATCGGTTAGCGCAGCAATCTTGAAATTTTCATCCAGAACTAAGAAATCAAAGCACCTGCGCTTCAACTCGTGGGAACGAAATCTCCTGCAGTAACTGCAGCTGACTGATGGGGCCAGAGGACGTGGAGCCCACCTGGCAGCTTTCGGGCAACCGTGCGTTTCAGCGCAAAGTAGTATGGTTGCAACAGTCTCTGCCGATACACATGTCCATAGCTTTCGGGCGCACAACAGCTTCAGCATGTGCAAGTGGTACATGTCAGCCGTATTTTTTTATTAATATATATTTTAAAAATCATTTATAATAAATAACCCACAGAACTTGAAATTTGCCAAAATGACCCACTGTCGTATGTGCCTCATACGAAATGACATATGAGCCACGAATTTGGTATGAGGCACATATGAAATTGACGTGGCATGCCACGGTGTCTTGCGGCTCCCGAGGCGGCGGAACTGTTCCCCATGCCGAGCGAATCTCGTATGGGCCTCATACGATATTCGCCCCCAGCGGTTATTTTGTATGTGGCTTATACGACATTTGCTGAGATGTGGGGCCCGCCCAAGTTGTCGTATGTGTCACGGACGACTTTCGTCGTCCTTAAAGCGCGTGGCGCTCCTCTCTTTCTCGGCACTCAGTAGCTCGGCCGCCGCCTCCATCCCGCCGCGCCTCCGCCGCTCGGCCATGCCTGCTCCGCCCCCAGCTCGGCCAACTCCGCCGTGGCTGCTCCGCCTTCTGGCCGTCTCCACCTCCGTTTTGGGTACTTTCTATTGCTTTAGTTTATAGCTTTGTGATTAAATATATTTCTATTCGTATATTTTGTAATTTCTATTGCTCTAGTTTATAGCTTAGTGATTAAATATATTTCTATTCCTCTAGTTTGTATTTTGTAGTCGCTATAGTTTGTAGTTTTGTGATGAATTACATTTTTATTCCTCTAGTTTGTATTTTCTATTCATGTTTACTACTATTATCTAATACGTATTTTAGTAATACTTATAAAATTATTTGTTAGTTATTCATAAATGTAGAAGTAGAGAATAGAAATGTAATTCATAATTCTTAAATATTACGAGAGTGCTATGGTAGTTTTCTATGTAACGTAATTCGTAAATGTTTCAATAGAAATCTTAGTTTTCTATGCAATGTTTAGGGTGTAGAAGTAGATGTAATATCATGTATTTTATTCGTAATATTATTTTTATGTTTCTATTTGTTTATAGATAATAAGTCCATGTGAATAGACATTTTTAATGTGCGATTACTTTGATTTTAGAAGTAACCATATATGATTTATTTTTTTATATAAATTTCAATTCCAATAGGAATGTCAGAGAAGTTAGTATTTCGGATAATTTATGGAGAAGGCACAATAGTTTATGGCCCTACTGGGATTGATTTGTCTGGCTTCGCGTCGTGTGATGGAGGGATAACAAGAGCAAATGAGAGGACATTTAGTAGTGTTGTAAACTGGTTGATGAAAAAATTTAACCTTGATCCACAACAACATCAGTTGACATTGAAAGGAATGATTAATCGGGCAAGGATTAGAATTTATTGAGATTTGATTATTATTAAGGGAACATAGAATTTGAGGAAATATGTAGATTTAGTTGTGAAGCGGGGTTGGCCTCTAGTGCTTCTTGCGCAAGCGGAAATGAAAGAAGTAGAGATTGTAGCGGAAGCTGATGAAGCAAATAGTGTGGAAGATAATGTGGGAGTAGAAGAAGCTGGAGAGAACTCAGTACATGTAGAAGCACGTGGTGTGGCAGATGAAGGAGAGCACATTGAGAACATAGTTGAACAAATAAGGATCAAAGATATGGAACACGAAAATGTTCCAGAAGTTTACTCTTCTGATGATGAGAATGAGAATGATACTATTGTTCCGACAGAGTAGAACAATCCAATCCCGAGTAATTTATCAGCTACAGAAAAGTATTGTGGCTTATCGGGATACCACGAGAATCAGTTAACACAAGGAGATATCTTTAAAGACGAAGATAGTTTGAAGGATGTCGTGAAATATTGGTCTCTGGTTGTGCAAAGATCTTGTACAGTTTACAAGTCAAGTAAAAAAATATTATGATGTTAAATGTGTGTTCTCAAGTTATCCTTTTCGGGTCCATGGTTTCAAAGAGAAGTGGACGAAACTATGGAGAGTATCTAAAATGATTGATCACACATGCGAGTTGCATGAATTGGAGAAGTGCAATAGTGCTCTTACATCGTAGTTTATTGTGAATCACATGTACGTCCGCATTGTGGACAATATTCGGTTAGATCCAAAATCAATAATAAACACTATTGAGGAGGAGTTCAAGTACACTATAAGTTACTTTAAAGCGTGAAAGGCAAAACAGAAGGTGATTGAGCAAAAATTTGGTTCATTTGAAGCTTCTTATGAAAATCTTCCGAAGTTATTGCAGACCATCCAGGAGAGGAATGTTGGTACTTATTATGACATTATGGATGTGCCAAACAGAGATATGCCAGAGAAGTTGTTTCTCCATCGTTCATTTTTTGCATTAGGTCAATGTATTGCTGCATTCAGACATTGTAGGCCTATTCTCTGCATTGATGGTACTTTTTTAACTGGAAAGTACAAAGGTCAAATTCTAACAGCTATTGCAGTTGATGAGAACCAACAGGTGTTGCCTGTAGCTATTGCTTTTGTGGAAAGCGAGAACACTGATAACTAGTATTAGTTTCTTAGTCGGGTAAAGATGGTTGTGGTGCAAGAACGACCTGATGTTTGTTTGATACACGATCGTCATGTTGGTCTGCTTAAAGCAATATCTGATTTGAAACATGGTTCCTTCGAGCATGGGCAACAACCTTATTAGACAGACATTCAATCAAGATATTGCATGAGACATTTGGGCGCCAACTTTTTCAGTCACTTTAAGAACAAACAACTTATGAATTTGTTCAAGATGTTGTGTAGTCAGAATCAAGAGAGGAAGTTTATTGCTCTATGGCAACATCTAGACGAATTGACTACGACACAAGCAGAGACGTCCTCAAGCAGAGCCAATCCTAATGAAGTATCTGTTCCAACTGTAGGTTCATCCAGCCAAAACTTCTCTAGTTGGATTCGGCGCGAACTGAAACAGAAGTGGTCTTTATTATACGACACTAATGGTGCTAGGTATGACATCATGACAACTAATTGAGCTGAGGTGAGGTTCTTCTGTTACATTACTACTATTAATTTTTATTTAGTCTTCTATATTTTACGCATGCTAATGTAGTGATACTCAATACAGATATACAAATGAGTGATACGTGGTTTAGGAGGGTTACCTTTGGTTGCTATTGTCGAGGGCATTTTATATGGGACATGCAAGTACTTTCGTGAGCGCTATGCTACTGCAATTTCAGTAAGGAATAATGTGAATTTGGCTTATTCACCCTACTTGTGCAATCATGGAGAAGAAGATCCAAAAGGTTGCATTTCATCGTGTGCGACCTATGGGAACTGCAGAGCACAGGTTTGGAATTCTGTGTAGGGACAAGAATCGTCGTGGCGCTAACCGTGATAGAGTTGTTCAGTAGTGCATTCTTCGTCAGGATGATTGCACGTGCACATGTATGAAGCCACAACTCTTTCATAGGCCTTGTTCTCATGTTATTGCAGCTTGCTCATATACCAAGTTAACACCAAGTAATTACGTCTCCTACTACTTCCAGAAAGAGGTTCTTGTGAGTACCTGGAATGCAGAGATATATGAGTTTGCTATGGAAGGCACGTTTACCACAGATCCAGGACCAGACGCTTTGCGAGGACCGGACACCACGCGGTTGAAACAGAAAAGAGGTCTTCGTACTTTGCGACTCGTTGTACTACTTTCTACCTTGTAAGACGAATCTTGTAAGAAGAATCTCGTACAAGAGAAATACGAAATTGCACTGCTCCATGTCAGGCGAATCTCGTACTCCATGTCAGGCGAATCTCGTACAAGAGACATATAAAATTACACTGCTCCATGTCAGGCGAATCTCGTACTCCATGTCAGGCGAATCTCGTATAAGAGACATACGAAATTGCACTGCTCCATGTCAGACCCCGTGAAATGTTAGTTCACACTTATACATGTCAGAGATGAATTTTCTCGTAGACTAGGTCCATACACCATCATCCGCTCGTCTATATAACACTCACTCCGGTAACAGCTTCACCACGCACTAGCTACAATCATTCTTTATACTTCACTACCATGGACGAGAACTCACCACCCACAAATAGAGAAAAGGTTCCAATCCCCGAGGGATTGCAACCTCCAATGTGTTTTTGTGGTACTGATTGTAGGTTTGTAAGAGATCTTCGACCTGGTTACTCGTATGGTTGCCGGCTTTGGATGTGCGACAACTACGAGTACGATCCTCCTCACAGGACGTGTCCATTTCTTCCAGGTGGTAGGAAACAGGTAATATGCAGCATTATTTCTGTTTTATGAATGCTATAGAATCTAATCTTTTGTACAAACACTTGTGTAGTCGCCGTCACCTCTTTGCGACTTCAGAAACAACATCGGCCAGGAACAATCGGCAGAAGACGCCGCGGAGGTTGAGAGAATGGCTCGACTTGCATATTGGAAGTTCAAAGAAGAAAAAGAGTGGGATGAAAGAATAGAGCAAGAGAGGAGGAATAGAGCTGCACAGGAGGAGCGTCGTCGCAAGAGGCAAGAAGAAATTCGACAATGGAGAGCAGAGTGTGATCGCAAAGCTGCAGAGGAGGAACGCGTCGCAGCACAAGCACGAGAGGTTGAGCGAGAATGCATGCGCGAGAGAGCTCGTCGTGCAAAAGAAGCCGGTCCGGATGCTTTGCGTAAGGGAAAATACCCCCGTTGCACTCAGTAGCAACTTGGGTAAACTATGCTCGGCGTTTAATTCAACTAAGGCGTGTTAGGATTAGATCAACGCATCTTTAGTGCATTGTATACACGCCATTTGTATCACCTATTTTACATTTTCTTCCAGAAATATGTGTACTTATGTTTTGCCTCATGTACCGTAGTAGTAGAGTGGCAAACAACATGCACATATTTTTGGAACTACGTAATTTCATTTCATGTAACCGCCGCCGAGCTTACAATTAATTACCTTCAATTAATATGCATTTGTATAAATCAATACATTAATTGTATAATTTTCCAAACTATGCATTTGTTATCGCTATAGGATTTTAAAAAATTTGAAACTCCCATTAAACTGCCATAAATTATATTCATAACTTATTTTTTATACTCAACAAAACTTACATTACAATAAGCTTTATTAACATTTATGTCGATTCTAACTACAAATATTTGTAAACAAAAAACCAAAACTGAATACATTTTACAAATGTGCAGAAACGTGATCGTATTGCCTAATAACACATACAATTACTCTAGTTTCTACATACTAAACATAGAGAAAGTTCATTGAATTCAAAACTTCACAATATATTCTCTATTTTATACTTTAGAAGTTTTTAGCAAATCGGTCTACAAATGTTTCATAAACTTTGCCTAAAATCCATTAAAAGATGGTTCAACACTAAGGTTAGGGTTTGGGCACGCACGAATTTCGTACGTGCCTCATACAACGGTACTGTCACGTCGTATGGGGCACGTACGAAATTCGTGCGTGCCCATTTCTTCCACCGTTGCCGGTATTAACTCCACCGTGGCAGACACCAAATGATGTGGCATCGAGCAGATGTGTATTTCGTATGTGCCTCATACGAAATTCGAATTTCGTATGTGGCACATACGAAGGTGGGTCATTTTAGCAAATTTTCGGATCCGTGAGTTATTTATTATAAATGATTTTTTAAAAGATATATTATTAAAAAAATTCCATGTCAGCCGCGGCGAGCAAGTTCTGGAGCAGTTCGATCTTTGACGACGAAGAGCTCTGATCAACATCTCTAGGCAACTCATCAGTGTACAGGAACCGCAGCAGAATCTGGAACGTGGCCGGCTCCATATCGTGCAGCGTGATGCAGTCCATCTTAGCTTCTGCCATGGAGCCCAAGAGCAGCGCCTTGAAGAACGGCGACCGGGCGGCCAGGACGGTCCGGTGGGCGCTGAAGGTCTGGTCGCCGACGTAGAAGAGGACGTCGGAACCGTCATTGCTGTCCAGCAGGTCGCCGAGGTGGTTCCTCAGGTCTGAGGCGGGAAACGATGTCCAGCTGTCATGCAGAACTGTAACCCCACATACGAATGTCATGCAGCCATCCACGAGGTAGTCCGACTCTAGCTGGCCGCGCTTCATAAACTTTCTCAACGCTACAATCTCAAGCACGGAGCCATCATGTGTGCAGGTTATTTCAAGCAGGCTTGACGTATTTTCACGAGGGTAGGATAGTCAGCCGTCTCTTCCCATCACAAAGGCACAGAATATTGCCTTCACGAAGTAACTGGATTTGTAATGGATCACTAGGCCGAGAGAAAGGAAATCGCCGTAGTTGGAAACGCTGTCACCGATCCCAAGCGGGAAGCAAAGATCTCACCGGTGAATCCTTTGGCGGATATGGGTTCGGAGAAGTAATCCAGGCTCTCGAATTTTGAGTTGTCTAGTTTGAGGTTGACGAAACAGGTGTCACCGGGGGGGGGGGGGGGGGGGGGGGGGGGGGGGTTATAAGATCTAGCTATGGACTATGGCGATATACTAACGGCCAACCGGGTGTACTATAGTACACAGGTGAATAGAATCTGAATGTAACAACTCACGAACTGCATGGATGCCTTGTCGATCGGGTCAAAGTATGAACGGGGATCGAACAAGAGCGCTTCGGCTTTTTCGAGGACGGAATTCATGAGGCGGATGAACGAGAGCGCTTCGATGACTCTTCCGCTATGCAGTTGAAGCAGCGTCGTTTGAGCTGTCCCACGTCTGACGAACATGCATCGTCGAAGTCTGAACATAGATGAAATGAATAATTAATGAGCGCTCTCTTCGTTTTCAAAAATTTGTTGTTTTTTAGTTTATTTTTGAACTACAATGCAACAAATTTTTGAAAATGGAGGAAGTAATTACTATCATTAGCGACTTATCCTTGTAATTAACTAATTAATTCTATTTTATTTCACTATTGTATGACCTATGGATCACAAAATTATTTATTTGATTATTTTACAATTAATATTATTCTTACAAATTAAATAAGATTAAATCTAATTCTTGAAAAAAGAGTCGATTAAACAGGACACCCACCGGCCGTCAGCGTATGGGAGATAATCTTTCGGTTAAAAAAATGTAATACGAGTATGCTTAGACTATCCACACTCGTATACTCTGAAAACTCGGAATTTTTTTTATTAATAAACCTTTTAAAAAATTATTTATAATAAATAACCCACGGATTCCAAAATTTGTCAAAATGACCCACCGTCGTATGTGCCTCATACGAAATGCGAATTTCGTATGAGGCACATACGAAATGCAGATCCAAATGATGTCACGTCAGTATACATCTGCCACGGTGGCGTTATGACCTGCCACGGTGGAAAAAAATGGCACGCACGCATTTCGTACGTGCCCCATACGACGTGAACAGTACCGTCGTATGGGGCACGTACGAAATGCGTGCGTGCCCTAACCCTAGCCCGTGTTGAACCATGTTGTAATGGATTTTAGTCAAAGTTTTTAAAATATTTGTAGACTGATTTGCTAAAAACTTGTAAAGTAGAAAATAGAGAATACATTGTGAAGTTTTGAAATCAATGAACTTGCTCTATGTTTAGTATGTAGAAACTAGAGTAATTGTATGTGTTACTAGGCAATACGATCACGTTTCTGCACATTTGTAAAATGTATTCAGTTTTAGTTTTTTGTTTACAAATATTTGTAGTTAGAATCGACATAAATGTTCAAAAAGGTTATTGTAATGTACGTTTTGTTGAGTATAAAAAATAAGTTATGAATATAATTTATGGGAGTTTAATGGGAGTATCAATTTTTTTAAAATCCTATAGCGATAACAAATGCATAGTTTGGAAAATTATACAATTAATGTATAAATTTATACAAATGCATATTAATTGAAGATAATTAATTGTAAGCTCGGCGGCGGTTACATGAAATGAAATTACGTAGTTCCGAAAGTATGTGCATGTTGTTTGCCACTCTACTACTACGGTACATGAGACAAAACATAAGTGCACATATTTGTGGAAGAAAATGTAAAATAAGTGATACAAATGATGTGTGTACGACACACTAAAGATGCGTCGATCCAATCCTAACACACCTTAGTTGAATTAAACGCCGAGCATAGTTTACCCAAGTTGCTACTGAGTGCAACGGGAGTATTTTCCCTTACGCAAAGCATCCGGACCGGCTTCTTTTGCACGACGAGCTCTCTCGCGCATGCGTTCTCGCTCAGCCTCTCGTGCTTGTGCTGTGACGCGTTCCTCCTCTGCAACTTTGCGATCACACTCTGCTCTCCATTGTCGAATTTCTTCTTGCCTCTTGCGAAGACGCTCCTCCTGTGCAGCTCTATTCCTCCTCTCTTGCTCTATTCTTTCATCCCACTCTCTTTCTTCTTTGAACTTCCAATATGCAAGTCGAGCCATTCTCTCAACCTCTGCAGCATCTTCTGCCGATTGTTCCTGGTCGATGTAGTTCCTGAAGTCGCATAGAGGTGGCGGTGACAACACAAGTGTTTGTCCAAAATATTAGATTCTATAGCATGCATAAAACATAAATAATGTTGCTATTACCTGTTTCCTACCACCTGGAAGAAATGGGCACGTCCTGTGAGGAGGATCGTACTCGTAGTTGTCGCACATCCAAAGCCGGCAACCATACGAGTAACCAGGTCGAAGATCTCTTACAAACCTACAATCAGTGCCACAGAAACACATTGGAGGTTGCAATCCCTCGGGGATTGGAACCTTTTCTCTATTTGTGGGTGGTGAGTTCTCGTCCATGGTAGTGAAGTATATAGAATGATTGTTGGTAGTGCGTGGTGAAGCTGTTACCGGGGTGAGTGTTATATAGACGAGCGGATGATGGTGTATGGACCTAATCTATGAGAAAATTCATCTCTGACATGTATAAGTGTGAAATGACATTTCACGGGGTCTGACACGGAGCAATTGAATTTCGTATGTCTCTTGTATGAGATTCGTCTGACATGGAGTATGAGATTCGCCTGACATGGAGCAGTGCAATTTCGTATGTCTCTCGCACGAGATTCGCCTGACATGGAGTATGAGATTCGCCTGACATGGAGCAGTGCAATTTCGTATTTCTCTTGTACGAGATTCGTCTGACATAGAGTACGAAATTCGCCTGACATAAAGTGCATTGTAACGATGAAAGATATAGTGCATAAAGAAACATAACATAGTTCTTATATAATATAACACACAATTACATGGGTACACATTACTAACGTCTACCACGCTTGTTGTCGAACCTACGCGCTGCATTCACATGAGCCCGATCGTAAGACACGCGCGTAGGAGCTGCCCTCCTCCGTCGCTGCTGCGCAGGTGCCGATGTCTCAAACTGCTGTGAAGGCTGAGTCAGAATGGGAGCACCATCCAATTGTGATGCAGGAACTGTGTCCTGCTGCGACACGTCCACCAGGTAGTCGTCGATCTGGAAAGGTGAAACTGGAGGACTGCCGTGGTGCGCCAGCGAGCCAGAAATCATAGAATCAAAGTCTGTTGTGCCGTCTCCTGCATTCGCATATAACATATAGTTAGTAGGCAGCATTGTGTCAAATATGTATTTAAGTAGCATAATAGTTGCACGTCATACCTGCGCCCATGTGTGGCACATGCGTGGACGGGCCAACCTGGTTCGAAAAAGGAACCCTAGAAGGTAACTGTGCCGACGGATCTGCAAAATCCCAAGCATATACCTGTGTCGACGGCCCTGGAGCCCAAGCAGCAGGTGCCTGTGTGGATGGGCCTGGAGCCCAAGCAGCTGGTACCTGTGTGGATGGGCCTGGAGCCCAAGCAGCAGGTGCCTGTGTAGATGGCCCTAGACCCGAAGCAGCAGGTACCTGTGTAGACGGCCATGCGACCCAAGCAGGTACTTGCGTGGACGGGCCTGTACCGGAAGTAGGTACCTGTGTGGAGGTCCCTGCAGAAGATATATGAACAGAAATATTAGTATCATGCAAATATGTCAAGTTAACTAATAATTATGTACCTGTTGTGTTGGGATGCCTAAAGTGACGTGCGGTTGGTACAGTAGTGTCTTGTGCACATGATTGTGCACAAGAAGCCAACTTCAGCCCCTCTTTGGCGTGACTGTATATGTTTTGGAGCATGTGCACCATCTCCGAAGAAGTCATCGATATCCCTTGTCTGAGTCGTTGGAGTCCAGTAGAGGACTCCGCGAGAACCTGTCGGAACCGACTCATCTTCACAAGTGCGAAGTGATCGGTCATACAACAATAAATTAGTCATGTTTCATGAAAATAACATAGTAAAAAATTGCAAATGTACTTCAACACATTCGATCATACCGCCATTGAAGCCGCTTCATCTCTATGGCGCGAATACGTATCTCCCACCGAGGGTACGTGCGTCTGTCGCTCGGCTGGTGTGTGTGCGAGAACAACTCGCGTCCGAGGAAGATACCACTGCAAGTACTCCTGGTAAACGGCCTGTGAGAATGGTCGTGTCTCCTGCACAACCTCCTGTAAGGCAGTCGTCCACTGTAGGAGCCACGGATGCATGCGCTGCAACCAAAGACCCGACGTTGAGCTACCCATACGACAATATCTGCAGGACAAATAAGTACATTAATAGTTTAGAAATAACATTGTATTGAATATTTATCAGTCAAATTACTTACATATGAACTGCAGAAGGCACAATAGAATGTGGAAGCACTGGAAATGTCTGGTGCAGGCCGAACTGACGCAACACTCGGTGTGGTGCGTACTCCTCGACGTAGATATCGTATACCAGCGGCTTCCTTGTAAGCCAGTAATCTGAGTCTCTGTAGCACAGATATGCTAGTCCTCTCGGTGCTTGGCGGTCATGCTCCTCCATATCATACGGTGTCCAGCGCACGTCCTCATCCGCATCTAACCGATCAAACTCTTTGACAAACCCTTGGTACACCTTGTGCATCTACTTGTTACTCCACTCACGCTGCACAAAGAACAAAATATGTCAGAACAATATATTATTATACTCGTGAACAATATGTGAGCATACTTATAATAGTACTGTACCTGTCGGCGCACCCAAAAAGTACCCATCGTAGGGCCATCATCCGGCGTCTCACCATACTCATCGAGATCGTATGGTGCCGGGTGCACTTGCGGTCGACCTATCATGAACCGCTCGTATACCCAAAGCTGCAGAAGTAGAGGACAACCAGCTAGTACTGCGTTACCTTGAGCCTTTGTGCATGCGTCACAAAGTCCTCTGTAAGAGGCCGCCAACACAGCTGAACCCCAACTGTACTGTGGCATCTCCTGGGGTGTGGACTCCGCTATCTGTTGAGCAAAAAGAATCAAGTGTCTGTCCACAGAGTCACCGTGCGTGTTTGTGAACATGATCGCACCAAACAACCACAACAAGTACGCCTCCAGGTATCTGATAATTGTGGCATCATCGGCGTGTGGATGCATAGTATCCACCTACAATTTGAAAACAGAAAGTTTAAGTTTTTTTCTATTTCAGAGTCAAATAACAAGGTTCATGTGCATCGAAATAACACTTAAGTAATGTGAAAACATTACCTCGTAGTACGTTAACCACTTCTTTGTCGGACCATGGTGCTGCTCATTGTGAAGTGGAGAAACAGAGTCAGCCGTAGGATGTCGTGCCACATCCTGAAAGCGCGCAGACATCTCTGCGCGCCAAGTAGGTGAGTCCCCTAGAGCGCAAACAGGGACACCTACGATAGGAAGACCCAACAAGAACGACACGTCCTCTAGCGTGACGGTCATCTCTCCACACGGCAAGTGAAACGTGTGGGTCTCTGGCCTCCAACGATCTGTCAAAGCTGACAGTAGGGCTCTGTCGAGGTTGAACCGGTACTTGCGATCAACCCGATCATATGGCCTCTCCTCAAGCAGCCTACATATCAGAAGCAACCCGGCTGCACTCAACCTGTTACATACCAAGCGATACATTAAAATCTACAGAATGATAAAACCAATTTAAGTTTTGTATTAACAGAAGAATGTACCTGAGAATCCATCTATCGTCTATCTTCCAAAACTTAGCAGGCAGCTGAGGACGAAGCACGGGCAAATCCTCACCACACGATAGTCGGAAATCTCGGTGAGTAACATCAATCCGAAACTGTAGTAACTCAGGACACTGTCCTTCATCTGCAGCCATATCTATATATGACACAGATAATATTAGTATGACGAAATATATGGAAAACATATTGACATGAACGAAGTGGACAACATATTGAAATAAGAGACGTGCACAACATATTATAACAGAAAATATGTCTATGTTCCATACAACACACTTAACTTAAGGTACACGTACAAATTCATAGTTCATAATAATAAGATATTACATAATGTAGCACATCTGAATAGGTCGATGCACATCAAATAGCATTGCCATCCCTAAACATAGATGTGCGGCGTGCACGAGGATGCCGACCATCCTTAGGATTCCCAGAAGGTCCAACTTCAGCCACATTTCCCTCATTGTTTAAAATCAATTCTTATAAGTATGTCCAGTTTGGTTGCACTTGCTGCATGTTCCTTGAAATCTGCCAATTTCGGACTCATCCATATCATTTCTGATACGACGAGTCTTGCGACGACCTCTTTTCTGTTTCAACCGCGTGGTGTCTGGTCCTCGCAAAGCGGCTGGTCCTGGATCTGTGGTAAATGTCCCTTCCATAGCAAACCCATATATCTCTGCATTCCAAGTACTCACAAGAACCTCTTTCTGGAAGTAGTAGGAGATGTAATTACTTGGTGTTAACTTGGTATATGAGCAAGCTGCAATAACATGAGAACAAGGCCTATGAAAGAGTTGTGGCTTCATACATGTGCACATGCAATCATCCTGACGAAGAATGCACTGCTAAACAACTCTATCACGGTTAGCACCACGACGATTCTTATCCCTACACAGAATTTCAAACCTGTGCTCCGCAGTTCCCATAGCTCGCACACGATGAAATGCGGCCTTTTGGATCTTCTTCTCCATGAACTTGCACATGTAGGGTGAATAAGCCAAATTGACATCATTCCTTACAGAAATTGCAGTAGCGTAGCGCTCACGAAAGTACTTGCATGCCCCATATAAAATGCCCTCGACAATAGCAACCAAAGGTAACCCTCTTAAACCACGTATCACCCAGTTGTAAATCTGTATTTAGTACCACTACATTAGCATGTGTAAAATATAGTTCTACTAAATAAAATTTAATAGAAGAAATGTAACAGAAGAACCTCACCTCAGCTAAATTAGTTGTCATGATACCATACCTAGCACCATTAGTGTCGTATAATAAAGACCACTTCTCTTTCGGTTCGCGTTGAATCCAACTAGAGAAGTTTCGGCTGGATGAACCAACAGTTGGAACAGAGACTTCATTAGGATTGGCTCTGCTTGAGGACGCCTCTGCTTGTGTCGTAGTCAATTCGTCTAGACGTTGCCATAGAGCAATAAACTTCCTCTCTTGATTCTGACTACACAACATCTTGAACAAATTCATAAGTTGTTTGTTCTTGAAGTGACTGAAAAAGTTGGCGCCCAAATGTCTCATGCAATATCTTGATTCAATGTCTGTCCAATAAGGTTGTTGCCCACGCTCGGAGGAACCATGTTTCAAATCAGATATTGCTTTAAGCAGACCAACATGACGATCGTGTATTAAACAAACACCAGGTCGTTCTTGCACAACAGCCATCTTTACCCGACTAAGAAACCAATACCAGCTATCAGTGTTCTCGCTTTCGACAAAAGCAAAAGCTACAGGCAACACCTGTTGGTTCCCATCAACTGCAATAGCTGTTAGAATTTGACCTTTGTACTTTCCAGTTAAGAAAGTACCATCAATGCAGAGAATAGGCCTACAATGTCTGAATGCAGCAATACATTGACCTAATGCAAAAAATGCACGATGGAGAAACAACTTCCCCGGCATATCTCTGTTTGGCACATCCATAATGTCATAATAAGTACCAACATTCCTCTCCTGGATGGTCTGCAATAACTTCGGAAGATTTTCATAAGAAGCTTCAAATGAACCAAATCTTTGCTCAATCACCTTTTGTTTTGCCTTCCAAGCTTTGGAGTAACTTATAGTGTACTTGAACTCCTCCTCAATAGTGTTTATTATTGATTTCGACTCAAACCGAATGTTGTCCACAATGCGGGCGTACATGTGATTCGCAATAAACTGCGATGTAAGAGCACTATTGCACTTCTCCAATTCATGTAACTTGCATGTGTGATCAATTATTTTAGATACTCTCCATACTTTCGTCCACTTCTCTTCAAAACCATGGACCCGAAAAGGGCAACTTGAGAACACACATTTAACATCATAATATTTTTTATTTGACTTGTAAACTGTAAAGGATCTTTGCACAGCCAGATACCAATATTTCACGGCATCCTTCAAACTATCTTTGTCTTTAAAGATATCTCCTTGTGTTAACTGATTCTCGTGATATCCCAATAAGCCACAATACTTTTCTGTAGCTGATAAATTACTCGGGATTGGATTGTTCCACTCAGCTGGAACAATAGTATCATTCTCATTCTCATCATCAGAAGAATCAACTTTTGGAACATTTTCGCGTTCCATATCTTTTCTTCTTATTTGTTCAACTATGTTCTCAATGTGTTCTCCTTCATCTGCCACACCACGTGCTTCTACATGTACCGAGTTCTCTCCAGCTTCTTCTACTCCAACATCATCTTCCACACTATTTGCTTCATCACATTCCGCTACAATCTCTACTTCTTTCATTTCCGCTTGCGCAAGAAGCACTAGAGGCCAACCCCGCTCCACAACTAAATCTACATATTTCCTCCAATTCAGTGTTCCCTTAATAATAATTACATCCCAATAAATTCCATTTCTTGCCCGATTAATCATTCCTTTCAATGTCAACTGATGTTGTTCTGGATCAAGGTTAAATTTTTTCATCAACCAGTTTATAACACCACTAAATGTCCTCTCATTTGCTCTTGTTATCCCTCCTTCGTACGACGCGAAACCAGACAAATCAATCCCAGTAGGGCCATAAACTATTGTGCCTTCTCCATAAAATATCCGAAATACTAACTTCTCTGACATTCCTATTGGAATTTATACACACAAATAAAAGTAATCACATGAATTAGAGAAGTGCACTCTAAACATTTATCAAATATTATTACTTTTGAAATTATCAACATTAATTAAAAATAACTTACGAATATAAACCTAAAAATTATAACTATTAGAACCTAATAACATGTATGGTAAATAACTATGAAACCTATTGTAAAATGTCAAAAAATATCTAAATAGCAATAACACATAATAACACATAACTAGCACTACCTAAAATACCTAAAATAAAGATACATCCGTACCTAACTTACAACATAATAATACATAGATCATACGTAAATCACAAACTAGAACAATAATACCTAAAACACTAACTAAATTAATAATGTGCACTACATATTAATACCTAAATCACTAACTAAATTAATAATGTGCACAACATAATAATACCTAAATCACTAACTAAAATAACTAACAAATAAATACCTATTGAAATAAGTAAGCAACTTAGTACTAGAGAATACAAATAAATAGTACTAGAGAATAACAAATAGTACAAAATAACTAACAAATAAATACTGTCGGCGTTTGGAACCGGCAGATCTCCCTACACTACTAAAGTGATAGGGGAGTTTGATGTTCGGTGTGGGCGCGCGGAGATTCAAGAAGGTGAATAGGAGTTTGACACAGGAGAAACAAGAATTTACGTGGTTCGGGCCGCCTGAGCGTAATACCCTACTCCACGGGTGTGTTGGTGTTGTATTAGCAATATGAGCTTGCCACGAGTGTATGAGGTGCGTGTGATCGTCTGTCCCTGTGTGTATCGTCGGCCTGTCCTTTTATAGTACAAGGGCAGACCTTACAAGGTAGCCTGGCCCGACATGTGGCCCCGGCGGTTACTAGTATTGATACACACTTAATTGCTCTTAATGACCCTGTAACGGGCTTTGACAGCACCGTTACTGGTCTTAAGATCGTCCGTTTAAGTGTCATTAATATGGCATTAATGACACTTAATCGGGTCTTGAAGTCCTTGGCTCTCCTTTGAAGATCTGGAGTCGTTACAAGGTCTTCCGGAGGTTAGAAGCTGAAGATCCGATAATTGGACACGTGGCAGCTCCGAAGCTTGCTATGGGAAACAGGTAGCTCCGGGGCTACCAGACACGTGTCAGGTCCGGAGCTTCTCTCGGTCTGGGGTTAAGTCCGGAGGTGCCATTTCGGTACGTGGCCCAGAGCTTCCCCCTTGTGGGCGATAGCTCCGGTTTGGTTGTACACGTGGCGACCCAGGGATTAACCATGTTGGAGAAGTGGGCCCGGTTATGTCTAACATGTGGGCCTCCGAGGGTCTTCAAACCAAGTAGATGAATTTCCTTTGAGATCTTTGTAACCTCAAGGGGTGTACGGTTTTTAGGGTACCGACAGTGGCCCCCTGGACCTACCTCCGAGGAAGATCACTGGGGTGAAGTCATTCCGTCGGAGGTGGGTCCATCCTCGCGACTCTTGAACTGAGTCTTCAAGGGTCTTCGAAGGTGCCGTTGGCAGGGATTTATAGTTAGATCCCACCGCGTGGCGCACCTCGTGCGGTAGATGAGATCTTTGACGTGCGGATCTCACACAATTGAAGGTCGCCGGTTCTCGATAAGAAAACCATATCGGTTCCGCGCGCCTTGTCAGGCCGCCACCTTTGGGTTTCCCGCCTCGTGATGACAACCGTTCGCCTGGGTAATAGCCTCGACTTGATCGTCGGGGTGGTCCCGGGCCCTCTTGTCATCGGCTGGGTGGAATTTTTGAATGGTATCTTCGACTTCCTTGCGGTTTCCATCCAAGCGTTGCGAGGGCTTACTTAAGAAGGAAATCACGCACCGTCGGGAGTTCTTTACGCCTCTCATTTGATCTTGCGCTCAAACTCCCAACTCGTGCTTCGCTCTTCTTCTCCTGCCTAGCCGTGCTGCGATGGAGTTGGGTCTCCGTGAGAGTCGCTTGAAGACCGACGACGATTTGAAGAAGGTCCGGGCCCTCATGGGGTGGTCCTCGGACTTCTTTAACTGCTTGGTCCGTGCCGGCGGAGAGCTTCCCTTCGAGAAGGAGCGCGCCGGCGAAATGGTGTACTTTTCTTCGTACGCCATGGTGGGGTTGATCCCGCCTTTCTCTTCCTTTTTCTTGATGCTGCTAGACTTCTATGGTCTGCAGCTATACCACCTTGGCCCTCACTCCATTCTCCTCGTGTCTATCTTCGTCCACTTCAGTGAGATGTGGGTGGGCATCTCCCCCCGCATCGAACTCTTCCGGACCTTCTTCACCATCCACACCACCGGCCGGAGCAATGAGTACCTTGGCTTCTACTACTTCGTGAAGCGCAAGAAGTGCCCATTCAAGTACCTCCGGTCGTTTCCTTCCGGGAAGTGGGATGACTGGAAGAAAGATTGGATAGTCGTCAGGGTGGAGGAGCACGAGAGGTTGGAGCTGCCCGACAGTCTGCCCGACATCGACACGACGATCTGGAGTGAAGCTCCGGTGCTGGCGGAAGCTTTCAACCCCGCCTTGACCAGGATCCGCCAATGCGTGGAGGGAGGATTGACTCCTCAGACAGTATTTTGCAATTTCATGGTCAACAGGTGGGCACCGCTGAAGAGGAGGGAGAAGCTCGCTTGGGACCTCAATAGCGTGATGGACGAGGACCGGTTTGAGACCGGGTTGAAGTCCAACATGGTGGGAAAACCTTGGAGTTCCACCTCAAGAAATTCCAGCACGGCATCGACGTCGACGGTGATGACTTGACTCCACCGTCGGCCTTTCTCCCTCTGAACGTGGAAGTGGAGTTCAGCAGGGAGCTCCGGCGGAAGATGCCCGCACTTGACGACCTTGGTGTCGTCGAGAGAAGATCAACCACCCGGGTGGCGATCCCCGGAATGCCCGAAGATGGCTCCGTCGCTGCCCCAAAGCCAAGGGTCGAGGTCGTCGGCAAGGGCAAGGAGCTGGCGGATGAGCCGGAGAGCCGGAAGAGGAAGCTGCAGCATGTCGACGGAAGGTCCGTCAGGCCCGCTACTTCTGCCTCGGTTCCTTCTCCCCGGAGGGGGAGGTCTTCTACCACTGTGGCGACTGTCCCCGTAATGGGGTCCTTTCGGAACGAGACCGTTCCTGCAGTGGGGTCCTCCCGGAGCGCGTCTGTTCCCGCGGTGGGATCCTCCTGGGGTGCTAGCTCCGGGCGCACGACTCTGGCATCTGGGCCGGTGGAAGCCTCCAGGTCCGGGGGTTCTTCCCGATCGAGAAGGGCCTCGACCCGGGAAACGCCCGTGGCCGCGACAGGTTCTGGGGGCCTTCCGGAGCGTACTCCGACTATAGCTAGCCCAGAACGCCCGGGAAAAAGGTTCCGCGCAAGC
Organism: Tuctoria greenei; assembly: GCA_036927565.1. Classification (NCBI taxonomy): domain Eukaryota; kingdom Viridiplantae; phylum Streptophyta; class Magnoliopsida; order Poales; family Poaceae; genus Tuctoria; species Tuctoria greenei. Next base: position 2,130,553 of record JAYESD010000005.1, read on the forward strand.
TGGTGCGAAAGCCTTCCAAGGTAATTTTTAATCTTTACCTTGGACAATTATTTAATTGTAGCAATTGTTTGTTAATTTTCTTCGTTCATCATCTGCAGCGTCCCCCAGAAGGGGAGTTAGGCTCCACCCTTAGCCACAGTGTCTGAGGCCGTGAGGGTGGGAGCTTCTGCTCCTGTCCCGGTGTCGCCCCAAGTGGTGGTTGAGGCTGCAACAGCTCCGGCGCCGGCTGTCGTGGTCATGGACCTCGACTCGTCCCCAGAAGTTCCCGTGGTAGCGCCGAACCACGGGAGTGAAGACACGCCAGCGGCACCCGTCCCGGAGGTTGAAGCTTCGGGTCCTGGTGCTGCGATGATGGAAGCTCCGGTTGTTGAGCCGGAGGAGGTAGTAATCCCGGCCTCGGAGCCGGAAAGTGTCGAAGCCCCGGCGGTTGAGCCACAGATGACTGAAGCCCCGGCATGCGAGCCGGAGGTCGAGGTAGTTCCGGCAGTTGGGCCGGCTACCTCCGAAGCACCGACCGTTGAGCCGGTTATTGTTGGAGCTCCGGTCTCAGGGCCGGTCGAAGTTGAAGATCCTCCGGCTCCTGAGCCGGTGGTTGAAGAGGAGATGGAGCTCGAGCCTCCCTCGGAAGAGATGCCCAGACCGGAGCCAGTAGCAGCTCCTGCTCCGGAAGCGATGACGTCGGAGGTACTTGCGGCCGAGCCAAAGTGCCCAAGCGAAGTCGTTGGCCTCCTGCCCGAGGGGGTGAATGAAGACTTGGCGGTGGGGCCTTCTTCGATGGCGACTGAGGCCATCCCGGAGGACGGCCCTAGTGCCTTGGAAGCTCAGGGGTACACTCTCGTGGAGTGGGACCCAATTTTTGTATCTGAAAACCCGCTGGAACCAGCGGAGGAGACCCCAGCAGGTCCGGAGCCCATCCCGCTGTCGATGTCTATCGACAACGCCTGTTCCAGTCTGCGTCAAGTCCAATTTGCCTTCTTCCACGACAGCAAGGCTCTTGAAGAGGAGCGCCAAACCCTTAGGCGTTGGCGTAATCGGCTCTACTTCGAGACCAAGCTGGCGCAGTCGAGGCTAGCGGATGACAAGGAGTGGATCAAGTGGGAGAAGATCCGCCTGGAGTACTGGGGCAAGTTGCTGGATGACAGGGAGAGCATGAATCGGGCCCTCGACGCTCAATCCCAGGAGATTTACAATCAGGCCAAAGCAGCCAACAGTGCGGCCGAGGAACGCCATGAAAGGCTGGAGGTCATTAACACTGCACTCATCAAGCGCCGAGAGGCACTTGAAGAGAGGGAAAAACGGCTCAAGGATGAAGAGCAGAAACTCCTTGAGCTGCGGGATGATGTCCTGAGGAGGGAAGAGGAGCTTGCTGAGAAAGTAGCTCTGGCTGACAAGGGCCTCGAGGAGCGCACCAAGAAATTGGAAGAGCGTTGCCAAAAGGAAAAGGAGAAGACCTGGGTGCGAGGGCAGGAACTCTACGAACAAGAGTGTGCCCTTGTTGCCCGGGAGAAGAAAGTGAAGGCTAGGGAGAAGGACCTGGTTGATCGCCGGAACAAGATCCACCTCCGGGAGGAAGAGCTCGGAAGACTCGAGAGGCGGGTTGCTAAAAAGATTCAGCAAAACGCCAAAGAAGTTGAGTGCCTCGCCCGTGAGAATTCCGAACTGACGGCGGCCAGGAGATCCCTGGAAGAGATGAAGGGCTTGAGGACTGCGGACTCCCTACAGATTTGGGAGTTCCTGGGCAAGGCCAACGACACGCTAACGCCGATGGGTTTCAGCCCCGTGCGCCCGGATGATCCGAAGCCGGAGCCGGACCTTGCGCTGCAGGCGTTGAGCGCAGCAGGTAGCAAGCTCTCCAAGGTGGGCGATGTCATCGCGGACCAACTGGAGGTTGAGGGGCAATTCCTGGCGAAGAACATCGCAGAGTATGTGCTGACGTGCTACACCAGCCGGAACTCCCAATTTCCTCTGGACCCGGTGCTTGAAGGCCCCGTCGAAGGAGAAGGCGAAGCTACCCGAGCCAGCGTATCGGAGGTCGCCCAGAAGGTTGCCCAGTTCTTCCATAGGGTCTAGGACCATCTCTGTAGTTCTCACTTGTATTTTCTCTTCTTCTTCCTCAATTTTGTAATCCCTTGTCTCCAGATGAATGAAATCCCCAAATTTTTGCGAATTTCACTTTTTGTCTTCAACACTTTTATCTTCACTTGGCCCTCTGGTAGATGTACACAATTTGATTGTGAACATGTACCAAAAGGATATTGTGTTTTGTTGAAGACTCATTTGCTCCGAACTTGTAGAATTTAGGTCCGAAGTCTTCGATAGTGAAGGTCCCCTGAGGTTGTCGGAGCTTAGAAGCTCCGGCATTGTCCATCGCTGGAGCTTGATAGCTCCGGCAATAGCCTCTATCAACACGTAGAGTATCGATAGTTAGTCCTCCGGGGTGTCGGAGCTTAGTAGCTCCGGCAGTGACCTTTGCCAACACTTAGTTTATTGGCAGCAGACTCCATTTATGGGATCTTCTCACCATCTTTTATTCAGCGTCGATGGCTGGTCCCCTTAGGGGAGTTGGAGCTTATTTAGCTCCGGCTTTTCTCCAACAACGTAGACTTTATTTTTCCTGCATACTCAATCCAAGAAAAATAATAAAATTCGTTCCTTGTCTATAATTTCGTTGCGACTTACGATTCTCAAGAAGACTTTAATTTGAACGCGATTTTAAATACAACCGGATGTGTTGTCTTTTCTTCTAGGTTCAACTGTCCATGGACCCACCTTACTTCGGCCTACCGGGGTGTAGGTAGAGTGGCGTACTTAGGGTGCTTGACCAGGCTAAGTCGATAGCACACTCTAGCCCTAGATTGGCTTGGCGGCTTTCAAGCGAGTTGGCCATGAACGATATTTGAATCCAAAAGAACTGACAATACAACTCGAATCGTATATAAACCGGTCGAACTAAAATTTCTTAAGAATTGCACGTCTTTGTTATAGACAAGAAAGAGAAAAATAAAAATGTTGAGCCTGTACAAAATAAATGCATGTGGAGTCTATTTCACATGAAGATGTCTTTCATTATAGGTCCGGGGTACAGAGGAAAGAAGTACACTCTTAGGGTACGGAACCAGGCTAAGTGTGTTTCATTTCTCGTTTGACCCAGTGTAGTTAGCCGCACTTTTAGTCCTGAGACTGTGACAAGTGTTGCATGAGCTTTGCGGACCTTTCGGGAAAGGTCCGGCTGCTCTCCCGGAGGAACTACCCGACTCTGTACAATGACTCTATAACATACACCCCAAGTTACTCAAGACTCACCTCCGTGGTATTAAGTGTAGAACTTACGGAGGTGCTCGATGTTCCAAGGATTTGGGAGAGGTGTCCCATCCTCAGTAGCCAAGCGAACGCTTCCGGGACGGGATACTTTAATCACTCGGAAGGGCCCCTCCCAGCCGGGGGAGAGTTTGTTTAACCCTTCTCTGGATAGTATTCTCCGTAGCACCAGATCGCCTTCCTCGAGCTGTCGGTTGTGTACATGCTGCTGGTGATAACGCCGTAGAGCTTGACGATATCGGGCATTCTGAACAGCTGCTTGGCACCTTCCCTCCTCAAGGAGGTCTAGGTCTTCACGCCGAAGCTGGTCCTGCGCGGCTTCGTCGAAGGTTCGGACCCAGAGTGAACCCAAGGTGATTTCCAGAGGAAGGATTGCTTCAGCTCCGTACACCAGGAAGAAGGGTGTCTCTCCAGTTGACCGGTTTTGAGATGTCCTGTTGGCCCATAAAGTGAGCGGAAGCTCTTCGATCCAGTTGGCTCCATGTTTTTTTCAAGCGCTCATAGGTGCGCGTTTTGAGTCCCTTAAGGATTTCTGCATTTGCTCTCTCGGCATGGCCATTGCTGGCTGGGTGAGCTACGGAGGCGTAGCAAACTTGTATGCCGAGGTCTTCGCAATATCCTTGGAATGCTGAGCTTGTGAATTGGGTCCCATTATCAGTGATGATTTTGTTTGGGACTCCAAATCTGCCTACAATGGATTGCAGAAAGTTGATAGCAGATTGCTTGTTGATCGTCACAACTGGAGTTGCTTCCGGCCACTTGGTGAACTTGTCAATGGGAACGTACAGGAACTTGTAACCTCCGATGGCTCTTGGGAAAGGTCCCAAGATGTCCATCCCCCACACAGCGAAGGGCCATGTAGGAGGTATCATTTGTAAGGGCTGAGCTGGTGTATGAATTTGCTTTGCATGAAATTGGCATGCTTCACATTTCTTCACCGGTTCAGTTGCATCCTGGAGTGCTGTAGGCCAGTAGAAACCATGCCGAAAGGCTTTACCAACCAGCGTGCGGGATGATGTGTGGTTCCCACACTCGCCTCCATGGATTTCTACGAGAAGTTCGCAACCTTCTTCCCTTGTGATGCACCGCATTAGGATGCCGTTGGCACCGCGCCGGTAGAGATCCCCTTCTACCAGCGTGTATCTTTTAGCCAATCTGACTACCCGGTCAGCGGATACATCATCGTCAGGAAGGATGTTGTCTTTCAAGTAGCTCCGGATCTCCGAGATCCATGCATCGGAGCTAGCTTGAGCTTTTGAGTCTTGCGTGCTGGGTTGCTCGGAGCTCCCGGCAGCACCTACGACCCTTGATGGCTGCCATGGTAACAGGGCCATCGGGACCGTCAGCTTCGGGATGCTGATCTCGCCCCCTTCGCTCAGTTCGGCAGGCTGAGCTATTGGCTTTCAACCTCCGGACAAAGATTCCGTTAGGAGCTGGAGCTCGGGTTGACGCTTTGGTCAAGAGTTCGTCAGCTTCAGCGTTATGGGCACGCTGAACATGGTGGAGATCTAGGACTTCAAAGTCCTTCTGAAGCCTCTGGACTTCAAGGAGGTAAGCAGCTAGCTAGAGATTATTGCAGGAGCATTCACCCTTCACCTGCTTGATGATGAGCTGTGAATCTCCTTTGACCAGCAGTTGCTTGACACCATATGACAGTGCCACCTTTAGTCCGTAGATGAGTGCTTCATACTCTGCCATGTTGTTGGTTGCCTTGAAGTCAAGGTGTACCATGTATTTCACCTTCTCCCCAGTTGGTGCAAGGAGAAGGATTCCGGCTCCGGCCCCCTGCTTCTGCACGGAGCCGTCGAAGTAGAGGGTCCAGTGAGGCTCGGTGAAGGTTGGAGCTTGATGCTCCATCTTCTGCTCACTGGGGCCCCCAGGATTTGATGGAGAGGGAGTCCATTCTGCCACAAAATCTGCCAATGCTTGACTCTTGACTGCTTGTCTTGAAATAAATTCAAGATCAAATTCAGCCAATTCCGTTGCCCACTTTGCAATATTCCCAGTTGAATTGGGATTATGCAAGATTGCTCGTAGTGGGTAGGAGGTCACCACCGAGACTTTGTGAGCTTGGAAGTAATGTCGAAGCTTCCTGGAGGCAATAAGAACTGCATAGAGAAGCTTATGCACCTCTAGGTATCGAGTATTGGCATCATGTAATACTTCACTAATGAAGTACACCGGGCGTTGAACGGTCCGGACCCTCCTGGAGGGGTCCGGAGCTTCCTCTTCATTGATCTGGATCCTCTCGGAGGGGTCCGGATTTTCTTCAGGGACCTCCGTGTTCTGGCTGGAGGAACCCGGAGCTTCTTCAGAAATGACCTGGACCCTCCTGGAGGGGTCTAGGTCTCCTGAAGCGACTTCTTGTGGGTTCGAATCTAGGAGCTGGGACCCAGACTCGCTTTCAGGAACCTCTGGACCTTCCCGAAGAGGCCTGGATTCCTGAGTGTGGGGTAGTTCTAGTCTCTTTGCAACCAGAACCATACTAACGACTTCATCAGTAGCTGAAATATAAAGCAACAAAGGCTCACCAGGGTTCGGAGCTACCAGAATTGGTAGGGTGGTGAGGAACTGTTTCAGCTCCTGGAATGCCTTCTCTGCTTCTTCGGACCATTGGAATGGTCCGGACTTCCTCAATAACTTGAAGAAGGGGAGTGCCCGTTCCGCCAGTCTTGATATGAACCGGCTGAGGGCTGCTAGACATCCAGTTAACTTTTGTACGTCTTTGATGCGGGTTGATGGCCGCATGTCTTTAATGGCTTTAATCTTCACCAGATTAGCTTCTATGCATCGGTGACTTACCAAGAAACCAAGAAGTTTTCCGGAGCTAACCCCGAATACGCACTTGTCCGGGTTTAGCTTTGTGCGGGTGGACCGCAGCTTGTCGAAGACAGCCTGCAAGGTGTCGAGGAGTGACTCCTTGTTCCTGACCTTTACCACGATGTCATCGACGTACACTTCCACTACGTCTCTAATGAGTTCTTCAAAAGTTTTGTACATAGCTCGTACAAAAGTTGAAGATGCATTCTTAAGACCAAAGGGCATGGCTGTGTAACAATACAATCCATCTACTGTGATGAATGAAGTATGCTCTTCATCCTCCCTAGACATCCTGATTTGGTGATATCCGGAAAATGCGTCTAGGAAACACAGTAATTCACACCCGGAGGTGGAATCCACTATCTGATCTATTCTAGGTAGTGGGAATGGATCTTTTGGACACGCCTTATTTAATGTGGTGTAGTCGATGCACATCCGAAGTTTCCCGCCGGCCTTGGGCACAACGACTGGGTTTGCTAGCCATTTTGGATGGAAGACTTCTCGGATGAGTCCGGCTTCGAGTAGCTTCTTCACTTCTTGTCAGATGAAGTTCTGCCGCTCTACGGATTGCTTTCGAGGCTTCTGATGCATAGGCTGGGCATCGGGGTAGATCTTCAGATTGTGCTCAATCACTTCCCTGGGGATCCCAGTCATTTGTGACGGTTGCCAAGCAAACACGTCAACGTTAGCCCGTAGGAAAGTGATGAGCGCAATTTCCTATTTGTCGTTCAATCCTCCTGATATACGGGTGGTTTGAGCGGCATCGGAACCAATTTGGACGACTTTGACGGGAATGTCAGTGTCGCCGCTTGGCTGCACACGAGGTGCAGAGGTCGAGCCTCGTTGACGAATGCTCAGGGGTTTTGGAGTTTGCTCCTGCCTGGAGTCCTCCTCTTGCGCCGTGGTGAGTGCGTGGAGTTCTTCCAGAGCAGATACTCCGGCAGTACGATCTCTGCGGATCCGGAGAACGCCTACTGGTGTTGGCATCTTTAACACCAGATATCCATAATGAGCAGCTGCCATGAATTTGTACAGGGCAGGTCTACCCAAGATGGCATTGAACGGTAAGTTGATCTGAGCGACGTCGAAGACCAACTTCTCGGTTCGATATTTCTCCCGGGTCCCGAAGGTAACGGGGAGAGTAATAGCTCCGAGTGGGGTAATGGCCCCCGGACCTACTCCGGATAAAGGTCGAGAGGGATGGAGATCCGAAGGTCGGAGCTGAAGCTTAGTGAAAGCTTCGAAGCTGATGAGGTTAAGCCCCGAACCTCCGTTTACCATGACATGGTGGAGCTGGATGTTATTGATGGTAGGAGATACCATCAAAGGTAACTGACCTGCTCCAACCATGCTCCGCGGGCAATCAGAAGCATCAAAAGTGATGGAGGTGTCCATCCACTTTCTATGAGGTTCCGGCCTGACTGTAGGGGCTACAGCGGCCATATCCCGCCGCATAGTCTTGATGACGCGACGAGAGGTGATATCCCATGACCCACCGAAAATGATGTTCATGGTCTTCCGACGCTCGTTGTCAAAGACGTCAGAATCATCATCGACGGAGGTGTAAATGGCCTTCAGGACCTTTTTGGGATCCTGAAACCCTAACTCCTCTTCAGCCGGAGCTTCGTCGACCTTTTGTTTTCCTTCCCTCTATCGGAAAGGAGATCCTTCCCGGAGCTTGTTGTAGCGCTCGGCAAGGTTTTGGACCTCCCAGCAGTCTTCCAAACCGTGGCTGCCCGTTTTGTGAATGGGACACCACACTTTGGGTTTGCCACCGTCTTCAGAAGACGGTCGAGGTCGCTTCTCAGGGCGTGGCCCCCGACCACTCGGAGTTGCAGCAACTGCAACATTGGATGTGCCGGCCGACGGCTTTTTCTTGCCGTTGGTCTTCTTTTTCTTCTTGCCACCCCCGGAGGTAGCGGCTTCTTCTTTGGAGGATTTCTTGTGATCCTCCGAGGCTGGTTTGGAGTGCATTTCACGGCCCTCCGCAGCTCTGGCACATTTATCTGCCAGGCTGAAGAGTTTCGTGACGCTGGTGATCTCCTTGATCGCCAGCTTCTCCAACATCTTCTTGTCCCGTACGCCCTGTCTGAATGCCACAATGACAGAGGCACTTGAGATAGAAGGGATAGTGTTTTGTACCTGAGAGAACCTCTGGATGAAGGACCGCAAGGATTCTCCCCCTTTTTGCACGACCGCAAAAAGGTCTAGTTCAGTGCCTGGTCGGGTGTATGAACTCCCGAAGTTGGCAGTGAACTGACGGCACAGTTCTTCCTAACTGTTAATAGAGTTGGGTGGAAGGCTCATAAACCAGGACCTGGCGGTACCAGTTAAGGCCACTGGAAAATAATTGGCCATCACGGCCTCGTTTCCTCCAGCTGCCAAGATTGCAGTGGAGTATATCTGAAGAAATTCGGCGGGGTTGACAGTCCCGTCGAATTTTTCCGGCAGGTGAGGCCGGAACTTCTGTGGCCATCTAACCATGCGCAAGTGCATGGCCAGGGCTGAATAGCCTCCTCCTACTCCTTCAAGAGTAGAAAGGTCCTGAGCTTCCCGTCTTTCACGGGCGTGCTCAATATGGACCCGGCCATCCTGCTGGCGGTATCGGCGATCAAGCTCCGCCCGGAGGTCATGAGTCGAAAGCCTGGATACCGTGTGAGTGCGTCGAGCCCCGGAGGGAAACGACGTCACTTGTTGGGATGCAACACGTCTTCTACTATTGGAGATGTGTGGACCAAGTCTTCCGAACAAAGTCCGCCGCTGCGACGAGGCTCGTCCCGAAGGAGGAGGCCCCTGATTGTTGAGGCGTTCGGCTGCTGCTGCAACCAAATGCTCCATATCGGCCCTCCACTGCTCCAGTGCATCCCGAGATGCATCCGGAGGTGGTGGACGTTGGAGAAGAGCACGCGCTGCATGGAGCGCGTGTTCTGGGTTGTCATGATTCGTCGATGCAGTAAGCGACGCCGGTGCACCATCACATTGCCCAGCACGATTTGCTGGAGGAGACGGTAGTGGTGGGAGTGCGACTCCTGTTGGTGTTGAGGCTCCTGCTGGTAGCTGCCTATTGGAGGGATTTCCCCCAACAGCCTGAGCAGCAGGTTGGTCGTTGGATGATCCAGCAGCTGAGTTCACTATTCTCGAAATCTCAGGCCCCCCTACCTGGCGCGCCAACTGTCTGCGTTTGGAACCGGCAGATCTCCCTACACTACTAAAGTGATAGGGGAGTTTGATGTTCGGTGTGGGCGCGCGGAGATTCAAGAAGGTGAATAGGAGTTTGACACAGGAGACACAAGAATTTACGTGGTTCGGGCCGCCTGAGCGTAATACCCTACTCCACGGGTGTGTTGGTGTTGTATTAGCAATATGAGCTTGCCACGAGTGTATGAGGTGCGTGTGATCGTCCGTCCCTGTGTGTATCGTCGGCCTATCCTTTTATAGTACAAGGGAAGGCCGTTACAAGGTAGCCTGACCCGACATGTGGCCCCGACGGTTACTAGTATTGATACACGCTTAATTGCTCTTAATGACCCTGTAACAGGCTTTGACAGCACCGTTACTGGTGTTAAGATCGTCCGTTTAAGTGTCATTAATATGGCATCAATGACACTTAATCGGGTCTTGAAGTCCTTGGCTCTCCTTTGAAGATCCGGAGTCGTTACAAGGTCTTCCGGAGGTTAGAAGCTGAATATCCGATAATTGGACACGTGGCAGCTCCGGAGCTTGCTGTGGGAAACAGGTAGCTCCGGGGCTACCAGACACGTGTCAGGTCCGGAGCTTCTCTCGGTCTGGGGTTAAGTCCAGAGGTGCCGTTTCGGTACGTGGCCCGGAGCTTCCCCCTTGTGGGCGATAGCTCCGGTTTAGTTATACACGTGGCGACCCAAGGATTAACCATGTTGGAGAAGTGAGCCCGGTTATGTCTGACATGTGGGCCTCCGAGGGTCTTCAAACCAAGTAGATGACTTTCCTTTGAGATCTTTGTAACCTCAAGGGGTGTACGGTTTTTAGGGTACCGACAAATACCTATTGAAATAAGTAAGCAACTTAGTACTAGAGAATACAAATAAATAGTACTAGAGAATAACAAATAGTACAAAATAACTAACAAATAAATACCTATTGAAATAAGTAAGCAACTTAGTACTAGAGAATACAAATAAATAGTACTAGAGAATAACAAATAGTACCTTAGTAGGACAATCGGGGCCGAGAGGGAGGCGACGGAGCGGCGGCGCGGTGGATTACTGGCGACGGCGGCGTGATTCAGTGCCGAGAAGAAATGCCCGACGCGTTTTATAGAGGGACGCAAATCGTCCGTGACACATACGACGCTTCGGGCGGGCCCCACATGCGGGCGAAATTCGTATGCGCCGCATACGAAATGCGAACGTCGTATGCGGCGCATACGAGATTAGTTCTCCTCGGGAACGCAACCGCCACCTCGGGAACGCGTGGCGCGCCACGTCACCGTCGTATGCGCCTCATACAAAATGCGTGGCCAACGTGGCAAATCGTATGAGGCACATACGACAGGGGTCATTTTGGCAAATTTTGGAATCCGTGGGTTATTTATAATAAATGATTTTTTAAAAGGTATATTAATAAAAAAAATGGGTCTCATAAATTTACAATAACTTCCTCTAAACTTTCAGCATCCTCTAATTTTACAGCACAATTTTTATAAGTTTTACCTTCAATTTTCCAGCATACTCTAAATTTCCAGCACTCGAAGTAGGTCCCACCTGGAAATTTAGAGTCCCGTAAGGGCTCTCAGTAGCCCAGTGCGGACGGTCTTAAACGTGGTGAAATTTTGACCCCTCCATTTGTTTTCTCCTTTTCCCTTCAAAGTATTTCAGATCCTTCTTTATGTGCCATAAAATATACTTCCTCCATCTCTAAAAATGTCATTTTTAACATTAAATTTAGTTCAAAAACGACATCCTTTTAAGATAGAGGGAGTACAATGCATGCAACATTTTACATTAGCCTTTACATAGGCAACTGTGTGCCAGAAAGAGAAGTACGGTTCATCGTCGTGCCGCCCTCTGACGTCGCCGACCGTAGCCGTCCCGCCTTCTGCTGGATTAACCGACTGCTCGGACGTCTCCTTCTGCGTAGGCGGCGATACCTTGCCCGCACACCGCTCCGTCCTCGTTGCCCGCTCGCCGGTCTCCAAAGCGCACTAGCTCAGCTCCTCGGCACGACGGCGGACGCATGCAAAAATGTGCATCACTGTTCCTCGCCGGTAGGTCAGCGAGGCCCGCATGCAGGTTAGGAAGCTGGAGATATGTGTGACGGCGGGGCGCGTTGGACGTGGTGCGGCAGCTTAAACGACGCTGCTGTAATTGCGTAGCGAAACATACAACGATGCATGCTTGTCGGTCATTGGCAGCTTAAACGACGCTGCGTAATTGAGTAGCGAAAGAGAGCTAGAATCGCCCAGCCGTCTCCTGAATTTCCGTCATCGAAGCCTAGGCGCGCTCTCGTTCAATCCCTGTTCATAATTTGACCCGATAAGATCCATAGATGTTCGTCAGTTGTGACGTTCACATTCTATATAGTACACCTGCGTACAGTACCTATAAGTAAACCCGGTTGGCATTTGGCAACACATATCGCCAGACGGCCAGATTTTAGAAACATCATAGTATGTCCTACAACCCCAATGGAGCACAATGCCGATGCGTTTGACTCGGACACCTCTTTCGTCAAGCTCAAACTAGACCACTCAAAATTCTTAAGCCTCGTCAAAGATGAATTCATCTTTGAACCCATATCCGCCAGAGGATTCACCGGTGAGATCCTTTGATTCCCGCGTGGGATCGGTGAGAGCGCTTCCAACAACGGCGGTTACCTTTCTCTCGGCCTGGTGACCCATGACGAACTCAGAAACGTGGTGAAGCCAATAATCTTCCATGCTTTTGTGTCGAGGAGAGACGGCGCACTATTCTACCCTCTTGAAAATATGTCAGACCGTGAAATCATCATCTGCAGACATCAAGCCTCCGAGCTTGAGATTGTGGAGTTGAAAAAATTTATGAGTCGCCGTCGGCTGGAGTCGGACTACTTTGTGGATGGCTGCATAACATTCATATGTGGGGTTACAGTTGTTCTGCAACAAAGCCGGGTATCGGTCCCCGCCTCAGACCTGGGGAACCACCTCGGCGACCTGCTCGACAGCAATGATGGTTCCGACGTCGCCTTTTCCGTCGGCGGCGAGACCTTCCGCGCGCACCGGGCCGTCCTCGCCGCCCGCTCGCCTGTCTTCAAGGCACAGCTCCTCGGCTCCATGGCAGACGCCAAGATGGACCGCATCACGCTGCACGGCATCAAGCCGGCGGCGTTCCAGATCCTGCTGCGGTTCATGTACACCGACGCACTGCCCGCGGACGAAGAACTCGGCAGCTCTTCCTCAGTAGAGTTGCTCCAGCATCTGCTTGCCGCCGCAGATATGTACCACCTCGACAGGCTGAAGCTCCTGTGCGCCCAGAAGCTATGCTACCGTGTGACGGTAGAGAACGTTGCGACCATTTTGGGTTGCGCTGAAACAACCTTCTGCCCGGAGTTGAAGAACATGTGCATGGATTTCTTCATGGCGGAGCAGAACTTCAAGAAGGTGGTGATGACGGAGGGGTACCTGCGGCTGATGCAGGGTTTCCCGTCAGTTATAGATGAGTTAAGAGAACGGCTTCAGACTTAGACCATGCATGCATGTATGATTAAACGAAAACGATCAGGCTGAAACAGTGTGTCTTCTGCTGGCCCAACGTTATATACTCGAACTTAGTTGCCTAACAAAACCATACATTAATTTGAAACGCATGGAAAACGTGCCCACTTAGTACATGCATTTCCTTCTGAAGTCACGATTTTCACGTCTTCTTTCGTTCTGCCTGCGCCTGACAATCCCATCGCTGCGACGCCCTCTGACACAGCCGACCGTCGTCTCCGCCGTCTGCTAGATCGCACCTACGCCTCGGACGTCTCCTCCGTAGGCAGCGATGCGCCCGTTGTTACAAAGCATTTTTCACGAGAGTACTTAAAGCAACGGTCACTCTGCTCACCAGTTGCGCAAGCGCCATGCGCCCGCACGCCTCCTCGCTTCAGATCTCCGCCAGACGCGTCCGTCTATGAAATTTGTATAAAAGGAGACCAGTGAATGAATGAATTGATCAAGAAACTATACAACTTGTGTCTCGCTCTCAATTGCATTTACATATCTCAATTTCAATCACAACACATTATCAATACGCTCTACCGAGCAACTTAAGAGAGATTCAACAGGGAAGATCACAATTCACTATTCACTAGTAAGATGTCCAACAATGTACTTACCAATCTAATTTTTATTTTCTTCCAAATGGAAGACTCTTCCCGTCGTCACCGTGACCACCATGAGCGCCGTCGTTGCCGTTGGTTGAACCCTGCAAGATCATACAACAACAACCATGGCTATCAGAACAGAATGCGTCGCCATGGAGACCGTCGTCACCGTCGAGCGACGGTTGCTCTGGTGGCGCCACCGCCGATAGATCCACGCAGATTGCATCGTCGCGTCGAGGATCGATATCCAACCCCTTTCCCAGTCTGTCCCTTGGACCTTGACACCCATCAGTCAGGTTCTCAAGGTGGTCCAAGTGTCATCCTCGAAGGGGAGACCCCAATCCGGGTTGCACCGGACCTTGGACCTTCGTCGTCGAGCGAACAGGGAGAGGAGGGAGGAGAGCAAGAAGGCCACCACGACATTTCGGTGGTCACAGATGTCGTTGCGCCGCCAGCGACTCGTCGCACTGCAAGGATTCACATCGGCCCTAGAGACCGACCTCGAGGACCTTTGGCTTCAAAGACTCCTCATCCCATTGACAGTGTCGTCCTCAACATCGGAGATGGAAGCGCCTCCGCTGGCGCCGCCCTCCTCCATCGTCGTCCACGTTCCCCTGCTGGAATCTCATCAAGGAGGAGTCAAACCTTCGTGATCTGACTCACCATCGGCACTGATGAGCCCGTGTGGAAATCGAATACTAAGCCGATTAGCTCACCTCACCGGCAAGGCTCGAAAACCCAGATCTGGGGACTCGGAGGTCGTCCATAGTCGGTAAACAATGGTAGGCTGGAAGTTCGACGTTGTCAAGGTGGAGAAAAAGTGGAGCGATATCGCAGAGGAAGAGGAAGATAGCCGAAGCATAAGGAACTAAGGCGGAGGAAGGGGATAAGGTTGCGATTAGGGTTTAACCCTAACCGGCCTCCCTATTTATTTGTTGGTATTGGGCTCAGATGGGCCGCGCGCGCAGGCCTGGGCCTGCCGTGCATTGCGTGGGCCCAACTCCACTTAAGGACCATTTTAATGTCCTATTTATTTTAATTAAATGCTTATTTAGTTTGCAGTTATCTTAAGCCTAGATTTTAACTAGTTAATTTAATTACTACAGATTTTATGTAATCTTGTGAATTTCTGTAAAATATTTGTGAACAATACATGTGTTTATATGACAAGTGTATATTGCATTTAAATATTATATTTATTTGCAAATGTCATGATAAATTCTATTTTGGCTAATTTAAAAATTTTGGACAAATTTAATATGATTTTTTTGTGATACACTACCAACATTTTCTTTCTTTAGGCCATTTTTTGAGAAAATTTGGCCCAAAGACACATAATTTTGTTCACTTTATTCAAAAATTTAACATATGCTATTTAAAACAAAAAAATGGTTTATAATTTGGCAATGTGGTTACATAAAATAAAATGGCTTGTTTCATCTCTATTAAGCTATTTCATAAGATTTGGCTTAATATGATAAGAAACATCTCTTTACATGTGGAAAAGTGTACAAGTCATATTCATCAATTATGTTGCAATATGATATATACCTAGGATTATTCTTTTTGTTAATCTGATTTTATAATTGGCTGGACATAAATGAATATTCTTAAATGTTATATTTATGATAATCACACTTATTACAACATCACCATGATGATTTTATTAATAAAATCTCTGATTTTCTATATGTAGAAATCAATGGTTCGCGAGTTTGAAGAACTTGCTCTTGATGGTCGCAATTACCCTACATGGGCTCTCGACGTCAAGATAAGTTTGACTTTTTGAGAAATCATGCTTGCTCTTACTCCTGCACAAAGAGATGCAATATTTTTGGATACATACATGTATCAGATACTATATATTATCTGCAATCAACTTCACCCCGACTTAAAGTCGGAATATGTGATGGAGGAGGAACTTCATAGTCTTTATGAGGCATTAAAAGGTCTTTATGAACAATAAAAGCAATTTTATTACGAGAGGCCAATCATGAATGGAATCAACTTCATCTTCAAGACTTTAAGTCTATAGAAGACTAAAATCATGTTGTTCGTAAGGTCTGTGCCAAAATTAAGGTTTGTGAGACAAAATTGAGAAGGCACTTCAAATAATGCTCTTCTCTGATCGGGTCTTAAAACATCAACACCGAGCTCGCAACTACCAACGATATGTTGACCTCATTTGTGATTTACTTCAAGCGGAGAAGAATGATGAACTTATGTTAGTACCCGGCATACCGGGTACCCTCGCGCACATGCAAAAAGCACCTAAGTACCCTGCCTCCCAACTGAGGCCCAGACCTCGCCCTACCTCAGGTATGGTATTCGGCGCTTCCACATGGACCTCAAGACGGGGTCCTACTCCCCCGAAGATACGAGCTCCCAAGCGGCCACGTGTCCAGAAGGATGGGATCCCGCTCCTTCATAGGAGTGGGCTCTGGTGCTGCCACGTGGTACGTGGCACTAGGTCGGCCACCTCCTGCGGAGGCGAGCACCAGCTCAACCACGTGTCCCGCGGTCCCGGATCTCCGGCTCTCCTCAGGGGCAGGTTCCGATGCCGCCACATGGCCCACAGTACGTGACCTGACCTCCCCCGCAGAGGCTAGCTTCCGTGATGCCACGTGTCCTGCAACTTGTCCTATACGGTGGGTTACGGGAGTAAAGTGGCGGTGCACCTTGTCTAAATCGAGCATTGAAGACACGAGCCTTCCCCAGGCACATAACGCGGCGCACGCCAACTGTCAGGTACCGCTACGCTCAATCGCATCACAGTGAAGACACCGTAGACCTACTCCGCTCTGCCAAGTGGGTAGCTTACGGTGACAGGACAGTTGGACATGACATCCCTTGCCATCATCAACGACTACGCATGGGCCACTAGCGTCTAAGGGTGCAAGACGGCGGGTCTGCAAGCCACAGTCATAGGAAGCTTATGCGGGAAGCCTTAGATCTTTAGGATACGATCGCTACGAGGCCACCTGTCGGGCCCCAGACCCCACTTGTAAGGCGTCTGGCCTTGGCTATAAAAGGACCAGACCGCCACCATTAAAAGGGACGACTTTATACACTCTTAACACAAGCATTCACACCAGCAATATAACTCACACAATGGAGTAGGGTATTACGCTCCGACGGTCCGAACCACGTAAAATAACCGTATCACCATCTTTCATACGCGCAATATTTCTCGAGGACTAAGCACTGCCGATCAAGAACCTCCGCAGGCTGCTCGCATAGCAGGTTCGGAGGAAGTGTCGCAAGAACACTTCAACATTTGACGCGCCAGGTAAAGGCTTTTTCTGTTGACTCTCGCTCCACCAGGCTTACCAGCGCTGGCAGGATCCCTACGGTCGACCTGAGTGCCGAGCTTTACCACCATCGAGCTCACGAAGACAGTCGCGTCATCATTGAGTGATAGCAGGAGAGGCGGTGCAACCTTGAGGTCGAGTATGGTCCCCAACGGCCTAACCAGGAGGCATCCTCCGTCCAAGGTGCACCACAGGTAAACCCTCTGCTGCCACCCCATCAAGATTATGTTGGGTTGACCGCCCCCCTGCAGTACTCTGCGCAGCAGGTGCCACAGCAGCAGCAGTACTCCTCGCAGCAGGTTCTACTGCAGTTGAACGCTCCGCGGCAGCTGCACATCGTACAGGCGGCAGCGCTGCATTCACCGTATGGTTCTCAGAAGACCCCCCCCCCCCCGGGAATGCTACACCGTACACTTCTCTGGCGCGGGCCATCGGAGGGTGCACAGCCTTGGCTCTGTACCTCCGCCTGATAGTGTGACCACGCAAGTTCCGGCCATACCTGTCGAAGAAGTTTGACGGAACCGTCAATCCCGCCAAGTTTTTGTAGATCTACACGACAACACTTCTCGTAGCAGGAGCGGATGAGCTCACTCTGGCGAACTACTTCCCCGTTGCCCTGACCGGCTCGACCCGGTCATGGCTCATGAACTTGCCCGAGGGGTCCATAACCTCTTGGGAAGAGCTCTGCCAGCAGTTCACGACGAACTTTGGCAGCTCCTACACGCGCCACGGCACCGAGCTCGACCTCCACGCCGTGCGTTAGCAACCCAAGGATACATCGTGATCGTTCATCCAACAGTTCTCCCAGGTACGCAACTCCATCCCCAATATCCTGAATGCTTTTTTCATAGTGGCATTTCGGCAGGGAGTGCGTGATAGGAAGATGCTCGAGAAGTTAGCCATGCAAAATGTGCAAGACGTCTCCAAGATCTTCACCATCTCCAACCGGTGCGTCAGGGCGGTTGTCGAAATGTACGAACGACACTTCCCCCGGTACTACTAAATTGTAGCATGCGGAGGTTCTTGTATCGGTTTGGGCGCACAAAGATCTTAGTAAATATGATGACACAGATGATTTACGTGGTTCGGGTCGCCTCAGCGTAATACCCTACTCCACGGGGTGCGTGTTGTTGTATTGTGGATTCACTGGCCCTTGTGTGTGTATGAGCTTCGCTGTCTTGTATCGTCAAGCACATCCCTTTTATAGGCCAAGAGATGGCTGTTACATGAGCTACCTAGCCCGACATGTGGCCCCAACGATTATTATTGGCTAATACGCATTTAAATGTATTTAAGCACCCTAATATACTGATAACGCACCTTAATGGTGACGTTACCAGTATTAAGGGTGCTCCGTTCGTGCACCATTAATAGTGTATTAATGGCACATAATCAGGCCCAATAACTGTATGTGACACCCGGTTCTAAAAATGAACCAAGTAAACGCATATGTGTGCCCAGGATGTTCAACACACATACACGAATGCATTCACAAAAGAGTATACAGAAAATTACCACAGAACAAGATTAATTAACCAAATTTTATTACACAATTCATAATATCCTACAATCTCTAATGAATATTAATGACAAGTTCAAATTAATGCAGCGGAAATAACCAATTAAGCAAACTAAACAGCTAGGAAGCGTAAGCAATAGGGTATAGCGCAGCTCCAAAATAACACCACAGGCAAGCTGACGGTAGACACGGCCTAGAACTCCGCATTATCACCATTAAACTCCCAATCCTGACCTGCAGCTGTTTGGGGGGGGGGGGTGCAAGAGTGAGTACATGTCGTACTCAGCAAGTGTGGAAAGTATGACATGTGGCTGATTCAAATGACGACAATAATAATGGTTGAGTGCTAAAAAGTACATTAAAACATTTGGAAAATCAATATATTACGTGTATGTGAAGTAAACCCATCATAATCATAAGTAATATCATAATACCAGTCTGAATTTACTACCATCATCAATAATTTCAGATTTCATCATTTTCCAATAACCATATTTAATACCAGAAATTAATCCATAACCATTCATAACCATTACCAAACCATAACCATAACCAACCAACCATAACCATCCCAAAATACAAATTTTCCTCTAATCTTGTGAGGGTCCAGGTTGCTCTTAACCGGGAGCATGGCTATCATGATAGTTTTAGACACACTCTACAGAGGTTGTACCGCTTTACCCACGTGTTTGTGATTTCATCACCTTTCGATGACTATAGAATCTCAATTATACTGTCTCACACTTCCGTATGTGTGTAGCCAAGAGATCACAAAATAGCCTTTACAAAGGGATTACTAGCCTATTTAGACCCCACTGAGGTTTCACCGGTGGCGATTTCTCCAACTGAGCACATCTTCAACCAAGGGCCCCCTCTTGAACCATTCGGATCCCAGGGTAGTCCCACCAACCATCAACAAACCCAATCCGACTATCCCTTCCCCGAGCATCCTTAATGGTCCAAATAGCACTGACAAAACCCTAATTAATCATCTACGCCACACCCATACTTGGTGATGAGTAGATTTAGGCCCGATCTTCCGAAAGGTATGTCGATTGGGGTGGAGAACTCGACGTTGATGATCCGCGACACTCGAGCGGTTCGAGTACCCCTGCAATCACTACACCACGGCTCCGTTGGTTATCAACCATGCTGCACACGCTTGACCTCACCAAGAAGGCTAATCTCTGCAAGTGCAATCGAGAACACGAGCAAGAACGTAGAAGACACGATCGGAAATCGCGAAATTGGGGTCTCACAAACCGTAGAACGGCAATTTTATTGATCTAAGCAAAATCCACCGAATATGACCGGCGGCTGCAGTATTTATAGGCTAGTGTTCGACCAAAACACGATTAGACGCGTCCCTAATGGACTCTTACGGGATACAAGGCCCAAAGGCCCGATTCAGTGGCGCAGCACCGGACAGAAATCTGGACTCGACTTGTTTCGACGATTCCCAATGACTCCGGAGGAATTTTGAGGTGGGACCAGAATCATTGGAAAGTTTATCTTCTCCTCTTTCCGTGCATATGTAGAACGTCGAAAACGGAGTCCGTATGCCTCCTGGGCGTCTGTTTTAAGATGGACTGCTCCTGGACTCCGAGTTGAACTCGAGTCCGAGTTGTAAACTGTTTCCATCTACTTGTGGACGTCCCAGGTGGTTCTCCACGCTCCCAAGGCCTCCTTCCTTCACTTGTTGATCTTCTCCATTATTCCTAATAACAATTAAATTATCACATAGCAATCTATTCTCAAACTCACATGCAAAAGAAGTTAAGAACGAATTCACCTGCTGATTTAATAACCGTGCCTGTGCTCTTGTGATTGGTCCTTGCAGTTCAATGCGCGTCTCCGCTGTTGTGATGTCCTCATCATCCTCCCCCTCTCGAATTGGAGTCGTCCTCGACTCAAGTTCATCTTCTTCTCCCAAGTATGGTTGCAAATCTGAAATGTTAAATGTAGGACTAACCCCAAAATCGGGAGGCAATTCAAGCTTATATGCATTATCATTAATCTTGTCAACAATCTTAAAAGGACCAGCAGCTCGTGGTATAAGTTTAGATTTTCTCAAGTCGGGAAATCGCTCTTTTCTCAAATGTAACCACACCAAATCGCCCGGTTCAAGTTTTACTTCTTTTCTACCTTTACTACCTGCAATCCTATACTTCTCATTCATCATTTCAATATTTTTCTTTGTAGTTTCATGCATCTTAAGAATGAATTCAGATCGTTGTGTAGCATCCAAATTTATAGTTTCAGAAGGAGGCAAAGGTAGTAAATCAATAGGAGCACGGGGATTGAAACCATACACTACCTGGAATGGACTTACCTTTGTCGTGGAGTGAACGGATCTGTTGTAAGCAAATTCTATATGTGGTAAACACTCCTCCCACAACTTCAAATTTGTTTTCAAGACAGCCCATAACATAGTGGATAAAGTACGATTAACTACCTCAGTCTGTCCATCCGTTTGTGGGTGACATGTAGTTGAAAACAGCAACTTGGTTCCCAATTTATACCACAAAGTTCTCCAAAAATGACTTAAAAATTTTGCATCACGATCAGAAACAATGGTATTTGGCACACCATGTAAACGAACAATTTCCGTCATAAATAAATCAGCAATGTGTGAGGCATTATCATTCTTATGACAAGGTATAAAGTGTGCCATTTTGGAAAAACGATCAACAAATACAAAAATACTATCCCTCCCCCTCTTAGTCCTAGGCAATCCCAAAACAAAGTCTATAGAAATATCCTCCCAAGGTCCACTAGGAACAGGAAGAGGCATATAAAGACCATGTGGGTTAAGGCGAGACTTAGCTTTGTTGCAAGTAGTGCATCGTGACACGTAGCGCTCGACATCACGCCTCATCTTTGGCCAAAAGAAGTGTGTGGACAGCACGTCTTCAGTTTTCTTCACTCCAAAATGTCCCATCAAACCTCCTCCATGTGCTTCCTGCAAAAGCAATAGATGAACGGAGCTAGCTGGAACGCATAGCTTGTTAGCACGATAGAGGAGACCCTCTCGCAGCACATATTTATTCCAATTTCTTCCTTCTCTACAATTTTCAAAAGCATCTTTGAAGTCCAAATCAGTAGGATATAATGCTTTAATTGTTTCCAAACCAAAGATTTTATGATCAAGTTGGGACAGCATGGTATAACGCCTAGATAATGCATCGGCAATGATATTTTCCTTACCTTTCTTATGCTTAATAATGTATGGAAACGACTCTATGAACTCAATCCATTTAGCATGTCGTTTATTCAGATTGGTTTGACACTTAAGATACTTCAATGATTCATGATCGGAATGTATGACAAACTCCTTAGACAAAAGATAATGTTGCCAAGTTTGTAATACACGGACTAAGGCATACAATTCCTTATCATAAGTGGAATAATTCAGAGAAGGACCATGAAGTTTTTCACTAAAGAAAGCAACGGGTTTACCTCCTTGTATGAGAACGCCTCCAATACCAATGCCGCTTGCATCGCATTCTAGCTCAAAGGTCTTGTCAAAATCAGGAAGTTGTAGTAATGGTGCTTGTGTAAGCTTCGATTTGAGAGCATCAAAAGCTTGTTGCTGCTGTTCGCCCCATCGAAATGGAACTCCCTTCTTCGTTAGCTCATGTAGAGGTGCTGCAATGGTGCTGAAATCCCGCACAAAGCGCCGATAAAATCCTGCAGGACCAAGAAAACTACGAACCTGTGTGACGGTAGTTGGGGCTGGCCAGCTGGTGATTGCTTCCATTTTTGCCTCATCCATCTCAATTCCCTGCGAGGAAACGACATAGCCAAGAAACGAGACTCGATTGGTGCAAAAAACGCACTTTTCGAGGTTACCAAACAAACGTGCATCTCTCAAAACAGTAAAAACAGCACGTAAATGATCAAGATGTTCATCATATGACTTGCTGTAAATGAGGATATCATCAAAGTAAACCACCACAAATTGTCCAATGAAAGCACGTAAAACCTCGTTCATTAATCGCATAAAGGTGCTGGGTGCATTAGTTAAACCAAAAGGCATGACTAACCACTCATAAAGTCCAAACTTGGTTTTAAATGCAGTTTTCCATTCATCTCCTAGTGCCATTCTAATTTGGTGGTAACCACTACGCAAGTCAATTTTTGTGAAGATGATAGCACCACTCAATTCATCAAGCATGTCATCTAATCGAGGAATAGGATAACGATATCGAATGGTGATGTTATTAATCGCTCGACAATCAACACACATGCGCCAACTACCATCTTTCTTAGGAACCAAAAGAACAGGAATGGAACAAGGGCTAAGGCTTTCACGAATGTACCCGCGGTCCAAAAGATCTTGGACTTGTCGCTGAATTTCCTTAGTTTCTTGTGGATTCGCCCTGTATGCTGCACGATTTGGCAAACTTGCTCCTGGAATCAAATCGATCTTGTGTTCAATGCCTCTCATCGGTGGTAAACCAGGGGTATCTCGGAGGGAAACACATCCTCAAACTCCTGCAAAAGGTTAGCAACAGCAGGGGGCAATGCAATAAACAATTCATGAAGTGAAAACATGGCTTCTTTGCAAACTAAAGCATAGCACATCCCCTTAGCATCGAATAAATCAGCAAGTTCAGATTTAGTTGCGAGCAATGATGGTGATTTTAACTTAATAACTTGATGTTTTTCATATTCTAATTTAGTTGCTTTGCCCTCACGAATTTTACTCTTCTCAAAATGCACAATTTCAGCAGGAGTCATGGGGAGCAAAGTGATTTTCTTTCCCTTATGCATGAGAGTATATTTATTGGTTCTACCATGATGAATAGCATCTGTATCAAATTCCTAAGGACGACCCAATAAAAGAGAACAAGCATCCATAGGAACAACATCAAAATCAGCAAAATCATGGTATGAACCAATTGAAAAATGGATTCTCGCTGTTTGTGTTACCCGAACCTTACCGCTGTTGTTGAACCATTGAATGTGGTACGGATGAGGGTGTGCTCTTGTTGTCAAACCAAGTTTCTTGACGACGTCCGTGTTTACCAAGTTATTGCAGCTACCTCCATCAATTATAGTGTGTACACGGCAGTCCTTGACGACGAGAAACATGTGGAAGAGGTTGTGTCGTTGTAGCTTGTCGTCGGTCTCCACTTTGGAGCTCAAGGCACACTGCACAATGATGCTCCTATAGTTCTCCGTCGCCACTGTACCAAGTACCTCTTCTTCAGTGTGTTCGTCATTTGGATCTGTAAAGTCAGTAGCAAGAGAATATTCATCTTCAACATCCGAAGTACTATCATACCCGCCATCGTCGCGTGCTATGTATGCTCGTTTGCTCGGGCAATCTCTCATCATATGACCAAGTCCCTGGCAGCAGTGACACTTAATGTCGGAAGTACGACCCATAGAAGGAGTGGATGACGAAGGCTTGAATGATGTCGCCTTGCTGCCTTCCAGCACGCGAGAAGGTGGAGCATCAGGTATAGTTCGTTGGCCGCCATTGGGTGGTGTAGTCGCTGCAGGGGGGGCCGAAGATGGTGCTGTTTTGGATGGTGTAGTTGCTGCACGCGGTGTGAAGTTGCTCCTCGTGCGTTGTTGCTGTTGTTGTCGGCCCTGCAATTCTTTTTCTGCCAACATAGCGAGCTGAAACAATCTGTTAACAGTATCATATTCTTTGTAATCAACAATGTCCTGAATTTCACGCCTCAACCCCCCATAAAAACGAGCTATTTTATCATCCATGTCCTCTACTACCCCACAACGCAGCATACCCTTTTGTAACTCTTGATAATACTCCTCTACGGACATGTTACCTTGGTCTAAACGCTGCAATTTTTTGTGAAGGTCCCGCTGAAAAGATGGAGGAACAAATCGAACACGCATAGCTTCCTTTAATCTATCCCATGTTGGAGGATCAGTTCTAGTTTTAACAAGTTCATTCCACCATATGATAGCAAAGTCCTTAAACTCACTAGTGGCTTGACGAACTCTATGTTGTTCAGGAACAAGATGGGAATTAAATTTTTGCTCTACTGTCATCTCCCAATCAAGATAAGCCTCAGCATCATAAGCACCAGAAAAAGAGGGTATAGTAAATTTCACTTTAGCAAAAGGATCATCAGGAGGGCGGTTATAATTGTTATGATTATTACCTCCCATACCTCGACGATAAAGTGGCTGTCTTGGCTGAATACTGTGATCTTCCAGTTCATCATAAGCATTGTCTTCTTGTCTTCCAGCGAGAGGCAACCGAGCCTCAAAAGTATTCATCCGAAGAGCAAGGTTATCCAGTTGGCGAGTCAAGTTCGCCAGTGACTCCTCCGTTGCTGCGTTGTATTTGGCGAACATTTCACGTAACTCAACATGTTGAACACATTCGTCATTACTTTCTTCTCCTGCCATTGTTAGTAGGAAACAAAAGACAACAAAAAAAATGTTATCCCTATCAACTACAGTGACAATTTGGAAGGTGGAAGAAAACAATCTCTCTCGCTCAAGCGTCTTACCACGCTCTTACAAGTGTTCTTACCGACACAGCAGGTGGTGTGGACGGTGAGATGAACCAATGAAGCGTGGGGTGATTGCAAAGGTACCTGTTATGCTCAAGAGAAAGGTGGAGCTTGGATGGCACAATATGATGGCTAATAAGCAGAAAATCGTTAACAGCTAAACAAAGTTGAATAAGTATTCAATGTAGGAAACTGTTGCTGGTCAACTGAGTGCCCTAGAGCCTAGCACAACACAAGGAAGTATCAAGGCAAAAGAAAGACAGAATGATATAACTAAACAAACAGCACCAAGTGGTATAGGCCAATTGCTTTAATATGCGTGCTCTTCACTATTTTTTTTTCTTTTTGTAATATTTTTTGATATTTTTTCTTTACTCAGTAGCACAAATATAGGAAGCACACAAATTTGCAGCTCAATTGGATGTAATATGTGGCCTATAGAAAATCAAGAAGATTCTTTAAAATTCGTGCTGAAACTTCAGAGGCCGGATAGCCTATCTTCCGAGGGGAATTTGGGCAATCTAATTTCGCCAAACGCGGCTACGCGGCAGAAAATCAGATGCGAAATT
Organism: Tuctoria greenei; assembly: GCA_036927565.1. Taxonomy (NCBI): domain Eukaryota; kingdom Viridiplantae; phylum Streptophyta; class Magnoliopsida; order Poales; family Poaceae; genus Tuctoria; species Tuctoria greenei. Next base: position 2,155,907 of record JAYESD010000005.1, read on the forward strand.
TCGCGTAGATGAATTTGAAAAAAAAAATCGCCTGATTTCGAGTTCGTATGCGAAAGTTATGGCCGTTTTAAGGTAGGCTCTGCGAGTTACGATTTTTTAGATGTTGATTCCAACTCGGTTTGAGAACAGAACTCGCAATCGGATACGAAAACGATCGGGAATTTGCACAGCAACTAATAGGGTGGTGTGTGATGATTCAAGGATGAATGGCACAAAGATTTGTCACCTAATCTAGGGCTGGCGATGCGGGAGTTCACGCAAGGCGGCTAGCTAGCGCAAACCGATGAACGTGGCGGATCGATTTGTTATTTAGGGATTGTGGAATAGGTGTCGAATAGCAAGAAAACAAGGACGAAACACGATAACTAGGACCCAAAAACACAAAGCTAAACCAGCAACAAGACTCAACCACACGAATGCAAACTCAACAATGCAAACTGAAAAACGAAACTGCAGGCACTATAGTCTGGGAAGCGGTAAAAACGACCTAATTTTTTTTTGTGGCTTTTCTGTGGACTCTAGGTATGAAACAAAATCGATCTAATGGAAGGAAGGGAAACAAAGATACCTCACGGGCAACCTGGAAATCTGATACCAATTGATGAGTAGATTTAGGCCCGATCTTCCGAAAGGTATGTCGATTGGGGTGGAGAACTCGACGTTGATGATCCACGGCACTCGAGCGGTTCGAGTATCCCTGCAATCACTAAACCACGGCTCCGTTGGTTATCAACCGTGCTGCACACGCTTGACCTCGCCAAGAAGGCTAATCCCTGCAAGTGCAATCGAGAACACGAGCAAGAACGTAGAAGACACGATCGGAAATCGCGAAATTGGGGTCTCACAAACCGTAGAACGACGATTTTATTGATCTAAGCAAAACCCACTGAATATGACCGGCGGTGCAGTATTTATAGGCTAGGGTTCGACCAAAACACGATTAGACGCGTCCCTAATGGACTCTTACGGGATACAAGGCCCAAAGGCCCGATTCGGTGGCGCAGCACCGGACAGAAATCTGGACTCGACTTGTTTCGACGATTCCCAATGACTCCTAGGAATTTTGAGGTGGGACCAGAACCATTGGAAAGTTTATCTTCTCCTCTTTCCGTGCATATGTAGAACGTCGAAAACGGAGTCCGTATGCCTCCTGGGCGTCTGTTTTAAGGTGGAATTCTCCTGGACTCCGAGTTGAACTCGAGTCCGAGTTGTAAACTGTTTCCATCTACTTGTGGACGTCCCAGGTGGTTCTCCATGCTCCCAAGGCCTCCTTTCTTCACTTGTTGATCTTATCCATTATTCCTAATAACAATTAAATCATCACATAGCAATTTATTCTCAAACTCACATGCAAAAGAAGTTAAGAACGAATTCACCTGCTGATTTAATAACCGTGCCCGTGCTCTTGTGATTGGTCCTTGCAGTTCAATGCGCGTCTCCACTGTTGTGATGTCCTCATCACTTAGCCTCGTGGTGGCACTGTAAATCCTGGATGGTCGCTCCACGAACCGGTCCTTAGATCTAAAGCAAGCAAAACCACCATAACATCCAACCCATCCACATACCAGGCTTGCTTAGATAACCCATTACCATATCATATTAACCAGTTCATGTTAACCATAATCTCATCCATGCATAATTAAATTGAGTGGTATAGTTGTTTTCCCATCCCAGTTGATTAAGCGAAGCGATAGGTAAAAAGCCCTTCTCGACTCTACCAAATATTCCAGGTGACAAGGGTGGTTAAACAAAGCTAGTAAACTTCCTTCTATAGGATTTCCCATCAAATTGACACAAGCATGCAGTTTGCAAACAAAACATTTATTTCAAAACAGGATTAATATGCTTCAAGGACACTTGCCTTGCTCTTGCGGTTGATTAGGGTCAGAGCCTTCAAACTCTTGGTGTTGTAGATCCTTCGTGGCACTCTCTAGTGCAAATCCGTCTAATCCACATAATAACATACAAGACAAGAAACACAATCAAAGAGTGCAATAATATTACTTAATATGATATGACATGCATGATTTATGCAAATGCAAGGTAGAACTTGTTAATAAATTGCTTTCAATGATCACTAACTAGTTCTAATAGCTTTTAACAAGTTTATACATGTTTGGATTTGATTAGATCTACTTTTAGAATCAATTCAACACAATTTAACCAGGAAAATTGGACTAGTCCGCTAGGGACCGGACAAGTCCGCACTTTACGAGAGCAGCACATTAGGGTTTTCAAGATCGACGTAAATTTGGAGATTAGGGGTTGAATTCTCGTAAGGAAAAGAGAATAGAAGGTATACCAGTTGTTTAGAACTCCAATGAATCAAGAAACTTGGAGGTGACACTTGGATCTTGATGATCTAGGGTTGGGGATGAACTTGGATATGAATTGGTGATGAAGAACAAACTTGATGGAGATCTTGATCCTTTTTCGTTTCCTCCTCTTCTTATTCTTGCTTGGGATCTCCTCCTCCCTCCTTGGTGGTGGCTCTCCATGAACTAGGGTTTGGGTGGGGTAGAAAAGTGGCAAATAGATGTCAAGCTGATGGGTGGGGTTGTTTATATAGAGGTGGAGGCTAGGGTTAGATAGATTTTGAGTTTGATATGAGTCGAGGCCGGTTTAGAGTCCCACGTGGGATATAAAAGAGTTAGGCACGACGTCCCTAGGCCCACTTAACATGAAATCCAAGAAACAAGTCATAAAACAAAAGATTCGGAGTCGCGAAATATCAGACAAGTTCGAACAGGACCGGACTAGTCCGAAAATGTCCAGAGAGAAAATCGGACAAGTCTGGCCAAAAATCTGACAAGTCCAACTTTAGTTAGAGAGGAAAATGGACAAGTCCGCTGGGACATCGAACTAGTCCGGAAAAGTCCAGGGACTTGGCAAAATTTTAAGGATTCTTGGAATATCGGACTAGTCCGCACAAAATCGGACAAGTCCAAAAATTTCCAGAAGCAAAATCAGACTAGTCCACAGCAAAAACGGACAAGTCCGTTTTTAGTCAGAGAGAAATCGGACTAGTCCTCACTAAAATCGGACTAGTCCGCACTTTTCAGCATTTTAAGTGCGGTTTAGTTCCAAATCAATTTTAAACTTGTTCCTCTTGATGTGGGTTAATGTTAAACATGCATATGAATGTATGTAGGGCATGATGAATGAAAATGAGGGTGTTACAAACCTATTCCCCTTAAAATGAATCTCGCCCTCGAGATTCGACGCGAAAGAGAAGAGATAGGGAAATTCCTTCTTGAGATCATCCTCCAATTCCCACATCGCTTCTTTTTCTGTGTGGTGCTTCCATTGAACTTTACATCATCTAATAACCTTGTTCCTTGTGACTCTCTCCTTGGTTTCCAAAATTTTGACTGGTTGCTCGGCATAAGTCAAATCTTCCTCTAGTTCCAATCCTTTCATGGGCACTTGTTCTTCCGGTACTCTCAAGCATTTCTTGAGTTGGGAAACATGAAAGACATCATGTACGTCTGAAAGATGAGTTGGCCTCTCCATCTTATATGCTACTTCTCCTCTTTTTTCCAAAATCTTGAATGGTCCAATATAACGAGGTGCTAGCTTGCCTCTTATGTTAAACCTCTTATGAACTCTCATTGGTGACACCTTAAGGTAAATGTAGTCTCCTATTTCAAAGGCAAACTTCCTCCTCCTATTATCCGCATAGCCTTTTTGTCTTGATTGGGCAGCCCTCAAGTTTTCATGAATTATTTGGACTTGCTTTTCGGCTTCTTGCAACACATCCGGACCAAATACTTGAGTTTCTCCTGCTTCATTCCAGAATAAAGGTGTCCTACACTTCCTTCCATATAGTGCCTCATATGGTGACATCTTCAAACTTGTTTGGTAACTATTTTGTATGAAAATTCTGCATATGGCAAGCTCTTGTCCCAACTTTTCCCATGCTTTAAAGCACAAGCTCTTAACATGTCCTCTAAAATCTAATTGGTCCTCTCAATTTGTCCATCTGTTTGAGGGTGGTATGCTGAACTAAAATTCAACCTTGTTCCTAATGCTTCATGTAACTTTTGCCAAAACCTGGAAGTGAATTGTGAACCTCTATCCGAGACTAACTTGTTCGGAACACCATGCAAATATACTATTCTTCCCATATACAGTTCCGCCAATTTCTCTCCATTATAGGTGGTCTTGGCGGGAATAAAGTGGGCTGACTTAGTTAACTGATCCACAATTACCCAAATTGAGTCGTAACCGGACTAAGTACGTGGTAAACCAACTATGAAGTCCATACCGATTTCTTCCCACTTCCATTCCGAAATCTTTAATGGTTGTAATAGTCCAGCTGGCCTTTGATGTTCCGCCTTGACTCGTTGGTACACATGACACAATGCTACGTATTCAGCTATGTCCTTTTTCATGCTATCCCACCAATAGCACGTCTTCAAGTCTTTGTACATATTTGTACAACCAGGATGAATTGAGTATGGTGAGTCATGTGCCTCTTTTAATATTGTCTCCCGAATATGTTTTACATTAGGCACGACAATCCTTTTTCCCAGCCATAAGGTACCATGTTCATCCTCATCGAATATGCTCCCCCCTCTTGGGTCCTTTCCTTGATTTCCCGAATTTCCTCATCCTTGGTATGTGCCTCTCGAATTTCTTGCTCCAAGGTTGGGTTTAACTCCATCATCTCCATCTCATTTACAAATCCAAGGTTCAACCGTTCAAACTCCTTACATAACTCGAATGGTAACTCTCGAACTGTGGGTTGATGACTTACTCCTTTTCTACTCAAAGCATCGACCACTACATTGGCTTTTCCAGGATGATAGTTGATCCCCAAATCATAATCTTTTATGAGCTCCAACCATCTTCGTTGCCTCAAATTCAGATCCTTTTGTGTGAATATATACTTGAGACTCTTGTGATCCATATAAATTTCACACATATATCCAAGAATATAGTGTCTCTAAATCTTCAATGCATGTACCACGGCTGCTAGATCCAAATCATGTGTTGGATATTCTGTTCATGTTTCTTCAATTGCCTCGATGCATAGGCGACCACTTGACCTTCTTGCATGAGCACACATCCAAGTCCTTGTCTCGATGCGTCACAATAAATATCGAAACTCTTGCATACATCCGACAATATCAAAACTGGGGCTGTAGTTAACCTCTTCTTCAACTCCTCAAAACTTTCTTGACAAGCTTGAGTCCAATGGAAAGCTTTTCCCTTCATTAGCAATTCCTTCATTGGCTTGGCTATCTTGGAGAAGTCCTTGATGAACCGACGGTAATATCCAGCCATCCCAAGGAAACTCCTTATTTCCTTTACATCTTGCGACGATTCCCACTTCAACACGTCTCTCACTTTTCCGGGGTCAACCGATACTCCTCGTCTTGAGATTATATGACCCAAAAATGATACCTCTTTCAACCAAAACTGACACTCGTTGAACTTGGAATACAATTGATGCTCCCTCAATTTCTGCAACATAAGCCTCAAGTGTTCCTCATGTTCCTTCTCATCCTTCGAGTAAATCATAATGTCATCAATAAACACCACAAAGAACCTATCCAAGTACTCCATGAAGACCTTATTCATGAGGTACATAAAGTACGCAGGTGCATTAGTCAATCCAAAAGACATCACAGTGTACTCATAAGATCCATACCGCATCCTAAAAGCTGTCTTGGGTATGTCCGATGGTCTAATCTTCATTTGAAAATATCCCGACCTCAAAACAATCTTAGAGAAGACACAAGCACCCTTCATCTGATCAAACAAGTCTTCTATACGTGGCAAAGTGTACTTGTTCTTGATGGTCACCTCGTTGAGAGCTCGGTAATCTACACACATCCTTTGCGACCCATCCTTCTTGTCCACAAATAGAACGGGCGCTCCCCAAGGTGAAGAGCTGGATCGAATGAAACCCTTCTCTAGGTGCTCTTGAATTTGCTTCTTGAGCTCCGCTAATTCCATAGGAGGCATCCTATATGGCCTCTTAGCTATAGGTGCAGTTCCAGGTATTAATTCAATAATAAACTCAATGTCTCGATCAGGTGGCATACCTGGCAACTCGTCCGGAAAAACATCCAAAAATTCACACACCACCGGAATTTCCTCAATTGCAGTACCATCCATGTGATTCATCTCCAATTGCTTCGGTGCATGTTGAGTTGCTTCAAATTGTACGGTGATCCCTTCTTCATTAGTCAACTTCACCGTCTTCGTGGCACACTTGATAACTCCATTGTGCTTCCTCAACCAGTACATACCAAGTATAATGTCCAATCCTTGAGAGTCCAAAACAAAGAGGATGGCGGAGAAGTCTACCCCCCTTATTCTAAGGCTTACTTTTGGACATACTATGTTTGTCCTCATCTCTCCTCCAGGAGACTTAACTAATAGAGTAAACTTCATATGAGAGATAGGCAAACTATACTTGGCAACATACTTCGATGCAATGAATGAATGCGATGCTCCAGAGTCAAACAACATAGTCGTGAGGTTGGAGTTGGCGAGAGACATACCAATGACCACGTCATCTGCTTGTTGAGCATCCTCCGTAGAGACATGGTTCACGTTGCCACGATCAAAATTCTGCTGTCCACGGTTCCCTTGTGGCTGTCCTACATTTGGTCTTGGGTTTTGCCTCGGTGCATTGCTTCCTTGACCAAGGCCTGACTTAGGACATTGATGTGCAAAGTGTCCAGCTTCTCCACAAGTATAGCACTTCTTAAATCCACCAGAATTGTTGGGACGAGCTTGGTTTTGAACATTTGCACAAGGAAATTAGCATGAGGTGCATAAGACATTGGAGGCCTAGGTGCTTGCATAATAGGGCGCTGCTGCACAAACTGAGTTGGGCGCGGTGCAAATCCAGGTCGATGAGCAGGAATAGAAGAGCTGAAATAAGGTGCATTGGGCGACGCAAAGCGAGGGCACACATTACTTCCTTGTGGCTGTCCTTGATATGGTGTTTTCCTCTTGTTATCTTGCTCCATCTCACGGACCTTGTTCTCAACCACAGTTGCTTTGTCCACAAGCTTCTAAAAATTGGCATAATCACAATTAAGCAATTGCACTTGAATTTCATTGTTGAGGCCTCTCATGAACAGATATTGCTTCCGGCTGTCCCGACTAACATCCTCAGGGGCGTACCTTGAGAGTTGAGTGAACTTGTTGAGATATTCACCCACGCTCAATCTTCCTTGCCTCAGGTTCTCAAATTCTTGCCTCTTCAAAATCATAACACCTTCGAGCACATAATGAGAATGGAAGCTCTCCTTGAATTCCGCCCAGGTGATCCTCTCGTGATCCTCATGAGCATTGCATAGGGAATCCCACCAATCCGCAGCTGCTCCAACTAGTTGGTGAGAAGCGAATAGCACCTTCTATCGGTCACTACATTGGACAATAGCAAGCTTCTTCTCTACAAACTTGAGCCAATCATCCGCATCCATAGGGTCAGCGGCTTGAGCAAAGGTCGATGGCCTAGTCCTCATAAACTCTCCCAATCGGTTATGAGGAGGCGGGGGTGGCGGTGGAGGCATGTGGGGCTGATTATTGATGTTACCAGACTACAGTTGTCCCATAGTTTGTATCATGGTCTGCATGAGCTGGTTCTGCATAGCCAGTAGCTGCTCAATATCGATAGCTCCATGAGAAGGTCATTGTCCATTGTTGTTTTGAGGTACTCCATGGTTCTCCTCCTCATCATTAGCATCCCTCTAGTTGCGAGTCCTCACCATCTGGAGAAAAGCAATAGATAAGAATTAGAAAACGTACCCAACTATATGCATCAGGGGATATGAAACTAGACAACTAACTAGCCTACATGGACATGGCAATGCTAAAGCATCCCAAAATCCTCTATTAAGCACACAAGCAAACAATATATAGCAACAACACACCAAACAAAACACATCGGTTCCTGAGTGCTTCTATGTGCTCTAAAGTGTCCATTCTATCTAGGCTGCATCCTACGGTCAACCTGTGGCTCTCATACCAATCTGTGACACCTCGTTCTGAAAATGAACCAAGTAAACGCATATGTGTGCCCAGGATGTTCAACACACATACACGAATGCATTCACAAAAGAGTATACAAAAAATTACCACAGAACAAGATTAATTAACCAAATTTTATTACACAATTCATAATATCCTCGAATACAAGCTCTAATGAATATTAATCACAATTTCAAATTAATGCAGCGGAAATAACCAATTAAGCAAACTAAACAGCTAGGAAACATAAGCAATAGGGTATAGCGCATCTCCAAAACAACAGCACAGACAAGCTGACGGTAGACACAACCTAGAACTCCGCATTATCGCCATTAAACTCCCAATCCTGACCTGCAACTGTTTGGGGGGGGGAATTGTAAGAGTGAGTACATGTCGTACTCAGCAAGTGGGGAAAGTATGACATGTGGCTGATTCAAATGACGACAATAATAATGGTTGAGTGCTGAAAAGTACATTAAAACATTTGGAAAAGCAATATATTACGTATATGTGAAGTAAACCCATCATAATCATAAGTAATATCATAATACCAGTCTGAATTCACTACCATCATCAATAATTCCAAATTTCACCATTTTCCAATAACCATATTCAATACCAGAAATTAATCCATAACCATTCATAACCATTACCAAACCATAACCATAACCAACAAACCATAACCATCCCAAAATCCAAATTTTCCTCTAATCATGTGAGGGTCCATGTTGCTCTTAACCGGGAGCACGGCTATCATGATAGTTTTAGACACACTCTGCAGAGGTTGTACCGCTTTACCCCGTGTTTGTGATTTCATCACCTTTCGATGACTATAGAATCTCAATTATGTTGTCTCACACTTCCATAGGTGTGTGGCCAAGAGATCACAAAATAACCTTTACAAAGGGATTACTAGCCTATTTAGACCCCACTGAGGTTTCACCGGTGGCAATGTCTCCAACTGAGCACATCTTCAACCAAGGGCCCCCTCTTGAGCCATTCGGATCCCAGGGTAGTCTCACCAACCATCAACAAACCCAATCCGACTACCCCTTCCCTGAGCATCCTTAATGGAACAAATAGCACTCGCAAAAGCCCTAATTAATCAGCTACGCCGCACCCATACTTGGCCTCGTGGTGGCACTGTAAATCCTGGATGGTCGCTCCACGAACCGATCCTTAGATCTAAAGCAAGCAAAACCACCATAACATCCAACCCATCCACATACCATGTTTGCTTATATCACCCATTACCATATCATATTAACCAGTTCATGTTAACCATAATCTCATCCATGCATAATAAATTGAGTGGTATAGTTGTTTTCCCATCCTAGTTGATTAAGCGAAGCAAAAAGTAAAAAGTCTTTCCCGACTCTCTACCATATATTACAGGTGACAAGGGTGGTTAAACAAAGCTAGTAAACTTCCTACCATAGGATTTCCCATCAAATTGACACAAGTATGCAGTTTGCAAACAAAACATTTATTTCAAAACAGGATCAATATGCTTCAAGGACACTTGCCTTGCTCTTGCGGTTGATTAGGGTCAGAGCCTTCAAACTCTTGGTGTTGTAGATCCTCTGCGGCACTCTCTAGCGCAAATCTGTATAATCCATAGAATAACATACAAGACAAGAAACATAATCAAAGAGTGCACAAATATTACTCAATATGACATGACATGCATGATTTATGCAAATGCAAGGTAGAACTTGTTAATAGATTGCTTTCAATGATCACTAACTAGTTCTAATAGCTTTTAACAAGTTTATACAGGTTTGGATTTGATTAGATCTACTTTTAGAATCAATTCAACACAATTTAACCAGGAAAATCGTACTAGTCCGCTAAGGACCGGACAAGTCCGCACTTTACGAGATCAACAAATTAGGGTTTTCTAGATCGACATAAATTTGGAGATTAGGGGTTGAATTCTTGTAAGGAAAAGAGAATAGAAGGTATATCAGGTGTTTAGAACTCCAATGAATCAAGAAACTTGGAGGTGACACTTGGATCTTGATGATCTAGGGTTGGGATGAACTTGGAGATGAATTGGTGATGAAGAACAAACTTGATGGAGATCTTGATCCTCTTTCGTTTCCTCCTCTTCTTCTTCTTGCTTGGGATCTCCTCCTCCCTCCTTGATGGTGGCTCTCCACGAACTAGGGTTTGGGTGGGGTGGAAAAGTGGCAAATAGATGTCAAGCCAAGGGGTGGGGTTGTTTATATAGAGGTGGAGGCTAGGGTTAGATGGATTTTGAGTTTGAGATGAGTAGAGGCCGATTTAGAGTTCCACGTGGGCTCTAAAGAGTTAGGCATGACGTCCCTAGGCCCACTTAACATGAAACCCAAGAAACAAGTCGTAAAACAAAAGATTCAGAGTCGCGAAATATCAGACAAGTCCGAACAGGACCGGACTAGTCCAAAAATGTCCAGAGAGAAAATCAGACAAGTCTGGCCAAAAATCAGACAAGTCCGACTTTAGTCAGAGAGGAAAATGGACAAGTCCGCTGGGACACCAGACTAGTCCGGAAAAGTCCAGGGACTTGGAAAAATTTCAAGGATTCTTGGAATATCGTACTAGTCCGCATAAAATCGGACAAGTCCGAAAATTTCCAAAAGCAAAATCGGACTAGTCCGCAGCAAAAACGGACAAGTCCATTTTTAGTCAGAGAGAAATCGGACTAGTCCTCACTAAAATCGGACTAGTTCGCACTTTTCAGCATTTTAAGTGTGGTTTTGTTCCAAATCAATTTTAAACTCATTCCTCTTGATGTGGGTTAATGTTAAACATGTATATGAATGTATGTAGGGCATGATGCATGAAAATGAGGGTGTTATACTGTAGCAATCACTGTCCCTTGCATGTTAGTGCCGTTGGAGATCCGTCAGTATTCCCACCGGTGTAGTAGGTCTGAAGGTTCAATACGTGGAAGATCTGGAGCTTCCCCTCACAGGGAAGTAGGTCCGGAGCTGCTACACATGTGGTGGCACAGGAGCTTCCCTCTACTGGGGGTTAGGTCTGGGGTCACTGTACACGTGTCAAGCTCGGAGTTCCTCTATGTAAGGAGTTTGGTTCTGATCTTATATTACACGTGGTAGTGTCGGAGCTACCCATATGAAGGAGGCGGGTCCAGTGTCATGTGACATGTGGGGCCTACGGAGGTCTTTGACTTTGACAGGTGGAACTCCCTTGCACTTCTTGCAGTATCATGGGGTACCCAGTACGCAGGGTGCCGATAGTGGCCCCTTGGCCCACCTCTTGGATAAATCCTTTGGGTTAGGTTATTCTACCGGAGGTGGGGCCATCCTCGATTCCCGCACTGCGACTTTAAAGGTCTTCTGATGTACGTTGGGGCGATGGTCCAGGGTTGAACCCACGCCACGTGGCTTGTTTTGAATGCGGGAGATGAGATCTTTGAGTGTGTATCTCATGCAATTGAAGATCGCCGGTTCCCAATACAAAAACCGTATTGGTTTTGAGCGCCTTGTCAGGAGCCGCCCTCAGGCTTCCCACCGCCCATCATGACAACGATTCACCTGGGTTTATAGCCTCGACTCCCACGTCAAAGTGACCCCTGGCCCACTCGTCATTGACGGGGTAAATTCTTTGTAATTTGGCCTTGCTCTTGGTGTGGTTTCCATCCAAGCGTCGTGAAGGCTTACTTAAGAAGGAAAGTCTGCACGACTTGAGGACTCTTTACGTTTTTTATCAAACTCGCGCTCAGAGCCTCCCAACCTTTGCCTAGCTTTCTCTTCTTTCGCTCCACTTTGTCGCGATGGAATTAGGTCTTCCCAAAAGCCGCATCTAGAGCAAGGATAACCTGATGAAGCTTCAGTCCTTCCTCGGGTGGTCCAGTGACTCCTTCAACCACATGATTCACATCGGCAAGCTCCCCTTCAAGAAGGAGTGCCATGGTGAGATGGTGTACTTCTCAGCGTACACCATGGTGGGACTGATCCTGCATTTTTCAAGTTTCATCTTGATGCTGCTGGACTTCTATGGTCTCCAACTGTATCACCTTGGCCCCCACTCCATCCTGCTGGTGGCGACTTTCGTCCACTTCTGCGAGATGTGGGTGGGCATGCCTACCTGCATTGAGCTGTTCTGGACCTTCTTCACGGCCCATACCACCGGCAAGGGGACATAGCTGCTTGGCTTCTATTACTTTGTGAAGCGCAAGAACTGCCCCTTCAAGTACTTGAAGTCGTTCCCCTTCGACAAATGGGAGGACTGGAGGAAGGATCGTGTCGTCATTGCAGCGGAAGAGCACGATAGGTTGGAGCTGCCACAGGGACTCCCCAAAGTCGACACTAATGCCTGGAACGTAGTTCTGGAGCTATCGGATGCGTTCAAGCCTGTCCTGGCCAGAATCCAAGAATGTGTGGAGGGTGGAGTGACCCCCCAGATGGTCTTTGGGAATTTCTTAGCGAATAGGTGGGCTCTGATGAAGAGAAGGGAGAAGCTCGTCTGGGCCTTCAATAGTGTGATGGATGACGACCGGATTGAAACAGGTTTGAAATCCAACTTGGATGACGAAGCTTTAAGGCTCCATCTCAAGAAATTTCAGTACGAGTACATCGCCCATGACGCCTTGACTCTGTCGGTTGCTTTCTTGCCTCTGAACATGACTCCAGAGTTCAGCAGGGAGCTCCGGAGGAAGATGCCAGCGCTGGATGACCTCGGTGAAGTGGAGAAGTGCAGGACCGCCAGGGTTGTGATACCCGGAGCTTTCGAGGGGGTGGTGACCCCTAGTTCGAGCCAGAGGGTGGAAGATGTTGCCAAAGGCAAGGGCAAGGGCAAAGAGCTGGCTGAATCCTCCACCCGGAAGAGGAAGTTGAGGCATGCTCACGGGAGCCACCTCAGGCCTGCTCCGACTACAACTGCCCTTCTCCCCGGCGAGGGTGATCTTCGGCTGCCACAGCTCCTCCGGCGCAGGCGTCCTCGAAGGACGCTAGCTCCAGCAGATCAACTCCGGTCCTAGTGCCAGCTATGGGTTCCAGGTCTAATAGTCCTTCTTACCCAAGGAAGGCATCAGCTGGGGTAACACCAATGACGGCGACAGGCTTCGGGCGACTTTCCACAGCTTTCGTTGTGCCAACCACGACACGCTCTGACTCCGAGCGCCCGGTGAAGAAGTTCCGCGCCAATTGGAGCGGTAGCTTTCCAAGGTAAGCTTTGATTTTTCACCTTGATTTGCTATTCTTATTTTTTTCATATTTTGAATCTTCCGAACTTTCGACTACAGGGCGTCAAAGACGGGGGCTAATGCTCCGGCCTCTGTCGCAGTAGTCGAAGAGGTGTGGGCGGAAGCTTCAGCTCCAACCCCCATGCCTCCTCAAGTGGTGGGTGAGGTCACGGCAGCTCTGGCCAAAGTTGTCGTGGATCTAGATCCCGAGTCGATGCCAGAGACACCCATGGTATCGCCAGACCATGGGGGAGTCGTACATGATGACGCTCCAGTAGCGGCAGCACCAACGACTGAAACTTTGGCTCAGGACATGGAGATGATGGAAGCTCCGGCGTTGAAGCCAGAGGTAACCGAGGCTTCAATCACTGTGCCAGAGGTTGTTGCTGAGCTGGCAGGCGAACCAATGGTGCCAGAGGTTCCGGCCCTTGAGTCAAAAGTCATTTATGCCCCGGCAACCAAGTCGATGAGGCTTGAAGTCCCGACCCTTGAGCCGGAAGTTGTTGAAGCTACAGCAGCCGAACTGGAGATGGTTGAAGTTCTGACAGTTGAGCCAGAGGTAGAAGCGGCTTCAGGTGAAGCTTCAACGACTTCCCTAGAGGTAATAGCTCCGTAGGTGTCCATGCCTGAGGCGAAACACCATGAAGAAGTGGCAGTAGGCTCTCCACCTGCGGAGCCAGTAGTTAAAGACCCCGCGGCGGGGCCTTTGGCGTCGGCCCTGGAGGTAGAAGTTCCCCCACTGGGATCTTTCTCAGCAGCTGCCAAAGTGCTCCTGGAGGGAGGCCCTAGTGCCGTAGAAGCCCAGGGAACCATGCTTGTGGCGTGGGACCCTATTTTTGTTCTTGAAGACCCTCTGGAGCCGGCGGAGATGACCCCGACAGGTCTGGAGCCTATTTCTTTGGCGTTGTCTATTGACAATGCCTGCTCAAGCCTACAACAGGTCCAACTCACCTTCGACCATGATAGTAAGGTCCTCGAAGAAGAACGTCACACCTTGATGTGTTGGCGCAACAGACTTCACTTCTAGACCAAGATGGCGCAGACAAGGCTTGCAGACCAAAAGGAGTGGGTCGAGAAGGAAAAGACCTGGCTAGAATATTGCGGCAAGTTGCTGGAGGAGAAGGAAGCCGACATCAGGGCCCTCGACGCTAAATCTCGGGAGATTCTCGGGCATTCCAAGGAAAGGAGTGATGCTGCTGACGAGCATCACGGCAACCTCAATGAATTAAATGAGGTTCTCCTGAAGCATCGAGCATAACTTGATGCAATGGAAGAGAAGCTCCTGGAACAACAGGGGGATGTTTTGAAAAGAGAGGAGGAGCTCGGTCAGAAGCTGACTCTGGCTGAGCAAAATTTGGTAGATCGCACTGATAAGTTTGATTTGTGGAGTAAGGAGGAGGAGGAGAAGTACTAGAACATGGGGCAGGAGCTCTAACAAAGAGAAGCTGATGTTGCCGCCAGAGAAGGGAAAGTAGGGGGCGGGGAGAAAGACCTGACCGAGCAGCGGAACCACATCCACCTCCGGGAGACAGAGCTAGCCGACCGCGAGAAGCAAGTTGCTGAAAGTATGCATCAACATGCTTAAGTGGTCGAGCGCCTCGCTCGGGAAGGTTCGGAGATTGCGGCGGCTCGGATGTCACTGGAGGAGTTGCGGAGTTTGAGGGAGACTGAGTCCATACAGGTATGGGACTTCTTGGGGCGAGCAAATCACGTGTTGATGCCGCTAGGCTTTAGTCTAGTGCGTCCGAAATTCCAGAGCTAGAGCTGGACCGAGCGCTGGTGGCACTCAACTCTGCTGGCGGCAAACTCGATGCGATGGGTGACATCATCGTGGACCAGCTGGAGACAGAGGGGAAATCTTTAGCTAAGAATGTCGCAAAATATGTGCTGACGTGTTACAAAAGCCGAGATACCCAATTCCCTCTGGATCCGGTGCTCGAAGGTCCCATTGCTGAAGAGGAGGAAGCCGCCAAAGCCAGCGTTCAAGAGGTTGCCCATAAAGTCGCCTCATACTTCCGTAGGACCTAGGACATTATTTCGCTTGTAACTTCTCCAATTTTGTAATCTCCAATCCTCAGATGAATGAAATACAACCTTTTTGAATGATTGAATTCGATTTTGTCTTCAATAAATTGTCCCTCATCTTGTTTTCCTCCTGGTACATGTACACAATTTATTTGCGAACATGTACCAAAAGGATTTGACTATGTGTTGAACACTTGAGCGCTTCGAACTTGTAGACTTTAGGTCTGAAGTTTTTATCTCCAACTTCTCCAGGGAGCGTTTATTTTGTCGACGGCGAGCCCCCTAGGGTTGTCAGAGCTTGGTAGGTCCGACGACACCCACTGTCAACGCGTAGAATGTCGACGGCGGGCCCTCTAGGGTTGTCGGATCTTGGTAGGTCCGACAACACCCACTGTCAACGCGTAGAACGTCGACGGCAGGCCCCCTTGGGGAATGTCGGAGCTTAGTAGCTCCTATGACACCCACTGTCAACGCGTAGAACGTCGTCGGCAGGCCCCCTGGGGTTGTCGGAGCTTGGTAGGTCCGACGACACCCACTGTCAACGCGTAGAACATCGACAGCGGGCCCCCTTGTGGAATGTCGGAGCTTAGTAGCTCTGGCATTGTCCACCATCAGCATGAATTTTCCATCTTTCCTGCACACTAAAGTCAAGGAAAATAGTAAAATTCGTCTTCTCATCTATAACTTAGTTGCATCTTACTATTCTTTTTTGAACTTTTAGATCCGTAAGAATTCCATATATAAACAAGTGCACTGAATCAATTTCTTCAGATTTGATTGTCTTCTGGACCCACCTTACTGAGGCCCGCCGGGATGTAGGTAGAGTGGCGTACTTAGGGTGTAGGACCAAACTAAGTAGATAGCTCACTCCGGACCTATGTTGGCTTGGTGTTCAGGCGAATAGACCGTTCAACAATATTAAAATCTAGGGAAATCAACAATGCAACTTGCATTACATATGAATTACTTGGACTTAAAGCCAACAAGAATTGCACACCTTCATTATAGACAAGAAGGAAAATAAAGATAATTCAGAAGAATGAGCCTGTACAAAATAAATGCACGTGGAGCCCGTTTTCATACAACAATGTCTTTTATTATAGGTCCAGATTACAGGGGAGACAAGGACACACTTACGGTTCGGAACTAGGCTAAATGTGTTATACCTCTTGTTCTAACCTAGGGAAGGTATCTACACTTTTTTTGTTGGGACTGTATCAAGTGTTGCTTGAACTTACTGGACCCTCCTGGAGGGGTCTAGATGTTCTCCCGAAAGACCTACCCGACTCTGTATGTTGACTCTATAACATACATTGTATGTAATTACAGACTCACCTCCATAAAACTAAGCATAGAACTTATGAAGGTGCTCGATGTTCTAAGGATTGGGAAGCGGGGTCCCATCCTTAGTTGCCAAGCGAACGCATCCGGGTTAGGATACTTTGATCACTCGAAAGGGACCTTCCCAGCTGGTGTCGGTACCCTGCGTACCGGGTACCATATGATACCGCAAGAAGTGCAAAAGAGTTCTACCCGTCAAAGTTGAAGGTCTCCTCAGGCCCCACATGTCATATTACACAGGACCCGCATCCCTCATATGGGTAGCTCCGGAGATTGACGCGTGTAATGTAAATCCGGAGCTAAACTCCCAACACAGGAAAGCTCCGCGATCAACACGTGTATAATGACCCAGACTTAATCACCAGGAGAGGGAAGCTCCGGTGTTGACATGTGTATAGCAGTTCCGGAGCTACCTCTCCGCAAGGGGAAGCTCTGAAGCTGCCACGTGTGGAGCCTCCGGACCTTCACCATCAACGAATAGATTGACGGATCTTCTTCAGCATGGACATTCAGGGGACAGTTAAAGCGGTAGTTACAAAACTTGATTACGTGTCATTAATGATGTATTAATGACACGCGATCAGAGCACTGTTAATAGAGGTAATGCAGTCATTAAGGCACGTTATCACACTATTAACCATCCTTAATACTCATAGACAGTGTATTAGGCTATTAAATATGCCAGGGCCACATGTCAGGCTGGGCAAAGGATGTAATGGTCAGTCCTTGGACTATAAAAGGACTGAGCCGCATGATACAAAGGACAACTCCAAGCTTAGCCAGAGACTATGCTTTGTAGCGATTCACAATACAACAACGCCCACCTCGTGGAGTAGGGTATTACGCTCAGGCGACCCGAACCACGTAAATATCCTGTGTCACCATTGTGCTCTTGATCTCTACGTGCCCCAACTGAAATAAGAACCTCCGCGGGATACACTTTAGTAGTATCAGGGGAAGTGTCGTTGCTACACTTCGACATTTGGTGCGCCAAGTAGGGGTAGTGAGATCTTAAGATGGTGAATTCCGCCACAGGATCTTCCAACGACAATCGTGCTGAACAACCTGCTGGAGGCAATCCCTCCAACGTGCAGCAGCCAGCAGGTGCCATTGTTCCGGCAGGCACTATAGCACCACAACCGTCATGTGTTCCGGCAAACAATGTTGGGCGACAATATGGGACATCTGCATTGATCACTGCATCGACAAACAACAACCCTGAGCACGCGCTCATTGCTGCGCGAGCTCTCCTACAACATCCACCACCTCCAGTGGCGCCTCAGGGTGCTATGGAACAGTGGAGAGCTGATGTTGACCATATGGTTGCAGTTGCAGCCGCTGGCATCAGCAATCAAGGTCCTCCCCCTTTGGGGCGAGCACCATCACAACGACGGACCTTGTCAGGCGACTTGGTCCACAAGTCTCGCAGCAGAGGAGACATGATGCATCCCAGCAAGTGACTTCGCTGCCTCCCGGGGCACGACACACCCACACCATCACCAGGATTCTGACTCATGACCTGCGGTCAGAACTTGATCGCTGTTACCGGTAGCAAGACGACCGTGTCCATATCGAGCGTGCTCGTGAGAGGCGAGAGGCTCGGGACAACCCTACTCCTCATGGAGTAGGAGGAGGTTGTTATGCCCTGGCCATGCATTTACGCATGATCAGATGGCCACAGAAGTTCAGACCTCACTTGTCAGAAAAAATTTGATGGGACTTTCAACCCCGCCGAGTTTCTTCAAATCTATTCCACTGCTATACTGGCAGCGGGGGTGATGAGATTATGATGGCCAATTACTTCCCAGTGGCTCTAACTGGGACTGCAAGGTCCTGGTTCATGAGTCTTCAACCCGACTCCCTTAATAGTTGGGCAGAGCTATGCCAACAATTCATTGCTAACTTTGGGAGTTCTTACACTCAGCCTGGCACTGAATTGGATCTTTTTGCTGTAAAGCAAACAACAGGGGAATTGTTGCGATCCTTCATCTAGTGGTTTTCTCAGGTACGAAATACTATTCCTTCAATCTCGAGCTCTTCTGTTATCGTGGCATTCAGACATGATGTTCGAGATAAAAAGATGATGGAGAAGCTGGCAATCAAAGAAGTCACCAGCGTCACAAAACTCTTCACCCTAGCAGACAAATGTGCTAGAGCTGCGAAGGGATGTGAAATGCACTCCAAGCCACCTACGGAGGCCAACAACAAGTCCTCTAAAACTGAAGCCACTACATCCGGCAGTGGCAAAAAAAAAAGAAGCCCAACGGCAAGAAGAAGTTGTCGGTCGACGCACCAGCCGCTGCAGCTCCGAGTGGCCGGGGGCCACGCCCCGAGAAATGACCTCGTCCTTCATCAAAAGATAGCAACAGTTCCAAAGTATGGTGTCCAATCCACAAGACGGACAAACACAACCTGGAAGAATGTCGGGAGGTCTAGAACCTTGCCAAGCACTATAACAAGCGCCGGGAAGAAGCTCCTTTCCGTCAGCGGGAAGGAAAACAAAAAGTCAACAAAGCTACGGCTGAGGAGGAGCTAGGTTTCCAAGACCTTAAGAAGGTCTTGAAGGCTGTCTACAACACCGTTGATGACAATTCTGATGTCTCTGACAACGAGCACCGGAAGACCCTGAACACCATTTATGGTGGTTCTTGGGACATCATGTCCTGCCGCATCCTCAAGACAATGCGACAGGATATGGCCGTGGCAGCTCCCACTTCTACGGCAGAGCCTCATCAGAAATAGATGGACACTCCCATCATTTTCGATGTTTCGTACTGCCCCCGCAACATAATCGGAGCTGGCCAACTCCCTTTTATGGTGTCACCCACCATTAACAATATTCAACTCCACCATGTAATGGTGGATAGAGGTTCAGGGTTGAACCTCATAATCTTCGAAGCTTTCGTTAAGCTTCAGCTCCGGCCTTCAGACCTCCCCCCATCTCGACCTTTCTCTGGGGTAGGTCCAGGGACCATTACTCCCCTCGGTTCCATCACACTCCCAGTGACCTTCGGGACTCGGGAGAACTACGGAACTGAGAAGTTGGTCTTCGACGTTGCGCATATCAGTCTGCCGTTCAACGTCATTTTGGGCAGGCCAGCCTTGTACAAGTTCATGTCCGTCGCTCATTATGGTTACTTAGTGTTGAAGATGCCAACACCTGCGGACATTCTCCGGATCCGCGGACATCGCACTGCAAGAGTCACTGCTTTAGAAGAACTCTATGCGCTTACCACAGCGCAAGAGGAAGAATCCGGTAAGGAGCTAGCTCCGAACCCTCCGAGCATTCATCATAAAGGCTTTACCTCCGCACCCCGTGTACAACCAAGTGGCGACACCGATGTTCCCGTCAAAGTCATCCAAATTGGTTCTGAAGCTGCTCAGACTACCCGTATATCGGGAGGTCTGAACAACAAATAGGAACTCGCGCTCATCACTTTGCTCTGGGTTAGTGTCGACATGTTTGCCTGGCAACTGTCACAGATTCCTGGGATCCCTAGGGAGGTGAATGAGCACAATGTGAAGATTTCCCCTGACACCCGGCATGTACACCAGAAGCCCCAGAAGCAATCAATCGAGCGACAAAACTTCATCCGACAGGAAATCAAGAAGTTGCTCGAAGCTAGATTCATACGGGAAGTCTTCCATCCAAAATGGCTGACAAACCCAGTTGTTGTACCCAAGGCCGGCTAGAAGCTTCGAATGTGTATAGACTACACCACCTTAAATAAGGCATCTCCAAAGGATCCATTTCCACTATCTACAATAGATTAGATAGTGGACTCCACCTCCGAGTGTGAGCTATTGTGTTTCTTAGATGCATATTCTGGATATCATCAAATCCAAATGTCTAAGGAAGATGAAGATCATATTGCCTTCATAACAGTAGATGGATTGTACTGTTATACTGTCATGCCATTTGGTCTTAAAAATACTACTTCAACATTTGTGCGAGCTATGTACAAAACATTTGGAGAGATAATTAGAGACTTGGTGGAGGTGTACGTCGATGACATCGTCGTGAATATAAAAAACAAGGAGTCACTCCTTGAAAATTTACAAGCAGTCTTCGACAAGCTGCGCACCACGCGCACCAAGCTGAACCCGGACAAATGTGTCTTCGGGGTTAGCTCCGGGAAGCTTCTAGATTTCTTGGTGACTCACTGAGGAATTGAAGCAAATTCGGCGAAGATCAAGGCCATAGAAGATATGCGGCCCCCAGCCCGCATCAAGGATGTTTAGAAGTTAATTGGATGTCTAGCTGCGCTCAGCCGGTTTATCTCAAGACTGGCAGAACGGACGTTACCCTTCTTCAAACTCTTGAGGAAGTCCGGACTATTTCATTGGTCTGAAGAAGAAAAAAAGGTGTTTCAAGAGCTAAAACATCTCCTCACCACACTATCGATATTGGTAGCTCCGAATCCTGGTGAGCCTTTATTGCTTTACATTTCGGCAACCACCAAAGTTGTCAGTATGGTCCTGGTTGTGGAAAGACCAGAGCCGCATCCAGTCCAGGAGCCCAGACCCCTCCGGGAGGTTCCAGAGTCACCTGAAGGCGTGTCTGGGTCCCAGCCCCCAGACACGGAACCTCAAGGCGAAATACTAGGAGATCAACCTCATTTACCTGAGGGAGTTCATCTGGCTGACCAAGATGATTTGGATCCTTCTAACAAGGTTCGGGTCGAACAAGAAGGAGTTTTGGACTCCTCCGAGAGGGTCCAAGAAGCGCAACATGAAGATCTGGACACCTGCAGGAGGGTCCAGATCGATGGAGATGAAGCTCCGGGTTCCTCCGAAAGGGTTCGGACCGTCCAACGCCCAGTGTACTTCATCAGCGAAGTGCTCCACGACGCCAAGACAAAATACATTGAGGTGCATAAGCTGCTTTACGCAGTTCTTATTCCCTCAACGAAGCTTTGTCACTACTTCCAAGCCCACAAAATATCAGTGGTAACTTCTTTTCCATTGCGTGCTATTTTGCATAACCCTAACTCTACTGGGAACATTGCAAAGTGGGCAGCGGAACTGACCTAGTTCGATCTAGAATTCATGTCACGACAAGCAATCAAAAGTCAAGCCTTGGCTGACTTCGTGGCGGAATGGACTCCCTCTCCATCAAACCCTGGGGGCCACAGTGAGCAGAGATTGGAACCCAAGGTTCCGGCATTCACTGAGCCTCACTGGACTCTCTACTTCGACGTCTTCGTGCAAAAGTAGGGAGCCGGAGTTGAAATCCTTCTCCTAGCTCCGACTAGGGAGAAGGTCAAGCACATGGTTCACCTTGATTTCAAGGCGACCAACAACATGGTGGAGTATGAAGCTCTCATTTACGGACTTAAGGTAGCACTATCTTATGGTGTCAAATAGCTGCTGGTGAAGGGAGATTCACAACTCATCATCAAACAAGTCAAAGGTGAATGCTCATGTAACAATCCTCAACTAGATGCTTATCTCCTTGAAGTCCAGAGGCTCCAGAAGGACTTCAAAGTCCTGGATCTCCACCATGTTCAGCGTCTACACAATGCTGAAGCTGATGAACTCTCAACAAAAGCCTCATTGGAGCTCCGGCTCCTGACGGAATCTTTGTCCAGAGGTTGTCAAGACCAACAGCTCAACCTTCCGAACTGAGCGAAGGGGGCGAGACCAGCACCACGAAGCTGGCAGTCCCGGTGACCCTGTTACCATGGCGTCCACCAAGGGTCGTAGGTGATGCCGGAAGCTCCGAGCAACCCAACACGCAAGACTCAAAAGCTCAAGTTAGCCCCGATGCATGGATCTTGGACATCCGGAGCTACTTGAAAGACAATATCCTTCCTGAAGACAGTGTATCCGCTAATCGGATTGTCAGATTGGCTACAAGATACACGTTGGTAGAAGGGGATCTCTACCAGCACGGTGCCAATGGCATCCTAATGTGGTGCATTGCAAGGGAAGAAGATTGCAAGCTTCTCACGGAAATCCATGGAGGCGAGTGTGGGAACCATGCTTCTTCTCGCACGTTGGTCGGTAAACCCTTTCAGCATGGCTTTTACTGGCGTACAACACTCCAGGATGCGGTTGAGCTAGTGAAAAAATGTGAAGCGTGCCAGTTCCACGCAAAACAGATTCACACACCGGCTCAGTCACTACAAATGATACCTCCTACATGGCCATTCGCTGTGTGGGGCATGGACATCTTGGGACCTTTCCCAAAAGACATCGGAGGTTACAGGTTCCTGTATGTCACCATCGACAAGTTTACCAAGTGGCCGAAAGCAACACCAGTTGTGACAATCAACAAGCAATCAACAATCAAGTTATTGAAGTCCATTATATGCAGATTTGGAGTTCCAAACAAAGTCATAACTAACAACGGAACCCAATTCACAAGTGTTGCATTTCAAGAATATTGCGAAGACCTCGGAATTCAACTCAGCTACACCTCAGTAGCTCACCCGGGTCCGGACCTTCAATGAAGCCGCGCAGGACCAGCTCCGGTGTGAAGACCTTGACCGCGTCGACGAGGGAAGGTGCCAAGCAGCTGTTCGGAATGCACATTATCGCCAAGCGCTCCGGCGCTATCATCAAATGCATGTGCGCAACCGACAACTAAAGGAAGGCGATCTGGTGCTTCGGAAGATACTAAATCGTGAAGGGATGAACAAACTTTCCCCTGGCTGGGAAGGTCCTTTCCAAGTGATCAAAGTATCCCGACCCGGATGCATTCGCTTGGCAACTAAGGACGGAACTCCGCTTCCTAATCCTTGGAACATCGAGCACCTCTGTAAGTTTTATGCTTAGAATCACGGAGGTGAGTCTGTAATTACACATGATGTATGTTGTAGAGTCGCTAAACAGAAATTGGTAGAACCTCCGGGAGAACATCTGGACCCCTTCGGGAGGGTCCGGGAAGTTTAAGTACACTTCATACAGTC
Organism: Tuctoria greenei; assembly: GCA_036927565.1. NCBI lineage: Eukaryota > Viridiplantae > Streptophyta > Magnoliopsida > Poales > Poaceae > Tuctoria > Tuctoria greenei. Next base: position 2,179,373 of record JAYESD010000005.1, read on the forward strand.
ACTGCACTAAAAGTGTAACTACCTACCCTGGGTCAGTACAAGATGTATAGCGCACTTAGTTTGGTCCCGCACCCTAAGTGTGTCCTTGTCTCCCCTGTAATCCATACCTATAATGAAAGATATTGTCATGTGAAAATAGACTCCACGTGCATTTATCTTTGTACAAGGCTTGATCTATAAAATTATTATTTTAAACCTTCTTGTCTATAATGAAGTTGTGCAATTCTTTTTTAGTTTTTACCCAAGTTCTTCATATGTGTTGCAACTTATATTGTTGATCTCTTTGGGTCTTAATATGTTGTATAGTCTACTTGCCTAAACGCCAAGTCAACATAGGTCCTGAGTGTGCTATTGACTTAGCCTGGTCCTGCACCCTAAGTATGCCACTCTACCTACACTCCGGCAGGCCTCAGTAGGGTGAGTACTAAAAAAAGCATATGGGTCCGGATGGGTTACATCAATATACTTGTTACATATCGAGTTACTTCGGAATAAAAACTCAAGTAAGAACAATAAGTCATAAATGATTTATAGACAAGAGGACAAATTTTACTTTTTTTTTCTTGTATTTAATGTGCAGGAAAAACAGAAATTCATAGCGATGGTGGACGACGCCGGAGCTACTAAGCTCCGACATCCTCAGAGGGGACCCGCGGTCGATATTTAATATGTTGACAGTCGGTAATGTCGGAGTTACAAAGCTCCGACAACCCCTGGGGGGCCTACCTTCAACTATTCGTGTGGCGACATCAGGAGCTACCAAGCTCCGATAAATCCTAGGGGGCCCGTCGTCGACATTTTATATGTTGATGGTGGGTACCGTCGGAGCTACCAAGCTCTGCTAATCCTAGGGGGACTGCCGACGACGAGTCAGAAATGAAGACTTTAGACCTAAAATCTGCAAGTGTGAAGTGTTCAAGTCATCAATATACTGTCAAATCCTTTGCTACATGTACACACTTCAATTGTACACATATACAAAGGGGCCAACAAGACAGAGCACATTATCTTGAAGACAAAAATAAAATGAAGTTCATGGCAAAGTGGATTTCATTAAATCGAAGCACTGGATTACAAAATTGGGATTACAGCAGGAGGCAAAAGGAAGAAGTCCTAGCTACTGGAGGATTTAAGTCATGCGGAAGAATGTGGCGACTTTCTTGGCAACTTCCTGGACACTGGCCTTGGCAGCGTCCTCCTCTTCAGCAACGGGACCTTGGAGCACCGGGTCCAAAGAGAAATGGGGATCTCGGCTCACATAACACGTCAGCACATACTCTGCGACGTTTGTAGCCATATATTTCCCCTCTGTCTCTAGCTGGTCCGCGATGAAGTCACCCATTGCGTCGAGTTTGCCGCCAGCGGCATTGAGGGCCGCCAGTGCTCGGTCCAAGTCCAGCTCCGGATTGTCCAGACGTGCAGGACTGAAGCCTAGTGGCGTTAGCGCGTCGTTGGCTCGTCCCAAGAAGTCCCATACTTGGATGGACATAGTCTCCTTCAAGATTCGCAGCTCCTCCAGTGACTTCCGGGCGGCCGCAAGCTCCGAAACTTCCCGAGTGAGGCACTCGACCAATTTACCATGCTGCTCCATATTCTCAACAACTTGCTTCTCACGATCGGTCAGCTCCGTCTCCCGGAGGTGGATGCGGTTTCGCCTTTCCGCCATGTCCTTTTCCCTGCCTCTCACCTTCCCTTCCCTGGTGGCAACGTCATCTTCTCTTTTCGAGAGCTCCTACCCCAGTTTCCAGTACTTCTCCTTCTTCTCTTTGCTCTATAGGTCTAGCTTTTTGCTGCGATCCGCCAAATTCTGTTCACCCAGAGTCAACTTCTGGGTGACCTCTGCCTCCCTCTTTACAACATCTTCCTACTGCTCCAGGTGCTTTTCTTCCCTCACCTCAAGGTCCGCTCAACGCTTCAGGGGAACCTCGTTCAATTCATTAAGGTTTTCGTGATGCTCATCAGCAGCATCACGCCTCTCCTTGGCTTGCTCAAGGATCTCCTAGGAGTTAGCATCGAGCACCCAGATGGCGGATTCCTTCTCCTCCAGCAGCTTGTCCCTATATTCCAACTGGGCCTTCTCCCTCTTGATCCACTCCTTCTAATCAGCCAGCCTTGTTTGTGCAAGCCTGGTCTCGAAGTGGAGTCTGTTGCGCTAATGCCTCAAGGTGTTGCGCTCCTCCTTCAGGGCTTTGCTCTCATGATCGAAGGCGAGCTGGACTTGTAGGAGGCTCGAGCAGGCGTTGTCTATGGACAACTCCAGAGGGACAGGCTCCAGACCTGTTGGGACCATCTTTGCAGGCTACAGAGGATTTTCCATCACAAAAATTGGGTCCCACTCTACAAGGGTGGTCCTCTGATCTCCTGCAGCACTAGGGCCGCTCTTCGGAAGCCCTTCAACAACAACAGAGGAAGAACCCACTGAGGGAACTCCCACCTCTGGACCGAAAGTCGAAGATGCTGCTTTCGGGTCTTCAATTATCGGCTCCGAGGGTGGAGGACATGTCGCCACTTCAGGCTGCTCCGGCTCTGGTCCAGACACCTCCGGGGCAGCTATCTCTGAGGCAGTAGCTGGAGCTTCATTCGGTGCCCCTACCACCTCCGACTCAGACGCCGGACCTTCAACAACTTCTGGCACAAGGGTCGGAGCTTCAATTATCTCTGGGTCAATGGTCGAGGCTTCAATTGCCTCTGGCTCAGCGGCCAGGACTTCGACGACTTCTGGTTCAACGACCGGAGCTTCAAACATCTCCTGCTCCGTTACTGGAGAATCAGCCTCCGACACCGCTGTCAGAGGTACACCTTCAACTTCTCCCCCGTGGTTTGGCGCTACCATAGGAGTTTTCGGCGAGGACTCTGAATCCAAGTCCACGACAGCTGGCACCGGAGCAGTCTTGACTTATGTCACCACTTGAGGAGGAGGTTCGGTGCTTGAAGCCGGAACTTTGGCATACGCAGCCCCGGTCGCTGCAAGAGACGCCGAAGTTCCTGACTCTTTCTTTGACACACTAGAAATAAAGGGATGAGCAGATTAAAGACACAAAAAAAACAAGATCAGCATTTGAAGGCGAGCACACGATGCTTACCTAGGGATGCTACTGTCCCAGTTGCCTCGGCACCTCTTCTTCTGAGGCCCGGAGCCAGAGCCCACCAAGTCTGGTGAGACAACGACTTCAGACCTCAGTTGAGGACCACTTGCAGCAGTCGGAGTCCTCTCGGCCGGAGCTTCTCTTGGCCGGGAAGAACTCCTGGGCCTGGAACTCTTAACTGGCACTGAAGCCAGCGTCGACTGCCCGGAGCTAGTGCCTCTTTAAGATGCTTACGCCGGAGAAGGTGCAGCCGCAGAAGACCTCCTCCGCCGGGGAGAAGGAGCCGTTATAGAGGGAGCAACCCTGATGGACCTCCCATCAGCATGCTTCAGCTTCCTCTTCCGGCTGGAGGGTTCGGCTGGCTCTTTGCCCTTGCCCTTGCCGATGTCTTCAATCCTCTGGCTCGGGGAAGAGACAGGCCATCCTTCGAAAGCTCCAGGGATTACCACTGTCGGTACCCCGCAGGCCGGGTACCCCCGCGCACTGGGAGAAAACCGCTAAGGACTCCGCCTCTGGTTAAGAGGTCGAATCCGAGATTGTCATGTCGTGGAGGGAAGGACCAGATCCTACCTCTCCGACGGAGGAGGCTCCCAAGCTGCCATGTGGCAGGCGGAACTGGACCCTCGCCTCCCCGCTGAGGCAGGCTCCGGAGCCGTCGCGTGGCCAATCGGGACCTCAGGGCCATGCCCGCGTCCTTGCAGGGAAAGGCACCGGAATTACCACGTGGCCTGCAGGGCTGAGCCTCCACCCCTCCATAGGGGTGGGCTCCGGATGCGCCACGTGGCCTGTTCCGTCAAGTGCTCGACTTCCCACAGAGGCAGGCTCCAGCGCAACCACGTGGCGGACGGCCAACTCAGTGCGGTAGGAAGCCGCAGTAAAGGAACACGTGTGCTGCTCAGACAGGCATTAAGTATGAGCGCCTTCCCCAGGCAAGCTGAGTCGCGCATGCGGAGGTCAAGGCTCCAGTGTCCTGTCTTATCCGAGTAGCCGGTACAGACCCACGCCGCAAGACAGATGAATGGGCCGCAAGGACAAGACGGACAGGATGTGCACGGCCATCATCACCAACTATGTGTAGCCCTGGCGCACGACGCGGCGGGACAGCGCATTGACACCCCTGACAAAGGGAAGTAGATAGCAATTAATCCTAGATCTTGTATACGATTTGGCTCTCCCCGGGACCACCTGTCGGGTCCTGGGTCTCACCTTGTAACTGCAGAGTCCTTGAACTATAAAAGGACTCGGCAGACGACCTTCCCAAGCGATCAAAAAATTAGACTAAGACTCATACACGCTCAAGAAAGGCAATACACTAACACTCCCGTGGACGTAGGGTATTACGCTCCGGCGGCCCGAACCACGTAAATCCTCTGTGTTCATCATCCTGCTGCATTCGATCTCCTGGGACTAGCCCTCGTGAATCCAAAGAACCTCCGCGGGCTACTCTCTAAGCAGGTCCGGGGGGAGTGTCGTTTACGACCTTCAACAACCACCCTGGAGGTCAGACGCCTTTCCACCTCACCAAGGTCATCAAGCGCCGGCACCTTCCTCCGGAGCTCTCTGCTGAACTGTGGTTCCATGTTCAAAGGAAGTAAAGTTGCCGACGGAACCAAGTCATCGTCGTCGACGTTTATCCCATGCTGGAATTTCTTGAGATGAAGCTTCAAAGCTTCGTCATCCAAGTTAGTCTTCAGACGAGTTTCAATCTGGTAGTCATCCATCACGCTATTGAGGGCTCAGGCGAGCTTCTCCCTCTTCCTCAGCGGAGTCCATCTGTTGACCAGAAAGTTGTAGAAGACAATCTGAGGGGTCACTCCACCCTCCACGCATTCGCGGATCCTGGTCAGGACGGGGTTGAAGGCATCTGACAACTCCAGAACTACACTCCAAGCATCAGTGTCAATGTTGGGGAGGCCTTGGGACAGCTCCAACCTCTCGTGATTCTCCACTGCAATGATGACCTAGTCCTTCTTCCAGTCATCCCATTTGCCGGAAAGGAATGACTTCAAGTACTTGAAGGGGCAGTTCTTGCGCTTCACGAAATAGTAGAAGCCAAGAAGCTCAGTCCCCTTGCCGGTGGTGTGGACGGTGAAAAAGGTACGAAATAGCTCGATGCAGGGGGGAACACCCACCCACATCTCGCAAAAGTGGACAAAGGTCGCCACTAGCAGAAGAGAATGGGGGCCAAGGTGATACAGCTGGAGACTGTAAAAGTCTAGCGACATTAAAAGAAAGGTTGAAAAAGGTTGGATGAATCCCACCATGGCGTACGCAGAGAAGTACACCATGTCGCCATTACGCTCCTTCTTGAACGAGAGCTCGCCAACGCGGATCAGGTGGCCGAAGGAGTCACTAGACCACCCCATATAGGTCCATACCTTCATCAAATCGTCCTTGCTCTTGAGGCGGCTCTTGGGAAGACCCAACTCCATCACGGCAAAGTGGAGCAAAGGAAGAGAAAGCTAGGCGAAGTTTGGGAGGCTCTGAGCGAAGATTGAGAGAAAGCGTAAAGAGTCCTCAAACCGTGCATGTTTTCCTTTTTAAGTAAGCCTCCACAATGCTTAGATGGAAACCGCAACAAGAGTGGGGTCACATTTCAAAAATCTACCCCGTCCATGACGAATGGGTCCGGGGCCACCCCGATGAAGAGATCGAGGTTATTACCCCAGGCGAACTGTTCTCATGATGGGCGGCGGGAGACTCAAAGGCGTCACCCTGACAAGACGCTCGGAACCTATACGGTTTTTGTATTGGGAACTGGCGACCTTCAATTGCGTGAGATCCGCACTCAAAGATCTCATCTGTCGCATTCATAACAAGTCACGCGGTGATGGTTTAATCCTGGACCATGGCCCCAACTGCACATTAGGAGACTTTTGAAGTCGAAGCGTGGGAATCAAGGATGGCCCCACCTTTGGAAGAATAACATAACCCAAAAGGTTTCTCCCAAAGGTGGGCCCAGGAGCCACTGTCGGTACCCTGCGTACTGGGTACCCTATGATACCGCAAGAAGTGCAAAAGAGTTCTACCCGTCAAAGTTGAAGATCTCCTTGGGCCCCACATGTCATATTACACCGGACCTGCATCCCTCATATGGGTAGCTCCGTAGATTGACGCGTGTAATGTAAATCCGGAGCTAAACTCCAACACAGGAAAGCTCCGCGATCAACACGTGTATAATGACCCCAGACCTAACCCCCAGCAGAGGGAAGCTCCAGTGTTGACACGTATATAACAGTTCTGGAGCTACCTCCCCGCAAGGGGAAGCTCCGAAGCTGCCACATGTCGAGCCTCCGGACCTTCACCATCAACGAATACATTGACGGATCTCCTTCAGCACGGACATTCAAGGGACAGTTAAAGCGGTAGTTACAAGACTTGATTACATGTCGTTAATATTGTATTAACGAAACGCGATAAGAGCACTGTTAATAGAGCTAATGCAGCCATTAAGGCACGTTATCACACTATTAACCATGATTAATACTCATAGACAATGTATTAGGCTATTAAATACGTCAGGGTCACATGTCGGGTCGGGCAAAGGATGTAATGATTAGTCCTTGGACTATAAAAGGACTGAGCCGCACAATACAAAGGACAACTCCAAGCTGAGCCAGAGACTATGCTTTCTAGCGATTCACAATGCAACAACACACACCTCGTGGAGTAGGGTATTACGCTCAGGTGGCCCGAACCACATAAATCTCCTGTGTCACCATCTTGCTCTTGATCTCTGCATGCCCCAACTGAAACAAGAACCTCTGCAGGCTACACTTTAGTAGTACCAGGGGAAGTGTCGTTGCTACACTTCGACAGTTGGGGAAAAGTTTGTTCATCCCTTTGTGAGTTAGTATTCTCCGCAGCACCAGATCGATTTCCTCGAGCTGTCGGTTGCGCACATGCCTCTGATGGTAGCGCCGGAGCACTTGGCAATAACGTGCATTCTGAACCGCTCCTTGGCACCTTCCCTCGTCGATGAGGTCAAGGTCTTCACGCTGAAGCTGATCCTGCGTGGCTTCATTGAAGGTCCGGACCCGGAGTGACCCAAGGTGGTCTCCGGAGGGAGGACCGCTTTAGCTCCGTACACCAAGAAGAAGGGTGTCTCTCCAGTTGACCGGTTAGGTGTAGTCCTGCTTGCCCACAGTGCAGACAGAAGCTCTTCGATCCAGTTGGCTCCATGCTTTTTCAGGCGCTCATATATGCACGTCTTGAGTCCTTTTAAAAATTTTGCATTTGCTCTCTTGGCTTGGCCATTGCTTGCTGGGTGAGCTACTAATGCGTAATTGACTTGAATGTCGAGGCCTTCGCAATATTCTTGAAATGTTGCACTTGTGAATTTGGTTTCGTTGTCAGTAATGACTCTGTTCGGAACTCTAAATCTGCAGATTATGGACTTCAAGAACTTGATTGTTGATTGCTTGTTGATAGTCGCAACTGGAGTAGCTTCCGGCCACTTGGTGAACTTGTCGATGGCGACATACAGGAACCTGTAACCTCTGACGGCTTTTGGGAAAGTTCCCAAGATGTCCATGCCCCACACAGTGAATGGCCATGTAGGAGGAATCATTTGCAGTGATTAAGCCGATGTGTGAATTTGTTTTCCGTGGAACTGGCACGCTTCACACTCTTTTACCAACTCTACTGCATCCTGGAGTGCTGTAGGCCAATAGAAGCCGTGCCGAAAGGCTTTGCCAACCAGCGTGCGGGAAGACGCGTGGTTCCCACACTCGCCTCCATGGATCTCCGCGAGGAGCTCGCGGCCTTCTTCCCTTGCAATGCACCGCATTAGGACGCTGTTGGCACCGCGCCGATAGAGACCCCATTCTACTAGCATGTATCTTTTAGCCAATCTAACGATCCGATCAGCGGATAGACTGTCTTCAGGAAGGATGTTGTCCTTCAAGTAGCTCCGGATCTCCGAGATCCATGCATCGGAGCTAACTTGAGCTTCTGAGTTTTGCGTGTTGGGTTGCTCGGAGCTTTCTGCGGCACCTATAACCCTTGGTGGACGCCATGGTAACAGGGCCACCGAGACTGCTAGCTTCGAGGTGCTGGTCTCGCCCCCTTCGCTTAGTTCGGCAGACTAATTTGTTGGTCTTGACAACCTCTGAAAGAAGATTCCATCGGGAGCCAGAGCTTCGTTGAGGCCTTCGTCGAGAGTTTATCAGCTTCAGCGTTATGGAGACACTGAACATGGTGGAGATCCAAGACTTTGAAGTCCTTCTAGAGCCTCTGAACTTCAAGGAGATATGCAACTAGTTGGGGGTTGTTGCACCAGTATTCACCTCTAACTTGCTTTATGATTAGTTGTGAATCACCCTTCACCAACAGCTGCTTGACACCATAGGATAGTGCCACCTTGAGCCCGTAGATGAGAGCTTCATACTTCTCCATGTTGTTGGTCTCCTTGAAGTCAAGGTGAACCATATATTTGACCTTCTCCCGGTCGGAGCGAGGAGATGTATTTCAGCTCTGGCCCCCTGCTTCTACACGGAGCCGTCAAAGTAGAGAGTCCAGTGAGGTTCGGTGAAGACCGGGACCTTGGGTTCTGGCTTCTGCTCACTGGGACCCCAGGGTTTGATGGAGAAGGAGTTCACTCTGCCACTAAGTCAGCCAAAGCCTGACTCTTGATTGCTTGTCGCGACACAAATTCAAGGTCGAACTCGGCCAGCTCTGCTGCCCACTTTGCGATGTTCCCAGTAGAATTAGGGTTATGCAATATAGCACGCAGTGGATAAGAAGTTATCACTGATATCTTGTGGGCTTGGAAATAATGATGAAGTTTCCTTGAGGCGATAAGAACTGCGTAAAGCAGCTTATGCACCTCAATGTATCTGGTCTTAGCATCATGAAGTACATCACTGATGAAGTACACTAGACGTTGGACGGTCCAGACCCTCTCAAAGGGGCCCGAAGCTTCTTCTCCATCGATCCGAACCCTGGGGGGGGGGGGTCCGACCCTTCTTGTTGAGCTTCCCAGATCCTCCCGCAAGGGCCCAGAACTTCTTCTTGTTCAACCCGGACCCTCCTTGAAGGGTATGAATCTTCTTGAACAGCCGTGAGAACTCCTTCAGATGAGAGAGGTTTATCTCCTAGCATTCCGCCTTGAAGATCCGTGTCTGGGGGCTGGGACCCAGACTCGCCTTCAAGTAGCTCTAGGCCCTCCCGTAGGGGTCCATGCTCCTGAATTGGATGTGGCTTCAGTCTTTCCGTGACCAGGACCATGCTGACGACTTTTGTAGTTGCGGAAATGTAAAGCAGTAGAGACTCACCAGGGTATGGAGCTACCAAGATTGGTAGTGTGGTGAGGAACTGCTTGAGCTCTTGAAACGTCTTTTCTGCTTCTTCGGACCAATGGAATGGCCTGGACTTCCTCAATAGTTTAAAGAAGGTAAGTGCCCGCTCTGCTAGTCTTGAGATGAACGTGCTGAGGGCTAGACATCCAGTTAGCTTCTGGACGTCCTTGATGTGGGTTGGAGGCCGCATATCTTCTATTGCCTTGATCTTCGCGGGTTTGCCTCAATTCCTCAGTGAGTCACCAAGAAACCAAGGAGCTTCCCAGAGCTAACCCCGATGACGCACTTGTCTGGGTTCAGCTTGGTGCACATGATGTGCAGCTTGTCGAAGACGGCCTGTAAGTTTTCAAGGAGTGACTCCTTGTTCTTGATCTTCACAACGATGTCATAGACATACACCTCCACCAAGTCCCTTATGAGTTATCCAAAGGTTTTGTGCATAGCTCGCACAAAGGTTGAAGCAGCATTTTTTAGACCAAAGGGCATGGCAGTATAACAGCACAACCCATCTACTGTAATGAAGGCAGTGTGCTCTTCATCTTCCTTATACATTTGGATTTGATGATATCCAGAGTATGCATCTAGGAAACACAATAGCTCACACCCAGAGGTGGAGTCCACTATCTGATCTATTCTAGGTAGTGGAAATGGATCTTTTGGACATGCCTTATTTAAAGTGGTGTAGTCGATACACATCTGAAGTTTCCCATCGGCCTTGGGTACAACGATTGGGTTTGCCAGCCATTTTGGGTGATGAACCTCCCAGATGAAACCAGCTTCGAGTAGCTTTTTGATCTCCTGTCGGATGAAGTTTTGCCGCTCGACTGATTGCTTCTAGGGCTTCTGGTGTACATGTCATGCGTCGGGATAAATCTTCAGATTGTGCTCAATCACCTCCCTAGGGATCCCAGGCATTTGTGACGGTTGCCAGGCAAACACGTCAACATTTGATCGAAGGAAAGTGATGAGCGTGAGTTCCTATTTGTTGTTTAGACCTCCCAATATACGGGTGGTCTGAGCAGCATCGGAACCAATTCGGATGACTTTGACGGGTATGTCGTTGTCGCCGCTTGGCTTCACACGTGGTGCAGAGGTTGAGCCTCGATGACGTGTGCTCGGAGGTAGGGCAATTTGCTCTTTGTCGGATGCCTCCTCCTGCACTATTGCAAGCGTGTGGAGTTCTTCCAGCGCGGTGACTCCTGCAGTACGGTCCCCGCGGATGCGGAGAACGCTGGAGGGTGTTGGCATTTTCAACCCAGGTAGCCATAGTGATCCACAGCCATGAACCTATATAAGGCAGGCCTGCCTAGAATACCGTTGAAGGCTAAGCTGATCTACGCGACGTCAAAGACCAGCTTCTCAATCCTGTATTTCTCCCAAGTTTCGAAGGTCACCGGGAGTGTAATGGATCCAAGAGGACTGATGGACCCCGAACCTACCCCAGAGAAAGTTCGTGAGGGGTGAAGGTCCGAGGCTCGGAGCTGGAGCTTGACGAAGGCTTCATAGCTCAAAAGGTTCAGCCCCGCACCTCCGTCCACCAAAACATGGTAGAGTTGGACATTGTTGATGGTAGGTGACACCATCAGCGGCAACTGGCCAGCTCCAATCATGTTTTGTGGGCAGTCCGTAGCATCAAAGGTGATGGGAGTGTCCATCCACTTCCGATGGGGTTACGCCCTAGCAGTAGGAGCTGCAGTGGCCATGTCCCGCCGCATCGTCTTGAGGACGCGGCGAGAGGTGATGTCTCACGAACCACCATAGATGGCGTTCAGGGTTTTCCGACGCTTATTGTCAGAGACATCTAAGTCGTCATCTATTGTGTTGTACATAGCCTTCAGGACCTTCTTGGGATCCTGAAAACCTAGCTCTGCTTCAGTCGGACCTTTGTTGACTTTTTGTTTTCCTTCCCATTGGTGGAAAGGAGCTTCTTCTCGGCGCTTGTTATAGCGCTCAACGAGGTTCTGGACCTCACGACAATCTTCCAGACTATGCTTGTCTGTCTTGTGGGTCAGACACCACATTTTGGAGTTGCTGCCATCCTCTGACGAAGGTCAAGGTTGTTTTTTGGGGAGTGGCCCCCAGCCACCCGGAGCTGCAGCAGCCGCAGCAGCAGATGTGCCGACCGACGGCTTCTTTTTGCCATTGGACTTCTTCTTCTTTTTGCCACCACCAGAGAGTGGCTTCATCTTTAGAGGACTTTTTGTTAGCCTACGGAGCTAGCTTAGAGTGCATTTCCCGACCTTCAGCAGCTCGAGCGCACTTGTCTGCCAGGCTGAATAACTCCATGACGCTCGTGACTTCTTTTGTCGCCAACTTCTACAACATCTTTTTGTCCCGGACGCCCTGCCTCAATGCGATAATAACAGAAGCGTTCGAGGTAGAAGGGATGGTATTGCATACCTGAGAGAACCGCTGGATGAAAGACTGCAGTGATTCTCCCAATGTTTGCTTCAAAACAAAAAGATCCAGTTCAGTGCCTGGTCCAGTGTAGGATCTCCGCCCAACTGTTGATGGAGTCAGGCGGGAGGCTCATGAACCAGGACCTGGTAGTCTCGGTCAAAGCCACAGGGAAATAATTGGTCATCACAGCCTTATTGCCCCTTGTCGCAAGGATAACAGTAGAGTAAATTTGGAGGAATTCGACGGGGTTGACACTTCCATCGAATTTCTTCGGCAGATGGGGCCAGAACTTCTGGGGCCAGCAGACCATGCGTAGATGCATGGATAGGGCAGAACAACCTCCTACTCCCAAAGGAGCAGGGTTGTCCCGAGCCTCTTGCCTCTCACGAGCACGCTTGATGTGGACACGGTCGTCCTGGTGTCGGTAACGGCAGTCGAGCTTTGACCACAGGTCATGTGTCGAGAGCCTCGACGCAGTGTGGGTGCAATGTGCCCCGGAGGGCAGCGAAGTCACCTCTTGGGACACAACACGTTTCATGTGTTGTGAAGCTTGCGGACCAAGTCTTCCTGACAAGATCTGACGCTGTGGATGTGTCTGCCACGAAGGAGCAGGACCTTGGTAACTGATGCCATCGGCTGTAGCTGCAACCCTGGGGTGCTCCTCGAGGTGGTGGACGCTGGAGTAGAGTACGCGCAGCAACAAGCGCGTGCTCAGGATTGTTGTTTGTCGATGTTGTGATCGACGTGAGTACTCCATCCTGCCGTCCAACATTGTTTGCCAGAACAGAAGGTGGTGGTGGTAGTGTGACGTCCGCTGGGACAACGACACCCACCGGTTGCTGCATGTTGCAAGGATTCCCTCCAATAAGTTGCATTGCGTTGTTACCGTTGGATGATCCTACGACGGAGTTCACCATCTTGTCATCTCAGGCGCACCTACCTAGCGCGCCAAATGTCAAAGCGTACGAATGACACTTCCCCCGGTACTACTAAATTGTAGCCCGCGGAGGTTCTTATATCAGTTTGGGCGTGCAGAGATCTTAGTAAAGATGATGACACATATGATTTATGTGGTTCGGTCCGCCTCAGCATAATACCCTACTCCACAGGGTGTGTGTTGTTGTATTGTGAATTCACTGGTCCCTATGTGCGTATGAACTTCGTTGTCTTGTACCGTGCAGCACATCCCTTTTATAGGCCAAGGAATGGCTGTTACATGAGTTGTTTAGCCCTACATGTTGCCTCGGCGATTATTATTGCCTAATACACAATTAAATGTATTTAAGCACCCTAATATACTGATAATGTGCCTTAATGGTGTCGTTATGAGTATCACTATTAATAGTGTATTAATAGCACATAAGCAGGCCCAGTAACTGTAGCAATCACTGTCCCTTGAATGTTCGTGCTGTTGGAGATCCGTCAGTATTCCCGCCAGTGTAGTAGGTCTGGAGGTTCAACACATGGTAGATCCAGAGCTTCCCCTTGCGGAGAGGTAGGTCCGGAGCCGCTACACATGTGGTGGCACAGGAGCTTCCCTCTACTGGAGGTTAGGTCTGGGGTCACTGTACACGTATCAAGCTCGGAGCTCCCCTATGTAGGGAGTTTGGTTCCGATCTTATATTACACGTGGTAGTGCCAGAGCTACCAATATGAAGGAAGCGGGTTCAGTGTCATGTGACACGTGGGGCCTACGGAGGTCTTCGACTTTGACAGGTGGAACTCCCTTGCACTTCTTGCAGTATCATGGGGTACCCAGTACGCAGGGTATCGACAGTGGTGGAAGGCTGTGACTGGCACTCACAGCCCACCTCCGGGGCGGGCAAAGCCGACCAGACCAGCAATGGTGCTGCTACCTTGGGTAGTGGCAAAAAGAAGAACAAGAACCGGGGAGGGCAAGTACAAGGTCGACCCCAAGGTCAACGATGACGAGGAGATGGACTACCAGAAGCATGAACAGGCCGTCAAGGTGGTCGACCAGGACAAAGACTCTGACGCCAGCAACAACCACGAGTGTCGCAAGACACTCCACGTCATCTTTGGGGGTCTTGGGATCTCGCATCTCAAAACGCGGTCAAGATCCTGCGTCGAGCGGTGGCCTCGATAGCTCCTACCCCCATGCCGGCGCTGCACCACAAGCCTTGGACCATCCCAAGAACATGGCGGGAGCTGGGATCCTCCCTCTCCTGGTTGCCCCCACCATCACCAACGTCAAGCTCCACCATGTCTTGATAGATGGCGGGGCCAACCTCAACCTCATTAGTCGTGCGGCCTTTGATCAGCTGCAGATCCCGATGTCCAAGCTCACCCCTCGAGCTCGTTCTCGGGGGCGAGACCAGGGAGCATCATCCAGTACGGCAAAATCCACCACCGGGTGACCTTCTAGACACCTGAAAACTTTAGGACGGAGAGCATACTATTCGATGTCGCAGAGGTCAGCCTTCAATGCTATAATCAGCAGGCCCGCCCTGTACCGATTCATGGTCATGACCCACTACGACTACCACACCTTGAAGATGCCGACCCCCTTAGGCGTCCTCAAGATCTGCGGAGACCGCACAACTACGATGTTAGCCTTGGAGAAGCTCCAAGCACTCGCAGCAGACCCAGCACCTGCCCCCGGTGGCGTTGGACCAAGTCAGCCTCCGCCGAGCTCGCGTCAGCACGACTCGTCCGCTGCACCCCGTCTGCGGCCTTGCAATAGCACCAACACTCCCGTCAAAGCTATAAAGATCAGTTTTGGTTCTAGCCAGACCACCCGCAAGGTGGGGGCAAAGGCAGAAAGTAGGGACACCTGCTCATGGCCCCACTAGTAGCTAATGACGACAAGTTGCTCGGCAACCATCACTGTTACCCTCGGAGCTTTTAACACTCCTATAAGTTAACTTTAGCTTATTAGTAGGACAGTGTAAAGGTTTCATAGAATCTAGGAGCAGCCCCTAGGACAACCAAGCTATGTGAGGGTCGGGTACAGAGTGCACAGTCAGCTTAGCCTGGTCCCGACCCCTAAGCCTGTGCACCATGTCTCCCTCGTCACCTGGAAGCGGGTCGTTGCCTTCTTTTGTAAAAGCATGTCTCCTCCTACGAATGCCAGTATAAAAGAATCATTGTCTTACTCCATATTTCCCTAAAAATGTTCATTTAATTACTCCTAAATTTTATAATGAACCATGCTAGGATCGTTTTTGTATATTGCCTTCATATACACGGTTATAGGCTCTGTATCTCACCCTTGGTGGAGTTGTGCAATCCTATTGCAAGCGGGCCTGCTTGAGGTACCTACAATATGTGAGGGGTTCTCTCGGCAGCCCCCTTCCTTGGAGTCCTGCGATGCCGGATGGCCTCCTAGGAAAGATCTACGCGAAGCCACAGGTTCAGGGGGGTGTAAACTTCTTAGTCTGGTTCTGTAGCCTAAGCATGCAAACCCTGTCCTCCAACGCTACGGTCGAGTACTGGGGGCCGGAAAGCTCGCACCACAAGGATGGCGGGAGCTAGACCCCGAAGCACCAACACATTGAATTACCGAAACCCCATGTACCAGCTTAGAACAGTAAGACATACACCAACAACAACAACAACAACCAAGCCTTTGTCCCAAAACACAGTAAGACATGACAAAGCTAAAGAAAAAAAGAGGTAAATCGGTGAGCAAAGTAGTCACTCATTTATCATGTGTGCAGAACAACCAGCTCTGGCACCACCAAGGGGGCCCCCCGTCGATGAAAGTAACAAGCGTTGATTCGTGAGTACACTCTCCCGCTCCGCTCTTGTTGCTAATAAGGTTCGCTTGTGTTAACCTGTATACCAGGGGCCTGGTGTCGAAGTTGCTACACATCGGTGGTGGACGACGCCAGAGCAACCATCTCCAACACCATCCATGGGGCCCGCCGTCGACATCTCACCATGTCGATGACAGTAGCAAGCGCTGATTCGTGAGTACACTCTTCCGCCCCACTCTTGTTGCTAATTGGGTTCTCTTGTGGTAACTTGTATACCAGGAGCGTGCTGTCAACGACTCTATGACGATGGTAAGTGACGCCGGAGCAGCCAGCTTCGGCACCATCCAGGGGGCCTGCCATCGACGACTCTACGATGATAGTGGGTGACACCGCAGCAGCCAGCTTCAGCACCATCGAGGGGGCCTGCCGTCGACGACCCTGCAGCGATGGTGGGCGACGCCGGAGCAGCCAACTCGAGCACCGCCCAGGAGGCCTGTTGTTGACGTTTCTACGACGGTAGTGGGCGACGCTAGAGCAGCCAACTCCGGCACAATCCAGGGGGCCTGCCGTTGACATTTCTACAACGATGGCGAGCGACGTCGGAGCAGCCAGCTCCGGCACCAACCAGGCGGCCCGCCGTCGATATATCTACAACGATGGCGAGCGACGCCGGAGCAACCAGCTCCGGTAGCACCCAGGGAGTCTGCCGTCAACCACTCTACGACAATGGTGGCTACACCGGAGCAACTAGCTCCGACACTATCCAGGGGGCCTACCGTCGATATTTCTACAATGATGGTGAGCGACATCGGAGCAGCCAACTCTGGCACCACCCAGGGGGCTTGCCGTCGACGTTTCTACAACGATGGTGGGCGACGCCGGAGTAGCCAGCTCCGGCACCACCCAAGGGGCCTACTGTCGATGTTTCTACAACGATGATAGGCGATGTCGGAGCAGCCGGCTCCGGCACCACCAGAAGGTCTGTCGTCGACGACTCTACGACGATGGTGGGCAATGCCGGAGCAGCCAGCTCCGGCACCATCCAGGGGGCATGTCGTTGACGACTCTACGACGATGGTGGGCGACGCCAGAGCAGCCAGCTCGGGCACCACCCAAGGGACCTGCCGTCAATGACTCTACGACGATGGTGGACGATGCCAGAGCAGCCAGCTCCGACACCACCAAGTGGGTCTGCAGTTGACGTTTCTACGATGATGGCGGGCGCCACCGGAGCAACCAGCTCTGGCACCACCCAGGGGGGCTGCCGTCGACATATCTATGATGATGGCAGGCGATGCTAGGGCAACCAGCTCCAGCACCACTCAGGGGGCCTGTCGTCGATGACTTTATGACGATGGGGGGCGACGTCGGAGTAACCAGCTCCGGCACCACCCAGGGGGCCTGTAGTCGACGTCTCTACTTAGACAAAGCTTGGCGCCCCTAAAGGGGCCCCCTTGAGGTCATCTACTCAAACTCCCCCGCTTCATTGGGGACCCATCGGAGACATCCTGCGATCAAGTGGTAGGTGTGCTCCACCACCTGACCACATCTACCAGAGGGCCTCTAAGGGGATTCTATAGGCAGGACGTCAACTGGCGACGGATCGGCTATGTCAACTGTGTGATCGTTGGTTCCTCACAAACTAATGAGCTCGGCAAAGTTCTTCGTGCCCTTACGCTACTAAGAGCTCGGGTAAACAAGACGAGAACACGCAGGACACAACCAAGAAGACAAACACGAATTCATATTCATTGAAGAATATTTACAAATGGGCGAGCCCAAGATACAAAGACGTCATCGCCTAGGGGCCGTCGGCCTCAATCTCTCGCGAATTGTGCGGGGACATGTTTGGCGGCATCCTTGAATTTTGTCATTGTCACCTCTTCGCGCGCCACGACGGAGCCGTCGAATACCGAGTCCAGCGGTATCTCCGGGTACCAACTCCGGTAGCACACCAAAATGTGGGATGCCACTGTTTCCGTCAGCGCTCTACCCTTGTCCTCCAAACGGTGGGCTAGTTATCGCTCTTGCAGATCAAGCTCCCGATCGTGGCACTCTGAAGTCTGCTCCCGAGCCCGAACGTCAAGCTCTAGCAAGAGGAGTTCCTGGCGCTCAGCTAGGTGCTGCTCCTGATCCCGCGCCAGGTTGCTCTCGCGAATCTCAAGGGCTTCGATGCGGGACTGTAGCGTGTCCTGATCTACCTTAGCCTGAGTCCTCATCGCCTGGGCCGCCACCTCTTGCTCAACAACAATGACCTCCCGCTCAACAACAGCGGCTCGCGGCGTCCCAAGATCACTCAAAACTCTTCAAAATCACTGAGACGGGTGTCAACTGCCCGATTAGTCGCCTTGGCGTCATCTAGAATCTTTTGGGACGTTGCGTCCATGGCATTCGTCAAGCGGCGCCTCCACTCCATCTCCTCACCCTCCTTCCAATGTTTCTCCTTCGCCTCATCGATCCTGGACCTCAGAAGGTCCTCCTAGGCCCGAAGACGCCTGTCCTTTGCTCGCTGCTCCTCCCAGGCCCTGCGCTCTGCGGAGGTTGGACTGCACCAATTTGATGTTGGACTGTGTCGAGTTGATGACGTACGAGAGGCACTCTAGTTCTGTTGAAGCTATGGAGGGCCGCCTGGTGATCATCTCGAGAATCTCTTTCGCCCGCGGCGATGAAGGCAAGGCTACCAGCGCAGGGGGCCTCATCATCGGGAACTGAGTGAAAGTTGTGGTGTCACCCGAAGCGGCAGCACCACCATCGCCCGAGGCGCCACCTGCTAGAATAGCAACCTCAGGGACCGACCCCTCAGCTTGTTGAGTGGGCTCCGACATTACCTCTCTGGCACGACAGTCGGGGGTGCTTCACTACTCGCGCCAGGTGCGAGCGCCTGAGCGACACTCCCTTGTACCGGTTTGGCGGTCTGCTCCGCCGATGCAGTTGTGACCCCATGGGCCGACTTTGGAGCGCTCCAGACCACTACCCTGCGGTAAATGTATCACCACGGCTGACGAAGACCTGCATATTGAAATCAAAGTCTGTTCAAACAAGAGAACAGATGAGACAACGATGTAAGCTTTTGTAAGAATGTCTTACCGATGCCCCCGGAAACTCAGCGGGCCTTGACTTTCAGCGGCTTTAAGTCTGTGGGATATGCTGGCGATGCGGCGGGCCCTCACAGCTCGTTCAGTCAGCATCATGGCTGGACCAAGGTGATGCTAATAATGCCAGCACATAGTACATTAGCGCATGTGTAGTGTATTTTTTTCTGACAGCCAAAAATAGAACAGTCCGATGAAGCTGCTGGTACATACATTGGCGCATGAGACAGATCCGCTTGACGATTAGAACTACATCTCTTTAAGTTGCAACACCACATGTAAAAGCATGCAGATGCAGAGTGCTTTGGTGTCAATCAATCGACGTAGAGATGCAAACGGACGGATACGGACAGATAAAATGCTTTTTCATATCCATATCCACATAATAATTTCGGAAACGGATACGGATCGGATGTTGTCCGAAAAGGATTCGGACCGGATGTCGTCGGATGTATCGGAAACGGATTCATCGGATCGGAAAATTATGGATACCGGACGGAATCGGATATTGTTTCAAAAAAAAAACAAATTCACAAGTAACATATAATTCATAGTTGATACACATAATTCCTGATAAAAAAAATAATAACATTGATTGACCACTTCTTGCCGTGAAGAACAATTTAACTTGGTCTGTGTGTTGCTGCCGTGAGACCCCTCTGTTGGTTTGTTGGGAATTCTTAATTATAAACTTGGTATTACGACTTCTAATTGCCATGTTTTAATCATTGTTGAGAGAAAAAAATTAGCTGTTGCTTTATCATCGTTGGTGTATCCCGTCAATAAACGAGAAGATTTTTTTGGCTGGTTTTTGTACTTGCTGCTGGTTTGCTTCAACTTCAGGCTCCTTCCATTTGAATTGCCCTACGTACATCACCATGGAGAAGTAGTCTGCTTAACAATTGATTATCATTGCCCTAAGGTCCAATTCAGTGGAAATACTTTTGTTAGTACCGTGTAGTCTAGATCACTGGCAGCGTTGGTGGTCACTGGTCCGTGCCTTCGTGGGCGTCGCCGCGTCGGTGAAGCAAGGGACGAAGGGAGTCTGTCAGTCAATAGTCGGTGAAGGCGTGATGCTAGCAACTCGGTCGGTCGGTGGCCCGTGGCGTCGTTGGAGCAAGCAGCAAAGGCATCGGTGGACGGTGGTCCTGGTCCGTCAGTCCGTGGGCGTTGTCGACGGCAGAGCATCGGGGTGTGGAGGCGGCGACGACCGACAACGTTGTGGCGGTGGGGGCGTGGGGGCGGCGAGAGTCGGCGACGGTGTTTCTACGATGGGGGCGAGCCGGCGACGGCGTTGCGCCTACGGGACGGCCGCCGGACGGGATCGTATCGGGAGTTCGGCCTTCGACGGGCGAACGGGAGTACGGGACAGTCGGTCACAGTCACACGGGAGTTAATTAGGGTTAGGCTGCCGGTGGGACTTTGGGACTTTTGGGCCAGGCCGCCAGTTAGATTTTGGGCCAAGACAGATTCGGATATTAACCGGATCTCTATTCGTATATATCCGACAAAAAACGGATATCCGACTATTCGGACGGATATTATGCTGCACCGTTTCCGATCCGATATCCGAATACGAATATCCGATATCCGATCCGTATCCGAATAAGATCCGACCAAAACGGATATGGATCGGATATTTTCGAATCCGGCACTCGGACGGATTGGAAAATATCCGATCCGTTTCCATCCCTAAATCGACGTATAAACGAGTGAACGAATTCACCAATCCAACAGCCACAATTCATGCACGGTCGCATATTGAATTCACGCACGTTACATGTGCGTATCAATGGAATGAACAATGATTAATTTGCAGTACGTCTAATGAAGAGCAAAATCTACCAGGCAGATTTGATTTGCTCTGCTCAGTTATACACACTCAAATGCTCCATCTGTTTCTTTTTATTTGTCACCGACTAATTTATTTTTGAACTAATAGGTGACAAATAAAACGAAACAGAAGGAGTAGCTTATTAGCCAGCTTGATTTGCTGCCGGAAAGCTTGCGTAAGGGTTGTCCAAGCCCAGCTTGTCGTTGCCAGGCCGGGAAAACACAATCTGCAAATATCAATATAAGTGTTAGATAGCTCTGTACATGTTAGTCTTTTTGTTACTCCACTAATAATATAATGTACGTTACCTGGTAATTTCCGAGTGTCCGTGACTTAAAACCAGCGGCGCAGTACATGAAGTAGTACTCCCATATACGGATGAATTTATCATCAAATCCCAGTGCCAAGATTTCACTGCACAGCAACAATATGTGTATGATTATGAATAGATGCATGCTACTACCACGATACGACCACTAGGAGTAAGGAGCCGTTGCGGACTTACTCCTTGTTGGCCATGAAGTTGCCCCTCCAACGTATCAACGTTGGGTAGTAATGGTACCCAATATTCTCAAGGTGCTCGATGCTGCACTCCAAATCCGGTTCAGTTAATGAATTAACTATATTATCGCAGTTGCAAATAATTTAAGAAATGGACATAGGGTCGACATCAAAGACCAGGAGAAATGGGAGCATGCAGACCAGAGCCTTGATGCAGTGGACATGGCAGAAGTTATCCGGGCCAAAGAAGGGAGGCAGCCTCCGGGGAAAATGTATTCTTTTATGAAGTCCGAGCTCCTCCTGTACTCCTCGTACCGCTCTTCAGGAATCGATATGAACTGCATGAAATTTGAAGGATGATGATGATGATAATGCGAGATTGTCAAAGCCAGCGGCAGATAATAGTGTATACCTGCAGGACAAATAGACCATCTTGAGCCAAAAGGGATTCGCAGCAGCCAAAGAAATCGTCCATGTACTCATGCCCAACACCTTCGATCATCTCACTGATCCATCAAGCTCCAAGACATCAATTATATTTCCATGAACGATATTTACTTCAGTCATATTGACATACATTTGACAGTAATAGTTGAACAGAGGAGGGAAAGTAGATACCATGATATAATCCTGTCATATTTACGGCAAGATGGTATCTGACGGTAGTCACACAACATGAAGGTTATGTGGTCCTGATGACAGAAGCAGTGAGAAGTTTAACCATTAGTACTTAATATACATAGAAACAGAAGATTCGTTTGTTACATTTCTGCAAGGTAATACCAACCTCTAACCCAGCTTCTTTCACTTTTCTCTGCGCATATTTCAGCTGCTCCACGGACAATGTGATTCCAGTGTATTTGCAGCCAGTCTGCTTCACCACTTGTATCGCTAAGCTGCCCCAGCCGCTACCAATCTCAAGAACATGATGGTCCCGTTCCACTTTAGCCTTCAATATATACATTTGATCCGTCAGATCATACATGTATGAACATGGTATGAGTGTATTTGCAATTGCTTATTATTAAACCAATAGTAACAACATTCATAAATTCAGACAATATGCTTATATCACATTATCACCTTGTCAATTAGAAGGCAAACTTTACGTAGCTGGGCCGCCTCCATGCTTTCATCCTCTGTCTACCAAACGAATAAGGCCATGCACATAAATATACAAAGAATTAGCAATTCATGAAACAAGTGAAGTACTTGATTTACAGGTTGCAGAACTAACTGGTACTATTTAATCATAGGACGAACCTTGAAAATGGCACAAGAGTAAGTCATCGTTGGATCCAGAAAAAGTGAGAAGAATTCATTACTCTGCAGAAACATAAACAGAAGAAGAATTGAAAGGAAAATCGCATTGGTGTGGAAGTGATCCTCAACGAAAAAGCAAGAACAATGCTATACTAGGCACAGAACACATTATGAACCAGGAAAACATTTAGAAGCTATTATGAGCAGAATGAGAGCAAAAAGTGGAATTTAGGTCGGAACTGGAAAATGAGGAGCACTAGCACTACTGACCAAATCATAGTGTTGAGAGATGTTTTGACGAGTTTGTGTGACAGTGTTCTTTCTTGAGACGTGACGAAGAAAATATTTAGCGGGTGCAACCCCAGCTGTTAAAAGTAAAGGAGTCCACCAACCCCTGACAACCATACCAAATGCACCATGATCATTTATTAGTTGCTTGTATGATGTAGTACTAGAGACTAGAGAAGATGCATAAATTGAGGACAACAGAAACCTTTTGCTGCCAGCACTGCTAGAACTCTTGTGTGTATCCCTGTTTGCAATGAGAATCTGTATCAAAATGGTTCAAAAATTAAACAGGGACAGCACAAGTATGTACAAGTAATTAACTGAGTATATTGTATACAACAACAATAAACAAAGCATTTGTCCCAACCACGTGGGTAGACTGAATAGCTAGGTTGTAGTTCAGATTAATTTACCAGGAAAAGATTCAGAAGACCTTCTCTCTTATCGACGAAAGAGAAATAACCGTTAATATAGGCGTCTGCCAAACCAAGGTCTGCTTCTGTTGCAACCTGCCGAATGTATTTCACATGGCAAGACTGATCAGATCTCGCGAAAGGAATAGGCCATCCCTAATTTAAAATATTTCTGTTGACATTTAATTTCCTGTGAGATAAAGGGAAGCGAAGATAACCTTCCAGTAAAATAGGGGGTCATGAATGCGCAGGACAGATTTGGCATGGCACCGTTTGCCTGCTTCACCAAAACTGAACATTGTGCCACCTTCTTCAAGAAAGCTAAACACAGAAGCAAGTGATATTTGAGTCACAACTAGATATTGCTATGATATATACTGGTTCTTAGTAGAAGAACTCACACCAAATTACCGACAGATACATATTGGTTGAGAAATCTTGCTACCAAAATACGTGCCCCAGCCTCGCTCCACGATGGGACCATCTGTTTTGGGTTCACAAGAAGGCTGCTCTCCTTCCCGAGCAAACTCTGAGCTGCAGCTTTTCCAGCCTGCACGCACAATCAATCCAAATTAAATTGGAAGCCACGTGACACATAAACCCAACATATGTTGTACATGGAAAAAGAAAAGCAAAAAAAACTATGGAACAATCAAATACCTTCAGCCCGTCTTCATGGAAACCATAACCTGTGATCCAATGCAAAGAAAATACACACATTTCAGACCTAATTATAATGCTTTAGATTTTGATATTCTTACAGTCATGCTGATATCCTGGTTGTTTTGTTATTGCTAGCCATTTAAATTGCTAATAGAACCAACTAGTGGAGTAGCTAGCTTACCTTGGTATGCCCCGCAGAACCAAATCCCTCTATTTCCCTGGATGTGGTGAAGCTCAAGAGAAGCCTTTGCAGCAGCCACAGATGGGACAGGGTGGCTAGTGTACCATTTGAGCAAGACATGGTCCGGGACATGAGGGGGATTCAGTGTCACCAGAAAAGGCCTTGTAGACTCTATGTTCTAAAATTCCAAGAAAGGGTTCATTATTCAAAGTACCTAGTATGTACATACTTTATTTGATTCAAAGCTGCATGTATTGCTAGTTTTGCTGCAATGTCCTACCTGAAGCAAATTTAGCCAGTAGGTTACACAAACACCCTTGCTCGTTGTCCCCAGGAAGTTCCAGGCGCTCCACGCCGACGAACTCCGTGGCATCATACTTTTGTCGCTGTGGAGGTAAATATCACTGCAGTGAAGGTGGAAAGCATAAAAAATCATATCAGTCCATAACAGAGCTCAGATCGGATAAAGACAAACCTAGATCTATAGACGTATAGCGTACACTACCTGTAGACGTATTGAAAAGCACCTAGAATTCTCAATTCCTCGTGTGTTGCTTCAGCTCCTAGCAGCTTTAGAGCATCAGGTGCATGGACACCAAACACGACTCTATCGTATATCTCCTCTGAACCATCAAAAGCTACAACTCTGTAGCCTGCGAGCAACATAACATCCCTTGTTAAATTAGTTATCAGAAGGATAATATGATTATACATTGTTCATATAGCTATGCAGCTAGCTGTTTAAGAATCAGAAGAAAGAATGGATGAAAGGCCTGGAATTGGCTGTACCTCCCTCAAAACTTGAAACAGATTTAATTTCACAGCTGGTTTTAATTTGACAACCCATGCCTTCCAATTCTTCTCTTACCTTGCTCACATAGGAATGAGACCGACCCTTGACAGTGAGCCATTGGGGACGACCGAACAGCTGAATGCAAGAATCAAATGAAAGAACAAATGGTTAGCAGCTGTGAAAGTAGCAAAGTCGTCAGCCTAGCTACTGAGTGAGCACTTCATTCACCTGAAGAAGGTGGTGGTTCCGGCAGAATGAGAGCACAAAAAAAGCAGAGAAACCCAACACCCCCTGGGACGGGCATGACCATATACACGCACAGATCGGGATCTGCACAAAAGCAAATACACTGTAAAAACTTTCCACAAAGTTAAAATATACATAGACAGAAAAGATAATTTGTATAGGTCAAGAGGAGTACAATGTAAGCATCTTGGAACAGCTGGGAATATCCATGCGACTGAATGAATTGCCCCAGAGTCTCATTCCGGTCCATATCAGGGTTGTTTTCACGGTCCTCCAAGTAACTGTGACACAGGAAAAGTCCCGGATTATATTCCAGCAAATAGACCATATCTACTACTATTATTTAGCTCAAAATGAGGCGGGGATGTATCATCACTTGATCGTATCGTCCTTGAATTTGAGTATCTCACGGATCATGCGCCAGAAACTGGGGCTGAGCGCATTGCTTTTCTGCGCAAAGAGGCCTGTGATTCCATTGCGGCTGCCCCACTCGCATCTGCTGCCGGAGGCCCCCAACTGCGTGCTCACTGAGAAGGACATGTCCGATATCTCCACTTCCACCCCGAGCCCTTCAAACCATTCCAGCATGTTTGGGTATGTTACCTGACATCAGTACATTTATATGCCAAAAAAAGTTACAAAACAGAAGCCCAGGATGTACAACATAAAAGTTTGCAAAATGTAAACATCACAAGAAGTGAAGCTCTGCCGACTAACTTGGGAGATGGGAGCAGCTATAGATCCCAGAATTTACATTTTTTTGCATAGTTGAGACTAATATCAACTACCACATAGTTTGCCAACACGTAGATTGTTTGTCAAAGTTACTCAATTGAGAATCTTACCGGTCAAATATTGGGCTACGAGAACAAAGTTCGAGGAACGAACGAAGGGATGGTCGTCATACAAGGCCTCGAGGCAGAGGTTGACTGACAGCGCCATACTTGCGCAGCTCGTTGAGGGCCTAAACCTTGGTGCGTTTGTTCAAGCCCATCTCGACGTCCTTAGCAGCGGCAACGTGCACGGGATGCAGCGCCTGGCCCTGCCCAACCATGAGCCAGCCGCATGGAGAGCACCTCTCCTGGCCGCCGGTTGGTGCCCAGGGATGGACCAACAGGCGCTCCCGCCATACCGGTCCATCACGCTCCATTGGTCACCACAGAGAGATACCGAATACGCCGAACTGGACCTTACCGGCATTTCACCGAACACTTGAAGCGTATGACCGTGGGACGATGACGTAGCGAAGAAGCGCGAGCCGGTCGTCCCACTACCGCCCCATCGCGGCCTCGGTCGCCCGTCCGTAAACTGAGCGAAACTGTGAGACTATCCGCACTCATATACTCTAAGGCCCTCTTTGGCACAGCTCCACAAAGCTGATTCTCTGGATTCACTTCCGATTCTTTAGTGAAGTGATTATGTGGCTGAAAATGATTCTCTATGGTTTTCTAGAATAAACTCTTAAAATCAGGACAGAGAATCACTTCACAGAATCAGGAAAAGCTACTTTTTTCAGCTTCTAGCCTTTAGTTCATTTCAGAGAATCACTTCACAGAATCAGCCAAGAATCACTTCTTCTGAAAAATAGTGTTTGGCACAGCTTCTCTGATTATGCCTGAGAATCAGCTTCGTGAAGCTCTGCCAAAGGGGGCCTAAAAACTTACTATAAAATGTGAGTCCCATAGATTTACAGCAACTTCCTCTAAACTTTCAGCATCCTCTAATTTTACAGCGCAATTTTCATAAATTTTACCTTCCAATTTTCCAACATACTCTAAATTTCCAGCACCCAAAGTGGGTCCCACCTGGAAATTTAGAGTACAGTAAGGGCTCCCAGTAGCCCAGTGCGGACGGTCTGAGGCCTGGTAGTGGATGGGCAACGCAGCTGGAAGGCTCTTTTTTTTTAAGACGAGCTATTTCTCAAGTTGAGTATAGAAAAAATAGTTTCATATTTTTTTCTTCAAATTATTCAAATCTAAAAAGACGTTGACCAAAGAGAAATTTAACTAGACCTAGAAATAAACCTATTTTGGAATAGATGTACTAGTAACGATTAAGACAGTTCGCAGTGGTATACTGTAAACGATACTGATGTATATGTCTAAATTTAAATTATATATTATAAAAGTAGAAAAAATAGTATATAAAATATGTTTTAGAGTAGTAACAAATCCAATCCACTAGCCCAACCAAGCCGCGCAAAAGGCAGAGTCGGCTCATCAACTATTTAACCGTGATTTCTAAATCAAGCCAAATCGGCATGCGTGTCCACTTCTGGGTCGCGGGCTAAGGAGGTTACGGAGATTAGTTTATTCATCCCTGATCACCATGGCGTCGCCACGTGTAAACCCAATTGGGCAAGGGACCTTGTTTAGAATATAATAACAAGATTTGATTTGCCAAAAGAAGAATACAGCATGGCGGCGCATCGCATGGCTCCCGTGCATGCACCGTTACCAGCTGAGTGGTTTTAGAGTTGATTTTATTATCTTTCTCTCTTATTCTCCTGTCCATTATCTCGACACGTTCTTTGGTATGGAAACGGAATTGAGGTGGTGAGCTCAGATTG
Source organism: Tuctoria greenei (assembly GCA_036927565.1). Classification (NCBI taxonomy): domain Eukaryota; kingdom Viridiplantae; phylum Streptophyta; class Magnoliopsida; order Poales; family Poaceae; genus Tuctoria; species Tuctoria greenei. The sequence goes on from JAYESD010000005.1 coordinate 2,206,720, forward strand.
GGTGGCATCATCATCGGACATCTAAAAACCAAGCAGATACAAACATTTTGAGCCAGCAGGGACCCCGGGGCGACGGGACTTGCATGGGACCTTCATGTCGGCGTTGTAGATAGTGTGTAAGGCACTGTCCATGACCCATCAACACCGTCGTCACGGACAGACAGAGAGTAGCATGTATGATAATTATTGATGACGAACGAGATGAGATAGGTGACCTGTCGTCGCCCATGCGTCATGTGTATGTGCGTGTGGGTCGTCCCACCACGTGACATTGTAAGGTCGCGGCTACCTCCACGTCGTCGTTGGGTTAATATGATGATGATGCCCTCCGTCCCTCCCTTCCGGCCTACTTTGCTATTGCCATTTTCTCATCGTTCGTAGTATGGACAAATGTGTGTTATACTCTTCCACTACATTAGTTGCTTAATCTAATGCTACCTCCGTTTCGAAATAATTATTGTTTTAGACAATCAAAAGAATTAAAAATGAATTAATAAAAGTTATTCTAACGGCAAATAAATTGAAACGGATGAGTATTTTTTAAAAAATTGGCCGCTGCCAATTCATTAAAGATGGAGAGAAATCAAATACAAATACAGTCTCGATCGAGTTAATCTCTCTGAAAATGGAAGTGAACGGACACCAATTATGTGTGTGTATATATATAGGATTAATCTCGCTCTCCTCTCCGGAGAAAAGGAATGTTCAAAAATCGCAGGGAGGTTTTAAGAAAGAGTGATTAGTTACTGATATGGTGCCTAAAAATGAGGAGAAAAAAACGTTGATGCCAACGACACGAAAAATGCTGCAATCAAGACGACACAGTCTAGAGCATTGCGTCGGTTGAATACGTTCCTCGTAGTTCTAGTGGCAATCCACGGCATGATCAAATTACTTAACTAACGAAACTCAGAGCACGCAGAAGATACACCGTAGTACTGGATTAATGTAGTTCGTCGTATTACGTACCCTGTTGAAGACCATGAATCCGAGGTCGAGGCTGACGGCGCCGCGGTCGCCGTCGTCCACGGCCACCGTCCGCGCGTGCCCGCCGAGGTGGTCCTCCTTCTCGTACACGGCCACGCGCACGTCGCCGCCGCCGCTCCTCGCCAGCTCGTGCGCCGCCGCCAGCCCGCTCACGCCGGCGCCCACCACCGCAACCCTCATCATCCTGGCGCTGTCTCGCTCGCTCCCTTTCGACACTAGCTACCCGCCTCGCACCACGCGGGCAACAAACGAGAGGACTATATTCCCGGCCGTGCCGCGCGCGGCGCCAATGTTGAGGACGACGAGCCCTGCGCCCCTGCCTCGGCCTCCTTTGGGTTTTGGAGAGTGGAGATGGATCGGAGGAGGCGTCGAGACCTTTCCTTTGTGACTGGTGGCGGCGGCGGGCTCGCTGGATAGGGGTGTGGACCGGCTGTGTATATATATGGGCGCCGGCTACATGTGTGTTATATACGCAAGGGATCTGTGTTTATTCTACTGCTTTATATTCTCCGTTCTCCACAGCCTGTACTACTCCTTTACTCTCTCTCATCGGTATCTAGGTACAAGTACACTATACAGTACGTTCTTCTTCGGGCGTGGACTATACCGTGGCCGAGGGGATTTATTGTCCAACAGCTGATACGCAGTACGTGCATGTTGTTCACCGGTGAGACAAGGAAGGGTGCACTGCCGCTGCAGAGACCAGAACCAACAATGGGAGGCGACAGTACAGAGCTCTGAACGACGTGAGCTTCTTCTCCTCTTTTTTTTTAAGCGATAAAACGTTCACTAGTTGTGCGAGAACGGGGGTTCAGTTGTTTAGCCGGGGAAATGGATGGACTGAGACCGATGGGGTTGATCCATGTTAAATTTTGCGAAACGGAATCCTAATAGCCCTTTGGCTTTACAAAAAATATCCTAATTAAAAGCCCTTCAAATGGGCGACAGAAGTCCTACGTACGTGACTGAGCCACGGTGGCTCCAGTTGATGAGCTGCCACGTTGTGCGATTTCTGTAGCCATGCCGAATAATCGCTGTGGGCTCTAAATTCCAATATTATTTTCTGGCGCGCGCGGTCACACGATCGTGGAGGGCCTAATGGCACTTGAATGAAACAAATACGTAATGACGAACAAGCTAGCAACACAGGGACCGCTAGCGTGGTATTGTACAGTAATGCAGGACTGCAGGCCGGCCGTGACCTTATATTGCCCTACCACTGGGCAACTGGCCCACGGACAAAGCGTGGCAGCTTACGTACCACACGCTGACACGCATCCAGACTCCAGTACCTCGTTTACATAAAATTTATGTGTGTGTATTTATGTATATATAGTTTATGACATTTTTATGGCAAATAATATAGAATTTGAAAAAAATGAATAAAATTCTGATTGCTAATAAAAAGAGGTCGGCGAAACTCGATTTTTTTCCATTTTAACATCAATTTATAACGAATTTACATTATTAGCTACTGAATTTTTTTTGCTATTCTAACCTCCTTACCATCTACGATGTGAACGACTCTCCTACCACGTGTCAAATCGTCCACACGTGGACAATAAAAGGTTAGAACAAAAAATCGGTAGCTAATAATGTAAATTTGTTATAAATTACTACTAAAATGGAAAAAAGAATCGTGAAAATCTGACGCCGTGGTGTGGGATCAGGGAACACGATTTCCCTCATTCCCCGTTTTACTCTCATGCATGCTTCCGCTGATGTGTCATCATCTTGTTTGTTGTAAATATATGATAGTTAAATTGAGTATTAGTAAAGATATTAATAACATTTTGACACATCAGTAGCAGTTCGCATGACAGGATTGAACTGGAGTAGCGAAGCAGCATCCGGGATCGGGCCGGAAGTAGCGGCATGTGCCGAGGTCCTGAGGCTTTAGCCCGTACGAATCGGCGCATCACGCCGAACAGACCTCAACTTCCGTTACCAGCGATCCGAGACTGGATTGCTTTCCAGTTCTGGGCCTAAGAAACGGGGATTTCGCATAAAGTGGCCTTTTTGTCTAAAATTTTGCACCGGCCATTCAGATCGTACGGCGAGCCCACGGCCCTTTGATTGAACGGCCAACTGGTGCAGCATCTCAGATTTTTTTAAAAAAAAATAAGGGTGCCGTTAACGAAATTAAATATATATATATATATTTCATCCGTCTCTAAAATTTTATCGCTCTATAGTTTGAAAATAAATTACAAAACGATAAACTTTTCCAAATGAATGAAGCACTAGCCACACGTGGGTAAGCAACTCATCCAAAATCTTAGAGTAAAGATTTAGAACAGATAACTCCGTAGCAAACTGTACATTGCGTACGTTGTTTTAAAAAATAAAATTTTAGAAAGTTTTCGTGAGTTTCGTACACCATGGAGGCTGCAATTTGCTCAAAATATATACTCCTTCTGTCTTTAAAATGTTATCGTTTATTTGTTTATTCTTGAATTAACAAGCGATAAATTATCGATGACAGGAAGTAAAAAACAGGAAAGAAAATGACACGAGCTCATAAAAAGCCAATCGTTCTTCAAAAGGAAGGGTGATGTGAGATGGTGACGGAAAAAAATGGTCCCCAATCCCCATCGTCTAATCCAACGCCTTGAGATTGGACACGTCTCCCATTTTTCCTTCTCCTACGGGCCTGTTTGATTCCGTTTAAAAGCAGCTTATCAACAAAAAAAAAAAGCGAAAAGCCCACCCAAACACGTTGCTTAGTTCTTAATTAATTATTGAGCAGATTACTTCAAAAGCCCCAAATGAACTGCGGCCTCGCGTTTTCGAGTCGCAGCCCAACCCTTGCATTTTCGGATCGCGGGATGTTTTTTTCCTCGGTTACCCTCGTAACCTCTCATCTTCGTGCCCGCCCGCCTGCCGCCACTCCCGTAGGGGATCGAGGAACGACACGGCTATCTCTGGGCTAGGCGCTCCCCGTCGGTCTCGGCTCACGTGGCCAGCGGGGCTCCAGGGTAGCGGCACTCTCGGGGCCAGCGGCGGCTCCTTCCGTCCCCGCCGTCCCGAGCCCGCACGAGTGACCTCCGGTGCCTCCTTCCATCCCCCCCATACCGAGCCGGCACCACCTCCAGCGGTGCTCCAGTGGCCAGCAGCGCCTCGTTCAGCAGCTCCCGTGTCCCCGCCGTCCGGAGCCCAAACCATCTCCAGTCGCGCCTCCTTCCGTCCACGTCGTCCACCTGCAGCGGCACTTCCGTGGCAGCACTGGTATGTCTTGGTATGTCTCGGGTGCTCCAGGCTCTATTTTGATTTCCTCAAGCCAGCACAGTATTGCTATGTTAGAACTACTTGCTGATTTAGGGTTGTACGTGGATTAGCAATTGTGACTGATCAACTTGTTTGATGTTTTGCAATTGTGGATGATCAACTTGTCAACTAGTGCCTGATCAACTTGTTTATTTCTGTTTTTACTAAAGAAATTATTAATGTTCAGTATACATATATGATGTTCATTACATTGGTATTATATGACTTGGATAATTATAGATGGAAAAGCCAGGCACATTCATCACTTTAGAACGTGATTGAGAGATCCTTCGGTGTGCTGAAAATGAAGTGGCGTATTTTATTATAATTGTCCAGCTATCCGATGAATAAACAGTCAAAAATTATCACAGCTTGTGTCGCTCTACATAATTTTGTAAGAGAAAATGTCATGCATGATTTAGATTTTGAATCACCTATTGAGGATGCTAATATTGCTGATACTCAATCTACCAATAGTGATAATATTACTGCAGGGGATGAGAGTGATATGGGTGTTTTACGTGATGCTATTGCTGAAGCAATGTGTAATGCATAATTATTTTAAGTTGCTACAGTACCAGGTTGATACATTACCTTGCAAAATTATATGTTGGTGCAGTGATATTGTTCCAGTGCTTGTATGAGTTTTTTTTATTCAGTGCCGTATGTATGGATGAATCTGCATCTTTTTATTTTGTGTCTGGCGCATGCTTATAAGAATATACAGGCTCAGATAAACAGGGAGAAAAAACATGAAAAATGAGGTATTATTAGATTTAAAAGTATTGTAGTCATTTTACAGGATAATCCATTCAAAATAATCTAACTTACCAAACACCCAGGCCCTTCAGTAATCAGCTTAGCCAGATCTCAACTTCTCACGTAAACATGCTTATCATATAATCAAAACTAAAATAAGCGGAACCAAACAGGGCCTACATGCCCTCCAAAAATCTCAAAGCCAGACAGACCCCTTTCCCCGTTTTCCAGCCGCCTCGTCGAACTCTCTTCCCCCTTCCGCCGCTCGCCGCCTTTTTTGCTTCCTCCACCCCTCTCTCTTCCCGTCGGACCCCAATGGAAGCTCTCGCGGGCACCGCCTCCTCCTCCTCCTTCTCCTTCCTTCCGTCCCTGCACCCTCCCCGCGTCGCCCCGCGGTCACTCGAGCTCCGCCCGCGCCCCTGCGGCCCCCTCCGCGCGGCAGCCGCCGCCGGGACTGGCGGCGGCAAGGAAGATGCCAAGGCCGTCGTCGCCGCGAACGGGTCTCCCATTCTCAAGGTAGCCATTGCTTCGATTCCCACTCCTTGTTACGGAACGTGGAACAGCGAAAAAAAGAGGGAGATCTTGCCGGGAGTGTTAAAATGGCTGATGTGAGCCTGCGAGTACACGGGGTGTCAACCTGGGCGGGATGAATCTGTAAGGAGTTGTCTCGTGTCTGTAGAGTTCTGTTAAGTGCGGAAGTTGATGCGAGGTCTGGGGCATGCCTCGATTGCTTGGGGGTGATTGGAACTGGTTTCGAGGGTTTATGAAATGTGTTAAATGACCTAAGAATATTCGTGAGCATACTACCGCAAGTGGAGAGCGCACCAGGGAGGCAGAAATGAGTTACCAATTGATGTCATGCACTCAGTTGTTTAAAATTGAAAGTGATATATCCAGATTTTGTTTACGACAACTTATTTTTTGTCCTGTTGCTTGATGAGCAACATAATATTTGCAGCCGGCAGTTTGTTTCATCTACCTTTTCATTACTAACTACAAACTGCTGATTAACAGTCCAAGAACGATTTGAGTCCGAATGGAGCTCTCGGACTGATCATAACCGACGAGGCACGGAAAGACTCGCCAACCAATACCAGTTCTGACTCCAGTGGATCCAGAGCTGGCTTATTCAGAACACCTATATCTGGTGGAGTACAGAGTGCAACTTTTGCCCATGGTTTGCCTCCACCGGCTTTGGCTGTTCGCAACTTGATGGAACAGGTAGCTTCTGGTAGTTAACCCCATTGACTGTCCTGATCTGCGGGACGAAGTCTCATATTTCTCTCATCTTATTGACTGTGTGTACCAGGCCCGGTTTGCTCACCTGTGCTCTGTCATGTCTGGCATGCACCATCGCCGTACTGGATATCCATTTGGTTCACTTGTCGACTTCGCTAATGATTCGATGGGACGTGAGTCACCTACTTGTTTAACCCTTCCCTTGGAGAATATTGGTGCGCTCTGTTGGATTCCTACAGCTAATTGTTTGATATGATATATTGTGCAGACCCGATATTTTCGTTGTCACCCTTAGCAATCCACACAAGGAACATGCTCGCTGACCCAAGATGCACTCTTGTTGTCCAGGTATGAAGTTCAAAATACGTATGCCAGAGCAAAAGGTGCCTTACTTATATACAGTAGCATGTGTTACTTCTTCATAGGTGCCAGGATGGAGTGGACTGTCAAATGCGCGAGTCACGATATTTGGTGATGTGTACCCTTTGCCAGCCGATCAACAGGTTTTGACTTGGCTCTCTTTGTTGTTTGATATTTCAGCCATCTAGGTATTTACTGCTCTGTTTATTACTGGCGTGTTAGTCATTCAAAACTAGTTCTATTGTTCGGAAGCCATATTTTGAGCTAGGAATTCTCAATATTTAATACTACAAATTAGTAATTCGACCATGTGAATTTTACCTTGCTTTTTCCACATCAACTTCACGATAGTTAGTTGTTTTCTCATGGCTGATGTAGTATACATGACATAAACACGACTAGATTTGGAATATTCTGCATGCTCTTTTAAAGTGAATGCATAATGCCATAAACTCACAGTATTAACTTTTATACTTGGTTTCAAGCTTGTATAGTGACTTTGATTACTTGCAATCATCAGGAATGGGCTCATAAGCAATATGTAGCAAAACATCAACAATGGGCATCTCAACAATGGGGAAATTTTTACTATTACAGGATGCACAACATAAGGTTTGCGGCTTGAATCTGCTGGTTTCTTTCATTTGTATCATTTCATGCTTGCAGATCTGTTTATCATTGAACATACAGTCCCATACTTTATTTCCTGTACATATTGAGATTTGTGCTCCCTTCTTCATCAGAAAGTATTTTCATCTTTTCATCTGCAAGTTAGGAGCTGTGACTACCTATTTTATAATTACAGTGACATATACTTTATCGGAGGTTTTGGAACTGTTGCGTGGGTGGACGTGAATGAGTATGAAACTATTCAACCTGATAAAATAGCAGTTGATGGTGTCGAACAAAGTTTAAAGGTGAGTAGGTGACCGTGCCAGATCATTGATACATTCCTTAAAAGTTTATGGTCTAATTACTCAGCAGATCAGCTAGGCCATCTGACGCTGTGTAGTGCCTGTAGCTGACTCTAGTAAAATCTCAACCTCTTCTGATGAATTCTTCTACGTAGGAGTTGAATGCGATTTTCTCTAAACCACTTCGAGAGTTCTTATCATCAGAAGGGGAGGTTGATGATGCCGCACTTATATCAGTAGACAGCAAAGGGATAGATATACGGGTTCGCCAGGGTGCTCAGGTATAATTTATGCAGACTTGCTTAACAATCGACGGTTGAAATATTTTTTCTCGGGGAAGCAAAAATATTTTTTCTCCACATTATTCATTTTTTGGTTCTGTGCAGTTCAACATTCAGAGGCTAGCATTTGATGTCCCTCACAAGGTTGAGACTCTGGAGGAAGCCAAGAGAGCACTCCAAAAGATAATAAAAACAAGTAGCAAATAGAGTGGATATTTATATTTCAGACGCTGGCTTCACTCAGTTTTTGCTAATGGTGTAATGTTTTTATGTCAACAAAGATCGGAGGATTAATAATGTAGTAGGTAGCATGCATAAGTCCAATGTGATGGCCGTAACTTAAATAATGCGAATCCTGGCTCCCAAGTCTTGAAAGATTGTGTATCTGCACGTATTGCTAGATCAGTAATAATATTTGACCAGATGCATTATTGATTATCTTATCCCCTGACTAATTATTTATATTTTTGTGTTTGACACTACCGTTATCTGCTTCTTAGGCAATCTTTCTCAGCCTGGGTAACAAATTTGTACATTTCATTAGAAAATTTAAGCTGGTCAACAAATTGAGACTCCTCATTTTAGATCACTGGATTTATTGGTATTTGTGCATCTTGCAAGTTATCTCCTAGCTCGTGAATGGAAATTATTTAGCTGCATTTCCTGTTTGAGACATACTCCGCGATGTTCCTAGCTTCCGCAATCAAGATTATGTTCACGTGTTGGTTGGCTAGTTATTTTCATAAAGCTGTAATTATTAGTTACCTAAGCGTAGTAGTGAAGTCATCCCATTGATGTCAAGAGGTCCTGAGTTCGATGTCGTCTTTCTGCGCTGCACATAGTAACAGAAAGGTCGGGCTCGTATAATCCTTCTGCATATCTCTTTCGCAAATCCCATCTTGCGTGGGAGCTTGCAGTACTGTGTCTGCTTTTTGTGATTGTTACTACCTCCATACCATGTGAATTCTATTTTTAGGTTTGATCAAATCTATCTTGACCAATGATTTATATAATCTTGATCAATTTTAATAATATAAAATTATACTTTTAGATTCTATGAAAAATATTTTCATAATATACAATATATATAATGTTGGAGTTAATAGAATCAATAGAAATCATTGGTCAAAGGTAAGTTTGATCAAAGCTAAAAATAGAGTTAGTTGGAAGAGAGTAGTTACCTAAGCTTGGGATTCGAAATTTGTGCTTTTGAACAAAAAGCCTTGCCGAAAAAATATTTTGGATTGTTGATGTGAGCCATCAATAGATATTTCAGATAGATCTGTCATTCCTGACATAAGCAGTACGGATGATCAATCTTCTACTGTACATATATACAACCTAGGGCGTACTGCACTGCACATGCATAGCAAGTGGGCCAGAATCGAGCGTCATTAATTGGCGAGTGGTTACAGTTTCTTATTAGTGCCTGATTAGCTTGAGAAATTCTGCTGTGATCAGCCAGAGCTGGCAAGCATGTTGGTCCGAGACTAGTGGATGGAAACTGTTCGGAAACTCTGTGTCACCAGGCCCCGATCGATCTACTCCAGCTCGTCTGCAGCCTATCCCTTGACCTGACCTGGAAGCCATGTGCCACTATAAGCTGCTGACTGTGATCGCATGGCTCGACGATCCCGCGCAATCCTGGGATCTCATTTGAGTAACCACCTGCACAACTACTGACTCGGACGAGCGCTCGCCGCCGGCGGTCGTCGCTGTCGGCCACCACCAGCTAGCCACGGCCATTGGCTTGTCAGCTACGTACACCGTCTCTCGTCATTCTCTGCTCGACGTGCGAGCAAAGGGGACCGAGGTCGACTGGAACGAAAGGGAGATGGTAAAGAGTACTCCTACTCCTTTTGTTTTAATATTGTTGTCATCATGATGATAATAATAATTCTAGTTCAAACTTGAGAGGAAGACCGTACTCGGGTTGGAATAATATTGGCCTGGCTCTGTACTGGTGGGCAATAATGCCTGCCCGACTTTTCTGCATTCGTCGTGTCTCCTGGGCAATCATGGATGGATGGATGCGATTTTTTTCCTTCGATGGTTGCAGTTTTTGCAAAAGCAAGCAATTTCCAATTGATGGCGATAGAACAGTCAATGACTTGCTCAAAGAACCACTGTTTTGGCCTCGTTCTCTGGACATTGCCATGCCTGACTGACACTTGGGCATCTCGCAGCAGATACAGTACAACGTCGCTCGCTGTCTGCCATCGAGGGAAGATGACCAAGTCGAAAACCCCCTTTTTTTTTTTGCGGAAGAGAAAATTCTGCATTTGTCGTGACACTCTCGTCTGCAGTTGTAGTACCAGCTTCAAATCACATGCAACGGTTGCCGGTTGTTGTTGTTTCCTACGATTTACCCGGCGGGTCACTCTGCTGATCTGTCGGATCTTGACGAGCGTTTCCACTTCCATTTCAAACGTTGCCAGCCAAACGCGCCGCGCCAAAGCCCGTGCCGTGCCGTGCCGTGCCCGATCGTTGCCTCCCGCCAAACGCGAGCTCACTGACGGGTGGGCCAGCACAGCCTTTCCGTCCACCGGTGCATGAGCATGACGCGGCCGCCCCCCGCCCTTACCCAACCGAGAACTGGCGGGTCCACAGGTACCGGGCCCACGTGGCAGCGCGGTGCGACGGAAGAAGCTTCCTCGAAGGTTCATGGCCTCGGGAACCAGTCTCCATTCCCGACCGGAAATGCGGGCAGAGGTACAACAGAACAAAAACGGAACACGAGGATTCGGGGAGAGAGAGAGAGAGAAGGGTGAAGCGGTGGTGAGGTAGCTGCAGTGGTGGAGGAGCCCGCCGGACCTTCTAGCAGCTTCGCGCCGCCGAGGTGAGCTAAGGCGATTGATCAATTACCCGCCTGCGCGGTGCCTCCGGGACCGGGAGACTGCTGACACGGGTGCTCGTGTGTGTGCGCGCTACACAGGGGAGGTGTCGTCGGTGTCGTCTCTCCTGTGCGAAGGTGGCCGCCGCTGCTGCTGCTGCCGGGGCCTGACTAGACATGGCGCCGGAGATGTCACCGCCGCCGGAGATCCGCTCGCCCGACGAGCGGGGCGGCGGCGCGGGGGAGCAGCCCGCGGAGGCGGAGGCCGAGGCCGAGCAGGAGTTGTTCGACGACGCGTTCGACATACCGCATAAGAACGCGCCGCACGATCGGCTGCGCCGGTGGAGGGTACGTACTCGATCCCATCGACCTCTCGCCTCTCTGATATGATGGTTGTTATGTTTGGATTCGGATCGTGCTTTTAGATCGGGGTTGACTGTCTAGTGGGGCGTTATGAGCGGGATTTTGGGAGTGTCGGCGAAACTCTGTTGGTTTACAAATGCTCGGGAATGAAGCAGTGTCTCGATGGTCGTGGCTGGAGGCATTTGATACAGCTCTCCACACTCTGCTCTACATAGAGAAAGGGAAATTGAGATCAAGTTACGGGCAATCTTTCCCACTGAGTAGTGACGTTGAGGCTTGAACGATGTGGTCCTGATTTTGATTCCGTTTGGTCAGCAATTCCGTTTAACCCCTAATGTTTTGCATATTTTATGTGTATTTTCGCTACATTCTGTGTTTTCATTACATTCCTAAGGCATTGTGTACTGTGGATGACGAATACATTACCTAGTCCCAGTTCCCCACTACTGATGACTGATCTGCACAACCGTGCTACTACAGATCCTCCTAAACCAACAAAACGATGTTAGAGTATTTGGTTGAGCAAGTTTGCAATGGCTTCACTTAACAGTTGTACGGTGGGTATGTCAGAACTTGTCATAGTAATAATGGAGACATCTGGGATAGGAGAAGTTTATTGTGGGCAGTGACAGTGAAGAAAGTGCAGAGCTTCTTTTTGTTAGTATTGAGTTCTGACAAACATGGTGCCCTATCTTTTCCAGCAAGCTGCCCTTGTGCTCAATGCTTCACGTCGCTTTAGATATACTCTCGACCTTAAAAAGGAGGAAGAGAAAGAGATGATAAGAAGGAAGATCCGGGCGCATGCACAAGTTATACGGGTAATGTGTTATTTGCCTGCCAAGATATTCTATTTGCTCCTTTGGTTGTTTCTTTTTCTATTCTGAAAGTGTATTCTCCAGGCAGCATTTCTTTTCAAAGAAGCTGGTCAGAAGGATATCAGAGGTACAGCTACCACATCACTTCTTAACCTCTGTTTCATGCTCATTTTTACCAAAATAGATGATTACATCATGGTCGAGCAGTTCTGTTTTTTTTTTCAATATTTGTCAGACTTTGTTGATAAAATTCATGAGGGGATAATGATATTTGCATTCCTTCAGTTATTGATCCATCTTTAAGGTAGTAGCGTATTTGATGAAGATGTTTGGAATGCTAGTGATAAAAAGGGTTGACAACTTAAGTTTCTTAGTGCAAACTATATAAATAATAGTGATGTGTATTTTTCTGAAAGAAATATAGTGATGTGTACTGCCCTCAAACTGCATGGAAGTCATAGCAATTTGTTGCCCCCAAACTGCATGAAAGTCATAGCAATTCGTTTCTCTAAATTACTGATGCTGTGTCAGCATAATTACACTTATCTTTAATAATTATTATATGTTCTTGTGTATGTTATAATTTATATTCTCGTGTTATTTTATTGTTCTTGCTCTAAGCAGAAGCTTACAGTGGTATAAATCTTGCAACGGCCTCTCACAGTTTTCCAATTGAACTGGAAAAGCTTGCAACATTGAACAGGGAACATGATAATGTTCTTCTTCAAGAAGTTGGAGGAGTAAGTTAATACCGAGCTAGGTTTTTTTTTCTGCTTCTCATGCTAAACTTCATCTGCACTAATGGTATTCTTCTTTTCAGGTTAGGGGCCTCTCAGATTTATTGAAGAGTAATTTAGACAGGGGAATCAGTCCAAGTGAGGATGAGTTGTTCCAAAGGAGAAACATCTACGGGTCAAATACATATCCTCGCAAGAAAAGAAAAAACATACTGGTAATTTATGTGTCAACTACAAACAATTACTTTGTGTCAACTTCCTAATGTTGACCCATGCAGTTGCAATTTTTTCCCGTTACACTTTTTGCTTTTGTCAATAATTTCCCTTTTGTGTCTGATAGAAATTATTGCTTTCTCACTGTTTAAATTTTGATCAATTTTGAATATTTGAATCTAGATTTAATTTCCTTTTTTCATTGATTACATTCTCCTTTTGCCTACTGGAGGTTATTTGGGCCGGTATTTCATTGGATAGCTCAGTAGCAGAAAGGAGATGAAAAAAGAAAGGAAACAGATAAAAAAATCAGTTGTAATTTAAAACATACTCTGTGAATGAAGTAGAGATTACATCAATCTTGTTGCTTCAGTGTTCAGTCAAAATTTAATCGTTTATGCTTGATTCACAGCGTTTTGTATTTGAAGCATGCCAAGATTTGACTCTGGTCATTTTAATGGTAGCTGCTGCCATATCACTGACGTTGGGTATGACCACAGAGGTATTATATTACATCATCTGCTACGAGACTCAGCTTACCTTTTTTGACTACACCGTGCGTTTTGAACTAAAGAACTGTTGTGTTTTGTCAATTTTTTTTCTTTAACATCTTATTAGGGTGTAGAAGATGGATGGTATGATGGTGGAAGTATTTTCTTGGCAGTTTTCCTTGTGATACTTGTCACCGGTAATATATTTGGATTTACAAATGATCTGTTTTTAGCTGTGATTTTTGTCTGGTTGCATATGCTGTCTTCTAATGTGTATTCTTGCCATCTATCCAGCAATCAGTGATTACAGACAATCTCTTCAGTTTCGACATCTGAATGAGGAGAAACAGAACATACAAGTGGAGGTGGGTATTTGTCACATTGTATGAACTGTCATTCAGTTGTGTGTTGTTTCTTATTTGTTGTCTCTGTTGGATAGGTTGTTAGAGGTGGCAAAAGACTTGGAGCTTCAATATTTGACCTTGTTGTTGGTGATGTAGTTCCACTCAAAATTGGTGATCAAGTAAGATGATATAATATTGTTTTTTACTAATTTTTTTATCTTTTATATAGATTAATCTTCTTATATTTTTTTATTATCCAGGTCCCTGCTGATGGTATCATGATATCAGGCCATTCTCTGGCAATAGATGAATCAAGTATGACTGGGGAATCAAAAATTGTGAGTCTGGAACAGGTGCTAGCTGCTTCTCTAAAACCTGCCTTTATTGGAATTTCTAATTTGGTATTGTTTTAGGTTCACAAGGATCAAAAGGCGCCATTCTTGATGTCTGGTTGTAAGGTTGCAGATGGCTATGGTTCTATGTTGGTGAGTTTAGCAATCTCAGCTTTGATAACATCTGGATTTGAGCACACTTGTTGCATGTCTCTGTGCACGAGAACTTTTTCGTGGCTAAAATAACTTTGATTTAATCTTTTACATCTTGCCAATCAAATAAACAGGTAACTGGTGTTGGTACTAATACCGAATGGGGTCAGTTGATGGCTAACCTTTCAGAAGATAATGGTGAAGAAACACCGTTACAGGTTATTATCTTTAAGGATAGTGCAAATTTCTGAATACGCAAATACTGAGGGTTTTCTCTTATTATGACCTTGGTACCTTTTAGGTTCGCTTGAATGGTGTTGCAACTTTCATCGGTTTGGTGGGCCTGTCAGTAGCTGGTGCAGTACTTGTTGTACTTTGGATAAGGTATTTTACCCAGTATTACAACTATCACGAATGTGCTCTCTGTGACTGATGTTGAACCAAACTACAGGTATTTTACTGGACATACTGAGAATCCTGATGGGACACCCCAATTTGTTGCTGGAACTACTGGTGTGAAACAAGGATTTATGGGGGCAATTAGAATCTTGACAATTGCTGTATGTAATCTTAATTTTTTTGGTACAAAACTAGTACCATGAACAGTTTTCAAAGCTTCCACTGACACATTTTTTTTCTCGTATCCATAGGTAACCATTGTCGTGGTTGCTGTTCCCGAGGGACTCCCATTGGCAGTAACACTAACGTATGAATCCCCTTGTGCAATTCTGTTGATTTTTCAGGGACATGATTGTCTGTGTTAATTTTTCAGGCTTGCATATTCAATGAAAAAGATGATGCGAGACAAAGCACTGGTAAAAACAAGATCGCTAGCTATATATAAAAAATTTGACTGGAGGAAGCTAATTATTTTATTCAATTTTATTTAAAAAGGTGAGGCGGCTTGCATCATGTGAAACGATGGGATCAGCTACTACAATATGCAGTGATAAGACAGGAACTCTTACCTTAAATAAGGTCTGTGACCATTACCTGTCGTTTAAACTTTTGTTATGGTACACTGCCAAGATGCTGCGCTGACCGAATGCTAGTTCAGGACTTTCCATCTGATTATATTGTAAATAATGGGACATGCCTATGTTCATTGTTATCTAATGCAGTGAGCATATGTTGGTGCTACTTCTTAATCTTGACATTTCATAGTTTGCTGCCATCATGATATTTTTGGTAAATTGTATGAGCCTGATGTTGTAGATGACAATTGTGGAAGCATATTTTTGTGGAACAAAGTTGGATCCCTGCTATGATACGAGCCAAATGTCAGCCAATGCAGCATCACTTATTATTGAAGGGATTGCACAGAACACAACAGGAACTGTATTCCTGCCAGAGGTACAAAAGAGCAAACACCCCAGGCCCCAACCCAATAATAAGTTAGAAGACTTATAGTACATCATTTATGAAAACTTATTATGACTCTGTTCCTGGCTTCCTGCATTGTACATGGTTGGGTTGGGTGTTCAAAACAATAAACTGTTAACAATTTATCAGTTAGACCTATTCAGTGAAATTAGCATGAGTTTCAAGCACAGGCAATTAAAAGCGTGAAACTGGGATGCAAGCTCATCACCAGTTTAAGAGCTGAAACAATCAGAAGTGGTTAGGCAGTTTTACTGTTTCATCCATAATAAGCTAGAAACTGAGCTTGAGCAGTCTTTCGAGGCTGTTAAGAATCATCCAACCAATTTCAATTGTCATGTTGCCATGTTACACTTACACAAGATCACATCCATGCTTGTTTCTTTGCACAGGATGGGGGAGAAGCAGAAATTACAGGTTCGCCAACTGAAAAGGCCATTCTTTTTTGGGGCCTTAAGGTATTACTAATTTTTGTTTCATTCTTCATTATTTAGCCAAGTGTTTTTTGGTTGTCTTGACCTCCCCCCTTTTGCACAGGCAGGGATGGATTTCCATGATGTGAGATCAAAATCTTCAGTTCTTCATGTTTTTCCATTTAATTCAGAGAAGAAACGTGGTGCTGTTGCAGTACAGGTAGCATAAGTATATTTTTGTATGTCATACCTTAGTGTGCACACATTAATACCTTAAGAACCGTTGCTCCCTTGATTCTGTCAGTAATCAGTGTAGACAAATAGTTGTAATCAGCTTGGATGCTGTTCATTTTAATTTGAACTGTCGCATGTGGAACACTTCTAAACTAGCCAATTTTAGAGGCACTACTCTTTTTACGGGTGTGACTGCTAACCAGCCAATTTCCTCTAGGTTTGTAATCAAGGTTCATAAGTCGCCTAGTCGACCCTAGCCGCCTAAGGACCGACTAGGTCGACTAGGATGATAAGTCGTCGACTAGGGCGATTAGTCGACCCTAGTCGATCCCTAGTCGACCTCCTAGTCGTCCAAGGTTCCTTGGATGACATTTCTAGTCGACACTATATTTGTATCAATATATATATATATATATATATATATATATATATATATGTATATATATATTCAGATTTCAGGCATTGAGCTGGTTTCAGAATATAGCATGAGTTAATCAGAATTAAAAAATGACAGCAGAGAATAACATGGTGAAAACTGGAAAACAGTCCTGTACATGATGAAACAGTCCTGTACATGAAAATTGTCCAGAACAGAGAATGCATATTCACGCTGCTGCCGATCCTCATCTACACATTCACAACCAGGCAACCAGCAGCACTGAATAACATTGCATCAAGTAACAGCAGCATATAGATGCATTATCACTAAAAGCAGCATTTAACCATATTGTAACAGCAGCAACACAGCATATCCATCAACTAACAGCAGCAGTCCTAAGCCTAAAGCCCTAAAGCAGAGTAAGAGCCTAAAATTGCAACCCTAAGCCATCAAGTATTCAAGTTGAGAGAGGGATCTTACTGTCTGATTCTGCAACCAGCAGTTTCAGCACCCGAGGCAGCGGCCCTTGTTCAGCAGCACTCGAGCAGATCAGAGAAGGAGGCAGGGAAGGGGAGGCCCACGGGAGCAGAGCAGACCTGAGGCGCAAGAAGCGGACTCCGGAGAGGCGCCGTCGGCGCCGGCAAATCGGGAATCGCGACGGCGTCAGGGACTCGACAGTCGGCACTCCGTAGTCCGTCCGCACGGGAGGCGGCGCCAGTTGAAGCCGTCGAAGGAGCGGAAGACCAAACACCCTGTGAAGACCGAGACCTAATGGGCTGCGCAGCTTGGCCCAAATAACCGCCGGACCTGGTCGTCCGATAAAAAAGATGCCTGATCGATCGGTAAATCGTCCTGATCGGGCGATTTATCGGACGACTTGTTTTCAAGTCGACCAGATCGGATCGTTATCCCTAATCGATAGCCAGCGGCCGATAAGGACGACTAATCGCGATTAATCGCGATTAGTCGTCCGACTTATGAACCTTGTTTGTAATGTTTGATGTCGTTATCATATTTTTCTCATCATTGTATCATGTGCTCTAAAGCTGTTTCTCCAATGATTCTCAATGAAAACTTATGTTTTATAACATATGTTATCTCCGATTCAGTCTATTTTGGCACTGTCTGACTTCTGCAAATGTAGTCAGATGATGGTGTTCACATCCATTGGAAAGGTGCAGCTGAGATAGTGTTATCATCTTGCAAAAGCTGGCTTTCTACTGAGGGTTCAGTTCAGCCAATGAGTGCTGAGAAGGTAATATACAACACCTGACTTATTTATTTTGTTATTTTCCATTATTTGAGACTCATTGGAATTATATTTGCAGTGTGATGAATTTAAGAAATCAATTGAAGACATGGCAGCAAATTCATTACGGTGTGTTGCTTTTGCATATTGTGCCTGTGAGACTGAAATGATCCCGGAGGAAGACATAGCTAACTGGAAATTGCCTGAGGATGACCTGACCCTGCTTGGCATCGTAGGAATAAAGGTTTGTTATTGTTACTAGGTTACTCATTCTAAAATTGACAGTTCCGGTTTGTTTCAGTAAAGGAAAATCAAGTCTGCCAAATGCGTGATTATGGACAGATCTATATATCCAGTTCATTTATATCTGTGTCATGAATGTCACTTCTTTTTCTGTTGAACAATAAGGTGTAATTTTGCATAGTTGCGTACTACCATCTGATCCATAATAATTCTTTCTGTTGTTCAGTCAACTCATGCTAATGTTTTTTTAAGTATAATTGAGCAATCAGCAATGGTTATAAAGAGTTATTCTCCTGTAGGACCCTTGTCGGCCAGGAGTGAGGGATGCTGTACGACTCTGCACCAGTGCTGGTGTAAAGGTCTGTATTACTCGTAAATTTCGTTTCCTTTTTCATTTTGCTATAAAATCAATGGTATTATGCCATTGGCAGTCTGAAATTTAGTACATTCTTGTTGCAACAGTACATTATCTTCCACAAACCAGTTTAGTTCTGCAATTTTTTGATGCCTTTTGAGATCATCAAACAAAGTGCACAATATTTTAAACAGTGGCACTCTAATTCAAGTGTGACATGACCTCCTTTTATTCCTTAAGGATTACCTAGGATCTGTTTGAAATGTTTAATACTGAAAAGTGAAATCAAGTGGAAAGCGTAGAAACCAACATCAAGAGTAGGAAAGGATCCCACTATAATTATATTCTACCTGAGTGTGAGTTTTCCTGTTCTCTTTACAATTTAGAAATTTACAAACCAAAAGAAAATATAAGGGATTACAGAACTTTGTTCATGTTTGAGCATTGAAGTGAATTGCTAGTGTTTCTTGCAATGGATAACCATATTAGGTTCCTTCCTAAAGATCAGTATCGAGTTCATTATGTCAAGTTGCATGTTATATTGCTCTGATGTCTTGCTTCATTATTGTTGTGTTTGCAAGTCCAGGTGCGCATGGTTACGGGGGATAATATTGAAACAGCTAAAGCCATAGCTTTGGAGTGTGGTATACTAGATGCAAACGGTTCTATTTCAGAGCCAGTTGTAATAGAGGGAAAAGTGTTCCGCGAGATGTCTGAAAGTGCAAGAGGAGAGATTGCTGACAAGATACTTGTAACTCCCTCCCTCTCACACACGTGTTAAATCTATTAAACGTAAAAAAAAAAATTGCTTGCAACTTATGAGACATCTCATAAGTAGCAAGTTTTCTAAGCCGGTGATTAAATCTAGCCTGTCCTCTGAAGTTCTATAGCAAATTTACAGGTGATGGGAAGATCATCTCCAAATGACAAACTTTTGCTCGTGCAAGCTTTAAAAAGAAAGGGCCATGTTGTAGCTGTTACAGGTGATGGCACAAATGACGCCCCAGCATTGCATGAGGTGACATGTTTAGCTCAATATCTCAATGATCTACTGCATTCCACTACTTCTAGTATTGAAGAGCTTACTGTTCCAAATTGTTTGATTTGTTGTCTAGGCCGATATAGGTCTTTCAATGGGCATTTCAGGGACAGAAGTTGCTAAGGAAAGTTCTGACATTATAATATTGGATGATGACTTCACATCAGTTGTCAAGGTTGGTTTAGTTGGAAAAAATTTAGATAGCTGTACTCAACAATGCCTTTTCTTTTCATGTAACAAACTATATTCCCTGTGCAGCTGGGATGCTGACTTGATAAATGTACTCTGTGAGGCTGTTATGTTGTGCTTTTACTAATTTATAGCAATTGGCACAGTCTTGAACACACATAGCCTACCCCAACGTTCTTGGGACAAAGGCTTGGCTATTGTTGTTGCTGTACAGTCTTGAACACACATGCAAAAATCCTTGGTTGAACATGCATTCTTTAGGCAATTATTCTGGTTGCTTACTTTTTCCTCCTGCGAAGTTTAGGTTATGGATAATGCACCTGTCCATTTAAATCTCTTCCTTTTCTTCCCTTTTAGGTTGTTCGTTGGGGACGATCTGTCTATGCGAATATTCAGAAATTCATCCAGTTCCAGCTCACTGTTAATGTTGCCGCCCTTGTGATAAATGTGGTTGCTGCTGTGTCGTCTGGTGATGTGCCGCTGAATGCTGTTGAGGTTGGAACCTTTTCTTGATTTCACAGATTATATTTTCTTGATTTCACTGAATGCTTCTATGTTTGAATATCTATGGCACTATGAATCTTTCTGGTAATATAGTGTATACAGATCAAGAGAGAGTTTGATGGCTATGAAACATTTTGGTCAAGACTACCTGTATATTCAGGCTTCCTCTCATTTCTGTTGTTCTTTTTTCATTTCATAGCTTCTCTGGGTGAACCTTATCATGGACACACTGGGAGCCCTTGCATTAGCAACCGAACCACCAACAGACAACCTAATGAAGAGAAATCCTGTTGGTCGAAGGCATGTAAAAAATTCATTGTTTTCCACATGTTTTATATTTGTATTACCGTGTTCGTGCAAAAAATATTTGTATCGCCGTGCTTTCAACAGAATTGAGTATGTTTGTTTTTCTACTGCAGGGAACCACTTGTTACAAACATCATGTGGAGAAACTTGTTTGTTCAGGTTGTAGCTTCTGTTAATTTTATTCCTCCACTATAAAATTTTGTTCATGTCTTCTTTTCTTGTTCTGATATGTTGTCTTTTGTGCAGGCTATATACCAAATAACAATTCTTCTCATCTTCGATTTTGCTGGAACAAGGATTCTGCGGCTCCAAAATGAAAGCCGATATAACGCTGACAGAATAACAAACACCTTTATCTTTAATACATTTGTCTTTTGCCAGGTGGGCCGGTTTTTTTCTCATTCTCGAACCATAACAGAACATTGCTGCAGCACAATCAAGTTTTAATTTTCTTACATCATTTTTATGGGCAACTATGAAGTAACAATTCTCTAACTAGTTAAGAGACATCGGATAAGGAAATTAGAAATTTACTTAGCTTTCTGACCTGAAAAGTTGACACAATTGGTTTATTTCTTGATTTAAGCTAAAAAGCTGGAATGGTATTTTATCAGATTTTTACCCAGTTGCCAGTTGTCTTTGCATCTCTGTATGTTCCCGTATTTTAACCTGATTGGTTTTAACCATCAGGATTTCTGTTCTTGACTGACTATGTTTTTGCCTGTTCAGTCTTACTTGTATGAATATGAAAACAGATTATAGTGACAAAACGTAGTATTTTGCCTCCTTTTAATAAATAACCCACTATATGAATCTGTTTACATCTGACGAGGCAACGGTTAAATTGTATGCGCATTTGATTCCAGATATTCAATGAGTTCAATGCGCGCAAGCCCGAGGAGAGAAATGTCTTCAAAGGAGTTACAAAGAATCACTTGTTCATGGGTATAATTGGTATAACAACAGTGTTGCAGGTAACAGATAATTTGTGGTTCCTTTTCCTATTATGCCTGCCAACCTTGTCCATGTGGTGCTTATAAGGTTGATGTCCTCTTGTCAGATACTAATAATTGAGTTCCTGGGGAAGTTCTTCAAAACTGTGACACTTAACTGGAGACTATGGTTGGTTTCAGTTGCTATTGGCCTTGTAAGGTACGCTCTTGAAAACTATCGACCTCTTATGGCTTTTCAAAAGGTTACCCATCTTCCTGATATGCGCCACTTAAAATAAACGTCGACAAGTATGGTACAAAGTTTCTTTTTTTTTGTGAAATTGAATGTTTAAGTCACGTTCCAATGTTCTTTTGACTACGAATTCTTTTTTGCATTTTTTTCATGTGATTTCTGACCTCTTTTTTTCGTTCTTATGTGATGCTTCCAGTTGGCCCCTGGCATATCTCGGGAAATACATTCCTGTGCCCGTAAGACCTCTTCAGGACTATGTCAAGCCTAAATCTTGTTTGAGAAGATCACGCCGAGGTGGGTCTCGATGATCTAGCTGGTGGTATTTTTTTTTCTACGTTTATGTTGGTGCAATGAGCTTAGAAAACACTGTCGATGCAGACGAGGAGGAAGGCGGACAGACCTAAAGTCTTAGAAGCAGCAAGTGTAAATAGCCACGTGATAAGAAAGGAAGACAAGACTTCTGTTGGTTCCGACTTCTGTGGAATATCAGCTCGGGGACTATTTGGCCTTTTGTAGTTTCTTCTACTTTATATTCTAGGAGATGCAGTGAAAACTGTACAGAAGCCAAGCTCCTGTACTAGGTGCTACGCGCAGCAGGGAAAAGAGCAATCATCAAGCTGCGCTGGTATGCTTCACATGATAGACATCCTAGAATATATATAAAATTCACTCTAACGTCGGATCTAACCTTTTTGCTGACGATCTGATTGTACATTTGTAAATGATTTGTTAGCCACGGAACTTTTTGCTCGAAATAATTTTGGTGTAACTAGCTAGGTAGGGCATGCATATACAGCGCTCTTGTACCCATCTTGGCCATCTATTATGCGTTAGGGGTGTTCCTTCTTTGCTTTTCCTGTAGTTGGGTTAATAAATGGATCAAGCAAACAATGATTGGATGGTTGGTTGAAGCCTTGGAGCGACAGGTGATTTGGTTTGTAGTGTTCTTGTAGCAGTTGTATGAAGGTGGTAGACACCATCTGCTTCTGGTTCTGTATGTATCTTCTTGTTCCAGAAGTTCTCCACCATGTCTAGATGAACGGGCGACTATATATATAAGGTCGTCAGAAACTCGATATGGTCGGCCGGGCAGCAGTTGAAGGTGAGAGGTCGTGGAACACGTCCGGTCGTCGATCAACGCCTCTTCCTCCAGGTACTTGCATCACTTGCTAATGATGCCCGACGGCACTTGTTCCTTTTTTGTTACCGTCGCTCACGCTGCCGGCTGCGACGACGTTGGACATCATCATTACGTGCGTGTGCGTGCCGACGCCACGGCAGCAGCGACATGCATCGTATTGAACCGGAGGGACTCGGCCGAAGAACGAAGCGCAACGCCTGGCGCCAGGAGAACAACCGGTTTGCCTCCGCGCTCGCTTCTGCCCCTGCCCGACCAACCACGCCTCCGTGTCCTTCACGAACAGGGCAGGGCAGCATAGCTTGCGCGCAAACGTGGATCGCGTGACGCAAAGCGCCGTGCAAGCCGGCTTCTCTTGGTTCGTGAAAATGCACTTTCTTTCTTTTCTTTCTCGTGCGTGCGTCGTGGTACGGTTACGCACGGGTCCAACGAATTATCAACCCAGGGGAAAATGAAGCATTCAACTTTTAGCTAGGCCAAGCCCAACCCGAGCACCCAGCTGGAAAGAGAGACAGGCAGGCCCACCAAGGCCAGCCCAGCCCAGCCCAGCTGCCGCCGTCCGTACGGCCGGCCGGCCAGTCGGGGAATATTTTAGACGAAACAGGATAAGATCAGATTTTAAGTACTCACTCACTCCAACAGCGCAGACCCAGACCATCCTTTTCTTCCTGTCTTTGCGACACATACGAGCAAGGGGCAGACACGCCCGCCCAACGTGCAGCGACAGGAATCATCTGCATTTGTGCATCCTATGCCCCACACGTCAGCATGTCCATGCTTTTCCTCTCCATCTCTCTCACGTTCTCTCTCCTGATTAATTCCAGCACCAGTATTAGTACTACACTACAGTACGTACTAGAGCAACGAGAAATAATCCTTATGTAATCATCACACTCGCCCGCCACTGTCCCAGAATATACTACATATATATACAACTCGCCCAATCACATCTACTATTCATTAACCAAAGCGCAGATTAGCATTGGATGCTCCGTTCGCCCGTCCATCCGTGATCCATCCATCCTTCACCCACACCAGGTCAAGCCTCCCTCCCGTCTTGTCCTGTCCCTCGGAAACCCTAAACAACACCGCCATTTGTTTTATCAAAACGACGACACCGCCATTAATGCGTCGTCTCCTCGGCGTGACTGGTGATTCGGTTGTTTTTTCGTTGACACAGCTGTGTGATCCCATCGGCTTTTCCTTCACTCGCACGCATCCCGGTAAAAAAGTCTTGCTTCGCCGACCGTACGTGGCAACTCGTTGCTGCTACTACTACTGTTCGTTATCGTGAAACTGAAGTTCTGTTACCGTGAAACTGAAATTTCATCTTCCTTTTCGAGAGAAAGCTACCTTCTGCAAAGGGACGATGGTTTCGTCGTCAACTGTACTATGCTATAACGTTTCCCGCTGGCAAGAACAATTTTGATTTTAATATTTTGGTACGGTTTCATCTCCTGAAACGAGTTTTTTTTTTCCTTCTTCCAATGACTGGCTTGTTCTACTGGTAAGATGGACGGCTGATCTCATTGATGATCTGATCGGATTATGCGGCCTAGGACTCGGCACGAAACAATCTTGTCTGCTCCTCCATCCCACAAGCCACGCCACAACACCAACATTTGCAACCACTAATCACCACCGATCCATCATGGCTTATATAACAAATACTGGCATACATCAACAGATTTACTCCATCCTAATCATAAGGCAGACCAAGTGATTTCAGGCTGCCATTATACCTACTTAAACTACTACTGTACAAGTTTGCAAGATCAGACGGTACACAGCTTCTCATCGTGTTGAAAGGTAATGTTTGATGCCGAAGATTGATCCAGCAGGAATACCATGTAGGCAGTGAGTGAGGAACACGAGAAATGGAGCTTCTTATGTGTATTCTGATTATGTAGTAGCAATACCAGCAGTGACAACATCTCTCATCACGCCTAAAGATTCAGAGAGATCCAATAAGAAGAAGATGAAGAAGAAGCATCTTCAAAGCCTGCCTAATTTTCATCTAGGTTATTATAGCTCGCGCTCTGGAGATCGGTCATGGAGAAGGACCTCGGCGATCTGAACGAGCCGGCGTTCGCGTTCCGCGTCATCATCTGGGTGTGCACGCTGAGCCTGGGCGACGGGAACGACGGCGGCGGGCCGCGCCGCTCCCTCCGGCCCTTGCCGTCATCGTCGTCCGAGTCATCGTCCGCGCCCTCCTCGTCGTCCTCCTCCAGCACGGCGTGGTCGGGGGCCAGCAGCGCGGGGAGGTACGCGGTGGCCAGCGCGCTGCACGACGCGTGGCGCCGGGACCACGCCGCCAGCACGCGGCGGCGCTTGTTGAAGGGGTTCTCCGGCTTGGCGATCTCCTTGGCGGCCGCCTTCGCCGCGGCCTCCGCGAGGCTCGTGAACGACTTGGACTTGCCCGCATAGAAATTCGACAGACCCCTCCTGCGATCGATTCGATTCACCCATCCGCACATAGCTTGGTCAGCTCAAGAGTTATTTTCAGTGCATTTAATTTTTTTTTGTTCCAAGACCAAGTAACTGCTGTAATCAGTAGTAGCAGTAGTAATGCATTGGTACAACAAATTGCTGCGATCTAAAGCAAGGTTATTCCACAGAAGAACATTTAATTTAACCACTAAAAATTTCGTTGAGCTAGATCAAGACAGTGCAGAACAAAAATCACACAAGAAACAGCTGAAGAAAAAAACAAAAAAGAGGAAAGTGAGCAGGCAAGCTTACTTGCTGGGCAGAGCATCCTCCAAGGACTCGAGCCCCATCATGCCGAGCCCGGCAGTCTCCTTGGCCTCGCTCCGCACCTCGTCCTCATCCTCCTTCTCCGACGCCGAGTTATCCCCGATCGACGAGCTGTCCGACGACGCTGCCCCGATGGACGAGCTATCCGACAGTCCGGCCGCCGCATCCTCCCCCTCCTCTTCCTCCCTCCTCACCGCCGCCTGACCCTCTTCCTCCTCCTCTAATGCCTCCTTCGAAGAGAAGAGCCCGTTGGTATCCCTCTTCCGCTCGTCGGGATCCGCCTTCCCCTTCCCCGGCCGCTGGAACCCGCCGTGCGCCGGCGGCATCCCGGCCGCCACAGCCGTAGACATCCTCGCAACCAACCAATCAATCAACCAACGAATCGACCACACCAACCCGCCACTGGAAAGCTAGCTCCACCCGAATCTTCGGACACCGCTGCCCGGATCGGCCGCCGGCGGCGACGGCGACGGCTACAACGGAGAGCGAAGCGCGCAGATCGACGGGGTGGTAGAGGACAAGAAATCTTCGGTGCGCGAACGAGAGTGGTAGAGAGAAAGGGGCGGAACGAGAGGAGAGAGAGAGAAGGGGGAGGGGACAGGATAAGGATAGCTGGACTGCTAGCAAAGGCGAATTGTATAGTGAGGAGATAAGCGGCGTGGGGCCCCCCGGTTCGGTGCACCCGGTCCACGCGCCTGACGCGGCAACGTGCGGTGGACGAGGGCGGCCGGTCCCTGTCGGCCCGCGGTCTCTACCACGTGGGGCCCTGATGCCGGCCTCACGATAAGGTTTGACAAGGCCCCACGCCACCTCCGTGGCCGCGGCGCAGGGGAAAGGAACGGTAGACGACCTGTACTGTTTTCGTATTTCTACACCGATATACGCGTGACGTGGCCGGTCGCCTAGTTCGTGGCTTGTGATGAGCCAGCACCAGATCCCAGCAGCTTGACCAGCCAAAAGTTCACTTTGAACACTCTATTTTCTTATGGACTAGCTAGGACGCGTGAGTTTTTTTGCTTTGAACTTGACGTAGTCGCTGCCCATGCGTATAATCCATCGGAAAAGGGACATAAAAGAGAGGCCAAACGGTTCTTTGGTTGTTCTCCCTCCCCTAGGTTAGCATAATTAAACCGGCCGTGATAACCTTTAAGAATTCGTAATAGTACGAAATTGACAATTGAATCCGTACGAGTCACGTGCTTCACCGTCTACTGACCTGGTTCCATTCATTCCATCTCCAAAATGTTATCATTTAATGAACTACAAAGTGACAAATTTTTGAAAATGGAGAGAGTACATCTTAAATTTTTTTAAATTGACTGGGACAGTAAAACATGCGTGGATGATCGAGATGATTAGCAAGCAAACGCTAATCCTCATACATACATGCGTGTATACATGCGTGTGGTTTGCAGAATGGGACCACCTTTTAGATCATCTTTGTGGCTCTTAACATGATTTTTATCTCTTCAAACTCAATGTTCTTGATACACCTTGAGTTTGAGTGAGGTGTTAGAGGTATAATAGTGATATGATATTAGATGATGTATTAGGTGCTTACTTGCATATTTGTCACCCTTGTACATCTATTTATAGAGGCCTCCGGTCTCCTGAATAATATAAGATCAGAAGATCCAATATTCATAACAAGTACTATGTATGTATGTGCATGCATGACACGATCGTGCTGGCGTGCGTTAGCGTTATCTGATAACCTTGGTCGTCTTGGCCTAAACTGAACTCCCAATCAACCAACGCTGTCCAGTGGTGGTAAAACGACCCGTGCATGCATGTTAGGTAGTACCGCATGCATGATAATCCAGGAAGATCTGGACGAGGATGCACATGATGTTTTTTGGTGCCTCCATCGGGCGATCCACAAAACAATGTTATCGTTTGGCCCTAGCTAATTGTCCTCTTCCGTTCTTTGCTGCGGCGGCGAGCGACCACCGCACCCTTCCTCAACGCAAAATGACACCACAGTGGTAATCGAGGAGTTACATTTGACCTGCTATTCATCCGTGTCTTCTTTAATTTGAACATTTGATCTGCTTATAGTGTACAATAATTTTGAATCTTTATCAAAAGATTGTCACCTCTAATTTATTTTTTAAATTAAAAGTGACAAATTTTTGAGAAATGAGGAAGTACTCGTAGGTGTGTATTTATATTTTCAGTTTGGCTGCGTACAGATGATCTCGATTGGATGGATGAGGTCGGTGCGCAAAGCGCGGTGCGTTATGCAAAAGTCAAACGCGTACTAGCTCGGTAAAGCTAATTAAGTGCGGTCGTAAAACTTTCCGAGGCTTTAAAATCCTGAATTGGCAAAGTGGGGAAGAGATATTCTAAGCATCGATCTCTTGTTTTTGATATTCTCGTGCATCAGTGGAGCTTTCAACAAGAGTTGTTCTTTGTGAGGCCAGATTTTGGTCAAGGATCATGATTCGTGAACAGCCGCAATTAACAAATGTGCATGCATGGCCGCTTGATTATGGTTATTAATAAGTGTTGGAGAATAAAGCGCGCCAAGCTTGACCGAGCATCCAAACTGCTCACGCACGTTCTGTTAGTTGGTTGGATCACGTAGTTCATGCATCACGCACTTCCCTCATTCTTAGCCATTCTCCCACGATCTGTAAACCACGCAGCCATGACTCCTTATACATGTAAAGTATCTGCCTATTTAAGGCATACTGATCA
Source organism: Tuctoria greenei (assembly GCA_036927565.1). NCBI lineage: Eukaryota > Viridiplantae > Streptophyta > Magnoliopsida > Poales > Poaceae > Tuctoria > Tuctoria greenei. Next base: position 2,234,879 of record JAYESD010000005.1, read on the forward strand.
ATGGAAAGGGTGTGTGGTGTGTTTGCAATCTTTCATGGTAATCAGAGCGAGGTAGGATTCTTTCTTTTTCCCTGCCTTCCACTTCCCTATACGATGGCCTCCACAGCTTCTTCCACAGCAAGCAACACATCCAGCCCCATGAACAGCGGCTCATCCCCTGCCTTTACCCCAACCCAACCCTCTCCTGTTGCCATCGCTACTCAATCTGTACACATCACAAGCCTCGTCAATGTCCGGCTCGACATGTTCTCCACGGCGTACCGTCGTTGGCAACGGCTCTTCCTCATCGTCCTCAGCCGCTTCAATCTTCGACATCACGTAGATGGGTCTGAGCCCCATCCTGATGATCCGGCATGGATTCAAGAGGACCTCACTGTCCTCATGTGGATACATGCGACGTTGGCCGACGATCTACTCGACTTCGTCATGGACGACGATGACTCTGCTCTTGGTGTCTGGACCAAGATCAAAACTTATTTTCTCGGCAACAAATCCAGTCGGGCTGTCCAGCTCGAGCAGGAATTGCACAATCTTCAGTAAGGTGACATGTCCGCATCCACATATTGTCACAAGCTGAAAACCCTTGCAGATGCTCTTGCAGATTGTGATCAAGGGGTCACTGATCGGGCGCTTGTTCATCAACTAATTAGAGGGCTCAATCCAAAATATCATGTTCTACGTCAACTTCTTCCGGCACTTCCGGTGTTCCCAACGTTTCTGGAGGCCCGCGACCAACTCATTGTGGCTGAAAATTCTCTTGCCACTTCTGCTACACCTGCTCAAGAGACGGCATTCACCGCCACAGAAGACACTGCAGCTCTGAACTCGTCCTCTGCCTCTTGCACCGACACTGACCGTGGCAACTCATCTTCTTCGTCACGTGGCCGTGGGCGTGGTGGCTCACGAGGACGTGGCCGTTGGCGTGGTGGTCGTGGCAACTCTAGCAACAATGGACGTGGTAACAGCTACTCCAACTCTTGGATGCAGAACGTGCCACCGTGGGTAGCTGCCTGGCTTGGCTCTGGTGCATCCTGGCGTGCACCTTGGACCGGTTCCACTGGTCCTGGCGTTCTGGGAGCACGTCCTTCCTCCAGTCAAGCTCAGGCCTTCAACACTTATTTTCAGCAACCCACCACTCAGTTTGCTCCTCCCACAGCACCTGTGTTCGACACCCAAGGTCTGATACAGGCCCTGCAGGCAGCTGCTCTTCCTCAAGGACAATCGTCTCAGGATTGGTATATGGATACCGGTGCCAGTGGCCACATGACCTCGGATTCAGGTAACTTGACTAATTATTGTTCTTCATCCATGCATAATTCCTCTAACGTTATAGTTGGCAATGGCACACAAATTCCTGTTCTTGGTTCTGGTTCAGTCTTTTTACGCACACCTTCTACAGCTTTTCAGCTATCTCGCGTTCTTCACATTCCTAAACTCATTCACAATTTGATTTCTGTACGCAAATTTACGACTAATAATAATTGTTCCGTTGAATTTGATCCATTTGGATTCTCTATCAAGGATCTATTCAGCAAGGTCGTGCTCATGAGGTCCAATAGTCGTGGCGATCTCTATCCTTTCTACACACAATTCGGCTCTTCATCACCAACAGCACTGTCTGCTTCGACCACGACACTCTGGCACAGGAGACTCGGGCATCCTGACACTAATAGTCTACGCAATGTGTTATCTCAATTTTCTATTCCAGCAACCAATACTATTAATCATGTTTGTGACGCTTGTCAACAAGGGCGCTGTCGACTGTTGGAGTCGGCAGATCTCCTGACACTACTAAAGTGTTGAAGGAGTTTGTAGTTCGGTGTGGGCGCGCGGAGACTCAAGAAGGTGAATCACGATTGGACACGAGAGACACAGTGGTTTACGTGGTTCGGGCCGCCTGAGCGTAATACCCTACTCCACGGGTGTGTGGTGTTGTATTAGTTTATGTATGAAAGCTCACGTCAATGCGTGTGTGCCTGAGAGCGTTCGAGCCTTCTCTTCCCCCTCCGTGTATCGTCGGTCTGTCCTTTTATAGTACAAGGACAAACCGTTACAAGTTAGCCTGGCCCGACATGTGGCCCCGGCGGTTACTAGTATTGATACACGATTAATTGTTGTTAATAACCCTGTAACGGGCTCCGACAGTGCCGTTACAGGTGTTAAGATTGTCCGATTAAGTGTCATTAACATGGAATTAATGACAATTAATCGGGTCTTGAAGTCCGTGGCTATCCTTTGAATATCCAGAGTCGTTACAATGTCTTCCGGAGGTTTGAGGCGGCCAGCTTCGACGTTTGGACACGTGGCAGCTCCGGAGCTTGCTTGTGGGAAGCGGGAAGCTCCGGGGTGGCCTGGCACGTGTCAGGTCCGGAGCTTCTCTCGGTCAGGGGTTAAGTCCGGAGGTGCCGTTTCGGTACCTAGCCCGGAGCTTCACCCTTGTGGGTAGTAGCTCCGGTCTGGCAGTACACGTGGCAACCTAGGGGTTAACCATGTTGGAGAAGCAGGTCCGGTTATGTCTGACAAGTGGGCCTCCGAGGGTCTTCAATTTGATTAGACGTCCTTCCCTTGAGATATTTGTAACCTCAGGGGGTGTATGGTTTTTAGGGTACCGACAGTGGCCCCCTGGACCTACCTCCGAGGAAAGTCACCGGGGTGAAGTCATTCCGTCGGAGGTGGGTCCATACTCGCGACTCTTGAACTGGGTCTTCAAGGGTCTTCGGAGGTGCCGTTGGCGGGGCTTTACGGTTAAATCCCGACGCGTGGTGCACCTCAGGCGGCAGATAAGATCTTTGACGTGCGGATCTCTCGCAATTGAAGGTCGCCGGTTCCCGATACGAAAACCGTATCGGTTCCGCGCGCCTTGTCAGGTCGCCGCCTTTGGGTTTCCCGCCTCGTGATGACAACTGTTCGCCTGGGTAAGAGCCTCGACTTGATCGTCAGGGTGGTCCCGGGCCCTCTTGTCATCGGCAGGGTTGAATTCTTGAGTAGTATCCTTGACTCCCCTGCAGTTTCCATCCAAGCGTTGCGAGGGCTTACTTAAGAAGGAAAGCGCACCGTCGGGAGTTCTTTACGCTTCCCATCTGTTCTTGCGCTCAAACTCCCAACTCGTACTTTGCTCCTCTTCTCTTGCCTAGCTGTGCTGCGATGGAGTTGGGTCTGCGGGAGAGTCGCTTGAAGACTGACAGCGATCTGAAGAAGGTCCGGGCCCTCATGGGGTGGTCTTCGGACTTCTTCAACCGCTCGGTCCGCGCCGGCGGAGAGCTCCCCTTTGAAAAGGAGCACGCTGGCGAGATGGTGTACTTTTCCTCGTACGCCATGGTGGGGCTGATCCCACCGTTTTCTTCTTTCTTCTTGATGCTGCTGGACTTCTATGGTCTGCAGCTGTACCACCTTGGCCCTCACTCCATTCTCCTTGTGTCCATCTTTGTCCACTTCTGCGAGATGTGGGTGGGCATCCCTCCCTGCATCGAGCTCTTCCGAACCTTCTTCACCGTCCACACCACCGGCCGAAGCAATGAGTATCTTGGCTTCTACTACTTCGTGAAGCGCAAGAAGTGCCCATTCAAGTACCTCCGGTCATTCCCTTCCGGGAAGTGGGATGACTGGAAGAAAGATTGGATAGTCGTCCGGGTGGAGGAGCATGAGCGGTTGGAGTTGCCAGACGGTCTGCCCGGCATTGACACGTCGGTATGGAGCGAAGTTCCGGTGCTGGCGGAAGCTTTCGACCCTGTCCTGACCAGGATCCGCGAATGTGTGGAGGGAGGATTGACTCCCCAGGCGGTGTTCTGCAACTTCCTGTCCAACAGGTGGGCGCCGCTGAAGAGGAGGGAGAAGCTCGCCTGGGCCCTCAACAGCGTGATGGACGAGGACCGGGTTGAGACCGGGTTGAAGTCCAGCATGGTGGGGAAGACCTTGGAGTTTCACCTCAAGAAATTCCAGCACGGCATCGATGTTGACGGAGATTACTTGACTCCGCCGCCGGCCTTCCTCCCTCTGAACGTGGAAGTTGAGTTCAGCAGGGAGCTCCGGCGGACGATGCCCGCGCTTGACGACCTTGGTGTCGTCGAGAGAAGATCAACCACCCGGTTGGCGATCCCCGGGTTGTCCGAAGACGGCTCCGCCCCTGTCCCACAGCCAAGAGTTGAGGTCATCGGCAAGGGCAAGGAGCTGGCGGAGGAGCCGGAGAGCCGAAAGAGGAAGCTGCGACATGCTGACGGAAGGTCCATCGGGCCTGCCACTCCCCCCCCCCCCCCCCGGTTCCCCCTCCTCAGGAAGGAAGATCCTCTGCCGCCGTGGCGACTGTCCGCGTGGTGGGGTCCTTCCGGAACGTTTCTGTTCCGGCGGTGGGATCCTCCCGGAGTGCGACTGTCCCCGTGGTGGATCCCTCCTGTGGTGCTAGCTCCGGGCGCGCGACTCCGGCATCTGGAGCGGTGAGGGCCTCCAGGTCCAGGAGTTCCTCCCGATCAAGGAGAGCTCCAACCCGGGAAACGCCCGCGGCTGTGGCAAGTCCTGGGAGTCCTCCCGGAGCTCCTACGCCGACCGTGGCCATCCCGGATCGTCCGGGAAAGAGGTTCCGCGCAAGCTGGTGCGGGAGCCTCCCAAGGTAATTTTTCTTTTTACCTCGATTAACTTTTTAATTGTAGCATCTGTTTGCTCAATTTCTTCGTTCTTCATCTGCAGCGTTCCCAAGAAGGGGAGTGAAGCTCCACCCTCAGCCACAGTGTCTGAGGCTGCGAGGGCTTCTGCTCCAGTCCCGGTGCCGCCCCAAGCGGAGGCTGCGACAGCTCCGGCGCCGGCTGTCGTGGTCATGGACCCCGACTCGTCTCCAGAAGTTCCCGTGGTAGCGCCGGACCACGGGAATGAAGATGCGCCAGCGGCACCCGTCCCGGAAGTGGAAGCTCCGGGTCCTGGTGCTGCAGTAGTAGAAGCTCCGGCTGTTGAGTCGGAGGAAGTAGCAGTCCCGGCTTCGGAGCCGAAAAGTGCTGAAGCCCCGGCGATTGAGCCGGAGGTGGCTGAAGCCCCGGCATGCGAGCCGGAAGTCGAAGTAGTTCCGGCAGTTGAGACGGTTACTTCCGAAGCTCCGGCCGCAGAGCCAGTGATTGTTGGAGCGCCGGCCGCAGAGCCGGCGGCTGAAGAGGCGGGGGAGCTTGAGCCTCCCTCAGAAGAGGTGTCCCGGCCGGAGCCAGTAGCGGCTCCTGCTCCGAAGGTGACGACGTCGATGGTACCTGTGGCAGAGCCAGAGTGCCTGAACGAAGTCGCCGGCCCACAGCCTGAGGGGGCAAATGAAGACTTGGCGGCGGGACCTCCTTCGATGGCGACTGAGGTCGTCCCGGAGGAAGGCCCTAACGCTTTGGAAGCTTGGGGTTCCACTCTCGTAGAGTGGGACCCAATTTTTGTATGTGAAGACCCGCTGGAACCAGCGGAAGAGATCCCAGCAGGTCCGGAGCCCATCTCGCTGTCGATGTCCATCGACAACGCCTGCTCCAGTCTACGTCAGGTCCAACTGGCCTTCTTCCACGACAGCAAGGCTCTTGAAGAGGAGCGCCAAACCCTTAGGCGGTGGCGTAATCGGCTCCACTTCGAGACTAAGCTGGCGCAGTCGAGGCTTGCGGATGACAAGGAGTGGATCAAGCGGGAGAAGATCCGCCTGGAGCTCTGGGATAAGCTGCTGGACGAGAGGGAGAGCATGACTCACGCCCTCGATGCTCAATCCCGGGAGTTCCACGACCGAGCTAAGGCTGCTAACGACGCGGCCAATGCTCGGTTTGATCAGCTCGAGGCCATCAGCACCGCACTCATCAAGCGCCGAGAGGCACTTGAAGGGAGGGAAAGACGACTCGAGGACGAGGAGCAAAAACTCCTAGAGCTACGGGATGACGTCTTGCGACGGGAAGAAGAGCTCACCGAGAAAATAGCTCTGGCGGACAAGGGCCTCGAGGAGCGCACTAAGAAATTGGAAGAGTGCTGCCTCGAGGAAGAGGAGAAGACCTGGGTGCGGGGGCAGGAACTCTACGAATACGAGTGTGCCCTTGTCGCCCGGGAGAAGAAAGTGGAGGCTAGGGAGAAGGACCTGGTCGACCGCCGGAACAAGATCCACCTCCGGGAGGAGGAGCTCGGAAGACTTGAGAAGTGGGTTGCTGCGAAGATCCAGCAAAACGCCAAAGAAGTTGAGCGCCTCGCCCGCGAGAATTCGGAGCTGACGGCGGCCCGGAGATCCCTGGAAGAGATGAAGAACTTGAGGAAGGCGGACTCCCTGCAGATTTGGGAGTTCCTGGGCAAGGCCGACGACGCGCTGACGCTGATGGGTTTCAGCCCCGTGCACCCGGATGATCCGGAGCCGGAGCCGGACCTTGCGTTGCAAGCGTTGAGCGCCGCAGGCAGCAAGCTCTCCAAGGTGGGCGACGTCATCGCGGACCAGCTGGAGGTCGAGGGGCAATCCCTGGCTAGGAACGTCACAGAATATGTGTTGACGTGCTACACCAGCCGGAACCCTCGATTTCCTCTGGACCCGGTGCTTGAAGGCCCCGTCGAAGGAGAAGGCGAAGCTACCCGAGCCTGCGTGTCGGAGGTCGCCCAGAAGGTCGTCGAGTTCTTCCATAGGGTCTAGGACCGTCTCTTTTAGCCTTTACTTGTATCTTCTCTTCTTCCTCAATTTTGTAATCCCTTGTCTCCAGATGTAATCTCCGGTCTTCAGATGAAATGAAATCCCCAATTTTTTGCGAATTTCATTTTTTTTTGTGTCTTCAACATCTTTATCTTCACTTGGCCCCCTGGTAGATGTGCACAATTTGATTGTGGACATGTACCAAAAGGATGTTGAGTTTTGTTGAAGACGAATTTGCTTCAAACTTGTGGAATTTATGTCCGAAGTTTTTGATAGTGAAGGTCCCCTGAAGTTGTCGGAGCTTAGAAGCTCCGGCACTGTCCATCGCTGGAGCTTAGTAGCTCCGGCAATAGCCTCTATCAACACGTTGAGCGTCGGTAGTTAATACTCCAAGGTGTCGGAGCTTAGCAGCTCCGGCAATGACCTTTGCCACACTTGGTTTGTTGGCAACAGACTCCAGTGACGGGGTCTTCTCACCATCTTTTAGTCAACGCCGACGGTTGACGCCCTGGTGGGAGTCGGAGCTTGGTTAGCTCCGGTTTTTCTCCATCAACGTAGGGTTCATTTTTCCTGCACACTTAAGCCAAGAAAAATAGTAAAATTCGTTCCTTGTCTATAACTTCGTCGCGACTTACGGTTCTCAAGAAAATTTTAAGTTGAACACGATTTTTAATACGACTGGATGAATTGTCTTTTCTTTTAGATCCAATTGTCCATGGACCCACCTTACTTTGGCCTGCCGGGATGTAGGTAGAGTGGCGTACTTAGGGTGCTTGACCAGGCTAAGTCGATAGCGCACTCCGGCCCGAGAATGGCTTGGCGGCTTTCAGGTGAGTTGGCCACAGACGATATTTAAATCCAAAAAATCTGACAATTCAACTCGAATCGTATGTAAACCGGTCAAACTAGAACTTCTTAAGAATTGCACGTTTCTATTATAGACAAGAAAGAGAAAAATAAAAATGTCGAGCCTATGCAAAAATGAATGCACGTGGAGTCTATTTCACATGAAGATGTCTTTCATTATAGGTCCGGGGTACAGGGGAAACAAGTACACTCTTAGGGTACGGAACCAGGCTAAGTGTGTTTGGTTTCTCGTTTGACCCAGGGTAGTTAGCCACACTTTTAGTCCGGAGACTGTGTCAAGTGTTGCATGAGCTTTTCAAACCTTTCGGGAAAGGTCCGGCTGCTCTCCCGGAGGAACTACCCGACTCTGTACAATGACTCTATAACATACATTTCAAGTTACTTAAGACTCACCTCCGTGGAATTAAGTGTAGATCTTACGGAGGTGCTCGATGTTCCAAGGATTTGGGAGAGGTGTCCCATCCTCGGTAGCCAAGCGAACGCTTCCGGGACGGGATACTTTGATCACTCGAAAGGGCCCTTCCCATCCGGGGGAGAGTTTGTTTTGCCCTTCTCTGGATAGTATTCTCCGTAGCACCAGATCGCCTTCCTCGAGCTGTCGGTTGTGTACATGCCGCTGGTGATAGCGCCGTAGAGCTTGGCGGTATCGGGCATTCCGAACAGCTGCTTGGCACCTTCCCTCCTCGAGGAGGTCTAGGTCTTCGCGCCGGAGCTGGTCCTGCGCGGCTTCGTCGAAGGTCCGGACTCGGAGGGAACCCAAGGTGATTTCCGGAGGAAGGATTGCTTCAGCTCCGTACACCAGAAAGAAGGGTGTTTCTCCGGTTGCCCGACTTGGAGAAGTCCTGTTGGCCCATAGAGTGGGCGGAAGCTCTTCGATCCAATTGGCTCCGTGCTTTTTCAAGCGCTCATAAGTGCGTGTTTTGAGTCCTTTAAGGATCTCTGCATTTGCTCTCTCGGCTTGTCCATTGCTGGCAGGATGAGCTACGGAAGCGTAGCAAACTTGTATGCCGAGGTCTTCGCAATATCCTTGAAATGCGGAGCTTGTGAATTGAGTCCCATTATCAGTGATGATCTTATTTGGGACTCCGAATCTGCTCACGATGGATTGTAGAAAATTGATTGCAGATTGTTTGTTGATCGTCACAACGGGAGTTGCTTCCGGCCACTTGGTGAACTTGTCGATGGCGACGTACAGGAACTTGTAACCTCCGACGGCTCTAGGGAAGGGTCCCAAGATGTCCATCCCCCACACAGCGAAAGGCCATGTGGGAGGTATCATTTGTAAGGACTGAGCAAGTGTATGAATTTGCTTTGCATGAAATTGGCATGCTTTGCATTTCTTCACCAGCTCAGTGGCATCCTGAAGCGCTGTAGGCCAGTAGAAGTCGTGCCGAAAGGCTTTTCCGACCAGCGTGCGGGAAGATGCGTGGTTCCCACACTCGCCTCCATGGATTTCTGTGAGGAGCTCGCAGCCTTCTTCCCTTGTGATGCACCGCATTAGGATGCCGTTGGCACCGCGCCGGTAGAGATCCCCTTCTACCAACGTGTATCTTTTAGCCAATCTGACTACCCGATCAGCGGATACATCATTGTCAGGAAGGATGTTGTCTTTCAAGTAGCTCCGGATCTCCGAGATCCATGCATCAGAACTGACTTGAGCATTTGAGTCTTGCGTGCTGGGTTGCTCGGAGCTTCCGGCAGCACCTACGACCCTTGATGGCTGCCATGGTAACAGGGCCATCGGGACCGTCAGCTTCGGGACGCTGATCTCGCCCCCTTCGTTCAGTTCGGCAGGCTGAACTGTGGGTTTTGACAACCTCCGGACAAAGGTTCCATCAGGAGCCGGAGCTCCAGTTGACGCCTTGGTCGAGAGTTCGTCAGCTTCAGCGTTGTGAGCACGCTGAACATGGTGAAGGTCTAGGACTTCAAAGTCCTTCTGAAGCCTCTGGACTTCAAGGAGGTAAGCAGCCAGCTGGAGATTATTGCAGGAGCATTCACCCTTCACCTGCTTGGTGACGAGTTGTGAATCTCCTTTGACCAGCAATTGCTTGACACCGTATGATAGTGCCACCTTTAATCCATAGATGAGTGCTTCATACTCCGCCATGTTGTTGGTTGCCTTGAAGTCAAGGTGTACCATGTATTTCACCTTCTCCCCAGTTGGTGCGAGGAGAAGGATTCCAGCTCCGGCTCCCTGCTTCTGCATGGAGCCGTCGAAGTAAAGGGTCCAGTGAGGCTTAGTGAAGGTTGGAACTTGAGGTTCCGTCTTCTGCTCGCTGGGGCCCCCAGGGTTTAATGGAGAGGGAGTCCATTCTGCCACGAAATCTGCCAACGCTTGACTCTTGATTGCTTGTCTCAGAATGAATTCAAGATCGAATTCAGCCAATTCCGCTGCCCACTTTGCAATATTCCCAGTTGAATTGGAATTATGCAGGATCGCTCGAAGTGGATATGAGGTCACCACCGAGACTTTGTGAGCTTGGAAATAGTGTCGAAGCTTCCTTGAGGCAATAAGAACTGCATAAAGCAGTTTATGCACCTCTAAGTATCGAGTCTTGGCATCATGTAACACTTCACTGATGAAGTATACCGGGCGTTGAATGGTCCGGACCCTCCCGGAGGGGTCCGGAGCTTCCTCTTCATTGATCCGGACCCTCTCAGAGGGGTCCAGACTCTCTTCGGGGACCTCCGGGTTCTGGGTGGAGGAACCCGAAGCTTCTTCAGAAATGACCTGGACCCTCTTAGAGGGGTCTGGGTCCTCTAAAGTGGCTTCTTGTGGGTTTGAGTCTGGGAGCTGGGACCCAGACCCGCTTTCAGGAACCTCCGGACCCTCCCGAAGGGGTCTGGATTCCTGAGTATTGGGTAGTTCCGGTCTCTCCGCAACCAGAACCATACTGACGACTTCGTCAGTAGCTGAAATGTAAAGCAACAAAGGCTCACCAGGGTTCGGAGCTACCAGGACTGGTAGGGTGGTGAGGAACTGTTTCAGCTCCTGGAATGCCTTCTCTGCTTCTTCAGACCATTGGAATGGTCCGGACTTCCTCAGTAACTTGAAGAAGGGAAGTGCTCTTTCCGCCAGTCTTGAAATGAACCGGCTGAGGGCTGCTAGACATCCAGTTAATTTCTGGACGTCTTTGATGCGGGTTGGTGGCCGCATGTCTTCAATGGCTTTTATCTTCGCCGGATTAGCCTCTATGCCCCGGTGACTTACCAGGAAACCAAGAAGCTTTCCGGAACTAACCCCGAAGACGCACTTGTCTGGGTTTAGCTTCGTGCGGGTGGCCCGCAGCTTGTCGAAGACAGCCTGCAAGGTGTTCAAGAGAGACTCCTTGTTCTTGACTTTGACCACGATGTCATCGACGTACACTTCCACTATGTCTCTGATGAGTTCTTCGAAAGTTTTGTACATAGCTCGTACAAAAGTTGAAGCTGCATTCTTGAGACCAAACGGCATGGCTGTGTAACAATACAATCCATCCACTGTGATGAATGAAGTATGCTCTTCATCCTCCCTAGACATCCTGATTTGATGATATCCAGAATATGCGTCTAGAAAACACAGTAACTCGCACCCGGAGGTGGAATCCACTATCTGATCTATTCTAGGTAGTGGGAATGGATCTTTTGGACATGCCTTATTCAGTGTGGTGTAGTCGATGCACATCCGAAGTTTCCTGCCGGCCTTGGGCACAACGACTGGGTTCGCCAGCCATTTTGGATGGAAGACTTCTCGGATAAATCCGGCTTCGAGCAACTTCTTCACTTCTTGTCGGATGAAGTTGTGTCGCTCTACAGATTGCTTCCAAGGTTTCTGATGCACAGGCCGAGCATCGGGGTAAATCTTCAGATTGTGCTCAATCACTTCCCTGGGGATCCCAGGCATTTGTGACGGTTGCCAAGCAAATACGTCAACGTTAGCCCGAAGAAAGTGATGAGCGCGAGTTCCTATTTGTCATTCAACCCACCCGATATGCGGGTGGTTTGAGTGACATCGGAACCAATTTGGACGACTTTGATGGGGATGTCGGTGTCGCCGCTTGGCTGCACACGGGGAGCAGAGGTTGAGCCTCGTTGCCGAATGCTCGGAGGTTTTGGAGCTTGCCCCTGTCTGGAGTCCTCCTCTTGCGCAGTGGTGAGTGCATGGAGCTCCTCCAGAGCAGTTACTCCGGCGGTGCGATCTCCACGAATCCGGAGAACGCCTGCTGGTGTTGGCATCTTCAACACCAAGTATCCATAATGAGCAGCTGCCATAAATTTGTATAGGGCAGGTCTACCCAAGATGGCGTTGAATGGTAAGTTGATCTGAGCGACGTCGAAGACCAACTTCTCGGTGCGGTACTTCTCCCGTGTCTCGAAGGTAACGGAGAGAATTATAGCTCCGAGTGGGGTAATGGCCCCCGGACCTACTCCGAAGAATGGTCGAGAGGGCTGAAGATCCGAAGGTCGAAGCTGAAGTCTCGTAAAAGCTTCAAAGCTTATAAGGTTCAGCCCCGAACCTCCATCCACCATAACATGATGGAGCTGGATGTTGTTGATGGTGGGAGATACCATCAAGGGTAATTGGCCAGCTCCGACCATGCTTCGAGGACAGTCCGAAGCATCAAAAGTGATGGGTGTGTCCATCCACTTTCGATGTGGCTCCGGTCTAGCTGTAGGAGCTACAGCAGCCATATCCCGCCGCATAGTCTTGATGACACGACGAGAAGTGATGTCCCATGATCCACCAAAGATGGTGTTCATGGTTTTCCGACGCTCGTTGTCGGAGACGTCGGAGTCATCGTCGACGGAGGTGTAGACGGCTTTCAGGACCTTTTTGGGGTCCTGAAACCCTAACTCCTCTTCAGTCGGAGCTTCGTCAACCTTCTGTTTTCCCTCCCTCTGTCGGAAAGGAGACCCTTCCCGGCGCTTGTTGTAGCGCTCGGCAAGGTTTTGGACCTCCCGGCAGTCTTCCAGCCTGTGGCTGCCCGTTTTGTGAATGGGGCACCACATTTTGGATTTGCCGCTGTCTTCGGAAGACGGTCGAGGTCGCTTCTCGGGGCGTGGCCCCCGGCCACCAGGAGTTGCAGTGGCTGCAACGTTGGATGTGCCGGCCGACGGCTTCTTCTTGCCGTTGGTCTTCTTTTTCTTCTTGCCACTCCCGGAGGTAGCGACTTCTTCTTTGGAGGATTTTTTGTGATCCTCCAAGGCTGGTTTGGAGTGCATTTCACGGCCCTCCGCAGCTCTGGCACATTTATCTGCCAAGCTGAAGAGCTCCGTGACGCTGGTGATCTCTTTGATCGCCAGCTTCTCCAACATCTTCTTGTCTCGTACACCCTGTCTGGATGCCACAATGACAGAAGCGCTTGAGATAGAAGGGATTGTGTTGCGTACTTGAGAGAACCTCTGGATGAATGACCGCAAAGATTCTCCCCCTTTTTGCTCGACCGCAAAAAGGTCTAGTTCAGTGCCCGGTCGGGTGTATGAACTCCCGAAGTTGGCAGTGAACTGACGGCACAGCTCCTCCCAACTGTCGATAGAGTTGGGTGGAAGGCTCATAAACCAGGACCTGACGGTCCCAGTTAAGGCCACTGGAAAGTAGTTGGCCATTACGGCCTCGTTTCCTCCAGCTGCTAAGATTGCAGTGGAGTATATCTGCAGAAATTCTACGGGGTTGACAGTCCCGTCGAATTTTTCCGGCAAGTGTGGCCGGAACTTCTGTGGCCATCTAACCATGCGCAGGTGCATGGCTAGGGCGGAACAGCCTCCTCCTACTCCTTCCAGAGTAGAAAGGTCTTGAGCATCCCGTCTTTCTCGAGCTCGCTCGATATGGACACGGCCATCCTATTGGCGGTATCGGCGATCAAGCTCCGCCCGGAGGTCATGTGTCGAAAGCCGAGATACCGTATGGGTGCATCGTGCCCCAGAGGGCAACGACGTCACTTGCTGTGACGCAGCTCGTCTTCGGTTGTTGGAGACATGCGGACCAAGTCTTCCAGACAACGTCCGTCGCTGCGACGGGGCTCGCCCTGAAGGAGGAGGACCCTGGTTGTTGAGGCGTTCGGCCGCTGCTGCGACCAAATGCTCAACATCAGCCCTCCATTGCTCCATGGCATCTCGAGATGCATCCGGAGGTGATGGTCGCTAGAGAAGAGCACGCGCTGCATGGAGCGCGTGTTCTGGGTTGTCATGACTTGCCGGCGCAGTATGTGACGCCGGCGCACCATCATGTTGCCCGGCACGTTTTGCCGGAGAAGATGGTGGTGGTGGGAGTGTGACTCCTGCTGGTGCTGAGGCTCCTGCTGGTGGCTGCATGTTGGAGGGATTGCCCCCGACAGCCTGAGCAGCAGGTTGCCCGTTGGATGATCCAGCCGCAGAATTCACCATTCTTGAAAATCTCAGGCCCCCCTACCTGGCGCGCCAACTGTCGACTGTTGGAGTCGGCAGATCTCCTGACACTACTAAAGTGTTGAAGGAGTTTGTAGTTCGGTGTGGGCGCGCGGAGACTCAAGAAGGTGAATCACGATTGGACACGAGAGACACAGTGGTTTACGTGGTTCGGGCCGCCTGAGCGTAATACCCTACTCCACGGGTGTGTGGTGTTGTATTAGTTTATGTATGAAAGCTCACGTCAATGCGTGTGTGCCTGAGAGCGTTCGAGAGCCTTCTCTTCCCCCTCCGTGTATCGTCGGTCTGTCCTTTTATAGTACAAGGACAAACCCTTACAAGTTAGCCTGGCCCGACATGTGGCCCCGGCGGTTACTAGTATTGATACACGATTAATTGTTGTTAATAACCCTGTAACGGGCTCCGACAGTGCCGTTACAGGTGTTAAGATTGTCCGATTAAGTGTCATTAACATGGAATTAATGACAATTAATCGGGTCTTGAAGTCCGCGGCTATCCTTTGAATATCCGGAGTCGTTACAATGTCTTCCGGAGGTTTGAGGCGGCCAGCTCCGACGTTTGGACACGTGGCAGCTCCGGAGCTTGCTTGTGGGAAGCGGGAAGCTCCGGGGTGGCCTGACACGTGTCAGGTCCGGAGCTTCTCTCGGTCAGGGGTTAAGTCCGGAGGTGCCGTTTCGGTACCTAGCCCGGAGCTTCACCCTTGTGGGTAGTAGCTCCGGTCTGGCAGTACACGTGGCAACCTAGGGGTTAACCATGTTGGAGAAGCAGGTCCGGTTATGTCTGACAAGTGGGCCTCCGAGGGTCTTCAATTTGAGTAGACGTCCTTCCCTTGAGATCTTTGTAACCTCAGGGGGTGTATGGTTTTTAGGGTACCGACAGGCGCCATGTGCGGCAGCCATTTTCCTTTTCCGAGTCTGTCACTTATTTTCCATTTCAAATTTTGCATTGTGATCTTTGGACCTCTCCCATTGATAGTATTACTGGCTTTAAGTATTATTTAGTTCTACTTGACGACTTCACGCACTATATATGGACTTATCCAATTCGCAACAAATCTGACGCAACAAATATTATTCAACAGTTCTATGCTCTCATCTCCACTCAATTTAAGTCCACAATTCAGAGTTTTCAATGTGAAAATGGGAAGGAATTTGATAACAATGCTCTTCGATCGTTTTTCTCAAACCTTGGAGTTACTTTTCGGTTTTCTTGTCCTTACACCTCACCTCAAAATGGAAAGCTGAGCGTTCTTTACGTACTATAAATGATGTTCTTCGCACTCTACTTTTCCAAGCACACCTGCCACCAAAATTTTGGGTAGAAGCACTTCATACAGCAACCTACTTAATAAATCGGTGTCCTAGCAAATCTATTCATCTTCAGACCCCTTACAAACGACTCTTTGGTGTCGACCCGGATTATACCCATCTTCGTGTGTTCGGTTGCTTATGTTACCCCAACATTACTGCTGTCTCACCACATAAACTCGCACCACGGTCCACTGCTTGTGCATTTCTTGGGTATCCTGCAGAGCAAAAAGGGTATCGCTGCATGGACTTGTCCACCGGCAAGATCATCATATCAAGGCATGTTGTCTTTGATGAGACCCTTTTTCCTTTTGCAACTATGCCTAACTCTGGACAAATGCCCTTTCACAATGCACCTGTTTCACAGCAGCTCATGTCTCTGCCCGGGCCTCCCACACCTGTTTCTCATCACCCATAAACTGAACCTTGCACACCATTTAATCTTCGTGATCCCTGTACATCGTCACCACCATCTGCCTCACCAAGAAAATCCTCTGCTCGGCTTTGTTCTGAACAATCCACCAGTTCTGGCTCCTCATCCTCTCAACCCTTTCCCACACAACGTGCTGTACCAGCAATACCACATCATCCAATGAACACTAGAGCCAAGTTTGGTATTTTCCAACCCCGCAAGATATTGAACCTCAACACAACTGAATCACTATCCCCAATACCCACTAACTATCGCTCTGCTCTTAAAGACCCAAACTGGAACCGTGCCATGTTAGAGGAATACAATGCTTTGATGTCGAACAAAACTTGGTCTCTTGTTCCCCAACCTGCAGGTGCTAATGTGGTCACTGGAAAGTGGATATTTCGCCACAAGTTCAACACTGATGGCACACTGAATCGATACAAAGCGCGATGGGTTGTCCGAGGATTTACTCAAGAACCAGGTATTGACTTTCATGAGACTTTCAGCCCTGTTATCAAACATGCAACAGTAAAAACAGTTTTGAGTATAGCAACTTCTTCATGTTGGGCAATACATCAATTAGATGTCAAAAATGCATTTCTAAATGGGGAATTATCAGAGACTGTTTACTGTCAGCAACCCTCTGGCTTCATTGACAGTACTCATCCTTCTCATGTCTGCAAATTACACAAGTCTCTATATGGGCTCAAACAGGCTCCAAGAACATGGTTCTTCAGGTTTCAAAAATTTATCACATCATTGGGATTTCAAGCTTCCAAGGCTGGCAGCTCTTTATTTATTCTTCACAATGCAAACATCACTGCTTATCTTCTACTTTATGTGGATGACATCATATTAACTGCAAACTCATAGTCAACTCTTCACATGATAATCAGCAACCTCTGCAATGAATTCTCAATGACAGACCTCGAGCAGCTCCATCATTTTCTGGGGATTCATGTTCAGCAGACTAAAACAGGCCTTTTTCTCAGTCAAGAGCAGTACGCTTTGGATATTCTAGAACGAGCTAACATGAGTCATTGCAACTCTGCTGCAACTCCTATTGACACCAAGGCAAAGCTCTCTGCAACTGATGGAGAATTATTATCCAATGTGACTGAATACAGAAGTATAGCCGGAGCTCTTCAGTATCTCACGCTGACACGACCTGATATCACATATGCCGTTCAACAGGTCTGCTTGTTCATGCACTCACCACGGGAACCTCATCTGTAGCTTCTCAAGAGGATTCTTCACTATGTTCGCGGTACTGCCAACCATGGCCTGCACATACTAAAATCCTCATCCAAAACCCTGACTGTCTATTCGGATGCTGATTGGGCGGGTTGCCCTGATACACGGCGATCCACGTCAGGGTTCTGTGTGTTCTATGGTGATAACTTGGTGTCATGGTCCTCCAAACGACAAGGCACCGTCTCCCGTTCTAGCGCTGAAGCAGAGTATCGGGGTGTTGCCAATGCTGTTGCCGAAGTCACATGGCTGCGACAATTACTGAACGAGCTGCACCAACCATTATCAACGGCAACAGTCGTGTTTTGTGACAATATCAGTGCAACATATTTGGCTACCAACCCAGTTCAACACCAGAGGACAAAACATGTTGAAATTGATCTACACTTCGTCCGCGACAAAGTATCTCTTGGCGAGATTAAGGTGTTGCATGTTCCTTCCTCCGTTCAGTATGCATACATATTTACCAAAGGCCTCCCATCTGTTCTGTTTCACGACTTCAAGAACAGTCTTCACGTCTGGCGTCGTCAAGACTGCGGGGGGCTGTTGGAGAATAAAGCGCGCCAAGCTTGACCGAGCATCCAAACTGCTCACGCACGTTCTGTTAGTTGGTTGGATCACGTAGTTCATGCATCACACACTTCCCTCATTCTTAGCCATTCTCCCACGATCTGTAAACCACGCAGCCATGACTCCTTATACATGTAAAGTCTCTGCCTATTTAAGACATACTGATCAATGGAAAAGGTGTGTGGTGTGTTTGCAATCTTTCAATAAGGTGATTGATTCGTTGGACCGGATTACTTTTGGCTTCTTATTGTACCTAGCCTGACAGAGACGGAATGGAAAAAAAAAAGACGATCCTTTTTATGGACAGGAGTCCAGCTCGTGGTGCAACTCTCTCCTCTAGCCTCACACAACAGTCGGTAAGTATTTTTTTCCCACGTTGAGGTTTTGATTTTTGTCCAAGAGCTGCCTGGTTTATAGGATGATCTCGATTGGATGGATGAGGTCGGCGCGCAACGTGCGGTGCGTTATACAAAAGTACTCAAACGCGTACGAGCACGGTAAAGCTGATTTAGGTGCGGTCGTAAACTTTTTCGAGGCTTTTAAAACTTTATTTCCTGCATTCATTCGCAAAGTTAAGCGATACTCTAAGCATCTCGTGCGTTTTATATTGTCGTGCATCCTTCGTGGGGCTAGATTTTGGTCAAGGATCATGTACGATTCGTGAACAACCGCAATTAACAAAGGTGCCTGGCCGCTTGATTATGGTTATTAATAAAGTGATTGTTGGACCGAATTACTTTTGGCTTCGTGTAGTACGTGAAGCCTGACAGAGACGGAATGGATAAAAAACGATCTTTTTTATGGACAGGAGTCGAACTCGTGGTGCAACTCTCTCCACTAGCCTCACAAACAGTCGGTAAGGGAGTACTGTATTTTTTTTCCACGTTGAGGTTTTGATTTTTTTTGTCCGAGAGCTGCCTGTGTTTAGAGACGATGCATGGTCCAGCTCCCGTCCGTGGTTTTCGTCCCCCACTTATCTCCATCCATCCAATCTGCCGGGCTCCATGTGCGACCGTTGCCCATCTTGTCCTGCAACTGGTCCACCCATGAAAAAATTGCACAGTTGGTTGATGCTTGGCTTCCCTTGGGCATAGTATTTGCCGCCATCTTATCTGAATGAAGGTCCAGATTTTCTGCATACATGTATGTTGTGACCTTTCAACAACTGGTAGATGACATCTGCGAGGCAGAGAGTTTAGACGAGAGAAATGTCCAGGTGATGTACCCCTCAGTCCTAAAAAAGTTGTTTTTTTTTTAGTTTACTTTAGAATTATAAAACAACAAGCTTTTTGAAACGAAAAAAAGTATCTTTCAGTACAGGACACGGACAGGAAGATGTCATCGGACGACGAAGTCTGAAATAAAAAACATACGGACACGAACTGGCAAAGATGTCGGGGCTGTTTGGTTTATATACTAAAGTTGCCATAATTTGCCATAAATTTTTGCCTAACTTGACTAAGGTTAAGTGCTCAAATTTTCAGCCACAACTTGACAAGTCTAATGAAATCTTGCCACACTTTTTTGAGACCTTGACATGTGGAACCCAGTTAGGTGGCAAGGAATGTTGCCACAATTGTGGCTATGAACCAAACACATGACTAAGATGGTCAAACTTGACTAACTTTAGGTGTGACAAAGTGTGGCAAATTGTGGCTCCAAACCAAACATCCCCGTCGTCAGAACGAGCGGTTGTGAGTGACCACACGTGGTCAGCCAGCCAGCCATTTTCCACCCTGTGGCTGTGTTCGTCCAAAATACTTACCCAGCTGGGACACGGCGAGGAACAGGAATCTGCCACCGAAATCCCGAAATGGAACGGCAAATCCGAGAAGGTGCAAATCGAAAACTACTACCCGACAAATCCCATGGGGAGGGGCATGGATTGGTCCCCGTCGAGCAGATGTAGATGGAGATGGAGATGGAATCTCCTCGCCGGCCATGTTTGAATATTCTTCCTAATTCGTGTAGCAGTAACTAATCCCTCGAGCTAGCTGTCGCGTCCAACCACATCATCATCATCGCCGATGATCCGTTCGCCTCGCCACACATATATAGGGCAAGAAGTGGATGTGGATGGACGGACGGCTTCCTCGGGTTGGTCTCTTCTTGGCTGGGTGGTTGGCGTGGCAACAGGGATATTTGGCACCGAGGTGATGAGAAGCTCTGTTTCGAAGATCCAGGTCGATGGAGAGAGAGAGCGAGGGAGACCAAAGCGAGGAGTGGCTCGCGAATCAGTCGCCGCCACCACCACCGGGGTAAGTAACGTGGCGGCCACTGTGTCTGTCTGGTCTGGAGATGTGGCGATGATGATGATGATGGTGGCGCGCGCGCGCAAAAGTTCAGAAGAGGGGACGAGAGCATTTTTTTGTTGTCGCGACTTTGACCTCCTATTCGCTGGTCAGACTACACCGAAGGCAGAAGCACTGCACTGGGGCTCTACTAGTAGTGCCGCACGGCCCGCGTGCTCGTTGGACCATGGGCTTTACAAGGAGCATTTCGTGGGCCGGCGCGGGCCGCACAAAGGAGATCCGCCGTAGCTGCTCTCGCCCCCTCGGCACCGAGCCACAGCCTCATTGTTGTTGACTCGGGCCTCCTGGTCCCATCCTCGCATGGCTCCACGAAGATCGAACGCTCCACAAAGATCAACGCTGAACAAATGATGTGCTGCCATTACTAGATAACCTAATACTCATGATGATCCATCCAGATCTAGCTTTACGTTAAATCCTGTCTCCACCTAATCCATTTCGATAAAGCTAGTTAGCTCTACGTACGTGCCACCGCCACCAGGAGAGCATTGGATCCTCCTTAAGCTCGATCGATCGCGTCGCCGTCGCTTGCATGGAAAAAAGCTCGCGATCGACCGTCAGACATGATTAGGACCTGTGCACATGGCCCACACATGGTGCCCACGGGACTATTATATGGGAGAGCGCGATTAATGACCAACCACTGATGAACCACCTTCTCTTTCGTTTCGTTTCGCTCGATCAGCTCCTAAACCACATACTGCTCTCCCTTACGGGCACAGTACTTAGAAAAAAAAAAAGATGGAGAATAATCTGTACTGAACTGGATCGAGGCTAAATTATACAGTATTTGCGTGTTCATGAAATGTCCTGCTGGCGATCCGTATCTAGTCGTCATTACGCGTACGTGTTAGTCACATGCATGTGATGTGAGCTTTTGGACAAACTAATAAACCAAAGGAATGTATGACTGCTAGCAACGTGAGGCTGGCTGGCTATTAGACAGCTAGGCCGGATGATCATCTAGATTCAGTTCGTATCACTAGAACACTTTCTTTTGATGAAAGACCCATCACCACCTGGATCGGATATGCCATCAGCTAGCTGCATGTGGCATCACCTCACTCACCAGCCTTTGTTGGTGTCAACCAACCGAACTCGGAGGACTATATACGCGGTGGGCCGGGGCCCAGCCAGGTGGCGGCATCTGGCCCACGTGTGCTCCCTTCCCATTTGCCATCCAATCATCCATGAATGAAGCCAGTGCCAACTCGATCTCCGTAATTCTCGTTCCTGTCAGTCAGTCACAAGCAGCAGCAGCAGCAGCAGCGGGATGTAACAGCGCTTGTGTTTTTGGCGCGCTGGGAGGGTTCAAACACTGATGAGTGGGTTCGTGTTGGCGTTTTCCATAATCCATCACACCACGCACGTCCCTACTCGGAGAGACGTTCCCGTCTACGCAAATCCTACCCCGAGTACTCTACTTGAGTCAGATGATCAGTCCGGCTGCTACGGCCCCCAGAAATTGAAAAACACGGCGGGAGCGGAGAGACCAGGACATGACACGCTCGCAATCGATTTCTCTTTAGAGATAGATAGAACCCGTTGTCGTCGTTGCAGAATGCCGACACCACAGATAAGTTCATTTTCCCGGGAAAAGGCAAGAGACGCTCATGCATGATCCACCGCGCGCCCCGGCCGGTTCAGCTGGGACTGAACGTCTCACGGCCGGCGCTTTCCGGTGGTTAATTCCCATCCATCCATCCATCCAACCAGTACCGACGACGCCGCCTTGCATTGTGCGTGCCATGCCCACGCGAACCGAGCGACGCGATGATGCCTTTTCCCTCCTCTCCTTCGCTGTCGCTGTGTCATCGCCCTTTTTGTTGCCTGCTGGCATGTTCTCCTCGCTTCGGTGGTGAGCAAGCATCATTGCCTTTTTTTTTTTTGCCTGGCGTGTTCGCTAATCGTCGAAATCGTCGGTTGGCTCGCCACGGCACCGGCCGCGTCAAGCCAGCCGCTCGCTCCGTGCGTGTGTAGCGTCGGTGCTCATGCGGCCCGCATGCCGTGCGTGAGGATTTGACAAGGTTTTGTCCCTGCCGTCTCGATCTCGCATGGGAAGAGTGTGCTCAGATTCTATAAAGACAAATGTTACTTGCGTGGTGCTGTCTCATCATGAAAAAAGGTAATATCCACCGTTCTTACGTTATTGTTACAGTAATAATTTTAATTCATTTTTAAACTAATTTTATCGTTCTACCTATATCAATTTGAGAATAAATTAAAGTGAGCAATGCAGTAAACTTAGATCGAGCAGAGCCGCGTATGCACAAGGAACATCACCATTTAATTAAAATAAAAAGGTGGAAAAACATTACAACGATACAGTATTTACCTATAATGCGCAAAACCTATTATTATTATTATTACAATTTTTCAGTTGGATCTACGTGCTTTTATTTCCCTTCTTCAAGTGCCCTCTTTTACATGCCCAAAGCAAACCGGGAGGGGCACAATAAAGCTAGGCCCACCCACACAACCCTCCCAGCCGTTTCTCAATCTCTCTCTCTCTCTCGCTTGACGGCGACTATTTATAACAGCGGTGGCGGCTTGGCGCGACCGCCTCAGGCTCTTTCGTTTCGTTCCACCTCCACAGACGGACTCTTCTCCTCCCCCCGCACCGCACTCAACCCACGCCCGCCCGCGCGTCTCCGTCGTCCGCAATTACGCGCGGGCCGATGAGTTCCGCGGCGTACGTCGCGGGCGACGACGTCCTGCCGGTGCTGCCGCCGATCAGGACCGCGGCGGCGGCGGCGGTGTCGACGCCTCCGCCGCCGGCCGAGAGCGCGCGCTCTTCGCCGGCCTCCTCTTCGTCGACGGCGCCGGACGCCGAGTCTTCGCGGCCGTCTGCGGCGACGGAGAAGCGGGAGCCGGAGGAGGAAGCGGAGCCGACGACGCCCAAGTCGGAGGGGAGCCGGCTCCAGCCGCCGACCGAGTGCCCGCCGGCGCCGCGGAAGCCGGCGTGGGCGCCACCGCCTCCACCGACCACTCCCGCCAAGCGCAAGTTCCCGTCGGCGGCGGCGGCGCGGCGGGCCTTCTTCCCCGTCGCGCGCGACCTCTCCACCGTGTTCCGGGCCCTGCCGCCCAAGAAGCGGATCCGCGGCGCCTGAGCGACATCGGCGCCGTGCGAGCACCTCAATTGGCCGGAACCCATGGTGCCCGTCGTCCGCCCGTCCGTCCGTCGTGCCATGGCCTCAATTCTCTCGTGGGGACTCCCTTCTCCTGTCGCTTCCTCTCTCGTCTCTAGCTCCTCTCCTTTTCTCCGCTTTAATTTTCCTGGTTTCCACGGCCATGGCACGGTACAAAGCGCTCGTACAAATAATGCGTTGGTTTTTTTTGTCCTTTCTCTTTTATCAATTAGAGGGGGTGTTGCGTGGAGTGGTAGAAAAACTGTAGATTTGGAAAAGGTTGTCGTTATTTATAGGGGAAAAAGGGAAAGGTTGTAATAGAATTCGCAGAGATCTGTTCAGTATTAGCGAAATCTCGAAATTCAGAGCTTAACCGAGTTCTCAATCTTCTTATTCTGTCCTCCTCGGTTCTTGTGTGTGACTTGCTTCAGCTGAAACCACGAGCAGCTAGTTGAATGAGGACACTGATGACAAAAAAAAATGCAGGAACTTTGGTAGTACATCCCAACTCTTTCTTGTGCACATCAAGAACAAGCAAAGATCCATATGTGTGATGACCATGCATCAGAGTTGCCGGATTATTTGAGCCTGTCGTTACGGATGGGTTCATGATGCGGTGTGCGAGGAGGAAGAAAAATCCACTGGTTGTGGTGGGCTGGCTGCCCGGCGGTGGATGTACTTGTGGTGGCGCTTTTGTCCCCGGCACTGCACTGGCGAGAGAAGAGGAGAGAAGGATAAGCTGCTGCTGCTGCTGCAGGTGAGAATCTTCTATTCGCGAGAGAACAGCAGCAATGTCAACATGCACGGATTAGGAGGCTAGGCCAGGTTTTTCACCTCCCTCTCTCCCTCCCGACCAGTCCTTTTTTATGGCTGTAAATTTTCTTTGCAGTGTGGCTGTCTGCATTCCTCCTGCTGCTGCTGGCCTGGGCTGGTAAAAAAAAATTAGCCAAGTTGCGTTGCCACATACAGGTGCGTGTTTTTCAGTTAACTGCGGAGATTGGAGGGATGTGGAAGAAGCCTCCTCTTGTGTGTCTTGTCTGTCACCGGCCGCAACAACCTCGCGCGCAGTCACATGCCGGCATGTGGTGGATGCCGTGGTGGTTGGGATGGAAGTTGTGCCGCGCATGCTGGGCCGGGCGAGCGACTGGTTCATCGTCATCCTTCTCTTCTCTTCTCGCTGGGAATAAAGAGAGAGGGAGTTGTTACTGATAGATTATTGAGATGCAAAATTGCAAAATTGACCGAACTACTTGGGATGAAGGATGACCGAGTCGGGCATGCCATTGGGCTTGACTAGTAGAATTGCTCGCTAAGGCATGCTTCAGGGCAGCGACATCGGATGACTTGATAGGATAGAGGCCAGACTCACATCGCCCTTCCAAAAGACTTTTCCTCGATGTTCGATCCTTAATAGAAAAATGCCATGGATGGAATTCAAAAAAGACATTATTATCACGAGAAAATTTATGAACGGAAAGAAGATGTTTGGAAATATCAGGCACATGCAAAATATTGCGCAATGCAAGAGGGCGAGCAGCAGTATTAATTGAAGAATGACCAACATGCATAATCTGCAAACCTGCTCCATTGCCGACTTGCACTTGTTCGCCTCCATGATAGCGTTCACGGACAGCAAGGCGATCGAGATCACTTGTAATATGATCGGTTGCGCCCGTGTCACTGTACCAGTTGGGATCGATCTTGTACGAGTTTGTGGACGCCAAGGCTGCTGAGGGGGCTTCATCCTGGTACGTGTTGTCCATCCTATACCAGCACTTGATGGCGGTGTGGCCGAGCTTGCCGCAGATCTGACATTGAGGACGAGGGCCGTTATCACGACGATCACCGCGCGACTGGGTGCCGCCACGAGACCGACCGCCACGGCCACGGTCACCACGACCGCGACCACGGGATGTACCACCACGCCCCACGTAATTCGCGGAGGCACCATGGTTTAGTTGTAGTTCCGTCAGGTGCTGGAGTTGTCGGGCTTCGAATGCGACCAAGTGAGCGAAAACGTCATCGAGGGATAGAGCCTCCGTCTTTGTCGTCATCGAGGTGACGAATGGGTCGTATTCAGCCGGGAGACCTGCAAGAAGATAAGCGAGAACCTCCTCATCACGGAGGGGAGCATCAGCGGCAGCGAGCTCGGTGGCGAGCCCCGTGATTTTGCGGAAGAAGTCAGTGGCGGACAGATCACGTTTCTTCGATGTAGCGAGTTCCACACGGATTTGCACCGTGCGCGCCTTCGTAGACGAGGCGAACTTCTTCTGTAGGGAGTCCCATACCTCTTTTGAAGACGTGGCATTGACGACATCCCGAAGAACTTCTTCGGTCATCGACGATAGAAGACCACTCAATAGTTGTTGATCTTGATCATACCAGCGTTCGTACGCTGGGTTGGAGACTTGTTCACCACCTGGGGTCGTCGATGCGGCAACCTTCTTCTCAGGTGCAGCGTGGGTGCCATCTAGGTACCCAATCAGCTTTGAGCTTCGGAGATACGGCAGGAGCTGAGCGCGCCATAGGAGGAAGTTGGATTTTGTCAAACGAATAGTGACAACTTGGTGAATAGGGATTGAGGCCATGGTGGTGTTGTGGGCAACAGACATGATAGAGGAGGAGGAAGTGGTGGAGGAGGAAGAAAAATATGTGGTATGATTCAGAACCTTGGCTCTGTTACCATGATAGATTGTATGGCGCTGAATGACCACTATGGGTCATGGGCTCTTATATTTATAGAGAAATATATACATGGTATGTTACATAAGTTCCAAGAATAGATGATGTCCTTCTATCTATAGATATAGACTACTATACATAACATATTCTCTACCAAATATACTACTGATGTATATGGTAGTCTATCTAACATACCAAATATACTCCCGACATATATGTTAGCCAATATATCATACCAAGTATACTTTCCACATATATGGTAGTCAATATAACATATCAAATATTGATATATGCTTCCATGTTTAACAGTTACCTGTGAAGCGGATGAACCTTTCTCTCTAGTCCCCACATCGCTCGCTTCGCTTCACATGGGTTGTTACCTGTGCAGTTGCTGTCCCTCCTCAGGAATAGGTCTCAGCATGCACCTCCTTGTTTTAGGAAAGCCATCATCAGAGAGAGAGAGAGGGAGCAGGGCAGGCAGCTGGTGTACACTGGGACGTGCACGCCACGTACATGTATGTGTGTGTTGCATGCAGACAGGTTTGCAGCGGCGTGCGAATTGTGCCGTGCTGTTTCTGCGAAAC
This sequence comes from Tuctoria greenei, assembly GCA_036927565.1. NCBI lineage: Eukaryota > Viridiplantae > Streptophyta > Magnoliopsida > Poales > Poaceae > Tuctoria > Tuctoria greenei. The sequence continues at coordinate 2,260,983 of JAYESD010000005.1, forward strand.
AAGCCATGAGTCTGAAGTTGGGTGGCCTGCCCTCGCTAGCTAGCTAGCTAGATTCCTGTTGAGACAGTACGTAGGCGAGATGTGCAGAGAAGGACGAGGCAGAGACAGCAGAGGAGGGAGGCGGGGAGCGCGAAAACAAGCGATGCGATGCGATCGTCTCTGTAATTAGTTCCCCTCTTTCCGTGAATGTCCTGCAATCATGATGTTGCGTGATGCTAATCCTTTACCTCCCTTTACGTTGGAACAAAAGGCATATAAACGTCGACGACGACACTGGGTAAGTATATTGGCAACATGGAAGATGAAGATAATTAAGCTGCTGCCGGCTACTACTACTACTCACCAACATTCAAGAGTCGTAGGTGATCGGGACATGCCATGGCAAGAAACACATTCACAGAAAAAAGAACCCAATCCTTTTTCACCTACCTTCCTTAACAACGCGTGTCCTAACCTCCTATTCATGATCCAGTAACCGGTATGTCTGCAGGCAGGGGGTTTGGTTGAACCTGAACCCAAACCCAATCAACGAGGCGATAAATGTCGGAGCTGCCAAGTCAAGGGGCAAGTAGCGATGACACACCATGCGCCCATGCCACGCTATGCAGATCAGGCCATCCATGCATGGAGGAGGAAAGGAACAGACATAATAATAAACGCCATGCTCCACTCCACGCAACGCAACCTAGGATTCTCGGGAACGAGATATTGCCACATTGACGTTTCCTCCCCCCTCGCACGAACGCAGCATTTATTATTATTACAGCGCAGCAACGTCAACACAGACAGAACCGGAAAAAATTTACCACGGCCCTGCTAGTGCTAGCTGTTGAGCAGCCAACGTGCGAGTAAATGGAGCAATGAAGGAGACGAGTGAAAGAGCCAATGTACCCGGCGAGGTAAATAAATTGGCGAAGAAATTTCTACTCCTGATCTTATGCCTGACGTCCTTCTTCTTCACCGTCCTTTGGCCCTGTGTTGTACTGTCAGGCTCAGGCCCCACATTCTTTCTGACAGAGGCAATCTTCCACCCCTGCTTCTGTTCTGCTTCCTTGGCACGCTGTTAATTATATTTATCCGTCGTCGTCCCTGCCTGACATAACAGCGCATGCTACCAGTTTTAATTTACCGTACCCTGAACATGTCGATCGGTCTCTAGGGATCATTCCCGCGTAAATTAACAGCAGGTTATTACTAACTCCACTTAACCGCTAATAAGTAACTGCGTCATTAAGATATCTCCGCTTGCTCTAATCGACCAGTTCAGTTCACTGACATGTGGATCCTGACAGAAGGTACAGTGCATTGGTGAGGACCGATTCACTACTGACCGTACACTGTTACATACTCTATGTATACTATTGCAAAATTCTAGTATACTATGCTGCAAGAGAGAGAAGGAAAAAAGGAAGTGTTTGCCTTCGTGTTCTGCATGATTAGATCCACACATTTTCTGGATCTGAATATGCACCCCCCTGATTTATAACAAAATACGGTACTAATTCTTTGGAAGACAGAGTGGTGTGAGCAGGCTGGGATCTGAGAGCATCACTTTTCTCTTTAATCACTTTGCTTTGCATCCAATGCAGCATTAAACAAGAGGAATCGATTGCACCGTAGTAACCATCTGATTCGGTCGCAGCCATAAAAAATTTCAGGTTAAGACAGACAGACAGCCACTGGCTGCAGCAGGGTAGATCCATTCCAGGGTGCGGACGCTTTGCTTTGCCCAACCACTGCCTTGTGGGATGTGGCTACCACTACCAGCCGCCAACCCCCTCTTCCCTTCCAAGGTATATTTGCATGTTTCTGCATCTGTACGCGTCCACACACCGTCGTGCTGCTACGAGAAGGAGAAGATCTTGTACATGTATTCGGTTTAATTATTTTCACGGCGGGAGAGAATCCGATGGCCGGCGATCCATTTTCCGGTAGACGTAATGCCGTGGAGCTGTTACGAAATGGAATACTGGTGGCAGGACATACGCTACTTGCTACAATACGTACAAACAGCACAATTGTCCTGGTCATTTCACCGGTTTTCCATTTATTGGCAGGTGCAAGCGGCGACAGTTTATGTTTATCTATGGCCCACGGAAATTTCATTTACGCTTGTATTTCACTTTTTTTTTTTAAAAAAATCTGTTAGTACGCTACTCTTGGTGTAGGACTGTTGTTCCTGCAGTGCGGCGACAGAGATCCAGATGGCGTCACCACCAGAGATGTGATCCTGCATCCGCCTTTGTCAGTCAGCAGGGTGTGTAGTGAAAGAACTGACATGAGAAGATAGATCCGACATCACGCATCGGGTTGCATATGGATGCATGACGGACAGCCAAAAGCGGCAGATCTTCTAGTAACATGCAGGCAGGCAGCTCTTTCTGTGGACTGTGATGAGTAAGCTGCATCTTGGCCACTTCTCAAAGGGACCCATTTTCTAAGCTCCTCCGTTTCTTTAAGGTACAACAAATAAAAATTAATTACATACTGCTAAAAATCCAAGCTGGTTGATCACTGTTTTAGCACAGTGGCTGTACTCTCTTTTTCTTTCGTGAAGACCGACCTGATGATTTTGAGCTCTGCCAGGGGAGGTTGAGTGGAAAGTGAAGCTATCACATCTCTGCAGCCTGCGCCAGCCAAAGCCCCCAAAAAATGCGTATATTATCATGCTTTTAGCATACGTATTGTTAGTAGAAAGACGAATTATCGCAGTAACTAAAAATATTCGCCCGAGAAAACTAACAATGCAGAGCTGTGCATCCACCACATGGTCTGAAGGCTGGGATGTGTGTGTGCTTTCAGCAAAGACGACGCAAGTAAATGCCTTTTTGTTTTTCCCATCCCTCCATCTAGTAATAATTGTTAGTTCTTAGGGTGTTTAGGATCATTACTGTGAACAACTAATCAGGTAATCTTAGGTATAATATAATCTAACACGCATAATTAAACATCTATGATCTAATTACTTATGCAAACAATCAATTAAGGGCACATAGATAGATTGTATGAACATGTAAAAGATGCTTACGAAATTAAGGAGTGGGAGATATGGGTTACCGTCAGTGGATCCGTTTGATACCATTGGCTCAAACGGATGGCCGATGGAGAGAGATTGACGTCGGGTGATCGTCGATGCAGGGAGGTCGTCGGTGCAGTGGTGGCGCGATGCAGAGTGCGATCTCCGTGAGACAGGTGCGGTTCTTCTCCTCGTTTCACGCTAGCTTAGGATCGGTTAGGGTTAGGAACTGTTGGGGACCTATGGATGTGGACTCAACTCATAAGTCCACACCCCAGCGGTCCCCTGTTTTTATAGCGCGTACGAGAGGGGGCCGCACGAAACTGAGTCTGTTGCGCCCCCGATCAGGACGCGTGGGGAGTTTGACTCGGGGGCGTGGTTGTTGCCCACGTCACCCCCGAGATCACAACTAACATTCTCCCCATTGATCTCAGGACCTTAACTTATTATCTTATTTACTAAACTAATCTTACACATATTTCTTTTGCTTTGACATAAAGGGCACGACGCATCAAAACAACCATTTACATACTGTTTGACTTGAAGACCACGATACATCCCACAAATAGAAATAGCCTTACACTTAGGTGAACCCTTAGAATCCAAGACATTATCACAGGGTCTCCCTCAAACCCATATCGGCTACGTGTTCACTGAACACGTTGGGTGAAAGGCCCTTAGTTAGCGGATCCGCAAACATTTGCTTAGTACTGATATGCTCGAGACTAATCGTGTGATCCTGGATTTTCTCTTTCGCAACATAGTACTTAATGTTTATGTGTTTGACAGCACCACTCGACTTGTTGTTGTGAGAGTACATTACCGCTGGCTGATTATCGCAGTATAGCTTAATTGGTTTATGGATGTTGTCGACCACTTTAAGACCAGGAACAAATTTCTTAAGCCAAGATGCCTGCCCGGTGGCCTCATAACAAGCAACAAACTCATCATACATTGTGAACGATGTAGTGATTGCTTGTTTGGAACTTTTCCACGATATAGCTCTATTCGCGAGGGTGAATATGTAACCTGACGTGGATTTCTTAGTATCCACACAATCCGCGTAATATGAATCTGAATAGCCCACTATTTCTAGTGATTCAGTCTTACTATAAGTTAGCATGAGGTGCTTAGTACCCTGTATGTATCTTAATGCCTTCTTGACGGATTTCTAGTGGTCTAATCCTGGATTACTTTAGTATCTGCCAAGCATCCCAGTCACAAAAGCTAAGTCAGGGCGTGTACAAACTTGAGCATACATCAAGCTTCCGACAGCTGAAGCATAAGGAATTCCTTTCATCTGATCAACCTCATACTGATTCTTAGGCGATTGAGAGTTTGAAAATCTGTCGCCCTTAACTATTGGAGCAGACGAGGCTTTACTATTATGCATACCGTACTTTCTAAGTATGCTTTCTAAGCATGCCTTCTGAGATAGTCCTAAAACCCCCTTAACACGATCTCGGTGTATCTCAACCCCTAAAACATAGGTCGCTTCACCTAGATCCTTCATATCAAAGTTTGAGGATAAAAACTTCTTAGTTTCTAAGAGTAAGTTGACATCACTGCTTGCTAACAGGATGTCATCCACATAAAGGACTAAAAAAATGAACTTTCCATTCTTAAACTTAGTATAAATACAATTATCCTCCTCATCTTCCTTAAACCCAAACTTTTTAATAATCTCATCGAACTTGAGATACCATTGTCTTGAATCTTGCTTAAGTCCATAAATGAATTTCTTCAAGTGACATCCTATATGTTCCTTACCCTTAATGACAAAACCTTTCGGTTGTGTCATATAAACGTCCTCATATAGATCCCCATTGAGGAACACCGTCTTTACATCCATATGATGTAATTCTAAGTCATAATGTGCTACTAATGCCATGATGATTCTAAAAGAATCCTTAGACGACGCGGGAGAGAAGGTCTCATTGTAATCAATACCCTCCCGTTGAGTGAATCCCTTAGCCACAAGTCTAGCCTTATAGTTTTCGATCTTCCCTTTGGAGTCACGCTTAATCTTGTAGACCCACTTACAACCTACAGTTTTGGCTCCTTTAGGAACCTCTACTAAGTCCCAGACCTTGTTGGCACTCATGGAGTTCATTTCATCTTCTATGGCTTTGTGCCATTCGGATGACTGAGGTCGCCTCATGGCATCTTCGTAAGAGGTGGGATCATCCTCCATCTTAACTTCTTCGCTCAAGTAGATCTGATAGTCGTCCGGGATGGCCGACCGTCTTACTCTTTGCGATCTTCTTACTTGAGCATTATCTAAGGGTTGAGGCTGCTGCCGAACCTCATTTTGTTTGACCATGTCCTCAACAGGTTGAGAAGGTTGAACCTCACTTACTGTTATGGCCGATGGAGGTGCAGCAATAGGCGTTGTGTCACCAGCACCAGGTGGCGGTGGCACGATGACAGAAGGTAGGGTGAAATAAGACTCTTGAGTCATCGGAATGGGTAAACTAATCCGTTTCTCCTCAATGTCTATTTCCCGCCGTACCGTGCTCTCCCTGATCATAGCGTCTTCTAAGAATACGGCATGTCGTATTTCTATAAACTTAGTATGTCGATCTTGATAATAGAACCTAAAACCCTTACCTTTCTTAGGATAGCCAATAAAATGGCAACTAACTGTTCTAGATTACAGCTTACTAATGTTTGGGTTGAACATCTTAGCCTCAGCTGGACAGCCCCAAATATAAAAATAGTTTAATGAGGGCTTACGTCCTGTCCACATTTCATACGGTGTCTGAAGTGCCGACTTAGTGGGAACCCGATTAAGTACATGAATGATGGTTTTTAACGCCTCCATCCATAGGCTAACCGGTAACGTAGAATAACTTAGCATACTTCTTACCATGTCCATAAGAGTACGGTTTCTACATTCCACAACACCGTTCTACTGAGGTTCGCCCGATGTGGAATACTGGGCGACTATGCCATGTTCCTGTAGGAACCTTGCAAAGGGTCCAGGAACCTGACCATATGGGGTATGCCGACTGTAGTACTCATCTCCACGATCAGATCTTACTACCTTAATCTTAATGTTGTGCTGGTTTTCTACTTTAGCCTTAAATATATTAAACTTATCCAATGCTTTGGATCGCTCCTTGATTGGATAAATGTAACCATAACGAGTGTAGTCGTACTTGAACGTTATGATTGAGTCATACCTGTCCATGGAGACTACGGGAAATGGACCACAAATGTCTGTGTGAATAATTTCTAAAACTTCCGTGCTACGTATGGCGTTCTTCTTAATAGTCTTAACAAGCTTACCTTTAATGCAATCAATGCATTCTTCTGAATCTGAAAAGTCTAAGTGGGGTAAGATTGATTGAGATACTAAGCGTTCGATCCCCCCCTCGAAATATGGCATAATTGACAATGCCATAATTTCGACGAAGTTTTGAAATCGATTCTTTTGCGCTTGTTTCTTTTTATGTCATTCTTAGTGGGAATTTGATTATTACTTAAGGCATTCACATTATCATGAGTGGACAATAGATAAAGCATGTCTTGTCTGAAGGCAAGACCCACAATCTTATTATTCAAACTAATAGAGCATTTGTCCTCGCCAAAATGGCAATCAAACCCACAATTATCCAAACATAAAACTGATATCAAATTCTTCTCTAAGCTAGGAACATAAAGAACATCATGAAGTCTAAGTATGAAACCACTACTAAGTCTAAGAGGATAAATTCCAATGGCTTCAACTTCAGCTTCATGGCCATCAGCAACTTTGATGGTCCTTTCTCCCTTCTTATAGTCCTCATCGTACTTAACCCCTGTATAGAATTACAAACATGCATAGTTGCACCTGAGTCAATCCACCAAGTAGATCGAGAATAAGATAAGTACAAAGATTCATTTACAAAAGTGATAACATCCTTACCATTCTTAGCACACCACTTAATAAAACCAATGCAGTCCTTCTGGCGATGTCCAAAATCTTTGCAAAATTTGCACTGATCTGATTTTAACTTAAAACCAGAAGGATGAGGACTTGTCCCTTTGCCCTTAGAAGAGGAGCCATGTACCTTAAAAGATGGTGGATTGGGGGAGGTGAAGTAGGTCTTCGCCTTTCCCTTACCCTTACCTTTGGTGAAGTTAATAGAGTCTCCACCCTTACCCTTTAAGCGTTCCTCCTCCTGAACACACATAGCCATGACTTTCTCTAAAGTCCAACTATCTTCCTTAGAGTTGTAATTTATCACAAAAGCTTCAAAATCTTTGGGCAAAGACATGAAGATGAAATGCACAAGCATCTCATCTGACATGGCTAAGTTAAGAGTCTTGAGGTTTGCATTTAAATTACTCATCTTAAGGATGTGATCTCTCACACCCCCACTAGTGTACCTCTCATTAACAAGTCTTTTGAGGAGAGTGCTTGCTAATATCTTAGTGGAGCCTGTGTACTGACTTTTGACCTCGGCAAGATACTCAGTTGCCAGCTCACAGTCAGGAATAGCTCCTCTTATGGTCTCAGAAATGGTGGCCTTAATGACCATGAGGCATTTTCTGTTGGATTCTTCCCATGCCTCAAGATTCTTAGGGTATTTTTCCTTAAGCTTAAGGTACTCCTCCTTTCTTACTCCAAACTCCTCATCAGTCTTCTCAGGCTGAGCAATGGGAGCTATAGGATCAACATGTCGACCCTTTCTTAGGCAAAGGTCAAGGTTTGCAATTGCTAAGTTCGTCCTGAGTCTCTCATTCCATGTTCCATAGTTATGACCAGCAAGGGTCTCTATGGAGGCAATGAGACTTACCACATTTGAGGCACCTCAACAAAAAAATATAGGGGTTAGAAAAACAACATATGATGAAGCATGTACTTAAAATTGCACTTAAACACTTAGAAATGGCATGAAATATCTTTCACGTTGGTTACTCAACAAAACCATTTCACTTAGATAGTCATGGAAATATTTCACGTTGGTTACTCTAATTTCCATTTTACTTAATAACTTAATTAACATGGGAATATTTCATGTTGGTTACTCTAATTTCCATATAGACATACTTAAAATTCATGAAGAAAATTCCCAATATAATGCAAATATACTGGAAATAAACTTAAAACATGGCAAAATTAAATTTTCACTTTAGTTACTTATTTAATTTCCATGCAAAACATATACACTTAAAATTCCAGCAAATTTAAACTTTCACGTTTGTCGGTGGTTTTGATCTGGCAGATCTCCCGATACTACAAAAGTGTTTGCGGAGTTTGAAGTTCGGTGTGGGCGCGCGGAGATTCAAGAAGGTGAAATGTAAAACGACACAGGAGACACAAGGATTTACGTGGTTCGGGCTGCCTGAGCGTAATACCCTACTCTACGGGGTGTGTTGGTGTTGTATTGGATGTATGAACTCAACTCAGACCAGATCAGACCAGATCAGATCAGAGAAGAGCAACTCAAGTCAGATCAGATCAGAGAGCCCTCTATGTATCGTCGGCCTGTCCTTTTATATTACAAGGACAGGCCGTTACAAGTTGGCCTGACCCGACATGTGGCCCCGACGGCTACTATTATTGATACACATTTGATGCGCTTAATTACCCTTAATGATCGAGTTACGGGCTTTGACAGCGCCATTACTGGTATTAAGGGTCGTCCGATCGTGTGTCATTAACATAGTATTAATGACACTTAATCGGGTCTTGAAGTCCTTGATTCCCCTTTGAAGATCCGGAGCCATTGTGGAGTCTACCAGATGTTTGAGGCTGAAGATCCGACAGTTGGACACGTGGCAGCTCCGGAGCATACTGTGGGGAACAGATAGGTCCGGTGCCACCAGACACGTGTCAGTTCTGGAGCTTCCCTCGGTCTGGGGTTAGGTCCGGGGGTGCCGTTATGGTACATAGCCCGGAGCTTCCCCTTGTGGGCGGTAGCTCCGGTTTGACGGTACACGTGGCGCCCCTGGGACTAACCATATTGGAAAAGAGGGTCCGGTTATATCTGACATGTGGGCCTTCGAAGGTCTTCAAATCAAGTAGATGACATTTCCTTGAGATCTTTGCAATCTCAAGGGGTATACGGTACCCAGGGTATCGACAGTGGCCCCTTGGGCCCACCTCTGGGGAAGACCCCTTGGGTGAAGTCATTCCGCCGGAGGTGGGTCCATCCTTCGACTTTTGAGCCGAGTCTTCAAAGGTCTTCAGATGTGCCATTGGCGATAGTTTTGGAGTTAAATCCTCGCCGCGTGGCATATCCCGGGTGCGGAAAATGAGATCTTTGGCGTGCGGATCTCACGCAATTGAAGGTCACCGGTTCCCGATACGAAAATCGTATCAGTTCCGCGTGCCTTGTCAGGCCGCCGCCCCTTCGGGCTTCCCGCCTTTCATGATGACAACCGTTCGCCTGGGTAAGAACCTCGACTTGATCGTCGAGGTGGTCCCGGGCCCTCTTGTCATCAGCAGGGTGAAATTTTTGAATAGTATCTTCGGCTTCCCTGCGGTTTCCATCCAAGCGTTGCGGGGGCTTACTTAAGAAGGAAAGCGTGCACCGTCTGGGGTTCTTTACGCCTCTCATCTGAACTTGCGCTCGAACTCCCAAACTTGTGCTTGCTTTTCCTCCCTTGCCTCGCTGTGCTGCGATGGAGTTGGGTCTCCGCAAGAGCCGCTTGAAGACCGAAAGTGACCTGAAGAAGGTCCGGGCCCTCATGGGGTGGTCCTCGGACTTCTTCAGCCACCTGGTCCGCGCCGGTGGGGAGCTCCCGTTCAAGAAGGAGCACGCCGACGAGATGATGTACTTCTCTGCGTACGCCATGGTGGGGTTGATCCCACCTTTTTCCTCCTTTTTCTTGATGCTGCTAGACTTCTATGGTCTGCAGCTGTACCACCTTGGACCCCACTCCATTCTTCTAGTGTCTGTCTTCGTCCACTTCTGTGAAATGTGGGTGGGCATCCCCCATGCATTGAGCTTTTCCGGACCTTCTTCACCGTCCATACCACCGGAAGGAGTGATGAGTACCTTGGCTTCTACTACTTTGTAAATGAATGTAGGCCTAGAGAGGGGGGGTGAATAGGCCTTTTGAATTTTGTCGGATCCTGCAACACTCAACAACAAGTTTAATACCAGAGAAATCGGACTAGTCCGGTAAAGTGCGGACTAGTCCGGTGTTCACAGACTAAGTTGATCAAGATTAATCGATTAGGTTGATTCTTCAATGTGTGCAACGGAAATATATAATCAAACAACAGTTTAACAGTTGTATATTGGATTGTATCACAATTAAGGCTTGTGTTCTACAATTTATTGTAAATTGAACAATGTGTATCAAACCCTAGAGTAAGTTGATCAATTTGAGTGATGAACACAAAAAGGACAAGACACACGATTTATACCGTGGTTCGGCTACCACGAAGGCAACATACGTCCACGTTGAGGAGTCCACAAAAGGACCGGGTCTTCTCCAACCCTACCCTCGTCGGATCGCCACGAAGGACAACCCTCTTCCACTAATCACAAAGGGGTGAATAACCAAATTCAAGGGGCGTTCTCACACGTTGAGAGCTCCCTTAGATTACAAATCACAATGCCACCAAAAACACACTCAAAAATTACAATTGAAACGCAGGAGTGTGTTAGAGATTCAAACCAAGAGCTCAATGATGTGTGCCAAGTGTCTCTCCAATGATCTAGAAGTAATCCTTAATGGATTGATCGATCTTGCACTTAATTTCGTGGAGAGAAGTGGTTTCTGAGTCTCTTGGGAGGTGTGACGGCGCTAGGGTTCGAGAGAGTATAAAAGTGGGCCGTGCACCTCTATTTATATGGGGTTTCTAAAAGTGACCGTTAGGGTTCAGAAAGATCGGACTAGTCCGTGGTGGTCACCGAACTAGTCCGGTGTGCTGTGTGTAGCAAACCCTAAGTGTCCTGAAATATCGGACTAGTCCGGTCGAAAACGGACTTGTCCGATTTCACTATTGGAAATCTTCGGACTAGTCCGATAGCCATCGGACTTGTCCATCCATGTGAAACCCTAAGTGTGTTGGATGACAAGTCCGCACTTGGAGGACTTGTCCGATTTAGATCAGTGGGTATTTCGGACTAGTCCGTGTAAACATCGGACTTGTCCGAAGTGGATCAGAAGGAATATCGGACTAGTCCGGTTAACAACGGACTTGTCCGATTTTGTGTGACTTGTGAAGTGTGTTGAGGACTAGTCCGACCTGGGGAGGACTAGTCCGACTCAAGTCAGAAAGATATCGGACTAGTCCGACAGATATCGGACTTGTCCGATCTGGTGCAGAAAGGATATCAGACTAGTCCGATTGATATCGGACTAGTCCGATCCTATGTAACTTTGTGCAATATGTGTGTCTACTTAAATATGATTGAGCTCTTGGGTGTGTTTCCTTAACACACTCCATACACAATAATCTACTATTTCTTTTCCTTGAGCTCAAGTTCACTTTGCTCTTCATTATCCCTTCTTTTTGGTATTTTGCTCATTTTTCATTATTGGCCTGCATTCATCTCAACAAAAAGGTTATCATCCCAATTGCTTGTCATAAATCATCCAAAACCCACAAGGGAGTCCTAGATGCACTTTCAATCTCCCCCTTTTTGGTGATTGATGACAACCAATTGAGATTTCACAAAATATGACAAAAAGAGATGAGATTTTCATAAAGTATGCACATATGACTCAAAAATACATCAAGCAGTAAGAGAAATATCCATATGTGCATTGTTTATAGTGGAATTCATAACTAAGTGCATTGAAACATTGAGAATGACATAATTTACTTTGATGAATCAATACAAAGTACATATGTCATTTCAGGAGCAAAGTTGCAGATTTCAACACATACTTGCAAATTAATTAAGCATTTCAACACAGAACCATAGTTAACATGAAAACAACGTTAAAGCATTACAATCACAAAGAAAGATAAAGAGAACTCTCTCCTTGCACCCTACCACAGCTAAATCTAAGACTCCCCCTCAATCTCTCCCCCTTTGGCATCAAGACACCAAAAAGAAGGAGAGGAGGGTCCTAGGGTCTTCAATCTTCACTGTCGGTCCTTTCGCTGTCGTCTTCGTCTTCATCATCATCAGCTTGACGAGGAGGGGAAGGAGGAGGGACGGAGCCACTGGAGCCCCCAATTGCAAAGTAGGCAAGCTCGGAGGGGTTCAAGGGCGTGAGCTCAGTGAAGTCTGGGTCAGAATCCTCAGAAATCATTGGAGATTCAATGGGATTGATCTCCAGCTTCTGGCAAATTTGCTTTACATGTGGGGATGAGAAGATTAGGGTTTGGTGGCGGCTAAGGTTATGGACACGAAAAATCGGACAAGTCCGGACATGACCGGACTAGTCCGAAGTCATCCAGAGAGCTATATCGGACTAGTCCATGGTCTATCGGACTAGTCCGGTCTAACCGGCACTCTGCGGACTAGTCTGCAAGAGCGGACTAGTCCGGGTAACCACGGACTAGTCCGTGGTCACCAGGAGAAATTGCATAGCCCATTCATATATATTTGAAGGTTCATTAATAGAGAATAGGTGGGACAAAACAAATCAATTAATCTTGATGAATTTGACCAGTAAGCATACAAAAATCACACAATGATCATAATTCATCAAGATCTAATAATTGACATAGTTTTTCGAGAAAAAATGAAGAGGGATGATTTTCACAATTCAGTCAAAATTTTGAAGAGATCATACAGGTATGCAACTTTTCAAGCCACACTCCGAGAATCAAGGATATTTAGTTCATTTCGGAGTTCGCAAAAACGCTTTTCATCAAGTGGCTTGGTGAATATGTCGGCCAGTTGTTTTTGGGTGTTCGCATGTGAGATGGTAATGTCTCCTTTCATGGAATGGTCTCTCAAGAAATGATGTCTTATGTCTATGTGTTTAGTTCTGGAGCGCTCAACTGGATTGTGGGCTATTTTAATGGCACTCTCATTGTCACAAAGGAGAGGAATACGGTTCATATTGTAACCGTAATATCTTAGAGTTTGTCGCATCCAAAGGAGTTGTGCACAACAACTCTCGGCTGCAACATACTCCGCTTCGGCTGTGGATAAAGCAATGGAATTTTGTTTCTTGGATGACCAAGAAACTAAGGATCTCCCTAGGAATTGGCATGTGCCGGAGGTGCTTTTTCTATCTACTTTGCACCCGACATAATCTGCATCGGAGTAACCAATGAGATTGAATTTTGAGCCTTTTGGGTACCAAAGACCAAGGTTGGGTGTATGAACTAAATATCTCAAGATTTTTTTACGGCTGTCAAGTGACATTCCTTAGGGTTGGCTTGAAGTCGTGCACACAAACATACACTCAACATAATATCTGGCCTAGATGCACATAAGTAAAGTAGAGATCCAATCATGGAGTGATATACCTTTTGATCGACACTAGGCCCATCTTCATTGAGATCCAAGTGGCCATTCGTTGCCATGGGGGTCTTTATGGGTTTTGCCTTGTCCATGCCAAACTTCTTGAGTATGTCCTGCGTGTACTTGGTTTGGCTTATGAACGTTCCTTCCCTTTGTTGCCGCACTTGGAATCCCAAGAAGTACTTCAATTCTCCCATCATTGACATTTCAAACCTGCCTGTCATGATTCTACTAAATTCTTCACAGAAGGATTGGTTAGTTGACCCAAATATTATGTCATCAACATAGATTTTACAGATAAAAAGATCATTATCTAAATTCTTTGTGAATAATGTATAGTCTACTTTGCCAATTTGAAAACCATTTTCAATCAATAAATCTCTAAGACACTCATACCAAGCTCTAGGAGCTTGTTTGAGGCTGTAGAGAGCCTTACGCAATTTATATACGTGGTTGGGGAATTCTTCGTCTTCAAACCCGGGTGGTTGCTCCACGTACACTTCTTCCTTGATCGGTCCGTTGAGGAAGGCGCTTTTCACGTCCATTTGATACAGCTTGAAATCATGGTGAGTAGCATATGCAAGTAATATTCTAATAGATTCAAGCCTAGCTACTGGAGAAAAAGTCTCATTGAAATCCAAACCTTCGACTTGTGAGTACCCTTTGGCCACAAGTCGCGCCTTGTTTCTTGTTACCACTCCGTGTTCGTCTTGTTTGTTGCGGAAGACCCACTTGGTGCCCACTATGTTTGCATTGGGTCTTGCCACAAGTTCCCACACCTCATTCCTCTTGAAGTTGTTCAATTCTTCTTGCATTGGCACCACCCAGTCCGGATCCTTCAATGCATCCTCAATCCTGCGTGGTTCCAAAAAGGAGACAAACGAGTAATTCTCACAAAAGTTAGCTATGCGAGATCTAGTGGTTACTCCCTTTTGGATGTCACCGATGATGTTGTCGATTGGGTGATCCCTTTGAATGCATTGGTGTACTCTTGGGTGGGGCACTTGGGGAGTTGTGTCTTCATGATCGTTTTCTTCTCCCCCTGAGTGGTTGCCCTCGTTGACTTGTTGATCATCTTCATACTCTCGTGCTTGTGTTGAAGCTCCCCCTTGATTGTTGGTCTCCTCTTATGGTTCATTTTCCTCATTTATGTGTGAAGGTGACTCTTGTGGTCGAACTTCACCTAGAGCCATTCTTTTCAATGCTAGACAAGGAGCTTCTTCTTTACCTAATTCACATGGATCAACTTGCTCCTTTTGGGAGCCATTAGTCTCATCGAACAGTACGTCACATGCTACTTCAACAAGTCCGGAGGCCTTGTTGAAAACACGATAGGCGTAGGTGTTCAAATTGTAACCGAGCAAGAAACCTTCTTCGGACTTCGAAGCGATCTTTGAAGTCCTGGGCTTCTTGTTCAGGATATAACATGGAGAACCGAAAACTCGAAAGTATGAAATGTTTGGTTTGTTACTGGTGAGTAGCTCATAGGGAGTTTTGTTGACTAGTCGATGAAGATAAAGCCGATTTGCGGCGTGGAAAGCGGTGTTAATCGCTTCCGCCCAAAATCTATCCGAAGTCTTGTATTCATCGAGCATTGTTCTTGCCATCTCTATGAGTGTTCGGTTCTTCCTTCCGGCAACTCCATTTTGATGTGGTGAGTATGGCGCTGAAAATTCGTGCTTGATGCCCTCTTCATCAAGGTACTCCTCCACTTGTACTTGAACTCCGTGCCATTGTCGCTTCGAATACTCTTGATTGACAATGAAAACTCGTTTTGAGCTCGCTTGAAGAATTTCTTGAGTGTTCCTTGTGTTTCTGACTTATCATGCAAAAAGAAAACCCAAGGGAAGCGAGAAAGATCATCAATGATAACCAAACCGTATTTGTTACCGCCGATGCTTATGTAAGCAACTGGACCAAATAAGTCCATGTGAAGTAGTTCGAGCGGTCTTGTTGTAGTCATGATGTTCTTTGCGGGATGATGTGCTCCAACTTGCTTCCCGGCTTGGCACGCGCTACAAAGCCTGTCTTTCTCAAAAAAAAAAACATCTTTCAAACCTCGGATGTGATCGCCCTTGAGGAGTTTTTGAAGATTCCTCATACCAACATGCGCTAGCCGTCTATGCCACAACCAACCCATGTTGGTTTTTGCAATCAAGCATGTGTCGAGTTCGACTTTATCCTTGTTGAAGTCAACAAGGTAAAGCTTTCCCTTCAACATACCCTTGAATGCAACGGAACCATCACTCCTCCTTGAGACGGTCACACCCTCGTTAGTGAACAAGCAATTATAACCTTTGTCACATAGTTGAGATATGGACAACAGGTTATAATCTAAATATTCAACATGTAAAACATGAGAAAGCGTGTGTTCAGAGGATATTGCAATTTTACCGGTACCGAGCACCTTTCCTTGACTATTATCTCCGAAGTAGATGCCTTCGTTTGGGTCCTAGTTTTCTTCATATTCCACAAACATCCTCCTTTCTCCGGTCATGTGGTTGGTGCATCCACTGTCTAGCACCCATTTGGATCCACCGGAGGAATAGGCCTGCAAAAACAAATTATGCTTTGGTTTTAGGTACCCAAGCTTGCTTGGGTCCTTGGAGGTTAGTTACAATACATTTGGGCACCCACACATGGGATTTTGTGTTCCCTTGGCGTGGCCCAACATAATAGGCATAAACCTTACCATGATTGTTTCTCATTAATACATAATAGGCATCCAAAGTTTTAAATAGAAGCTGCTATTGTTTTTGAATCGGACTAGTCTGGGTGGCCGGACTTGTCCGGACACCGACCGGACTAGTCCGGTATTCATGCGAGTTCAATTTCTTATTTTTTAACTTATCAGTTTGAGAGGATCTTCCCTTCACAAAGGAGATCCTTCCCCTGTTATTCTTATGACTTCCAGCATGTTGCTTTTCATCATAAGAGTAACCAATGCCATATTTGACATTTGGAGGTCTTTGGACCAAGTATGCACTACGTGCATAGTTCATCTTATCCTTGTCAAATATTCCATACTGGGTAGGATTTTTATCCTTTGTGGAGGTTGACTTCTCCTTCAAACTGGTGTTGATTTTACTACATGTGCACATATGAACAAGATCAGTTTTAGTGGGTTGAGAAGGTGAACTTTAAGAGGAGGAAGGTTCACTTAGCTTGAGTGACTCAACTTGCACTTCAAGGATTTTGTTAACCTTGATCAGGTCAGCAAGTTGGTCCTTGATTGCAACATTTGAGTCGGTTAACTCCAAGCAAGTTTTCTTGCTTGAAGCTAGCTCAAGCTCTAGTGAACTGTTTTTCTCCTTTTCAAGCTCTAGGAGTTTGTCAAGTTTGACATACTTCTCCTTTTGGTAGATAATCATGTCCTCTTGACGATCAATTAACCTCTCCTTCTCAAAAAGTTGGTCAAGTAAAAATTTCATTTTAGTAGCAGTTTTCCTATCTAGTCCATTTAGCATATCCTCATCATCACTATCTAGTTCATCATCACTAGAGTAGGAATGCATGGAAGGGGTTTTGATGTTTACCTTGCGTTTACCTTCCTTTGTCATGAGACAAGTGCCATTTCCCTTCTTTGCACCGAGTGTGGGGAAGAGTGTGGATTTCTTGGATGTGCTTTCTATGGCTATGCTAGCCATCTCTTCTTCATCGGATGATGAGGACTCATCGTTTGAGTCCGACTCCTTCCCAATGTGTGCTTGTTCGGCTTGTTTCTTCTTCTTGAAGAATTTCTTAGGTTGAGGCTTGGTTTCTTTAGTTTTCTTCTTGTTGTCCTCATACGGGCAATCGACTATAAAGTGGTTATACTCACCACAATTATAGCACGCCCGCCTCATCTTTGGCTTCGTCCTTTCCTTGTACTTTCCTTCACTTGATTTTGTTCCTTGTCTCTTCTTCATTATCCTCTTGAACTTTTTCATGAACAAAATCATATCCTCTTCATCTAGCTCACTACTCTCGTCATCACCGTCCTCCTCTAGTTGTGCTTCTCTTGCTTCTTTGGATAGAGGCTTGAGAGTAGATTTTAGGGCAACTCCTTTCTTCTTGGCCGAGGTGAGGTCGGCAATTTCTTTGACGTGCTTGGCTTGTTTCTCCATCATTTTAAAGTTGATAATTTTACCAAGCAATTCATCCGGAGTCATCCTTTTGTAACCGGGGCTTTCTCTGATCATTGAGCATAGCGTGACATTGCGAGGCATAAAAGCTCTAAGGATGAGCTTTACCACCTCGTGGTCATTCCACTTCTTGCTCCCATATGATCGAACCTTGTTGACAAGTGTCTTCAATCGATTGTACATATCCTGGGGTGACTCGTCTTCCTCAATTGCGAATCTTCCTAGTTCGCCTTCGATCATTTCAATTTTTGCCTCACGCACATGCCGGTCACCTTCATGTGCTGTTTGTAGTGTATCCCATATCTCCTTAGCAATTTCGAGTCCATCCACCTTGGTGAACTCGTCTCGACTGAGAGAGGAGGTGATTACGGCTGCGGCTTGAGCGTTTCTATGGATGGCCTGCTCTTGACTTGGGGTGAGCTCTTCGTCGTCATCCGAAATATCTATCCCTGTACATACAACATGCCATAAACTTGGGTTGAGGGAAATCAAATGCATCTTCATATTCTGCCTCCACATGGAGTAATCACTCCCGTCGAAGTGTGGGGCTTTTCCAAGTGGGATAGATAAGTAGTGATTGTTATTGGAATTTAGACGATCATAATTAAAAGGATATCGGGAGTAGTCGGTGTGACTACTCCCCTTCTTCTTCTCTTTAACTTTCGCTTTCCCTTTTGAAAGTGCCTTCTTTCCGAGGAGCGCCTTTAGCTCCAGCGTCTCCTCATCGTCGTCCTCGAAGTCTTGAATGGCTTCGAGGTACTTCTCCAGTTTTTGGGTCTTGTCGTTGTTGATTTTTGTGGACGTCCTTCATGTTCGACATGATCTCTTCGAGTGGTTAAACTCTTTCTTGAAGAACCAGGATCTGATACCAATTGAATGTAGGCCTAGAGGGGGGGGTGAATAGGCCTTTTGAATTTTGTCGGATCCTGCAACACTCAACAATCAGTTTAATACCAGAGAAATCGGACTAGTCCGGTAAAGTGCGGACTAGTCCGGTGTTCACGGACTAAGTTGATCAAGATTAATCGATTAGGTTGATTCTTCAATGTGTGCAACAGAAATATAGAATCAAACAACAGTTTAACAGTTGTATATTAGATTGTATCACAATTAAGGCTTGTGTTCTACAATTTATTGTAAATTGAACAATGTGTATCAAACCCTAGAGTAAGTTGATCAATTTGAGTGATGAACACAAAAAGGACAAGACACACGATTTATCCCGTGGTTCGGCTACCACGAAGGCAACCTACGTCCACGTTGAGGAGTCCACAAAAGGACCGGGTCTTCTCCAACCCTACCCTCGTCGGATCGCCATGAAGGCCAACCCTCTTCCACTAATCACAAAGGGGTGAATAACCAAATTCAAGGGGCATTCTCACACGTTGAGAGCTCCCTTAGATTACAAATCACAATGCCACCAAAAACACACTCAAAAATTACAATTGAAACGCAGGGGTGTGTTAGAGATTCAAACCAAGAGCTCAATGATGTGTGCCAAGTATCTCTCCAATGATCTAGAAGTAATCCTTAATGGATTGATCGATCTTGCACTTAATTTCGTGGAGAGAAGTGGTTTCTGAGTCTCTTGGGAGGTGTGACGACGCTAGGGTTCGAGAGAGTATAAAAGTGGGTCGTGCACCTCTATTTATATGGGGTTTCTAAAAGTGACCGTTAGGGTTCAGAAAGATCGGACTAGTCTGTGGTGGTCACCGGACTAGTCCGGTGTGCTGTGTGTAGCAAACCCTAAGTGTCCCGAAATATCGGACTAGTCCGGTCAAAAACGGATTTGTCCGATTTCACTACTGGAAATCTTTGGACTAGTTCGATAGCCATCGGACTTGTCCGGCCATGTGAAACCCTAAGTGTGTTGGATGACAAGTCCGCACTTGGAGGACTTGTCCGATTTAGATCAGTGGGTATTTCGGACTAGTCCGTGTAAACATCGGACTTGTCCAAAGTGGATCAGAAGGAATATCGAACTAGTCCGGTTAACAACGGACTTGTCCGATTTTGTGTGACTTGTAAAGTGTGTTGAGGACTAGTCCGCCCTGGGGAGGACTAGTCCGACTCAAGTCAGAAAGATATCGGACTAGTCCGACAGATATCGGACTTGTCCGATCTGGTGCAGAAAGGATATCGGACTAGTCCGGTTGATATCGGACTAGTCCGGTCCTGTGTAACTTTGTGCAATATGTGTGTGCTTAAATATGATTGAGCTCTTGGGTGTGTTTCCTTAACACACTCCATACACAATAATCTACTATTTCTTTTCCTTGAGCTCAAGTTCACTTTGCTCTTCATTATCCCTTCTTTTTTGGTATTTTGCTCATTTTTCATTATTGGCCGGCATTCATCTCAACAAAAAGGTTAGGATCCCAATTGATTGTCATAAATCATCCAAAACCCACAAGGGAGTCCTAGATGCACTTTCAGTGAAGCGCAAGAAGTGCCCATTCAAGTACCTCCGGTCGTTTCCCTCTGGAAAGTGGGACGATTGGAAGAAAGACTGGATAGTCATCCAGGTGGAGGAGCACGAGAAGCTGGAGCTGCCCAAAGGCCTCCCCAACATCGACACTGCAGTCTGGAGTGAAGCTCCGGTGCTGTCGGATGCCTTCAACCCTGCTCTGACCAGGATCCGCCATTGTGTGGAGGGAGGATTAACTCCTTAGGTGGTATTTCGCAATTTCCTGGTCAACAGGTGGGCACCGCTGAAGAGGAGAGAAAAACTCGCTTGGTCCCTTAACAGTGTGATGGACGACGACCGGGTCGAGACCGGGCTGAAGTCCAACATGGAGGGGTCGACCTTGGAGTTTCATCTCAAGAAGTTCCAGCACAGCATCGACGTCGTGAGTGATGACTTGACTCCGCCACCAGCTTTCCTCCCTCTGAACGTGGAGGTACAGTTCAGCAGGGAGCTCTGGCGGATGATGCCGGTGCTTGACGACATCGGTGTCGTCGAGAGACGATCGACTTCCAGGGTGGTGATCCCTGGGGCTTCTGAAGGTGGCTCCGACCCTGCCTCGACGCCAAGGACCGAAGTCGTCGGCAAGGGCAAGGAGCCGGTGGCCAAACCCTCGAGCCAGAAGAGGAAGCTAAAGCATGCCGAAGGAAGGTCTGTCAGGCCTGCTCCCTCTACAGCGGCTCCTTCTCCCCAGAGGGGGAGGTCTTCTACAACTGTGGCGACTGCATCTGCAGCAGTGTCTTCCCGGGGTGCTAGCTCCAGGCAAGTGACTCCAGTACCAGGGCCAGCTGAGGTCTCTGGGTCCGGAGGTCCTTCCCAGTCGAGGGGGGCCTCGACTAAGGAAATTCCCGCGGCTGCAACAAGTTACGGGGGGTCTTCCGGAGCTACCACGCCGGCGGCGGCGGCCATGGTCAGTACAGAACGCCCGGGAAAGAGATTCCGTGCAAGCTGGTGCGGAAGCCTTCCGAGGTAATTTTTAATCTTTACCTCTGACAATTGTTTTGTTGTAGTAACTATTTTTTAAGTTTCTTCATCCATCATCTGCAGTGTCCCCAAGAAGAGGAGTGAGGTTCCACCCTTAGCCACAGTAGCTGAAGCTGTGAGGGCGGAGGCTTCTGCTCCTGTCCCGGTGCCGCCCCAAGTGGTGGCTGAAGCTGCGGCAGCTCCGCCGCCAGCTGTCGTGGTCATGGACCTCGACTCATCCCCCGAGACTCCCGTGGTAGCGCCGGACCACGGGAGAGAAGATGCGTCAGCGGCACCTGTCCCGGAGGTTGAAGCCCCGGGTCTTGATGCTGAGATGTTGGAAGCTTCGGCCGCTGAGCCGGAGGAAGCAGTGATTCCGGCCCCAAAGCTGGAAATTGTTGAAGCCCCGGCGGTTGGGCTGGAGGTTATTGAAGCCCCGACGAGCGAGTCGGATGTTGAGGAAGTCCTGGCGATTGAGCCGGCTACCTCCAAAGCTCCAGCCTCAGAGCCGGTTGCCACTGAAGCTCCGGCTGCAGAGCCGGTTGTAGTTGAAACTCCGGCCTCAGGGCCGGTTGTTGCGGAGGCATCAGCACTCAAACCCATGATGGTCGAGGCGCCAACACCCGAGCCACCAGCGGAGGAGGAGCCCAGGCCGGAGCCGGAAGTATCCCCTGCCCCGGAAGTGATGACGGTGGAGGTGCCTGCTGCTGAGCCAGGGTGCCCTGACAAAGTCGCTGGCCACCTGCCTGAGGGGGCAAATGATGACCTGGCGATAGGGCCTTCGGAACCACTTCTGAAGGTCGGAACTTATTCTACGGGACCCTCCTCGGTGGTGATTGAGGCCATCCCAGAGGAAGGCCCAAGTGTCGTGGAGGCTCAGGGGACCACTCTTGTGGAGTGGGACCCAATTTTTGTAAGCGAGAACCCGCTGGAACTAGCGGAGGAGACCCTAGCAAGTCTGGACCCTATTCCTCTGTTGTTGTCCATTGACAACGCTTGCTCTAGTCTGCGTCAAGTCCAGCTGGCGTTCTATCACGACAGCAAGGCTCTTGAAGAGGAGCGCCAAACCCTTAGGCGGTGGCGTAATCAGCTCTACTTCGAGACCAAGCTGGTGCAGTCGAGGCTGGCAGACGACAAGGAGTGGATCAAACAGGAGAAGGTCCGCCTGGAATATTGGGGCAAATTATTGGATGATAGGGAGAGCTTGACTCGTGCCCTCGACACTCAATCCCGGGCCGTTTATGAGCAGGCCAAGGCAACTAATAGTGCGACTGATGATCGCCAAGAAAGGCTTGAAGCCATTAACACTACCCTCATCAAGCTCCGGGAGGCACTTGAGGAGAGGGAGAAGAAGCTCAAAGATGAAGAGCGAAAACTCCTAGAGCTGCGGGATGATGTCTTGAAGAGGGAGGAGGAGCTCGCCAAAAAGGTGGCTCTGGCTGACAAGGGCCTCGAGGAATGCACCAAGAAGTTGGAGGAGCGTTGCTTTGAGGAGGAGGAGAAGGCCTGGGTGCGAGGGCAGGAACTCTACAAGCAAGAGTGTGCCATCGCTGCCAGGGAGAAGAGAGTTAGGGGCCGGGAGAAGGACCTGGTCGACCGCCGGATCAAGATCCACCTCCGAGAGGAGGAGCTCGGAGAACTCGAGAAGCAGGTTGCTGAAAAGATTCAGCAAAATGCCAAAGAGGTTGAGCGCCTTGCTCGCGAGAATTTTGAACTGGCGGTGGCCAAAAGATCCTTGGAGGAACTGAAGGGCTTGAGGACTGCGGACTCCCTACAAGTTTGGGAGTTCCTGAGCAAAGCCAACGACGCGCTGACACCAATGGGCTTCAGTCCCGTGCGTCCGGATGATCCGGAGCCGGAGCCGGACCTGGCGTTGCAAGCGTTGAGTTCGGCGGGTGGCAAACTCTCCAAGGTGGGCGACGTCATCGCGAACTAGTTGGAGGTTGAGGGGCAGTCCCTGGCGAAGAACGTCGCAGAGTATGTGCTGATGTGCTACACCAGCCGGGATCCCCAATTTCCTCTGGACTCGGTGCTTGAAGGTCCCGTCGAAGGAGAAGGTGAAGCCACCCGAGCCAACGTGTCGGAGGTTGCTCAGAAGGTCGCCCAGTTCTTCCATAGGGTTTAGGACCATCTCCGTAGCTCCCACTTGTTTTCTCTCTTTTTCTTCCTCAATTTTGTAATCCCTTGTCTCCAGATGAATGAAATCACAATTTGTTAATGAATTACATTTTTTGTCTTCAACACTTCTGTCTTCACTTGGCCCCCTGGTAGATGTACACAATTTGATTGTGAACATGTACCAAGAGGATATTGTGTTTTGTTGAAGACTCGTTCGCTTTGAACTTGTAGAGTGTAGGTCCAAAGTCTTCGATAGTGAAGGCCCCCTGAGGTTGTCGGAGCTCAGAAGCTCCGGCATTGACTACCGTCGGAGCTTAGTAGCTCCGACAATAGTCCCTATCAATGCGTAGAGCATCGATAGTTAGCCCTCAGGGGTGTCGGAGCTTAGTAGCCCCGGCAGTGACCTTTGCCAACGCGTAGCTTGTCGGAAGCAGACTCCGCTTGTGGGGTCCTCTCACCATCTTTTATTCTGCGTCGACGGCTGGTCCCCCTAGCTTTGCAGGAGCTTGGTTGCTCCGGTAATGCTCGTTTTCAATGTTTAACATCGATCACAAGCCACCTAGGGGGAGTCAGAGCTTTGTTATCTCCGGTTTTTCTCCATCAACGTGGATTCTTTATTTTTCCTGCACACTGAAGCCAAGAAAAATAGTAAAATTCGCTCCTTGTCTATAACTTCGTCGCGGCTTACGATTCCCAAGAAAGTTTTAGGTCAAACACAATTCTGAATACAACCGAATGTGTTGCCTTCTTTCTTCCAGATCCAATTATACTTGGACCCGCCTTACTTCGGCCTATCGGGGTGTAGGTAGAGTGGCGTACTTAGGGTGCTTGACTAGGCTAAGTCGATAGCACACTCCGGCCCTGGATTGTCTTGGCGGCATTCAGGCGAGTGGGTCATGAACAATATTTAAATCTAAAAGAATTGACAATACAACTCGAATTGTACATGAACTGGTCGAACTAAAATTTCTTAAGAATTGTACAACTTTGTTATAGACAAGAAAGAGAAAAATAAAAAATGTTGAGCCTGTACAAAATAAATGCACGTGGAGTCTGTTTCACATGAAGATGTCTTTCATTATAGGTCCGGGGTACAGGAGAAACAAGTACACTCTTAGGGTACGGAACTAGGCTAAGCATGTTTCATTTCTCGTTTGACCCCGGGTAGCTAGCCACACTTTTAGTCCTGAGACTGTGACAAGTGTTGCATGAACTTTGCGGACCTTCCGGGAAAGGTCCGACTGTTCTCCCGGAGGAACTACCCGACTCTGTACAATGACTCTATAACATACACTTCAAGTTATTAGAGACTCACCTCCGTGATATTAAGTGTAGAACTTACGGAGGTGCTCAATATTCCAAGGATTTGGGAGAGGTGTCCCATCCTCGGTAGCCAAGCGAATGCTTCCGGGACGGGATACTTTAATCACTCAGAAGGGTCCCTCCCAGCTGGGGGAGAGTTTGTTTAGCCCTTCTCTGGATTGTATTCTCCGTAGCACCAGATCGCCTTCCTCGAGCTGTCGGTTGTGTACATGCTGCTGATGATAGTGCCGAAGGGCTTGGCGGTATTGGGCATTCCGAGCAGCTGCTTGGCATCTTCCCTCCTCAAGGAGGTCTAGGTCTTCACGCCGGAGCTGGTCCTGCGTGGCTTCGTCGAAGGTCCGGACCCAGAGTGACCCCAAGGTGATTTTCGGAGGAAGGATTGCTTCAGCTCCGTACACCAGGAAGAAGGGTGTCTCTCCAGTTGACCGGTTTGGAGTTGTCCTGTTGGCACATAGAGTGGGAGGAAGCTCTTCAATCCAGTTGGCTCCATGTTTTTTCAAGCGCTCATAGGTGCGCGTTTTGAGTCCTTTCAGGATTTCAGCATTTGCTCTCTCGGCCTGGCCATTGCTTGCCGGGTGAGCTACGGAGGCGTAGCAAACTTGAATGCCGAGGTCTTCGCAATATCCTTGAAATGCAGAGCTTGTGAATTGGGTCCCGTTATCAGTAATGATTTTGTTTGGGACTCCAAATCTGCATACAATGGACTGCAAAAAGTTGATAGCAGATTGCTTGTTTATTGTCACAACTGGAGTTGCTTCCGGCCACTTGGTGAACTTGTCAATGGCGACATACAGGAACTTGTAACCTCCAACGGATCTTGGGAAAGGTCCCAAGATGTCCATCCCCCACACAGCGAAGGGCAATGTAGGAGGTATCATTTGTAGTGGTTGAGCTGGTGTGTGAATTTGCTTTGCATGAAATTGGCATGCTTCGCATTTCTTCACCAGCTCAGTTGCATCCTGGAGTGCTGTAGGCCAGTAGAAGCCATGCTGGAAGGCTTTACCGACCAGCATGCGGGAAGACGCGTGGTTCCCACACTCGCCTCCATGGATTTCTACGAGGAGCTCGCAACCTTCTTCCCTTGTGATGCACCACATTAGGACGCCGTTGGCACCTCGCCGGTAGAGATCCCCTTCTACCAACGTGTATCTTTTAGCCAATCTGACTATCCGATCAGTGGATACATCATCGTCAGGAAGGATGTTGTATTTCAAGTAGCTCCGGATCTCCGAGATCCATGCATCGAAGCTAACTTGAGCATTTGAGTCTTGCGTGCTGGGTTGCTCGGAGCTTCCGGCAGCACCTACGACCCTTGATGGCTGCCATGGTAACAAGGCCATCGGGATCGTCAGCTTCGGGATGTTGATCTCGCCCCCTTCGCTCAGTTCGGCAGGCTGAGCTGTGGGTTTTGACAACCTCTGGACAAAAGTTCCGTCAGGAGCTGGAGTTCCGGTTGACGCTCTCGTTGAGAGTTCATCGGCTTCAGCATTGTGGACACGCTGGACGTGGTGGAGGTCTAGGACTTTGAAGTCCTTCTGAAGCCTCTGGACTTCAAGGAGGTAAGAAGCTAGCTAGAGATTGTTGCAGAAGCATTCACCCTTCACTTGTTTGATGATGAGCTGTGAATCTCCCTTGACCAGCAGCTGCTTGACACCGTATGACAGTGCCACCTTTAGTCCGTAGATGAGTGCTTCGTACTCCGCCATGTTGTTGGTCGCCTTGAAGTCAAGGTGTACCATGTATTTTACCTTCTCCCCGGTTGGTGCGAGGAGAAGGATTCCAGCTCCGGCCCCCTGTTTTTGCATGCTGCCGTCGAAGTAGAGGGTCTGGTGAGGCTTGGTGGAGACCGGAGCCTTGTGTTCCGGCTTCTGCTCACTGGGGCCCCCAGGGTTTGATGGAGAGGGAGTCCATTCTGCCACAAAATCTGCCAATGTTTGACTCTTGATTGCTTGTCTTGGAATGAATTCGAGATCGAATTCGGCCAATTCCGCTGCCCACTTTGCAATATTCCCAGTTGAATTGGGATTCTGCAAGATTGCTCGAAGTGGGTAAGAAGTCACCACTGAAATCTTGTGAGCTTTGAAGTAATGGCGAAGCTTCCTGGAGGCGATAAGAACTACATAGAGCAGCTTATGCACCTCTAGGTATCGAGTCTTGGTGTCATGAAGTACTTCACTGATGAAGTACACGGGGCGCTGGATGGTCTGGACCCTCCCGGAGGGGCCCGGAGCTTCCTCTTCATTGACCCGGATCCTCCCGGAGGGTTCCGGACCTTCTTCGGGGACCTCCAGGTCCTTGCTGGAGGGACCTAGAGCTTTTTTCAGAAGCGACCTGGACCCTCCCGGAGGGGTCTGGGTCTTATGAAGTAACTTCTTGTGGACTCAAGTCTAGGAACTGGGACCAAGACTCGCTTTCAGGAACCTCCGGACCCTCCCGGAGGGGTCTGGATTCCTGAGCATGGGATGGTTCTGGTCTCTCCGCAATGAGGACCATACTGACGACTTCGTCAGTTGCTGAAATGTAAAGCAACAAAGGCTCACCAGGGTTTGGAGCTACCAGAGTTGGTAGGGTGGTGAGGAGCTGTTTTAGCTTCTGGAACGCCTTTTCTGCTTCTTCAAACCATTGGAATGGTCCAGACTTCCTCAATAACTTGAAGAAGGGAAGTGCCCGTTCCGCCAGTCTTAAAATGAACCAGCTGAGGGCTGCTAGACATCCAGTAAGCTTTTGGACATCCTTGATGCGGGCTGGTGGCCACATGTCTTCAATGGCTTTGATCTTCGCCGGATTAGCCTCTATGCCCCGCTGATTTACCAGGAAACCAAGAAGTTTTCTAGAGCTAACCCCGAAAACACACTTGTCTGGGTTTAGCTTTGTGCGGGTGACCCGCAGCTTGTCGAAGACAGCCTGTAAAGTGTCAAGGAGTGACTCCTTGTTCTTGACCTTGACCACAATGTCATCGACGTACAATTCCACTATGTCTCTAATGAGTTCTTCAAAAGTTTTGTACAAAGGTTGAAGCTGCATTCTTGAGACCAAATGGCATGGCTGTATAACAGTACAATCCATCTACTGTGATGAAAGAGGTATGCTCTTCATCTTCCCTAGACATTCTGATTTGATGATACCTAGAATATGCGTCTAGGAAACACAGTAATTCACACCCGGAGGTGGAATCCACTATCTGATCTATTCTAGGTAGTCGGAATGGATCTTTTGGACACGCCTTATTTAGTGTTGTGTAGTCAATACACATTCGAAGCTTCCCGCCGGCCTTGGGCACAACGACTGGGTTTGCCAGCCATTTTGGATGGAAGACTTCTCGGATGAATCCAGCTTCGAGCAACTTCTTCACTTCTTGTCGAATGAAATTCTATCGCTCCACGGATTGCTTTCGAGGCTTCTGATGCACGGGCCGGGCGTCAGGGTAGATCTTCAGATTATGCTCAATCACTTCCCTGGGGATCCCAGGCATTTGTGACGGTTGCCAGGCAAACACATCGACATTAGCCCGGAGGAAAGCGATGAGCGTGAGTTCCTATTTGTCGTTCAGTCTCCCCGATATACGGGTGGTCTGAGCGGCATCAGAACCGATTTGGACGACTTTGACGGGAATGTCGGTGTCGCCGCTTGGCTGCACACAAGGTGCAGAAGTCGAGCCTCGTTGACGAATGCTCGAGGGTTTTGGAGCTTTCTCCTGCCTGGAGTCCTCCTCTTGCGTCATAGTAAGCGCATGAAGTTCTTCCAGAGCGGTTACTCCGGCAATGTGATCTCCGCGGATCCGGAGAACGCCTACTGGTGTTGGCATCTTTAACACCAGATAGCCATAATGAGCAGCTGTCATGAATTTGTACAAGGCAGGCCTATACAAGATGGCGTTGAAAGGTAAGTTGATTTGAGCAACGTCAAAGACCAACTTTTCAGTGCGATACTTCTCCCGCCACCCGGAGCTGCAGCATTAGATGCGCCGGCCGACGGCTTCTTCTTGCCGTTGGTCTTTTTCTTCTTCTTGCCACTCCCAGAGGTAGTGGCTTCGCCTTTGGAGGATTTCTTGCGATCCTCCGGTGATGGTTTGGAGTGCATTTCATGGCCCTCCGCAGCTCTGACACATTTGTCGGCCAAGATGAAGAGTTCCGTGACACTGGTGATCTCCTTGATTGCCAGTTTCTCCAACATCTTCTTATCCCGTATGCCCTATCTAAATGCCACAATGATAGAAGCGCTAGAGATAGAAGGGATAGTGTTTCGTACTTGAGAGAATCTCTGAATGAATGATCACAGGGATTCTCCCCCTTTTTGCACAACTACAAAAAGGTCCAGTTCAGTGCCTGGTCGGGTGTATGAACTCCCGAAGTTGGCGGTGAACTGTCGGCACAACTCCTCCCAACTGTTGATGGAGTTGGGTGGAAGGCTCATAAACCAGGACTAGGCGGTCCCATTTAAAGCTACTGGAAAATAGTTGGCCATTATGAGCTCATTTCCTCCAGCTGCCAGGATAGCAGTGGAGTAAATCTGAAGAAATTCGACGGGATTAACGGTCCCGTCAAACTTCTCCGGCAGGTGAGGCCGGAATTTCTGTGGCCACCTGACTATACGCAGATGCATGGCCAGGGCTGAACAGCCTCCTCCTACTCCTTCAGGAGCAGGAATGTCCTGAGCTTCTCGTCTTTCACGAGCACACTCGATATGGACTCGGTCGTCTTGTTGACGGTATCGGCGATCAAGCTCCTCCCGGAGGTCATGAGTTGAAAGCTTTGATATCGTGTGAGTGCATCGCGCCCCGGAGGGCAACGACGTCACTTGCTGTGACGCATCACGTCTCCTGTTGTTGGAAACATGCGGACCAAGTCTGTCAGACAAGGTCCGTTGCTGCGACGGGGCCTGTCCTGAAGGAGGAGGACCCTAGTTACTGATGCGGTTGGCTGCTGCTGCAACCAAGTGTTCCACATCGGCCCTCCACTGCTCCATTGCATCCCGAGATGCATCCGGAGGTGGTGGGCGCTGAAGGAGAGCACGTGCTGCATGGAGCGCGTGTTCCGGGTTGTCATGATTCGCCAACGCAGTGATTGACGCTGGTGCACCATCGTGCTGCCCAGCTTGATTTGCTAGGGGAGGCGGCGGTGGTGGAAGTGTGACTCCTGCTGGAACTGAGGTTCCTGCTGGTGGCTGCATATTAGAGAGATTGCCCCCAACAGCTTGAACAGCGGGATGACCATTTGATGATTCAGCAGCTGAGTTCACCATTCTTGAAATCTCAAGCGCCCCCTACCTGGCACGCCACCTGTCGGTGGTTTTGATCCGGCAGATCTTCCGACACTACTAAAAGTGTTTGCGGAGTTTAAATTTCGGTGTGAACGCGCGGAGATTCAAGAAGGTGAAATGTAAAACGACACAGGAGACACAAGGATTTACGTGGTTCGGGCCGCCTGAGCGTAATACCCTACTCCACGGGGTGTGTTGGTGTTGTATTGTATGTATGAACTCAACTCAGACCAGATCAGACCAGATCAGATCAGAGAAGAGCAACTCAAGTCAGATCAGATCAGAGAGCCCTCTATGTATCGTCGGCCTGTCCTTTTATAGTACAAGGACATGCCGTTACAAGTTGGCCTGGCCCGACATGTGGCCCCGACGGCTACTAATATTGATACACATTTGATGTGCTTAATTACCCTTAATGATCGAGTTACAGGCTTTGACAGCGCCGTTACTGGTATTAAGGGTCATCCGATCATGTGTCATTAACATAGTATTAATGACACTTAATCGGTTCTTGAAGTCCTTGATTCCCCTTTGAAGATTCAGAGCCGTTGTGGAGTCTACCGGAGGTTTGAGTCTGAAGATCCCACGGTTGGACACGTGGCAGCTCTGGAGCATACTGTGGGGAACAGATAGGTCCGGTGCCACCAGACACGTGTCAGTTCCGCAGCTTCCCTCGGTTTGGGGTTAGGTCCGGGGGTGCCGTTATGGTACATAGCCCGCAGCTTCCCCCTTGTGGGCGGTAGCTCCGGTTTGATGGTACACGTGGCGACCCTGGGACTAACCATGTTGGAAAAGCGGGTCCGGTTATGTCTGACATGTGGGCCTTCGAAGGTCTTTAAATCAAGTAGATGACATTTCCTTGAGATCTTTACAATCTCAAGGGGTATACGGTACCCGGGGTACAAACAACGTTGGTTACTTATTTAAATTTAATGCTAAAATAACAGCGGGATAAAAATAAACTTAATTTCTTAAATTACTGAAATTAATTGAAAAACTTAAAATAATTAATTGGATTAAATAGCTGAGAAAATTCACTTAATAACTTAAAATTACCCAAAATTACCGAAATAATGCAATCAATATATTTCAATAATCATACAAAATTTTCTGAAATTTTCCTAGCTATTTACTGATTTTTCCAATCATTTCTTTAATTTATGGAATTATTATTCCATTTTAATTGGATTCTGTAATTCAGAAAATTCTTAAAAGGCTAATTGGTCCTAAAAACTTAAATTCATCCCATTCTTTAAATTTGGCCCAGCCCAGTACTGAGAATTCTTAATTAAAAAGGAAAAACTCTAATGTGTGGCCCATTAGGCATTTTGACCCATAACCAAAAACGGACTGACTAAAAAACTAAAAATTCCCGAAAATATGAAAGGGCAGCCCAACGACCCGCTAGGCCACTCCGCATGGGCTCGGGACCCGCTAAGGCGAGGCGGTACCCACCGCTTACTGAGGACCGTTGGATCCTCATCTAATGGCTAACATGCGCCGCAACCTTTGAACGCGAGTGGATCTCGACCGTTCATCGCCCATCCAACGGCTCAACGCTTAGATCGGGGAATACTTAACCCCAGCCGCTGCGGGTTCCCCCTGAACTCTAATTCATTTGCGCCCCCACTTTCTCTCTCATCCTCACTCCGAGTGGCAGCGAGCGAGAGCGGCGAGGGAGCGGCAGCGAGGCGAGCGTCGCGGAGGGACCTCTGGCGCCGCCGTGCCATCGGCACTGGCGAGAGATCCCCCTGTCGGTGTGGAGCTCCGCCGTCGCCGACGGTGCTGGTCGGTCAGCCGTTGAGGAAAACTGGCGCACCGACGCTCGCGCTAGATCTGAGTGGAGGGGTGAGGTCCGCCGGGGGACTTCCGGCACGGCCGGGCCCTCGCTGCCGGCGCGCGAGCACACGTAAGGTTGCTCGCCGTCGGTTGAGGAGCCGTCGGCTCGTCGCCATCGAAGGAAACCTTAGCGCGACCTCAAAGGAAACTGAGTGTTTTCTTGCAGGGATGTCGGCGCCGCCGAGGGCCTCCACCATGGCGCGCACTTCGTGCTGCCGGTGGAGAACCGCCTAGGGTTAGGGTTTCCTAACCCGAGGCTCTGAGGTGGCGGCGGCGGTTCGGCCGTGCGACTAGGGTTAGGCTTCGGCCCGATAACCCTAGTATCGCACCTGAGGATGGCGGCGCCACAGTTATCTCCGTTGGGAGACGCAATCCGATGGTCGCCGCCAAGGAGAAGAGGACGGTAGGGTTAGGGTTTACCCTAACCCGCACTGAGGAGGATTCGGTGGCCCAAGGTCACCTTGATCCAGATAAGTTCCTCTTCTCCTTAATCTAATTTTCTTATTTTGATTCGATTCGACTTGTGTTCTGAGCTCCAAGTCTTAACCGAAATCAAAACTGACTTCCCCTCCTTCTAATTGCTATGTTAAATTAATCTTAATCAAAATTGAACTTAACTAACTGAGACTAGGCCTAAACTAAAACATGATTAGAAACTTAGTTTATCTGATTAAGACTTAATTACTGGATTAGATTTCAACAGTCTGACTCTGATACCATTGTTAGTTCTTAGTGTGTTTAGGATCATTACTGTGAACATCTAATGAGGTAATCTTAGGTCTAATCTAATCTAACATACATAATTAAACATATATGATCTAATTACTTATGCAAACAATCAATTAAGGGCACACAGATAGATTGTATGAACATGTAAAAGATGCTTATGAAATTAAGGAGTGGGACATATGGGTTACCGTCAGTGGATCCGTTTGATGCCATTGGGCTCAAACGGATGGTCGATATAGAGAGATTGACGTCGGGTGATCGTCGATGCAGGGAGGTTGTCGGTGCAGTGGCGTCGCGATGCAGAGTGCGATCTCCATGAGATAGGTGCAGTTCTTCCCCTCGTTCCGCGCTAGCTTAGGATCGGTTAGAATTAGGAACTGTTGGGGACCTATGGATGTGGACTCAACTCATGAGTTCACACCCCGGCGGTCTCCTATTTTTATAGCGCGTACGAGAGGAGGCCGCACGGAACTGAATCCGTTGCTCCCCCAATCAAGGCGCGTGAGGAGTTTGACTCGGGGCGTGGTTGTTGCCCACATCACCCCTCAGATCATAACTAACAATAATAACACTGAAACAAACAAGCAGGCAAAACTACTCATGAGGAGCAGCGAGTAGGAGTGAGTGAGCCCACTTTGCTCTGGCAGCAGGTGAGTGGCACAGAGTCCGTATCTTGATTCTCAAGCAACGCTATTGATGTCCCCTTTGCCCTTCTCCTCTGTTTTTTTTTTCTAGCCTTTTGACCACCAAAGCAGGGCCTTTTAGGGCTCTACTCTAATTAGCTGCAGAGCGCAGGTGGGTAAAGGCGTTGTGCATAGGATCCCATGCAGTGGCAGGCAGTGGCCATCATCACTCACACTCCCTTCTAGGATGATCTCCTCCTCTGCTTTAACGGTGGCGAAACTGAACCAAAAACCTTCTCTTCCTTCCTCTCCCCACACCATCCTCCCAAAGTTGGCCTCATGTTGATTTCAGGGAGGTGAAATGGAACGACAAGGTAGGTAGGGCCGGCGGCAGAAGGGGAGTGGGCGAGCGGGCCTAGGATGCCATGGCTGCAGGGTGAAGTACAGGTACGCGGGAGACGGTGGCCGGTACATTGCCGCCGCCATTATAAGCGGCACGTCTCTGCGCCGTAACAGACAGAGTCTGTACGGTCACCGCGCGCCGATCCAAGCGCTGCACGGCTGGGCTGCTGCTGATACGGCAACCCCGGCCGTGGCCTCCCCAATTGCAGAGCACATTTGATCACACGGGCAACGCCGCGAGACGTGTCATGAATCTCGTGGTAATGAAGGAAATGGTGCACGGGTTG
Source organism: Tuctoria greenei (assembly GCA_036927565.1). NCBI lineage: Eukaryota > Viridiplantae > Streptophyta > Magnoliopsida > Poales > Poaceae > Tuctoria > Tuctoria greenei. The sequence continues at coordinate 2,294,506 of JAYESD010000005.1, forward strand.
TTGTTGTCGCGCACGGATGTTAACTATTTCCTTCACGTGGCAGGCACACTGCCATGCTAGCTAGGTAAGGACGAGCAACGTTACTGCTAGCTCGGAACGCGGTAGTATGGTAGAAGAACGGAGGAGGAGGAGGGAGACGCACGGTGGCTACGGGGATCCTCGGTTGATGTCGTCGTCGTGGTGGAGAACGGATGGCGATCCGATCTCCGTTCGTTTGTGTTTTGGCCTCGAAGCATAATTAATAAGCTGGCACGACGAAGGCCGCCGTACATTACTTTTTCCGGAACAGATCGACCACCTCGTGATGCCGAGCAGAGTAAAACGGAAAACTCGCGCAAACCAACAGCGACGCCAATCCACACCGTTCCGTGTGCGCGCGCGCGAGCGCCGGGGATCAATGAAGCTCGGCGCGTCGAGTTGGCGGCGGCGAAGACGACATGTGCATCATCTCTGCGTCCCGGCGCGAGCGGCGAGCGCGACTCGCGCGCCTCCCACCCACGTGCTCCGAAAGCTCCGAGTCAGATCCGGCAGGCAGGCGGCCATCGGCAACCAACCAACCATCCGGCCCGTGATCATTCCTTTGTCCCCGTCCGCGCCCGCCGCCGCGGAGCCATGCCGCGCCCACGTTGCCCGGCGCTGATGTGATCGGATCGATCCACTGAATCTTCCAGCGCAGCTATTAGCGGCGGCAACAAGCAAGTAGTAGGATGGTGGCTGCCTGCTACGGCGTTGTACATGCTCCATCTGGGCTGGACACCTGGCCCAAAAAACAACTGCTGCAGGCCTGCAGCCTTTTGACGCATCAAATCTGTTGAGCGTAAAATGAGAGACAGAGATAAAGTACTACCTCCGTCTCAACTTAACTCTTTTTCTGGTTTTAATCAAATCTACTTTTCACCACTGATTTATGTTATTTTGATTAATTTGAGCATTGTACTTTTAGATTTATTATGAAAAATATTTTTATAATATACAATTTATATGTTATTAAAGTTAATATAATCTATAGAAATCAATGGTCAAAGTTAAGTTTGACTAAACCCAGAAATAGAGTTGAGTTGGGACGGAGGGAATATTTTTCAATCACAACTAACTTTTTATTCATTGCTTTCTATTTATAGTGGCTAGAGACTGTTGTAACCGCACGTGTCTCTTCAAATGATTACATGTTAAAATGTATTATAACAACATGCTCAAGTAACCTGCGCGCATACGAGCTTCAACCTTTTCCAAGTGGTACATTCTGCAGCAGCTAGTGCTAGCAGGTTCTGCAACAACTCGGTATTGCCCGTGACGAGTTCTTGCATGATCTCTTCATCTCCAGGCAGCGCGTGCGTCGGTGTACTTGCCGTGGGCCCTGTTTGTTTCTGCTTATAAGCAACTTATCAATGAAAAAAGCAATAATCTCACCCAAACACAATAATTAAGTCATGATTAATTTCTGAGCAAATAATCCACTTAAGCCCAAAATGAACTGAGGCCTGGCGTTTTTGGGTTGCGGCCCAACCCTCGCGATACGGGAACGCCGCAACCTTTTTACCCCGATACCCATGACGCTTCGGTACCCGCCGCCCCCCCCCCTCGCGATACGCTGCGACGCCGCCTCCCCTCCCGGTAGGGAACGCCACCCCTTTCCTCGTGCGACGACCACTGAGTGTCGGTCACATGTATTTTGAGTACATCGGGCTGACAGGTGGGGCCTGGGGTCGGCACTGCTGGCAAGCGGGTCGGAGTTAAGTGTACCTATAAAATTGAAGCACTGTTAAGGGTTGTAACAGAATGGAAAACAAAATCAATTACCCCTAATATCTCTCTCTCTCTCTCTCTCTATTCTGTTCTGCGTGCGCTTGCATTTCCCGTCGGTGCTCGCCGGTGGCGCTCGTGCACCTCACGCAGTGGCTGTGCACCACTGCCCAGGGGGTGCGTCACAAGTGGTATCAGAGCCTGGAGATCCAACAGAGGAGATCGTTGTCCTGCGTTCCATTCCCTGGAGCGGAGGGGCGTTGATCCGCAACGTACAACACAACTCCACCGACCAAACCATCAACGCAGACCCGCTTGGTGCTGGCGGCCATGGCTTCAATGGCAACCACAGAGGAGGAGCGGTGGGAGAAGGTGTTGGCCACGTTGGACAACTTCTCCAAGCGGATGGATGGAATGGAAGATGCGCAGAAAGGGTTGGAGGCGAGGCGGGCCCAGCTGCTTGAGCACCATGCTCAGGCGACGAGGGTGGAGAACCTCGCAGACCGGGATCCTATCGGAGTGTTTTTCCGGCAATTCTCCCGATACTACCGTTGGTAGCTCAAGGAGTTGTAGTTCGGTATTGGGTGCGCAGAGATTTCGAAGAATATGGCAAATGACACAAGAATTTACGTGGTTCGGGCCGCCTGAGCGTAATACCCTATTCCACGGGGTGTGTAGCTGTTGTATTGAGCGTCTAAGGGTGTCAGGGCGTGAGCAAGTGAGAGACCGTGTCTGTATCGTCGACCAGTCCTTTTATAGTTCAAGAACTGGTCGTTACACAGTTAGCCTGACCCGACATATGTCCCTGGCAGTTACTAATATTTAATACGTAATTAATGAGGTTAATTGCCCTTAATAATGTGGTAACAGGTCTTGACAGTGCCGTTACTAGTATTGATGGCCTACTGATCGTGTGTCATTAATATGATATTAATGACACTTAATCAGGTCTTGAAGTCTTTGATTGCTCCTTGGAGGTCCGAGCCGTTGGGGGTTCACCAGTTTGATTGCCAAGGTTGAAGGTCCGACGGTTCGAACACGCGGCAACTTCGGAGCTATTCGTCTGGGACAGGTGGGTCCGGTGTAGATGCACACGTGTCAATACTGGAGTTTCCCTCTGTCGGAGGTTAGGTCCGGAGGTGCTGCACAAGTGTTTAGCCCGGAGCTATCTCATGAGTTGGGTATACCTCCGGCTTCTATGTACACGTGGCAGTACCGGAGCTAACCTTAGATGGGAGGCATGTCCAGTCCCGTATGACATGTGGGGCCTTCGTCAATTTTCAACTCAGACAGGTAAAGTCCCGTTGGTCTTTTTGTAATCCTAAGGGGTATACGGTACGCAGGGTACCGACAGTGGCCCCCTGGGCCCACCTCTGGGGGAGACCCTTTGGATGGGGTCGTTTTGCCGGAGGTGGGTCCATCCTTCGATTTTTGTGTCGTGTCTTCAAGGATCTTCAGGTGTGCCGTTGGCACTAGTTCGTAGTTAAACCACCGCCGCGTGGTATATCCTGGATGCGACAGGTGAGATCTTAGCGTGTAGATCTCACGCAATTGAAGGTTGCCGGTTCCCGATACAAAAATCGTATCGGTTCTGCGCTCCTTGTCAGGCCGCCGCCTTCGGGTTTCCTGCCCTTCATGATGACAACCATTCGCCTGGGTAAGGACCTCGACTTGCTCGTTGGGGTGGCCCCGGGCCCCCTTGTCATTGGCAGGGTGAAGTTTTTAACTTGTAACATCGGCTCCTATGCGGTTTCTATCCAAGCATTGCGGGGGCATACTTAAGAAGGAAAGCATGCACCGTTTGGGGTTCTTTACGCCTTCATTCGATCTTGCGCTCAAACCTTCCAAACTTTTGCTTGCTTTTCGTCTCTAGCCCTGCTTGTGCTGCGATGGAGTTGGGTCTCCGTGAGAGCCGCCTCAAGACCGACGGCAACTTGAAGAAGATCCGGGCCCTCATGGGGTGGTCCAGTACCTTCTTCGATCACCAGGTCCGCGCCAGCAAGCTTCCGTTCGAGAAGGAGCACGCCGGCGAAATGGTGTACTTCTCCGCGCCATGGTGGGACTGATCCCACCATTTTCTTCTTTTCTCTTGATGCTGCTAGACTTCTATGGTCTGCAGCTGTACCACCTCGGCCCCCACTCCATTCTTTTGGTGTCGATCTTTGTTCACTTCTGCGAGATGTGGGTGGGTATTCCTCCCTACGTCGAGCTCTTCCGCACCTTTTTCACCATCCACACCACCGATAAGAGTGACCAGTACCTTGGCTTCTATTACTTTGTGAAGCGCAAGAAGTGCCCACACAAGTACTTGCGGTCGTTCCCTTCCGACAAGTGGGACGACTAGAAGAAGGATTGGATCGTCATCAGGGCAGAGGAGCATGAGAGGTTGGAGTTGCCCGTAGGCCTCCCCAACGTCGACACTGAAGCTTGGAGCGAAGTTCTGGTGTTATCGAACGCCTTCAACCCTGCTCTGACCAGGATCCGCCAGTGCGTGGAAGGAGGGGTGACTCCTCAGGCGGTATTTCACAACTTCTTGACCAATAGGTGGGCTCCGCTAAAGAAGAGGGAGAAACTTGCTTGGGCCCTCAACAACGTGATGGACACTGACCGGATCGAAACTGGTTTGAAGTCCAACCAGGAAGGCACAACCTTGGAGCTTCACCTCAAGAAGTTACAGCACGACATTGACGTCGAGGGTGACTATTTGTCTCCGCCGGCGGCTTTCCTCCCTCTGAACATGGAGGCAGAGTTCAGCAGGGAGCTCTGGTGTAAGATGCCGGTGCTTGATGACCTTGGTGTCGTCGAGAGGCGTTCGACCACCAGGTTGGTGATCTCTGGAGCCTCCGAGGGTGGTCCCCCCTCTGTCCCGGAACAGAGAGTTGAAGTCTCGGTCAAGGGCAAAGAGTTGGCCGAGCCCTCGAGCTGAAAAAGAAAGCTGAAGCATTCTGACGGGAGGTCCATCAGGCCTGCTCCTTCCCCAACGGCTCCTTCTCCCCGGAGGGGGAGATCTTCAACAGCAGTATCCACTCCAGCATCGGCATCTCCCCGGGGTGCTAGTTCCGGTCGAGTGGCTGCAGTACCAGGACCGGCTGAAGGCTCTGGATCCGGAAGTTCTTCCCGATCGAGGGGGACCTCAACCAAAGCAGTGCCGACGGTTGTGACAAGTTTCGGGGAACCCTCCGGAACAGATATGCCAGTGGCGCCTGGATCCAGTCCTGAGCGTCCGGGGAAGAGGTTCCGTTCTAACTGGTGCAGAAACCTTCCAAGGTAATTTTTGTTTTTACCTCAGTTAGTTGTTTTGTGTTGTAATTGTGTTTTGAATTTCTTCGACCTTAATGTGCAGTGTCCCCAAGAAAAGGACTGAAGCTCCGGCTCCTGCGACAGCAACTGATGTTGTGGAGACGGAAGCTCCGACTCCAGTTCCAGTGCCGCCCCAAGGGGTGGTTGAGGCTATGACAGTTCCGGCGCCGGCTGTCGTGGTCTTGGACCTTGACTAATCCCCAGAGGCTCCCGTGATAGCGTCGGACCACGGGAATGAAGATGCTCCAGTGGCACTTGCCCCGGATGTTGGAGCTCTGGGTTTGGATGCTGAAATGGTGGACGCTTCGGCTTCAGAACCGGAGATATCTGTGACTCCGGCCCTAGAGCCGGATGTCGTTGAAACCCCGACGGTGGAGCCGGTGTTTGATGCTGCCCGACGGTAGAGCCGGTGGTTGATGAAGATTCGGCGTCTGAGCCGGTTATCGAAGAAGTTCAGAGGGTAGAGCCGGCTGCTGCAGAAGTTCCAGCGGTGGAGCTGGTCGTCGGAGAGGTTCCGGCGCCTAAACCAATCGCTGCATAGGTGCCGGCGCCCGAGCCTATGATGGCCGAAGCGTCAGCTCCTGGGCTGGTGGTGGAGGAGGCGCCAGCGTCGGAGCCCCGGAGGTGGTGATCCAGGACCGAACCTTCAACACCTGCCCTGGAGGTGGTGATCCCGGAGGTGCCCGCGCTCGAGCCAGGGTGCCGAGACGACGTTGCTGGTCCCCCGCTTGAGGGACCAGCTGTTGACGACCTGGCGGCGGGGCCTTCGGAGCCGACTTCGGAGGTTGAAGATTCTATAGCAGGACCTTCCTCGACGGCGGTCGAGGCTATTCTGGAGGGAGGACCTAGTGCCACGGAAGCTCAGAGCACCGCTCTTGTAGAGTGGGACCCAATTTTTGTCACATAAAACCCACTGGAACCGGAGGAGATGACCCCGACAGGTCCGGACCCGATCCCTCTGTCGTTGTCTATTGACAACGCCTGCTCCAGTCTTCACCAGGTTCAACTAGCTTTTTATCACGACAGCAAGGCTGTCGAGGAGGAGCATCAAACTCTTAGGAGGTGGTGCAATCGGCTCCAATTTGAGACCAAGCTGGTGCAGTCGAGGCTGGTTGAAGACAAGGAGTGGGTGAGGAAGGAGAAGATCCGCCTGGAGTACTAGGGTAAGCTACTAGATGAGAGAGAAAGCATGATGCGATCCCTTGACAACCAGTCCCGGTCCATTTACGAACAGGCCAAAGCTACTAATATCGCAGCAGATGATCGCCAAGAGAGGCTCGACGCCATCCACGCCAGTCTCGTCAAGCGCTGGGAGGCTCTTGAGGTGCAGGAGAGAAAGCTCGAGGATGAAGAGCAAAAACTCCTGGAGCTGCGGGACGACGTCATGAAGAAGGAAGAACAGCTTACTCAGAGGCTAACTCTGGGTGACAAGAGTCTTGAGGAGCGCACTAAGAAATTGGATGAGCGCTGCGAGAGAGAGGAGAAGAAGACCTGGCAGCAAGGACAAGAACTCCACAGGAGGGAAACTGACGTCGCTGCCAGGGAGAAGAAGGTGCAGGGCCGAGAGAAGGACCAGGTTAACCGCCGGAACGAGACCCAACTCTGGGAGGAAGAGCTCAGTAAACTTGAAAGGCAGGTTGCTGAAAAGATTCAGCAGAATGCCAAAGAGGTAGAGTGTCTTGCTCGGGAGAACTCGGAGCTTGCGGCAGCCAAAAGATCCTTAGAGGAGATGCGAAGCGGCAGGGTTACGGAGTCCCAACAAGTTTGGGACTTCCTTGGCAAATCCAATGATGCGCTGACGCCAATGGGTTTTAGCCCCGTGCATCCGGATGATCCGGAACCGGAGCTGGATCAGGCGTTGCAGGCGCTGAGTTTGGCACGCAACAAGCTCACCAAGATGGGAGATGTCATTGCGGACCAGCTGGAAACCAAGGGACAATCCCTGGCCAAGAGCGTTGCATAATTTATTCTGTCGTGCTACACAAGCTGGGACCCCCAATTCCCCCTGGACCCGGTGCTCCAAGACCCCATTGTCGAAGAGGGAGAAGCTGCCCAGGCCAGCGTTTCTGAGGTTGCCCAGAAGGCCGCCTCATTCTTCCATAGGGTCTAGGACCATCTCTTTGTAGCTCCCGCTTGTATTCTCTTCTTCTTCTACAATTTTGTAATCTCTTGTCTCCAGATGAATGAAATCCAAGTTATTTATGAACTTCATTTTTTGTCTTCAACACTTTTGTCCCACTTGGCCCCCTGGTAGATGTACACAATTTGATTGTGAACATGTACCAAGAGGATGTAACAATTGTTGAAAACTTGCGTGCTTCAGACTTGTAAAGCGTAGGTCCGAAGTCTTCAGTAGTGAAGGCTCCCTGAGGTTGTCAGAGCTTAAGGGCTCCGACCTTGACCATCATCGGAGGTTGGTAGCTCCAGCGGTGGTCTCCATCAACACGTAGTGTCGACAGTTAGTCCTCTGGAGTCTTCCGACCATCTTTTGTTCATTTTGATGGCTAGCCCCATGGTTTTACCGGAGCTGAGTAGCTCCAGCGATGCATGCTATCAATGTTTAAAACATCGACTACAAGCCTTCTAGGGAACGTCGGAGCTTTAGTAGCTCCGGCTGAATTCACCATCATCATGAAATATTTGTTTTTCCTGCCCACTAAAGTCAAGAAAAATAGTAAAATATGTTTCCTATCTATAACTCAGTTGCGACTTATTATTCTCGTGAGAAATTTTTAGGCCGAGCGCAACTCTTCATACAATCAAGTGCAAAGAGTTGTTTTCTCCAGGTCCAATTGTTTTCAGGACCCGCCTTACTTCGGCCTGCCAGGGTGTAGGTAGAGTGGCATACTTAGGGTACATGACCAGGCTAAGTCGATAGCACACTCCGGGCCTAGATTGGCTGGTGACATTCAGGCAAGTGAACCATTCAACAATGTGAAAACCCAAAGGAATTAACAATGCGACTCTAGTTGTACATGAATTAGTCGATCTAAAAAATTCTTGAGAATCGCACAACTTTGTTATAGACAAGAAAGAGAAAAATAGAAAATATTGAGCTTGTACAAAGCAAATGCACGTGGAGTCTGTTTTCACACAAAGATGTCTTTCATTATAGGTCCGGGGTACAGGGGAAACAAGTACACCCTTAGGGTACGAAACCAGGCTAAGTGTGTTTTGTTTCTTGTTTGACCCAAGGTAGCTAGCTACACTTTTAGTTCTGAGACTGTGACAAGTGTTGCCTGAACTCTGCGGACCTTCCGGGGAAGGTCCGACTGTTCTCCCGGAGGAGCTACCCGACTCTGTACAATGACTATCATACATCACATGTAACTACAGACTCACCTCCGTGATATTAAGCGCAAAACTTACAGAGGTGCTCAATGTTCCAAGGATTAGGGAGAGGTGTCCCATCCTCGATTGTCAAGCGAACGCATCCGGGACGGGATACTTTAATCACCAGAAGGGTCCTTCCGAGCTGGGGGAGAGTTTGTTTAACCCCTCTCTGGATTGTATTCTCTGTAGCACCATATCGCCTTCCTCGAGCTGTCGGCTATGGACATGCCTGTGGTGATAGCGTCGGAGAGTTTGGCGGTATCGGGCATTCCAAACAGCTGCTCGGTACCTTCCCTCTTCAAGGAGGTCAAGGTCTTCACGTCGGAGCTGGTTCTGCGCGGCATCGTCGAAGGTCCGGACCCGGAGTGACCCCAAGGTGATTTCTGGAGGAAGGACTGCTTCAGCTCCATACACCAGGAAGAAGAGTGTATCTCCAGTTGACCGGTTTAGAGTTGTCCTGTTGGCCCATAGAGTGGGCGGAAGCTCTTCAATCCAGTTGGCTCCATGTTTTTTCAAACGCTCATATGTGCGCGTCTTGAGTCCTTTTAGGATTTCTGCATTTGCTCTCTCGGCTTGGCCATTGCTGGCCGGGTGAGCTACGGAAGCGTAGCTGACTTGGATGCCGATGTCTTCGCAATATCCTTGGAATGCAGAGCTTGTAAATTGGGTCCCATTATCGGTTATGATTTTGCTTGGGACTCCAAATCTGCATACGATGGACTGTGTCGATACTCTGCGTGCCGGATACCCCTTGGGATTGCAAAGATCACAAGGAAACTCCATCTACTAGATTTGAAGACCTCTGAAGGCCCCACGTGTCAGGCGTAACCGGACTTGCTTCCCCGACATGGTTAGTCCCAGGGCCGCCACGTGTGTCATAAGACCGGAGCTATCACCCACATATGGGAAAGCTCCGGACGGAATACCAGTATAGCATCCCCGGACCTAACTCCAGACAGAGGGAAGCTCCGGTACTGACACGTGTCCAACAGCACCGGACCTACCCGTCCACGACGAAAAGTTCCGGAGCTTCCACGTGGCTGAACCGCCGGACCTTCAACTTCAACAATCAGGCTGGTGGACTCCCAACGGCTCCGGACCTTCAAGGAGCAATCAAAGACTTCAAGACCCGATTAAGTGTCATTAATGCCATATTAATGACACAAGATCGGATGGCCCTTAATACCAGTAACGACATTGTTAAGGCCTGTTACCGGGCTATTAAGGGTAATCAACCTCATTAATTGTGTATCAAGCATATGTAACCGTTGGGGCCACATGTCAGACCAGGCTAACGGTGTAACGACCAGTCCTTGTACTATAAAAGGACTGGTCGACGATACACAAGGGATGGCTTTAGACCACTTCTAGACTCCCTGACCTAGACGATCTTCTTCTTCTGGAGATTCTTCTAGACTTACACGCTCAATACAACACCAACACACCCCGTGGAGTAGGGTATTACGCTCAAGAGGCCCAAACCACATAAATCTTTGTGTCCACTTGTCTTTCACCTTCTTGAATCTCTGCGTGCCCATTACCAAACTACAACTCCTCAATCTACCAACGGTAGTGTCGGGAGATCTGCCGGATCCAAACACCGATAGTTGGCGCGCCAGGTAGGGGGCAGCCTGAGATTTCAAGGATGGTGAACTCAGCTGCTGGATCATCCAACGACAATCCTGCTCTTCAACCTGCTGGGGGAATCCCTCCAACATGCAGCAACCAGCAGGTGCCACGGCTCCAGCAGGAGTCATGCCTCCACCGCCACCGCCTGCACCAACAAATCAAGCTAGGCAGCGTGACAGTGCATCAGCGTCGGTCACCGCATCGGCGAATAACAACAACCCTGAAAACGCTCTCCATGCAGCGCGTGCTCTCCTCCAACGTCCACCACCTCCAGGTGCATCCCAGGGTGCAATGGAGCAATGTAGGGCTGACGTGGAACATCTGGTTGCAGCAACAACCGACCGCATCAGCAACCAATGTCCTCCCCCTTTGGGGCGGGCCCCGTCGCAGCGCCAGACTGTGTCTGACAGACTTGGTCCACACACTTCCCAAAATAGGAAGTGTGCTACATCACAGCAAGTTACGTCGCTACCTTCTGGGGCGCGACGCACTCATACAGTAACCAGGCTTTCAACTCACGACCTACAGGTGGAGCTTGATCACCGTTACCGTCAACAAAACGACCGTGTCCATATCGAGCGTGCTCGCGAAAGGCAAGAGGCTCGAGACAGTCCTGCTCCCGAGAGAGTAGGAGGAGGCTGTTCTGCCCTGGCCATGCACCTACGCATGGTCAGATGGCCACAAAAGTTCTGGCCTCACCTGCCGGAGAAATTTGACGGGACTGTTAATCCTGCTGAGTTTCTCCAGATTTACTCCACCGCAATCCTTGCGGCCGGAGGTAATGAGGCCGTAATGGCCAACTACTTCCTAGTGGCCTTGACTGGGATCGCCAGGTTTTGGTTCATTAGCCTTCCTCACAACTCCATCAATAGTCGGGAGGAATTGTGCCAACAGTTCACTGCCAATTTTGGGAGTTCATACACCCGACCAGACACCAAACTGGACCTTTTTGCTATCGTGCAGAAGGGGGGAGAATCCCTGTGCTCATTCATCTAGAGGTTCTCCCAGATATGAAAAACTATTCCTTCTATCTCCAGCACCTCTGTTATTGTGGCATTTAGATAGGGTATACGAGATAAGAAGATGCTGAAGAAGCTGGCGATCAAGGAGATCACCAGCTGGCTTTACCGAGCAGCGTGCGGGAAGATGCGTGGTCCCCACACTCACCTCCATGGATTTCTGCGAGGAGCTCGCAGTCTTCTTCCTTTGTGATGCACCGCATTAGGACACCGTTGGCACCGCGTCGGTAGAGATCCCCTTCTACCAATGTGTATCTTTTAGCCAATTTGACTATCCGGTCAGCGGATACATCATCGTCAGGAAGGATATTGTCTTTCAAGTAGCTCTAGATCTCCGAGATCCATGCATCAGAGCTAGCTTGAGCATTTAAGTCTTGTGTGCTGGGTTGCTCAGAGCTTCTGGGAGCACTTACGACCCTTGATGGCTGCCATGGTAACAGGGCCATCGGGACCGCCAGCTTCGAGATGCTGGTCTCGCCCCCTTCGCTCAGTTTGGCAGGTTGAGGTGTGAGTTTTGACAACCTCTGGACGAAGGTTCTGTCAGGAGCTTGAGCTCCGGTTGACGCTTTCGTCAAGAGTTTTTCAGTTTCACCGTTATGGACACGCTGGACATGGTGGAGATCCAGGACTTCGAAGTCCTTCTAAAGCCTTTGGACTTCAAGGAGATAAGCATCTAGTTAAGGATTGTTACAAGAGCATTCACCCTTACCCTGTTTGATGATGAGCTGCAAATCTCCCTTGACCAACAGCTGCTTGACACCATATTATAGTGCCACCTTTAGTCCATAAATGAGTGCTTCATACTCCGCCATGTTGTTGGTCGCTTTGAATTCAAGGTGGACCATGTATTTTACCTTCTCCCCGGTTGGAGCGAGGAGAAGGACCCCAGCTCTGGCCCCTGCTTTTGCATGGAGCCGTCGAAGTAGAGGGTCTAGTGAGGTTCGGTGAAGACCAAAGCCTTGAGTTCCGACTTCTGCTCACTAGGGCCCCGGGGTTTGATGGAGAGGGGGTCCATTCTGCCACGAAGTCTGCCAATGCTTGACTCTTGATCGCTTGCCTTGGGACGAATTCAAGATCGAATTCGGCCAATTCCGCTGCCCACTTCACAATGTTCCTAGTAGAGTTGGGATTATGTAAGATTGCACGCAGTGGATAAGAAGTCACCACTGAGATCTTGTGAGCTTGGAAGTAATGACGAAACTTCCTGGAGGTGATGAGAACTACGTAAAGCAGCTTGTGCACCTCTAAGTATCGAGTCTTGGCATCATGTAGTACTTCGCTGATGAAGTACACTGGGCGCTGGACTCTCCGGACTCTCCTGGAGGGGCCCGAAGCTTCCTCCACATCGACCTGGACCCTCCCGGAGGGGTCCAGACCTGCTTCGGGGACCTCTGGGTCCTTGTTGGAGGAACCCAGAGCTTCTACTGGAGCGACCCAGACCCTCCCGGAGGGGTCCATATCTCCTGGAGTAACTCCTTGTAGGTCCAAGTCTAGGGGCTGGGACCCAGAGTCACCTTCAGGAACCTCCGGACCTTCCCGAAGGGGTATGGATTCCTGAGCTTGGGATGGTTCTGGTCTCTCCGCAACCAGGACCATGCTGAAAACCTCGTCGGTTCCCGAAATGTAAAGCAGTAAGGGCTCACCAGGGTTCGGAGCTACCAAGGTTGGTAGAGTGGTGAGGAACTGCTTTAGCTCCTGGAACGCCTTTTCTGTTTCTTCAGACCATTGGAATAGTTCGGACTTCCTCAATAGCTTGAAGAAGGGTAGCGCCCGTTCCACCAGTCTTGAGATGAACCGACTGAGGGCGGCTAGACATCCAGTCAGTTTCTGGACGTCCTTGATACGGGCTGGTGGCCGCATATCCTCAATGGCTTTAATCTTCGCCGGATTTGCCTCTATGCCCCTGTGGTTTACCAGGAAACCAAGAAGCTTTCCGGTGCTAACCCCGAAGACGCACTTGTGTGGGTTCAGCTTTGTGCGAGTGACTCGCAACTTGTCGAAGACAGCTTGCAAAGTTTCAAGGAGTGACTCCTTGTCCTTAATCTTGATGACAATGTCATCAACATACACTTCCACTACGTCTCTGATGAGCTCTCCAAAGGTTTTGTACATAGCTCGTACAAATGTTTAAGCTGCATTTTTGAGACCAAATAGCATGGCAGTATAACAATACAATCCATCTACTATGATAAAAGAAGTATGTTCTTCATCTTCCCTAGACATTCTGATTTGATAGTACTCAGAATATGCGTCTAGGAAACACAGTAATTCACACCCGGAGGTGGCATCCACTATCTGATCTATTCTAGGTAGTGGGAATGGATCTTTTGGGCATGCCTTATTCAGTCTTGCGTAGTCGATACACATCCGAAGCTTCCCGCTGGCCTTGGGTACAACGACTGGGTTTGCTAGCCATTTTGGATGGAAGACTTCTCGAATGAATCCAGCTTCGAGCAACTTCTTCACTTCTTGTCGTATGAAGTTCTGTCGCTCTACTGATTGCTTCCAAGGCTTCTGATGTACACGCCGAGCATCAGGATAGATCTTCAGATTATGCTCGATCACTTCCCTAGGAATACCAGGCATTTGTGGCGGTTGCCAGACAAACACGTCAACGTTAGCCCAGAGGAAAGTGATGAGCGCGAGTTCCTATTTGTCATTCAGACCTCTCGATATACGGGTGGTCTAAGCGGCATCGGAACCGATTTGGACGACTTTGACGGGGATGTCGGTGTCGCCGCTTGGTTGCACACGAGGTGCAAAGGTTGAGCCTCGATGACTAATGCTCGGGGGTTTCAGAGCTTGCTGCTGCCTGGACTCTTCCTCCTGCGCTGTGGCAAGTGCGTGAAGTTCTTCCAGTGCAGTTACTCTGGCAGTGCGATCTCCACGAATCCAGAGAACACCAGCTGGTGTTGGCATTTTCAACACTAAGTAGCCATAATGAGCAGCATGTATGAACTTGTACAAGGGTGGCCTGCCCAAAATGGCATTGAAGGGTAAGTTGATCTGAGAAACATTAAAGACCAACTTCTCAGTGCGATAGTTCTCCCGAGTCCCAAAGGTTACGGGGAGAGTAATGGCACCAAGTGGGGTTATGGCTCCCGGACCTACTCCAGAGAAAGGTCGGGAGGGGCGAAGGTCCGAAGGTTGGAGCTGAAGCTTGACGAAAGCTTCAAAGCTTATGAGGTTCAGCCCCAAGCCTCCGTCTACCATCACGTGGTGGAGTTGTATATTGTTGATGGTCGGAGATACCATCAAGGGGAGTTGACCAACTCCGATCATATTCCGAGGGCAGTCTGACGCATCGAAAGTGATGGCAGTATCCATCCACTTCCGGTGCGGCTCCACCCTGGCGGTGGGAGCCATCAAAGACATGTCCCGCCGCATGGTCTTGAGGACATGGTGGGAGGTGATGTCCCATGAACCACCAAAAATGGTGTTCATGGTTTTCCAACGTTCATTGTCGGAGACGTCGAAGTCATCGTCAACGGAGGTGTAAATGACTTTCAAGACCTTTTTAGGGTCCTGAAATCCTAACTCCTCTTCACCCGGAGCTTTGTCAACTTTCTGTTTTCCTTCCCTTTGTCGAAAAGGAACTTCTTCCCGACGCTTGTTGTAGTGCTCGACAAGGTTCTGGACCTCTCGACAATCTTCTAAGTTGTGGTTGTTCGACTTATGAATAGGAAACCACACTTTGGAGTTGTCGCCATCTTCATATGAAGGTCGAGGTCGTTTCTCCGGGCGTGGCCCCCGACCACCCGAAGCTACAGCAGCTGCAGCAGTAGGTGTGCCAGCTGACAGCTTTTTCTTGCCATTGGACTTTTTCTTCTTTTTGCCACTCCCGAAGGTAGTGGCTTCGCCCTTGGAGGATTTTTTGTTATCCTCCGAAGGTGGTTTGGAGTGCATTTCATGACCCTCCGCGGCTTTAGCACACTTGTGTGCCAAGCTGAAGAGCTCCGTGACACTGGTGATCTCCTTGATCGCCAGCTTCTCCAACATCTTCTTTTCTCGTACGCCCTGTCTAAATGCCGCAATAACAGAGGCGCTAGAGATAGAAGGAATAGTGTTTTGTACCTGGGAGAACCTCTGGATGAAGGAACGCAAGGATTCTCCCCCCTTCAGCGTTACAACAAAAAGGTCCAGTTCAGTGCGTGGTCGGGTGTATGAACTCCCGAAATTGGCAGTGAACTGTTGGCACAATTCCGCCCAACTATTGATGGAGTTGGGCGGGAGGCTCATGAACCAGGACCTGACGGTCCCAGTTAAAGCCACAGAGAAGTAGTTGGCCATTACGGCCTCGTTATCTCCTGCTGCAAGGATTGCAGTGGAGTAAATCTGCAGAAACTCAGCGGTATTGACAATCCCGTCAAATTTCTCCGGTAGGTGAGGCCAGAACTTTTGTGGCCATCTGACCATGCGTAGGTGCATGGCCAGGGCAGAACAACCTCCTCCTACTCCCTCAGGAACAAGATCGTCTCGAGCCTCTCGCCTTTTGCGAGCACGCTCGATATGGACACGGTCATCCTGGTGACGGTAACGGCGATCAAGATCCGCCCGGAGGTCGTGAGTTGAAAGCTTGGTTACTGTATGGGTGCGTCGCGCCCCGACAGGCAGCGACGTCACTTGTTGAGACGCAACACGCCTCCTATTCTGGGAAGCATGTGGACCAAGTATGCCCGACAAAGTCCGATGCTGCGATGGGGCCTGCCCCAAGGGGGGAGGACCTTGGTTGCTGATGTGATCGGCTGCTGCTACAACCAAATGTTCCACATCAGCCCTCCACTGCTCCATTGCACCCTGGGATGCATCCGGAGGTGGTGGGCGTTAGAGGAGAGCACGTGCTGCATGAAGCGCGTGTTCAGGATTGTTGTTATTTGTCGACGCCGTGACCGACGCCGATGCTCCGTCATGTTTTCTAGCCTGATCTGCTGGTGCAGACGGTGGCGGCGGAGGCATGACTCCTGCTGGAGCCGCGTCACCCGCTGGTTGTTGCATGTTAGAGGGATTGCCTCCAGCAGGTTGCACAGCGAGGTTGTTGTTGGATGATCCAGCAGCTGAGTTCACCATTCTTGAAATCTCGGGCGCCCCCCTTCCTGGCGCACCAACTGTCACCGTTGGTAGCTCAAGGAGTTGTATTTCGGTATTGGGTGCGCAGAGATTTCGAAGAATATGGCAAATGACACAAGGATTTACGTGGTTCGGGCCGCCTGAGCGTAATACCCCACTCCACTGGGTGTGTAGCTGTTGTATTGAGTGTCTAAGGGTGTCAGGGCATGAGCAAGTGAGAGACCGTGTCTGTATCGTCGACCAGTCCTTTTATAATTCAAGGACTGGTCGTTACATAGTTAGCCTGGCCCGACATGTGGCCCTGGCGGTTACTAATGTTTAATACATAATTAATGAGGTTAATTGCCCTTAATAGCGTGGTAACGGGTCTTGACAGTGCCGTTACTAGTATTAAGGGCCTACTGATCGTGTGTCATTAATATGATATTAATGACACTTAATCAGGTCTTGAAGTCTTTGATTGCTCCTTGGAGGTCCGAGCCGTTGGGGGTTCACCAACTTGATTGCCAAGGTTGAAGGTCCGGTGGTTCGGACACGTGGCAGCTTCGGAGCTATTCGTCTGGGACGGGTGGGTCCGGTGTAGATGCACACGTGTCAATACTAGAGCTTCCCTCTGTCGGAGGTTAGGTCCGGAGGTGCTGCACAAGTGTTTAGCCCGGAGCTATCTCATGAGTGGGGTATAGCTCCGACTACTATGTACACGTGGCAGTACCGGAGCTAACCATAGATGGGAGGCATGTCCATTCCCGTATGACATGTGGGGCCTTCGCTGATTTTCAACTCAGACAGGTGAAGTATCGTTGGTCTTTTTGTAGTCCCAAGGGGTATACGGTACGCAGGGTACCGACAGAGCTGGATCTGAGATTTCTGCAACTGGTGGAGATGGGTAAGAAATCTTCTACGCTGAACATGGGAGGTGTCGTGGAGGAGGTAGAGCAGGATACAGGGGACCCAAGGAGAAGCAGTAGTGAAGTAGATAAGGGGAAGAACGTGGCGATTGAGTGGATGCAGATGCAAGGAAGAGGTGGTCAAGGAGGCATTCTAGGGGGAGGTACTGAGAAGGGAGCGTTCACGGGTGGTGGACCTGGAATCTGGCCGGCGGCGGGCTAGGGTGGAGTGAACAGGGGAGGTGGAGTAGAGCAGTATAGGACTAGAAGGGAGGTTGGTATGGGAGATCGCTCTCTACTGAAGTTGTAGTTCCCAAAGTTCCAAGGAGATGATCCCACGATTTGGTTGGATAAATGTGTGGATTTCTTAGCAGCTGCTATGCACATGGAGGGTAATGCATCTAGATGGTTGCAAGTATACAAGCTTACAAGAGATTTGGGAACCTGGGATCAGTTCTGCAAAGCTGTCAAAGAGAAGTTTGGTGCATATGAATACCCGAAGGCGATGTATGATTTGCTGCAACTCAGGCAGATGGCTGGGTTGGAGGAATATATCACATGATTTGAGGAGTTGAGGTATGCCACTTCAGTGCACAACCTAGAGCTAGATGAAGTGTTCTATGTAGATCAATTCATGAAAGGGTTGAAACAGGAGATCCAAGGACCAGTGCTTGCTCAAGTGCCTGAAACTGTCCACAGAGCAATGTTGTTAGCACGATTGCAGCAACACGTCCAGGAGAAAGCAAGGCCCAAGTTCGGGAGACAACAATTGGCTGCTAGACCACTACTTACATTCAGGGCTGAAGTCAAACTAGTGGGTCAGTCAATGGAGTTGAGCAAGGAGAGCAGAGTAGGGATTACAGAAGGTTGAATAGATTATGCTATACGTGCGGAGAGAAGTTTGAGCCTGGACATGCAGCTAGGAGTCCAAAGACGATTGTGCAACTCAACAATATGGCAGAAGAAGAGTTAGAAATGGAGTTAACAATAGAAGTCTTAGAGAAGTTAAAAGTTGAGGATATTAGGAGGTGGAACATCAATTATCCCTACATGCTCTATCAGGCACTGAAGGGGGGCATGGTCTGAAACTGCATGCTCTAGTGGGAGACCAGAATTTTCTTCTGTTGGTGGATTCTGGGAGCTCTGCAACTTTTGTCAGTGACATGTTTGTGCAGAAGGCCTGGTTTAACACAGTTTCTTGTGAGGCTATCCAAGTGAAGATGGCTAGTGGGCAAATATTGACATGTGATAAAATGGTTCCTGACCTAAAGTGGTGATGTCAGGGGAATTCCTTTGCTACTGATATGAAGGTCTTTCCCTTGGGAGCCTATGATGGAATTTGGGTTATGACTGGCTGAAGAAGTATATCCCTATGGTGTGAGTGGAAGAACAAGTGCTTGCAGTTCCACATTAATCAAGCTCCTGTGATATTATCTGGAATACCTAAGGGATCTCAAGAACAGCTGGTGGGAGTATGTGCAGTCACCATGAAAAAGTGGGCAAAGGGAAATCATATAATAGCACTGGTCTTACTGGAGCAGGCAGAGTTGGAGACTAAAGGGTATCAGGCATCAATTTATGGAAGATTGGATGCCTTATTACAGGAGTTTTAGGGTGTGTTTGAGGACCCTAAGTCACTCCCTCCTACCAGAGAGTTTGATCATGCTATCCCTCTCATACCAGGGGCTGTTCCAGTTAACTCGAGGCCTTATAGGTATTCACCACTACATAAAACTAAAATTGAGAGGCAAGTCAAGGAATTGCTAGACTCAAGACTGATTGAGAACAATGTCAGCCCATTTGCATCTCCAGTCTTATTGGTGCAAAAGAAGGATGGAACTTGGCATTTTTGTGTGGATTATCACAAATTGAATGATTTGACTGTAAAGAACAGGTTTCCCATGCCTTTAGTGGATGAAATACTCGATGAATTGATCGGGGCAATCTTCTTCACCTGCCTTGATATGTGGGCGCACTATCATCAAGTGAGAATGAGGAGTGGGGAAGAATACAAGATGGCCTTTAAAACACATAGTGGTCACTATCAATTCAAGGTAATTCCCTTTGGGCTGACTAACGCTCCTGCTATATTTCAATGTGCAATGAACTCTATATTGGCACCTTAATTACCTGCGCAAGTTTGTTCTAGTGTTCATTGATGACATCCTCATTTATAGTCCTACCTTAGATTCCCATTTAGAACATATTGAGTTGGTACTGACCAAGCTGCAGGAACATTAGTTTTACATCAAGAGGTCCAAATGTAGTTTTGCTAGAACTGAGATCGGGTACTTGGGTCATATTATATCTAGGAAAGGGGTGGCAACAGACCCAACAAAAACAGTTGTGATGGAGAAGTGGCCTACACCCAATACTATGACAAAATTGAGGGCTTTTTTGGGTCTGACTGGGTATTACAGAAAGTTTGTCAGGGGATATGGAATTCTGGCAAAACCTCTGAAAAATTTACTAAAAAAGAATCAGTTCCAATGGGATAAGGCAACTGAAGCAGCCTTTGTAGCTTTGAAGAAAGCTATGATGACTACCCCGGTATTGGCCCTACCTGACTTTGAAGATACTTTTGTGGTTGAAACTGATGCAAGTGATATAGGAATGGGTGCAATTTTGATGCAAAAGGGTCGTCCAATTGCTTTCCTTAGCAAGGCTCTAACTGAGAAAAGCAAGCATCTGTCTATCTATGAAAAAGAGTTATTAGCACTCATTATGGCTGTTGATAGATGGAGACCTTACTTCCAAAGGGCCCAATTTCCAATCAAAATAGTGTTGGGAAGTACCGGACTTGTCCGGTAAAGACCGGACTAGTCCGGTTTTGTCCAGTAAGGGTAACCGGACTAGTCTGGACCCTTAGAGGACTAGTCCAATTTTGTCCAGTAAGGGTAACCGGACTAGTCCGGACCCTATACGGACTAGTCCGATTTTTCAGTAACTGTCAGTTTGAACTCGAAATTGACATGTGTTCTAATTGAAAGGACACAACCCACCGAATTTTGATTCTCTGATCGGGAGACTCAATAATTCCTAAGGGTGGGAGGCCCCCTCTTGTGTCTCTTGGTCAACTATAAGAAGAGGGTCAAATGTGTGATCAATAAAGGCTTAAGGGCATACACTCATATACACTTGAACACCCTAATCCACTCAGAATCCGATCAAGATACCAAGAGAAGAACAAGGGGAAACGCCTCTCGTCGTCGTTCTTCTTGCGGCCTCGCCTTGTTGGCTAGATGGCCGCATCGTCAAGCAACAACAAAGATGGAGGAGAAGGTATTATTGATGTTCTTGTGCTATTTGAGAGATAGCACTTGGTGTTCATGTTGTAATCAGATTTCTCCATGTAATTCGAGATGATTTAGTGGCTATTTGATCTTTGGGCTTCCTCTTGTTTTCTAACAAATAGACCACAAAAGCCTTAGCTTCCTAGAAGATTAGCAATTGCACACTGATCTTCAAAAGAGGGCCATGTCTAAACTGATGGGATTGGATTTCAAGATTATTTATAGGGAGGGAAAAGAAAATGTTGCTGCTGACGCATTGTCCAGGGTTGGCCAGGTATTTGCCATCTTTGCAGTGACAGAAGTGAAGCCAATGTGGATCAAAGAGATTACCAATTCATATGCTACATATTCTGAGGCACAACAGATGATAGCCAAACTGGCTATAGCATCTCCTGATGAAAATGGATTTGAACTGCAACAGGGAGTGATAAGAAGGGGGGCTCAAATATGGGTTCGTGATAATTCTGCTCTAAGCACCAAGATCATTGCTGCTTTACATGCAAGTGCTATTGGGGGTCATTCTGGTGGGACTACCTGTTACCAGAGGGTAAAGAAATACTTCTATTGGAAACACCTTAAGCAGGATGTGGCTGATTATATACAGCAGTGTCAAGTTTATCAGCAAGCTAAGGCAGAAAGAATTCATCGTGCAGGGCTATTGCAACCATTGCCTGTACCCCAAGGTGCTTGGCAAGAAATCACTATGGATTTCATCGAAGGATTACAAAGATCAAAAGGGTTCAACTCTATTCTGGTGGTGGTGGACAAATCAACCAAATATGCTCATTTTATAGCAATGAGACATCCTTACACAACTGTTCAGGTGGCACAAGTACTACTAGATAATGTGATAAAACACCATGGCATGCCAAGAACCATGTTATCTGATCGGGACAGAGTCTTCACTAGTTCTGTCTGGAAGCAGATCTTTACACTATTGGGCACTAAACTACTTCTATCAACAGCCTATCATCCGCAAACGAATGGGCAGTTGGAAAGAGTGAATCAAGCGTTGGAGATGTACGTACGATGCGCCATCAGTGAAGCTCCTCATCGCTGGAAGGCTTCCTCTAGCGGAGTTCTGGTACAATTCCTCCTTCCATTCCAGCCTCAAATGCTCACCATTTTGCGCCCTGTATGGATATGACCCAGATCCAGTGGCCGCTCCAGTACTCCTGCCCACGACGGACAAATCAGTCAAAGGTTTATTGACTGAGCGTGCACAACACCTGGAATTGCTCAAGTCGAATCTGGCAGTGCCTCAAAACCCGATGAAACAAAAGGCCGACAAGAATAGATCTGGGCGCGAGTTTCAGTTGGACAAAATGGTCCTCCTTCGTCTACAGCCTATTGCCAAACTACAGTGGCCAATAGATGGTGTCCAAAGCTCTCCTACAAGTTCTTTGGTCCATTCAAAGTGGTGGAGAAGATAGAAAATGTTGCTTACAGGTTGCTGCTGCCTGAGGAAGCTCAGATCCACCCTGTCTTCCATGTATCTCAGCTCAAGCCCTTCGTCCCCAACTCCTCACCGGTCTTCTCCGATCTGCCAACTCAGTTAGATCTGGAGCAAGCGAACTTGCAACCGCCGTAGATTGTGGAGCGTCGCCTCGTCAAGAAGGGCCACCAGGCCGTACCACAGGTACGCGTGCACTGGTCGGGCGTTTCACCAGAGGATACAAGCTGGGAGGACTACTACGTGTTGCGGCGGCGATTTTCATAGTTTGCTGCTTGAGGGCAAGCAGTGTGTCGGAAGGGGGAAGGTGTGACGACCACTGTGTGTCAGTCACAGGTATTCTGAGTACATCGGGCTGACAGGTAGGGCCTGGGGTCAGCGCTGCTGGGAAGCGGGACGGAGTTAAGTGTACCTATAAAACTGAAGCACTGTTAAAGGTTGTAACAGAATGGAAAACATAATCAATTACCCCTAATCTCTCTAATCTCTCTATTATGTTCTGCATGCGCTCGCATTTCCCGTCGGTCGCTCGCCGACAGCGCTTGTGCACCTCACGCACTGGCCGTGCACCACTGCCTAGGGGCGTCACACCTCGGCGGACGGCAAGCGCAGCACCCGATGCTCTTCCATCGCCAGCGTCAGCCTCAAGCGCCTGTTCGCCCGACGCACTCTCGGCCTCTTGCTTCCGTCAGTCGGTGGGTAGCCGCGTACGCCTCTTGGCTTGTGCGCCCGTCGGCACAGCCGCGTGCTGGCCTCTTGTGGCTTGACTTCCTGCTCATTCCGCTGCTGGCTTGTACTTGCTGCTCACCCGTCCTCCTGTTCAGGTACGGGTTGTTTTTCTTTTGAAAACCCAAGGTAATGGTTGTCTACATTATGGCTAACTGTGCACTAATGTATGTGTAAATTACACTTGTGCAGATGTGATTTTAGTGTAATTGCTTCAGATTTGGTAGTCAATGAATAATTGCATTTTAGGTTATCTTTCATTGTTATGCACCAGTGATATTGAGCTCTCTTGGTTGTATTGTATTGGATTTAGCATTATACACCTTGAGATTGTGCTTATGAATTAACATGTACACTGATCAATATTCTATGATTTGTCTGTCATCTTGATGATTTATTATGTTTAGTGTATGTTTGGACTTTAATATTTTTGGTACATTTATATAATATATCTTGGATACTATAGATGGAAAAGCCACCAAAGGTGCTTGCCAAATGGGACATATTTGCCGCCAAGGCTTTTGACATTCGCGTGGAAGAAGTTCTTGCCCATAATCGCCCGCAACATTGCTTGAATAGTGTGGGATATGCAAACCTTGTTCAGAAATTTAATGAATGTACCAAGAGATCATACAATGAAAGTCAAACGAAAAACGGGTGGGATGTATTGAAGAAAAAATATAATCAATGGAATACTTTGAACATGAGGGCTACTGGATTAGGGAAAAATCCTGCTACTGGGTGTATTCTGGCGGATAATGCTTGGTGGCAAGAGCAAAACATTGTGAGTATAAATGTATTTAATTTTTTTCAGTTTAGATTATATGCATGGTAGATGTTTGAAACATCTGTGAGTAATAAACGCGTTATTTATTTTTAGGCTATGCCAGGTTGTATAACATTCATGAATGTTCTGTTGCAAGATGAGGAGCAAATGAGGATTATGTTTGATGTTATTAGTGTAACAAATGAAACTTCATTTGTTCCTGCAAGTAGTGTTGCTGTCAATAGTGTTGCATGTGCAGAAGGTAGTCAAGTTGGTCATAACGGAGAGGACAAGATTGCAAGTGAGAATGAAGGTCAACAGAATGGGACACCCATTTCTCGAAAAAGACCTGCTCCATGTTCTCCAAATGGGAAGAAGAAGAAGTCTCTTAAAGATCAATATATGAAGCGTTTAGTTGAGGCATATGAGAAAAAAACTGCAATTAGTATTAATTCAGCACCATCTTAAGGTGTGGATATTTTTAGAGAGAATAATACAATGTTGGAGCAAGTCATTGAGGATAGAGCTGAAAAGGGCAGTGATGAACACTATTATGCAACACAACTTCTTAAAAGCAAAGATAATCGTAATGTGCTCACCACTTTAAAGACATCAAAAGGGAGGTTAAATTGGATAAAGAGAGCTTGGGGAGATAATAAGAAGCAGTAGTTCAGATTAGTCTTTCTTTTTAGATAGTGTATTTGTGAAAACTGATCTGGTTTGCTTCATGTGTGGGACCTTTTTTGCATCATGTGTGAGACCTTTTTTTCTCAGGTGTCAGACATCTATTATGTTAGAACTTATGTTACTACAGTTATATATCAAACATATATGTTTTATGTGCTGTGTGTTCTGATTTCTTATGTGCTATGTCAACCATCTATTATGTGTTGATACACCTACTGTTTCATTTTTATTTACTGTATGGGTTCTGGTTTTATGACAGATAAAGATGAGCACATCTAATGATTTTAATGTCTCTAGTCATTCAAGTGACGATGATGATGATTTTGCGGTGGCTGTTTGGCTTTGGAGTACATGGATGCAGGGCCCACTGGTGGTAAGAACATAAGAAATCTAGCTATTCCTGTTATGACTGGAATTCAATGGGTTGAGTTGCAACTACAAAATTTTGTCGAGTGCTACAATATGTTCAGAATGTCAAGATCAGTCTTTTTACAACTACATAATACTTTAGTACAAAATTATGGGTTGCGCTGAAGCAGACGGATGTGCACAAAGGAGGCATTATGGATGTTTTTATGGACTTGTGGTGCACCCTAGTCATTTAGGCAAGTAAAAAAATAAATTTGGACACTCATTAGAAACTGTTAGTCGAAAGTTTTTGAAAGTTCTACACTCCGTTGTGAAATTGAGTTGTGATATTATAAAGCCAAGTGATCCCACATTACAACAATACATCATAAGTTACAAGAACCACATTTTTGGCCTTATTTCAAAGACTGCATTGGTGTAATTGATGGTACACATATACCGGTTACTATTCCTAAATCAGAAATCAGAGCAACCAAAATATATTGGAAGACATGGGTATACTTCACAGAATGTCATGGCTGTTTGTGATTTTGACATGTGGTTTATATTTGTTGTCGTTGGTTGGCCCGGTTCGGTACATGACACTAGAGTTCTTTTGGACACTTTAATCACATATAAGGATAACTTCCCCATCCACCAAATGGTATGACTATTTTTGTTATTAATTTTTTGAATGCACTTTTATTTTCTGATTACAAAAATAATATTTACAATTCACTATGTAGGAAAATACTATCTTATGGACTCTGGATATCCTAACAGAAAAGGATATCTTGCACCATACAAAGGACAAAGGTACCATGTATCTGAATGGCAACATCATCAACATATGGGGTATAAAGAAATTTTCAACCAGGCACATTCTTCACTTAGAAATGTGATTGGGAGATCGTTTGGTGTGTTGAAGATGAATGGCTATCCTATTGCAGTTGCCTAGTTATCCTATTGAGAAGCAATCAAAAATTATCACAGCATGTATGGCTCTTCATAATTTCGTTAGGGAAAATTCAATGTATGATTTAGACTTCGAAACAAATGTTCAAGACAATCATGACGGTGACAATCAATCTAGTTCTAGTGAAAGTTCTACTACAGGAGATGAGAGTGATATGAGTGTTTTACGTGATTCTATTGCAGTTGTGATGTTTAATGCATAACTATTCTAGATATAATTTATGATTTGGTACATTTTTATTAATTTCATGTCTAAACTGTTTGTATTTTTTATGTTGCAACGTTACTTTAGCTTTGTTTACTGTATGTGTGCTAGCAGGTAGCTTTTTTCCTACAGCGCATATTTTTTATCATACAAAGGTAGCCTATTTTTTTTTTGCTACAGCACAAATTCTGTATCGTGAAATTAATACCGGCAAGCAATGTTGTAAGTATCTCCATCTTTGTACATAACAGCAGCAGTGTGGTAGCCTGTTCTTTTTTTTCCTAATCGCACATTAAACAGAGCACGCACTCCTACTTAAGTACAGTAAAATAGAATATAAAAAACATTAAAATGGAGTTGTAAAAAGTATTAGGGGTATATTGGTTATTTTACAAATAACACAGAGATAATCCATTGAAATAAGCATTGTTGCCAAACACCCCACTCCGTCAAGTAAACTGATTAATCAGATCACGGCTTACCATCAAAAACATGCTCATTAGATAATCAAGACTAAAAAAAGTGAAACCAAACAGGGTCGTGTACGTGACGCACGACACCTTTGCGTCCGTCGTTGCGCCGAGGAGTTGCGTGATGTCAATGAGCGGTGTGAAGGGCACACATCGTCGCCTATGGAGGAGACGTCCGAGTCGTATATTTTGCCAAATGGGCCGCTTGGCCCGAGCCTGGCAGGGCCCGAATGCGGCCCGACACGAAGTGGCCCAGCACGAACAAGCTCGGTGCTTCATCCGTGCCATGTCGGGCCGTGCTGCCGGGTTGAAATAGAAGCCCAAGCACGTCACTGCGGCTGTTTTTTCCTGCCGGGCTGACACAGCAGCACGGCGGGCTCCACCGCACGGCAGTCCGACGATGGAGGCGGAGGGCTCGGGCGTCCGGCTGAAGACGAAGTCAACCGGCAGTGCGGCGCAAGCGGAGGGTGCCGTAGCGGGAGGCCGCCGAGCGGCGCGACAGAGGGCGTTGCGGTGGGAGGCCGACGAGCGACGCGACAGAGGGCACCGCGGCGGGAGGCCAGTGGGCGGCGCGAGCGAGGACGCGACTGACGTGAGCGGAGGGCCCTCGGGCGGCACCAGGTGGCCGACGACGCGAGTGGAGGGCGCCGCGGCGGGAGGCTGACGAGCAGCGCGAGCGGAGGGTGGGCGCAAGCGATAGTGAGGTCGGGTGGGGAGGCGGTCGGGGGCCCTAGGGCAGACGGCCAGCGGCTAGGGTTTGTAGTGGGCACTGGAAGTCAATATTTATGAGGAGTTGGATCCAACGGTTGGAAATTGATGAGGTGATCAATGGTCCAAATGTGAGATCTGAGTAGATGTCGGACCTGCATCGGGCCAGCCCATTAACCGTGCCGTGTTCGGGCTGGTACTACGGGCCGAGGAGGCGGCCCAAGCACGACCCGACCATCATGCTCAGGCCGGCCTGGCACACATCGCCTCGCGCTGTGCTCGGGTTCAGATCGTGTTTCGGGCCGCCCGATGCTCTAGGCCCATTTGGCAAACTATACCGAGTGGTGTGGGTGCGATCGAGCAGGCGGCTGAGATGGTCGGCGATGTCAGAGTGCATCGCAGCGATGGGTTTGTCAGGCGGAGGCAAAAATGGCGGCTTCAAGCTCACTCCAATGCGCTACGCATAGGACGCAAACTAGAAAATGGGTAGTGAAATGGTAAAAATTGTCTCCAACAGAGTAACACATGTTGGAATAGTTTTTGCTCTGGGGCTCCGGAGGCACCAAGATGTGGGTCATCTTTCTCCGTAACCAAAAACTGCGTCCTTCCGCTTCTACTCCCGCACCTCGTCTGCGCCACGCCCGTGCGCCGCGACTCCCGCGCAGGCCGCCGCTCGCCCTCGCCCGTGGCTCACCGAGCCTCCCCCACCGCCCGTCTGCCCATTCCAGCCGCTTTCGCCCTCGCCCACGGCTCGCAGGGCCTCCCGCACCAATCTCCTTTGCGGCACTGACGCCCACGCGTCAGCGACGTTCGCGCATTGAGGCTCCCGCGCCGATGCCCGCACGTCGGGGCTCCCTCGCCCGCGCGCCGAGCATCTAGCGTCAGCTGTCCTCGCCGGCGCCGATCTTGCCTGTTGCTTCTTCGCCATGGGGCTGCAACGATCGCCCGCCGCGGCATCCATCGACTCCGGCGCAGAAAAGGACTGGAACAACCCTCACTCGTGCGCCACGCACCGGCCGTCCACGCCAACTCCTGCGCGCCGCTCACCGGTCATCCTCGCCTGCGCCGGAAGCATCCAGATTTCCGGCAGGAGCATCCGGTATTTGGCAGGAGCAACGGGTATTTGGCAGGAGCAACGAAAAGAATGATTTGCGTATCGCGCGTTGGAGACGTCCCCGTCTGGCTACGGTAATCTCGCGTGTGCACTATGTAAAACACCGATATGGGGTGTCGGAAAAAAATTCTATGGATACGGTATGCATATCTAAGTCTGTGCATACCATTCCAGATTTGTGACATGTGTCCACATGAACGGACGGATGAAACAGTTGCATGATTTTGATTTTTTTTCTCTTCAATGAAATGTTTTGAGATTGGTAAAAGATGATGTGGCATCAATCTAAATGGGTATGCACCAGTGTTTTGGTGCATACCGTATGCAGAAAATTCGGTTTGAATTTGAGTGAGCGCGTTGTAGTCAGCCTCAGAACGAGAAATGCATGTACTAAGTGGGCACGTTTCCCATGCGTTTCAAATTGATGTATGGTTTTGGTAGGCAAACAAGTTCGAGTAACTTTGGGCCAGCAGAAGATAAGGCGGCGCTGCTTCATCCTGATCGTTGTTTAATCATACATGAACGTCGTAAGCCGTTCTCTAATCTCATGTATAACTGACGGGAAACCCTGCATCAGCCGCAAGTACCCCTCGGTCACCACCACCTTCTTGAAGTTCTGCTTCGCCATGAAGAAGTTCATGCACCAGTTCTTCAACTCCGGGCAGACGGCTGTTTCAGCACAACCCAAAATGGTCGCGACATTCTCTACGGTAACGCGATCGCTTTGCTTCTGGGCGCACAGGAGCTTCAGCCTGTCAATTTGGTACATATCTGCGGCGGCGAGCAGATGCTGGAGCAACTCTACTGTCTGTGCCGAAGAGGAGGAAGAGCTGTCAAGATCTTCGTCCGTGGGCAGTGCGTCGGTGTACACGTACCGCAGAAGGAGCTGGAACGTCGCCGGCTTGATGTCGTGCAGCGTGATGCGGTCCATCTTTGCGTCTGCCATAGAGCCGAGGAGCTGCGCCTTAAAGACCGGCGAGCGGGCGGCGAGGACGGCCCGGTGCGCGCGGAAGGTCTCGCCGCCGACGGAGAAGGCGACGTCGTCGGTACCGTCGGTGCTGTCCAGCATGTTGCCGAGGTGGTTCCCCAGGTCTGAGGCAGGAACCGGTACCCGGTTGTCCTGCAGAAGCAGGACTGTAACCCCGCATAGGAACGTTATGCAGCCATCGACAAAGTAAGCCGAGTCCAGCACGCTTCGCTTCGGAAGGTCATCCCAGCAACCGATCCCATCATGCGTGGTGTCATAAGGTAAGCAGGTGAGCTCGCAGCTTGACGACGTATTCTCACCGGAGGAGGATAGTGCGCCGTCCCTTC
Source organism: Tuctoria greenei (assembly GCA_036927565.1). Lineage (NCBI taxonomy): Eukaryota > Viridiplantae > Streptophyta > Magnoliopsida > Poales > Poaceae > Tuctoria > Tuctoria greenei. Next base: position 2,323,543 of record JAYESD010000005.1, read on the forward strand.
GCATCACAAATGCGTGGAAGATTGTACGCACGACGTTTGTGGATTGTTTATGGGTGTCTAGGGCGAGAGAAAGAATCTCGCCCTTGTTGAACGTGAGCAAGGGGGTGTCCTGGTCGCGCGGGAAGCAAGAGACCGCACCGGTGAATCCTCTGGCGGATATGGGTTCATAGACGAATCCATCTTTGGCGAGGCTTGCGAATTTTGAGGAGTCTAGTTTGAGCTTGACGAAAGAGGTGTCCCAGTCAAACGTATAGGCATTACGCCCCATTGGGGTACGTAGTAGGGTAACTGGCTGTGTGGAGGGAGATGTATGGGCAACCGGCCGGGTATACTTATAGGGACCCAGGTAAATAGAATGTGAACAGTCAAGGTAACAACTGACGAACGTGCATGGAACTTTTTGCGTCGTCAAAGTATAAAGGAAACCGAACGAGCTGGGCGCCTCGGCTTCGATGACGGAATGCAGGAGACGGATGAACGACGAACGATTCTCGCTCTCTTTCGCTACCCAGTTACAGCAGCGTCGTTTAAGCTGCCTACTAACGATTGACGAACATGCATCGATCGTCGAAGTCGATTGAACAACGAGAGCGCCTCGGCTTCGATGACGGAAATTCAGGAGACAGCTGAACGATTTTAGTAGCTCTCTCTTTCGCCACGCAATTACAGCGGCATCGTTTAAGCTTTCGCAGTGCACCACGTCCAACGCGCCCGGCCATCACACACATCTCCAGCTTCGTCCGAGTGAGCTGCATGCGGCCCTCGCTGACCTATTGCGTCCGCCGTCGTGCCGTGGAGCTGCGCTATTGCGCTTTGCAGACGGGCGAGTGGGCAACGAGGACGGAGCGGTGTGCGGGCAACGTATCGCCGCCGACGGAGAAGGAGACGTCCGAGCCGTGGGTTAATCCAGCTGGCGCTGGCGGCACAGCGACGATGGTCGGCCACGTCAGAGGGCGGCACGGCGATGTACCGTACTTCTCTTCTGGCACACATTTACCATACAAAAGCTAATGCAAAATGTTGCATGCATCGTATATTTTACCACTTTTAATTATGCTCATATTACATTTTTTAAACGGAAAGTATCCCCCACGCGCCGAGGAGCAGAACGGCTACTGGCTTGTTTAATCGGCTCTGTTTTTAGAATTAGTTTTTAATTTTGTTTAATATGTAAGGATTGTTATAAACTAAATAAAATAATTTTATGCTTAATAGATCATAAAATAGTTAAATAAAATAGAGTTAATATGTTAGTTACAATTATTAGTTGTTAATGATACTAATTACTTCTTAATTACAATTTTCGTCTCTAAAAGTTTGTCGCTTTGTAGTTCCGACAAACTTAGGGAGGAAGCACTCATTGACTGCTATTTTTTCTTCAAATTTCATACACTTGAAATAATTAATTTTCTTCATGCACTGTTACTAATCTAGTTTCACCTAACAAATACTCTCCCGTCCCAAAAGGCTTGTCCTAAAAAATACTACCCATTAAATTCGGTTTTGTTATTTCGGGTTTTTTAATTTTGGTTTTCTAAAATTGCTATCCGAATTTTTATACAAATATTAGGTATCTAGAATTTTTGGGTACCTAAATTTCGGTTCGGTCTTCAATCTTACCCTAAATATCCGAATTGTACATTATTCTCATTTTATGTTCTTAATCATAAATATAAGTTTAATATCATTCCTAAATTTACGAATGAGGGATAATAAATTATTAGTTTACTAAAGATGAATCATAAATAAATACTTTAATCTAATGACTTCACATATCATAACTCTCAAATGAAACATCAAAATTCATATTGTTTAGAGTTCATAGACCATAATTTCACTTGAGATTTTATTATTCGGTTATCCGGATATTTTGGGTACCCGAGGGTAATACCCGAACTCGATCTTCAATTGCGTGAGATCCGCACGTCAGGATCTCACACATCATATCAAGAAGGGCCACGTGGCGATGGCATATCTGTGTGACGTCGCTTCAACCGTCCACAAAAATACTTTGCAGCAGCAGCGCTGGAATCGATGATGGTCCCACCTCCGGTAGCATAACCTCTCTTTAACATGGGCTCGGAAGCCACTGTCGGTACCCTGCGTACCGGGTACCCCTTGGTACCATAAACAAAGTCATCGAGTTCCTATATCCAGGAGGCGGACGTCTGAAGAGATACGCGTCCCCCAGTACCAGATCTGCCTCCCTCTTTAGGGTGGTTCCGGTGTTGCCACGTGTCTAGAAGAGTCAGATCTGCCTCCCTTGTTTGGGTAGCTCCGGTGCTACTATGTGTCCTGCAGAACCGGACCTACCTGAAAGTCTCCTAGAGGCGGGTGAATAGGCAACAATACCTGAAATCACTAAACCAAACAAGATTAAATTCATGTGGCCAGATTAGTGTGCACAGGGCCGGACTAGTCCGTTCAGCACAGGATGGAAACCCTAAAACTTGATTTCTACATGTTATTTGCAAAATTAAAGTTCACCAAAGATATGAGCAATGTGTAGTAAACTTGTAAGACTCAGCTTGTAAAGTTTAAACACTTTGATTGCAAGTTTACGATAATGATCTAGGTGTAGGGCAATAAGACCAAAGTGAACCCTAATAGCAAAACTAGTGATTACGAAAAGCGAAAGACAAGTGAAACGAGATTTACCCCGTGGTTCAGCTCCACGAAGAAGCCTACCTCCACGTTGAGAAGTCCACACAAGGACCGGGTCTCACTTGACCCTTCTCTCAACAAGACATCACGATGGCCGGCTTGGTTTCCACTATATCAATGGGTAATCACCAAGTTTGATGGGGCTGCTCACAACTTGAGGCTCCCACAAATCAATACAAGAGGAGCACACGAAGCTCAACTCACACAAGCCACACAATACAACACAATATGCAAGAGATCAAACCGAGAGCCAAAGCGAGATAATCTTCCTTTACTCTCCTCCCCAAACCCTAATCTCTTCAAGATTTGCTCTTAGAGGGTTAGTAGGATGAGTAGAAGGCTTTGGAAGGCTCTAGGATGCTTGTGGCAGCGCTAGGGTTCAAGACCTATTCAAATGAGCCCGGGGGTCCCCTTTTTATAGGGGTCCCGAGCCCCTTTTGCTTACATCAGCAAAGGGGCAGACTAGTCCGGCCTCAGACCACGGACTAGTGCGGCCCTATGGGACCACTGACCTCTAGTCAGTTCCTTACAACTGCCACACTGAGCAACGATCGTCACGCTACCCGCCAAATTTCCAAATTGAAACGGTCACTAGACAACAGACTAGTCCGGTCAACAACGGACTAGTCTGAAGTGGAACAGAACCATTTGGTCCGTCCCAAAACGGACTTTTCTGGGTTGGCCCACACTAGTCCGGCCACAAGGGCGGACTAGTACGACCCCCTAGGGTTTCTCTCAGTCTGACACACTAAGTCTCAAACGGACAAGTCTGTACCCAAACAGACAAGTCTGAACTACTCTAGAGAGCTTTGGTCTGTCCAAAGACGGAAAAGTCCGGACTTCTCGGACTTAGCTCCAAATTCACTCAGGTTCACTCCAGAGACGTTTGGTTCGTCTCAAAACGGACTTGTCTGCTGTGGCCGGACTAGTCCGACCTCCTAGGGTTTTTCTCATTTTAGGCTTCTCACTTAGGTTTTTCTCTAAACCACCACTTTGAACCCCTTGGTTTGATCTCAATGCACATGATACAACCACCCTCTCACATGATACGGCTCATATAAACTCAACACCATAGAAACCCTAATTTATATGCTTGAGTCTTTGACGCTCATTTTCTCCTTTTCCTTTTTGAGGGTTTTCATCTCATTTCAATCTTTGTACCTGTGCTTAACATTAACTTAGCTCATTAGCCTCTTAATTGTCGTCATCAATCATCCAAAACCCACGGGGATGCCTAGATGCACTTTCAATCTCCCCCCTTTTGGTGAATTGATGACAACATATTAAGACTTCAACAACAAAGATAATAATTTGTTTTTATAACATGTATTTGTATGAGTGACTCCCCCTCAATGTATGGATCATGAGTAAGAGAGATTGAGAGAGTTCTCATACATATACATGTTATGGTGGGGTGCCTAAGTGATGTGTCCATAAAGTGTGATAAGACAATGATTATGCAAAATAGATATTTAAATGAGGCAACACATCACAAATTTAGGCAAGATACATGAATACATAGATTGAGTCTTACAATACAACTTGAAATGAGGTTTAAAACATAAGTCCAACATAGATCAATACTCTCAAAAAATAGTCTATCTATCTTATCTCCCCCCTTCATCTCACTCCCTATATCTCTCCCCCTAGATCTAAGTGCCCACCCAAGCTATCTCCAAGCAATCTCCCCCCCTTTGGCATCAAAACACCAAAAAGGAAAAGAAGAGAGGAAGGGGTCCTTCGGTCTACTCATCGTCGGAGTCAGAGTCGGAGTCGTCATTGCCGCCTTGGCGCTCGCTGTCACTCTGCGTAGCCTCCGGGTCGAGATGTGCCTTGTCATCATCGGTCGGGGCCGCGGTGGAAGTCCCAGCTTCTCCAAACTGAGCAAGCTCTTCGGCAGTGAACTAGGGAAAGGAAGTGAGCTCACGATCGCTCTCCTCGGCGGAGGACATTGGAATGTCCAGCTTGTTGCACATCGCCTTGAGATACTTCTCATTGCGATGCTCCATGCAACATTGCCGAATTTCCGTCTTCCAGCAAGAGGAGAAGAGAGTCTTGAAGCATTTGAAGAAGCCACTCCCGCATTGTGTCAAAGGCGGAGGTGGTGGAGGAGATGGCACAAAGCGAGAGGAAGAAGCGGGAGGATCCGCATTCTTCCTTCTAAGAGCAGCCGGCTCCGAGAGGAGGGAGTTGAGGTCGAAGCCTCCGGTGAATAATATCTTTCTTGAATGTGAGCCTGGAGATCTTCTCGATCATGTACATAATGTATGGAGCATATCCACATGATCGGTTGGGGGTGTGAGAGATGTTGAATATGTCATCAAAGATATAGTCCACCACATTGAAGCGGACATCTCCATCAATGAGGACCATTAAATGCCTCAAGTTGCCTTGTATTATCCCTGCATCTCCATCCTTGGGGGCAATAGTATTTCCGAGGACCCGATTGAGCACACTATAGAAGGGCTTGATGTTTCTGATGTGCCCGGCCTCATACTGTGCATGACTTGGATACATATACTCCAGGGTGTCTCGATCAACTGGCTTCAGATTTGAAATGATGATCTCATTATCCAGTTGGTCCTCCAAGTCAAGCAACTGAGCAAACTCCCAATAGGTGGTGGAGTACTGCTTGCCATGGGTCATCCAGGTAATCCTCCTGTCCCCATCGGTGTGGAAGTATAGAGTGGAGTAGAACTGAGTTATGACTTCCACATTCCTGTCGTACTGGAAGGCCATGAACTTCTTCAAGCTGTGCCCGTCGACGGATTCAATCATAGCATTGAAGGCTTGATGATCCTTCTGGGCCATGTAGTCTCAGTCGATCCACTGAGCATCTGTGGCAGGAGTCTGCTTGGTCATATAGACCGTCCTGTAGTAGTCACAGTAGAAGTCACACTAGAACCGGGGATCCACTATGCTCCTATCACGCTGATAAACATTGATCTTCCTCAGCTTGCGTGCCTTCTCAACCCCCTTGCCCTTGAAGAAGTTGGCGTCGAAGGCAGCTGCACGGTTTGGGTTCCATGCAGGAGAGGACATCCTCAAGGGGCCAATGGATTGAGGGGCACCCTTCTTGACTTTGCTTGCACCCTTCTTGGCCACAATCACCCTCCTCTTGGGTGCAACATCAACTGGGGCTTTTCTTTTATCTTTGGAGGTCCTCGCCCCCCCTGAGACTTGGCTTGCTCACCCAAGATCACAAGCCTCTTTATTTTCGGGGCAGCCTTAGCAGCAGTAGAGTTGTGCTCCTCACGTTGCGTCTTCTTTGCCCTCTAAGAGGCAAAGTACGCAGCAGCTATCTCTTGATCCTCTCTTTGCTTCCGGCGAAAGAGAGACTGCTTCCCCGCTTCGATCTCGGAGTCGGAAGGAGGAACATATTCATTGTCCGACATGATTGCTGACAAGAGAAGCAAGGGAATGTGTATAACTCCAAGGAGTCAAGATAAATTGGTAGAATTCACAAAATCAACCTAGGTTAGGTTTTTCACTGTGTAACCCGGACTTGTCCGGCTAGGGGCCGGACTAGTCCGCACTAGGTCGGACTTGTCCGCCCTGTGGCCGGACTAGTCTGATTCACACAGCAAGAACCCTAATCTAGGTAAATTTTGCAAAAACTACGGATCCTACCACAAAATGGAGCTACATGATCACATTGATGTGTACAACAACATTTGTGAAGAAGTTTCTATCAATGGACTCAAAAGAATTGAATTTCAAGGATTTTGGAGTTAGGTCAAGAATACCTCTTCAAATCTTCGATTCGATGAAATGTGAGTGGGGAATCGGTCTCCGATGCTTGGGGAAAGGTTCCTAAGCACCTTAGGGCTTCAATCCACTGATTGGAATCAAGATTTTGTGGAGGGAATCGAAAATCGCCGTTTGGGAGACGGTTTTCGAGCGTTTTTGGAGAGAGAGTGTTTGAATGGAAGTGGAGAGGTCGAGGATTCCCTGGGGAGGTTAAGTCCCCAAGGGCCGGACTAGTCCGATCAGAGACCGGGACTTGTCCGGCCTCCGGACTGGGTCTGGACAACTCGAGCCACCAGACTAGTCTGGTGCAATGAAGCGGACTAGTACGGTCCTAAGACCTAAAACTCCTATATATTGAGTTTTTAGTGGAGATTTGATCCTTTTGGACTATATTTCACAAAAGATCTTTGTAAACATGGTTAGTAAGCAATCAACAATCAAACTATGATCATGATTCACAAGGATCAAACAATTTTAAAATAATTTGTAGAAAAATTGAGGAGGATGAGTTTTTGCAAGCATGCGTGAATTTTGAATATACCAATCAGATGTGCAAGACTCAAGCCACATTTCGAGAATCTAGGATATTTAGCTCACTCCTAAGTTCACAAAATCTTTTCTCATCTAGTGGCTTGGTAAAAATATCGGCCAATTGTTTTTTTGTTCTCACATAGGAAATTGCAATATCTCCTTTGATGGAGTGATCTCTCAAGAAATGGTGGCGAATATCGATGTGCTTGGTCCTTGAGTGTTCAACTGGATTGTGGGCTATTTTGATGGCACTCTCATTGTCACATAGGAGAGGGATATGGCGCAAGTTTATGCCATAGTCCCTAAGAGTTTGTCGCATCCAAAGAAGTTGTGCACAACAACTTCCGGCGGCGACATACTCCGCTTCGGCTGTGGAAAGTGCAATGGAGTTTTGTTTCTTTGAGGACCGATACACTAGAGATCTATCAAGGAATTGGCAAGTTCCCGATGTACTCTTTCTATCAACTTTGCACCCCGCATAGTCCGCATCGGAATATCCAATGAGGTTTAACTTAGAGCCTTTGGGGTACCAAAGTCCTAGGCTTGGTGTGTGAATCAAATATCTAAGAATTCTCTTTACGGCGGTCAAATGACACACTTTAGGAGCGGCTTGAAATATAGCACACATACACACACTAAGCATGATATCGGGCCTAGATGCACATAAGTATAGCAATGAGCCTATCATGGAACGATATACCTTTTGGTCCACACTTGGACCATCTTCATTAAGATCGAGATGCCCGTTGGTTGCCATAGGAGTTTTGATGGGTTTGGCCTTGTCCATGTCAAACTTCTTGAGCATATCTTGTGTGTACTTGGTTTGACTAATGAGCGTGCCTTGCTTAAGTTGCTTCACTTGAAAACCTAGAAAGAACTTCAACTCCCCCATCATGGACATCTCAAATCTTTCCGTCATTATCTTGGAAAACTCATCACAAAAAGCTTTGTTAGTAGAACTAAATATAATGTCATCGACATATATTTGGCAAACAAACAAATCATCATTAAAATGCTTAGTGAACAGAGTATAGTCCGCCTTCCCAATTTTGAAACCATTTTGAGTTAGAAAGTCTCTAAGGCACTCATACCAAGCTCTAGGAGCTTGTTTGAGTCCATAGAGAGCCTTACGCAATTTTTACACATGGTTTGAGAATTCTTCATCTTCAAATCCGGGGGGTTGCTCCACATACACCTCTTCCTTGATTGGATCATTGAGGAATGCGCTCTTGATATCCATTTGATATAGCTTAATATCATGGTGAGTAGCAAAGACAAGTAATATACGAATTGATTCAAGCCTAGCTAAGGGAGCAAAGGTTTCTTCGAAATCCAAACCTTCGACTTGTGAATACCCTTTGGCCACAAGTCGTGCCTTGTTCCTTGTAACCACCCCGTGTTCATCTTGTTTGTTGCGGAACACCCATTTGGTGCCTACAACATTCGCATTAGGCCTCTTCACAAGCTCCCATACTTGATTTCTCTCGAAGTTGTTGAGCTCTTCTTGCATGGCTGTCGAAGGTCTTAAACGACACTTCCCCTGGACCTGCTTAGAGAGCAGCCCGCGAAGGTTCTTTGGATTCACGAGGGATAGTCCCAGGAGATTGAGCGCCGCAAGATGGTGAACACAGAGGGTTTTACGTGGTTCGGGCCGCCGGAGCATAACACCCTACGTCCACGGGAGTGTTTGTGTATTGCCTTGCTTGAGCGTGTATGAGTCCTAGTCTGACCTTTTTGATCCCCTTCCAAGGTCGTCTGCCGAGTCCTTTTATAGTTCAAGGACTCTGCAGTCACAAGATGGGCCCCGGGGCTTGACAGGTGGTCCCAGGGAGAGCCAAATCCTATACAAGATCTAGGATTAAATGTTATCTACTTCCCTTTGTTAGGGGCGTCAATGCGCCGTCCCGCTGCATCGTGCGCCAGGGCTACACATAGTCGGTGATGATGGCGGTGCACGTCCCGCCTGTCTTGTCCTTGTGGCCCATTCGTCCGTCTTGCGGCGTGGGTCTGTACCGGCTACTTGGACAAGACAGGACACTGGAGCCTTGACTTATGCATGTGCGACCCCGCTTCGCCTAGGGAAGGCGCGCGTACTTTAATGCATGTTCGAGCAGCGCACGACTTCCTTTACCGTGGCCTCCTACCGCACTGAGTTGGCCGTCTACCACGTGGTTGCGCCGGAGCCTGCCTCTGTGTGGAGTCGAGCACTCGATGGTAAAGGCGACGTGGCGCATCCATAGCCCACCCCTGTGGAGGGGTGGAGGCTCAGCCCTGCTGGCCACGTGGTAGTTCCGGTGCCTTTCCCTGCAAGGAAGAAGGCTGGCCTCGAGGTTCTGATTGGCCACGTGGCATCCCTGGAGCCTACCTCACCGGGGAGGCGAGGGTCCAGTTCAGTCAGCCACGCGGCAACCCAGGAGCCTGCCCCGGCGGAGAGGTAGGATCTGGTCCTTCCCTCCACGACGTGGCAGCCTCGGATTCGGCCTCTTTAGTAGAGGCCGAGTCCTTAGCCGTTTTCTCCTTGTGCGCGGGGGTACCCGGTCTGCGGGGTACCGACAGTGGCCCCCGAGCCCACCTCGAGAGAGTCGTCGATACCGTAGGTGGGGTCTTCTTCCTTATCTTCCCACGCAACTCTTTCGATTCCAATTCTGGGCAGTTCCCCGGGCAACACGTTCCTGCTGTTGTGGCGACGCGCCTCCTCCTGGTAAGCGGAGGCACTGGACGGGCGCCGCGCGACATGACTTCCGCCTTCAATCATGCTTTAACTGCGGTGGTTCCCAAGGTGGCTCCTGTACTTCCGCTGCTTTTGCCTTTTCAGAAACCGCCGAGTTACCTCCCGCATAGTTAGCCACCCGGCTCGCCTTCTTTGTCAAGTGATCCGGGCCCTCATGTCGTTGCCTGTGCGGGTCTGTTGCTCTTCTAGCGAGGCCGTGGTGATTCACACACCACGTCTGTTGGCTTGCAGAGGTGGATAAAAAGAGACCTTTCCCCCTAAGGGTCCTTTCTTCCGCTTCTGCATCCTTGCGCTCGTGCCTTCTTGCCCCAAGCCCAGTTCTTGCGCTCTAGCTCCCAATCTCCCATTCCAGAGCCTCCTCCTTCAATCCTCATGGCGAACATCCTGCCCAAGTCCCGGCTGTCCAGGTCCACTGACCTAGCCCCCATGCGCTGGCTTCTCGGCTAGCACGCTCCTGAGCAGGAGAAGTGGCTCCGTCCCGGGAGGCTGCCGCTGAGCCTGTCCGCCGGGGAGATGGTGCTCTTTTCGTTGTACGTGCTGTCCGGCTTTGTCCCGCCTGCATCCGCCTTCCTGGTCATGCTCCTGGAGACCTTTGGCCTCCAACTCCACCACCTCGCGCCGAACTCGATCGCCATGGTGGCAGTCTTTGCTCACCTCTACGAGATGTTCGTGGGGGTGATGCCGTCGGTGAAGCTCTTCAGGTACTTTTTTGTACTGAGGGCCACCGGCAGAAGCTCGAAGGAGCATCTTGGCGCCTACTACTTCTAGCGCCGAACCAAGGTCCCCTCGAGGTACATTGCTTCCTTCAACTCTGCTCGATGGGAGCAGTGGTGCGAAGATTGGATGATCGCCAAGGTTGAAGCCCACGATCGGATGTGCCTCCCCACCGGGATCCCCTACTCCGAGCGGTCATTCTGGGAGGAGCGCCCAGAGCTGGAGGAGGCGTTCAACCTGGTGTTGGAGAGGATCCAAATGCTGGCGGACCACGGGCTGTCGTCTGCCATGGTGCTGAGGGACTTCATGTCCCGCCGCATAGCTCCGCTCCAGTGCTGCACCCGCCCGGCGTGGATGTTCACCGGCCTATCGGACTGCACCCGGCTCGAGACTGGCCCCGGCTCCAACCTAGACGAGCAGCAGCTGCACGACATGCTGACCCGGTGTGACACCCGGTTCCGAATATGAACCAAGCGTAACGCATATGTGTGCCCAGGATGTTCAACACACATACACGAATGATTCACAAATGATAAACAGAATTTAACCATGTCTTAACTAATAAATAAGTACTTTATTACAATAATCCAATAGTTCACGAATAATATAACTCTAAATAATTGCAGCGGAAAATAAACTAAACAGCACGACTCCAATCCACAGGCAATTGACGGCGGTACGCAACCTAGTACTCCTCGTGATCCTCAGGGTACTCCCAATTGTCTCCAGTAGCTGTTGGGGGGGGGATTGCAAGGGTGAGTACATGTCGTACTCAGCAAGTGTGGAAAGTATGACATGTGGCTAATTCAAATGACGACAATAATAATGGCTAAGTGCTGAAAAGTACAGTAAAACATTTGAAAAGCATTATACTATGTCTATGTGAAATAAATCCCATCATATTAACAAAGTGTAAACAATGTCCAATTATTACCAACATTACCATTATCCATGTCCAATTACCATAACTCAATTCCATAACCATGACCACAACCATCACCAAACCATAACCATCCCAAATCCCAATTTCCAACTCTAATCATGTAGGTCATCCAGGCGCTCATAACCGGGAGCACGGCTATCATGATAGTTTTAAACACTCTGCAGAGGTTGTACCACTTTACCCACATGTTTGTGATTTTATCACCTTTCGATGACTAAGGAACCTCCATTGTGCCATCTCACACTTCCGTAGGTGTGTGGCCAAGAGATCACAAAATAGCCTTTCAAAAGGGACTACTAGTATGTACGGGCCCACTAAGGTTTCACCGGCAGGCTTGAACCTCTATTCTCCCACCCACGGGTCCCCTCGTGTGCCATGCGGATCCCAGGGCAGTCCTCCTCGACTCCCATTCCCCGCGCCATCCAATGGTCCATACAATACTAGCAGCGCTCCTAATTATTCAGCTACGCCGCACCCATACTTGGCCTTGTGGTGGCACTGTTGACCTGGCATATTCTCGCATGAACCGGTCCTTAGATCTAAAGCAAGCAAACCACCATAACGACCAACCCATCCACATAACCATGCTTGCTTAGATCACCCATCGTATTGACCAGTTCACATTAACCAGAATATCATTGATACATAATTAAATGTGTAGTGTTGTTTACCATCCCAATTAATTAAGCGAAGCGATAAGGTAAAAACCCTTTCCGACTCTCTATCATAATTCCAGGTGACAAGGGTGGTCAAACAAAACTAGTAAACTTCCTACCATAGGGTTCCCATCAATTTGACACAAGCATGCAAGTTCGCAATCAAAACATTTAATTTAAAATAGGATCAATATGCTTCAAGGACACTTGCCTTGCTCCGGCGGATGGGGTTGCTCAAGCGCTTCGAAGTCTTGGTTTTGGAAATCCTCGTATGCGGCCTCTTGAGCACGTTCCTCTACGCGTGATCATACATACAAGAAAACATATACAATTCAACATAATGCACACAAAATAATCAACATGCAATGACATGCATGCATGCACAGTTTAATAATTAATTTACTACGGTCGTTTAATAATTAGATGCGACTAGTTCATACGTGTTCACATGGGTTTACGGGGATTTTGGGGTGGATTAATGCTGCTGAAAATTAAATTATGGTGCAACTAAATTTAATTTACGCCTACTAGATTCAATATGGTCGCAAAAATTCGCATCGGGAACGAACCCTACCGTAGATCTGACGGTGTGACAGTCGCGGAATAAATGCGACGCGAAGACGAAATAGGTGGTGCAGCAGTCCTTCGGCGGTACGATGGCGGCGGCGCGATGTCGGCGACGATCTCCGGCGAACGGCGGTGTCCTCCTCTTTTTCTCCCTCTTCTTCCCCTTCTTTTTAGCTTTTTTTTTTCTTCCCTGGGCGCCTCTATTTTCTCTGTTCCCGTCGGCTGCTTCCGGCGGCTGGGTTTCTCCAGGCGGCGGCTTCTGGCGGCTGCTGGTTCGTGGGGGAAAAAGAGCCTAGGCCTGGGTCCTATTTATAGGGGTGGTGCTAGGGTACGGCACCGGTATCCGGCTCGGTTGGGAGTCACGCGGCACCGGGAAACGCGGCACGGGAGTCGGACGCGGAAGGGAGAGCGGGAGTTTCGGGAGTATCGGGCGCGCTTGCGGAAAAATCGCGGAGGCGGGGGCCGAATCGGACCGGGCGCTACGCGGGAAGGCCGGGGCTGGGCGCTCGGCGCCTCGCACGCCAGGCGGCGGGCGGGCCCCGCGGGGGCGTCGCGTCAGGGCGGGAGAGGACCGGGGGCGGGGCCCGGCGCTGGCAACGCAGCGCGTGCTGCGCTCAGGCGGCGCGGCAGGGTGCCAGGCGGCGGTGGGGCCCCCGGGCGAGCGCGCGTGGGAGCGTGGCACCGGGGCGCGGTGCGAAGCGGGCCGGCTCGGCCGGCTGGCCGCTGGCCTGGCCGCCGGGCGGCTCCTTGTTTTTTTTTTCTTTTTTTTTATATACATTATAATATATTTTATTACTTATATTTTATTTATTAATTTTTTTTCATTTTACTTATTTATTATTTATATAAATATATTTATTTATTATATATAATTTATTTATATATATATGTTTCTTTTTATATATATATATATTATTATTTATATTTATTCCCTAATATATGTTTTACGCTATAATTATGGGTTTCTTTTCTTCCTTTGCCACACGTATTTGTATATGCATATGTTTTATTCTTTCATTCTACTAGTGTTTAATGCATGACCATGTATGCAATGCATGATGCGAAAATTTAGGGTGTTACAAACCTACCCCCCTTAAAGTGAATCTCGCCCTCGAGATTCGATAGCGTGGGGAAAAGATGAGGGAATTCTGCCTTCAGGTCTTCTTCACGTTCCCATGTAGCTTCGGCTTCCGTATGGTGTTTCCATTGCACTTTGCACCAACGGATCCTCTTATTTCTCGTGACTCTTTCCTTTATATCCAAAATTTTGATAGGTTGTTCGACATAGGACAAATCCTCCTGAAGTTCTAACTCGTCCATCGGCACTTGTTCTTCCGGTACCCTGAGACACTTCTTGAGTTGAGAGACGTGAAATACGTCGTGTACATCGGAGAGATACGTCGGCAGCTCAAGTCGATAAGCTACCTCTCCTCGCTTGTCCAGAATCTTAAATGGTCCGATGTAACGCGGTGCCAGTTTTCCTTTGATGTTAAACCGTCGCTGACCTCTGATAGGTGACACTTTGAGGTATACAAAATCTCCAACTTCAAAAGTCAAACTCCTTCGCCTATTATCAGCATAACCTTTCTGTCGAGACTGGGCAGCCTTTAAGTTTTCCCGTATTATCTGGACTTGCCTTTCAGCTTCTTGTAACACGTCTGGACCAAACACCTGATTCTCTCCGGTTTCATTCCAAAACAAGGGAGTCCTACATTTCCTTCCGTATAATGCTTCATAGGGTGACATTTTCAAACTTGCTTGATAACTATTGTTGTACGAGAATTCAGCATACGGCAAACTTTTATCCCAACTTTTCCTATGCTTTAAAGCACATGCTCTCAACATGTCTTCCAAAATTTGGTTGGTCCTCTCGGTTTGTCCATCTGTCTGAGGGTGATACGCCGAACTAAAGTTCAGCCTTGTTCCCATTGCTTCATGCAATTTCTGCCAAAATCTGGAGGTGAATTGAGAACCTCTATCCGAGACTATCTTCTTCGGTACTCCGTGTCGGCACACAATATGTTCCATATACAATTCTGCTAGCTTTGTGGTGGTATATGTGGTCTTGACAGGAATGAAATGAGCTGACTTTGTCAATCGATCCACAATAACCCATATTGAATCATAGCCAGACTGAGTTCGCGGTAATCCAACTATAAAGTCCATACCAATCTCTTCCCACTTCCACTCTGGGATCTTCAATGGTTGTAACAATCCGGCTGGCCTTTGATGTTCAGCTTTAACTCGTTGGCACACATCACAAAGTGCAACATATTCGGCTATGTCCTTTTTCATGCTGGCCCACCAATAACATGTCTTTAAGTCCTTGTACATTTTCGTACAGCCAGGATGAATTGAGTAAGGCGAGTCATGTGCCTCCTTCAATATTGTTTCTCGAATATGCCTGACATTAGGTACCACAATCCTCTTTCCAAGCCATAAGGTACCTTGTTCGTCCTCATCAAATCTGAATTCCTTTCCTTCTTGGGTCCTTTCTTTGATTTCTTGTATTTCCTTGTCCTTTGTCTGTCCTTCCCGTATTTCCTGCTCTAATGTTGGGTTGACTTCCATCGTTCCCATCTCATTTATGAATCCAAGGTTCAACCGTTCAAACTCCTTGCATAACTCAGATGGCAGCTCTCGAACTGTGAGTTGATGACTTACTCCTTTGCGGCTCAAGGCGTCGGCCACTACGTTGGCCTTCCCTGGGTGATAGTTGATTCCCACATCATAATCCTTGATGAGCTCCAACCATCGGCGTTGCCTCAGGTTCAGATCCGTTTGCGTAAATATGTACTTGAGACTCTTGTGATCTGTATAAATCTCACATCGGTGACCAAAAACATAGTGTCTCCATATCTTCAAGGCGTGTACCACGGCTGCCAGTTCAAGGTCGTGCGTAGGATAATTCAACTCATGTTTCTTTAGTTGCCTCGATGCATAAGCTACCACTTGGCCTTCTTGCATGAGCACACATCCTAATCCTTGTCTTGATGCATCACAATATATATCAAAACTCTTGCTCACGTCCGGTAATACTAACACTGGCGCGGTTGTCAACCTCTTCTTTAACTCTTCAAAGCTATCCTGACAAGCTTGAGTCCATCGGAATGCCTTCCCTTTCATGAGTAATTCGGTCATAGGCTTGGCTATTTTGGAGAAGTCCTTAATGAATCGACGGTAATATCCAGCCATTCCAAGGAAACTCCGAATCTCCTTGACGTTCTGTGGCGGTTCCCACTTAAGCACATCTCTCACCTTCCCTGGGTCAACTGATACTCCTCCTCCAGAGATAATATGGCCTAGGAAAGAAACTTCCCGTAACCAAAATTGACATTTACTGAACTTGGCGTACAACTGATGCTCCCTCAATTTCTGCAGCGTAAGCCTCAAGTGTTCCTCGTGTTCCTTCTCGTCCTTCGAGTAGATCATAATATCATCGATGAACACTACAACGAACTTATCCAGATATTCCATGAAGACCTTATTCATAAGATACATAAAGTACGCAGGCGCATTCGTTAATCCAAATGACATGACGGTGTACTCATAAGATCCATATCGTGTCCGAAATGCCGTCTTGGGTATGTCTGATGGTCTAATCTTCATTTGGAAGTATCCTGACCGTAAGTCGATCTTGGAGAAGATACATGCACCCTTCATTTGGTCGAACAAATCCTCTATACGGGACAGTGAGTACTTGTTCTTAATTGTCACTTCGTTGAGAGCCCTATAGTCCACACACATCCTCTGGGTTCCATCCTTCTTATCTACGAAGAGCACTGGGGCTCCCCACGGGGATGAACTTGGGCGTATAAAACCCTTCTCTAGCTGCTCTTGAATTTGCTTCTTGAGCTCTGCTAATTCCTTAGGAGGCATCCTATACGGCCTCTTAGCTATAGGTGCAGTTCCGGGTATCAACTCAATGGCGAATTCTATGTCACGATCAGGTGGCATACCTGGCAACTCATCTGGGAACACGTCCGGGTACTTGCGAACGATCGGAATGCTTTCCAATGTCACTTCTTCCACGTGATTCAGCATCGCTTTTCCTCTTGCAGGTTGGGTTGCTTCAACTTCAATGCGTGTACCATGTTCACTTGTCAACTGCACAATCCTCTCGGCGCATTGAATGACTCCATTATACTTGCTCAGCCAGTCCATTCCAAGTATTATGTCTATTCCTTGGGAGTCCAATACTATGAGGTTTGCGAGAAAGTCTACCCCCCTTATTTTAATGCTTACTTTCGGACATACTATATTTGTCCTCATCTCTCCGCCAGGAGAACTTACTAGCATAGTTTGCTTCATATGAGATATAGGCAAATTGTACTTGGCAACATACTTTGACGAGATGAATGAATGAGATGCTCCTGAATCAAATAAAACAGTCGCGGGGTTGGAGTTGGCGAGAAACATACCAATCACGACGTCATCAGCTTGCTGGGCTTCCTCAGTAGAGATATGATTGACATTGCCACGAGCAAAATTCTGCTGTCCACGGTTGCCTTGTGGTGCTCCTCCATTTGGTCGCGGGTGATTTGGCCTTGGTGCATTGTTCATAGGTCCATTGTTTCTCTTGGGGCATTGACTTGCAAAGTGTCCGGGTTCTCCACACGCATAGCATGTCTTACCACCCATAGCATTGGGGAAGTTTGGACGCATCTGGTTTTGAGCATTTGCCGCCATGTTAGGACGCGGCGCAGGTGGCACAGGATTGCGAGGCGCTTGCATGGCAGGGCGTTGCTGCGGTGGCTGATTTGGGCGGGGCGGATAAGCAGTGCGGTATGCAGGAGCAGAGGGGTTGTATTGTGGTGCAGTAGGTGGTGCATAGCGGGGGCGAACATTGCTTCCTTGCTGCGGTCCATGATGTGACATCTTCCTCTTGTTGTCCTGCTCCATCTCACGAATCTTGTTCTCGACCACAATAGCCTTGTCAACCAACTTTTGGAAGTTTGGATAATCAGTATTGAGCAACTGGACTTGAATTTCATTGTTGAGACCTCTCATAAAAAGATACTGCTTCCTACTATCAGTTTTGATGTCTTCTGGAGCATATCTTGATAATTGAGTGAATTTGTTGAGATACTCACTCACACTCATCCTTCCTTGCCTGAGATTTTCAAAGTCTTGTCTCCTCAGTATCATAACTCCTTCAGGTACATAGTGGGAACGGAAACTCTGTTTAAACTCAGCCCAAGTGATTGTCTCCTGATTATCATGAGCGTTGCAAAGAGCTTCCCACCAGTCAGCGGCTGCTCCAACTAGTTGATGTGATGCAAAGAGAACCTTCTCCCTATCAGTGCACTGGACAATAGCAAGTTTCTTCTCAACAGACTTCAGCCAATCATCAGCTTCCATTGGGTCTGTGGCTTGTGCAAAGGTGGGCGGTCTGGTCCTCATGAACTCTCCCAAACGGTTGTGATGTGGCGGGGGTGGCGGTGGAGGCAGGTGGGGCTGATTGTTGTTGCCAGCTTGCAGCTGTCCCATGGTCTGTATCATGGTCTGCATGAGCTGGTTCTGCATAGCTAACAGTTGTTCAATATTGATAGCTCCATGAGCGTGTCCCTGGTTGTTCTGAGGTACTTCATTGCGCTCCTCCTCATCGTTAGCATCCCTCTGGTTACGAGTTCTCACCATCTGTTGGCGAAGGAAAGGTAGGGATAGAAGGATTTAGAATTTGGAAGGAAACGTCCCAACTATATGCATCAAGGTATGTGACACTAAATAATCCTTTATTAATATAGACCTATATTATGAGGATGTGGACAATTGCCGAAGCATCCCACAACTCTCTACTAAGCACACAAGCACTCAAACAAGCACCAAACAGAATTTACAAAGATCCTAAAAGAAGTAATACAACTCAAGGCCACACAAGTATATCTACATCGCTCTTATTTACTAATGGGGGTGTGCCTATCCTTGAGTCGTGGCATGGGTCGAGGACTAGTCGTCGTCGAGCAGGAACTCATCCGGGTCCTCGTCGTCGTCGTCGTCGTCGTCGGGGTCCTCGGGGTCCTGTGGGTCCGGGGGTGGTGAGGCAGCAGGCGGCGGTGGTGCGGTAGACGCCACACTGGAAGGTTCCTCGTCAGAGGACTCCTCCGAGGATGACTCACGCTGACCGTTGCGACGGTCTGGAGAGTCCGGGGTCCACATCGGGGTGTCGGACGCGTAGTCGTCCGGGTCCTCGTCGGTGATCCGACGATACCTCCTGATTATCGCCTCGTGGCGCTGGGCGAGGTCGCGTCCATCCTGGATCTCCTGCTGCGCCCTCTGAAGTCGGGCACTCAGCTGGGTCACGTCGCCAACAGTCTGACGAGACTGCGGGAGGTCCAGGGGTCCCTCCACGTGCCTGGAGACGAAGCGCGCAGTGCCACTAGGACGCTGCGGGACGAAAGCGTGAACCGTGTCCTCCAGACGGAAACGGCGGGCGTGGCTCCAGAAAGTGGCTGCTTCCCAGCTAGCATCCTGCTCTGCAGATCGGCGGGAGCTCCTCCAAGCAGGGCTGCTGTGGGTCTTCACCAACTCGTCACCGTAGTAGATATAAATTTTGCAGCTCCACTCCTTCCTACCGGGGCGCTGCACTCCAGTGGTGTGGTAGGAGAGCGAGAGGCTGTGGTGACGGTAGCCAGCCTCACGGAGTAGGGCACGGAGACGGTGTCGCAACTGTCCTGCGGCTCTGCCGTCAGAACGGATCACCACGGGGTGACGGGGGTCGACGGCCGGGGAGCGACTAGCCAACCTACGCGGGGGCACGAGTCCACCGGTCGACTTACAGGGGGTTGTCTTGGTGCGGGCCATCTACAAGAAACAAGAATACATTAGAAAAATAATGAAAAACAAATCTGAAAGTTTCAGCAGCTAAACGGCGGACAAAAAGCGGTGCAGCGGTTCCAAAAGAACGAAAAATAAAGAGAAAAATTACAGCAACCAACACAATAATTTTACCCACACATAATAGCAGCAAAACACACCGTTTTCGCGAAAATTTATACAGCAAAACAGCAGCACTTAATATTGCTTACTTCTGAAATTTTTTATCAAAAACGCAGCAGCGATCAATACTTTTTGCGGCCGAAAATAAAGGAAACAAAACAGCAGCAAAAATTTTCGAAAATAGCATATTAGAAGAGTGTTCCTAAGTGCTCTAGAGTGTCCATTCTACCTAGGCTTGCGTCCTACGGTCAACGCGGCTCTGATACCAAATTGTGACACCCGGTTCCGAATATGAACCAAGCGTAACGCATATGTGTGCCCAGGATGTTCAACACACATACACGAATGATTCACAAATGATAAACAGAATTTAACCACGTCTTAACTAATAAATAAGTACTTTATTACAATAATCCAATAGTTCACGAATAATATAACTCTAAATAATTGCAGCGGAAAATAAACTAAACAGCACGACTCCAATCCACAGGCAATTGACGGCGGTACGCAACCTAGTACTCCTCGTGATCCTCAGGGTACTCCCAATTGTCTCCAGTAGCTGTTGGGGGGGGGGGGGATTGCAAGGGTGAGTACATGTCGTACTCAGCAAGTGTGGAAAGTATGACATGTGGCTAATTCAAATGACGACAATAATAATGGCTAAGTGCTGAAAAGTACAGTAAAACATTTGAAAAGCATTATACTATGTCTATGTGAAATAAATCCCATCATATTAACAAAGTGTAAACAATGTCCAATTATTACCAACATTACCATTATCCATGTCCAATTACCATAACTCAATTCCATAACCATGACCACAACCATCACCAAACCATAACCATCCCAAATCCCAATTTCCAACTCTAATCATGTAGGTCATCCAGGCGCTCATAACCGGGAGCACGGCTATCATGATAGTTTTAAACACTCTGCAGAGGTTGTACCACTTTACCCACATGTTTGTGATTTTATCACCTTTCGATGACTAAGGAACCTCCATTGTGCCATCTCACACTTCCGTAGGTGTGTGGCCAAGAGATCACAAAATAGCCTTTCAAAAGGGACTACTAGTATGTACGGGCCCACTAAGGTTTCACCGGCAGGCTTGAACCTCTATTCTCCCACCCACGGGTCCCCTCGTGTGCCATGCGGATCCCAGGGCAGTCCTCCTCGACTCCCATTCCCCGCGCCATCCAATGGTCCATACAATACTAGCAGCGCTCCTAATTATTCAGCTACGCCGCACCCATACTTGGCCTTGTGGTGGCACTGTTGACCTGGCATATTCTCGCATGAACCGGTCCTTAGATCTAAAGCAAGCAAACCACCATAACGACCAACCCATCCACATAACCATGCTTGCTTAGATCACCCATCGTATTGACCAGTTCACATTAACCAGAATATCATTGATACATAATTAAATGTGTAGTGTTGTTTACCATCCCAATTAATTAAGCGAAGCGATAAGGTAAAAACCCTTTCCGACTCTCTATCATAATTCCAGGTGACAAGGGTGGTCAAACAAAACTAGTAAACTTCCTACCATAGGGTTCCCATCAATTTGACACAAGCATGCAAGTTCGCAATCAAAACATTTAATTTAAAATAGGATCAATATGCTTCAAGGACACTTGCCTTGCTCCGGCGGATGGGGTTGCTCAAGCGCTTCGAAGTCTTGGTTTTGGAAATCCTCGTATGCGGCCTCTTGAGCACGTTCCTCTACGCGTGATCATACATACAAGAAAACATATACAATTCAACATAATGCACACAAAATAATCAACATGCAATGACATGCATGCATGCACAGTTTAATAATTAATTTACTACGGTCGTTTAATAATTAGATGCGACTAGTTCATACGTGTTCACATGGGTTTACGGGGATTTTGGGGTGGATTAATGCTGCTGAAAATTAAATTATGGTGCAACTAAATTTAATTTACGCCTACTAGATTCAATATGGTCGCAAAAATTCGCATCGGGAACGAACCCTACCGTAGATCTGACGGTGTGACGGTCGCGGAATAAATGCGACGCGAAGACGAAATAGGTGGTGCAGCAGTCCTTCGGCGGTACGACGGCGGCGGCGCGATGTCGGCGACGATCTCCGGCGAACGGCGGTGTCCTCCTCTTTTTCTCCCTCTTCTTCCCCTTCTTTTTCTCTTTTTTTTTTCTTCCCTGGGCGCCTCTGTTTTCTCTGTTCCCGTCGGCTGCTTCCGGCGGCTGGGTTTCTCCAGGCGGCGGCTTCTGGCGGCTGCTGGTTCGTGGGGGAAAAAGAGCCTAGGCCTGGGTCCTATTTATAGGGGTGGTGCTAGGGTACGGCACCGGTATCCGGCTCGGTTGGGAGTCACGCGGCACCGGGAAACGCGGCACGGGAGTCGGACGCGGAAGGGAGAGCGGGAGTTTCGGGAGTATCGGGCGCGCTTGCGGAAAAATCGCGGAGGCGGGGGCCGAATCAGACCGGGCGCTACGCGGGAAGGCCGGGGCTGGGCGCTCGGCGCCTCGCACGCCAGGCGGCGGGCGGGCCCCGCGGGGGCGTCGCGTCAGGGCGGGAGAGGACCGGGGGCGGGGCCCGGCGCTGGCAGCGCAGCGCGTGCTGCGCTCAGGCGGCGCGGCAGGGTGCCAGGCGGCGGTGGGGCCCCCGGGCGAGCGCGCGTGGGAGCGTGGCACCGGGGCGCGGTGCGAAGCGGGCCGGCTCGGCCGGCTGGCCGCTGGCCTGGCCGCCGGGCGGCTCCTTGTTTTTTTTTTCTTTTTTTTTATATACATTATAATATATTTTATTACTTATATTTTATTTATTATTTTTTTTCATTTTACTTATTTATTATTTATATAAATATATTTATTTATTATATATAATTTATTTATATATATATGTTTCTTTTATATATATATATATATATATTATTTATATTTATTCCCTAATATATGTTTTACGCTATAATTATGGGTTTCTTTTCTTCCTTTGCCACACGTATTTGTATATGCATATGTTTTATTCTTTCATTCTACTAGTGTTTAATGCATGACCATGTATGCAATGCATGATGCGAAAATTTAGGGTGTTACACCCGGGTCTGTCCCGACGACATTTCCCTCGAGGAGATGGCTCTTTCGATGGCTCGCCGCCCCTTGTGCTCAGACTCCGAGCTGAGGAGGTAGCTGCTGAAGACGATGCCAACACTCGACGAGTCCGGGCTGGCGCAGTGCCAGATCGAGGACCCGTTCCGGGGGATCAACATCGTCGACGACGCTGAGGGAGGTGGGGCTCCCTCAAGCGGCGAAGATCCTTCAAGCGACGACGCCTCAAGCGGGCCCCAACACCGTCAATGGGGAGGCGACAACGCCTCTGTTGACAAGGGGAAAGGTAAAGCACTGGTTCCGATGTCGGACCCGACCCCCAAGAAGCTCACCCGGTCGCCGCCGCTGGCCCCGTCCGCTCCTCGTCAGGACGCCGGAGCCCTGACGCATTCGTCGTCAGGGGGCGCCGATGGCGCCACTTTGCCGCCCGAGTCCTCGACGCGCAAGAGGGGGAGGCTCCTCAACATCGACGGGACCCCAGTGTTCCCTCGTCGTTCGGAGGAGCGCCAGACTTCGGGGGTGCCACTGACTCCTCCACCACAGGGGCCCTTAGCACAATCAGCGGCCCCCGCCGCAGGTTCGGGGGGTCAGAACCCCCCCAACCCTTTCGAGAAGCGGTGGAACTTCAACGTCCCCCGGTAAGCCTGCATAGATTTTATCTTGGGTGCTCTTTGCTGTGTGCTTACCCTGTCATTTCCTTATGATCCGGTTTTTCTTGATTTCAGCACCACTACAGCTACTCCTCCGCCCGCGGGCCCTTCTGTTGGGCGGTATGCCGCTCCAGCTGGCTCGCGGGGCTCCTCTGTAGCCTCGGGCCCCGCTCCGACGCACTGGGATGCTGCCGCCGGGGTGCCCTTGGCCTCCGAGCTTGAGACCCCCACAACGGCTGCTGAAGCCCAGTCGCACGCGCCAGCGACTGTTGCCACGCCCGCCAACGACTCCGCATCCACCGGCTACTCCGTGCTGGCCGATGCCGCCGCGCAGTCCGACACCGCTACGTCAGCTGGCGCCGCTGCACCGAGGAGGAGGCCCTTGGGGGCGACGCGCCTGCTTCTGGCGGTGGTCCCCCCCCCCCAGCCTTCTCCGATTGCGGGAGCTCTGGTCCCCGTATCCCCAGTGGTCCTCGAAATGGAGGATGATATAGAAGAAGTGGGGAGGCAGGGACCCGCTGCTACGGTGGAGCCCGTCCCCCTGTCTGAGGTCATGGCCGTGGCCTACTCCAGCTTCCAACAGGCTCAGGCGGCTCCCGCCCGGGAGAAAGGGCGGCTTGAAGACGAGGATGACCGGCTCCGGGAATGGGCGAGGACTCTGGAGGCCCGGACCCGGCTGGCGAAGAGCCGAGCGGCTCAGCGGGAGGCAGTTGTTCGGGAGGAGATGAAGATCCTCGAGCAGGAGCGCGAGCTCATCGCATAACTGGACGCCGTCACCCAGAAGCTGAAGGCGGACGCCATGGCTATCCACGCTGAGGCCAACTCCCACCTCCAGTCCTATGAGGACCTTCAGCAACTGCTGTCTCGCCGGGAAGCTCCTCTTGCCGAACGGGAGCAGGAGTTGGCGGCGAAGCAGGCTGAGGCGGAGGTGACCTCCCGCTGGCTCGTCCTCCAGCAGGAAGGGGCGAGGGTCCGCGCTGCCAAGCTAGACCGCCGGGATGCTGCCCTGGCTGAGGCGGAGCAAGCCCAGCTCGCCGAGCGCCAGGCCCTCCTGGACCGGGAGTTCAACGTCGCCCTCAAGGAGGGTGACTTGAGCCATCGCGAGAGGGAGGTCGGCGAGCGCGAGGGGGCCCTCGCGACCAAGGAGAAGCGGTTCCTGGACGGCGGCCCCCGAGCGTTGGTGGCGGCCCAGCAGGAGGTGTAGGAGCTCTGGGCGTCGCGCTCTGCTGAGGCCCGGAAGGTCTGGGAGTTCCTTGGCGGTGCCGACTCGGCTTTGGCGCCGCTCGGCTTCAGCCCGGTGCGCGTGGGGGAACCAGCGCAGGAGGTGAGCCAGGTGTTCCTGGCACTTGACTCCACCAGCTCGAGGATGCGCTCGCTGGAGACCATCATCGACAACCAGCTGGAGGCAGAAGGGAGGATGCTGGTGAAGGAGGTGGCGACGCACATCCTGGCCTGCTACCAGAGCTGGTACCCTGATGTCCCTCTGTAGCCAGTCCTCGAGGGGCCCATCCCGAGAGGGAAGAGGCCACCAAGTCTGAAGTCTCGAATGCGGTGGCGCTCATCACCTCAAGGTTCCAGCGGAGCGGTTGAGGGCTCCCCATGTGCTGTTTATGTTTTGTGTTTCTTTCAACTTTTGTCTGTGGTTGCTTGTGGTGGCAAACTTTTTATTTTGGAACAAAAAATCTACCTGTGGTGCCTCTTATACTCAGCATGCTTTTATTTTCAGGAATATCTTCTAGTTGCTTGTTGCTCCTTAGCTTCTAGGACCTGCCGCCCCCCGGAGTGTGGCCCCCTGACAGGTGTGGCCAGTTGTTATGGGCACACCTGTCAGATACCTAGAAGTTAGGGCGGACGGATGCAAGGGACCTTAGGATGCGTAGGTAGCATTGCTGTAACTGAGTATGCAGGGGCGTCGACGGCGGGCCCCCTGGGGGTGCCGCCGGAGCTTCGATCCGGCGGTGCCCACCATCTTCTGATGAAAGGTCAACGGCGGGCCCCCTGGGGGTTCCACCGGAGCCTTGGTCCAGCGGTGCCCTCCATCTTCGTGGGTACTCTGACGGTTATCGCCGGGATAACTCCTTGAAGACCTGCTTGTAGATCAAAAAACAGAAAAAGTAATTCTGTCCAGTGGTCATTGCTTCCCTGCTCCTTTTTAGTGTCGCTTGACTTATGATCTTGGGCTGACTCATGGGGCTTGGGTAATTCAGTGCGTCTGCACCTAGGGCTCGCTACCCATACTACTTAAGGGTGGTCCATCTGGCCCCCAATACTCAGTTGTAGCGCTGGGGAGGCAGGGCGCACAGGCTTAGGGTACAGGACCAGGCTAAGGAGGCTGTGCCCCTAGACCTCCCGCTCGTCGTAAGCTTTTCCCGGGGGAGACCATATAGAGACACAGACCCCCGAGTATGGGAACATCCGAGGCCCCAGGCACATTGCAGGTACCTCAAGCTACCCCACCTGCAACCAGACAGCAAGACTCCCACTATTGCTAGAGCAGGGAAAAAATGACAGCGCTCATGATAGATCACGAGCTATAGCGAATGTACAGCAATATCATAAAAAATTAAAGATAATTTTTTGAATGAGAAAACCCTATATAGGTTAGGACAACATTCTTTCATTGCGGTCTCCCATAAGATGGGTGAGGTTTTGCAAGGGGAACGACCCGGCTCAGGCGACAAAGGAAGTCGAGTGCACCTACTTAGGGTCTGGACCAGGCTAAGCGAAATGTGCACTCAGAGCCTCGTCCCCGTAGCCTTAGTTACCCTAAGTACCGTTCCTAGGCACCATGTACCTTTTACAATGAAAGAATACCATCCTAACGCTGGTCTAGGGGTAGAACTTACGGAGGTGCTCGATGTTCCAGGGGTTGGGCAGTCGCTCTCCATCCTCCGTAGCTAGGTAGACGCACCCAGGGAAGCATACCTCCGTAACCCAGAAGGGGCCCTCCCATCTGGAGGAGAGTTTGTTAGCCCCTTCCTGGGAGAGTATGCGACGCAGCACCAGGTCGTCTACTTTTAGCTCCCTACTCCGCACGGTCCTCTGGTGGTAGCGCCGGAGCGTCTGCCTGTACCGTGCATTTCGGAGAGCCGCTCTCACTCGTCCCTCGTCGACGAGGTCCATGTCTTCACGCGCGGAACTGGTCCTGCGCGGCTTCGTCGTACACCCGGACACGGGGGGAGCCCCTGGTGATTTCTGGGGGAGGACGGCCTCTGCCCCGTACACTAGGAAGAAAGGCGTTTCTCTCGTGGCCCGGCTGGTTAAAGTCCGGCTAGCCCACAGTGCACACGGAAGCTCGTCTACCCAGTTTGCACCATGCTTCTCAAGGTGTGAGAACGTGCGAGTCTTGAGGCCCTTGAGGATCTCTGCATTGGCCCTCTCGACCTATCCATTGCTCTCTAGATGAGCGATAGATGCATAGCAGACTTGGATCCCAAGGTCCTCACAGTATTCCTGTAACGCTACACTTGTGAACTAGGTTCCGTTATCAGTGATGATTCTGTTCGAGACCCCGAACCGGCAGACGATCGACTTGATGAATTTGACTGCTGACTGCTTGTTGATGGTGACAACTGGGGCGACTTCCGGCCACTTGGTGAACTTGACTACAGCCACGTAGAGGTGCCGGAATCCTCCGACGGCTCTGGGAAAGGGTCCCAGGATATCCAACCCCCATACAGCGAATGACCATGAGGTGGGATCATCTGCAGTGCCTGAGCTGGTGTGTGGATCTGCTTGGCATGGAACTGGCACGCCATGCATCTCCTGACCATCTCGATGGCATCCTGGAGTGTTGTCGGCCAGTAAAAGCCGTACCAAAAGGCTTTACCGACCAGCGTGCGGGATGATGCGTGGTTCCCACACTCGCCTCCATGGATCTCTGCGAGCAAGTCGCAGCCCTCCTCCCGGGTAATGCAATGCAGTAGGATGTCATTGGCGCCACGCCGGTAGAGATCCCCTTCCACCAGCGTGTACCTCTTAGCCATGCGGACTATCCTTTCTGCCAGGGCATGTTCTTCGAGAAGGATGTTGTCTTTCAAGTAGTCCCGGACCTCCGAGATCCATGCATCGGGACTTACTTGAGCCTCTGGATCTTGGGCGCCCGGTAGCTCAGAGCTCCCGGTTGCGCATACGATCCTTGGCGGGCTCCATGGTAGCAGGGCCGCCGGGACTGCTAGCTTCAAGGTGCTGGGATCGCCCCCTTCGCCCGATTCGGCTGCCCGGGCAGTTAGTCACGGTAAAGTCCTTGCAAAGACTCCTTCGGGCACTGGGGCCCCTATGGAGGCCTTCGTTGACAAGTCGTCTGCGAGTGAGTTGTCGGCTCGGGGTACATGGCACAAGTCCAAGACTTCAAAGTCCTTTTTGAGCTTCCGGACGTGCAGCAAATATGCTGCTAGCTGTGGGTCGTTGCAGCTGCACTCCCCCTTGGCTTGCTTGATGATCAGCTGGGAATCACCTTTAGCCAGAAGCTGACGGACATTGAGGGTCAGGGCAGTCTTTAGCCCCAAGATGAGGGCTTCCTATTCTGCCATGTTGTTAGTCGCCTTGAAGTCGCGAGGCGCACCATGTACTTGAACTGCTCCCCAGTCGGGATGAGGAGCAGGACCCCGACCCTGGCCCCCTGCTTCCGCGAGGAGCCATCGAAGTAGAGTGTCCAAGGGGTTTCAGTGAAAACTGGGGCTTTGGGCTCCGTTTCTCCATTGTCCGGGCCCCTAGGTTGCTTGGCGATGGAGTCCATTCTGCCAAGAAGTCTGCCAGTGCTTGGCTATTGATTGCATGTCGAGGTAGGAACTCCAACTCGAACCCCGCCAGCTTCGCTGCCCACTTGGCAATGTTGCCAGTCGAGTTGGGGCTGTGGAGCACGGTTTTTAGTGGGAAGGAGGTCACCACTGAAACCCGGTGCGCCTGGAAGTAATGCCAGAGATTCCTCGACGCTATGAGCACCGCATACAACAGTTTGTGTACCTCCAGATACCTTGTTTTTGATTCATGGAGGAACTCACTGATGTAGTAGACATGCCGTTGGGAGGTCCGAACCCTCCCTGGGGGGTCCTGAGCTCCTTGCGATGTGCCTGCATCCTGGGGAATGTGGCCCCCAGGATCTGGTCAGACCTCCGGGGACTGGGACCCGGAGGGGTCTTGGTCACTGGAGCACACAACAAGGGGGTCCTCTGCTGGTTGCGGGCCCTGAGGCTCAGCTTCCTCCCCGGGGGCTCCCTCGGGTGCTTGCTGCGGCGATGGCTCCGGCCGCTCTGCAACCAAGACCATGCTGACCACCTCCGTTGTTGCGGTGATGTAGAGCAGGAGTGGTTCGCCGGGTCCCGGTGCCACCATGATGGGTAGCGTCGTCAGGTGCTTCTTGAGCTTCTGGAATGCCGCCTCCGCTTCCTCGGTCCACTCAAAGGGACCCGACTTCCGCAGAATCTTGAAGAAGGGTAGAGCTCGCTCAACCAGTCTTTAGATGAACTGGCTGAGGGACGCCAAACACCCTGCAAGCTTCTGCACATCCTTGATGCGGGCCATCGGCCGCATCAACTCTATCGCCTTGATCTTCTCTGGGTTAGCTTCAATTCCTCGGTGTGAGACCAAGAAACCAAGGAGCTTCCCTGCAGAAACCCCAAAGACGCACTTGTCGGGGTTCAGCATTGTGCGCGTCGTGCGCAACTTGCTGAAGACCTGGGCCAGGTTGTCTAATAAGGATGTGCGGGCTCTAATTTTTACCACGATGCCATCGACATACACCTCTACCAGGTCTCTAATGAGGTCCCCAAATGTCTTATGCATTGCACGTACAAAGGTGGGGAGAGCACTCTTGAGTCCATAAGGCATGGAGACATAACAATACAGGCCGTCTACTGTTATGAAAGCAGTGTGTTCTTCATCTTTCCTAGACATTGGTATTTGGTGAAAACCGGAATACGCATGTAGGAAACACAGAAGATCACAGCTTGATGTTGAGTCTACTATTTGATCTATCCTAGGAAGAGGGAATGGATCCTTTGGGCATGCCTTATTGAGGTTGGTATAGTCGATGCACATCCGGAGTTTCCCGCCAGCCTTGGGGACGACGACAGGGTTGGCCAACCACCGTCGGTGGTGGACCTCCCGGATGAAACCAGCATCGAGCAGCTTCTTGATTTCTTCACGGATGAAGTTCTGCCGCTTGATGTACTGTTTCCTGGGCTTCTGTTGCACCGGTCGGGCGTCAGGGTAGATCTTCAGATGGTGCTCAATCACCTCCGTAGGGATCCCTGGCATTTGTGATGGTTGCCATGCAAACACATCGACATTGTCCTGGAGAAAGGTGACGAGCGCGAGTTCCTATTTGCTGTCTAGGTTCCCCGCGATACGGGTTGTCTGGGCAGCCTCGGAACCAATCTTGACGACCTTTACTGCGACGTCATCGTCGACTGGTTGCACACGGGGTGTAGAAGTGGAGGCCCGCTGTGTCGGACCCTGCTCTGGTCGACTCTCCTTCACGCCCCCCGAAGTCGGAGCCCTCTCGGTTGTGAGCGCCTGGAGCTGCTCCAAGGCGGATACTGTAGTTGAGCGGTCCCCTCTGATCCTGAGGACACCGGAAGGCGTCGGCATCTTCGGGACGAGGTAGTCGTAGTGGGCTACGGCCATGAACCTGTAGAGCGCCAGCGTCCCGATGATTGCGTTGAAGGGGAGGTCGACATCCGCCACGTCAAACAAAACGCTCTCCGTACGGTAATTCTCCGGGGTCCCAAAGGTCACCGGGAGGTGAATGTTACTGTACGGGAGGATCTGCCTCGGTCCGACAACTGAGAACGGGCTCGAAGGTGTGAGCCGAGACATCGGTAGCTGTAGCTTCCGGAAGGCCGCCGTGGAGATGAGGTTGAGACCTGCCCCACCATCAATCAGCACGTGAAAGACCTTCACGTTGGCGATTGTCGGTACCCTAAAAACCATACACCCCCTGAGGTTACAAAGATCTCAAGGGAAGGACATCTACTCAAATTGAAGACTCTCGGGGGCCCACCTGTCAGACATAACCGGACCTGCTTCTCCAACATGGTTAACCCCTAGGTTGCCACGTGTACTGTCAGACCGGAGCTATTACCCGCAAGGGTGAAGCTCCGGGCTAGGTACTGAAACGGCACCTCCGGATTTAACCCCTGACCGAGAGAAGCTCCGGACCTGACACGTGCCAGGCCACCCCGGAGCTTCCCGCTTCCCACAAGCAAGCTCCGGAGCTGCCACGTGTCCATACGTCGGAGCTGGCCGCTTCAAACCCCCGGAAGATATTGTAACGGCTCCGGATCTCCAAAGGACAGCCGCGGACTTCAAGACCCGATTAATTGTCATTAATTCCACGTTAATGACACTTAATCGGACGATCTTAACACCTGTAACGGCACTGTCGGAGCCATTACAGGGTTATTAACAACAATTAATCTCGTGTATCAATACTAGTAACCGCTAGGGCCACATGTCGGGTCAGGCTGACTTGTAACGGTTTGTCCTTGTACTATAAAAGGACAAACCGACGATACACGTAAGGAGGACTCTCGAACGCTCTGAAGCTCACAAGTTAAGACAACACACACATACACCCGTGGAGTAGGGTATTACGCTCAGGCGGCCCGAACCACGTAAATCACTGTGTCACTCGTGTCCACTCGCGTTTCACCTTCTTGAGTCTCCGCGCGCCCAAACCGAACTACAAACTCCTCCAACACTTTCATAGTGTCAGGAGATCTGCCGACTCCAACAGTCGACAGTTGGCGCGCCAGGTAGGGGCGTCTGAGATCTTCAAGAATGGTGAATTCTGCGGCTGGATCATCCAACGGGCAACCTGCTGCTCAGGCTGTCGGAGGCAATCCCTCCAACATGCAGCCACCGGGAGCCTCAGCACCAGTAGGAGTCACACTCCCACCACCACCATCTTCTCCGGCAAGACATGCCGGACAACATGATGGTGCACCGGCGTCACATTCTGCGCCGGCAAGTCGTGACAACCCAGAACACGCGCTCCATGCAGCGCGTGCTCTTCTCCAGCGACCACCACCTCCGGATGCATCTCAAGGTGCCATGGAGCAATGGAGGGCTGATGTTGAGCATTTGGTCGCAGCAGCGGCCGAACGCCTCAACAACCAGGGTCCACCTCCTTCAGGGCGGGCCCCGTCGCAGCGACGGACGTTGTCTAGAAGACTTGGTCCGCATGTCTCCAACAACCGAAGACGAGCTGCGTCACAGCAAGTGACGTCGTTGCCCTCTGGGGCACGACGCACCCATACCGCATCTCGGCTTTCGACACACGACCTCCGGGCGGAGCTTGATCGCCGATACCGCCAACAGGATGGCCGTGTCCACATCGAGCGAGCTCGAGAAAGACGAGATGCTCAAGACCTTTCTACTCTGGAAGGAGTAGGAGGAGGCTGTTCCGCCCTAGCCATGCACCTGCGCATGGTTAGATGGCCACAGAAGTTCCGGCCACACTTGCCGGAAAAATTCGATGGGACTGTCAATCCCGTAGAATTTCTGCAGATATACTCCACTGTGATCCTAGCAGCTGGAGGAAACGAGGCCGTAATGGCCAACTACTTTCCAGTGGCCTTAACTGGGACCGCCAGGTCCTGGTTCATGAGCCTTCCACCCAACTCTATTGACAGTTGGGAGGAGCTGTGCCGTCAGTTCACTGCCAACTTCGGGAGTTCATACACCCGACCGGGCACTGAACTGGACCTTTTTGAGGTCGTGCAAAAAGGAGGAGAATCTTTGCGGTCATTCATCCAGAGGTTCTCTCAGGTACGTAACACAATCCCTTCTATCTCAAGCGCTTCTGTCATTGTGGCATTCAGACACGGTGTGCGAGACAAGAAGATGTTGGAGAAGCTGGCGATCAAAGAGATCACCAACGTCACGGAGCTCTTCAGCTTGGCAGACAAATGTGCCAGAGCTGCGGAGGGCCGTGAAATGCACTCCAAACCAGCCTTGGAGGATCATAAAAAATCCTCCAAAGAAGAAGCCGCTACCTCCGGGAGTGGCAAGAAGAAAAAGAAGACCAACGGCAAGAAGAAGCCGTCGGCCGGCACATCCAACGTTGCAGCCACTGCAACTCCTGGTGGCCGGGGGCCACGCCCCGAGAAGCGACCTCGACCGTCTCCTGAAGACGGTGGCAAATCCAAGATGTGGTGCCCCATTCACAAAACGAGCAGCCACAGACTGGAGGACTGCCGGGAGGTCCAAAACCTTGCCGAGCGCTACCACAAGCGCCGGGAAGGGTCTCCCTTCCGACAGAGGGAGGGAAAACAAAAGGTCGATGAAGCTCCGGCTGAAGAGGAGTTAGGGTTTCAGGACCCCAAAAAGGTTCTGAAAGCCGTCTACACCTCCGTCGACAATGACTCCGACGTCTCCGACAACGAGCGTCGAAAAACCATGAACACCATCTTTGGTGGATCATGGGACATCACTTCTCGTCGTGTCATCAAGACTATGCGACGGGATATGGCTGCTGTAGCTCCTACAGCTAGGCCGGAGCCACATCGAAAGTGGATGGACACACCCATCACTTTTGATGCTTCGGACTGTCCTCAAAGCATGGTTGGAGCTGGCCAATTACCCTTGATGGTATCTCCCACCATCAACAACATCCAGCTCCATCATGTCCTGGTAGACGGAGGTTCGGGGCTTAACCTCATCAGCTTCAAAGCTTTCACTAAGCTTCAGCTCCGACCTTCGGACCTCCAGCCCTCTCGACCTTTCTCCGGAGTAGGTCCGGGGGCCATCACTCCACTCGGAGCTATTACTCTCCCCGTCACCTTCGGGACCCGGGAGAAGTATCGCACCGAGAAGTTGGTCTTCGACGTCGCTCAGATCAACTTACCATTCAACGCCATCTTGGGTAGACCTGCCTTGTACAAATTCATGGCAGCTGCTCATTATGGATACCTGGTGTTGAAGATGCCAACACCAGTAGGCGTTCTCCGGATCCGCGGAGATCGCACTGCCGGAGTAACTGCTCTGGAGGAACTCCACGCACTCACCACAGCGCAAGAGGAGGACTCCAGACAGAAGCAAGCTCCACAACCTCCGAGCATTCGTCAACGAGGCTCGACCTCTGCACCCCGTGTGCAGCCAAGCAGCGACACTGACATTCCCGTCAAAGTCGTCCAAATTGGTTCCGATGTCACTCAAACTACCCGCATATCGGGTGGCTTGAACGACAAATAGGAACTCGCGCTCATCACTTTCCTCCGGGCTAACGTTGACGTGTTTGCTTGGCAACCGTCACAAATGCCTGGGATCCCCAGGGAAGTGATTGAGCACAATCTAAAGATTTACCCCGACGCTCGGCCTGTGCATCAGAAACCTCGGAAGCAATCTGTGGAGCGACAGAACTTCATCCGACAAGAAGTGAAGAAGTTGCTCGAAGCCGGATTCATCCGAGAAGTTTACCATCCAAAATGGCTGGCAAACCCAGTTGTTGTGCCTAAGGCCGGCGGGAAACTTCGGATGTGTATCGACTACACCACACTGAATAAGGCATGTCCAAAAGATCCATTCCCACTACCTAGAATAGATCAGATAGTGGATTCCACCTCCGGGTGTGAGTTACTGTGTTTTCTAGACGCATATTCTGGATATCATCAAATCAGGATGTCTAGGGAAGATGAAGAACATACTTCATTCATCACAGTGGATGGATTGTATTGTTACACAGCCATGCCTTTTGGTCTCAAGAATGCAGCTTCAACTTTTGTACGAGCTATGTACAAAACTTTCGAAGAACTCATCAGAGACATAGTGGAAGTGTACGTCGATGACATCGTGGTCAAAGTCAAGAACAAGGAGTCCCTCTTGGACACCTTGCAGGCTGTCTTCGATAAGCTGCGGGCCACCCGCACGAAGCTAAACCCAGACAAGTGCGTCTTCGGGGTTAGTTCTGGAAAGCTTCTTGGTTTCCTGGTAAGTCACCGGGGCATAGAGGCTAATCCGGCGAAGATAAAAGCCATTGAAGACATGCGGCCACCAACCCGCATCAAAGACGTCCAAAAATTAACTGGATGTCTAGCAGCCCTCAGCCGGTTCATTTCAAGACTGGCGGAAAGGGCACTTCCCTTCTTCAAGTTACTGAGGAAGTCCGGACCATTCCAATGGTCTGAAGAAGCAGAGAAGGCATTCCAGGAGCTGAAACAGTTCCTCACCACCCTACCAGTCTTGGTAGCTCCGAACCCTGGTGAGCCTTTATTGCTTTACATTTCAGCTGCTGACGAAGTCGTCAGTATGGTTCTGGTTGCGGAGAGACCGGAACTACCCAATACTCAGGAATCCAGACCCCTTCGGGAGGGTCCGGAGGTTCCTGAAAGCGGGTCTGGGTCCCAGCTCCCAGACTTGAACCCACAAGAAGCCACTTCAGAGGACCCTGATCCCCCCGAGAGGATCCAGGTCATTCCTGAAGAAGCTCCGGGTTCCTCCACCCAGAACCCGGAGGTCCCCGAAGAGAGTCTGGACCCCTCCGAGAGGGTCCGGATCAATGAAGAGGAAGCTCCGGACCCCTCCGGGAGGGTCCGGGCCATTCAACGCCCGGTATACTTCATCAGTGAAGTGTTACATGATGCCAAGACTCGATACCTAGAGGTGCATAAACTGCTTTATGCAGTTCTTATTGCCTCAAGGAAGCTTCAACACTATTTCCAAGCTCACAAAGTCTCGGTGGTGACCTCATATCCACTTCGAGCGATCCTGCATAATCCCAATTCAACTGGGAATATTGCAAAGTGGGCAGCGGAATTGGCTGAATTCGACCTTGAATTCATTCCAAGACAAGCAATCAAGAGTCAAGCGTTGGCAGATTTCGTGGCAGAATGGACTCCCTCTCCATTAAACCCTGGGGGCCCCAGCGAGCAGAAGACGGAACCTCAAGTTCCAGCCTTCACTAAGCCTCACTGGATCCTTTACTTCGACGGCTCCATGCAGAAGCAGGGAGCCGGAGCTGGAATCCTTCTCCTCGCACCAACCGGGGAGAAGGTGAAATATATGGTACACCTTGACTTCAAGGCAACCAACAACATGGCGGAGTACGAAGCACTCATCTATGGATTAAAGGTGGCACTATCATATGGTGTCAAGCAGTTGCTGGTCAAAGGAGATTCACAACTTGTCATCAAGCAGGTGAAGGGTGAATGCTCCTGCAATAATCTCCAGCTGGCTGCTTACCTCCTTGAAGTCCAAAGGCTTCAGAAGGACTTCGAAGTCCTAGACCTTCACCATGTTCAGCGTGCTCACAACGCTGAAGCTGACGAACTCTCGACCAAGGCGTCAACTGGAGCTCTGGCTCCTGACGGAACCTTTGTCCGGAGGTTGTCAAAACCCACAGTTCAGCCTGCCGAACTGAATGAAGGGGGCGAGATCAGCATCCCGAAGCTGACGGTCCCGATGGCCCTGTTACCATGGCAGCCATCAAGGGTCGTAGGTGCTGCCGGAAGCTCCGGGCAACCCAGCACGCAAGACTCAAATGCTCAAGTTAGTTCCGATGCATGGATCTCGGAGATCCGGAGCTACTTGAAAGACAACATCCTTCCTGACGATGATGTATCCGCTGACCGGGTAGTCAGATTGGCTAAAAGATACACGTTGGTAGAAGGGGATCTCTACCGGCGCGGTGCCAACGGCATCCTAATGCGGTGCATCACAAGGGAAGAAGGCTGCAAACTCCTCGCAGAAATCCATGGAGGCGAGTGTGGGAACCACGCATCTTCCCGCACGCTGGTCGGAAAAGCCTTTCGGCACGGCCTTCTACTGGCCTACAGCGCTCCAGGATGCCACTGAGCTAGTGAAGAAATGCAAAGCGTGCCAATTTCATGCAAAGCAAATTCATACACCTGCTCAGTCCTTACAAATGATACCTCCTACATGGCCTTTCGCTGTGTGGGGGATGGACATCTTGGGACCCTTCCCAAGAGCCGTCGGAGGTTACAAGTTCCTGTACGTCGCCATCGACAAGTTCACCAAGTGGCCGGAAGCTACTCCTGTTGTGACGATCAACAAACAATCTGCAATCAATTTTCTACAATCTATCGTGAGCAGGTTCGGAGTCCCAAATAAGATCATCACTGATAATGGGACTCAGTTCACAAGCTCCGCATTTCAAGGATATTGCGAAGACCTCGGCATACAAGTTTGCTACGCTTCCGTAGCTCATCCTGCCAGCAATGGACAAGCCAAGAGAGCAAATGCAGAGATCCTTAAAGGACTCAAAACGCGCACTTATGAGCGTTTGAAAAAGCACGGAGCCAATTGGATCGAAGAGCTTCCGCCCACTCTATGGGCCAACAGGACTTCTCCAAGTCGGGCAACCGGAGAAACACCCTTCTTCCTGGTGTACGGAGCTGAAGCGATCCTTCCTCCGGAAATCACCTTGGGTTCCCTCCGAGTCCGGACCTTCGACGAAGCCGCGCAGGACCAGCTCCGACGTGAAGACCTAGACCTCCTCGAGGAGGGAAGGTGCCAAGCAGCTGTTCGGAATGCCCGATACCGCCAAGCTCTACGGCGCTATCACCAGCGGCATGTACACAACCGACAGCTCGAGGAAGGCGATCTGGTGCTACGGAGAATACTATCCAGAGAAGGGCAAAACAAACTTTCCCCCGGCTGGGAAGGGCCCTTCCGAGTGATCAAAGTATCCCGTCCCGGAAGCGTTCGTTTGGCTACTGAGGATGGGACACCTCTCCCAAATCCTTGGAACATCGAGCAACTTCGTAAGTTTTACACTTAATTCCACGGAGGTGAGTCTTAAGTAACTTGAAATGTATGTTATAGAGTCATAGTACAGAGTCGGGTAGTTCCTCCGAGAGAGCAGCCGGACCTTTCCCGAAAGGTTTGAAAAGCTCATGCAACACTTGATACAGTCTCCGGACTAGAAGTGTGGCTAACTACCCTGGGTCAAACGAGAAACCAAACACACTTAGCCTGGTTCCGTACCCTAAGAGTGTACTTGTTTCCCCTGTACCCCGGACCTATAATAAAAGACATCTTCATGTGAAATAGACTCCACGTGCATTCATTTTGCATAGGCTCGACATTTTTATTTTTCTCTTTCTTGTCTATAACAGAAACGTGCAATTCTTAAGAAATTCTAGTTTGACCGGTTTACGTACGATTCGAGTCGAATTGTCGGATTTTTTAGATTTAAATATCGTCTGTGGCCAACTCGCCTGAAAGCCGCCAAGCCATTCTAGGGCCGGAGTGCGCTATCGACTTAGCCTGGTCAAGCACCCTAAGTACGCCACTCTACCTACATCCCGGCAGGCCAAAGTAAGGTGGGTCCATGGACAATTGGATCTAAAAGAAAAGACATTTCATCCAGTCGTACTAAAAATCGTGTTCAACTTAAAATTCTCTTGAGAACCGTAAGCCGCGACGAAGTTATAGATAAGGAATGAATTTTACTATTTTTCTTGGCTTAAGTGTGCAGGAAAAATGAACCAAAGTTGAGGGAGAAAAACCGGAGCTAACCAAGCTCCGACTCCCACCAGGGCGTCAACCGTCGGCGTTGACTAAAAGATGGTGAGAAGACCCCGTCATTGGAGTCTGTTGCCAACAAACCAAGTATGGCAAGGGTCATCGCCGGAGCTAATAAGCTCCGACACGTTGGAGTATTAACTATCGATGCTCAACGTGTTGATAGAGGCTATTGCTGGAGCTACTAAGCTCCAGCGATGGACAGTGCCGGAGCTTCTAAGCTCCGACGACTTCAAGGGACCTTCACTATCGAAAACTTCGGACCTAAATTATACGAGTTCGAAGCAAACTTGTCTTCAACAAAACTCAACATCCTTTTGGTACATGTCCACAATCAAATTGTGCACATCTACCAGGGGGCCAAGTGAAGACAAAGATGTTGAAGACAAAAAAATGAAATTCACGAAAAATTGGGGATTTCATTTCATCAGAAGACCGGAGATTACATCTGGAGACAAGGGATTACAAAATTGAGGAAGAAGAGAAGATACAAGTAAAGGCTAAGAGAGATGGTCCTAGACCCTATGGAAGAACTCGACGACCTTCTGGGCGACCTCCGACACGCTGGCTCGGGTAGCTTCGCCTTCTCCTTCGACAGGGCCTTCAAGCACCGGGTCCAGAGGAAATCGAGGGTTCCGGCTAGTGTAGCACGTCAACACATATTCTGTGACGTTCCTAGCCAGGGATTGCCCCTCGACCTCCAGTTGGTCCGCGATGATGTCGCCCACCTTGGAGAGCTTGCTGCCCGCGGCGCTCAACGCTTGCAACGCAAGGTCCGGCTCCGGCTCCGGATCATCCGGGAGCACGGGGCTGAAACCCATCGGCGCCAGCGCATCGTCGGCCTTGCTCAGGAACTCCCAAATTTGCAGGGAGTCCGTCTTCCTCAGGCCCTTCATCTCTTCCAGGGATCTCCGGGCCGCCGTCAGCTCCGAATTCTCGCGGGAGAGGCGCTCAACTTCTTTGGCGTTCTGCTGGATTTTCGCAGCAACCCGCTTCTCAAGTCTTCTGAGCTCCTCCTCCCGGAGGTGGATCTTGTTCCGGCGGTCAACCAGGTCCTTCTCCCTAGCCTCCGCTTTCTTCTCCCGGGCGATAAGGGCACACTCGTACTCGTAGAGTTCCTGCCCCCGCACCCAGGTATTCTCCTCCTCCTCGAGGCAGCGCTCTTCCAATTTTTTAGTGCGCTCCTCGAGGCCCTTGTCCGCCAGAGCTGTTTTCTCGGCGAGCTCTTCCTCCCGTCGCAAGACGTCATCCCGTAGCTCCAGGAGTTTTTGCTCCTCATCCTCGAGCCGCCTTTCCCTTCCTTCAAGTGCCTCTCGGCGCTTGATGAGTGCGGTGCTGATGGCCTCGAGTTGACCAAGCGTTGGCCGCGTCGTTAGCAGCCTTAGCTTGGTCATGGAACTCCC
This sequence comes from Tuctoria greenei, assembly GCA_036927565.1. Lineage (NCBI taxonomy): Eukaryota > Viridiplantae > Streptophyta > Magnoliopsida > Poales > Poaceae > Tuctoria > Tuctoria greenei. The sequence continues at coordinate 2,362,668 of JAYESD010000005.1, forward strand.
GGGATTGAGCGTCGAGGGCGTGAGTCATGCTCTCCCTCTCATCCAGCAGCTCACCCCAGAGCTCCAGGCGGATCTTCTCCCGCCTAATCCATTCCTTGTCATCCGCAAGCCTCGACTGCGCTAGCTTGGTCTCGAATTGGAGTCGATTACGCCACCGCCTAAGGGTTTGGCGCTCCTCTTCAAGAGCCTTGCTGTCGTGGAAGAAGGCTAGTTGGACTTGACGTAGACTGGAGCAGGCGTTGTCGATGGACATCGACAGCGAGATGGGCTCCGGACCTTCTGGGATCTCTTCCGCTGGTTCCAGCGGGTCTTCATTTACAAAAATTGGGTCCCACTCTACGAGAGTGGAACCCCGAGCTTCCAAAGCACTAGGGCACTCCTCCGGGATGGCCTCAGTCGCCACCGAAGAAGGTCCCGCCACCAAGTCTTCATTTGTCCCCTCAGGCTGGGGGCCGGCGACTTCGTTCAGGCACTCTGGCCCCGCCACGGGTACCATCGACGTCGTCGCCTCCACTGGCTCCGGCCGGGACACTTCTTATGAGGGAGGCTCAAGCTCCCTCGCCTCTTCAGCTACCGGCTCTGCGGCCGGCGCTCCAACAATCACCGGCTCTGCAGCCGGCGCTCCAGTAATTACCGGCTCTGCGACCGGAGTTTCGGAAGTAACCGGCTCAAACACCGGAACTGCTTCAACTTCCGGCTCACATGCCGGGGCTTCAGCTACCTCCGGCTCAACCGCCGGGGCTTCAGCACTTTCCGGCTCCGAAGCCGGGACTGCTACTTCCTCCGACTCAATAGTCGGAGCTTCTACTTCTGCAGCACCAGGACCCGGAGCTTCTACCTCTGGAACGGGTGCCGCTGGCGCATCTTCAATCCCATGGTCCGGCGCTACCACGGGAACTTCTGGAGACGAGTCGAGGTCCATGACCACGACAACCGGCGCCGGAGCTGTCGCAGCCTCCGCTTGGGGCGGCACCGGAGCTGGAGCAGAAGCCCCCGCAGCCTCAGACACTGTGGCTGAGGGCGGAGCTTCACTCCCTTTCTTGGGAACGCTGCAGATAAAGAACGAAGAAATTGAGCAAATAGATGCTACAATTAAAGGTTAATCGAGGTAAGAAAGAAAAATTACCTTGGGAGGCTCACGCACCAGCTTGCGCGGAACCTCTTTCCCGGACGTTCCGGGCTGGCCACGGTCGGCGTAGGAGCTCCGGGAGAACTCCCAGGACTTGCCGTGACCGCGGGCGTTTCCCGGGTCGGAGCTCTCCTTGATCGGGAGGAACTCCTGGACCTGGAGGCCCTCACTACTTCTCGCGCCGGAGTCGCATGCCCGGAGCTGGCACCTCCGGAGGGATCCACCACGGGGACAGTCGCACTCCGGGAGGATCCCACCGCCGGAACAGTAGCGCTCCGAAAAGACCCCACCACGGGGACAGCCGCCACGGCGACGGAGGATCTTCCTTCCTGAGGACGGGGAACTGGGGGGGGGAGGTGGCAAGCCCGACGGACCTTCCGTCAGCATGTCGCAGCTTTCTCTTCCGGCTCTCCGGCTCCTCCGCCAGCTCCTTGCCCTTGCCGATGACCTCAGCTCTTGGCTGAGAGACAGGGGCGGAACCGCCTTCGGACAACCCGGGGATCGCCAACCGGGCGGTTGATCTTCTCTCGACGACGCCAAGGTCGTCAAGCGCGGGCATCTTCCGCCGGAGCTCCCTGCTGAACTCAACTTCCACGTTCAGGGGGAGGAAAGCCGGTGGCGGAGTCAAGTACTCTCCGTCAACATCGATGCCGTGCTGGAATTTCTTGAGGTGAAACTCCAAGGACTTCCCCACCATGCTGGACTTCAACCCGGTTTCAACCCGGTCCTCGTCCATCACGCTGTTGAGGGCCCAGGCGAGCTTCTCCCTCCTCTTCAGCGGCGCCCACCTGTTGGACAAGAAGTTGTAGAACACCGCCTGGGGAGTCAATCCTCCCTCCACACATTGGCGGATCCTGGTCAGGACGGGGTCGAAAGTTGCCGCCAGCACCGGAACTTCGCTCCACACCGACGTGTCAATGCCGGGCAGACCGTCTGGCAACTCCAACCGCTCATGCTCCTCCACCCGGACAACTACCCAATCTTTCTTCCAGTCATCCCACTTCCCGGAAGGGAATGACCGGAGGTACTTGAACGGGCACTTCTTGCGCTTCACAAAGTAGTAGAAGCCAAGGTACTCGTCGCTTCGGCCGGTGGTTTGGACGGTGAAGAAGGTTCGGAAGAGCTCGATGCAGGGAGGGATGCCCACCCACATCTCGCAGAAGTGGACAAAGATGGACACAAGGAGAATGGAGTGAGGGCCAAGGTGGTATAGCTGCAGACCATAGAAGTCCAGCAGCATCAAGAAGAAAGAAGAAAACGGTGGGATCAGCCCCACCATGGCGTACGATGAAAAATACACCATCTCGCCGGAGTGCTCCTTTTTAAAGGGAAGCTCTCCGCCGGCGCGGACCGAACGGTGAAGAAGTCCGACGACCACCCCATGAGGGCTCGGACCTTCTTCAGATCGCTTTCCGTCTTCAAACGACTCTCACGCAGACCCAACTCCATCGCAGCACAGTTAGGCAAGAGAAGAGGAGCAAAGTACAAGTCGGGAGTTTGAGCACAAGAACAGATGGGAAGCGTAAAGAACTCCCGACGGTGCGCTTTCCTTCTTAAGTAAGCCCTCGCAACGCTTGGATGGAAACTGCAGGAGAGTCAAGGATACTACTCAAGAATTCAACCCTGCCGATGACAAGAGGGCCCGGGACCACCCTGACGATCAAGTCGAGGTTCTTACCCAGGCGAACGGTTGTCATCACGAGGCGGGAAACCCAAAGGCGGCGGACTGACAAGGTGCGCGGAACCGATACGGTTTTCGTATCGGGAACCGGCGACCTTCAATTGCGAGAGATCCGCACGTCAAAGATCTTATCTGCCGCCTGAGGTGCGCCACGCGTCGGGACTTAACCGTAAAGCCCCGCCAAAGGCACCTCCGAAGACCCTTGAAGACCCAGTTCAAGAGTCGCAAGTGTGGACCCACCTCCGGCGGAATGACTTCACCCCGTTGGCCTTCCCCGGAGGTAGGTCCAGGGGGCCACTGTCGGTACCCTAAAAACCATACACCCCCTGAGGTTACAAAGATCTCAAGGGAAGGACATCTACTCAAATTGAAGACTCTCGGGGGCCCACCTGTCAGACATAACCGGACCTGCTTCTCCAACATGGTTAACCCCTAGGTTGCCACGTGTACTGTCAGACCGGAGCTATTACCCGCAAGGGTGAAGCTCCGGGCTAGGTACTGAAACGGCACCTCCGGATTTAACCCCTGACCGAGAGAAGCTCCGGACCTGACACGTGCCAGGCCACCCCGGAGCTTCCCGCTTCCCACAAGCAAGCTCCGGAGCTGCCACGTGTCCATACGTCGGAGCTGGCCGCTTCAAACCCCCGGAAGACATTGTAACGGCTCCGGATCTCCAAAGGACAGCCGCGGACTTCAAGACCCGATTAATTGTCATTAATTCCACGTTAATGACACTTAATCGGACGATCTTAACACCTGTAACGGCACTGTCAGAGCCGTTACAGGGTTATTAACAACAATTAATCTCGTGTATCAATACTAGTAACCGCCAGGGCCACATGTCGGGTCAGGCTGACTTGTAACGGTTTGTCCTTGTACTATAAAAGGACAAACCGACGATACACGTAAGGAGGACTCTCGAACGCTCTGAAGCTCACAAGTTAAGACAACACACACATACACCCGTGGAGTAGGGTATTACGCTCAGGCGGCCCGAACCACGTAAATCACTGTGTCACTCGTGTCCACTCGCGTTTCACCTTCTTGAGTCTCCGCGCGCCCAAACCGAACTACAAACTCCTCCAACACTTTCATAGTGTCAGGAGATCTGCCGACTCCAACAGTCGACAGCGATGGTCAGGGACACCAGTAGCGGGAGCACACTTGCTCCCGCCATGTTCTTCGGGCAGTCAGAGGCGTCGAAGCTGATTGTCGTGCTCATCCACTTGTGGTGGGGAGCCGGGCTCGGAGCGGGGGCCACTGCAGCCACTGTCCGTCGCAGAGTCTTCACTGCGTTTCGGGACGTGGGATCCGTGGCTCCCCCGTAGATGACGTGTAGAGTCTTGCGGCGCTCCTTATCGCTGCTGGAGTCGGAGTCGCCACCCTCGAAGATGGCCTTCACCGCCCTCTGGGGTTCCTGGAACCCCATCTCGCTGTCATCCTCCTTTTCGGGATCGACCTTCTGTTTGCCCTCCCTCTGGCAGGAAGGTGCACCCTCCTGGCGCTGCTGCTTCTGCTTTTGTTCACAGAAGCACTCCGCGAACTTCTTCACTTTCTGGAACTCACTAGCGCTATGGCTATTTGTGCGGTGCACCGGGCACTTGAAGTCAGGCTCCTCGGGTTCAGGTGACTGTCGAGGGCGCTTGTCTCAGTGCGGCGGCCGGGCTCTGCCAAGAGCCGCGGCTGCCATTGCATGGGCTCCGGGCTTTGGCTTGTTCTTGCCATTGCCCTTCTTCTTCTTCTTCTTGCCGCTGCTTTTGGCAGAGGCTCCTTCCTTAGTCGGCGTGGCTTCCCTTGCCTCCGAGGAAGGTTGGGAGTGCCAGTTGCGTCCCTCAGCTGCCCTAGCACATCTGTCTGCCAGGACGAACAGCTCAGAGACATCACACACTTCATGCGTGGCTAGCTTCTCAAGCATTTTCTTATCCCTCACACCCTGCCTGAACGCAACAATAAATGATGCGCTAGCAATATGAGGGATTGTGTTCCGTACCTGAGAGAACCGCTGGATGAATGATCTCAGCGACTCTCCAGCGCGCTGTTTGACGGCGTGGAGGTCAAGCTCTGTGCCGGGGCGCTTGTAGGAACTGCTGAAGTTCGCCACGAACTATCGACACAGTTCATCCCAGGAGGTTATGGACCCCTGGGGCAGGTTCATGAGCCATGATCGGGCTGGGCCGGTCAGGACGACGGGGAAGTAGTTGGCCATGACAGCCTCGTCACCTCCTGCAGCTAGTATCGCGGTGGAGTAGATCTGCAGGAACTCACTCGGGTTGACACTCCCATCGTACTTCTCCGCCATGTGTGGCCGGAACTTTCGTGGCCAGACCACGAAACGGAGATGAGGTGCCAGAGCCGCACACCCTTGGGTGGGGCTGACTGGCACCCCGGGTGAGCAGGTGGGCCTGCATACACCTGATGCTAGGGCGGTGCAGCGTACGCCTGTGGGGGTGGAGGCGCGATGTACGCCTGGTATGGAGGTGGCGTAACATACGCCAGGTTCGGCAGTGGCACAGAGTGAGCCTGGGGAACAGGGCCCGACGCACTGTAGTCCGCCTCAAGGTTGCGCTGCCGCTCCCTTTGTCGCTCGATGGTAACTCGGCAGTCTTCCTGTAGCCCAGTTCTCAGGTCTGTTGCCGAGATCCTGGTCGATCGCGAGTCCGCCATCCATCGGTCGATGGTTGGAGTCTGTGACAATGACACATGCATCGACTGGGCATGTGTCTCCCTTGGTGGAGGTGCGTTGAGTGCAGCGGTGATGAGGTGGTCAACGTCGTTGATCCACTGTTGAGCTGCTCCCCGAGGAGCATCTCCAGCAGGTGGATTGTGGAGTAGCGCGCGCGCTGCTGCGAGCGCACTCTCCGGGCTTGCTGCCGGCGGCGCTGTAGCTGCCGTCACGGCTGGAGTATGCCATGGTGTGGCGTGCCGACCTGCAGCCGGCGAGGTGATAGCGGGGCAACGTGAAGGTCCCGACCTTGCTGCTCTACAGTGGGATCCCGGTCTAGAGAGAGATGATGCCTGGTCCTCAGCTGCTGCCTGTCGCCGTGACTGCGGCTTGGATGTACCGACGTTGGAATGGCCGTTCACCATTGCTACTGGTGGAAATCTTCTCAGGGAAAAAGCTCCCTACCTGGCGCGCCAGATGTCGAAGGTCTTAAACGACACTTCCCCCGGACCTGCTTAGAGAGCAGCCCGCGGAGGTTCTTTGGATTCACGAGGGCTAGTCCCAGGAGATTGAGCGCCGCAAGATGGTGAACACAGAGGGTTTTACGTGGTTCGGGCCGCCGGAGCGTAACACCCTACGTCCACGGGAGTGTTTGTGTATTGTCTTGCTTGAGCGTGTATGACTCCTAGTATGACCTTTTTGATCCCCTTCCAAGGTCGTCTACCGAGTACTTTTATAGTTCAAGGACTCTGCAGTCACAAGGTGGGCCCCAGGGCCCGACAGGTGGTCTCGGGGAGAGCCAAATCCTATACAAGATCTAGGATTAAATGCTAACTACTTCCCTTTGTTAGGGGCATCAATGCGCTGTCCCGCCGCGTCGTGCGCCAGGGCTACACATAGTCGGTGATGATGGCGGTGCACGTCCCGCTTGTCTTGTCCTTGCGGCCCATTCATCCGTCCTGCGGCGTGGGTCTGTACCGGCTACTTGGACAAGACAAGACACTGGAGCCTTGACTTACGCATGTGCGACTCCGGTTCACCTGGGGAAGGCGCGCATACTTTAATGCATGTTCGAGCAGCGCACGCCTTCCTTTACTGCGACCTCCTACCGCACTGAGTTGGCCGTCTACCACGTGGTTGCGCCGGAGCCTGCCTCTGTGGGGAGTCGAGCACTCGATGGTAAAGGCCACATGGCGCATCTGGAGCCCACCCCTGTGGAGGGGTGGAGGCTCACCCCTGCTGGCCACGTGGTAGTTCTTGTGCCTTTCCCTGCATGGAAGCAGTCTTGGCCCCGAGGTTCCGATTGGCCACGTGGCAGCCCCGGAGGCCGCCTCAGCGGGGAGGCGAGGGTCCAGTTCAGCCGGCCACGCGACAACCCGGGAGCCTGCCCCGGCGGAGAGGTAGGATCTGGTCCTTCCCTCCACAACGTGGCTGCCTCGGATTTGGCCTCTTTAGTAGAGGCCGAGTCCTTAGCCGTTTTCTCCTTGTGCGCGGGGGTACCCGATCTGCGGGGTACCGACAATGGCCATCACCCAATCTTAGTGCTTCTTCAACCTTGTGGGGCTCCAAGGAAGAAACAAAAGAGTAATGTTCACAAAAGTTTGCAACACGAGATCGAGTAGTTACCCCCTTGGAGATGTCTCCAAGTATATTGTCAACGGGATGGTCCCGTTGGACGCTTTGATGAACTCTTGGGTGTGGCGCTTGAGGTCTTGACTCATCATCTTGGTCTTCCTCATCCTCATTGTCTCCCCATTGATTGATGCCTCTATTTTCATCTTCTTGGAGCGCATCTTGGGGAACTTGATCTTGATTATTTGAGGAAGAGCTTGCTTGATATGTAGGATGGTCACTTGCATCTTGAGGTTGTTCTTGTGGTCGTATATCTCTAAGTGTCATCCTTCCTATCACCACTTGTGTAGCTTCATCTTGATCTAGCACATGACGATCAACTTGCTCCACTTGGGAGCCATTAGTCTCATCAAACACTAGGTCACGTGCTACTTCAACGATTCCGGAGGATTTGTTAAAGACACAATAGGCGTAAGTGTTTGAGTCATAACCAAGCAAGAAACACTCATCGGACTTAGAAGCAAACTTCGAAGTCCTAGGCTTCTTGTTAAGAATGTAGCATTTACCCCCCAAAACATGAAAGTAAGAGATGTTGGGCTTGTTACTGGTTAGAAGCTCATATGACGTCTTCTTAAGTATGTGGTGAAGGTACAACCGATTTATGGCATGGCAAGCGGTTAACCGCTTCCGCCCAAAACTGGTCCGACGTCTTGTACTCATCAAGCATGGTTCTTGACATTTCAATTAAGGTGCTATTCTTCCTTTAGTCCAACCCATTTTGTTGAGGGGAGTAGGGGGCCAAGAACTCATGCTTGATGCCTTCTTCATCAAAAAATTCTTCAACTTGAGTATTCTTGAATTCCGTGCCATTGTCACTCCTTATGGTCTTGATACTCAAGGAGAACTCATTTGGAGCTCTCTTCAAGTATCTGTTGAGAACACCTTGAGTCTCGCTCTTGTCATGCAAAAAGAATACTCAAGTGAAACGTGAAAAGTCATCAACAATAACAATACCATATTTGTTACCACCAATACTAATGTAGGCGATTGGACCGAAGAGATCCATGTGTAGAAGCTCCAATGGTCTTGATGTTGTCATAACGTTCTTGGATGGATGTGGTGCTCCAACTTGCTTTCCGGCTTGGCATGCGCTACATTGCCTATCCTTTTCAAACACAACATTCTTTAAACCATGGATTTGCTCGCCCTTAAGGAGTTTTTGCAAATTCCTCATCCCAACATGGGCTAGCCTTCTATGCCAAAGCCATCCCATGTTAGTTTTTGCAATTAAGCATGTATCAAGTTGGGCTTTATTCGAGGACAAATCCACAAGATAGAGCTTTCCATTGAGTACACCCTTAAAGGCAATTGAGCCATTGCTTCTCCTTGTGACGGTCACACCCTCATTAGTGAATAAACAATTATAACCTTTGTCACATAGTTGTGATATGGACAAGAGGTTATAATCAAGTGAATCAACATGTAAAACATTTAAAAGAGTATGATTAGGGGATATATCAATTTTACCGGTGCCAAGGATTTTTCCTTGGCTATTGTCCCCAAAATAGATTCCTTCACTTGGATCTTCATTTAGCTCATACTCCACAAACATCTTCCTCTCTCCGGTCATATGCTTTGTGCATCCTCTATCAATAACCCACTTGGTTCCACCGGAGGATTATGCCTACAAGAAAGAGTTACGCCTTGGATTTAGGTACCCAAGCGGTGTTGGGTCCTTTGATGTTAGTCAAGAGGCACTTGGGCACCTACACACAAGGTTTGGGACTCTTGCGGTGTGGCCCAACATACCTAGCATATGCCTTTCCAAACTTGTTCCTCAATAAAACATATGAAGCATCAAAATCATGGAACAATGGACGAGGTTCTTTCTTAGGCATTTTAGGTGTAGTGGCAATGTTCTTTCCTTTATTGTTGTATGAGCCTCCTTTGACAAAAACAATCAAGTCTTTGCCATTCTTGGGAGTTTTGGCGTTTTGCCTCACCCCCCTAGAATAACCAAGACCATCCTTGACAAGGGGATGTTTTGTGTTGGTATATGCACTACGTGCATATGCCACCTTCTCCTTGTCAAAGATGCCACCCTTGGGTGCTTGATTGGTTTGTGCCAACTTTAGCTCATCTTTAAGCTTTATAATTAAGTTTTAGCATTTACAAGATTGAGATGCTTCGGATTTAACATTTGTGGAAGGTGAGCTTGTAGAGGAAGAAGGTGCATTGACCTTGAGAGACTTCACTTGTGTCTCAAGGATCTTGTTAGCTTGTGTCAAACTGACAAGTTCATCCTTGAGCACCATTGTAGTGTTCTCAAGGTTTGAGCAAGTTTCCTTGCTCAAAGTGAGTTCACGCTCAAGCGCCTTGCTTCTTTCTCTTTCAAGCTCCAATAGCTCCTCAACCTCTTGACATCTCTCCTTTTGTTGGATGAGCATGTCCTCTTGATGGTTGATGAGTTCTTCCTTCTCAAATATTTCCTCCATTAGCAATCTGAATCTTTTCAAAGTGCTTTTACTCATGTATTTAAGCATGTGTTCATTTTAACTACTACTATCAAAATCATCATGAGAAGAAATTGAAGAGGAGGATTTAGATTTAACCTTCTTTCTTCTCTCCTTGGCCATGAGACATGTTGGCCTTGAAATCTCCAAGTTGGGGAAGAGCTTGTTCTCCGTTGTTGTCTTCTTCATAGCAATAGTTGCTACCTTCTCATCTTCATCGGAGGAGGATTCCTCATTTGAATTCCACTCCTTTCCAAGGTGGGCATGTACGGATTGCTTCTTCTTCTTGAAGTACTTCTTCTCTTTGGACTTGCCCTCCTTCTTCTTCTTGTTTTCTTCATGTGGACAATCCACAATGAAGTGGCCATATTATCCACAATTGTAGCAAGCCCTTTTTGATCTTGTCTTGGGCTTGTCTTTGCTTCTCCTTTCATTTTGGTAGCCCCCCCTCCTTCTTCTAAACATCCTCTTAAAGTTGTTGATGAAGAGAGCTTCTTCCTCATCGGTGTTGAGACTCTCTTCATCACTCCCTTCCTTTTCTTGTTATCTTGAGGACGTTACTTTGAATACAGCATCCCTTTTTCTTGGAGGAGGAAAGATTTTATAGATCATTGTAGAACATCGCTTCTTGCTCCATCATCTCATGGTTGATGATTCTCCCTAGCACTTCTTCGGGAGTCATCTTGTCAAAGCCCAGACTTTCACGAATTAATGAGCAAAGAGTGACGTTTCGAGACATGAATGCTCGAATCATCCTCTTTACCACTTCGTGGTCGGCCCACCGGGTGCTTCCATATGACCGACTCTTGTTGATGAGAGTCTTGAGGCGGTCATACATATCTTGTGGAGATTCACCCTGCATGATGGTGAATCTCCCAAGCTCTCCTTCGATCATCTCGATCTTTGCTTCCCAAATGATGCGGTTGCCTTCGTGCACCCTCTAGACGGCATCCCAAATCTCCTTGGCAACCTCCAACCCTTTAATGCGGTTGAACTCCTCACGAGTCAATGAGGAGGTAATCACTCTAACGGCTTGAGGATTTCGATGTAGAAGAACGGCTTGCTCCGGAGTGATGTCTTCCTCATTCTTGGGAAGGTGAACACCTTTTATCACAATTTGCCATAAGCTGGGGTTTAAGGAAATGAGGTGCATCTTCATATTATGCTTCCACATAGAACAATCATTTCCATAAAATTGAGGAGGTTTGCCAATGGGAATAGACAAGTAATGATTGCTTGCGGTAAGTTGCTCATAATTGTAAGGATACCGGGAGTAGTCTTGTGAACTACTCCCATTGTCGATGTTGACCGGAGCAATCAGATTGATCCCCTTCTTTGGCACATTGAGCTTCTCACGAAGTCGTGCCTTGAGCATCCTAACTTGTTCGTCGTCATTCGGATCATCTTGAAGAGCATCAACGTTCTTTGTCTTGGTGTCATCGACGACCACCAAAACTTCGTTGTCACCCCTTCCGGTCAATATTTCTCTGAGTTGTTAGACTCTTGGGGAGAAACCCACTCTTATACGAATTGAAAGTCGCCTAGAGGGGGGTGAATAGGCAATAATACCTGAAATCACTTAACCAAACAAGATTAAATTCCTGTGGCCGGACTAGTCTGCATAGGGCTGGACTAGTCCGTTCAGCACAGAGTGGAAACCATAAAACTTGATTTCTACAGGTTATTTGCGGAATTAAAGTTCACCAAAGATATGAGCAATGTGTAGTAAACTTGTAAGGATCAGATTGTAAAGTTTAAACACTTAGATTGCAAGTTTACAATAATGATCAAAGTGTAGGGCAATAAGACCAAAGTGAACCCTAATAGCAAAACTAGTGATCACGAAAAGCGAAAGACAAGTGAAACAAGATTTATCCCGTGGTTCAGCTTCACGAAGAAACCTACCTCCACGTTGAGAAGTCCACACAAGGACCGGGTCTCTTGACCCTTCTCTCACTAAGCCACCACGATGGCCGGCTTGGTTTCCACTATATCAATGGGTAATCACCAAGTTTGATGGGGCTGCTCACAATTTGAGGCTCCCACAAATCAATACAAGAGGAGCACACGAAGCTCAACTCACACAAGCCACACAACACAACACAATATGCAAGAGATCAAACCGAGAGCCAAAACACGATGATCTTCCTTTACTCTCCTCCCCAAACCCTGATCTCTTTAAGATTTGCTCTTAGAGGGTTAGTAGGATGAGTAGAAGGCTTTGGAAGGCTCTAGGATGCTTGTGGCGGCACTAGGGTTCAATACCTATTCAAATGAGCTCGGGGGTCCCCTTTTTATAGGGGTCCCGAGCCCCTTTTGCTTACATTAGCAAAGGGGCGGACTAGTCCGGCCTCAGACCACGGACTGGTCCGGCCCTATGGGACCACTGACCTTTGGTCAGTTCCCGACAACTGCCACACTAAGCAACGATCATCACGCTACCCGCCAAATTTCCAAATTCAAACGGTCACTAGGCAACGGACTAGTCCGGTCAACAACGGGCTAGTCTGAAGTGGAACAGAACCATTTGGTCCATCCCAAAACGGACTTTTCTGGGTTGGCCCTGACTAGTCCGACCACAGTGGCAGACTAGTCTGCCCCCTAGGGTTTCTCTCGGTCTGTCACACTAAGTCTCAAACGGACAAGTCCGTACCTAAACGGACAAGTCCGAACTACTCCAGAGAGCTTTGGTCCGTCCGAAAACGGACAGGTCCGGACTTCTTGAACTTAGCTCCAAATTCACTCAGGTTCACTCCAGAGACGTTTGGTCCATCTCAAAATGGACTTGTCTGCTATGGCCGGACTAGTCCAGCCTTGAGGCCCAGACTAGTCCGACCTCCTAGGATTTTTTCTCATTTTAGGCTTCTCAATTAGGTTTTTCTCTAAACCACCACTTCGAGCCCCTTGGTTTGATCTCAGTGCACCTGATACAACCACCCTCTCACACAATACGGCTCATATAAACTCAACACCATGGAAACTCTAATTTCTATGCTTGAGTCTTTGACGCCCATTTTCTCCTTTTCCTTTTTGAGGGTTTTCATCTCATTTCAATCCTTGTACCTATGCTTAAGATCAACTTAGCTCATTAGCCTCTTAATTATTGTCATCAATTATCCAAAACCCACGGGGATGCCTAGATGCACTTTCACTACCCCCCTCCTTAGGGAAGCTCTGGCACTGCAACATGTCCAGTAGCACCAGACCTATCCCCAGTACAGGGAAGCTCCAGAGCTTTCATGTGTCACACGCCCGGACCTAAGTCTGCAACAGGAAGACAGCGGAATCTCCAACGGTGCGGACATTCAAGGGCTATCAATTGGCTGTTACCAGACTTGGTTAACGCATAATTAATACTATATTAATGATGCACGATCAGAGTACTGTTAAGACTGGTAACGCTATCATTAAGTCACGCTATCACACTACTAACCACCCATAACACCATATATCATGTATAGGGCGGTTATTACAGTTAGAGCCACATGTCGGGCCATAGCGCACACTAAAACAGCCGGTCTTTGTCATATAAAAGGGTTGCGCTGCATGGTAGAAGGGGGTGATCTCAACCTCGGCTAAGCTAATACACTCTCATTCCATACTCATACAATCAACACACACCCCGTGGAGTAGAGTATTATGCTCAAGAAGCCCGAACCACGTAAAATCTTTTGTGTTCACCCTTGTTCTTGATCTTGATTAGCGCCCCATCTGAATACGGACCTCAGCGGACTACTTCTTAGTAGTACCGTGGGAAGTGTCTTAGTCCACACTTCGACAAGGTTAACATATTCCTGGTAGTTGCGAGCCCAGTATCGATGTTGTAAGACCCGATCAGAGGGGAGAATTGTTGAAGTGTCTTCTCAATTTTGTCCTCATCTGATGGTTCTTTCTCACAAAACCTTAATTTGGCTCATACCTTATGAATAGCATGTTTATAGTCTTCTATAGACTTAAAGTTTTGAAGACAAATTTAGGTCCATTCTTGATTGTCCTCTAGCAATAATATTGCATTTCATTGTTCATAACGGCCTTTTAATGCCACTTAAAGATTATGAGGTTACTCCTTCATCACATATTCTGATTTTAAATCAGGATGAAGGTGGTTCTGGATGATGTAGAGTGCCTGATACTTATACGTATCTAGAAATGTTGGATCTCTTTGCTCAGGTGAAGTAAGTGCACACATAATTGCTCGAAAAGTCAAGCTTACTTTGACGTCAAGAGCCCATGTAGGGTAATTGTGACCATCAAGAGAAAATTATTCAAACTCGCGAGCTATTGACTCCTACATATAGGAAACCAAAGATTTTTGTAGCAAAATCATTATGGTGCGAAAAATGGCATAGCAAAATGAATAATTCTATGTATAATTCATTCTCAATAAGGCCAATTTTGTAAAAATGACCGAATGAAAATAAAGCATATACATTATATGTGAGATGGTTCATGCTTGTATTAAGCCAAATATAACTAAATGGCATAATTAAGATAAATCAAATCTCTTATTTATTTATTTGTAATCATATTGTCTCATTATAAGCCAAAATTTTAGAATTAGCTTAAATGATGGTACATGTAAATATTTGAAATATAGTTAACAAAATTCTATTACTTTTGCGCCAATATTTTTAATAATAGTCTGAACAAAAGGAATTTTCGGACAAAGCGTTAACGATTGAATATATTAGATCCATTCAACCAAAATTTCAATTTTAGCCAAATTTTGTAAATTCAATTATAATAGTGCAAAATATATTGCAAAACAACACTTGTCATAATCATCACATATTGTTGATGATAATTATATTTACATAATATTTACAATATTACACAAGTTTGCAAGAATTTAAATATAAATTCTAATACAAATATAAACTAAATTAAATTGCAAATTTAAATAAATAGAGTTAAGAAATAAAGTGGAATGTGGTAGCAATCGGCCTGTCGGCCCACTGTGGCCCATGCAGCGCATGGTCTTGCGCCACATTTGCCCTGCGCGGCAGGGTAAAAAGGGAGGGGACGAGTGTCGATACAACACTATCTTCCACCTTTCTTCCTTCTCCTGTCATTCATAGACCCCCCCCCCCCCTAGCGTCACACTGCTATTCCCACTTCTTGCCGGCATCACTCCCCCTCAATCATACCATTTAGTGGCTTGAACCGACGGCTGAGGTCCAAGATCCGGGTGCTCGACCTCTTCAGGTTGGGGCTGCGAGGTGCACGAAATGTCGGAGGACTCAGTTCCCACTTGGGCTCGTAAGCACCGGTGTGGTTCCGGATCCCGACGCTTCGGTTTCGCCATGAGTTGTTGCCGTCATGGGAACATGTGATGCTATGGTTGCAGGTGGTGCCGACAAGGGTTGCGTGGTGCGAGCGGCCAAAGGTACTCGGAGAAGACCTCGTGGTCTGACTTGAATCCTCATCGTGCGTCGTATCGCCGGTGACCTCACAGATTCGGTGGTCACGGTTATGTCTTGGCCGACGGTTTATTCTCCTTCTCCCTCCTCCCTGTCCGCTCGATGATGAAGGTCCAAGGTCCGGTGCAATCCGGATTGGGGTCTCCCCTCCGAGGATGGCACTTTGGAGCACCTCGAGGACCCGGTTGATGGGCGTCAAGGTCCAAAGAATGGACGGGAAAAGGGATTGGAGTGCGATCCTCGACGCGGCGATGCGGTCTGCATGGATCTGTCGGTGGTGGCGCCACCGGAGCAATTTCCGCTCGATGGTGACATCGACCTTCATGGCAACACGTTCTGTTCCGATGGCCATGGTTGTTGTTGTCTGATCTTGCAGGGTTCAACCAACAGCGACGACGGCGCCCATGGCGGTCACGGTGACTACGGGGACAGTCTTCCATTGGGAAGAAGACAAGAATTAGATCGGTAAGTCCATTGTTGGACATCTTACCAGTGGTGTTGTTCTTGGTTCTCTTGTCTGTAGAGGCAAAGTGCTGATAACGTATTAGAAGGCAAAAGACAAAATTTAGAGAGAGACACAAGATTGTTTCTTAATCATTTTTATTCATTCATTTATCTCTTTTTATATATTTTGCATGGACGGGCGCGCCCGTCAGCGATCGGTCGCGAGGAGGCACGCGGGCACGACGGGTCAGCGGTTACAGGAAGTGTTCAAGTGATCATGTGTATAATGTGTTGTAACAGTTGTCATAAACTGTGATGCACGACACCTTTGTGCGCCCGCCATTGCAACGAGCTGCGGTTCAAAGACCGGTGAGCGGTGTGACGGGCACGTATCGCTGCCTACGGAGGAGACGTCCGAGGCGTAGGTGCAATCCAGTAGACGTCGGAGATGGTCGGCGATGTCAGAGAGCGTCGCAGCGATGGGAGTGTCAGGCGCAGGGAGCACAAATGAATACGTGAAAATCGTGAATTCAGAAGGAAATGCACGTTCCCATGCATTTCAAATTAATGTAAGGTTTGGTAAGCAAACAAGTTTGAGTAAATTTGGACCAGCATAAGATACAACACTGTTTCATCCTGATTGCTGTTGTTTAATCATACATGCATGTATGGTCTAAGCCTGAAATGCTTCTCTTTATCTCATCTATAACTGATGGGAAACCCTGCATCAGCCGCAAGTACCCCTCGGTCACCACCGCCATCTTGAAGTTCTCCTCCGCCATGAAGAAGTCCATGCACTTGTTCTTCAACTCTGGGCAGGTGGTTGTTTCAGCGCAAGCTAACATCATCGCGACATTCTCTTCCATCAAGCTTGTACATATCTGCGGCGGCAAGCAGATGCTGGAGCAACTCTACTATCAGTGCCGAAGAGGAGGAAGAGCTGTCAAAATCTTCGTCCGCGGGCAGTGCATCGGTGTACATGTACCGCAGAAGGAGCTGGAGCATCGCCGTATTGATGTCGTGTAGCGTGATGATGTGGTCCATCTTAGCGTCTGCCTTGGAGCCGAGGAGCTGCACCTTGCAGACCTTTTGCGATGCTTGTCAAAAGGCTAAAAGCCATCAACTTCCCTATCAAAAATCCAATAGCATCTCAAATCATCCTCTTGAGCTTATACACTCTGATGTGTAGGGACCCGCACCCAAAACCATCAATAGAAATCAATACTATGTCAGCTCCATTGATGACTATAACCGATATACTTGGATATATTTTCTCAAAAATAAATTTGAGATCTTCCAAGTATTTCACAATTTCCAAAACCTAGTTGAGAGACAGTTCAACCGGAGATTCCTTGCTATACAAACAGACTGGGGTGGTGAATATCAAAAATTTAATTCCTTTTTTTAGAAAATAGGAATCAATCATCATGTTTCTTGCCCTCATACTCACCAACAGAATGGAACAGCTGAGAGAAAACATCGCCATATTGTGGAAGTAGGACTTGCTTTACTATCCAATGCCTCTATGCCTTTGAAATTTTGGGATGAGGTATTCACAACAGCAGTCTACTTGATCAATATTCTTCCATCTCGTGTGATCAAGATGAATACTTCTACTGAACTTTTGCTCGGCCATAAACCTCTCTATACTAATTTAAGGATCTTTGGTTGTGCATGTTGGCCCAACTTGAGACCTTATAACACGCGAAAGCTTGCTTTTAGATCCACGAAATGTGTCTTCCTTGGCTATAGTCCCATGCATAAAGGGTTCAAATGTCTTGAGTCTAAAACTGGAAGGGTGTATATTTCAAGAGACGTTGTCGAAGTGTAGCAATGACACTTCCCCCGGTACTACTAAAGTGTAGGCCGCGGAGGTTCTTGTTTCGGTTGGGGCATGCAGGTTCAAATGTTCCGGAGTTTTCACACATGGCAGCTTCGGAGCTTCCCCTTGCGGGAAGGTAGCTCCGGAACCGCTACCCACGTGTCAACACCATAGCTTCCCTCTGCTGGGGGTTAGCTCCAGGGTCATTGCACACGTGTATATCGTGGAACTTCCCTGTGTTGGTAGTTTAGCTTCGGATTCATATTACACATGTCAATCCCCGGAGTCACCCATATGAGTGATGCAGGTCTGGTGTAATATGACATGTGGGTGCTGAGGAAACCTTCAACTTTGACAGTTAGAACTCTCTTGCACTTCTTGTGGTATCGTGGGGTACCCGGTACGCAGGGTACCGATAGTGGCCCCGGGCCCACCTCTGGGAGAAACCCTTTGGGTTAAGTTATTCTTTCGGAGGTGGGGCCATCCTTGATTCCCGCGCCGCAATTTCAAAGTTCTTCTGTTGCTCCGTTGGGGAGATGGTTTGGGGTTACACCGTCGTTGTGTGGCTTGTTTTGAATGCAGCAGCTGAGATCTTTGAGTGTGAATCTCACGCAATTGAAGGTCGTCAGTTCCCCATACAAAAATTGTATCGGTTCCGAGCGCCTTGTCAGGGTGCCGCCTTTGGGTCTCCCGCCGCCCATCATGACAACGGTTTGCCTAGGGTAATAACCTCGGTCCTTTCGTCGAGGTGGCCCCAGACCCATTTTTCATGGACGAGGTAGATTTTTGAAATGTGACCCCACTCTGGTTGCGGTTTCCACCCAAGCGTTGCGGAGGCTTACTTAAGAAGGAAGGTATGCGCGGTTTGGGGACTCTTTACACTTTCGATCAAACTTGCGCTCAGATCCTCCCAAACTTTACCTAGCTTTCTCTTTCTTCGCTCCACTTTGCCACGATGGAGTTGGGTCTTCCCAAGAGCCGCCTCAAGAGCAAGGATGATTTGATGAAGGTCCGGACCTATATGGGGTGGTCCAGTGACTCCTTTATCCATCTGATCCGCGCCGACGAGCTCCCATTCAAGAAGGAGCGTAATGGCGATATGGTGTACTTCTCTGCGTACGCCATGGTGGGGTTGATCCCACCTTTTTCAACCTTTCTTTTGATGCTATTAGACTTTTACGGTCTCCAGTTGTATCATCCTGGCCCTCATTCTCTTCTTCTAGTGGCAAATTTTGTCCACTTTTGTGAGATGTGGGTGGGTGTTCCCCCTGCATCGAACTATTTTGTACCTTCTTCACCATCCACACCACCGGCAAGGGGACCGAGCTTCTTGGCTTCTACTATTTCATGAAGCGCTAGAAGTGCCCTTACAAATACTTTAAGTCATTTCCTTCCGGCAAATGGGATGGCTGGAAGAAGGATTGGGTCATCGTTGCAGTGGAGGAGTACGAGAGGTTGGAGCTACCCGAAGGACTCCCCAACGTTGACACCGACGTTTGGAGTGTAGTTCCGGTGATGTGAGATGCCTTCAACCCCATCTTGACCAGGATCCGCGAATGCCTGGAGGGTGGAGTGACTCCTCAGATGCTCTTCTGCAACTTCCTGGTCAATAGATGGGCTCCGCTGAAGAAGAGGGAGAAGCTCGAGTGGGCCCTCAACAGCGTGATGGATGATGACTGGATTGAAACCAGTCTGAAATCCAACTTGGATGATGAAGCTTTAAGGCTTCATCTCAAGAAATTTCAGCATGGTATAAATGTCGACGAGGATGACTTAGTTCTGTCGGCATCTTTCCTTCCTCTGAACTTGGAGGCGCAGTTCAGCAGAGAGCTCTGGAGGAAGATGCTAGCGCTTGACGACCTTGGTGAGGTGGAAAGGCGTCCGACCTCCAGGGTGGTAGTCCCCAGAGCTTCCGAAGGATGGCCTGCCTCCGCCCCGAGCCGGAGGGTTGAAGACATAGGCAAGGGTAAGGGCAACGAGCCGACCGAACCCTCTAGCCGGAAGAGGAAGCTGAAGCATGCTGACGGGAGGTCCATCAGGGCTGCTCCCTCTACGACGGCTCCTCCCCGGCGGGGTCGGTCCTCTACGACTGCACCTTCTCCGACGCAGGCGTCTTCAAGAGGTGTCAGCTCTGGGCAGTCAACCCTGGCCACAGTACCGGCTAAAAGATCGTGGTACGAAATTTCTTCCCGGCCAAGAGAAGCTCCGGCCGAGAGGACTCCAACTGCTGCAAGTGGCCCTCAACTGAGGTCCGAAGCCGTTGTCTCACCAGACTTGGTGGGGTCTGGCTCCGGGCCTCAGAAGAAGAGGTTCCGAGGTGACTGGGGTGGTAGCATCCCTAGGTAAGCATTGATTGCTCACCTTAAAGTGCTAGTCTTATTTTTGATGTGTCTTTAATCTTCTCATCCCTTTTTTTCTAGGGTGTCGAAGAAGGGGTGAGGAACTTCGGTGCTTGTCCCAGCGACCGGGGCTGCACCTGCCGAAGCTCCGACTTAAAGCACCGAGCCTCCTCCTCAAGTGGTGGCAGAAGTCATGACAGCTCCGGCGCAAGCTATCGTGGAGTTGGATTCGGAATCCTCGCCTGAAGCTCCCGTGGTAGCGCCGGACCACGGGGAAGAAGTTGAAGATGCACCTCTGGCATCGGTGTCAAAGGATGGTGCTCCGGTACTGGAGCTGGAGATGTTTGAAGCTCCAACCTTTGAGCTAGAGGTCGTAGAAGCCCTGGTCGCTGATCCGGAGGCAATCAAAGTCCCGACCACTGAGCCGGAAATCACTGAAGCTCCGGCCCTTGTGACAGGAGCAGTTGAAGATCCGACAGTTGAGCGGGAGATGCCTGAAGCTCTGGTTGTTGAACCGGAAGAAGCTGACGTGCCGGCGTTTGAGCCAGTGGCGGTAGTGGAATCAGATGAAGCCCCTTCCATCGCCCCGGAGGTGGCTAAACCAGAGCCGGAGCTGCCTGAAGAGGTGGCGACAGGTCCTCCGCCTTCGGAGCCAGCTACCGAAGACCCTGAAGCAGCGCCTTCAACTTCTACTCCAGAGGTGGGAGTTCCCCCAGTGGGTTCTTCCTCTGCTGCTGCGGAAGGGCTTCTGGAGAGTGGCCCTAGTGCTGAGGGAGCTCAGGGGACCACCCTTGTAGAGTGAGACACAATTTTTGTGATGGAGAATCCTCTGGAGCCTGCAGAGATGGTCCCAGCTGGTCCGGAGCCTATCCCTCTGGCGTTGTCCATAGATAACGCCTTCTCCGGCCTTCGACAAGTCCAAATCGCCTTCGATCATGAGAGCAAAGCCTTGGAGGAAGACTTGGACTGAGCGCTAGTGGCCCTCAATGCTGCTAGCGGCAAACTCGATGCAATGGGTGATGTCCTCGCAGACCAGCTAGAGACAGAGGGGAAGTCTTTAGCTACGAACGTGGTAGAATATGTGCTGTCATGATACGTAAGCCGAGACCCCCAATTCTCCCTGGACCCGGTGCTGGAGGGTCCCGTTGCTAAGGAGGAGGATGCTGCCAAGGCCAGCGTCCATGAAGTTGCTAAAGAGGTCGCCTCATTCTTCCGCAGGACTTAGATCCTTCAGCACCTAGGACTTTTTCCTTTTGCCTTCTACTGTAATCCCAATTTTGTAATCCAATGCTTCAAATTAATGAAATCCATTTTGCCCATGAACTTCACTTTATTTTTGCCTTCAATATAATGTGCTCTATCTTGTTGCCCCCCCGGTATATGTGTATGATTGGAGTGTGTACATATACCAAAGGTTTTCATAGTATATTGATGACTTGAACGCTTCGTACTTTTAGATTTTAGGTTCGAAGTCTTCATTTCTGAGACGTCAACGGCAGGCCTCTGGGATTGGCGGAGCTTGGTAGCTCCGACAGTACCCAGTATCAACATATACAACGTTGACGATCGGAGCTCGATGGCTCCTGAAGTCGCCGCACGAATAGTTGAATTTAGGCCCCTCGGTGATTGTCGGAGCTTAGAATTTCTGTTTTTCCTGCACATTAAATACAAGGAAAAAGTAAAATTCGTCCTCTTGTCTATAAATCGTTTGTGTCTTATTGTTCTTACTTCAGTTTTACTCTAAAGCAATTCGATATGGTAGCGAGTATATTGATGTAACTCTTCCAGACCCATATGCTTTTTTAGTACTCACCCTACTGAGGATTGCCAGAGTGTAGGTAGAGTGTCTTACTTAGGGTGCAGGACAAGGCTAAGTCGATAGCACACTCCGGACCTATGTTGGCTTGGCATTCAGGCAAGTAGACTATACAACATGTCAAGACCCAAAGAGATTAGCAATACAACTTGCAACACATATGAATAACTTGGGTAAAAATTAAAAAAAAAATTGCACAACTTCATTATAGACAAGAAGGTTAAAAACAATAATTTGATAGATCGAGCCTTGTACAAAAATAAATGCACGTGAGATCTGTTTTCACACAACGACGTCTTCCATTATAGGTCTAGATTACAGGGGAGACAAGGACACACTTAGGGTGTGGGACCAAGCTAAGTGCATTCTACATCTTGTCCTGACCCAGGGTAGGTAGTTACATTTTTAGTGCAGTGACTGTATGAAGTGTACTTTAACTTCCCGGACCTTCCCGAAGAGGTCCGCATGTTCTACCGGAGGACCTATCCCTGTCTATTTATCGACTCTATATCATACATCATGTGTAATTACAGGCTCACCTCCGTGATTCTAAGTGTAAAACTTACGGAGGTGCTCGATGTTCCAAGGATTAGGAAGTGGAGTCTCGTCCTCAGTTGCCAAGCGAACGCAACCGGGTCGGGATACTTTGATCACTCGGAATGGACCTTCCCAGCTTCGGGAAAGTTTGTTCATTCCTTCACGAGTTAGTATCTTCCGAAGCACCAGACCGCCTTCCACGAGTTGTCGGTTGCGCACATGCCTTTGGTGATAGCGCCGGAGCGCTTGTCGATAACGTGCATTCTGAACAGCTGCTTGGCACCTTCCCTTGTCAACGAGGTCAAGGTTTTCACGCCGGAGCTGGTCCTGTGTGGCTTCATCGAAGGTCCGGACCCGGATGGACCCCAAGGTGATCTCCTAATGAAGGACTGCTTCAGCTCCGTACACCAGGAAGAATGGAGTTTCCCCGGTTGACCGACTTTGAGTTGTCCTATTCGCCAATAATGTGGATGGAAGCTCCTCAATCCAGTTAGCTCTGTGCTTTTTCAGACGCTCATATGTGCGCGTCTTGAGTCCTTTTAAGATTTTTGCATTTGCTCTCTCGACTTGTCCATTGCTTGCTGGATGAGCTACTGAGGCGTAGGTGAGTTGAATTGAGTTCTGTTGTCAGTTATGACTTTGTTTGGAACTCCAAATCTGCATATAATAGACTTCAAGAACTTGATTGATGATTGTTTGTTGATTGTTACAACTAGAGTTGCTTCTGGCCACTTTGTGAACTTGTCAATGGCGACGTACAGGAAACTGTAACCTCCGACGACTTTTGGGAAAGTCCCCAAGATGTTCATGCCCCACACAACAAATGGCCATGTAGGAGGTATCATTTGTAGTGATTGAGCTGGTGTGTGAATCTGTTTTGCATGGAACTGGCACACTTCACATTTTTTTACTAGCTCAACCGAATCCTGAAGTGTTGTAGGCCAGTAAAAGCCATGTCGAAAGGCTTTACCGACTAGCGTGCGAGAAGAAGCATGGTTCCCGCACTCACCTCCATCGATTTCTGCAAGGAGATCGTGTCCTTCTTCCCTTGCAATGCACCGCATTAGGATGCTATTGGCACCGCTTTGGTAGAGATCCCCTTCTACCAACGTGTATATTTTAGCCAATCTGACAATCCGGTCAGCGGATACACTGTCTTCAGGAAGGATATTGTCTTTCAAGTAGCTCCGGATCTCCGAGATCCATGCATCATAGCTTGCTTGAGCTTCTGAGTCTTGCGTGTTGGGTTGCTCGAAGCTTCTGACACCACCTACGACCCTTGGTGTACGCCATGGTAGCAGGGCCACCGGGACTGCCAACTTCGTGGTGCTGGTCTCGCCCCCTTCGCTCAGTTTGGCAGGCTGAGCTGATGGTTTTGAGTCTGTAGATGAGAGCTTCATACTCTGCCATGTTGTTGGTCGCCTTGAGTGGACCATGTACTTGACCTTCTCCCCAATCAGAGCCAGGATAAGGATTCCAGCTCCGCCCCCTACTTTTGCACGGAGCCGTCAAAGTAGAGGGTACAGTGAGGCTCGGTGAAGACTAGAACCTTGGGTTCTGGTTTCTGCTCACTGTGACCCCCAGGGTTTGATGGAGAAGGGGTCCACTCCGCCATGAAGTCAGCCAAGGCTTGACTTTTGATGGCTTATCGTGACACGAATTCTAGATCAAATTCGGCCAGTTCTGCTGCCCACTTTGCAATGTTCCCAGTAGAGTTAGGGTTATGCAAAATAGCACGTAGTGGAAAAGAAGTTACCACTAACATTTTGTGGGCTTGGAAGTAGTGACGAAGCTTCCTTGAGGCAATAAAAACTACATAAAGCAGCTTACGCACCTCAATGTATCTTGTATTGGCGTTGGGGAGCACTTCGCTGATGAAGTACATAGGGCGTTGAATGGTCCGGACCCTTTCGGAAGGACCCGAAGCTTCTTCTCCATCGACCCGGACCCTCCTGTAGGATTTCGAACCTTCATGCTGTGCTTCTTGGACCCTCCCGGAGGGGTCCAAAACTCCTTCTTTTTTGACCCCGACCTTGCTAGAAGGATCCAGATCATCTTGGTCGGCCGAATGAACTTCCTCAGGTAGATGAGGTTGATCCCCTAGCATTTTGTCTTGGTGCTCCGTGTCTGGAGGTTGGAACCCAGTCATGCCTTCAGGTGATTCCGGACCCTCCCGGAGGGGTCTGGGTTCATGGATTGGATGTGGCTCCGGTCTTTCTGCGACCAGGACCATACTGACAACTTCAGTGGTTGCCAAAATGTAAAGAAGTAACGGCTCATTAGGATTCGGATCTACCGATATCGGCAGTGTGGTGAGGAGCTTTTAGCTCTTGGAACGCCTTTTCTGCTTCTTCAGACCAATGAAATGGTCTGGTCATCCTCAGGAGTCTGAAGAAGGGTAGCGCCTATTTTGCCAGTCTTGAGATAAACCGGCTGAGCGCAGCTACACATCTAGTTAGCTTCTTGACATCTTTCATGCGGGCTGGAGGCCGCATATATTCTGTGGCCTTTATCTTCGCTAGATTTGCTTTAATTCCTCGGTGAGTCACCAAGAAACCTAAAAGCTTCTCGGAGCTAACCCCGAAAACACATTTGTCCGGGTTCATCTTGGTGCAAGTGGTGCGCAGCTTGTCAAAGACAGCTTATAAATTATAAAGGAGGGACTCCTTGTTTTTGATCTTCACAATGATGGCATCGACGTACACCTCCACCAAGTCTCTAATTAGCTCTCCAAATGTTTTGTACATAGCTCGCACAAATGTTGAAGCAACATTTTTAAGACCAAATGGCATGGCAGTATAACAATACAATCCATCTACTGTTATGAAGGCAGTATGCTCTTCATCTTCCTTAGACATTTGGATTTGATGATATCTGGAATATGCATCTAAGAAACACAATATCTCACACCCAGAGGTGGAGTCCACTATTTTATCTATTATAGGTAGTGGAAATGGATCCTTGGGACATGCCTTATTTAAAGTGGTGTAGTCGATACACATCTGAAGCTTCCCGCCGGCCTTGGGTACAACAACTCGGTTTGCCAGCCATTTTGGATGGAAGACTTCCTGGATGAATCCAGCTTCGAGCAACTTCCTGATTTCCTATTGGATAAAGTTTTGTCGCTCTATTGATTGCTTTCGGGACTTCTGATGTACAGGTCGTGCATCAGGGTAAATCTTCAGATTGTGCTCAATCACCTCCCTAGGGATCCCTGACATTTGCGACCGTTGCCAGGCAAACACGTCGACATTAGCCCGGAGGAAAGTGATGAGCGTGAGTTCCTATTTGTTGTTCAGACCTCCCAATATACGGGTAGTTTGAGCAGCATCGATATCGATTTGGATGACTTTAACGGGAATGTCGGTGTCGCCGCTTGGTTGCACACTGGGTTTGGAGGTAGAGCCTTTATGATGAATGCTCAAAGGGTTCGGAGCTGGTTCCTTACCGGACGCTTCCTCTTGCGCAGTAGTAAGCGCATATAGTTCTTCTAAAGCGGTGACCCCTGCAGTGCGATCTCCGCAGATCCGGAGAACACCCGTAGGTGTTGGCATCTTCAACACTAAGTAGCCATAATGGGCGACGGCCATAAACTTGTACAAAGCTGGCCTACCCAAAATGGTGTTGAATGGCATACTGATCTGCGCTACATCGAAGATCAACTTCTCAGTTCTGTAGTTCTCCCGAGTCCCGAAGATCACCGAGAGTGTGATGGAACCGAGAGGAGTGATGGTCCCCGGACATAACCCAGAGAATGATCGAGACGGGTGAAGGTCCGAAGGCTGGAGCCGGAGCTTAATGAAATCTTTGAAGCTTATGAGGTTCAGCCCCGAACCTCCGACCACCATCACATGGTGGAGTTGAATATTGTTAATGGTGGGTGACACCATCAACGGGAGTTGGCCAGCTCCAATCATGTTTCGGGGGCAATCTGAAGCATTGAAAATGATGGGGGTGTCCATCCACTTCCGATGAGGCTCCGCCTTAGCGGTGGGAGGTGCCAAAGCCATGTCCCGCCGCATTGTCTTGATGATGCGGTGAGAGGTGATGTCCCAAGAACCACCATAGATGGCGTTCAAGGTCTTTTGACGCTCATTGTCAGAGACGTCGGAGTCGTCATCGACAGTATTGTAGACAGCTTTTAGGACCTTCTTGGGATCCTGAAAACCTAGCTCCTCTTCAGCCAGAGCTTCATCGACTTTTTGTTTTCCTTCCCTTTGACAGAAAGGAGCTTCTTTCCGGCACTTGTTACAGCGCTCGACAAGGTTCTGGACCTCCCGACACTCTTCCAGGTTGTGTCGGTTCGTCTTGTGAATTGAACACCATGCTTTGGAACTGTTGCCGATTTCTGATGAAGGAAAAGGTCGTTTCTCGAGGCGTGACCCCCGGCCAGTCGGAGCTGCAGCAGCTGCAGCGGCTGGAGCGCCGGTCGACGACTTCTTCTTGTCGTTGGGCTTCCTTTTATTTTTGCCACTACCGGAGGTAGTGGCTTCAGTTTTAGAGGACTTCTGGTTGGACTCCGGAGCTGGCTTAGAGTGCATTTCACAGCCCTCCGCAGCTCTAGCACATTTGTCGGCTAGGCTAAAGAGTTTCATGATGCTGGTAACTTCTTTGATGGCCAGCTTCTTATCTCGAAAACCCTGTCTGAATGCAACGATAACAGAAGAGCTCGAGGTTGAAGGAATAGTATTTTGTACCCAAGAGAACTGCTGGATGAAGGATCACAACGATTCTCCTGATGTTTGCTTTACAACAAACAGATTCAATTCAGTGTCAGGCTGAGTGTAAAACTCCCGAAGTTGGCAGTGAATTGTTGACATAGCTCCGCCCAACTATTAATGGAGTCGGGTGGAAGACTCATGAATCATAACCTTGCAGTCCCAGTTAGAGCTACTGGGAAGTAATTAGCCATCACGGCCTCATCACCTCCCACTACCAGTATAGCAGTGGAATAAATTTAAAGAAATTTGGCGGGGTTGACAGTCCCGTCGAATTTTTTTGGCAAGTGAGGTCAGAACTTTTGTGGCCATCTGACCATGCGTAAATGCATGGCCAGGGCATAAAAGCCTCCTCCTACTCCCTGAGGAGCAGGGTTGTCCCGAGCCTCTCGCCTCTCATGAGCATGCTCGATATGGACATGGTTGTCATGCTGCCGGTAACGGCAATCCAGTTCCGACTATAGGTCATGAGTCAGAATCCTGGTGATGGTGTGGGTGCGTCATGCCCCAAGGGGCAACGAAGTCACCTGCTGGGATGCAACACGTCTTCTCTGCTGAGAAACTTGCGGACCAAGTCGGCCTGACAAGGTCCGTTGTTGAGATGGTGCTTGCCCCGAAGGGGGGGGACCTTGATTGGTGATACCAGCAGCTGTAGCTGCAACCAAATGGTCTACATCAGCCCTCCACTGTTCCATAGCACCCTGGGGTGCCCCTGGAGGTGGTGGATGATGTAGGAGAGCTCGTGCAACAATGAGCGCATGCTCTGGGTTGTTGTTTGTCGATGCAGTGATCGATGCAGATGCTCCATCCTGTTGTCCAGCATTGTTTGCTGGAGCTTATGGCGGTTGCAGTGCCATAGTGCCTGCCGAAACAATGGTACCTGTTGGTTGCTGCACGTTCAAGGGGTCACCTCCAGCAGGTTGTTCGGCGCGATTGTCATTGGAAGATCCTGTGGCGGAATTCACCATCTTGAGATCTCAGGACTGCCCCCTTCTTGGCGCACCAAATGTTGAAGTGTAGCAACAACACTTCCCCCGGTACTACTAAAGTGTAGCCCACGGATGTTCTTGTTTAGGTTGGGGCATGCAGAGATCAAGATCAAGATGGCGACACCAAAGATTTACGTGGTTCAGGCCACCTGAGCGTAATATCCTACTCCACGGTGTGTGTATATTGGATCGCAAGAAAGCCTTGTCTGTTGCTCAGCCTGGAGTCCCCTTTGTATCGTGCGGCTTAGTCCTTTTATAGTCCAAGGACTAGCCGTTACATCATTAGCCTGACCCGACAAGTGGCCCTGGCGTATTAAGTATCCTAATACACTGTCTACGGGTATTAAGCATGGTTAATAGTGTGATAACGTGCCTTAATGGTTGCGTTATCTCTATTAACAGTGCTCTAATCGTGTGCCATTAATATGGTATTAACGACACGTAATCAGGCCTTGAAACTGCTGCTTTAACTGTCCCTTGAATGTCTATGCTGGAGGATACCTGCCAATGTATTTGTTGGTGAAGGTCCGGAGGCTTCACACGTGGCAGCTTCAGAGCTTCCCCTTGCTGGAAGGTAGCTCCGGAACCGCTATACACGTGTCAACACCGAAGCTTCCCTCTGCTGGGGGTTAGGTCCGGGGTCATTGCACACGTATATATCGCGGAGCTTTCCTGTGTCAGGAGTTTAGCTTTGGATTCATATTACATGTGTCAATCCCCGGAGTCACCCATATGAGGGATGCAGGTCCAGTGTAATATGACATGTAGGTCATGAGGAAACCTTCAACTTTGACAGATAGAACTCTCTTGCACTTCTTGTGGTGCCGTGGGGTACCCGGTACGCAGGGTACCGACAGACGTGATCTTTGATGAACACTTCTTTCCTTTCTCCGAGCTGCATGAGAACGTTGGTGCACTTTTGAAAAAGGAGATCATGTTTCTTCCTTCAAATCTTTATTCAAGTGTTGATGGCTCGAGGAATACATCAAGTAATGCTCGTTTGACTAATACTATTGACCTTGTACATGAGCATACTGATCTGCAGGTTCCAGAAGAATCAAAAGATCTAATAGTACAACAATCAGATGAATCTGGTGAAAATAATGAAGAAGACGGGGTTCTCTTTGAAAATATTCAGGTGACACAGCAGTAATCTGGAGCTGAACACGAAGGCGATTTGGCACCTGATCCCAGAATCAAACACGATGTAGTGTCCCCGACGCGGCAGGCACCAGGATGGGCGCGGACTTTTGATTGCTTGTCGTGACACAAATTCTAGATCGAATTCGGCCAGTTCCACTGCTCACTTTGCAATGTTCCCAGTAGAGTTAGGGTTATGCAAAATAGCACGCAGTGGAAAAGAAGTTACCACTAATATTTCGTGGGATTGGAAGTAGTGATGAAGCTTCCTTGAGGCAATAAGAACTGCATAAAGCAGCTTATGCACCTCAATGTATCTTGTCTTGGCATCGTGGAGCACTTCGCTGATGAAGTACACAGGGCGTTGGATGATCCGGACCCTTTCGGAAGGACCCGAAGCTTCTTCTCCATCGACCCGGACCCTCCTGTAGACCTTCATGTTGTGCTTCTTGGACCCTCTCAGAGGGGTCCAAAACTCCTTCTTGTTTGACCCGGACCTTGCTAGAAGGATCCAGATCATCTTGGTCAACCAAATGAACTTCCTCAGGTAAATGAGGTTGATCCCCTAGCATTTTGTCTTGGTGCTCCGTGTCTGGAGGCTGGAACCCAGTCATGCCTTCAGGTGATTCCGGACCCTCTCGGAGGGGTCTGGGTTCATGGACAGGATGTGGCTCCAGTCTTTCCGCGACGAGGACCATACTGACAACTTCAGTGGTTGCCGAAATGTAAAGAAGTAAAGGCTCATCAGGATTTGGAGCTACCGATATCGACAGTGTGATGAGGAGCTTTTAGCTCTTGGAATGCCTTTTCTGCTTCTTCACACCAATGATATAGTCCGGTCTTCCTCAGGAGTTTGAAGAAGGGTAGCGCCCGTTTTGCCAGTCTTGAGATAAACCGGCTGAGCGCAGCTAGACATCTAGTTAGCTTCTGGACATCTTTCATGCGGACTGGAGGCCGCATATCTTCTGTGGCCTTTATCTTCGCCGGATATGCTTTAATTCCTCGGTGAGTCACCAAGAAACCTAAAAGCTTCCCAAAGCTAACCCCGAAAATACATTTGTCTGGGGTCAGCTTGGTGCAAGTGGTGCGCAGCTTGTCAAAGACAGCTTATAAATTGTAAATGAGTGACTCCTTATTTTTTGATCTTCACAATGATGTCATTGACGTACACCTCCACCAAGTCTTTAATTAGCTCTCCAAATGTTTTGTAAATAGCTCGCACAAATGTTGAAGCAACATTTTTAAGACCAAATGGCATGGCAGTATAACAATACAATCCATCTACTGTTATGAAGGCAGTATGCTCTTCATCTTCCTTACACATTTGGATTTGATGATATACGGAATATGCATCTAAGAAACACAATAGCTCACACCCGTAGGTGGAGTCCACTATTTGATCTATTATAGGTAGTGGAAATGGATCCTTGGGACATGCCTTATTTAAAGTGGTGTAGTCGATACACATCCAAAGCTTTCCACCGGCCTTGGGTTAAACAACTGGGTTTGCCAGTCATTTTGGATGGAAGACTTCCTAGACGAATCCAGCTTCGAGCAACTTCCTGATTTCCTGTCAGATAAAGTTTTGTCGCTCTATTGATTGCTTCCGGGGCTTCTGATGTACAGGTCGTGCGTCAGGGTAAATCTTCAGATTTTGCTCAATCACCTCCCTAGGGATCCCATGCATTTGCGACCGTTGCCAGGCAAACACGTTGACATTAGCCCGGAGGAAAGTGATGAGCGCGAGTTCCTATTTTTTGTTCAGACCTCCCGATATGCGGGTAGTCTGAGAAGCATCGGAACCGATTTGGATGACTTTGACAGGAACGTCGGTGTCGCCACTTGGTTGCACACGGGGTGTGGAGGTAGAGCCTTTATGACGAATGTTCAAAGGGTTCGGAGCTGGCTCCTTACCGGACGCTTCCTCTTGCGTAGTAGTAAGCGCATATAGTTCTTCTAAAGCACTGACCCCTGCAGTGCGATCTCCGCAGATCCGGAGAACACCCGTAGGTGTTGGCATCTTCAACACTAAGTAGTCATAATGGGCGGCGGCCATAAACTTGTACAAAGCTGGCCTACCCAAAATGGCGTTGAATGGAAGACTGATCTGCGCTACGTCGAAGATCAACTTCTCAGTTCTGTAGTTCTCTCGAGTCATGAAGATCACCAGGAGTGTGATGGAACCGAGAGGAGTGATGGTCCCCGGACCTACCACAGAGAAAGGTCAAGATGGGTGAAGGTCTGAAGGCTGGAGCTGGAGCTTAATGAAATCTTCGAAGCTTATGAGGTTCAGTCCCGAACCTCCGTCCACCATCACATGGTGGAGTTGAATATTGTTAATGGCGGGTGACACCATCAACGGGAGTTGACCAGCTCCAATCATGTTTCGGGGGCAATTCGAAGCATCGAAAATGATGGGGGTGTCCATCCACTTCCGATGAGGCTCCGCCTTAGCAGTGAGAGCTGCCAAAGCCATGTCCCGCTGCATTGTCTTGAGGATGTGGTGAGATGTGATGTCCCAAGAACCACCATAGATGGCGTTCAAGGTCTTTCGGTGCTCGTTGTCAGAGACGTTGGAGTCATCATCGACAGTGTTGTAGACAGCTTTTAGGACCTTCTTGGGATCCTGAAAACCTAGCTCCTCTTCAGCCAAAGCTTTGTCGACTTTTTGTTTTCCTTCCCTTTGACGGAAAGGAGCTTCTTTCCGGCACTTGTTACAGCGCTCGGCAAGGTTCTGGACCTCCCGACACTCTTCGAGGCTGTGTCGGTTCGTCTTGTGAATCGAACACCATGCTTTGGAACTTTTGCCGATTTCTGATGAAGGACAAGGTCGTTTCTCGGGGCGTGACCCCCGGCCAGCCGGAGCTGCAGCAGCTGCAGCGGCTGGAGCGCCAGTCGACGACTTCTTCTTGTCGTTGGGCTTCCTTTTATTTTTGCCACTACCGGAGGTAGTGGCTTCAGTTTTAGAGGACTTCTGGTTGGACTCCGGAGCTGGCTTAGAGTGTATTTCACGGCCCTCGCAGCTCTAGCACATTTGTCGGCTAGGCTAAAGTGTTTCGTGATGCTGGTAACTTCTTTGATGGCCAGCTTCTCCAACATCTTCTTATCTCGAAAATCCTGTCTGAATGCAATGATAACAGAAGATCTCGAGATTGAAGGAATAGTATTTTGTACCCAAGAGAACCGTTGGATGAAGGATCGCAGCAATTCTCCTGATGTTTGCTTTACAACAAACAGATTCAATTCAGTGTCTGGTTGAGTGTAAGAACTCCCGAAGTTGGCAGTGAAATGTTGACATAGCTCCGCCCAACTATTAATGGAGTCGGGTGGAAGACTCATGAATCAGGACCTTGTAGTCCCAGTTAGAGCCACTGGGAAGTAATTAGCCATCATAGCCTCATCACCTCCCGCTGCCAGTATAGCAGTGGAATAAATTTGAAGAAATTTGGCAGGGTTGACAGTCCCGTCGAATTTTTCTGGCAAGTGAGGCCAGAACTTTTGTGGCCATTTGACTATGCGTAAATGCATGGCCAGGGCATAAAAGCCTCCTCCTACTCATTGAGGAGCAGGGTTGTCCCGAGCCTCTCGCCTCTCACGAGCACGCTTGATATGGACATAGTCGTCGTGCTGCTGGTAACGGCGATCCAGTTCCGACCATAGGTCATGAGTTGGAATCCTGGTGATGGTGTGGGTGTGTCGTGCCTAGAGGGCAACAAAGTCACCTGCTGGGATGCAACACACCTTCTTTGCTGAGAAACTTGCGGACCAAGTCGGCCTGACAAGGTCTGTTGTTGAGATGGTGCTCGCCTCGAAGGGGGAGGACCTTGATTGGTGATACCAGCAGCTGCAGCTGCAACCAAATGGTCTACATCAGCCCTCCACTATTCTATGGCACCCTGGGGTGCCCCTGGAGGTGGTGGATGTTGTAGGAGAGCTCGCGCAACAATGAGCGCGTGCTCTGGGTTGTTGTTTGTCGATGCAGTGATCGACGCAGATGCTCCATCCTGTTGTCTAGCATTGTTTGCTGGAGCTGATGGCAGATCCTACCACAAAATGGAGCTACATGATCACATTGATGTGTCCAACAACATTTGTGAAGAAGTTTCTATCAATGGACTCAAGAGAATTGAATTTCAAGGATTTTGGAGTTAGGTCAAGAATACCTCTTCAAATCTTTGATTCGATGAAATGTGAGTGGGGAATCAGTCTCCGATGCTTGGGGAAAGGTTCCTAAGCACCTTAGGGCTTCAGTCCACCGATTGGAATCGAGATTTTGTGGAGGGAATCGAAAATTGCCATTTGGGAGACAGTTTTCGAGCGTTTTTAGAGAGAGAGTGTTTGAGTGGAAGTGGAGAGGTCGAGGGTTCCTTGGGGAGGTTAAGTCCCCAAGGTACGGACTAGTCCGGTCAGAGACCCGGACTTATCCGGCCTCCGGACTGGGTCTGGACAACTCGAGCCACCGGACTAGTCCGGTGCAATGAAGCGAACTAGTCCGGTCCTAAGACCTAAAACTCCTATATATTGAGTTTTTAGTGGCGATTTGATCCTTTTGGACTATATTTCACAAAAGATCTTTGTAAACATGGTCAATAAGCAATCAACAATCAAACTATGACCATGATTCACAAGGATCAAATAATTTTAAAATAATTTGTATAAAAATTGAGGAGGATGAATTTTTTGCAAGCATGTGTGAATTTTGAATATACCAATCAGATGTGCAAGACTTAAGCCACATTTCGAGAATCTAGGATATTTAGCTCACTCCTAAGTTCAAAAAATCTTTTCTCATCTAGTAACTTGGTAAAGATATCGACCAATTGTTTTTCGGTTCTCACATGGGAAGTTGCAATATCTCCTTTGATGGAGTGATCTCTCAAGAAATGGTGGCAAATATCGATGTGCTTGGTCCTGGAGTGTTCAACTGGATCATGGGCTATTTTGATGGCACTCTCATTGTCACATAGGAGAGCGATATTGCGCAAGTTTATGCCATAGTCCCTAAGAGTTTGTCGCATCCAAAGAAGTTGTGCACAACAACTTCCTGCGGTGACATACTCCGCTTCGGCTGTGGAAAGTGCAATGGAGTTTTGTTTCTTTGAGGACCAAGACACTAGAGATCTATCAAGTAATTGGCAAGTTCTCGATGTACTCTTTCTATCAACTTTGCACCCCGCATTGTCCGCATCAGAATATCCAATGAGGTTAAACTTAGAGCCTTTGGGGTACCAAAGTCCTAGGCTTGGTGTGTGAATCAAATATCTAAGAATTCTCTTTACGGCAGTCAAATGACACACCTTAGGAGCGGCTTGAAATCTAGCACACATACACACACGGCCTAGATGCACATAAGTATAGCAATGAGCCTATAATGGAACGATATACCTTTTGGTCCACACTTGGACCATCTTCATTAAGATCGAGATGCCCGTTGGTTGCCATAGGAGTCTTGATGGGTTTGGCCTTGTCCATGTCAAACTTCTTGAGTATATCTTGTGTGTACTTGGTTTGACTAATGAACGTGCCTTCCTTGAGTTGCTTCACTTGAAAACCTAGAGAGAACTTCAACTCCCCCATCATGGACATCTCAAACCTTTCAGTCATTATCTTGGAAAACTCATCACAAAAAACTTTGTTAGTAGAACCAAATATAATGTCATTTAAATATATTTGGCAAACAAGCAAATCATCATTAAAGTGCTTAGTGAACAGAGTATAGTCCGCCTTCCCAATTTTGAAACCATTTTGAGTTAGAAAGTCTCTAAGGCACTCATACCAAGCTTTAGGAGCTTGTTTGAGTCCATAGAGAGCCTTACACAATTTGTACACATGGTTTGAGAATTCTTCATCTTCAAATCCGGGGGGTTGCTCCACATACACCTCTTCCTTGATTGGATCATTGAGGAATGCGCCCTTGATGTCCATTTGATATAGCTTAATATCATGGTGTGTAGCAAAGAGAAGTAATATACGAATTGATTCAAGCCTAGCTATGGGAGCAAAGGTTTCTTTGAAATCCAAACCTTCGACACGTTAATACCCTTTGGCCACAAGTCGTGCCTTGTTCCTTGTAACCACCCCGTGTTTATCTTGTTTGTTGCGGAACACCCATTTGGTTCCTACAACATTCGCATTAGGCCTCTTCACAAGCTCCCATACTTGATTTCTCTCGATGTTGTTGAGCTCTTCTTGCATGGCCATCACCCAATCCGGATCTCGTAGTGCTTCTTCAACCTTGTGGGGCTCCAAGGAAGAAACAAAAGAGTAATGTTCACAAAAGTTTGCAACACGAGATCGAGTAGTTACCCCCTTGGAGATGTATCCAAGTATATTGTCAACGGGATGGTCCCGTTGGACGCTTTGATGAACTCTTGGGTGTGGCGCTTGAGGTCTTGATTCATCATCTTGGTCTTCCTCATCCTCATTGTCTCCCCCTTGATTGATGCCTCCATTTTCATCTTCTTGGAGCGCATCTTGGGGAACTTTATCTTGATTATTTGAGGAAGAGCTTGCTTTATATGTAGGATGGTCACTTGCATCTTGAGGTTGTTCTTGTGGTCATATATCTCCAAGTGTCATCCTTCATATCACCACTTGTGTAGCTTCTTCTTGATCTAGCACATGACAATCAACTTGCTCCACTTGGGAGCCATTAGTCTCATCAAACACTAGGTCACGTGCCACTTCAAAAATTCTGGAGGATTTGTTAAAGACACGATAGGCGTAAGTGTTTAAGTCATAACCAAGCAAGAAACATTCATCGGACTTAGAAGCAAACTTCGAAGTCATAGGCTTCTTGTTAAAAATGTAGCATTTACTCTCAAAAACACGAAAGTAAGAGATGTTGGGCTTGTTACCGGTTACAAGCTCATATGACGTCTTCTTAAGTATGCGGTGAAGGTACAACCAGTTTATGGCATGGCAAGCAGTGTTAACCGCTTCCGCCCAAAACCGGTCCGACGTATTGTACTCATCAAGCATGGTTCTTGACATTTCAATTAAGGTGGTATTCTTCCTTTAGGCCACCCCATTTTGTTGAGGGGAGTAGGGGGCCGAGAACTCATGCTTGATGCCTTCTTCATCCAAAAATTCTTCAACTTGAATATTCTTGAATTCGGTTCCATTGTCACTCCTTATGGTCTTGATACTCAAGGAGAACTCATTTTGAGATCTCTTCAAGTATCTGTTGAGAACACCTTGAGTCTCGCTCTTGTCATGCAAAAAGAATACTCAAGTGAAACGTGAAAAGTCATCAATAATAACAATACCATATTTGTTACCACCAATACTAATGTAGGCGATTGGACCGAAGAGATCCATGTGTAGAAGCTCCAATGGTCTTGATGTTGTCATAATGTTCTTGGATGGATGTGGTGCTCCAACATGCTTTCCGGCTTGGCATGCGCTACATGGCCAATCCTTTTCAAACACAACACTATTTAAACCACGGATGTGCTCGCCCTTAAGGAGTTTTTTCAAATTCCTCATCCCAACATGGGCTAGCCTTCTATGCTAAAGCCATCCCTTGTTAGTTTTTGCAATTAAGCATGTATCAAGTTGGGCTTTATCCGAGGACAAATCCACAAGATGGAGTTTTCCATTGAGTACACCCTTAAAGGCAATTGAGCCATTGCTTCTCCTTGTGACGGTCACACCCTCATTAGTGAATAAACAATTATAACCTTTGTCACATAGTTGTGATATGGACAAGAGGTTATAATCAAGTGAATCAACATGTAAAACATTTGAAAGAGTATGATTAGGGGATATAGCAATTTTACCGGTGCCAAGGATTTTTCCTTGGCTATTGTCCCCAAAATAGATTCCTTCACTTGGATCTTCATTTATCTCATACTCCACAAACATCTTCCTCTCTCCGTTCATATGATTTGTGCATCCACTATCAATAACCCACTTGGTTCCATCGGAGGAGTATGCCTACAAGAAAGAGTTACGCCTTGGCTTTAGGTACCCAAGCGGTGTTGGGCCCTTTGATGTTAGTCAAGAGGCACTTGGGCACCTACACACAAGGTTTGGGACTCTTGCGGTGTGGCCCAACATACCTAGCATATGCCTTTCCAAACTTGTTCCTCAATAAAACATATGAAGCATCAAAATCATGGAACAATGGACGAGGTTCTTTCTTAGGCATTTTAGGTGTAGTGGCAATGTTCTTTCCTTTATTGTTGTATGAGCCTCCTTTGACAAAAAGAATCAAGTCTTTGCCATTCTTGGGAGTTTTGGTGTTTTGCCTCATCCCCCTTGAATAACCAAGACCATCCTTGACAAGGGGATGTCTTGTGTTGGTATATGCACTACGTGCATATGCCACCTTCTCCTTGTCAAAGATGTCACCCTTGAGTGCTTGATCGGTTTGTGCCAACTTTAGCTCATCTTTAAGCTTTATAATTAAGTTTGAGCATTTACAAGATTGAGATGCTTCCAATTTAACATTTGTGGAGGTGAGATTGTAGAGGAAGAAGGTGCATTGACCTTGAGAGACTTCACTTGCGTCTCAAGGATCTTGTTAGCTTGTGTCAAACTAACGAGTTCATCCTTGAGCACAATTGTAGTGTTCTCAAGGTTTGAGCAAGTTTCCTTGCTCAAAGTGAGTTCACGCTCAAGCGCCTTGCTTCTTTCTCTTTCAAGCTCCAATAGCTCCTCAACCTCTTGACATCTCTCCTTTTGTTGGATGAGCATGTCCTCTTGATGGTTGATGAGTTCTTCCTTCTTAAATATTTCCTCCGTTGGCAATCTTAATCTTTTCAAAGTGCTTTTACTAATGTCTTTAAGAATGTGTTCATTTTCACTACTACTATCAAAATCATCATGAGAATAAATTGAAGAGAAGGATTTAGATTTAACCTTCTTTCTTCCCTCCTTGGCCATGAGACATGTTGGCCTTGAAATCTCCAAGTTGGGGAAGAGCTTGTTCTCCGTTGTTGTCTTCTTCATAGCAATAGTTGCTACCTTCTCATCTTCATCGGAGGAGGATTCCTCATTTGAATCGCACTCCTTTCCAAGGTGGGCATGTACGGATTGCTTCTTCTTCTTGAAGTACTTCTTCTCTTTGGACTTGCCCTCCTTCTTCTTCTTGTTTTCTTCATGTGGACAATCCACAATGAAGTGGCCATATTATCCACAATTGTAGCAAGCCCTTTTTGATCTTTTCTTGGGCTTGTCTTTGCTTCTCCTTTCATTTTGGTAGCTCCCCCTCCTTCTTCTAAACATCCTCTTAAAGTTGTTGATGAAGAGAGCTTCTTCCTCATCGGTGTTGGGACTATCTTCATCACTTCCTTCCTTTTTCTTGTGATCTTGAGGACGTTGCTTTGAATGCAACATCCCTTTTCTTGGAGGAGTAAATATTTTATAGATCATTGTAGAACATCGCTTCTTGCTCCATCATCTCATGGTTGATGATTCTCCCTAGCACTTCTTCGGGAGTCATCTTGTCGAACCCGGACTTCCACAAATTAATGAGCAAAGAGTGACGTTTCGAGGCATGAATGCTCGAATCTTTCTCTTTACCACTTCGTGGTCGGTCCACCGGGTGCTCCATATGACCGACTCTTGTTGATGAGAATCTTGAGGCGGTCATACATATCTTGTGGAGATTCGCCCTCCATGATGGTGAATCTACCAAGCTCTCCTTTGATCATCTCGATCTTTTCTTCCCTAATGACGCGGTTGCCTTCGTGCGCCGTCTTGACGGCATCGCAAATCTCCTTGGCAACCTCCAACCCTTCAATGCGGTTGTACTCCTCACGAGTCAATGAGGAGGTAGTCACTCCAACGGCTTGAGCATTTCGATGTAGAAGAACGGCTTGCTCCGGGGTGATGTCTTCCTCATTCTTGGGAAGGTGAACACCTGTCATCACAATTTTCCACAAGCTGGGGTTTAAGGAAATGAGGTGCATCTTCATATTATGCTTCCACATAGAATAATCATTTCCATCAAATTGAGGAGGTTTGCCAATGGGAATAGACAAGTAATGATTGCTTGCGGTAAGTTGCTCATAATTGTAAGGATACCGGGATTAGTCTTGTGAACTACTCCCATTGTCGATGTTGACTGGAGCAATTGGCTTGATCTCCTTCTTT
Source organism: Tuctoria greenei (assembly GCA_036927565.1). Classification (NCBI taxonomy): domain Eukaryota; kingdom Viridiplantae; phylum Streptophyta; class Magnoliopsida; order Poales; family Poaceae; genus Tuctoria; species Tuctoria greenei. Next base: position 2,401,551 of record JAYESD010000005.1, read on the forward strand.
GGCACTTTGAGCTTCTCATGAAGTCGTGCCTTGAGCATCCTAACTTCTTCGTCGTCATTCGGATCATCTTGAAGAACATCAATGTTCTTTGTCTTGGTGTCATCGACGACCATCGGAACTTCATTGTCACCCCTTCTGGCCATTACTTCTCCAAGTTGTTAGACTCTTGGGGAGAAACCCGCTCTTATACGAATTGAAGGTTGCCTAGAGGGGGTGAATAGGCAATAATACGTGAAATCACTTAACCAAACAAGATTAAATTCCTGTGGCTGGACTAGTCTGCACAGGGCTGGACTTGTCCGTTCAGCACAGGGTGGAAACCCTAAAACTTGATTTCTACAGGTTATTTGCGGAATTAAAGTTCACCAAAGATATGAGCAATGTGTAGTAAACTTGTAAGGCTAAGATTGTAAATTTTAAACACTTAGATTGCAAGTTTACGATAATTATCAAGGTGTAGGGCAATAAGACCAAAGTGAGCCCTAATAGAAAAACTAGTGATCACGAAAAGCGAAAGACAAGTGAAACGAGATTTATCCCGTGGTTCAGCTCCACGAATAAACCTACCTCCACATTGAGAAGTCCACACAAGGATCGGGTCTCACTTGACCCTTCTCTCACCAAGCCACCACGATGGCCGGCTTGGTTTCCACTATATCAATGGGTAATCACCAAGTTTGATAGGGCTGCTCACAATTTGAGGCTCCCACAAATCAATACAAGAGGAGCACACGAAGCTCAACTCACACAAGCCACACAACACAACACAATATCGAAGAGATCAAATCGAGAGCCAAAACGCGATGATCTTCCTTTACTCTCCTCCCCAAACCCTAATCTCTTCAAGATTTGCTCTTAGAGGGTTAGTAGGATGAGTAGAAGGCTTTGGAAGGCTCTAGGATGCTTGTGGCGGCGCTAGGGTTCAAGACCTATTCAAATGAGCCTGGGGGTCCCCTTTTTATAGGGGTCCCGAGCCCCTTTTGCTTACATCAGCAAAGGGGCGGACTAGTCCAGCCTCAGACCACGGACTAGTCCGGCCCTATGGGACCACTGACCTCTGGTCAGTTCCCGACAACTGCCACATTGAGCAACGATCATCATGCTACCCACCAAATTTTCAAATGCAAACGGTCACTAGACAACGGACTAGTCCGGTCAACAACGGACTAGTCCGAAGTGGAACAGAACCATTTGGTCCGTCCCAAAACGGACTTTTCTGGGTTGGCCCGGACTAGTCCGACCACAAGGGCGGACTAGTCCGGCCCCCTAGGGTTTCTCTCGGTTTGTCACACTAAGTCTCAAACGGATAAGTCCGTACCCAAACGGACAAGTCCGAACTACTCCAGAGAGCTTTGGTCCATCCAAAAATGGACAAGTCTGGACTTCTCAGACTTAGCTCCAAATTCACTCAGGTTCACTCCACAGACGTTTGGTCCGTCTCAAAACGTACTTGTGTGCCATGGCCGGACTAGTCTAGCCTTGAGGCCCGGACTAGCCCAGCCTCCTAGGGTTTTTCTCATTTTAGGCTTATCACTTAGGTTTTTCTCTAAACCACCACTTTGAGCCCCTTGGTTTGATCTCAATGCACATGATACAACCACCCTCTCACACGATACGACTCATATAAACTCAACACCATAGAAACTCTAATTTCTATGCTTGAGTCTTTGACGCCCGGTTTCTCCTTTTCCTTTTTGAGAGTTTTCATCTCATTTCAATCCTTGTACCTATGATTAAGATCAAATTAGCTCATTATCCTCTTAATTATCATCATCAATTATCCAAAACCCACGGGGATGCCTAGATGCACCTTCACTACCCCCCTCCTTAGGGAAGCTCTGGCATTGCAACATGTCCAGTAGCACTGGACCTATCCCCCAGTACAGGGAAGCTCCGAAGCTTTCATGTGTCACACGCCCGGACCTAAGTCTGCAACAGGAAGACAGTGGAATCTCCAACGGCGCGGACATTCAAGGGCTATCAATTGGCCGTTACCAGACCTGGTTAACGCATAATTAATACTATATTAATGATGCACAATCAGAGTACTGTTAAGACCGGTAACGCTGTCATTAAGGCACGTTATCACGCTACTAACCACCCATAACACCATAGATGATGTATAGGGCAGTTATTACAGTCAGAGCCACATGTTGGGCCACAACGCACACTATAACAGCCGGTCTTTGTCATATAAAAGGGTTGCGCTGCATGGTAGAAGGGGGTGATCTCAACCTTGGCTAAGCTAATACACTCTCATTCCATACTCAAACAATCAACACACACCCCGTGGAGTAGAGTATTATGCTCAGGCAGCCCGAACCAAGTAAAATCTTTTGTGTTCACCCTTGTTCTTGATCTTGATTAGCGCCCCATCCGAATACGGACCCCAGCGGACTAATTCTTAGTAGTACCGAGGGAAGTGTCTTAGTCCACACTTCAACAAGGTTAACATATTACTGGTAGTTGCGAGCCCGGTATCGATGTTGTAAGACCTGATCAGAGGGGAGCATTGTTGAAGTGTCTTCTCAATTTTGTCCTCCTCTGATGGTTCTTTCTCACAAAACCTTAATTTGGCTCATACCTTATGAATAGCATGTTTATAGTCTTCTATAGACTTAAAGTTTTGAAGACGAATTTAGGTCCATTCTTGGTTGGCCTCTAGCAATAATATTGCATTTCGTTGTTCATAACGGCCTTTTAATGCCACTTAAAGATTATGAGGTTACTCCTTCATCACATATTCTGATTTTAAATCGGGATGAAGGTGGTTCGGGATGATGTAGAGTGTCAAATACTTATACGTATCTAGAAATATTGGATCTCTTTGCTCAGGTGAAGTAAGTGCACGCATAATTGCTCGAAAAGTCAAGCTTACTTTGACGTCAAGAGCCCATGTTGGGTAATTGTGACCATCAAGAGCAAATTATTCAAACTCACGAGCTATTGACTCCTACATATAGGAAACCAAATATTTTAGTAGCAAAATCATCATGGTGCGAAAAATGGCATAGCAAAATGAATAATTCTATGTATAATTTATTCTCAATAAGGCCAATTTTGTAAAAATGACCGAATGAAAATAAAGCATATACATTATATGTGAGATGATTCATGCTTGTATTAAGCCAAATATAACTAAATGGCATAATTAAGATAAATCAAATCTCTTTTTATTTATTTGTAATCATATTTTCTCATTATAAGTCAAAATTTTAGAATTAGCTTAAATGATGGTACATGTAAACATTCGAAATATAGTTAACAAAATTCTATTACTTTTGGGTCAATATTTTTAATAATAGCCTGAACAAAAGGAATTTTTGGACAAAGTGTTAACGATTGAATATATTAGATCCATTCAACCAAAATTTCAATTTTAGCGAAATTTTGTAAATTCAATTATAATAGTGCAAAATATATTGCAAAACAACACTTGTCATAATCATCACATATTGTTGATCATAATTATATTTACATAATATTTACAAGATTACACAAGTTTGCAAGAATTTAAATATAAATTCTAATACAAATATAAACTAAATTAAATTGCAAATTTAAATAAATAGAGTTAAGAAATAAAGTGGAACGTGGTAGCAATCGGCCTGTCGGCCCGCTGTGGCCCATGCAGCGCATGGTCTTGCGCCACATTTGCCCTGCGCGGCAGGGTAAAAAGGGAGGGGACGAGCGTGGAGCGATTAGGGTTAGTACTAGCCGCACTCTCCACCTCGTTTCATCCGTCTCCACCTCCGCCACCACCGCCTTCGGTTTTGCCGTTGCCGATACTCCACTGTCTTCCAACTTTATTCCTTCTCCTGTCATTCATAGAACCCCCCCCCCCACTAGCGTCACACTGCTATTCCCACTTCTTGCCGGCATCGCTCCCCCTCAATCCCACCATTCAGTGGCTTGAACCGACGGCTGAGGTCCAAGATCCGGGTGCTCGGCCTCTTCACGTTGGGGCTGCGAGGTGCACAAAACGTCGGAGGACTCGGTTCCCACTTGGGCTCGTAAGCACCGGTGTGGTTCCGGATCTCGGAGCTTCGGTTTTGCCATGAGTTGTTGCCGTCATGAACATGTGATGCTATGGTTGCAGGTGGTGCGACGAGGGTTGCGTGGTGCGAGCGGCCAAAGGTACTCGGAGAAGACCTCATGGTCTGACTTGAATCCTCATCGTGCGTCGTATCGTCGGCGGCCTCACAGATTCGGTGGTCATGGTGATGTCTTGGCCGGCGGTTTATTCTCCTTCTTCCTCTTCCCTGTCCGCTCGATGACGAAGGTCCAAGGTCTGGTGCAACCCGGATTGGGGTCTCCCCTCCGAGGATGGCACTTTGGAGCACCTTGAGGACCCGATTGATGGGCGTCAAGGTCCGAGGGACGGACGGGAAAAGGGATTGGAGTGCTATCCTCGACGCGGCGATGCGGTCTGTGTGGATCTGTCGGTGGTGGCGCCACCAGAGCAATTACCGCTCAATGGTGACGCTGACCTTCATGGCAACACGTTCTGTTCTGATGGCCATGGTTGGTGTTGTCTGGTCTTGCAGGGTTCAACCAACGGCGACGACGGCGCCCATGGCGGTCACGACAACTACGGGGACAATCTTCCATTGGGAAGAAGACAAGAATTAGATCGGTAAGTCCATTGTTGAACATCTTACCAGTGGTGTTGTTCTTGGTTCTCTTGTTTGTAGAGGCAAAGTGTTGATAACGTATTAGAATACAAAAGAAAAAATTTAGAGGGAGACACAAGATTGTTTCTTAATCATTTTTATTCATTCATTTATCTCTTTTTATACATTTTGCATGGACGGGCGCGCCCGTCAGCGACCGGTCGCGAGGAGGCACGCGGGCACGACGGGTCAGCGGTTACAGGAAGTGTTCAAGTGATCATGTGTATAATGTGTTTTAACAGTTGTCATGAACTGTGATGCACGACACCTTTGTGCGCCCGCCGTTGCAACGAGCTGTGGTTCAAAGACCGGTGAGCGGTGTGACGGGCATGTATCGCCGCCTACGGAGGAGACGTCCGAGGCGTAGGTGCAATCCAGTAGACGGCAGAGATGGTCAGCGATGTTAGAGAGCGTTGCAGCGATGGGAGTGTCAGGCGCAGGCAACACGAAAGAATACGTGAAAATCGTGACTTCAGAAGGAAATGCACGTTCCCATGCATTTCAAATTAATGTAAGGTTTGGTAGGCAAACAAGTTTGAGTAAATTTGGACCAACATAAGATACCACACTGTTTCATCATGATTGCTGTTGTTTAATCATACATGCATGTATGGTCTAAAGCCTGAAATGCTTCTCTTTATGTCATCTATAACTGATGGGAAACCCTGCATCAGCCGCAAGTACCCCTCGGTCACCACCGCCAGCTTGAAGTTCTCCTCCGCCATGAAGAAGTCCATGCACTTGTTCTTCAACTCTGGGCAGACAGCTGTTTCAGCGCAAGCTAACATCATCGCGACGTTCTCTTCCGTCGAGGTTGTACATATCTGCAGCGGCAAGCAGATGCTGGAGCAACTCTACTATCAGTGCCGAAGAGGAGGAAGAGCTGTCAAAATCTTTGTCCGCGGGCAGTGCGTCGGTGTACATGTACCGCAGAAGGAGCTGGAACATCGTCGGCTTGATGTCGTGCAGCGTGATGATGTGGTCCATCTTAGCGTTTGCCTTGGAGCCGAGGAGCTGCGCCTTGCAGACCGTTTGCGATGCTTGTCAAAAGGCTAAAAGCCATCAACTTCCCTATCAAAAATCCAATAGCATCTCAAATCATCCTATTGAGCTTATACACTCTGATGTGTGGGGACCCGCACCCAAAACCATCAATAGAAATCAATACTATGTCAGCTCCATTGATGACTATAGTCAATATACTTGGATATATTTGCTCAAAAATAAATTTGAGGTCTTCCAAGTATTTCACAATTTCCAAAACCTAGTTGAGAGACAGTTCAACCGGAGATTCCTTGCTATACAAAAATTGAATTCCTTTTTTTAGAAAATAGGAATCAATCATCATGTTTCTTGCCCTCATACTCACCAACAGAATGGAACAGCTGAGAGAAAACATCGCCATATTATGGAAGTAGGACTTGCTTTACTATCCAATGCCTCTATGCCTTTGAAATTTTGGGATGAGGCATTCACAACTGCAGTCTACTTGATCAATATTCTTCCATCTCGTGTGATCAAGATGAATACTTCTACTGAACTTTTGCTCGGCCATAAACCTCTCTATACTAATTTAAGGATCTTTGGTTGTGCATGTTGGCCCAACTTGAGACCTTATAACACGCAAAAGCTTGCTTTTAGATCCACAAAAATGTGTCTTCCTTGGCTATAGTCCCATGCATAAAGGGTTCAAATGTCTTGAGTCTAAAATTTGAAGGGTGTATATTTCAAGAGACGTTGTTGAAGTATAGCAACGACACTTCCCACGGTACTACTAAAGTGTAGCCCGCGGAGGTTCTTTTTTTGGTTGGGGCACGAAGAGATGAAGATCAAGATGGTGACACTAGAGATTTACGTGGTTCGGGTCGCCTGAGCGTAATACCCTACTCCACAGTGTGTGTATATTGGATCACTAGAAAGCCTTGTCTGTTGCTCAGCCTAGAATCCCCTTTGTATCGTGCGACTCAGTCCTTTCATAGTCCAAGGACTGACCATTACATCATTAGCCTGGCCCGACAAGTGGCATTGGCGTATTAAGTAGCCTAATACACTTTCTACGGGTATTAAGCATGGTTAATAGTGTGATAATGCGCCATAATGGTTGCGTTATCTCCATTAACAGTGCTCTGATCGTGTGTCATTAATATGGTATTAACGACATGTAATCAGGCCTTGAAATTGCCGCTTTAACTGTCCCTTGAATGTCTGTGCTGGAGGATACCTGCAAATGTATTCATTGGTGAAGGTCCGGAGGCTTCACACGTGGCAGCTTCGGAGCTCCCCCTTGCGGGAAGGTAGCTGCAAAACCGCTACCCACGTGTCAACACCAGAGGTTCCCTTTGCTGGGGGTTAGCTCCGGGGTCATTGCACATGTGCATATCGCAGAACTTCCCTGTGTCGGGAGTTTAGCTTCGGATTCATATTACACGTGTCAATCCCCGGAGTCACCCATATGAGGGATGCAAGTCCGGTGTAATATGACATGTGGGTGCTGAGGAAACCTTCAACTTTGACAGATAGAACTCTCTTGCACTTCTTGTGGTATCGTGGGGTACCCGGTACGCAGGGTACCGACAGTGGCCCCCGAGCCCACCTCTGGGAGAAATCCTTTGGGTTAAGTTATTCTTTCAGAGGTGGGGCCATCCTTGATTCTCGTGTCGTGATTTCAAAGTTCTTCTGTTGTGCCATTGGGGAGATGGTTTGGGGTTACACCGTCACCGTGTGGCTTGTTTTGAATGCAGCAGATGAGAGATCTCACGCAATTGAAGGTCGCAAGTTCCCCATACAAAAACTGTATCGGTTCCGAGCGCCTTGTCAGGGTGCCGCCTTTGGGTCTCCCGCCGCCCATCATGACAACGGTTCGCCTGGGGTAATAACCTCTATCGGTACCCTACGTATCGGATACCCCTTGCGATTGCAAAGATCACAAGGAAACTCCATCTGCCAGATTTGAAGACCTCCGTAGGCCCCACATGCCAGGCGTAACCAGACCTGCTTCCCCGACATGGTTAGTCCAAGGGCCGTCACGTGTATCATAAGACCGGAGCTATCACCCACACATGGGAAAGTTCCAGACTAGATACCAGTATGGCATCTCCGGACCTAACCCCAGACAGAGGGAAGCTCCGGTACTGACACGTGTCCAGCAGCATCGGACCTACCCGTCCACGACAGTAAGCTCCGGAGTTGCCACGTGGCTGAACTGCCGGACCTTCAACTTCAACAATCAGACTGGTGGACCCCCCAACAGCTCCGGACCTTCAAGGAGCAATCAAAGACTTCAAGACCCGATTAAGTGTCATTAATGCCATATTAGTGACACACGATCGGATAGCCCTTAATACTGGTAACAGCAATGTTAAGGCCCGTTACCAGGCTATTAAGGATAATTAACCTTATTAATTGTGTATAAAGCATGTGTAACCGTCGGGGCCACATGTCGGGCCAGGCTAACGGTGTAACGACCAGTCCTTGTACTATAAAAGGACTGGTCGACGATACACAAGGGACGGTTCCAGACCACTACTGAACTCCCTGAGCTAGACGAGCTTCTTCTTCTGGAGCTTCTTCTAGACTCACATGCTCAATACAACACCAACACACCCCGTGGAGTAGGGTATTACTCTCAAGCGGCCTGAACCACGTAAATCTCTGTGTCCATTTGTCTTTCACCTTATTGAATCTCTGCGCGCCCATTATCGAACTACAACTCCTCGATCTACCAACGGTAGTGTCGGGAGATCTGCCGAATCCAAACACCGACATTTAGCGCGCCAGGTAGGGGCGCCCGAGATTTCAAGTATGGTGAACTCAGCTGCTGGATCATCCAATGGCAACCCTGCTGTTCAACCCGTTGGGGGCAATCCCTCCAACATGCAGCAACCAGTAGGTGTCGTGGCTCTAGCAGGAGTCATGCCTCCACCGCCACCGCCTGCACCAGCACGTCAAGCTGAGCAGCGTGACGGTGCATCGGCGTTGGTCACCGCATCGGCGAATAACAACAACCCTGAACATGCGCTTCATGCAGCGCGTGCTCTCCTCCAATGTCCACCACCTCCGGGTGCATCCCAGGGTGCAATGGAGCAGTGGAGGGATGATGTGGAGCATTTGGTTGCAGCAGCAGCCGACCACATCAGCAATCAAGGTCCTCCTCCTTCAGGGCGGGCCCCATCGTAGCACCGGACCGTGTCTAGCAGACTTGGTCCGCATGCTTCCCAAAATAGGAGGCGTGCTGCATCACAGCAAGTTACTCCGCTACCTTCTGGGGCGCGACGCACTCATACGGTAACCAGACTTTCAACTCATGACCTTCGGGCTGAGCTTGATCGACGTTACCGTCAACAGGATGGTCGTGTCCATATCGAGCGTGCTCGTGAAAGGCGAGAGGCTCGAGACAGTCCTGCTCCCGAGGGAGTAGGAGGAGGCTGTTCTGCCCTGGCCATGCACCTACGCATGGTCAGATGGCCACAAAAGTTTCGGCCTCATCTGTCAGAGAAATTTGACGGGACTGTTAATTCCGGTGAGTTTCTCTAGATTTACTCCACCGCAATCCTTGCGACCGGAGGTAACGAGGCCGTAAAGGCCAACTACTTCCCAGTGGCCTTGACTGGGACCGCCAGGTCCTGGTTCATGAGCCTTCCTCACAACTGTTGGGAGGAATTGTGCCAACATTTCACCGCCAATTTTGGGAGTTCATACACCCGACCAGGCACCGAACTAGACCTTTTTGCAGTCATGCAGAAGGGGGGAGAATTCCTGCACTCATTCATCCAGAAGTTCTCCCAGGTATGAAACACTATTTATTCTATCTCCAGCGCCTCTGTTATCGTGGCATTTATACAGGGTGTACGAGATAAGAAGATGCTGGAGAAACTGGCGATCAAGGAAATCACCAGCGTCACGGAGCTCTTCAGCTTGGCAGACAAATGTGCCAAAGCTGCGGAGGGCCATGAAATGCATTCCAAACCACCTCTGGAGGATGGTAAAAAAATCCTCCAAAGGCGAAGCCACTACCTCCGGGAGTGGCAAAAAGAAGAAAAATTCCAACAGCAAGAAGAAGCCGCTGGCCGGCACATCTACTGATGCAGCTACTGCAGCTCCAGGTGGCCGGGGGCCACACCCCAAGAAACGACCTCGGCCGTCCTCTGAAGACGGTGGCAACTCCAAAGTGTGGTTTCCTATTCACAAGTCGAATAGCCACAACTTGGAAGACTGTCGGGAGTCCAAAACCTTGCCGAGCGCTACAACAAGCGTCGGGAAGAAGTTCCTTTCCGTCAGAGGAAAGGAAAACAGAAAGTCGATGAAGCTCCGGCTGAAGAGGAGTTAGGCTTTCAGGACCCTAAAAAGGTCCTAAAGGTTGTTTACACCTCCGTCGACGACGACTCCAACATCTCTTACAATGAGCGTCGGAAGACCATGAACACCATCTTTGGTGCTTCGTGGGACATCACCTCCCACCGTGTCCTCAAGACAATGCGGCAGGACATGACCTCAGTAGCTCCTACGGCCAGGGTGGAGCCTCATCGAAAGTGGATGGACACCACCATCACTTTTGATGCTTCGGACTGCCCTCGGAACATGATCGAAGCTGGTCAACTACCTTTGATGGTATCACCTACCATCAATAACATTCAACTCCACCATGTAATGGTGGACGGAGGTTCGGGGCTGAATCTCATAAGCTTCGAAGCTTTTGTCAAGCTTCAGCTCCGACCTTCGGATGTTCGCCCCTCCCGACCTTTCTCCGGAGTAGGTCCGGGGGTCATAACCCCACTCGGTGCCATTACTCTCCCCGTGACCTTCGGGACTTAGGAGAATTATCACACTAAGAAGTTGATCTTTGATGTCGCTCAGATCAAATTACCTTGCAATGCCATTCTGGGCAGGCCCGCCTTGTACAAGTTCATGGCTGCTGCTCATTATGGCTACCTGGTGTTAAAGATGCCAACACCAGCTGGTGTTCTCCGGATCCGCGGAGACCGCACTGCCGGAGTGACTGTTGTGGAAGAACTTCATGCGCTTTCTACAGCGCAGGAGGAAGAATCCATGCAGGAACAAGCTCCAAAACCCCCGAGCATTTGTCAACGAGGCTCAACCTCCGCACCTCGCGTGGAACCAAGCGGCGACACCGACATCCCCGTCAAAGTCGTCCAAATCGGTTCCGATGCCGCTCAGACCACCCGTATATTGGGAGGTCTGAATGACAAATAGGAACTCGCGCTCATCACTTTCCTCCGGGCTAATGTTTACATGTTTGCCTGGCAACCATCACAAATGTCTGGGATCCCTAGGGAAGTGATCGAGCATAATCTGAAAATCTATCCTGACGCTTGGCCTGTACACCAGAAGCCTCAGGAGCAATCAGTAGAGCGACAGAACTTCATACGACAAGAAGTGAAGAAGTTGCTCGAAGCTGGATTCATCCAAGAAGTCTTCCATCCAAAATGGCTGACACACCCAGTCATTGTACCCAAGGCCAGCGGGAAGCTTCGGATGTGTGTCGACTACACAACACTGAATAAGGCATGCCCAAAAGATCCATTCCCACTACCAAGAATATATCGGATAGTGGAGTCCACCTCCGGGTATGAATTACTGTGTTTCCTAGACGCATATTCTTGGTACCATCAAATCAGAATGTCTATTGAAGATGAAGAACATACTTCTTTTATCACAGTAGATGGATTGTATTGCTATACTGCCATGCCATTTGGTATCAAGAATGCAGCTTCAACATGTGTACGAGCTATGTACAAAACCTTTGGAGAGCTCATCAGAGACGTAGTGGAAGTGTATGTTGATGACATCGTCATCAAGATCAAGGACAAGGAGTCATTCCTTGACACCTTGCAAGCTTTCTTCGACAAGCTGCGGGTCACCCGCACGAAGCTGAACCCAGACAAGTGCGTCTTTGGGGTTAGCTCCGGAAAGCTTCTTGGTTTCCTGGTAAACCACCGGGGCATAGAGGCAAATCCGGCGAAGATTAAAGCCATTGAAGATATGCGGCCACCAGCCCGCATCGAGGACGTCCAGAAACTGACCGGATGTCTAGCCACCCTCAGCCGGTTCATCTCAAGACTGGCAGAACGGGCGCTACACTTCTTCAAGATATTGAGGAAGTCCGGACCATTCCAATGGTCTGAAGAGGCAGAAAAGGCGTTCCAGGAGCTAAAGCAGCTCCTCACCACTCTACCAACCTTGGTAGCTCCGATCCCTGGTGAGCCCTTACTGCTTTACATTTCAGCAACTGACGAGGTTGTCAGCATGGTCTTGGTTGCGGAGAGACCAAAACCATCCCAAGCTCAGGAATCCAGACCCCTCCGGGAGGGTCCGGAGGTTCCTGAAGATGAGTCTGGGTCCCAGCCCCCAGACTTAGATCTACAATGAGTTATTCCAGAAGACCTGGACCCCTCTGGGAGGTTCGGGTCGCTCCAGTAGAAACTCCGGGTTCCTCTAGCAAGGACCCAGAGGTCCCCGAAGCAGGTATGGACCCCTTCGGGAGGGTCTGGGTCGATGTGGAGGATGCTCTGGGCCCCTCCAGGAGGGTCCGGATAGTCCAACGTCCAGTGTACTTCATCAGCGAAGTACTACATGATGCAAAGACTCGATACCTAGAGGTGCACAAGCTGCTCTACGCAGTTCTCATCGCCTCCAGGAAGCTTCGCCATTACTTCCAAGCTCACAAGATCTCAGTGGTGACCTATTATCCACTACGTGCGATCTTGCATAATCCCAACTCTACCTGGAACATTGCAAAGTGGGTAGCGGAATTGGCCGAATTCGATCTTGAATTCGTCCCAGGACAAGCGATCAAGAGTCAAGCATTGGCAGACTTCGTGGCGGAATGGACTCCCTCTCCAACAAACCCTGGGGGCCCTAGTGAGCAGAAGCCGAAACTCAAGGCTCCGGTCTTCACCGAGCCTCAGTGGACCCTCTACTTCAACGGCTCCATGCAAAAGCAGGGGGCTGGAGCTGGAGACCTTCTCCTCACTCCAACAGGGGAGAAGGTAAAATACATGGTCCACCTTGACTTCAAGGCGACCAACAACATGGCGGAGTATGAAGCCCTCATTTATGGACTAAAGGTGGCACTATCATATGGTGGAAAGCAGTTGTTGGTCAAGGGAGATTCGCAGCTCATCATTAAACAGGTGAAGGGTGAATGCTCCTATAACAATCCTCAACTAGCTGTTTATCTCCTAGAAGTCCAGAGGCTTCAAAAGGACTTCGAAGTCCTGGATCTCCACCATGTCCAGCGTGTCCATAACGCTGAAGCTGACTAACTCTCGATGAAAGCATCAACCGGAGCTCCGGTTCCTGATGGAACCTTCGTCCGGAGGTTGTCAAAACCCACAGCTCAGCCTGCCGAACTGAGTGAAGGGAGCGAGACCAGCATCCCGAAGCTGGCAGTCCCGATGGCCCTGTTACCATGGCAGCCATCATGGGTCATAGGTGCTGCCGAAAGCTCCGAGCAACCCAGCACACAAAACTCAAATGATCAAGCTAGCTCCGATGCATGGATCTCGGAGATCCGGAGCTACTTGAAAGACAATATCCTTCCTGCCGATGATGTATCCGCTGACTGGATAATCAGATTGGTTAAAAGATACACGCTAGTAGAAGGGGATCTCTACCGGCGCGGTGCCAACGGTGTCCTAATGCGGTGCATCACAAGGGAAGAAGGTTGCGAGCTCCTCGCAGAAATCCATGGAGGCGAGTGTGGGAACCACGCGTCTTCCTGCACGCTGGTCGGTAAGCCTTCCGGCATGGCTTTTACTGGCCTACAGCGCTCCAGGATGCAACTGAGCTGGTGAAGAAATGTGAAGCATGCCAGTTCCATGCAAAGCAAATTCACACACTGGCTCAGCCTCTACAAATGATACCTCCTACATGGCCTTTCGCTGTGTGGGGGATGGACATCTTGGGACCTTTTCCAAGAGCTGTCGGAGGTTACAAGTTCCTCTATGTGGCCATTGACAAGTGCACCAAATGGCCGGAAGCAACTCCAGTTGTGATAATAAACAAGCAATCAGCTATCAACTTCTTGCAGTCCATCGTATACAGATTTGGAGTCTCGAACAAAATCATAACAGATAATGGGACCCAATTCACAAGCTCTGCTTTCCATGGATACTGCGAAGACCTCAGAATACAAGTCAGCTACGCCTCCGTAGCTCACCCAGCAAGCAATGGCCAAGCCGAGAGAGCAAATGCAGAAATCTTGAAAGGACTCAAGACGCGCACATATGAGCGCCTGAAAAAACATGGAGCCAACTGGATCGAGGAGCTTTCGCCCACTCTATGGGCCAACAGGACAACTCTAAACTGGTCAACTGGAGAGACTCCCTTATTCCTGGTGTACGGAGCTGAAGCAATCCTTCCTCCGGAAATCACCTTGGGGTCGCTCCAGGTCTGGACCTTCGACGAAGCCACGCAGGACCAGCTCCGGCATGAATACCTTGACCTTCTTGAAGAGGGAAGGTGTCGAGCAGCTGTTCGGAATGCCTGATACCGCGAAGCTCTTCGGCGCTATCACCAAAGGCATGTTCACAGCTGACAGCTCGAGGAAGGCGATCTGGTGCTACGGAGAATACAATCTAGAGAAGGGTTAAAAAAAATCTCGCCCAGCTGGGAGGGACACTTCCGAGTGATCAAAGTATCCCGTCCCGGATGCGTTCGCTTGGCAACCGAGGATGGGACACCTCTCCCAAATCCTTGGAACATTGAGCACCTCCGTAAGCTCTACGCTTAATATCACCGAGGTGAGTCTGTAATTACATGTGATGTATGTTATAGAGTCATTGTACATAGTCGGGTAGCTCCTCCAGGAGGGCAGCCGGACCTACCCCGTTAGGTCCGCAACGTCCATGCAACACTTGTCACAGTCTCAAAACTAAAAGTGTAGCTAGCTACCTTGGGTCAAACGAGAAGCGAAACACACTTAGCCTTGTTCCGTATCCTAAGAGTGTACTTGTTTCCCCTGTACCCCGGACCTATAATGAAAGACATCTTCATGTGAAATAGACTCCACGTGCATTTATTTTGTACAGGCTCAACATTTTTATTTTTCTCTTTCTTGTCTATAACAAAGAAGTGCAATTCTTAAGAAATTTTAGTTCGACCGGTTTATATACGATTCGAGTTGTATTGTCAATTCTTTTGGATTCAAATATTGTTCATGGCCAACTCGCCTAAAAGCCGCCAAGCCAATCTAGGGCTGGAGTGTGCTATCGACTTAGCCTGGTCAAGCACCCTAAGTACGCCACTCTACCTACACCCCGGCAGGCCGAAGTAAGGCGGGTCCATGGACAGTTGGATCTAGAAGAAAAGACAACGCATTCGGTTGTATTTAAAATCGTGTTTAACTTAAAGTCTTCTTAAGAATCGTAAGCCGCGACGAAATTATAGACAAGAAACGAATTTTACTATTTTTCTTGGCTTAAGTGTGCAGGAAAAATAAAATCTACGTTGATGGAGAAAAGCCGGAGCTAACTAAGCTCCGACTCCCCTAGGGGGGGCAGCCGTCGACGCTGAATAAAAGATGGTGAGAAGACCCCGTAAATGGAGTCTGCTGCCAATAAACTAAGTGTTGGCAAAGGTCACTGCCGGAGCTACTAAGCTCCGACACCCCGGAGGACTAACTATCGATGCTTGATAGAGACTATTGTCGGAGCTATCAAGCTCCAGCGATGGACAATGCCGGAGCTTCTAAGCTCCGACAACCTCAGGGGCCTTCACTATCGAAGACCTCGGACCTAAATTCTACAAGTTCGGAGCAAATGAGTCTTCAATAAAACACAATATCCTCTTGGTACATGTTCACAATCAAATTGTATACATCTACCAGGGGGCCAAGTGAAGATAAAAGTGTTGAAGACAAAAAGTGAAATTCACAAAAATTTGGGGATTTCATTTATCTAGATACAAGGGATTACATCTGGAGACAAGGGATTACAAAATTGAGGAAGAAGAAGAGAAAATACAAGTGAGAATTACAGAGAAGGTCCTAGACCCTATGAAAGAATTGGGCGACTTTCTAGGCAACCTCCAACACATTGGCTCGGGCAGCTTCCCCTTCTCCTTCGACGGGACCTTCAAGCACCGGGTCCAGAGGAAATTGGGAGTTCCGGCTAGTGTAGCACGTCAGCACATATTCTGCGACGTTCTTCGCCAGGGATTGCCCCTCAACCTCCAATTGGTCCACGATGACATCGCCCACCTTGGAGAGCTTGCTACCTGCTGAGCTCAACGCCTGCAGCGCTAGGTCCGGCTCCGGCTCCGGATCATCCGGGCGCACGGGGCTGAAACCCATCGGTGTTAGCGCGTCGTTGGCCTTGCCCAGGAACTCCCAAATCTGTAGGGAGTCTGCAGTCCTCAAGCCCTTCATTTCTTCCAGGGATCTCCTGGCCGCCATCAGTTCAGAATTCTCAAGGGCGAGGCGCTCAACTTCTTTGGCGTTCTGCTGAATCTTCTCAGCAACCCGCTTTTCGAGTTTTCCGAGCTCCTCCTCCCGGAGGTGGATCTTGTTCCAACGATCGACCAGGTCCTTCTCTCTTCCCCTCACTTTCTTCTCCCGGGCAGTAAGGGCACACTCTTGTTCGTAGAGTTCCTGCCCTCGCACCCAGGCTTTCTCCTCTTCCTCATGGCAGCGCTCTTCCAATTTCTTGGCGCGCTCCTCGAGGCCCTTGTCAGCCAGAGCCACCTTCTCGGTGATCTCCTCCTCCCTCCTCAAGACGTCATCCCGCAGCTCTAGGATTTTCTGCTCTTCATCTTCGAGCCATTTCTCCCTCTCTTCAAGTGCCTCTCGGTGCTTGATGAGTGTAGTGTTAATGGCCTCAAGCCTTTCGTGGCGTTCATCGGCCGCACTATTGGCAGCTTTGGCCTGATTGTAGATCTCCTGGGATTGAGCGTCGAGGGCGCGAGTCATACTCTCCCTGTCATGCAGCAACTTGCCCCAGTACTCCAGGCGGATCTTCTCCTGTTTGATCCACTCTTTGTCATCCGCTAGCCTCGACTGTGCCAGCTTGGTCTCGAAGTAGAGCCGGTTACGCCATCGCCTAAGGGTTTGGCGCTCCTCTTCAAGAGCCTTGCTGTCGTGGAAGAAGGCCAGTTGGACTTGACACAGACTGGAACATGCGTTGTCAATAGACAGTGACAACGGGATGGGTTCCGGACCTACTAGGGTCTCCTCCACTGGTTCCAGCGGGTCTTCAGATACAAAAATTGGGTCCCACTCCACAAGAGTGGACCCCTGAGTATCCATGGCACCAGGGCCGTCCTCCGGGATGGCCTCAGTCGCCATCGAGGAAGGCCCCGCCGCCAAGTCTTCGTTCACCCCCTCAGGCAGGGGGCCAGCGACTTCGCCTAGGCACTCCGGCTCGGCCACAGGTACCTCCGACGTCGTCGCTTCTGGAGCAGGAGTCGTTGCTGGCTCCGGTCTGGGCACCTCTTCCGATGGAGGCTCAAGCTCCGTCACCTCTTCAACCACCGACTCAGGAGCCGGAAGATCTTCAACATCGATCGGCCCTGTGACCAGAGCTCCAACAATGACCGGCTCAGCGACCGATGCTTCGGAGGTAGCTGGCCCAACTGCCGGAACTACCTCAGTTTCTGGCCCGCACGCCGGGGCTTCAGTCACCTCCGGCTCAATCGCCGGGGTTTCGACAATTTCTGGCTCATAGGCCGAGATTACTACTTCCTCCGGCTCAACAGCCGGAGCTTCCATCATCTCAGCACCAGGACCCGGAGCTTCAACCTCCAGGATAGGTGCCGCTGGCGCATCTTCACTCCCGTGGTCCGGCGCTACCACGGGAACTTCTGGGGATGAGTCAAGGTCCATGACCACGACAGCCGGCGCCGGAGCTGTCGCAGCTTCAGCCACCACTGGGGACGGCACCGGAACAGGAGCAGAAGCCCCCACCCTCACGGCTTCAGCCACTGTGGCTGAGGGTGGAGCCTCACTCCCCTTATTGGGGACGCTGTACATGACGAACGAAGAAAATTAAAAAATAGTTGCTACAATTAAAACAACTATCCAAGCTAGAGATTAAAAATTACCTTGGGAGGCTTCCGCACCAGCTTGCGCGGAACCTTTTTCCCAGGCGTTCTGGATTGGTCATAGCCGGCGTGGAAGCTCCGGAAGGCCCCCCGGAACTTGTCGCGGCCACGGGCGTTTCCCGAGTCGAGGCTCAGCTCGATCGGGAAGAACCCCCGGACCTGGAGGCCTCCACCGGCCCAGGTACTGGAGTCGCGCGCCCGGAGCTAACACCCCGGGAGTACCCCACTGCAGGAACAGACGCGCTTCGGGAGGACCCCACTGCGGGAACAGTCGCGTTCCGGGAGGACCCCATTATGGGAACAGTCGCCACGGTTGTAGAAGACCTTCCCCTCCAGGGAGAAGGAGCCGAGGCGGAAGTAGCGGGCGTGACGGACCTTCCGTCGGCATACTGCAGCTTCCTCTTCCGACTCTCGGGTTCATCCGCCAGCTCCTTGCCCTTGCCGACGACCTCGACCCTCGGCTTTGGGGCAGGGACAGAGCCATCTTCGGGCATTCCGGGGATCGCCACCCGGGTGATTGATCTTCTCTCGACGACACCAAGGTCGTCAAGTACGGGCATCTTTCGCCGGAGCTCCCTGCTGAACTCCACTTCCACGTTCAGAGGGAGAAAGGCTGACGGGGGAGTCAAGTCATCACCGTCGACGTCGATGCCGTGCTGGAACTTCTTGAGGTGGAACTCCAAGGTTTTCCCCACCATGTTGGACTTTATCCCGGTCTCAACTCGGTCGTCGTCCATCACGCTGTTGAGGGCCCAAGCGAGTTTCTCCCTCCTCTTCAGCGGCGCCCACCTCTTGACCAAGAAATTGCAAAATACCGCCTGAGGAGTCAATCCTCCCTCCATGCATTGGCGGATCCTGGTCAAAGCAGGGTTGAAAGCTTCCGCCAGCACCAGAGCTTCACTCCAGATCGTCGTGTCAATGCCGGGAAGACCATCGGGCAGCTCCAACCTCTCGTGCTCCTCCACCCTGACGACTACCCAGTATTTCTTCCAGTCATCCCACTTCCCAGAGGGAAATGACCGGAGGTACTTGAATGGGCACTTCTTGCGCTTCACGAAGTAGTAGAAGCCAATGTACTCATTGCTCCGGCCGGTGGTGTGGACGGTGAAGAAGGTCCGGAAGAGTTCAATGCAGGGGGGATGCCCACCCACATCTCACAGAAGTGGATGAAGATAGACACGAGGAGAATGGAGTGAGGGCCAAGGTGGTATAACTGCAGACCATAGAAGTCTAGCAGCATCAAGAAAAAGGAGGAAAAAGGTGGGATCAACCCCACCATGGCATACGAGGAAAAGTACACCATTTCGCCGGCGTGCTCCTTCTCGAATGGGAGCTCTCCACCAGCACGGACCGAGCGGTTGAAGAAGTCCGAGCACCACCCCATGAGGGCCCAGATCTTCTTCAAATCGCCGTCGGTCTTCAAGCGACTCTCGCGGAGACCCAACTCCATCGCGGCACGGCTAGGCAAGAGAAGAAGAGTGAAGCACAAGTTAGGAGTTTGAGCGCAAGATCAGATGAGAGGCGCAAAGAACTCCCTACGGTGCGTGCTTTCCTTCTTAATTAAGCCCTCGCAATGCTTGGATGGAAACCGCAAGGAAGTCGAAGATACCATTCAAAAGTTCCACCCAGCCGATGACAAGAGGGCCCGGGACCACCCCGGCGATCAAGTTGAGGTTCTTACCCAAGCGAACGGTTGTCATCATGAGGTGGGAAACCCAAAGGCGACGGCCTGACAAGGCACGTGGAACCGATACGGTTTTCGTATCGGGAACCGGCGACCTTCAATTGCGTGAGATCCGCACGCCAAAGATCTCATCTGTCGCATGCGGGATGCGCCACGCGGCGGGGGTCTAACTCTAAATCCTCGCCAACGGCACCCTCAAAGACCCTTGAAGACTCAGTTCAAGAGTCGCGAGGATGGACCCACCTCCGGCGGAATGACTTCACCCCAGTGATCTTCCCCGGAGGTAGGTCCAGGGGGCCACTGTCGGTACCCTAAAAACCGTACACCCCTTGAGGTTACAAAGATCTCAAAGGAAAGTCATCTACTTGGTTTGAAGACCCTTGGAGGCCCACATGTCAGACATAACCGGACCCGCTTCTCCAACATGGTTAATCCCTGGGTCGCCACGTGTACTACCAAGCCGGAGCTACCGCCCACAAGGGGGAAGCTCCGGGCCATGTACCGAAATGGCACCTCCAGACTTAACCCCAGACCGAGAGAAGATCCAGAACTGACACGTGTCGGGTAGCCCCGGAGCTACCTGTTTCCCACAGCAAGCTCCGGAGCTGCCACGCGTCCAATCGTCGGATCTTCAGCCTCTAACCTCCGAAAGACCCCGCAACGGCTCCGGATCTTCAAAGGGGAATCAAGGACTTCAAGACCTGATTAAGTGTCATTAATACCATATTAATGACACTTAAACGGACGATCTTAACACCAGTAACAGTGCTGTCAAAGCCCGTTATAGGGTCACTAAGAGCAATTAAATGTGTATCAATACTAGTAACCGCCGGGGCCACATGTCGGGCCAAGCTAACCTGTAACGGCCTGCCCTTGTACTATAAAAGGACAGGCCAACGACACGTTCAAGAGAGAGGCTACACACACGCCATAGACACTCGTCACAAGCTCATACTGCTAATACAACACCAACACACCCGTGGAGTAGGGTATTACGCTCAGGCGGCCCGAACCACGTAAACTCTTGTGTCTCCTGTGTCAATTCCTACTCACCTTCTTGAATCTCCGCGCGCCCACACCGAACATCAAACTCCCCTATCACTTTAGTAGTGTAGGGAGATCTGCCGGTTCAAACCGCCGACACATTTCTTTCCGGCAAATAGGATGAATAGAAGAGGGATTGGGTCATCGTTGCAGTGGAGGAGCACGAGAGGTTGGAGCTGCCCGAAGGACTCCCCAACGTTGACACCGACGCTTGGAGTGTAGTTCCGGTGCTGTCAGATGCCTTCAACCCCGTCTTGACCAGGATCAGCGAATGCCTGGAGAGTGGAGTAACTCCTCAGATGGTCTTCTGCAACTTCCTGGTCAATAGATGGGCTTCGCTGAAGAAGAGGGAGAAGCTCGCGTGGGCCCTCAACAGCGTGATAGATGACGATCGGATTGAAACCGGTCTGAAATCCAACTTGGATGATGAAGCTTTAAGGCTTCATCTCAAGAAATTTCAGCATGGTATAAACGCCGATGGCGATGACTTAGTTCCGTCGGTATCTTTCCTTCCTCTGAACTTGGAGGCGCAGTTCAGCAAAGAGCTCTGGAGGAAGATGCCGGCGCTTGACGACCTTGGTGAGGTGGAAAGGTGTCCGACCTCCAGGGTGGTAATCCCCGGAGCTTCCGAAGGATGGCATGCCTCCGCCCCGAGCCGGAGGGTTGAAGACATAGGCAGGGTAAGGGCAAGGAGCCGACCGAACCCTCTAGCCAGAAGAGGAAGTTGAAGCATGCTGACGGGAGGTCTGTCAAGGCTGCTCCCTCTACGACGGCTCCTTCTCCCCGGCGGGGTAGGTCCTCTACGACCGCACCTTCTCCGGCGTAGGCATCTTCAAGAGGTGTCAGCTCCAGGCAGTCAACCCTGACCTCAGTACCGGCTAAAAGATCCAGGTCCGGAAGTTCTTCCCGGGCAAGAGAAGCTCCGGCTGAGAGGACTCCAACTGCTGCAAGTGGCCCTCAACTGAGGTCCGAAGCCGTTGTCTCACCAGACTTGGTGGGCTCTGGCTCCGGGCCTCAGAAGAAGAGGTTCCGAGGCAACTGGGATGGTAGCATCCCTAGGTAAGCATTGATTGCTCATCTTAAAGTGCTAGTCTTATTTTTTATGTGTCTTTAATCTTCTCTTCACTTTTTTTCTAGGGTGTCGAAGAAAAGGTCAGGAACTTCGGTGCTTGTCGCAGCGACCGGGGATGCACCTGCCGAAGCTCCGGCTTCAAGCACCGAGCCTCCTTCTCAAGTGGTGGCAGAAGTCACAACAGCTCTGGCGCCAGCTATCGTGAAGTTGGATTCGGAGTCCTCGCCTGAAGCTCCCGTGGTAGCGACGGACCACGGGGAAGAAGTTGAAGATACACCTCTGGCATCAGTGTCGGAGGCTGATGCTCCAGTACTGGAGCCGGAGATGTTTGAAGCTCCAGCCTTTGAGTTGGAGGTCGTAGAAGCCCTGGTCGCTGAGCCAGAGGCAATCGAAGTCCTGTCCACTGAGCCGGAAATCACTGGAGCTCTGTCCCTTGTGCCAGAAACAGTTGAAGATCCAGCGGTTGAGCAGGAGATGCATGAAGCTCTGGTTGTTGAACCGGGAGAAGATAGCGTGTCGGCGTTTGAGACAGTGGTGGTAGTGGCCCCATATGAAGCCCCTTCCATCGCCCCGGAGGTGGCTGAACCAGAGCCAGAGCTGCCTGAAGAGGTGGCGACAGGTCCTCCGCCTTTGGAGCGAGCTACCGAAGACCCTGAAGTAGCGCCTTCAACTTCTGCTGCGGAGGTGGGAGTTCCCCTAGTGGGTTCTTCCTCTGCTGCTGTGGAAGGGCTTCTGTAGAGTGGCCCTAGTGTTGCGGGAGCTCAGGGGACCACCCTTGTAGAGTGAGACCCAATTTTTGTGATGGAGAATCCTCTCGAGCCTGCGGAGATGGTCCCAACCGGTCCAGAGCCTATCCCTCTGGCGTTGTCCATATACAACGCCTGCTCCAGCCTTCGACAAGTCCAGCTCGCCTTCGATCATGAAAGAAAAGCCCTGGAGGAGGAGCGCAACACCTTGAGGCGTTGGCGCAACATACTCCATTTTGAGACCAGGCTTGCCCAGACGAGGCTGGCTGACCAGAAGGATTGGATTAAACGGGAGAAGGTCCGATTAGAATACTGGGACAAGCTGCTTGAGGAGAAGGAGGCCGCCATCCGGGTGCTCGACACTAACTCCAGGGAAATCCTTGAGCAAGCCAAGGAGAGGCGTGATGCTGCTGATGAGCGTCACGAAAACCTCAATGAATTGAATGAGGTTCTCCTGAAGTGCCGAGCGGACCTAGAGGCGAGGGAAGAAAAGCTCCTGGAGCAGCAGGAGGATATTGTGAAAAGAGAGGCGGAGGTCACCCAGAAGTTGACTATGGGTGAACAGAATTTGGCGGATCGCTCAAAGAAGTTTGAGCGGTGGAGTGAATATGGAAGGAAGAAGTACTAGAAGATGGGGCAGGAGCTCTCGTAAAGAGAAGCTGACGTTGCCACCAGGGAAGAGAAGGTGAGAGGCAGGGAGAAAAACCTGGCGGAGAGGCGGAACCGCATCCACCTCCGGGAGACGGAGCTGACCGATCGTGAAAACCAAGTTGCTGAAAATATGCAGCAGCATGCTAAATTGGTCGAGCGCCTTGGTCGGGAGGGTTCGGGGCTTGCGGCCGCACAGAAGTCACTGGAGGAGCTACAGGGCTTGAAGGAGACCGAGTCCATACAAGCATGGGACTTCTTGGGACAGGCCAACGACACGCTGACGCCACTAGGGTTCAGTCCTATACGTCTGGACAATCCGGAGCTGGACTTGGACCGAGCGCTAGTGGCCCTCAATGCTGCTAGCGGCAAACTCGATGCAATGGATGACGTCATTGCGGACCAGCTAGAGATAGAGGGGAAGTCTTTAGCTACGAACGTGGTAGAATATGTGTTGTCATGATACGTAAGCCAAGACCCCCAATTCTCCCTGGACCCAGTGCTGAAGGGTCCCTTTGCTAAGGAGGAAGATGTCGCCTAGGCCAGCGTCCATGAAGTTGCTAAAGAGGTCGCCTCATTCTTCCGCAGGACTTCGATCCTTCAGCACCTAGGACTTTTTCCTTTTGCCTTCTACTGTAATCCAAATTTTGTAATCCAGTGCTTCAAATTAATAAAATCCATTTTCCCATGAACTTCACTTTATTTTTGCCTTCAATATAATGTGCTCTGTCTTGTTGCCCCCCGGTATATGTGTACGATTGGAGTGTGTACATATACCAAAGGTTTTCACAGTATATTGATGACTTGAATGCTTCATACTTTTATATTTTAGGTCCGAAGTCTTCATTTCTGAGACGTCAATGGCAGGCCCCCTGGGATTGGCGGAGCTTGGTAGCTCCGATAGTACCCAGTATCAACATATACAACATTGACGATCGGGGCTCGGTGGCTCCTGAAGTCGCCGCACGAATAGTTGAATTTAGGCCCCTCAGTGATTGTCGGAGCTTAGAATTTCTGTTTTTCCTGCACATTAAATACAAGGAAAAAGTAAAATTCATCCTCTTGTCTATAAATCGTTTGTGTCTTATTGTTCTTACTTCAGTTTTACTCTAAAGCAATTCGATATGGTAGCGAGTATATTGATGTAACACTTCCGGACCCATATGCTTTTTTAGTACTCACCCTACTGAGGCCTGTCGGAGTGTAGGTAGAGTGGCTTACTTAGGGTGCAGGACAAGGCTAAGTTGATAGCACACTCCGGACCTATGTTGGCTTGGCATTCAGGCAAGTAGACTATATAGCATGTCAAGACCCAAAGAGATTAACAATACAACTTGCAACACATATGAATAACTTGGGTAAAAACTAAAAAGAATTGCACAACTTCATTATAGACAAGAAGGTTAAAAACAATAATTTGATAGATCGAGCCTTGTACAAAAATAAATGCACATGGAGTCTGTTTTCACACAACGACGTCTTCCATTATAGGTCTAGATTACAGGTGAGACAAGGACACATTTAGGGTGCGGGACCAAGCTAAGTGCGTTGTACATCTTGTCCCGACCCAGGGTAGGTAGTTACACTTTTAGTGCAGTGACTGTATGAAGTGTACTTTAACTTCCCAGACCTTCCCGAAGAGGTCCGCATGTTCTACCGGAGGACCTATCCCTATCTGTTTATTGACTCTATAACATACATCATGTGTAATTACAGACTCACCTCCGTGATTCTAAGTGTAAAACTTACGGAGGTGCTCGATGTTCCAAGGATTAGGAAGTGGAGTCCCATCCTCAGTTGCCAAGCGAACGCAACCGGGTCGGGATACTTTGATCACTTGGAATGGACCTTCCCAGCTTCGGGAAAGTTTGTTCATTCCTCCATGAGTTAGTATCTTCCGAAGCACTAGACCGCCTTCCTCGAGTTGTCGGTTGCGCACATGCCTTTGGTGATAGCGCTGGAGCGCTTGGCGATAACATGCATTCCGAACAACTGCTTGGCACCTTCCCTCATCGACGAGGTCAAGGTCTTCACGCCGAAGCTGGTCCTGTATGGCTTCGTCGAAGGTTCGGACCCGGATGGACCCCAAGGTGATCTCCTGATTAAGGACAGCTTCAACTCTGTACACCAGGAAGAATGGAGTTTCCCCGGTTGACCAGTTTTGAGTTGTCCTATTCGCCAATAATATGGATGGAAGCTCCTCAATCCAGTTAGCTCTATGCTTTTTCACGCGCTCATATGTGCGCGTCTTGAGTCCTTTTAAGATTTTTGCATTTGCTCTTTCGGCTTGTCCATTGCTTGTTGGATGAGCTACTGAGGCGTAGGTGAGTTAAATGTCGAGGTCTTCGCAATATTCTTGGAATGCAACACTTGTTAATTGAGTTTTGTTGTCATTTATGACTTTGTTTGGAACTCCGAATCTGCATATAATGGACTTCAAGAGCTTGATTGATGATTGTTACAACTGGAGTTGCTTCTGGCCACTTTGTGAACTTGTCAATGGCGACGTACAGGAACCTGTAACCTCCGACGACTTTTGGGAAATGCCCCAAGATGTTCATGCCCCACACAGCAAATGGCCATGTAGGAGGTATCATTTGTAGTGATTGAGCTGGTGTGTAAATCTGTTTTGCATGGAACTGGCACACTTCACATTTTTTAACTAGCTCAACTGCATCCTGAAGTGTTGTGGGCCAGTAAAAGCCATGTCAAAAGGCTTTACCGACTAGAGTGCGAGAAGAAGCATGGTTCTCGCACTCGCCTCCATCGATTTCCGCAAGGAGCTCGTGTCCTTCTTCCCTTGCAATGCACCGCATTAGGATGCTATTAGCACCGCGTCGGTAGAGATCTCATTCTATCAACGTGTATCTTTTAGCAAATCTGACAATCCGGTCAGCGGATACATTGTCTTCAGAAAGGATATTGTCTTTCAAGTAGCTTCGGGTCTCCGAGATCCATGCATTGGAGCTTGCTTGAGCTTCTGAGTCTTGCGTGTTGGGTTGCTCGGAGCTTCTGACACCACCTACGACCCTTGGTGGACGCCATGGTAGTAGGGCCACCGGGACTGCCAGCTTTGTGGTGCTGGTATCGCCCCCTTCGCTCAGTTCGGTAGACTGAGCTGTTGGTTTTGACAACCTCCGGGTGAATATTCTGTCAGGAGACAGAGCTCCAGTTGAGGCTTTCATCGAGAGCTCATCGGCTTCAGCGTTGTGAAGACGCTGAACATGGTAGATATCCATGACTCCGAAGTCCTTCTGAAGCCTCTGGATTTCAAGGAGACAAGCAGCTAGTTTAGAATTGTTGCAAGAGCATTCACCTTTGACTTGTTTGATGATGAGTTGTGAATCTCCTTGTTTGACACCATAAGATAGTGCCACTTGAGTCTTTAGATGAGAGCTTCATACTTCGCCATGTTGTTGGTCGCCTTGAAATCAAGGTGGACTGTGTACTTGACCTTCTCCCCAATCGGAGCAAGAAGAAGGATTACAGCTCCGCCCTTTGCTTTTGCACGGAGCCGTCAAAGTAGAGGGTCCAGTGAGGCTCGGTGAAGACTGGAACCTTGGGTTCTGGTTTCTGCTCACTATGGCCCCCAGGATTTGATCGAGAAGGGGTCCACTCCGCCACGAAGTCAGCCAAGGCTTGACTTTTGATTGCTTGTTGTGACACGAATTCTAGATCAAATTCAGCCAGTTCTGCTGCCCACTTTGCAATGTTCCCAGAAGAGTTAGGGTTATGCAAAATAGCACGCAGTGGAAAAGAAGTTACCACTAATATTTTGTGGGCTTGGAAGTAGTGACGAAGCTTCCTTGAGGCAATAAGAACTGCATAAAGCAGCTTATGCACCTCAATGTATCTTGTATTGGCGTCATGGAGCACTTCGCTGATGAAGTACACAGGGCGTTGGATGGTCCGGACCCTTTCGGAAGGACCCGAAGCTTCTTATCCATCGACCCGGACCCTCCTATAGGATTTCGGACCTTCATGTTGTGCTTCTTGGACCCTCCCGGAGGGGTCCAAAACTCCTTCTTGTTCGACCCGGACCTTGCTAGAAGGATCCAGATCATCTTGGTCAGCCAAATGAACTTCCTTAGGTAAATGAGGTTTATCCCCTAGCATTTTGTCTTGGTGCTCCGTGTCTGGAGGCTGGAACCCAGTCATGCCTTCAGGTGATTCCGGACCCTCCCGGAGGGGTCTGGGTTCATGGACTGGATGTGGCTCCGGTCTTTCTGCGACCAGGACCATACTGACAACTTCAGTGGTTGCCGAAATGTAAAGAAGTAAAGGCTCATCAGGATCCGGAGCTACCGATATCGGTAGTGTGGTGAGGAGCTTTTAGCTCTTGGAACGCCTTTTCTGCTTCTTCAGACCAATGAAATGGTTTGGTCTTCCTCAGGAGTTTGAAGAAGGGTAGCGCATGTTTTGCCAGTCTTGAGATAAACCGGCTGAGTGTAGCTAGACATCTAGTTAGCTTCTTGACATCTTTCATGCGAGCTGGAGGCCGCATATATTCTGTGGCCTTTATCTTCACCAGATTTGCTTTAATTCCTCGGTGAGTCACCAAGAAACCTAAAAGCTTCCCGGAGCTAACCCCGAAAACACATTTGTCCGGGTTCAGCTTGGTGCAAGTGGTGCGCAGCTTGTCGAAGACAGCTTATAAATTATAAAGGAGTGACTCCTTGTCTTTGATCTTCACAATGATGTCATCGACGTACACCTCCACCAAGTCTGTAATTAGCTCTCCAAATGTTTTGTACATAGCTCGCACAAATGTTGAAGCAACATTTTTAAGACCAAATGGCATGGCAGTATAACAATACAATCCATCTACTGTTATGAAGGCAGTATGCTCTTCATCTTCCTTAGACATTTGGATTTTATGATATCCGGAATATGCATATAAGAAACACAATAGCTCACACCCGGAGGTGGAGTCCACTATTTGATCTATTATAGGTAGTGGAAATGGATCCTTGGGACATGCCTTATTTAAAGTGGTGTAGTCGAGACACATCTGAAGCTTCCCGCCGGCCTTGGGTACAGTAACTGGGTTTGCCAGCCATTTTGGATGGAAGACTTCCTGGATGAATCCAGCTTCGAGCAACTTCCTGATTTCCTATTGGATAAAGTTTTGTCGCTCTATTGATTGGTTTCAGGGCTTCTGATGTACAGGTCGTGCGTCAGGGTAAATCTTTAGATTGTGCTCAATCACCTCCCTAGGGATCCCAGGCATTTGCAACCGTTGCCAGGCAAACACGTCGACATTAGCCCGGAGGAAAGTGATGAGCGTGAGTTCCTATTTGTTTTTCAGACCTCCCAATATACGGGTAGTTTGAGCAGCATCGAAACCGATTTGGATGACTTTGACGGGAACGTCGGTGTCGCCGCTTGGTTGCACACTGGGTGTGGAGGTAGAGCCTTTATGACGAATGCTCAAAGGGTTCGGAGCTGGCTCCTTACCGGATGCTTCCTCTTGCGCAGTAGTAAGCGCATATAGTTCTTCTAAAGCGGTGACCCCTGCAGTGCGATCCGCAAATCCGGAGAACACCCGTAGGTGTTGGCATCTTCAACACTAAGTAGCCATAATGGGCGACGGCCATAAACTTGTACAAAGCTGGCCTACCCAAAATGGCGTTGAATGGTAGACCGATATGTGCTACGTCGAAGATCAACTTCTCAGTTCTGTAGTTCTCCCGAGTCCCGAAGATCACCGAGAGTGTGATGGAACCGAGAGGAGTGATGGTCCCCGAACATAACCCAGAGAAAGATCGAGACGGGTGAAGGTCCGAAGGCCGGAGCTGGAGCTTAATGAAATCTTTGAAGCTTATGAGGTTCAGCCCCGAACCTCCGTCCACCATCACATGGTGGAGTTGAATATTGTTAATGGTGGGTGACACCATCAATGGGAGTTGGCCAGCTCCAATCATGTTTCGGGGGCAATCTGAAGCATCGAAATGATGGGGGTGTCCATCCACTTCCGATGAGGCTCCGCCTTAGCAGTGGGAGCTGCCAAAGCCATGTCCCGCCGCATTATCTTGAGGATGCGGTGAGAGGTGATGTCCCAAGAACCACCATAGATGGCGTTCAAGGTCTTTCGGCGCTTGTTGTCAGAGATGTCGGAGTCGTCGTCGATAGCATTGTAGACAGCTTTTAGGACCTTCTTGGGATCCTGAAAACCTAGCTCATCTTCAGCCAAATCTTCATCGACTTTTTGTTTTCCTTCCCTTTGACGGAAAGGAGCTTCTTTCCGGTGCTTGTTATAGCGCTCGGCAAGGTTCTAGACCTCCCGACACTCTTCCAGGTTGTGTCAGTTATTCTTGTGAATCGAACACCATGCTTTGGAACTATTGCCTATTTCTGATGAAGGACAAGGTCATTTCTCGAGGCGTAACCCCCGGCCAGCCGGAGCTGCAGCGGCTGGAGCATTGGCCGACGGCTTCTTCTTGTCGTTGGGCTTATTTTTCTTTTTGCCACTACCGGAGGTAGTGGCTTCAGTTTTGGAGGTCTTCTGGTTGGCCTCCGGATCTGGCTTAGAGTGCATTTCACAGCCCTCTGCAGCTCTAGCACATTTGTCGGCTAGACTAAAGAGTTTCATGGCGCTGATAACTTCTTTGATGGCCAGCTTCTCCAACATCTTCTTATCTCGAAAACCCTATCTGAATGCAACGATAACAGAAGAGCTCGAGATTGAAGGAATAGTATTTTGTACCCAAGAGAACTGATGGATGAAGGATCGCAGCGATTCTCCTGATTTTTGCTTTACAACAAACAGATTCAATGCAGTGTCAGGCTGAGTGTAAAACTCCCGAAGTTGGCAGTGAATTGCAGACATAGCTCCGCCCAACTATTAATGGAGTCGGGTGGAACACTCATGAATCAGGACCTTGCAGCCCCAGTTAGAGCCACTGGAAAGTAATTAGCCATCACAGCCTCATCACCTCCCGCTGCCAGTATAGCAGTGGAATAAATTTAAAGAAATTCGGCGGGGTTGACAGTCCCGTCGAATTTTTTTGGCAAGTGAGGTCAGGACTTTTGTGGCCATCTGACCATGTGTAAATGCATGGCCAGGGCATAAAAGTATCCTCCTACTCTCTGAGGAGCAGGGTTGTCCCGAGCCTCTCGCCTCTCATGAGCACGCTCGATATGGACACGGTCGTCGTGCTACTGGTAACGGCGATCCAGTTCCGACCATAGGTCATGAGTCGGAATCCTGGTGATGGTGTGGGTGCGTCGTGCCCCAGTCAACGAAGTCACCTGCTAGGATGCAGCACGTCTTCTCTGCTGAGAAACTTGTGGACCAAGTCGGCCTGATAAGATCCGTTGTTGAGATGGTGCTTGCCTCGAAGGGGGAGGACCTTGATTGGTGATACCAGCAGCTGCAGCTACAACCAAATGGTCTACATCAGCCCTCCACTATTCCATAGCACCCTGGGGTGCCCCTGGAGGTGGTGGATGTTGTAGGAGAGCTCGCGCAACAATGAGTGCATGCTCTGGGTTGTTGTTTGTCGATGCAGTGATCGACGCAGATGCTCCATCCTGTTGTCCAGCATTGTTTGTTGGAGCTTATGGCAGTTGCAGTGCCATAGTGCGTGCCGGAACAATGGTACCTGTTGGCTGCTGCACGTTCAAGGGGTTGCCTCCAGCAGGTTGTTCAGCGCGATTGTCGTTGGAAGATCCTGTGGCGGAATTCACCATCTTGAGATCACGGGACTGCCCCCTTCCTGGCGCGCCAAATGTTGAAGTGTAGCAACGACACTTCCCCCGGTACTACTAAAGTGTAGCCCGCGGATGTTCTTGTTTAGGTTGGGGCATGCATAGATCAAGATCAAGATGGTGACACCAGAGATTTACGTGGTTCGGGCCACCTGAGCGCAATACCCTACTCCACGGTGTGTGTATATTGGATCGCTAGAAAGCCTTGTCTGTTGCTTGGCCTGGAGTCCCCTTTGTATCGTGCGGCTTAGTCCTTTTATAGTCCAAGGACTGACCATTACATCATTAGCCTAACCCGACAAGTGGCCCTGGCATATTAAGTAGCCTAATACACTGTCTACAGGTATTAAGCATGGTTAATAGTGTGATAACGTGCCTTAATGGTTGTGTTATCTCTATTAACAGTGCTCTGATCATGTGCCATTAATATGGTATTAACGACACGTAATCAGGCCTTGAAACTGCTGCTTTAACTGTCCCTTGAATGTCTATGTTGGAGGATACCTGCCAATGTATTCGTTGGTGAAGGTCCAGAGGCTTCACACGTGGCAGCTTCGGAGCTTCCCCTTGCCAGAAGGTAGCTCCAGAACCGCTACACACGTGTCAACACCGGAGCTTCCCTCTGCTGGGGGTTAGGTCCGGGGTCATTGCACACGTGTATATCACGGAGCTTCCCCGTGTCGGAAGTTTAGCTTTGGATTCATATTACACGTGTCAATCCCCGGAGTCACCCATATGAGGGATGCAGGTCCGGTGTAATATGACATGTAGGTCTTGAGGAAACCTTCAACTTTGGCAGATAGAACTCTCTTGCACTTATTGTGGTATCATGGGGTATCCGGTACGCAGGGTACCGACAGACGTGATCTTTGATGAACACTTCTTTCCTTTCTCCGAGCTGCATGAGAACGTTGGAGCACTTTTGAAAAAGGAGATCATGTTGCTTCCTTCAAATCTTTATTCAAGTGTTGATGGCTCGGGGAATACATCAAGTAATGCTCGTTTGACTAATACTATTGACCTTGTACATGAGCATATTGATCTGCAGGTTCCAGAAGAATCAAAAGATCTAATAGTAAAACAATCAGATGAATCTGGTGAAAATAATGAAGAAGACGGGGTTCTCCTTGAAAATATTCAGGTGACACAGCAGTAATCTGGAGCTGAACACGAAGGCGATTTGGCACCTGATCCCAAAATCAAACACGGTGTAGTGTCCCCGACGCGGCAGGCACCAGGATGGGCGCGGACTCCCACTCGCATTAATCAAACGGTTGGTACTTCCTCCGCACGACAGACCGAGGCGACATCACATGCGCCGCCAACCGATCAAACCCACGTGGTAGTCAGCGACAGGGGGATTGGCGCTAACTGCAATACTGATTCAGCCTTGGTGATTGCGGTTGCAGCTGAGGGATCTGGTGTGGACAAAAACTCAGTATCTCAACCTAATCAGCACATGCGCACAAGACAGCAAGCTGGGATTTTCAAACCCAAAATCTACACTGATGGGACAATAAGGTACATGTACTTCACATCTTCTGGTGAACCGCAATATTTGCAGGAAGCCCTTATGCATAAACAATGGAGACATACGATGGGCTTGGAATTCAAAGCATTACAAGATAATCATACTTGGCATCTAGTACCTCAAGATCAAGGCAAAAATATTATTGATTGGAAGTGGGTATACAAAGTCAAAAGAAAGGTTGATGGATCCATTGACAGATACAAAGCTCGATTGGTAGCCAAGGATTTCAAACAAAGGTACGAGGTCGATTATGAAGGTACTTTCAGTCCAGTAGTTAAGGTGGCTACCGTTTAACTAGTATTATCAATTGCAGTGTCAAATAACTGGTGCTTAAGGCAGCTGGATGTACATAATGCGTTTCTCCATGGCATTCTAGAAGAGGAAGTGTACATGAGACAACCTTCTGGGTATGAAGATAAAAGATTTTCTTCACACATTTGCAAGTTAGACAAGGCAACATATGGGCTAAAACAAGCACCCAGAGCATGGTACTCAAGGTTAAGTACAAAATTGCATCAGTTGGGTTTTGTGTCCTCAAAGTCAGATCATTCCTTTTTTATTTATAAAAAGGCTAAAGTAACAATCTTTATGCTAATCTATGTGGACGATATTATAGTAGCAAGTTCCTCAGAGAAGGTTGTGACAGTTTTACTTCATGATTTAAGAAGGAGATTTGCACTAAAAGACCTTGGAGACCTGCATTATTTCTTGGGAATTGAAGCAAAGAAAGTGCAAGATGGTCTGATGCTCTTTCAGGGGAAATATGCGTCTCGCATATTAAAACGAGTAAGCATGAGCAAGTGCAAGCCAGTTTCAACCCCACTAACTGAGAAGCTATCGGTATATAAAGGAGAACCCCTCAATAGTCAAGATAGTACCAACTACAGAAGTGTGGTTGGGGCGTTACAGTATTTAACGATCACCAGGCCAGATCTCTCTTTTGCAGTAAATAAAGTGTCACAATACCCTCATGCTCCTACGTCCGAGCACTGGACGACTATAAAGAGAATATTGCGGTTCGTACGTGGTACATTGAAGACAGGACTGGTATTTAAAAAATCACTATCAACTTGAATCAGTGCATTTACAGATACTGATTGGGCAGGATGTGTAGACGATCGTCGTTCAACCGAAGGGTTTGCTATATTATTTGGCTCAAACTTAATTTCATGGAGTGTCAAGAAACAACCTACGGTGTCAAGATCATCAACTAAAGCTGAGTATAAGGCCATGACAAATGCCATTGCAGAAGTGATCTGGCTTCAGTTTTTCTCAAGGAAATTGGTGTGAAAGAAAATAAAATTTCATGTCTTTGGTGTGATAATCTGGGTGCCACATATTTGACTGTCAATCCTATCTTCCATGGAAGAGTTAAGCATGTTGAGATTGATTATCACTTTGTTAGAGAAAAAGTGATCAACAAGCAAATTGATGTGCAACATATATCATCCAAGGATCAAGTGGCCGATGGCTTTACAAAACCATTGACGGCTCAGCTACAAGAAAAATTCAAATGCAATCTTAACTTGATAAGTTATGATTGAGGGGGCTATTAGAAGGAAAGTTTGAATATAGATTGAATAGATCTCCTATAATTTCTATATCTCTTTCTAGCTGTGTTTGATACGGATCTGCTGGTAGAATCCGATCATGTATCGAGTCTAAGAGTTGTAACCAATTACGTATATTCCTCCTCTATAAATAAAACCCGTAGGCACCCAAGGGTGTCAAACATGCTTCACCGAATCTAATAAGAGGGCCTCGCAGCGATGGGAGTGTCAGGCGCAGGCAGAACGAAAGAAGACGTGAAAATCGTGACTTCAGAAGGAAATGCATGTACTAAGTGGGCACGTTCCCATGCGTTTCAAATTATGTAGCGTTTGGTAGGCAAACAAGTTCGAGTAACTTTGGGCCAGCATAAGATACGACACTGTTTCATCCTGATTGTTGTTTAATCATACATGCATGTATGGTCTAAGTCTGAAATCCTTCTCTTTATCTCATCTGTAACTGATGGGAAACTCTGCATCAGCCGCAAGTACCCCTCGGTCATGACCGCCATCTTGAAGTTCTCCTCCGCCATGAAGAAGTCCGTGCATCTGTTCATCAACTCCGGGCAGACGGCTGTTTCAGCGCAAGCTAACATCGTCGCGACGTTCTGTACCGTCACACGATCGTATAGCTTCCGGGCGCACAAGAGCTTCAGCCTGTCGATTTGGTACTTATCTGCGGCGGCGAGCAGATGCTGGAGCAACTCTACTGTCTGTGCCGAAGAGGAGGAAGAGCTGTCAAAATCTTCGTCCGCGGGCAGTGCGTCGGTGTACATGTACCGCAGAAGGAGCTGGAACGTCGCCGGCTTGATGTCGTGCAGCGTGATGATGTGGTCCATCTTAGCGTCGTCTGCCTTGGAGCCGAGGAGCTGCGCCTTGCAGACCGGCGAGCGGGCGGCGGGGACGGCCCGGTGCGCGCGGAATGTCTCGCCGCCGACGGAGAAGGCGACGTCGGAACCGTCGGTGCTTTCCAGCAGGTCGCCGAGTTGTTTCCCCAGGTCTGAGGCGGGAACCGATAGCCGATCGTCGTTGTCTTCATGCAGAACTAGCGTAATCCCGCACACGATTGTTATGCAGCCATCCACGAGGTAGTCGTTGTCAAACCACAGCAGCTCGCGTCGCTCCAAATTTTCCAGGACCAAGATAGTCCCACCAAACACGAAGTGATCATCAGATGTGAAGACGATCTCGTTGCTTATGTCATCATCAAGGAAGGATGATAGGTAGCCGTATTTTCCCATCACGAAGGCGTGGAAGGTTGCCTTCACGACGTTTCTGGATTTTTCACAGGTTGCTACGCCGAAAGAGAGGAGGTACTTGCCTATGTTGGACACGCGATCAACCATCCCACGCACAAGGATCTTACCGGTGAATCCTCTGGCTGAGATGGGTTCGGCGATGCATGCACCCTGCTTGGTAAGGCTCTCGAGTTTTTGGTACTCTAGTTTAAGCTTGACGAAAGAGGTGTCCCAATTGATGAACGCATCGCGCCGCCTCATTGGGGTTGCATGCAGGGCAGAATGATGTTTGATGTTTCT
This sequence comes from Tuctoria greenei, assembly GCA_036927565.1. NCBI lineage: Eukaryota > Viridiplantae > Streptophyta > Magnoliopsida > Poales > Poaceae > Tuctoria > Tuctoria greenei. The sequence goes on from JAYESD010000005.1 coordinate 2,436,803, forward strand.
AAAATCTGGACGTACGTGCGGCGATGTATATAGCCAACCATTGGGGTATGTACGACGTAGTACTCGCAAAAAGAAACGACGGAGAGAAAATAATGTGTGAACGTTACAACTGACGACGAACATGTGTCGTTGTTGCAGTATGAGCAGCAGGGATTGAACGAGGTGGCCGCCTCGGCTTCGATGACGTGATTCAGGAGACAAACGGACGATCCTAGCTACGTAGCTCTCATTCGCTACGCAATTACAGCGGCGTCGTTTAAGCTTGCCTAACGTCGTCTGACGAACATGCATCGTCGAAGTATGAACAGGGATGGAGCGATTGACGTACATGCATCGATCGTCGAAGTCGATTGAACGAGAGCGCCTCGGCTTCGATGACGGAAATTCAGGAGACAGATGAACGATTTTAGTAGCTCTCTCTCTTCCGCCACGCCATTACAGCGGCGTCGTTTAAGCTGCCGCACCACGTACGTCCAACGCGCCCGGCCACCGTCACACACATCTCCAGCTTCCTAGTGAGCTGCATGCGGGCCTCGCTGACCTACCGGCGAGAGACAGTCATGCACATCTTTGCGTCCGCCGCGCCGTTGTGCCGAGGAGATGCGCTAGTGCGCTTTGAGGACCGGCGATCGAGCGGGCAACGACAGGACCAGCCGTGCCGCCGTGGCAGAGGATACACACAGGGCTCTCGCTCGAGTCACCCAAGCTTATCCGCTTGATCTTGCTTCCCTGCTTGCCTGCTGGGGCCTGGATAACCTCACGCCAGCGGTGAATCGTTCGGAACCAGCATACGTTGCATCAGAAGGCGACGGGGCTGCGGCTGAGGTTGGCAGAGAAATCCGTGGTTTGGCAGGCTGCGGGAAGGATACGGGCCGTAAATGGGCTGTAGGGGCGCAACCATATGGAATCGCACCCATCCGCTCCAGTGGGCTTCATCTTCCCTCGCCCCCCGACCCAAGTTTATGGGTACGGCCCATCTGTGTACTGGCTTCCGAGCGAGTGTGCAACCTGGCATAACAGAGGCCGCGGTCGTTGAAGCTGAATGGTCGGACCATGTCTCTTCTATAGGTGGTCAGATGGCCCTGCTAGAAAGTCTAAAGAAAGGCACGGTACGAACTCGATAAGGCTCGAAAAAATCGGATCCGAGCCGACCTGAAGTTCAGTGCGAACCATGTTCGGACCTCGACCTCTGACCTGTCGAGCTTGCCGGCATAGCCTGTTTAGGCCCGGCACGTCGGGCTGGCTCGACCCGGCATAACCTGTTTAAATCTGAATGATGATTTTTTTTTTGCTTTTTTAATGTATTCATAACTAAAACGGGCCGCTGGCCGGCTCGGCCCGTGCTCGGCATGATTCGACACACATAAAATAAAGTTAGACCGTGCCCGAATCTTGACCTTTGACCTATGGACCAGTCTAGCACGATCCGATTTTTTCCGGGCCGAAGCTTTTAAGCCCCGAGCCTGGTTGGGATCAAGCCACGCCAATCCGGCACAGCCCGTTGGCCACCTATAGTTTATTCCGTCTTTCCATTGGTAGGTACTTGATCCCCAGGCAGTACCAGAACTATTTGACAATTTCCAGGAAAAACTTTTTTAAAAAAATAGTAACATAGTTCAATGACGGGAAATAACTCGAGGCCTAGCGACCCTCTCTTGATTTCCCTAGAATATAAGCGTGAAAGCTAACAGAAATAAATTAGCAATACATTTCAAATGATTCCAACAATCCTTTTTAACAACACAAATACTACCATCAAAACAGGCATCTCAAAGGGGAAGAGGGAATTCCTACGTATAGGTACAAGTTCGGGGTGCCTATATCTATACGTGCGCGTCAACTCGTACCTGTAAAAAATGAAACAAAACGTGCTAGGAAACATACAAACATGAGAATACAAAAATGATGTCATTAACCAAGAATATCTGTGCTAATCATCTATCTGAAGTACAGTGTCTGCTTTTTGTCGAGGCCGCCGCCTCTCTCTTGAACTTTTGCCACACTTCATGACCCATTTCATGCTTCTGCACGAAACATTTCATAAATTTCTTCTCTGCACAGGCATGTATAGAGCTCAGAGCGAAATTAGGCCCAACCACCCCTCTTTCTAGCAACCAATTGTACATCAGGAACCTAGACTTGGTTCTTTCTACAGTAAATGATAAGCATGCAGGGAATGCGACCAACGCACTTAGGGGGTACCCTGACTCGTTTACAATGAACGATATCTTTGACTCGAGGACGTTTGTCTTCTGATTCAAAATTTGTGGAGCCGACTTGATCATGTCCACGACATCCTTCGGATCAAATCCGGTCTTCACTAAGAAGTCGTACCGATCTTGTAGTTCATCACCCTTACCACGGAAAGCTTTGAGTGCCTTTTTCATATCATCAGAACCTTCAATGAATCCTACGCTTTTCAGAAACTTCACCTTCTCGATCAGTGATGCCTGAGACCTGTTAATTTTCAGCAGGCGGTTCAGCTTTGACCCGAGCGTGTAATCCATCAATTGATGTGGGTCATCCATTATAATCTTGCACAAGCGCTTCTTTCCCACGCAGAGATTTGTAAGAATACTGTTTGCCCTTTTCACGGGGGCAGAACCAAGAATCAACGCATTTGAAATAACGAACTTCTTGACGTCCTCCTCCCTTACACCAAGCTGAGTTAAAAACAGCACACCCCGTATTATGTTCCTTGCGAAATTCCTGGCCCGTACATTTGGAAAGTTCAGGAAAAGATCAAATAAATCTTGTTTTCTGGACCCTGCTTTTAGCATGATGCTAACAGCTTTAAACAGTTCCTTTCCAGAACCATCCAGCAAGAAATCTGGGTTTTTCCTGATCAAGTTACCAATGGTTTCCTTGTCAAATCCCATTTCACTGAAGAATTGAGGAACTTCAACCATCCTTCTCCAATTATACGACTTTGTTACAGATAAAAATTGAACTATCCAGTCTCGCTCAATGCCAACATCATCTAGTGATTGCAGGACCTTGAATTCAGAATTTGGGTCACAAAACAATATGACAGGGCTAGAGATCACAAGTTTTATGACACTGGTCTTACTGAATCCTAGATCCTCAATAGCCTGCAGCTTAGATTGAAGCACATTCTCACCTAAGCTAAACACCTCCGCAGCCTCCTTGTATATCCTTCCTATCTTAGTGCGTGTAACCCCATAGTTGCAAAGAACGCGGTAGTTCCTCAGTAATGTCTCGTTATCTGCAAGAAATATGAGATCCCGAGGCAAGAAGGGCTCATACTCACTTGGCTTGAGGCCAATGCTCTCCATGAACGGCTCAAATTCATTGATTGGGTGGTAATTGAACAGGCGCACCAATGCCTTACTAACCCTCTGATCCCTCATCTCCTTCCTCTTCACCTTTGACCTGAACATCGCCTCCTGGCTCCCCTCCGCAGGGTCCTCCATAGCATCCTTCACCATCTCCAGCAGCTTGTTCACGAAGATGGGCGAGTGCTTGCTTATGTGTTCGGCGTCGCCAAAGCACAACCCACGCGTGACGTGGAGGTAATCCAAGAAAAGCCGCTGTGCCGCACGAAATACCCGTCTGTTCTCAGATTGTCTGAGTTTCTCTTCCCCCTCCACATCACCCTTTTCCTCCCCCTCCTCCTCCTCCGAGGCTTCATACCTACGGCGTGCAGGCGCGGCTGAATAAGACCTCAACTGATACCTATGACCAGTCGGTATGGTCCCCCAATCTGACACGATTGATGATTCTTGAAAATGCCAAGAACTGAACGCACAAGGATGAGGTGGCTCCCTGTGCTGCTCCCCAACTAGACGAGTCCCAGGAACCCACCTGAGGCGAATGGCCCTCAATGCGGTGCGGAGATGGATGTTCATGGCGAACCAGCAACAAAGGCGCCAGCTTAGTGACGCTACTCCACGGCGGCCATCGGTGCCGCCTCGCCTCTACCTTCTCCGCCTCAGTGCCCAATCTGTACGCAGAAACCAAACCGCCTAATAAGCCAAAGCGGAAGACCATTACCCCCCGTGAGAGGGCGAAATGTTTCTTACCAGCAGGTGGTCGTATCAAAATGAAACGCGCGCAGCGGACGGCGACGAGCTCGGGCGGCGCGGGATCGTGGAGGTGTGGCGGCCGGGGATCGAGCTACTCGAACGGCCGGCCGGCGGAGCGCGCGGGGTGGAACAGCGACGAGGGCGCGGGGGAGCTAGCTGCGAGACGGGGAGGACGCGGACGCAGGGGCACGCGGCGGACGGAGCGGACGGCGACAGGGTGCGCGCGGCGACCCTGGGGGTGGCGGCCGTGGGAACCTGAGGTTTTGGGTGCACAGTACACTGCAGCGGCGGCTGCGGCGGACACCGTTTGCGATTGCGGCCAGAAAATCAGTGGGCTTGTGGGCTCCGTTCCGTTGGGCCAGTCCGATGCAGCAACATGTTCGGATCCAAGCTGGAGTGCTGCAAGGTTGATGAGGCAGCCGGAGGCCGAATTGTGGACAAATGGGCCGAACCAGTCTGGCCAATCCGAAGTCGGGTAAAAATGATCCCGTGCGAGGACAAAATAATCGGAACCAGGTCGGCCTGAAGCCCGTGCAGACCCGTTCGTCGGGCTGGTATGAAATGACCCGTTTAAAGTTGACTTGACTGGTCCGATAGTATGGTTTGATTAGCCTACGGAAGTTCAGCCCAACATGATATGTTTAAAATCGTATAATATTTTTTTGTTATTTTAATGTATCTTAAAATAAACGGATCACGAACCGACACGACACACACAAAATGAACTCGAACCATGCTATGCCTTAACCTACAGCTCGTCGGGTCAGCCTAGCATGGTCTGATACATTTCCAAGTCATATCTGACTGAGGCTTTTAAGGCCCGAGCCCGACCAAGCTCGGGCCTGGCCGGCCCCGTTGGTCACGTATAGGAGGCTGTGAAACTAAAGAACCTCATCAGCAACTGCCATTACCTCGTGCCAAACGCTCGCTTGGTATGCTCATCGCCGACGCCGAGCAGAAAGAAAAAGAGTAGTCTTGTTTGAGCCGTTGACAAACCAAATTTTGGTAATCAGATCGTATACATTTCGTTAATAAACCAAATTTTCGTTACTAGGACGCAGATTTCTATGGCAAACCAAACAGACCGAACAGGGCACACGAATCAGCTTCACATTTCCATTGTCTTCTGACATAACCGTTCGGCTGAATGGCATGCACTACTTATAGACTCCTCCATCAGCTGAAATTAAACAACCATTCTACGATATCCAGATGGGGGCATATATCAACGAAATGAACAGGAGACGACACCAGACAACCACTGTATACATGGAGGATTGTAATAGCAACAAACAAGCACGCAAACTCGCACATAAACATGTTACAATAACACCAATAAACAAAGGCCGAGGCTAAACCCATGAACCTCAGCAGAGTGCAGATAAAAAGCTGCTGTAACTGAAGTCCATAATAATACACCTGGGGTGAGGAGAGAAGAAAAGGAACTGATAATTTTTTTGTGTACAGCGCTTTCGCGGCAAGGGTTACCCATGATGACCCGCCTCCTTCCTTGATGCTCGGAGAACAGCCTCAAAGACAAGAGCATTCTGATCCTACTGGAAGATGTGCAACCATACACACTAGATGAACCCTAACCTGTCCACCACTTGGATGCTTTGATCTACTTCTCAGCATGCCGGCGCTTGTGTCTCCTATGGGCATGGTTACCGTTACTGCTCCGAGGTCTCTTCTGCTTTTTGGTGCTGCATGGGCCAAGAAAAGTTTCAGATGCAAAGAATCAGACTGGAAGTACCACTGAATGTGGTGCTACAAGTGATTAGAATTGGAATTATCAAAAATAGCAAGAAACCTACCAGAAGGTTTTTATTAGAAGCTTGTATAAACTAAAGACGGGCAGAGCCAGCAAAGCAGAAGCCTGGTGCAGGAAGATTTTATGTTGGTGAGTTGATCAGATAGCCACTCAAAAGCTACAGTTAGGAACAGTTTCTTTGTAGTTTTTTTCATGATTGCTTACCAGAAACCAAACCAATTCCTTTGTCGCAAGGGATTTCGTTATGTCATGTTGGTGAAGGTAATCCAAGATACTTGCTTGAGCCTATAAAGGAGAAGTTATTGATATTTCTCCCATTCATATAAAACTTGTTTTGCATATATTCATACTAAGCAGCTATAAGTAGAACAAAACAAAAATTAGCTTCAGGAACTTAATGAAGCAGCTAAAAATAGAGAGAACACCAAATTAATCACACCAGTGGGCAATAATCTATTATCTTGGCTATTATGCAGAAACACTTATACAATTACAAAACCGTTCCCCCGGTGACACCCCTTTAGGAAGGCGATAAAATAAGGGCACAACCAATAGTCTGAACCACAGGGCCCCAAGCAATTCAGCATGCTACAACTAGAGGAGAAGCTGAAAACAGGAGCACAAGAGTTGGATGCCAGATCGAAGTTCTGACTGGAGCTACTATCAACAGCACATAGGCACTATTGAAGAAACTATGTAACAGGAATTGACGAGTTGTTGTATAAATTGAAAAGGGCCACAAACCTGCCGATGATACGTGGTTGCTGACTCAAGAAATGACCCATATGCATGAACTGCTCGTTTCGTGTAGGGCTTAAGAGTAGTTCTAACTTTCTCCACATGTGGCTTCGTGACCTCAGCAACTTGATCAATGTAAGGTTTGGAGACCTTCTTAGCTTCCTGGATCAACATAGTCAATGGATGCAAATCAATAACTACATATAGCTATCATAAAACACAATATTACCACTATGCCCATATTAATGCCTTCAAAGTAACTGATGGTAGTACATTTTTTTGAGGGGGGTGGGGGGCTAAGAGTACCTGAAAGTAAGGATGAGCAAACTCTTTAACTTTGACAATATGAGGTGTAACGGCATCCTTTGATGATTCGTAAAACTCCACCGATCTTGTTGAAACCTTTTGTACATATGGTTCTGTGTTTTTCTTGAGGACAACCAATTTTTCCTTAACAGGAACCCATTTCTTCAATCACAAAAATAACATTCTCAGCATCAGTGTTGAGATAAATCAAAAAAAAACTAGAGTTTATGGGCAATGAGGTGCTACCGTCTTAGCAGTCTCAATATGAGGCTCAGCCCATTGCTTTGCCAGCTCCGATTTTTCTGACACCTGAAACATTAGATATGAACATATAACATTTTTGCTAGCAGAGTGCATTTTTGAAAATGAAAACAATAACGGTACTATGAAGAAGCACCTTCTGCCGAAAATTCTGCATGGCAGGTTTTCCATGTTGATTCCAGTGACCCGAGATCACCTCCTGCTCACAATAATTAAAATGGATGGTGAGAGAGTATAAGGAAATAAATAGGCAGAGATACACATTTAATTGTTCCACTCTTACCATATAGTTAGCATACTGTGCTGCTAACCAAGGTGGCAACCATGCTCCATGAACCTTCAAAAGAGTGAACAAGAATTATGAATATGTTGTAGATGGCCACAATGAAGAAAAGGCTTAATCAAAGGCAAGTACATATGCTTTTCAGGGCATTAATAGAATTGCAATAGGAACAATCTAGCTAGTTTCAAGACATCAGTTAGCACAAATATATAATAATCAACATCAATAAAAGAACTATGGAGGTAATATATAACAAAAAATGCCAAAGTGTATTTCAAGCACAGCTATTGCTGAACAAAACAAATGTTGAAACTTATCTTTAAACACAGGACAACAATGGAACCACCCAACGTCAGAAAGCAATGTCTTTATAGATCAACAGTAGATACCATTTAGGGAATCATAAGAATACTAGAGTTAAATTAATTTGTTCTTCATTACTTTGTGATTATTTTTTAAGGGTAGAAAAGACATAATATTGGTAATCATAAAGATTTTCAATGTGGGGAACGACTAGAATGCAATCTGACTTATAGTGCAATCAGTCATTCCTATCTATTGGATATGTCTCCTACGGTTGTTGCAATTTTTCATTTAACACCCTCTACCTGATGCACTCAAATGGAGGGGGTTAAGTAATAAAATGCAACAACCGTCTGATGCAAATCCAATAGATAGGAATGACTGATTGCACGATTACACCGTAACACAGACTGCATTCTAGTCGTTCCTTTCAATGTGTTTGGTCAAGTGAAAGATAAATAGATATTTTGCACCAAGGCACAACGAGACAGTGACCAGTTCATCCCCAACCCACAGAATACAGAGCAAACATATTTTTGTCTTATTGGTTTGTGACTATACCCATCGCTACTCATGATGGAATAGAGCAAACAATAGTAAGTTCTTGTATTATTAGTTTGTGACAATACTCATATGATATTACACTGTTGAAAATTTTAATTTTGCAACAAGCTGATGAGATGATAGCGGCGAGATATTTCATTACCTCTGCGAGCTGTTTTGACTTGGCTGTTGCTTCCAACTGCAGCCTCATCAATTCGTCCTACAGAGTGACAGAAAAGATTCAGAAATAACATTTATCACACTACCACCACACCAGGCAAGAAGTGCTTTAATTGTTAAAAAGCACAAACCTCAGCAACTTTAAGAGCACGCTCCGTTTTCTGGATTATACGCTTTTGTTCATCACTTTCCCTTTGAATCTAGCAAGGACAAAATCAAGAAATAAGAACGATGCAAATCAACATCTAAAGTGCCTATTCTGTTGAATGGTTTTTCGTCAGAGGACTTCAATATGATTTGAAATTTTAGATTATGAAGTACCGAAATAAGATCTACGAATCACTAGATGAATCATAAGTTCGTTCTACTGGTGTCATAACATTAATTTGCAGGTTCGCAGTCGAATAAAAATTTGCTCTTGTAAGGCTATCTCCAACAAAGGAACCAAATGGGACCCCATATTCATTTTGCCTCTCCCCAACCGGTATTTCACCCCTCCAACAGCGTATGCATCATCCATCCTCATTTTTCCTCCCGTCCTCCCTGGTCCGCAAAATGCAGACGCGAATCGTGCGAGGCAACGCCTCCTTCCCTGCTCCCCTCCTCCCCGCTTTCCATGCCTCGTGCTCCGCCACTGCCGCAGTCGCGGAGAACCGCACCAACCGCGCCCGCTGCTCCCCTCCTCGCCTCGCTCCTTGTTGCCGCCATGTTCACCGAGGTCTGGTAGCTTGTAGCGCACTGCGAGCCGTGCAGCGGCTGTTGCGAGCGTCCCAGCCGCAGACCAGCACAGGACTTCTCGCCGTGCAGGAGCCACATGAACGCGGGACTTGCGCTCGCCACCGCGCTGTGCCCAGGCAGCAGTGAGGCGGGCCCAACGGGCTCCGTGACGAGGAACAAGGCCCCGTGGCTTTCGCGCGTGCTCGCGCTCGCCATAGGCACGTCCAACTCGCTCTTCTTCGAGCCCCCTTGCTCATTTGTACAACGCTCTCCCAGTCTCCCTGCTCCCTCGCGTGACGGGATTCGACGTCAGCACCCATGTACTTCCTGCCCAAGCTCGACGCCCAAGTCTCGTCTTCCCTGGCGGACGATGAAGGAGCAGCAGAATTGGCATGAGCAGGAAGTAATTGGGCCAAGGATTGAGGGTGGAGGGGAAGCCCGGGAAGAGGACAGCTGCTGCTCGGAGTTTTGCCAGAAACGGTTGAGCATGAGCCAAAATGCATTCACTGTTGGAGAGGTGTAAATTATGGCTAGCAAAAAATTACTATAGCATTAGGCAAAGAAGTGGAACATACCTAGAGATTTGGCTCATGATAGGACTGCATGGAAATTAGCAATTCATGTGCCAAAATCTTAGTTTATTCGTATTTTGTTACTCTTATCTTCTTTCTTATTAATCCATTTCTAAAATAAATAAAATGTAAAATCTTATTTTATTTGTATTTTTTACTCTCATCTTATTTTCTATTACTTTTCTTCAACAATTGTTGGGTTTCATTTCTAGCCGACCCAAACTTGTTTGGAACAATGGCTTGGTTGTTGTTGTTGTTGTATTAGGCAAAGGTCCAAATGGGGCATCACTTTTGCCAATTCTTGTTGGAGTTAGTCTAACAAGTGCCTATGAAAAGGTGGAGAAAGCAGTAGTGCATGACACTAAAAGAATAATTGGATCAGCAGCACACTACACAGATACGAACTGCAAACCAAATATTCACTTAACTGTACAACAGACAAAGGCTGTGGTGCTGTGCACTTACTTCCTTAAGATTTTCATTCAGCTCTTCCACCTTCTTCTCAGCACTGGTAGCCCTGGACTCAGCTGTTGTTCTTTGGCTACTTTGTTCTTTAATATCCTTCTTAAGCTTGTCAATCTAAGATAGAAGAGAATGAGAAATCACGAGATATAGTTGGCATATTCTAACTCTTCATAGAGATTTTTAACTTCCATGCCTGTTTCTCAAGCTTAGTGACCACGGCATTGGCCTTGCCGATCTGCTCCTCAGCAGCTACAGACCCCTTTGCCTGTACATGGATATCCAAGTGCAAAAACATTTCTAGGTTAATAATGCAACAAAACAATTAGAAATAATCGCTGCATATTATATTGCATGCCTGGAGGGAAGCAATCTCGCCCTGCAGAGAAGCAATATTCTTTGACTTCTCCTCAATAGCCTTCTCCAGCTTTTGGATGGCGTCATCCTTGCCCTTCAGTTCCTGGGATCGCTCTACTATGCCTGACTCTGTAGGATGAAAATAATAAGATGAATCTACTCAAACAGTATTCTGGAAGGACCTTGCTCGCGAATTTGAATTCTATGACATAGATTGACACAAAGTTTGATCAAACCAGCTAATATAGCACTCAAAAAGTTACGCAATGGAGCAGAAGCAGTGCAATTACCCAAGACACAATTTCAGAGCTGGGCCATAAATTGAATATAGGATGAGTAGCACAAAGTTTCTTCAGAGCACTAGTAAGTTTACATCTTTACTCAGAATGATTATTTTAGCCGGAGCATTAAATCCAAGTTAGCTAAGGGTCTGTCTGCCCCGGTGAGCTGTTTTTAGTTGGGATTTCAGTACACTTAATCCCAAACCAGACCCGACAATTATGACAAATGTTAAAAGAGTTACTTCAGGTTCAGGGTTCACTATAGATGGAAAAAGCACAACAGAACTATTATTACACGCTGGCCCACAATAGTAAATAAAAGGAACCATGCAGCTCTCGTTAAGCAGAACAACATTCGGGGACAAAAGCAGCCAAAACGTGTTTACTACTAGCAACTAAATTTATTTTGATGTTCAATTCCGCGTTTATCTCCCAGCTGCAAGCTTGCATTGTTGCTGGAATCAGCACTACTTGGGCAAATTAACCGGAGCATTATATCCAAGTTAGCTAAGGGTCTGTCTGGTCAGGGTGAGCTGTTTTTAGTTGGAATTTCAGTACACTTAATCCCAAACCAGACCCGACAATTATGGCAAATATTAAAAGAGTTACTTCAGGGCTCACTGTACATGGCAAAAGCACAACAGAATTATTATTACATGTTGGCCCACTAAAGTAAATAAAAGGAACCGTGCAGCTTTCGTTAAGCAGAACAACATTCAGGGACAGGCAGCCAAAACGGGTCTGCTACTAGCAACTAAATTTATTTGGATGTTCAATTTCACGTTCATCTCCCAGCTGCAAACTTGCAAGGTTGCCGGAATCAGCACTACAGCAACAGATAAAATTTAGTAAGTGTACATTTTTTACTCAGAATAATTATTTTAGCCGGGGCATTAAATCCAAGTTAGCTAAGGGTCTGTCTGGCCCGGGTGAGCTGTTTTTGGTAGGAATTTCAGAACACTTAATCCCAAACTAGACCCGACAATTATGGCAAAAATTGAAAAGAGTTACTTCAGGGCTCACTATACATGGCAAAAGCACAACAGAATTATTATTACATGCTGGCCCACTATAGTAAATAAAAGGAACCGTGCAGCTTTCGTTAAGCAGAACAACATTCAGGGACAAAAGCAGCCAAAAAGGGTTTGATACTAGCAACTAAATTTATTTGGACGTTCAATTTCGCATTCATTTCCCAGCTGCGAACTTGCAAGGTTGCTGGAATCAGCACTACAGCAACAGATAAAATTTAGTAAGTTTACATTTTTTTTGCTCAGAATAATTATTTTAGCGGGGGGCATTAAATTCAAGTTAGCTAAGGGTCTGTCTGGCCCGGGTGAGCTGTTTTTGGTTTGAATTTCAGTACACCTAATCCCGAACAAGACCCGACAATTATGGCAAAAATTGGAAGAGTTACTTCAGGGCTCACTGTACACGGCAAAAGCGCAACAGAATTATTATTACATGCTGGCCCACTATAGTAAATAAAAGGAACCGTGCAGCTTTCGTTAAGCAGGACAACATTCAGGGACAGGCAGCCAAAACGGGTTTGCTACTGGCAACTAAATTTAATTTTGTGCTCCAACAGAAACGGAGAGATGTTCAATTTCTCGTTCATCTCCCAGATGCAAACTTGCATGGTTGCCTGAATCAGCACTACAGAAACAGATAAAATTTTGCGGCGCAGCTGCTTGCTCGATTAATCACTACTCGTGTAGACCACCTAAAGAAGATATCAAGTCAATTCAACATGTATAGTCGCTAAACCTCTCATAAGCAGATTCCTCACAGCTACTTACTACCAAACATGGCGAAATCTCACTATCAGTTCCGCACCAACTACGGCCCTAAACCCAGCAGCGCAATCAACCCAGCGGAACAGGACAGGCTAGCCCAGCTCTCGAGGACAGGTTCGACGTCTCGATCGACATCCCCGAACGAAAAAAACACAGGATCTGAAATATAATCTGAATCAAACGTTCCCACTGACCTAAGGTGGAGATCTTCGCCCTGAGCTGCTCTACCTCCGCCTTGAGCGCCGCCGTCTCCGCCGCAGCCGCAGCCCCCTCGGCCTCCACCGCGCCGGCGACCACCACCGGCTCCTCCGCGGCCGCCCCGGCGAAAACGGCGATCAGCAGCAGCGCCAGCAACGCCGCGAGGGGCCTCGAGATCCCCATCCTCGCTCCACCTCGCCGCGCGCCGCCCTAATCCGAAGCCCAACACCAACTGAGGCCTCCTTTGGTTGTAACGACGCCCGCGAACTCGACAACTCGCGCCGTATCGTATCGTATCGTCAGGCGCGGCACACGCAGCAGCAGCAGATCTCCATCTCTCTTTATGACGCGCGGATGGGGTGCACGTGACGTGGCACGTGGCGTGGGGAGAGGACGGACGCGGCTGCTGGCGGTTGGGTCCGGACGCGAGGCTCGTGTTGGATCGTGGTCGCTGAGCAGTGGGACCGGGCGTCGCTGTCGACGTGGCCGCCGTCCGGGACTGGTGCCGTGCCGGTGTCGGCCACGGCATCGGGATGGTTTTCGAGTGCACGGAAGCTGCGAGGCTTCACGGACTCCGGACTTGCATGTGTTGCCTTTTTCCTGGTTGGTTGATCTGGATAATCAATCGATCGACAAATAATATGGAGCCGGGGACTTGCACTCGACCATGCAAAGATGCCTCCCACTTGCTCGCGGAGAGTACAAGGGTTCATTTCCCTAATACTGCGTCTCCATTGCTTACTGTATGTACTTGACGAAGGAGCTGAAAATCCATATTACTGTCCAAGTATAAGTGTTTTATTTCCCTCTTCAAAAGTAGGCTACAAAGAAGCTGATGGGCAACATACGTTTTCAAAGATAGCAGGAAGCTTCGGCTCTTGGTGAGGGAGAAGAAAAGATAACTGCGAAACTGGTTGGGAGTACACCTACTACTGACCGACCTCCCAACCTCATAAATGGCATATGTACCGTGGTTGGGTGCGCACAGGTAGGGAATACTGAAAATCATAAAGTAAAATATTGAAAAAGTAAAAAAAGAATAGTATATAAACTATATTTTAGTGTACACGAGTACTTATAGCCTAAGACACAGGATTGGTGGTGGTCGTGCAGGTGCAAACTGCAGAGAAGGCGGATGATAGTACTCCAATAAATAAGAACGTGATGGTCATTTCGGGGTCAAGGATTTGACAGGACCTTCATCAAATTCTGTTCAGTACGACAACAGTAAAGGTGGTACCACCTCCATTGCAAAACCGTGTACTGCGAGCCGTTCACATTCACGTGAATTTCCGCCTGAATTTCGCGACGGTTTCGCACATACTGTATACTAGCTCATCGGAAGTCCATTCTGAACATGAAAACTCGGCACGCCACACCAAGGATACCGATCAAGGTGTGCGCAGGATCCAACATCTCTGTTCAGAAAAATCACCGTTTCCTTCGTTCGTTCTCAGTTCTCGTCACGCACCCGGACAAAGCACCGGTCATTCGTGAAACACGTGGACGACTACGACGACGAGGGTGTGGCTTGGGCTGAACCGACCGCAACGCCGTTGCGGGCCGAGCCACTTGGTCGTCTCCGACTTTGGGCCGGGCCTCCGATTCCCAGGCTTTGATGGGCCGATCATCTGACCATTTCTCAGCAAAAAGATTTTGGGAGCCTCTATTGGGCCGCCTTGTTGATCCAACCGGGCTTCCTGGCCACGCCGTGTGGGTCCCACACTGCGGGAGCCTGGTGACCGCGACAGGCGTCGTCGTACGCGCTCCTGGCGCGGTCTTCCATGCACCTCACTCACACTCTTGACACTCCGCTCCGCCTCACTCTCCCTTTGTACTAGTAGTGTACTACTGGCTTTGACCCCATCAGATTACTGGCTTAAACCCTCATCAAACCCGTGGTTAAAAAAAATCGAGCTCAGACATGAGACGGCGAGCAGCCGCACCGCACCATACCACACTCGTGCCCGCCCGACTCTCGTCTCCTAAACCGTAAGTAAACCCCCTCATCACCTGCCTCAAAACCATCTGCGGCGGCGACGAAACCGTTCTCGAAACGCCGGCCGTCGTGTAGTGACCAGCCAGCCATCCACGGAGCTGCTGCTCGCGCCGTCGTCGCGCCCGTGAGCCTTCTTATTCTTAACCTCCCCGAGTCCCGCCCGGCGAGGAACGGGGGCTCGCGGATCTCGGTCGACTGGTTGGTTCTGCATTGGAGGAGCTGCCGCAGCGCAGGTACTTGGCAGGCAGTAGAGTAGTAGACCCTGATGCAACCTGCGGACTGATTTTGTTAGGGTTTCGTTCCGCTGTTCTTCCTTGTATATCCCCATCTGATTCCGCTTGATCTTCTGTTTTCAATGGTGGTTCGTTGATCTTGTAGGTAAAGCGAAAGGGGACAAGCAGCTTTTGGATCAAGGGCCGTGGGGGAAAAGGGAGGGACCTTTTTGGCTCTGCTTATTGGGGTTTAGAAGCTTCGGTGTCCATGGATTTCTTCAAGATCAAGAAGCTTGGGAAGGGCAGGAAGAGCAAGAGCCCCGGGGGTAAGGGAGAGGTTGTGGAACCCGATGACGATGCCAACGCCGGGAATGCAGCCCCAGCAGAGGAGCAGCAGAAAGACGGCGTCTTGGAGGGGCATGCCGAGGCGGCGGGCGGGGGTAATGGGGCGGTTGAAGGAGGGGAGGGGGAGGAAGATGAGGAGGAGGACGACGACTTCATCACGAACGAGGTGAAGCGGAGGCTCAAGGAGATGAGGAAGAACAGCTTCATGGTGCTCATCCCTGAGGAGGAGTGTGCCGAGGTTGAGGAGGATGGGGAGGAGGAGGAGGAGGGAGATGAGGAAGGGAGTGGCTCTAGGGAGTGGGCGGGATTGGATGCCGTTGACGGGTTCCCGCTCTGCGGGTTTGATTCGCTTTATGAAAAGTATTGCCAGAGAATGCTGGTGTTTGATAAGATGATCTTCCAGCTCATGAAGGATCCAGGTGAAAGATATGTCCATTCCGTGGATTTTTGTTCCCTTGTATGCTTAGTTTCTGCAGATGGAACTGATTGTAAAATGCTGTGTTTTGCATATCTGATCCTAGAGGAGTTTCCGTAGTTGTTGTAAAAGCCTTCTTAGTTGCCATTTTTATTCACCTAACTTGTGACCGACATTGTTCATAGCTAACATGGAAATATGCAGCCCCTCTTGCTTGATATTCTAGAATCAAGAGGCTTAATGGATAAGTATGGCAGTTGTCTCCGTTGTCTAGTATGACAATAGTTGTTGGTTCTATTTTACCATGAAACGTAGGTTACTGATCTTAGTCCCATCTTTATTAAAATCAGCTTTACCGTTACAACCAGCTTAGCATCATTCAAGCAAGTGCAGGACAAAAACAATATCCACTTCTGTTGTCGTCTTTCGTTGCATAGCAATTTCACTCTTTGCTGCAGGATTCCATCAACCATTTCTTGTTTTGTCTTTTATGAAAAAACGGAACTTCCCATGTGCCATGTTTAACGTTTCTCTTACGCACGTGTAATTGATTACCATACATATTCTTTGGCTCGACTCCATCTCCACTTTAGCAGTACCGTTTCTCTTCTACATATTTAAATGCTTGCTGCTGTTCTTTTTTGTGCTGCCAATGATTGAATTATTGAAATAAATCCTTTTGCATATTTTTATATTCTGATGACTGGGAAAACCTTGCTAGGGTCATTGAATATCTCAAAAAAGTCTCCAAGATCAGCATCCAAATTGGCATCAACCCTGCGCAGTCTCTCGTTCAAAAGAAGGGATGACCTCCAGGAGGATTGTGAGCAACTTCAGAAACAGCAAAGCGACGATGATCCTTATCAAACACTTGAGACTGCATATGTTGCTCAGGTTGCATTAAGCTGGGAGGCTCTGCATTGTACGTATGTACACCTAAGCCTTATAGTTGCAGCACAACCGGATAATCCTACAACCTACAGCCGTGCTGCTCAAGCATTCCAGCAATTCCAGGTTTTGGTACAGAGATTTGTTGAGAACGAGCCATTTGAGCATGGGTCCCGGGTTGAGATATATACAAGGTCACGAAGCTCATTTTCTATGTTGCTTCAGGTTCCTACTTTCCAAGGTATGGTTCTTTGGGTTATAGTTATTGCATTTTGACGTATAATGTGGCCATTGGAATTTGTTTTTGTTTGACTTTAGAATTTTCACCAAGTTCTCATGTGTAGTCTAGTTGTTGCATTTTTATCCTTGACACAAATTCAAGGAACACATAGTTCTATAATGTTAGTGCATTCTTTACACTTTGAGATGTCGTGGACACCTACTGTGGTTGAGCAAATGCTTAACACTTCCCAGTTCAGACGCCATTTAAAATTGCTTAGAATTTTTTTTAATAGCATCTGCTTTATTGTGAGATGGATGGATTCTGGATTGTTATTCTTGCATGCTTAGGTATGCCAATAATTGATGTTTGCTGGCAATTAAGTTTAGGTAACTCTAAATATGACATAAGGGCTTCCAGAGATGCTGCATGTTTGATTATGTCTTAATATCCGTTCAAAATCTTACTGTCCGAAATTTGTAATATCAGTTTGAAATCTTACCATTCGAAACATTGTGGAGATGGTTGAGGATCATAGTGCTAAGGACAAAATCAGTGTTTTAAAGGCGTTGCCTAGGCGTCCAGGCGTTTGGGCCTGGACGCCATGGTTGGTTGACTCTCCTGGCCACCGCCGCCTCACAGGCCGCCGCTGACCTGCTGGGCGTCATGGCTGGCCGCCTAGGCACTTAGACGGGCGCCTTGGTGTCCAAGTGCCCGGCAGGAGCTGTTTTAAAACCTGGGACAAATAGGAGAGTTTGATCTTCTTTATGGACTTGAGGCTTTTGTTTTTCATAGTATAAACGTAATGCAGAATATCCCTTCTTAGTTTACTTGAGTGTGGTGCTTTATGGTCACTACTTGGGTAGCACTACAGTATGGATTAACTACTGAATGTTCTAGACATACCCATCCAATCTCACTGCGGTCTTAATGGCCAGTGATGCACATTGTTGAATCTGGGTTTGTTCCTATTTAACAATGTTTTAACACTGAAAAGTATTAGCAGTGACTAATTTTATATGTTTAAAACTATGAGCTGCATGTTTCGTTGCTCCAATTATTAAGTTCTTTTACATGTAGCCAACCTATTATTAAAATGGTAATCATTAATTCATTAGGTTTTAGAGCTCTTCTTTTGGCAAATTTAACATGGGTAAGTATGTCATGCACAAGAATTTCCACAATTATTTTGGTAGGCCACCTGTCATTATGTCTTTGTCAGTTTTGTACTGTCAGTAAGACGCATTACAGATACAGATTTTGGAGTTCCGTTACTGTTAGTTTTGTTGAAGGCTTGAAGCTTAGCTTTGTGCTCCCATAGTGGTTGTCTTCATTGCTGATGAATTCTTTTTAGTTAATGTTTCAACATGCTTTGTTCTGAGTATGTTAGATCCCATAGCAATATCCTTGCATCAGATTGTACTATTTTCTACAATAAGTCAACCAGTACTGAGCGGGCACACTAAACCCTGTTGTTTCCCTTCTATTTGTAACCTTTCATTTCTGTACACTTCTGCATGGAGCATGCTTTCTTTCACGTTTCATTTCTGTACTCTTTTGCATGGAACATGCTTTCCTTTCTTTACGCTAGTTTTCTACATTGCTATTCTGGTGGTGCCTGTTTCGGGGGCTAAAATTTGGCAGAACTTTGCTGTTTTATTGCATATTCTTCTGCATATTTAAGTGATTCATTGGTACATTTTTTATTCGTCATCTTGCTTTTCATTTCTGCTCCCAATTTCAGTTGCAGATAAGAAAGAAAACACTGAAGATGAGATGGAGGCATCGATTTTTGCACCTGATCTCATCAAATTATTAGAGGAATCTATCCTAACTTTCCGTCTTTTCCTGAAGAAGGACAAGAAAAAGAATAGTATAAGTGTCCATGGTCAGACTGGACGTTCAATTCAACAGGTTCAATCCTCTCTTGATAAGGTAATTTATATGATGATAATAAAACTATTGAACTGATAATGATTGATCTTGTGTTTTTTTTGTCCCAATCTCTTTCTTCCATGGTTCCCTAAGAAGGTGTTGATAGTAAAAAAGCATCTAAAATGTAGTAAAATGCATCTTTCCAAGATCTGATTTTGGTTACTTGATTGTTGAATTTGCATGCCTTCCAAATATGGTTTTATAACGTTATGTTGCCAATAAGAAGCTTTACATATTTGTTTGATACTCTTTCTTTGAATCCTTCTAATTAATGCAAATATGCGAAACCTGCAGAAGGAGGCGAGAGTCAAGGAGCTGTTCAAGAAGAAGAAAGGGCTGAAGAACAAGACCTGGCCGGCCACAATGGAGGAGGTTCAGCTGCTGCTCGCCCTGATCGACATCAAGGTCGTGTCGCGCGTGCTGAGGATGGCAAAGCTCAGCAAGGAGCAGCTGCTGTGGTGCGAGGAGAAGATGAGCAAACTGGACCTCTCTGAGCACGGGCTGCGTCGCGACGGATCCCCTATTCTCTTCCCCTGTTGAGGCAAGCAGGGAGCTAGGGCAGGGCCTCCCTTGTGACGTGCCATTGCCATGTGTTGCAAACTTATCAGTAGCGTAGCATAGCTGCTGCATGAATAATAGCACATTCCATTTGTCTAGTTAATGACATGTGTACATGCCTCTCTAGATTCAGATGTCTATACTCAATACCGAAATTAATTAGAACCTAACAGTAATAGAAGATTCCTGTTAGAGCCCCTGTTATGTCGTTCTGCGTTCAGCGATCAGTGGGGTGCACTGATCATCTCTTCCTCCGAGTCGGCAGCTGCTGTCAAGCTGTGTTTTCCAGTCCATGTCCGTCCTTGCCTGATGGCTGGCAGTCGCTGGAAACGGCCCGGCTTTCAGTTTTCTGATGCGGAAAACCTGTGCACAACAGACAGTCACTGCTGGCAACCGCAACGGTTTACTACAATCATGTTTATTTTTCCCTTAAGAAAACCATGTTTATTTTGCCCTGGTTTCATCAAAATGTTAAAAGCATGGCAATGTTGATAAGTACTAAACCACCCCATGCGAGGAGCTGTGTACTGCGTTAGCTGCTGCACTTTGCGAGCAGCTTCACGCTCACTTCACCGCTGCAAGTGCCATATCTGACTTTTTTAAGCTGTCGCGGCATCGCCTCCGATGATTGCATCGCATTCAAATCCGATGCGCTTTTGCGTCCGTCAAGCACGGGATCGTACATGCAGCTCGTGCAAGCGTGCAAGCTAACAGCCATGATGCGGCTTTTGAAGAAGCGGCAGCCATGCCACGACATGTCGAGCCGCCTTCCTTTCAGAGCACGCTGGCTCAGCGAAAGCTTGTGCACGGCACCAAGTGTCCCTTATCCGGAAGCTTTGTTCCGAGCAGTAAAAAAAAAACCATGTGACAGCTTCTTCGTGGAGTACTTGGGACATGGCATTACCTTCTTCGTGGACATGGCATCTCAGTAGTAAAAAAAATCGATGCAGTAGCTCACTCGCTTGCAGTCGCAGAAGCTGATGAACGAGCTATGCTTGGCTTGGTCGAGAGTGCTTGGGTTGGGGACCAACGCTGTGGCGAGCCTCTCTGGAAGCCAGCTTCTCGGTCACTGACCGGTGGGGGCAAGTGACGCGATGTCCGATGTCCTGGCGCAGCGATCAGCGTCAGCCAAAGTCCATGAGCACAGCAAATGGCTGCCACTAAATTCCTGCTGCCACCAGCGGCCATCAATGGCGCGGGGAGTCATCAATGCGATCGTGTGCGTGTGTGTGGGCAAACTGATCATTCACTGTGCTCCTGCAATTTATGTTGCCATAAACACTGTACTATACTCTGAAGATTTCACATCTCCTAGCCGTGGTCCACATTCACACTGGCGGCCTGCTGCTTCATTCGTGCTTACTACTACTGCCACTGTGCTCCGTTTACTGCTCTGTAAGCATACATTATTTAACCATTGTATCTTCTCTACTTTGAAACATTTCAGGAGTCTGTAAGGACCATGGTCTATTTTGAGGTTGAATGCAGTACAGAGCTATTACTACAGTACTTCCCTACAGATTTGGAAACTGTTTTCGGTAGACTTTTCGCATCCTGCCACGTCTCGAGATCCGCGAGATGCCGATGGCGATATCATCGTCTGCCTACAACCTCCCTGGAATTTCAAGACTCCTGCATCCGTCATGGTCAGCAAAGCAGGTGCAGCTATATGTGCAGTGGTGTCCGGAGTAACTGATGTGGCCTCTCTCTCTACTCTATGCATCCGTCATGGTCAGCAAAGCAGGTGCAGCTATATGTGCAGTGGTGTCCGGAGTAACTGATGTGGCCTCTCTCTCTACTCTATGGGGTGCATCCGTGCCGACTGCCAAGGCTTCCTTGCTGCTATACATGGCTTCCTTGCTGCTATACATGCACAACACCAACTAGATGGAGTTAGCTTCTGTGGCGTGTTTAGGAGCCTGTGCTTGTTAAGTTGCCAAAAACGACATTTTTGTTTTGATCATTTTTCTTTGACTGAAAAGAAATGTAGGTAGGTGAGATGGTCATGCGGTTAAAGATGGGTAGTTTAGGTTTAGGTTGGTCACGTTCTTTGCATCCATGGAATACAGTCAAAAAAAAAACGTCTCCAGCAAATGTACATACACATTTAGCAACAGCAACACAATAAATACTTACCTTGATCCATACCACAACTGTTCGACCCTTGCATTCTACACTAGTAGTAGTACACGCATCAACGCTAGTACTACAACAAGTAGATGCAGGGAGTAGCATGCAGTAAAATCGGCTCATATCCATCAGTTTGCTCTTGCAGGTTGCAGACAGAGGAAATGCAGAAGTGCAGCATGCAAGCCTGGCGCCTGCTGGTTATCCTTCTTGAGAAGCTAGCTCCCTCTTAAAGAAACTCCATGCCAGAGTCTACATATAGTTCAACTGAATCAACTGACAGAAAGAAAAAAAAACTGTGTCCAACACTGTACTACAATACTGTAATTCACATTTACAAGAAAAGTGCAGTTAGAAAAGAGAGAGGAGTTCAATGCCTCAACGGATAAGCAATTGACCATCCATGGTTCAGTGAGTGCTCGTCTTCATTCTCACCGAGTATAGTAGTGCCATTTTCCGACCCCCTTTTTCTGGTGGTGGCCCACATGGTCTGATGCAAAGAGCAAGTTAAGATTCCTGCTGTGTCCTAAGAGCTGGGCAGTGATTAAGGTTAGACACTTGCCTGATGTACTGTGGATCTGGCTAGCTAGCAGCATGCAGTAAACTAAGACAAAACTGACCATGTTTACCAATCATTCATGTCTTCTTCTGACCGATGGGGCCTGCATTGAAAAGTAAGTACACGACCTGTTGTGCTCGTCATGTTTTGGCAGTGTCAAATCCCTTCGACAGTGTGTCTGGCATCCGATGAACAAATGGTAGTCTGCCCGTGTTTTCTCTGTAGCTAGCAGGTGATGCATGGGCGCAAGAATTAATTAAACTGGTTTTTAGTGCTTGTTGACCTATGGAAAGACACCGTTTGTTTTGTTTCAACATGTGCACTTGAATCTGCATCCGTCTTTGATTTCTACTGTCGTCCAATCTCCAGTTCCAGAAGTTCGGACAAAGGTTATTGACATGACAGAAACCTCTACTGACCAGAAAAATAAAATTGATGTTCGTCCTCCACTGGTATGGTTTTCTAACGCTCGACTGTTTTTTTACGGTATGGTTTTCTGCTCACAAAAAAGGCCTTGTTAACAATTCAGTGAACGATTGGATTGTCAACCCCAATGAATTAGAGCGGGCCGGGGTATATAAGTTAAAATTTCTGTCAAATCAATGTCTGTCCAAAGAGGGCTGAACAGTTGAAAGGTTTTCAACCAGGGGGGGCAAGGATATATGCCTCAATCAAATGGGCGTGCTAAGCTCAAGATAAAAGCGTGAGAAAAAGCTACCTAAAAATATCAGGGGGCGAATATCTTTCAATCTTGTTGGAGTGAGAGAGAGAGAGACCGAGCTAGGAGTAGGCAGGTTAACAACAGCTGCTGCTTTATCCTTTTGAAAATTCCCATGCATGCTCCTGTCTGGCCATACAAGAGGTCCTTTTCAGACAGCTTTGGGGTGCACTCCTCTTCCTAGTCAAAATTCGTAGAGCTGCCTTTGTACAGTAGCAGTACTGCTTGGTCCAAATCCGCTTGCATGCATTTTATACTAGGTATAAAGATAAATACCAAATCCGCTTGTATGTTTTTATTAGGTGAACAGTTTATTCCAATTTTGCATGTGTCTCTTGAGAATCATAGAGTAAGTTGCGTTCGTTTTTAGCTTCTTTTTTTCTTCAGAATTTGCACGTAGAGAAAACCTACTGACGACATAACGTAGACACGTTTCACGTCTATGTGCGAAAAAAAACAAGAAGATAAAAAGCTCTTTGATAGATGAACGGAAAGGCTGAATGAATGGGTTAATTCCCCTGACCAACCACTCGACGCATCAACGAAGCAGGCATCTGACGAACCTTCACCTGAATTCAGCATCACCTTACAAGATCGAGGAGTGTCGATTCTCTTCATCCTTTCAGGAGCACATGCACAGGTAGCTAAAAAAAATGCACAGCTAGCTAGCATTCTTCCTGCGCGGCTATTATGGGCCCGTCCGCACCACGCACGCTGCTTGTGCATGGCATGGCAGCCAGCAAGACGGCGCAGCGTGCTGTGAGCGATTGGACAGCTCGTATGATTGCTGATCACATTCTTCTTCTCCAGCTGATCCAATGCCATGTCGGATCAGAAATACTTATGTTTTTCTAGGTGTAGGAGTCATTCTAAAAGCGTTTTGTTCTTAGCTCAAAGCTAGCGTTTTGTTTTCAGTTCAAAAAGCGTTTTGTTCTGAGATCAAAGCTAGCGTTTTGTTTTCAGTTTAAAATGCGTTTTGTTTTCAGCTTAAAAGCGTTTTCTTGGTGCAACTGAACCGTCTCCTAGGTGGGGAAACGGGAGATGTGTGAAGCGCCCGGAGAGGCATGCATGAAGGCCACGCTGCTTAACCGACTCCCTAAACCGAAAAAAAAAGATTTAAAAAATGAGCTTTTCTTATATTATGAGCGAGCTTCACGTCGCCGTCGCGTAAGATTTACTACACCAACAGCATCTCGAAATTACGGTGCGAGAGGATTCGTTTCCGCCCTAGTCAGAATTTACCTGAAACGCAGGAGCAACTGCGCAGGGATCCATGTCCGAAAAATGGCAAGGAATTGAATGAGTGGGGCAATTATTAATTATCGGGAAACAAAATACGGATGCGGGCCTGGGTCACACCCAAATTCAGTTAAGCATGACTCACTGACTGTTGAGTGACTGCCTCTCTTCCACTTTTTCTCTCTCTCCACCGCCCTCCCCGGTGATTTTTCCTCGCCTCCTTCGAAGCCTCCTTTTGACCGTTGTAGTATAGACTAGCCTGCATCTCTCTCTCTGTACTGCTCCTTTCCCCGCCTCCTCTCTGTGCAGTCTGCACACAGCCTCCTCCTCCTCCTTCCACTTCCACTCCCTGTTCTTGTTCTTGTTCACACATCCCAGAAAAGAGAAGGCGTTCTCGTTCTCAGGTACACCTCCGATTTATTATAATCTATTATTACGAATGCTCCTTTCGTTCTCGCATCTGCTTTCGTTTTGTTTAATGTTGGGAATCGATGCGGTTGAATGTGAGAGATGTTTGTGGGGGCCAAAGTAGAGAAAGAGAGAGAGATGGATGGATGGTTCTCCGTTCTCGTTGAACTGTGCTCTCGATCTTTAGAATTTTGCGCGTCCTTTTGAGCGCTTCAAGAACATGTAGTGTACGTATGTCGCTAGTTTCTTGGTACGACCCGAGGCATCCCTCCTCCATTTGGTCTTCCGCCCTTCGCCTTTGCATCCTTCGCGCTTCAGAATGATGCGTTCCTGTTCACCTGATCCTTCTTTTTCTTCTTGTTATTATTTCCTTGTTGATCTTTGATTTAGGGAGAGAATAATTGTTACTGGTTCTGGTCGCAACAGAGTTTATGTTCTTGTTTCCCTTAGTCTTTTGTTCCTTCCTTTTTCTTTTTGCATGGTTGTGAAAGGACTCTGTACTGTGATTCAGTTTCTCGGCCGGGGATTAATCGGAGCAATTACACCCTTGCTTCCAATGTCTGGTCTGAGATTTAGCCGGAACTTTCGCCTTTACCCGCAATTTTGTAGTACTATGTAACTGCCTGAACACCTGAAACCGGTTGGTTAATCTATCCGATTCCGTGAGTTTTGCAGTGACTTGCAACCTTACTCATTATTTCTTCAGCAGCTGATTCCTCATTTCAGTTCCGTGATCTCCCTTCCCTGGCCGGGTTACAATTTAAAGACATTAAGGATGCCGTTATTTGCACTAACCTTCCAGGAATAAAAACGTTGTTTGGAATTGCATTGCACTAAGGTTTTCGAGGCACTGTCCTCACTCTGTATCTTCACAGTATCCTGAAGTTAACTGTATTTATTTCATTGTCGAGTCCGTTTATATACTGCGATCATCGTTTATGCAAGTACTAGCAGAAAGTAGGGCCCTTGAATTTCTTACTGGTGGGCGGAGGATGTTTTCAGGACAAAGACCGCTCTTGCTACCGAACAAATTTGCAGTGCAGTGTACGGTATTTTGCGGTGGGGTATTTCTTTTGCAATGGAGCATCTTTCCTGTGTCATGTACTCCCTCCATCCCCATAAACTTGTCGCTTTGTAGTTCAAAAATGAACTACAAAACGACAAGTTTATGGGGACAGAGGGAGTACCTTCATTCCACTCCACTTTTGGGAAAGATAATTTCAGGGTCTGATAGGTTGTGAGGTAGATGGCTCCTTGATTTTCTATACTCTCATCTGAATAGCCTACGTTTGAGTTCTCCGTTGCAAACATAGGTTGTCTGCTTATATAATCTTTTGTTCAAATGTTTCTGAACTGTCTGAAACTTGGCAAATTGTAGGGCTACATCAGGCCACCTTATCCTTCATCTTCGACAGTGTTAGGTAAGTTCCGCAGTGATAGATGAAAAAAAAAAATGTTCTATCTGTTTTCTGAAGCTGAAACTCATCTACTATTTTTTTCACATACTCAACATTAAAAGCTCTGGTACAAGCATGATAGATTCCTGAAACCACAAGGCTGTGGAGAGATGGGATGTGCTGCTTCCAGGTTAGAAGATGAGGAGGCTGTCAAGATGTGCCGGGACAGAAGAGAATTCATCAAGCAGGCACTGGAGCAGCACAACCGCTTTGCATCGTCCCACATTGCCTACATTGAGTCCTTGAAGCGTGTTTCTATGGCTCTTCAGCGGTTTGTTGCTGGAGATGATCACCTTGAGATAGTCTTTGATCCCTTCATCTCTCCCGTCAAGCAACAGAAGCCAGAGATGCTCGGCCTTCCTTATAGTTCATATGAGAAGAGGACTGTTCATGTTTCAAAGTACTTGAGGTCAGGACCAAACCCATCAGTTTCAGTTGAGGAGCGCCCACGTCTGGTGGAAACAGCCCGTGTTGAATCACATTATCCCATTGACACCTACAGTGGCATGGATCGTTTGCGATCATCTTCATACTACCCACATTATGACAGGTCAAATTACCCACCTCCACCAGCACATGAACCGGTAAGGAATTCTTCTTGTTATGTGCCTTATGATCGGACAAGCACATCTCCATCACCCCAGGAGCCAGTGAGGACTTCTTATTACGCGCCTTATGACAGCCCAAGTTACCCCTCTCCATCACCCCAGGAGCCACCAAGAACATCTTATTACACGTCTTATAACAGGACAAGTTATCCACCTGCACCATCCACATCCTATTACATGCCTTATAACAGGACAAATTATCCACCTCCACCATCCCAGGAACCAACAAGGACTTCTTATTATGCATCTTATGACAGGCCAAGCTACCCACCCCTGTCACCCCAGGACCAGGAACCATCACAATGGGACTTCTTCTGGAATCCGTTCTCATCCCTGGACACCTATGCATATCCTCGCCCTCGGAGTAGCTATGACAATGTTGTCACTGATGATGAATTGGCACAGTTACAACGGGTAAGAGAGGAGGAAGGAATCCCAGAACTTGAAGAGGAAGACGATGAGTGTCAAGAACATGTGCAAATGCACAACAAAAAACAAAATGAGAAAAGTGATGGTGAGGACAAGGATGAAGATGAAGATGAAGCTGAGGATGAGGACGAAGATGAGGAATGTGAGCTTTCAGATGAAAGATGTATGGCTTCTAATGAAGATGCCCGGCCTGTGAACTTTGAGGTCAATGCCAAGCAAGAAACTAAGGGATTTGAATCCAAAGGTGTTCAGTGCGCTGAATCACCTGAACCTCGCAGGACTGCAGCACTTGACATAAAGTCACACAAGAAAGAACTGATGCGGAACAAAGTAGCAAATGCAGAAGAAACTCCTGGTTTTACCGTATATCTGAACAGAAGGCCAGCGAGTCTAGTGGAAGCCATGAAGGATATCGACAGTCACTTCTTGGGAATATGTGATGCTGCTCGGGAAATTTCGGTGATGTTGGAGGCAAGTAGAGCTCAATACTCAACCTCAAACGATATTTCTGGTACTTCTTTTATGAACCAAAACTGAAGTTACTTAAAAGATTTCAGTTTTTTAAGGCTTATTGAACTTGCTCATTAATGATGCAGCAAAGATGCTAAACCCAGTTGCACTTTTGCGCTCGGCGTCATCCCGGTCATCATCTTCCCGATTCCTTCTTGCCTCCTCTAGCTCAATAGAGGATCTCTATGACAATGAAACAAGCAGCTGTTATTCTGAAGAATCTTGTAGTTCATTGTCTGGAAGTCATCTCTCTACCTTAGATAGACTGTATACATGGGAAAAGAAATTATACAAAGAAGTAAAGGTATGTATTTGTAAGGAACTTTCACCATACGATAAAAACAAAAGGAAAGCCTTAACTGTTTATATCACTTGTAGGCAGGTGAGCGGTTAAGGATCGAGTATGAGAAGAGGCTAACACATTTGCGGAACCAGGATGTGAAAGGCGAGGAACCTTCCTCTGTCGATAAGATTCGTGCAGCATTGAGAAGCCTACATACCCGTTTGAAGGTGTCAATACACACAGTTCAGTCGATATCAAGGAGGATCGAAGTTTTAAGGGATGAGGAGTTGCACCCACAGCTTCTGGATTTAATCCAAGGGTAGGATGCTTCCATCTGTTAAGAGTGAGAAGTTTCTATGCATAATTGAATACTGTGAATCACTCCATGTCTTTCGTGGCCACATAGTAAAACCTCTCAACTTAGGAACAAATGCTAACATCCACAATTGTAAAAGTAAATAGTGACTACTAAGAGCTCTAAACGCATCTACTGGAGTTTCTAGTGATGCCATTAAAGTCTTAGGTGAATATAAGGTGAATAGCTAATCAACCTAATGATGATAATCAGACATGCTTCTGATGAGCGTGCGCTTGTCAGAAATGCAAAACAGTCTAATAGTTCATTGACTACCTCGTCGGTTAACTAATTAAATGGGAGAAAAATTTAGAGCAGCCTGCAAAACTGATATTTATACATTCTGCAACGAAAAATGTATTTAAACAGAAGCACAAGCACAGGCAGTTAAGGGTCTGACATTTTGGTCAAACTGTGTTTACTCAGGTATGAATTTATCAGAACTAGCTAACTGTGTTGTGTGTATAGGTTTGTGATCATAGCATATCCAATTGTGTAAAACCGTCAAGAGTTGAAATTAACGAAGAATTGTTCATGCCTGCAACTTTGAATGATCGAATTGTACCTGTAATACGCAGGCTTTCAAGGATGTGGCACGCCATGGCCGAAGGGCACAAAGCTCAGAAGCGCGCCATCGAGGACGCCAAGCTTCTCTTTCACCATCAGCACCAACCATCGGCCGCCACTGCCATCTTCCTCGGCCCTCCGGACGCAACGACGCCCCCTCCGGCTGCCGTGGCGCTCGAGTGTGAGATCCGAGCCTGGCGGGGAGCGCTGGAGTCCTGGCTGTCGGCGCAGCGCTCCTACGCGCGCGCGCTGGCCGCGTGGGCGCGCAGATGCCTCGGCATCGGAGCTGAGTCGCGCGCTGCTGTCCAGCCGGCGGCGTTCGTTGTGTGCATGGAGTGGGCGCTGACGGTGGACGCGGCGTCGGAGGCGCGCGTGATGGATGGGCTGGACTTTTTCATGGCCGGCATCGGGTCGGTGTGCTCGGGCGGCGCGGCTACCGGCATGGAGGGCATGACGGGGCGCGTGCTCTGCGCCGGCATGTCCGCGGTGACGGGCGCCATGGCCGAGTTCGCTGCCGCGTCCGCTGAGGGCTACGACGCGGCCGTCACAGCCGTGATCACCGCTTCCGCCGACGCCGCGCGCGTGCCGGAGCGTGGGAAAGAGGAGAACTTGGTTCAACCGCAGCGGTAGTGTAAATCCTCAAGCGGCTCCTTTTTTTTTCTGTTTCATCGAGAGAGAGAGAGAGAGAGAGAGTAGTTACAAACGAGTAGCGCATGAGTGACATGGAGGCCAAACATTGCAGAGTGACCCAGGAAATCAGAGTGGTTCTTCAGCTTGTAATCTTCAGTTCATCATGTCTAGCTTGATTTTTGTTTGGAAGACATATGTCTTTTCAGCTGTCTAAGATGACAGGCTCAGTACTCATCAGTAAGTAGAAACATTCAGTAAACCAGTGCTGCAGTGCATTTTACTTGTTGCCCTGGACTCATCCAGCAGCGGGAGCGCTAAATTATCAGTTGTGCCATTCCTGGTTCTTTTAAGCAATAGTACATTCTCTCTAGGTCCGTGGTCTAACGAAAAACTGAAAAATGAAAAAAAAATATACTGTAGCTCCAGTAAAGTCTGTTACAACAGTTGCGAGTAACTCTATTTTTTTACTTTTTGAGATGAGAAATATGTTTCAATACTCACTGGCTGCTACTCCATGTGTTCTCAAAAACTCTCTCCGTTCCCAAATAATTATTACTTACTTTATTAAACTAAGAAGTGACAAGTATTTAAAATTGGAGAGAGTACTATATTTTAAAACAAAATGTTCTGGGATCGGTAAAGTGAATAAATTAAAATAAACCAGAACAAGAAAAAACGGCGTGTTACTGAGCTGCAGAAGCCTGCAATTCACGTAGAGTGTGGGCCGGCCCATCCACATACTTCCGACGTCACTCATCTGCGATAATCTTCGGCTCTTCGCCTCCGCCCAAGAGGGCAAAAGACGCCGTCCTCCGTCCACCCCTCTGCTTCCTGCGAGGCTGCGACCACCATGCCGCCATCATCGTCGCTGTAGAATTCCTTAGCTGCGTGGATTTAGATCCCCAGAGCTCCTCCTCCACCTCCGCTAGACATAGAATCGGGAGGCAAGGCCGTGCCGGCGGGCCGGCGATTCGCCGCCGGTCGCAAGTGATGTCACAGACAGTGGGCCAGGGCGTGGGCTACGTCCTACTCCCTCCGTCTAAGTTTGTCACTAAGACGGAGGGGATACTAATTTAGAGGACTGCGTAGACCCTCTACATTAATAACTCCCATGCTGAGGGGTTCGGTCAGTGTCATCGTGCTACCATTCATGCCTATCGGATCCGAAGCACCCGACCAAAGAGAACAAGATCAACATGTCGAGTGCCCTGCCCAAGGTCTTCGAGATCCTCTGATGAACAGACCCTCGTCCGATTTAACTTTACATGGAGCTTCATGTGCAGTTTCTTCATCAGTCCATAGCCAAGAATGCCTGCACCGGGAACGAGCTGCGGCTCCGATGGTCAGCGCGCTTAAGTTGTGCCCGTGCCGTCAGGGTTCGATCTCTAGTGTCTACTCTCCTCCATAATGAATTGACAGTGCTCCCGCCCATAGTGTCCGGACCATATATTAAAAAAAAGAGTAAAATACACTGACGGTACACGAACTTGTGAGGTGTGTGTCAAATAGGTCTATCAATTTTTAAAATGTATTAAGAGCCCCCTAAACTAATTATGTGATTTAGCAGCAGTGCATAGCATAGGTGGTGGACACATCACGCTGAAGAGGTGACACATAGGATTATAACGTTTAGCAGTTAGCCCCTTGACATTCGAACTATTTACAGATCTTTTTTTTTCTAGAAGCTACGGTTAGGATCGACAGATTGGAAGCACGGGCGACGAGGGAACAACAACTAAACAGGTCGTTGTGGTCTGGCGACGAAGGAAGGGGCAGAGGCGGTGACCGAGATCTGGCATCTGGGCGACGATCGTAGAGGCTGGCGGCCTCCTGCAGAGCGGGCATCGATCCACTATCTAGAAGGCGTCCCTGTTTGCAGAGCGTCATTGTCTGTTTTCTAATAGCTTTATATTCTCCCCTTAGATAATAGAACGCATGCAGTCTGGTTGATATGTCTTTGGACAGCAAGACGTTTGGTTATGGGTTCAAATCCTGCTGGCTGCAACTTTTCTTTGTTTTCATTCCGCCAATTTTTTCAGGAGAACAGACGGATAATGATGAGAACAGGAACACTTTTTCATGACAACAGACAGATACCGATCAGAACAGGAACATAATACAGCCAAAACTGACAATAAGCAACATTCACTGTTTATTCATGACAGGGGAGATAATAAACAAGTATGCAACAAGGGAACCCTGAATTTAACTTGTTAACATCCACAAACTGAATTCGCATCCAGAAAAATCACAAAAGCTTTTGGTTTGTGATATGAGTTGGGCTCCAGTCACCTATTTAGAGACATGACACATGAGGTACTGCTAATTTGCACAAAAACTGAAGAGAGACATTGAACTAGTGACTGGAGGCCAACTCAGATCATGACATTGTTTTGATTTTCTATGTACTAATATTTCCAGCTAGTACTTTCTTTGCTCCTTTCTTTTTTTGTGCTGCAACAGCAGCCTTGCGCTTAGCTGCCAAGGTTTTTCCTTCCTTGGTTGCTGCTGTATGTGGAGTATGGCTTGCCTCTGGTTGATTATTTGCGATGAAGAAAGAGTCTGGCAATGCTTCAACCACCCGCTCCATGGAACTGACCCGTGACGCCTGTCAACATTTTGTAAATAAAATGATTACTTTGCAAAAAAAATGAGATTAGAATATAAGGTTTTTTTGTGCAATGTACCTCCGCTTCCATTTGAGATAGTATTGTGTCACTTATTTGTGATGATATTGGTGCACTTGCATGCTCAGACAATAATGGCGCCTACAAGTAGCTCACGGGTTATTACTTAATCGAATATATGCAGACAATGTATTTATAAATGTACATGAACTTACCTGGTTGATGAACCATTCTTGTTCATCAAAAACAGAATGAGATGCTTGTGAAGATTTCTTATGTGGTTGAAGTTTTGGCTTTACACATGCTTTTTTTAACTCACAACAAGCACGATTATGTCCTGAAACTCCACAATACCCACAAGTGATAATTATTTCATGTCTTGACATTGTAGATACTCCATTTCTCTCTTCTTTCTCAAAAGGTTGCTTTCTTCTAGATTTTGGTGGTCTGCCAGCTTTTTTGACATATACAGGGGGTAGTACTTTAGGACCATGAGTATTTTCCCATGTGGACTTATCGCTGCATGGCCAGATATTGCGCCCGTATGCTTCCATGTACCTTGTCATTGTATAAAAATCTAGAATAATTGATTCCACAGGTATTCTATCATTTCTTAAGCAAGCCATCCCATGAATACATAGAATTCCTGTGAGATCCCACCTTCTGCAAGTACAATTCTTTTTTATGATGTCAACAATATGTGAAAATCCCCTTTCATCCACTTGGAAAACACCTTTACCAGCAGGAAGTGCATAACATATGTTTGATGATTCAACAATTTTGTAAACCTTCTTTCTGATTTTAGGACAAATGGGACTAACCACCACTTCACCTACTTCTTTGCCTTTGTTGTAGTGCCTAGTCATGAGCTGACACATGCTCCTTTCCAACATACTAAGTATGGGCATCTCTCTAGCATCTAATATATATTTGTTGAACACCTCACAACTATTGTTAAGTAATATATCACATTTAGGAAAAGTTCTAAAGAAGGCTCTTACCCAAGTATTTGGTGGCATTGTCTCTAGCCACTCATATGCTTCCAGGTTTAGTACCTTCATCATCTCCATGTTTTTGTTCCACTCCACAACACTGCTAGACCTAGCACATTCCCATAACCGGTTCTTCAAATTTTCTCCCTTAAAATATTGCTGGAAGTCTGAATACAAATGTCGGACACAAAATCTATGTTCTGATTCAGGGAACACCTATTGCACAGCTGTAAGGATTGAATGCCCAAGAGGGGGGTGAATTGGGCTTCTTTTAAAAAACTAAAGCAATAAAAACTCAACTACTAAAAACCCAATTCCCTATGCAAACAACTTATGCATTCAAGTGAGTAATAAGTTTGCGGTATATGAAATGCATAAGTATAACGGGAAAGGAAGAGTATGCAAACTCCTGAGAAGACACGAAGACACGGTGATTTATCCCGTGATTCGGCAAGATCATCAAGACCTTCCTACATCCACGTTGTGGCACCCACCAAAGGGTCCCCAAGTCACCAAGACCAGGGATCTCACTAGGAGTCTCCGTTCACCATCTCCGGCAAGATGGAGCTCAAGCCTTGTACAAATTTGATCTTCCGGGCTTCCACAACCAACTTGGCAAACTTCGGAAGGATCTCTCCGATCACCGACTGATACACGGTGAATGCAATCACCAAGAGACACTCACTTACAACTCTCACTAAACTAGAGACTCCAATCACCAAAAATGGAAGCACACAAGCATCATCTCTAGTAAGTTATAACCTATCTCTTGGTGTACAAGTGGTGTAAATGATGTGGAAGTGGTTGTTCAACATCTTGAATGCTTGATAATGTGTAGAGTAGCTCAGGGCATCAAAACTTGTCGAAATGACTGGTTGAAGGGGTATAAATAGCCAGCTTCCACGAGATAGCCGTTGGAAAAGTAGGCTGATATCATTGTTCTGCAAACACCGGATGATCCGATGTTCTCCCTTCAGCTGTCATCGGTCGAATACAAATTAGTTGAGGTCACTGTGTCAGATATGACTGTTCATCGACCGATGTTGTATACACCTGTACATCGGATAATACGGTGACACTTGGTCCAGGATGGTCCAGAAATAATGCTTACTGGAATGATCGACCGATGTGGCATATTTGTACATCGGATGGTCTGGTGTTACTTGGTCCAGGGAAATTGCTTACTGGAATGATTGACCGATGTAACACATGCTTCAACATCAGATGATCCGGTGTATACCCAAGACTGAGGTCTTTTTCTGCTGCAGAGCCAACTCGACCGATGTAGTTTTTTCTGGATACGTCGGATGATCCGATGAGTTGATTTTGTCTGCTTCGAGTTGTTCTAAGTGATATTTTTGGAATTTGTCTGAGTGACCTCTTAGACATTGGTTTGAAATGTTCTTCTGATGACGACTAAGTCTCGTGTGCTGTCAATTTTGACGGAATAATTTTGACATATATGTTTTTCTTTCAGTCTTCATGAAAATCGATTGACCTCGTAAAATAGTTTGTTGAGGGGTCTCCAATTGTATCCAATGAGCAGTAGATGTTATAAATATAGATTCCATTAAGTGTGATGAGTTATATGAGAGGCCTTGCATCCACAAACTTATTAGTGATATCCAACGGTTGTCATTAATCACCGAAACCATACCTTATGGGGGCCTAGATGCTTTCAATCTCCCCCTTTTTGGTGATTGATAAAAACACAACGAGTAAAGCATAACAGTAATGAAATTTAGAATACGATACTCAAAAAGTTATGTAACAAGTACAAGATTCAGCACACGAAGCTCGAAGGCTCAAAAATGATCAATAAAACATAAGAGAATTAAGTAGCACACGGATACTCAAGGATAGCAAAAGAATAGCAAAGCTCAAATTACAAAAGCTCCAAAAAAAAATACCCCCCTACAACTAGGACTCCCCCTAAGACTATGTTATCCCTCCCCCTGACTCTGACTCTTCTCCCCCTTTGGCATCAAGACACCAAAAAGGGAAGCCGAGTGCCTAAGGATCCTGAGCGCTTGGGGCGATGATGAGTTGGTCGCCGTCGGAGGTGCTGTCGTCGGTCCCATCTCCTAGAGAGATGGAGCTGCAGCCTGCTGCTGCTGAGGCTGGAGTGGAGGAGACCGGAGCTGTGGGAGCCGCTGTCAGTACTGAGGGTGCCTGCTGAGTCGGGACTGCCAGTAGCGAGGCACTGACAACCAAAGCTGGAGTCTGCTGAAAGAGAGTCGTAGTCGGCTGAGAAGAGTGGATCGGTGCGCCTGGGGCAAGCAGTGGTGACATGCTGATAGTCAGTATCGGCATGGTCGGTACTGGAGCTAAGATTGGTGCTAGGACAGGTGGACCTGGAGCTAGACCAGGAAGCTGTGAGGGCAGGGCAATCCCAGTCTGAGTGTAGAGGTTGGTGATCAACCCCAAGATGCCCATCATGGCCTGCTGCGTCTGCTGCTGCTGGTCAAGAGTATGCTGATGCATCTGGTCAATGAGTCCAGTGAGTCTGTCAGTGTCCTCTCGCCTCTCGCGGGCTATCTGACGCTACATCTCCTGCCGCTGCTGCTGGAGCTCCATAAGACGTGTAACCTGCTCAGCTCTGGCCTGCTCAGCTGCAAGCCGATCCTATCGCTGCCGCTCAACCATCTACTGTAGTAGAGAAGTAAGCTCGGATGGCTGAGAGACATGTGCCTCGAAAACCGGAGGTGG
This sequence comes from Tuctoria greenei, assembly GCA_036927565.1. NCBI lineage: Eukaryota > Viridiplantae > Streptophyta > Magnoliopsida > Poales > Poaceae > Tuctoria > Tuctoria greenei. Next base: position 2,472,407 of record JAYESD010000005.1, read on the forward strand.
GGCAGGAGGTGGTGGTACAGTCGAGCCTCCAGCCTTCGCGTCGTGCTGCCTGGGTGAGGGAGGAGGTGGGAAGTACTCCTTGACACTGTCACTAGTGTCACTCTCTGACCAGATATGTTGTAGATCCCCTCCCTGAGCCTCAGCCCGTGCTAAGTCTTCCTCTGCTAAGTCTGCCCAGTCTTCTTCTGAAAGTCAAGCTCGAACCTGACGCTCAATTGGGCGGCCAAGGCGACGGTCTCCAGGAGCTGGAGCACGGTAGTGTTCGAACCGAGTGACGCTCTCGTCGGTGAGACTGTCACGCACGGCGAATCCCTCTGGAGCCAACAGGTAGAGCAAGTGACTGATCCAGTGGCCAAACACGAGTTGTCTTGTCATCCCAACTCCATCTGTGATGACATCCTCCATCTCACAGATGAGGATATCCATGATGTCAAACTGCATCCTGTTCATGACATAGAACATGAGGGTCTACTGCAAACTGGTGAAGCCCTCAAGGTATCCTGACCAGGGTAGTAGCGTGCGGTGCAAGGCAAGGTGAACAGTACGTGCAACCGGAGTGAGTAGAGCAGGTACCCTAGGCTGGTCAGGTGTGAAGGGCTGAGCAAACAGTGACTGAATATCCTCAAAAGGTGGTGCCACACCTCCAGTGAGCGGCCTCCTCGGTGGGCTAGACTATCCATAGACTAACTCGTGTAGGTAGGTGTCATGGAGATCCACGCCTAGCAGCTGTCCCAAGGTTTGTCTAGTCAGATGGTGATGTTGGCCCATGAACATAAAGTCAATGGATCTGCGGCCCTCTGAAACATAGAGTGTGGCATAGAAAACTCGGACTCGGTCCTCCACGTAGGCACTCCGCTGGAAAGACATCAGCTCCACTAGCCCTATGTACCTCTCAAAGAAAGGGCGAATCTCAGTGCTGGCTGCAAGTGCGAGCTGATCCCAGTCAAGGAAGTTGTGTTGGAGAATTTTATGGCCTTGACGTCTGTAAGTCTCATACAGCGACGCCTGTGTCAGGGTCCAGAAGCGGCTGTCCACAAGTGGCTCTCTGGGCTGCAGGAACCACTCCTCAAGCAGAATGCTCCATCGAAGCTTCCTGAGCTGCTTTGCCTTCATCTTCCTGTAGTCAGTCAGGCGGACACCCTCACTAACCCGTACATTGGTGTCCATCTCATAGACGGCTCTCTCGGCCGCTCTGTCCTCCCAAAGCTCAGCTGCAGATGGTCTCTGACTCGGGGCTGTAGCTGTATGACCTCCACGGGTCCTGACTATGCACCGGCGAACAAGCGGCTCGTCCTCAGACTCCTCTGTCTCCTCTGTCTGTTGTGGCTGTAGTTGCCTCTGTCGGGACTCCCGGATCCTCAGGGATCCTCTTCAGCCACGCTCACACTCCTCAACGGCGCAAGCGACCATCTCAGCTTGTTTAGCTTTCTTCATCTCATTCGACAACTTTTGCTTCTTAGCTGTCGGCTCCTCAATGGCATTTCCCTTTCCTTTCTTGTCACGACCCATCTTGATGAGAGGAGTGACGACAGCAAAGATGAGATCGTGGGCTAGGGTTGACGATGGCGAATTCGGAGAATGTGCGACGGCGAACGACGGGGAAGTGGCGCGATGGCGCGGTGGCACGTAGGGCACGACGGGGAGTGTGGCGGCTGGGCGCGAGGAGTGGCGGCGTGACGAGCGGCGGCGGCCGGAGCGTGACGGTCGGGCGGCGGCAAGGCGAGGGGCGCGGAGCGGCGGCGCCGGAGAGAAGAGAGAGAAAAAGGAAGAAAGATGGAGAGACGCGCTAAATAGGTGCGGCCCGAACCCTAGCTCGATTTTTAACATCGGATGATCCGACGTCAGTTTAGAGGGTGCATCGGTCGAGTGGTACAGTAAGGTTATTTCAGAGGCACCTTCAGCATCGGATGATCTGACGTGGAAAAGTTTATCATCGGTTGAATCTGGCATAACTCTAGAAATGTGAACATCGGATGCTCCGATGTTTCTCAGAATGAACTCATCGGTTGATTTTACTTTCTGTCTGAGCTGACCCTTGTACTTAAGCACAAACTGATCCAATGATGGTTCTGTCCTAAGCATCGGATAATTCGATGACTACAAAAGATCAGCAATAGCCCATATATGTCCTTTGACTTAAACAAACAAAGAGAAACACAAGTCTTAGGACTTTTTGGGCAACCCCTAACCCCTCAAAAAGACGTTAACGCTAGTTGCCAATAACTTGGCTAAGCCCTAAAGCAAATAGAACACCAGAAAAACCAAGGAAAAAATCCAAACAAAATGTAAGGCCCATGCTTTGTGAGCTAGAGGATGAAGACTTCTATCTCTTTAAAGCATGTTCCTTTAGGCATTAACGCATCTAACACTTTGTTCTTTCCACATCATATGAGTTGAGATATTGCATTTCAAATAAGTCTCTTTCTCATGAAGTGGGTTCCCCTTTGTGACAATCTACCGTATGCAATGCCAAACAATTTTTAAGGCAGGATATTAAACGTAAGTGCAAGTCTATATGGCAGGCATCATGCAAGACATAAATTAAATCTATCTTGCCAAATTTGAACCTTACAAAGGCTTCTTCAAGGAGAGCCATTCTGCAAGCCTTGGGGATACAAAAAAAAACCGCCATCCCAAGCCAACCCTTGCTCGCCCCTATCCTTTGAAAGTTAGACAAGACCTATATGTGATGCATTCTTACATGACCATGGCAACTTACATGACGTTCGATGCATCTAACACATTTAATTCACTCCTTAGTCTAGAAAAGGTTTTCTCATCAAGTGGTTTAGTGAAGATATTCGCCAATTGTTCTTCGGACCTAACATCTTGCAAGGATATGTCTCCCTTAGCTTCATGGTCCCGCAAGAAATGATGGTGAATATCAATGTGCTTAGTGCGGGAGTGTTGAACGGGGTTTTTAGCAATCTTAACCGCACTTTCATTGTCACAAAGGAGAGGCACACAACCAAATTTAACACCATAGTCCAAAAGGGTTTGCTTCATATAAAGGATTTGGGCACAAAATGCATCAGCCGCTATATACTCCGCTTCCGCAGTGGACAAGGCAACGGAGTTTTGCTTCTTACTAGACTAAGACACTAGGGAACGCCCAAGCAAGTGGCACCCTCCGGAGGTACTCTTGCGATCCACACGGCATCCGGCAAAGTCCGAATCCGAGTAACCCAAGAGATGGAATTTAGCACCTTTGGGGTACCACATACCTACACTTGGGGTATGCTTGAGATACCGAAGTATCCTAAAGACCGCCTTCCGATGTGATTCTTTAGGTGCCGCTTGAAAGCGAGCACACAGGCATACACTAAACATGATATCGGGCCTAGATGCGGTAAGATAAAGCAATGAACCAATCATGGAAGGGTAATTAGATTGGTCAACAGGTTTACCGTCCTTATCTGCGTCGAGATGACAATTTGTTGCCATTGGAGTACTTCTCGAGCTACAATCTCCCATCTCAAATTTCTTCAAGAGGTCCTTGATATATTTTTCTTGATAGATGAAGGTCCCCTCTCGAAGTTGCTTGATTTGAAATCCAAGGAAGAAGTTAAGCTCTCCAATCATCGACATCCCGAATTCCCTAGACATCATTTTGCCAAACTCATGGCTAAGAATATCGTTAGTTGAACCAAAAATAATATCATCAACATAAATTTGACAAACAAATAGTTCTCCATCGATGTCTTTGGTGAAGAGTGTAGTGTCCACCCTCCCGATCTTGAATCCATGCATGATAAAGAAATCCCGTTATCGTTCATACCACGCTCTAGGTGCTTGCTTGAGCCCGTAGAGCGCCTTGTGCAACCTATACACATGATTAGGATTCCTCGAATCTTCGAACCCGGGAGGTTGTTCAACATAGACAAGCTCATTAATTTAACCATTAAGAAAGACACTTTTCACATCCATTTGATAAAGCTTTATATTATGATGTGAGGCAAAAGCAAGAAGTATACGAATGGCTTCTAGTCGAGCGACCGGAGCAAATGTTTCTCTAAAGTCTAGTCCTTCAACTTGCAAGAAACCCTTGGCAACAAGTCTTGCCTTGTTGCGGATCATAACACCGTCCTTGTCTTGTTTGTTGCGGTACACCCACTTTGTCCCGATGACGTTCTTGTCCTTGGGTCGCTCCTCCAACACCCAAACTTCATTGCGGATGAAGTTGTTGAGTTCTTCTTGCATGGCCATTACCGAATTTGAATATTGGAGTGCTTCCCCAATGTGAGTGTGTTCTACACATGAAACAAACGAGTAGTGCTCGCAAAATATAGCGAAATGGCGAGAACATGTACTTATTCCCCTTGACAGACTACCAATAATTTGATCAATCGGATGTGCCTTAGAGATGCGTCCATGCCTCATAAGTGGTTGTGAAGCACTTGGCGGTGGTGATGCGTGTTGATCTTCTTGTGGTTGGACTTGATCATGGACTTGATCTTCTTCTTGATATTGTGTGGCTTTTGAATCTTGTGTCAGCAATGGATCATCTTTTTCTTCTTCGTCAACTTGAGGTGCCATAGATGTGTTGATGTTGGAGCTTGAAGCTCCCCCTTGATCATGGCTCTCCTCAACTTTAGGCTTGATGTCTCCAATGGTCATGTTCTTCATAGCTTCTCGTAGAGGCTCATCATATATTTCATCATGACCAAAACTCTCCTCTTGGGAGCCATTAGTTTCATCAAACTCAACATCACAACTTTCATCAACTAAACCGGTGGTTTGGTTGAATACTCGATATGCTTTTGAGTTTGATGCATAACCAAGAAAGATACCAACATCACACCTTCTTTCAAACTTACTGAGCATTTTCTTGCGGTAGATATAACACTTGCACCCGAAGACTTGGAAATAGGAGATGTTGGGCTTTCTCCCAATGAGGAGTTCGTATGGGGTCTTTTGAAGTAGTCGATGTAGATAGACCCGATTTGCGGCATGGCACGCCATGTTGATTGTTTCGGCCCCAAACTTCTCGAACGTGCCATAATGATCAAGCATTGCTCGTGCAAGAGTGATGAGAGTCTTGTTCTTCCTTTTAACGACACCATTTTGTTGAGGAGTGTATGTGGCTGAAAATTCAAGTTTCACGCCTTCACGATCACACCACTCCCCAATGTTGTAGTTCTTAAATTCAGTGCCGTTGTCACTCCGGACCTTGATGATGGGAAGTTGGAATTCCCTTTGAGCACGTTTAGAGGTCTTTGACACTTTCGGATTTTCACTCTTGTCACCTAGAAACAACGTCCAAGCATACCGAGAGTAGTCATCAACTCTAACAAGACAATAGAGATTACTACCAAGACTTTGATATGTGGACAGTCCGAAGAGGTCCATGTGGAGAAACTCAAGTGGCTTGGAGGTTGACACCATTGTTTTCATCGGGTGGTGTGAAGCAACTTGTTTCCCGGCTTGACAGGCGCTACAGAGCTTGTTCTTCTCAAATGTGACATCCTTCACGCCAGTCACCATCCCGAGCTTGAATGACTTCTTGAGCTTGCTCATTCCAATGTGAGTGATGCGTCGATGCCATAGCCAACCCTAACTCGTCTTGGTGAAAAGACAAGTGGTAAAGCTAGCATCCTTGTCGGAGAAGTCTAATAAGTAGAGGTGTCCATGCTGAAACCCTTTGAAGATTAGTTCTTTGCTTGTTTCACTAGTTACAACAACATCATTCTTGCCAAAGGTGCACGTTAGTCCAAGATCACATAATTGTGCAATAAAAAGCAAATTGAAACCAAGTGACTTAACATACAACACATTGGAAATAGATAAATCATGTGAAATTGCAATCTTACCCAACCCAATTACCTTCCCATTAGAGTTGTCACCAAAGGTGACTTGTTCATGATTGGCGGGGTCCTCTATGGAGGTGAACATACCATCGTTGCCGGTCATGTGTTGAGTGCACCCGCTATCGAGTACCCAATGCTTTCCTCCGGCTTTGTAGTTCACCTTGGTGTTACCTTTTGCCATGAGGCACATGAGAGGTGGACGAAGAGATGAATCATCATTGTTGGCAATGGCAAGGTCGGCCAAGCTCTCTTCTTCAACTTCACTCTCTTCATCACTAGATTCTTCATCGGTGATCCATTCATTTGCCTCACACATGAAAACCTTTTTGTGGACCTTTTCTCTTCTTTGGAAAGAGTTTTGCCTTTTTGCCTTTGTCATACTTCTTCTTACCAAAGAATCTTGGCTTGGGCTTGACCTCTTCTTCATCATCTTCACTATCCTCAAGCTTGCGATGCTTGCCCTTGTAGTTCTCTCTTCTTTTGTCCGGTTTTGGACAATCATAGGAGATGTGGCCTTGATCACCACAATTATAACAAGTCTTGTTGTCATATTTCCTTGGTAGAAATGCTTTCTTTTTGGGATCAAAGTTGTATCCCTTCTTGGCAATCTTGGAGTTCAAGCGAGAGAATTTTCTCATCATCAATGCAAGCTCATCATCGTCATCTTCACTTGATGCTTGCTCTTCTTCACTTGAGCTAGGATTGATCACTTTATTTTTCTTGAGATTTGTTCTCTTGGTGGAAGCCTTTAGAGCAATTGTCTTTGAAGATGATTCCTTTATCATCCCAAGCACACTCATCTCATGAGTGCGAATCTCTCCAATAAGTTCAGAAACTTCAATATGATCAAGAGATTCCTTTTGAAGCATGGAGTTGATGATGTTGTACTTTGGCTTAGGAAAGAGCATAAGAATCTTGCAGTTGATGAGTCCCTTGCCAAGAGGATCAATATCAAGAGCATTAATTTCCTCAATAATAACATTCAAGCGAGAAAACATTTCATTGACATTCTCATGAGGTAGCATTTTGAACTCATCATATTTGGCCTTAAGCATGTGATACTTTAGTTCTTTAACGCGAGAAGAACCCTCATGAATTTCAATCAAGCAAGCCCAAATTTCACAAGCTTTTTCTTTGCTAACAATCCTAGCAAACACATCTTGACTAATGCATTCGTAAATAGCATTTCTAGCCTTGGCATCCCACTTGATTTGATCACCTATGTATTTATGCTCACCAAACCCCGCATGGGTCGCTTCCCATACCTCAGGAGCAATAGCCTCTAGATAAGCACGCATACGTGCTTTCCAATAGGCAAAGTTCTTGCCCTCGAAAATGGGAACCGAACCCCCAATCTTGGCCATTTTGGCTCTCTAGCGGTGAAGCTAGAATGATCCAATGAGCAGCCTCGCTCTGATACCAATTGTAAGGATCGAATGCCCAAGAGGAGAGTGAATTGGGCTTCTTTTTGAAAACTAAAGCAATAAAAACTCAACTACTAAAAACCCAATTCCCTATGCAAACAACCTATACGTTCATGTGAGTAATAAGTTTGCGGTATATGAAATGCATAAGTATAATGGGAAAGGAAGAGTATGCAAACTCCCGAGATGACACGAAGACACGGTGATTTATCATTTGGTTCGGCAAGATCATCAAGACCTTCCTACATCCACGTTGTGGCACCCACCAAAGGGTGTATCCACTCCCAAGTCACCAAGACCAGGAATCTCACTAGGAGTCTCCGTTCACCATCTCCGACAAGGTGGAGCTCAAGCCTTGTACAAATTTGATCTTTCGGGCTTCCACAACTGACTTGGCAAGCTCCGGAAGGATCTCTGTAAGGATTGAATGCCCAAGAGGGGGGGTGAATTGGGCTTTATTTCAAAAATTAAAGCAATAAACACTTAACTACTAAAAGCCCAATTTCCTATGCAAACAACCTATGCATTCAAGTGAATAATAAGTTTGCGGTATATGAAATTCATAAGTGTAACGGGAAAGGAAGAGTGTGCAAACTCCCGAGGAGGCACAAAGACACGATGATTTATCCCGTGGTTCGGCAAGATCATCAAGACCTTCCTACATCCACGTTGTGGCACCCACCAAAGGGTGTAGCCACTCCCAAGTCACCGAGATAGGGGATCTTCACTAAGAGTCTCCGTTCACCATCTTTGGCAAGGTGGAGCTCAAGCCTTGTACAATTTTGTTCTTATAGGCTTCCACAACCGACTTGGCAAGCTCTGGAAGGATCTCTCCAATCATTGACTGTTACACGGTGAATGCAATCACCAAGAGACACTCCCTTACAGCTCTCAATAGACTAGAGACTCCAATCACCAAGAATGGAAGCACACGAGCATCAACTCTAGCAAGTTCTAGCCTATCTCTTGGTGTACAAGTGGTGTAAATGATGTGGAAGTGGTTGCTCAACGTCTTGAATGCTTGACAATGTGTAGAGTTGCTCAGGGAATCAAGACTTGTCGAAATGACTGGTTGAAGGGGTATAAATAGCCATCTTCCACGAAATAGCCGTTGGAAAAGTAGGCTGACATCACTGTTATGCAAACACCGGATGATCTGATGTTCTCCCTTCAATTGTCATTGGTCGAATACAAATTAGCTGAGGTCACTGTGTCATATATGACCGTTGATTGACCGATGTTGTATACACCTGTACATCGGATAATTCGGTGACACTTGATCCAGAATGGTCCACAATGCTTACTGGAGTGATTGACCGATGTGTTATAATTGTACATTGGACGGTCCGGTGTTACACTTGGTCCAGGGAAATTGCTTGTTGGAATGATCGACCAATGTAACACTTTCTTCATCATCGGATGATCCGGTGTATACCCAAGACTAAGGTCTTCTTCTGCTGTTGAGCCAACTCGACCGATGTAGTCTTTTATGGATACATCGGATGATCCGATGAGTAGATTTTGTCTGCTTCGAGTTGTTCTAAGTGATTCTTTTGGAATTTTTACGAGTGACCTCTTAGACATTGGTTTGAGATGTTCTTCTGATGACGACTAAGTCTCGTGTGCTGTCAATTTTGATGAAATAATTTTGACATATATGCTTTTTCTTTTAGTATTCATGAAAATCGATTGACCTCGTAAAATAGTTTGTTGAGGGGTCTCCAATTGTATCAAATGAGCAGTAGATGATATAAATATAGAGTCCATTAAGTGTGATGAGTGATATGAGAGACCTTGCATCCACAAACTTATTAGTAATATCCAACGGTTGTCATTAATCACCGAAACTATACCTCATGGGGGCCTAGATGCTTTCAATCTCCCCCTTTTTGGTGATTGATGACAACACAATGAGTAAAGCATAACAGAAATGAAATTAAGAATACGATACTCAAAAGGATATGCAACAAGTACAAGATCCAGCACACGAAACTCGAAGGTTAAAAAACGATCAATAAAACATGAGAGAATTAAGTGGCACACATATACTCAAAGATAGCAAAAGAATGGCAAAGCTCCCAAATTACAAAAGCTCCCAAAATAAATACTCCCCCTACAACTAGGACTCCCCCTAGGACTATGCTATCCCTCCCCCTGACTCTGACTCTTCTCCCCCTTTGGCATCAAGACACCAAAAAGGAAAGTCGAGTGCCTAAGGATCCTGAGCGCTCGAGGCGATGACGAACTGGTCGCCGTCGGGGGTGCTGTCGTCAGAGCTGCTGCCTGCTGCTGCTGAAGCTGGAGTGGAGGAGACCGGTGCTGTGGGAGCAACTTTCAATGCTGAGGGTGCCTATTGAGTCTGGAATGCCGGTAGCGGGGCACTGACAACCAAAGCCGGAGTCTGCTGAAAGAGTGTCGAAGCCGGCAGGGGAGAGTGAATCAGTGCACCTGGAGCAAGCAGTGGTGACATGCTGATAGTCGGTGTCGGCATGGTCGGCACTGGAGCTGAGACTGGTGCTAGAACAGGCGAACCTGGAGCTAGACCAGGAAGGTGTGAGGGCAGGGCAATCCCGGTCTGAGTGTAGAGGTTGGTGATCAACCCCAGGATGCACATCATGGCCTGTTGCGTCTGCTGCTGCTGGTCAAGAGAACGCTGATGCATCTGGTCAATCAGACCAGTGAGCCTGTCAGTGTCCTCTCGCCTCTCGCAGGCTATCTGACGCTGCATCTCCTGCTGCTGCTGCTGCTGGAGCTCCATAAGACTCGCAGCCTTCTCAGCTCTGGCCTGCTCAGCTGCAAGTCGATCATTTCGCTACTGCTCAACCATCTGCTGAAGTAGAGAAGTGAGATCGGATGGCTGAGAGACCTGTGCCTCAGACACCGGAGGTGGGGTAGGAGGTGGTGGTACAGTCGATCCTCCAGCCTCCGCGTCGTGCTGCCTGGGTGAGGTAGGAGGTGGGAAGTACTCCTCGACACTGTCACTGGTATCACTCTTTGATCAGATATGTTGTAGATCCCCTCCCTGAGCCTCATCCTGTGATAGTATCTCGTCTTCCTTTTCTAGGTCTGACTAGTCTTCCTCTAGAAGTCGAGCTTGTACCTGACGCTCAACTGGGCGGCCAAGGCGGCGGTCTCCAGGAGCTGGAGCACGGTAGTGTCTGAACCGAGTGACGCTCTCGTAAGTGAGACTGTCACGCACGACGGATCCCTCTGGAGCCAATAGGTAGAGCAGGTGACTGATCCAGTGGCCAAACACAAGTTGTCTCATCATCCCAACTCGATCTGTAATGACATCCTCCATCTCACATATGAGGATATCCACGATGTCAAGCTGCATCCCGTTCATGACATAGAACTAGAGGATCTGCTGCAGACTGGTGAAGCCCTCAAGATATCCAGACCTGGGTAGAAGCGTGCGACGCAAGGCAAGGTGCACAGTACGCGCAACCGGAGTGAGTAGAGCAGGTACCCTAGGCTGGTCAGGTGAGAAGGGCTGAGCAAATAGTGATTGAATCTACTCAAAAGGTGGTGCCACACCTCCAGTGAGCAACCTCCTTGGTGGGTCAGCCTGTCCATATACCAACTCATGTAGGCAGATGTCATGGAGATCCACGCCTAGTAGCTGTCCCAAGGTATGTCAAGTCATATGGTGATGCTGGCCCATGAACATGAAGTCAATGGATCTGCGGCCCTCTGAAACGTAGAGTGTGGCATAGAAAACTCGGACCCAGTCCTCCATGTAGGCACTCCGCTGGAAAGACATCAGCTCCACTAGCCCTCTGTACCTCTCAAAGAAAGGGCGAATCTCAGTGCCGGCTGCAAGTGCGAGCTGATCCCAGTCAAGGAAGTTGTGCTGGAAAAGCTTATGGCCCCGACGTCTGTAAGTCTCATACAGCGATGCCTGTGTCAGGGTCCAGAAGCGGCTGTCCACAAGTGGCTCTCTGGGCTGCGGAAACCAGTCCTCAAGCAGAATGCTCCATCGAAGCTTCCTGAGCTGCTTTGCCTTCAACTTCCTATAGTCAGTCAGGCGGACACCCTCACCAACCCGGACATTGGTGTCCATCTCATAGACGGCTCTCTCGGCCGCTCTATCCTACCGAAGCTCAGCTGCAGAAGGCCTCTGTCTCGGGGCTGCAGCTGGATGACCTCCACGGGTCCTGACTGAGTGCCGGCAAACAAGCGACTCCTCCTCAGACTCCTTTGTGTCCTCTGTCTGCTGTGGCTGCCTCTGTCGAGACTCCCGGATCCTCAGGGATCCTCTTCTGCCACGCTCATGCTCCTCAGCAGCGCGAGCAGCCATCTCAGCTTGTCGAGCTTGCTTCATCTCTTTCGACAACTTTTGCTTCTTAGTTGTCAGCTCCTCAATGGCCTTTCCTTTCCCTTTCTTGTCATGACCCATCTTAAGGATAAGAGGCATGGCGACGAAGATGCGATCACGGGCTAGGGTTGACGACGACGAATGGCGAATGTGTGACGGTGTGTGACCAAGCGAACCCTAGCGGCGAAGAGGGGCGGTGGCGCGACGGGGAGCACGACGACCGTTGAGGGCAGCGGCGGCGTTGAGGGAGTGCGACAGCGGCCGGAGCATAATGGCGCTAAGGGCGGCGGTGCGGTGGCGCAGAGGGCGGCAGCGCGGCATTGAGGGAGCGCGACGACGGCCGAAGCGCAAGGAGTGGTGGTGCTGGTGGCGCAGAGGGCGGCGGCGGCGGCCGGAGCGCGAGGTCGGGCGGTGGCATGGCGAGGGGCACGGAGCGGCGGCGGCAGAGAGCGACGGGGAGCGCGGCGTCTGGGAGATAGAAGAGAAGAAACGGAGAGGCGCTAAATAGGTGGGGCCCGAACCCTAGCTCGAATTTTAACATCGGATGATCCGACGTCAGATGAGAGGTGCATCGGTCGAGTGGTACAGTAAGGTTATTCCAGAGGCACCTTCAGCATCGGATGATCCTACGAGGAAACGATTAGCATCGGTTGAATTTGGCACAACTCCAGAAATGTGAACATCGGATGCTCCGATGTTTCTCAGAATGAACTCATCGTTTGATTTGACTTTTTGTCTGAGCTGACCCTTGTACTTAAGCACAAACTGATCTGATGATGCTTCTGGCCTAAGCATCGGATAATCCGATGACTACAAACGATCAGCAACATCCCATATATGTCCTTTGACTTAAACAAACAAAGAGAAACACAAGTCTTAGGACTTTTTGGGCAACCCCTGACCCCTCAAAAAGACTTTAATGCTAGTTGCCAATAACTTGGCTAAGCCCTAAAGCAAATAGAACACCAGAAAAACCAAGGAACAAATCCAAATAAAATGTAAGGCCCATGCTTTGTGAGCTAGAGGATGAAGACTTCTATCTCTTTAAAGCATGTTCCTTTAGGCATTAACGCATCTAACACTTTGTTCTTCCCACATCATATGAGTTGAGATATTGCATTTCAAACAAGTCTCTTTCTCATGAAGTGGGTTCCCTTTTGTGACATTCTACCGTATGCAATGCCAAACAATTTTAATGCAGGATATTGAACGTGAGTGCAAGTATATATGGCAGGCATCATGCAAGACATAAATTAAATCTATCTTACCAAATTTGAACCTTTCAAAGGCTTATTTAGTGAGAGCCATTCTCCAAGTCTTGGGGATACCCAAAAGAACCGCCATCCCAAGCTAACCCTTGCTCGCCCCTATCCTTTGAATGTTAGACAAGACCTATATGTGATGCATTCTTACATGACCATGGCAACTTACATGACGTTCGATGCATCTAGCACATTTAATTCACTCCTTAGTCTAGAAAAGGTTTTCTCATCAAGTGGTTTAGTGAAGATATCCGCCAATTGTTCTTCGGACCTAACACCTTGCAAGGAGATGTCTCCCTTAGCTTCATGGTCCCGCAAGAAATGATGGCAAATATCAATGTGCTTAGTGCAGGAGTGTTGAAAGGGGTTTTTAGCAATCTTAACCGTACCTTCATTGTTACAAAGGAGAGGCACACAACCAAGTTTAACACCAAAGTCCAAAAGGGTTTGCTTCATATAAAGGATTTGGGCACAACATGCACCAGCCGCTATGTATTCTGCTTCCGCAGTGGACAAGGCAACGGAGTTTTGCTTCTTGATAGACCAAGATACTAGGGAACACCCAAGCAAGTGGCACCCTCCGGAGGTACTCTTGCGATCAACACGGCATCCGACAAAGTCCGAATCCGAGTAACCCAAGAGATGGAATTTAGCACCTTTGGGGTACCACAGGCCTACACTTGGGGTATGTTTGACATACCGGAGTATCATAAAGACCGCCTTCCGATGTGATTCTTTAGGTGTTGCTTGAAAGCAAGCACACAAGCATACACTAAATATGATATCGGGCCTAGATGCGTTAATATAAAGCAATGAACCAATCATGGAACGGTAATTAGATTGGTCAATAGGTTTACCGTCCTTATCCACGTCGAGATGACAATTTGTTGCCATTGGATTACTTCTTGAGCTACAATCTCCCATCTCAAATTTCTTCAAGAGGTCCTTGGTATATTTTTCTTGATAGATGAAGGTCCCCTCTTGAAGTTGCTTGATTTGAAATCCAAGGAAGAAGTTGAGCTCTCCAATCATCGACATCTCGAATTCCCTAGACATCATTTTGCCAAACTCATGGCTAAGAGCTTCGTTAGTTGAACCAAAAATAATATCATCGGCATAAATTTGACAAACAAATAGTTCTCCATCGATGTCTTTGGTGAAGAGTGTAGTGTCCACTCTCCCGATCTTGAATCCTTGCATGATCAAGAAATCTCGTAGTCGTTCATACCACGCTCTAGGTGCTTGCTTGAGCCTGTAGAGCGCCTTGTACAACCTATACACATGATTAGGATTCCTCGGATCTTCGAACCCGGGGGGTTGTTCAACATAAACAAGTTCGTTAATGTAACCATTAAGAAAGGCACTTTTCACATCCATTTGATAAAGTTTTATATTATCATATGATATAAAAGCAAGAAGTATACGGATGGCTTCTAGTCGAGCGACCGGAGCAAATGTTTCTCCAAATTCTAGTCCTTCAACTTGCGATAAACCCTTGGCCACAAGTCTTGCCTTGTTGCGGATCACAACACCGTTCTCGTCTTGTTTGTTGCGGTACACCCACTTTGTCCCGATGACGTTCTTGTCCTTTGTTCGCTCCTCCAACACCCAAACTTCATTGAGGATGAAGTTGTTGAGTTCTTCTTGCATGGCCATTACCCAATTTGGATCTTGGAGTGTTTCCTCAATGTGAGTGGGTTCTACACATGAAACAAACGAGTAGTGCTCACAAAACGTAGCGAAATGGCGAGAACGTGTACTTACTCCCCTTGACGGACTTACAATAATTTGATCAATCGGATGCGCCTTGGAGATGCGTCCATGCCTCATAAGTGGTTGTGAAGAACTTGGCGGTGGTGATGCGTGTTGCTCTTCTTGTGGTTGGACTTGATCATGGACTTGTTCTTCTTCTTGATGTTGTGTGGCTTGTGAATCTTGTGTCGGCAATGGATCATCTTTTTCTTCTTCGTCAACTTGAGGTGCCATAGATGTGTTGATTTTGGAACTTGAAGCTCCCCCTTGATCATGGCTCTCCTCAACTTTAGGCTTGATGTCTCCAATGGTCATGTTCTTCATAGCTTCTCGTAGAGGCTCATCATCTATTTCATCATGACCAAAACTCTCCTCTTGAGAGCCATTAGTTTCATCAAACTCAACATCACAACTTTCCTCAACTAAACCGGAGGTTTGGTTGAATAATCGATATGCTTTTGAGTTTGATGCATAACCAAGAAAGATACCAACATCACATCTTCTTTCAAACTTACCGATGTAAGGATTGAATGCCCAAGAGGGGGGGGTGAATTGGGCTTCTTTTCAAAAATTAAAGCAATAAAAACTTAACTATTAAAAAGCCCAATTCCCTATGCAAACAACCTATGCATTCAAGTGAATAATAATTTTGCGGTATATGAAATGCATAAGTGTAACGGGAAAGGAAGAGTGTGCAAACTCCCGAGCAGACACGAAGACACGGTGATTTATCCAGTGGTTCGGCAAGATCATCAAGACCTTCCTACATCCACGTTGTGGCACCCACCAAAGGGTATAGCCACTCCCAAGTCACCGAGACCAGGGATCTTCACTAAAAGTCTCCGTTCGCCATCTCCGGCAAGGTGGAGCTCAAGCCTTGTACAAGTTTGATCCTCCGGGCTTCCACAACTGTCTTGGTAAGCTCCGGAAGGCTCTCTCCAATCACCGACTGTTACACGGTGAATGCAATCACCAAGAGACACTCCCTTACAGCTCTCACTAGACTAGAGACTCCAATCACCAAGAATGGAAGCACACAAGCATCATCTCCAGCAAGTTCTAGCCTATCTCTTGGTGTACAAGTGGTGTAAATGATGTAGAAGTGGTAGCTCAATGTCTTGAATGCTTGGTAATGTGTAGAGTAGCTATGGGTATCAAGACTTATCGAAATGACTGGTTAAAGGGGTATAAATAGCCAACTTCCACGAAATAGCCATTGGAAAATAGGCCGACATCACTGTTCTGCAAACATCGGATGATCCGATGTTCTCCCTTCAGCTATCATCGGTCGAATACAAATTAGCTGATGTCACTATTTCTGATATGACTGTTGATCGACCGATGTAACACTTGCCTCATCATCGGATGATCCGGTGACACTTGATCCAGAATGGTCCAGAAGTAATGCTTACTGGAATGATTGACCGATGTCTCATAATTGTACATCGGATGATCCGGTGTTACACTTGGTCCAGGGAAATTTCTTACTGGAATGATCGACCGATGTAACACTTGCTTCATCATCGTATGATTCGGTGTATACTTAAGACTGAGGTCTTCTTCTGTTCAGAGCCAACTCGACCGATGTAGTGTTTTCTGGATACATCGGTTGATCCGGTGAGTTGATTTTGTCTACTTCGAATTGTTCTAAGTGATTCTTTTGGAATTTGTTCGAGTGACCTCTTAGAAATTGGTTTGAAATATTCTTCTGATGATGACCAAGTCTTGAGTGCTGTCAATTTTGATGGAATGATTTTGACATATGTGCTTTTTTTAGTCTTCATGAAAATTGATTGACCTCGTGAAATAGTTTGTTTAGGGATCTCCAATTGTATCCAATGAGCAGTTGATGATATACATATAGAGTTCATTAAGTGTGATGAGTGATATGAGAGATATTGCATCCACAAACTCATTAGTAATACCTAACGGTTGTCATTAATCACCGAAACCATACCTTATGGGGGCCTAGATGCTTTCAATCTCCCCCTTTTTGGTTATTGATGACAACACAACGAGTAAAGCATAACAGTAATGAAATTAAGAATACGATACTCAAAAGGATATGCAATAAGTACAAGATCCAGCACACGAAACTCAAAGGCTCAAAAACGATCAATAACATATGAGAGAATTAAGTGGCAGACGGATAACTCAAGAATAGCAAAAGAGTAGCAAATCTCCCAAATTACAAAAGCTCCCAAAAAAATATACTCTCCTCCTACAACTAGGATCCTACAACTAGGACTCCCCTTAGGACTATGCTAATCCTCCCCCTGACTCTAACTCTTCTCCCCCTTTGGCATCAAGGCACCAAAAAGGGAAGCCGAGTGCCTAAGGACCCTGAGTGCTCGGGGCGATGACGAACTGGTCGCCGTCGGGGGTGCTGTCGTCGGAGCTGCTGCCTGCTGTTGCTGAGGCTGGAGTGGAGGTGACGAGTGCTGCGGGAGCTGCTGTCGGTGCTTGTTGAGCCTGGACTGCCGGTAGCGGGGCACTGACAACCGAAACTGGAGTCTACTGGAAGAGTGTCGAAGCCGGCAGGGAGAGTGAATCGGTGCGCCTGGAGCAAGCAGTGGTGACTTGCTGATCGTTGGTATCGGCGTGGTCGACACTGGAGCTGAAACTAGTGCCAGGACAAGCGGACCTGGAGCTAGACCCGGAAGCTGTGAGGGCAGGGAATCCCGGTCTAAGTGTAGAGGTTGGTGATCAACCCCAGGATGCCCATCATGGCCTACTGCGTCTGTTGCTGCTGGTCAAGAGAATGCTGATGCATCTGGTCAATCAGTCCAATGAGCCTGTCAGTGTCCTCTCGCCTCTCGTGGGCTATCCGACGCTGCATCTCCTGCTGCTGCTGGAGCTCCAAAAGATGTGCAGCCTGCTCAGCTGCAAGCCGATCCAGTCGCTGCTGCTCAACCATCTGCTGTAGAAGAGAGGTAAGCTTGGACGGCTGAGAGACCAGTGCCTCGGACACCGGAGGTGGAGTAGGAGGTGGTATAGTCGAGCCTTTAGCCTCCGCGTCGTGCTGCCTGGGTGAGGGAGGAGGTGGGAAGTACTCCTGGACACTGTCACTAGTGTCACTCTCTGACCAGATGTGTTGCAGATCCTCTCCGTGAGCCTCAACCTGTGCTAGGATCTCATCTTCCTTCTCGAGGTCTGACCAGTCTTCCTCTGAAAGGCAAGCTCGG